>JALDQA010000001.1:0-2400000 GCA_023634325.1 Cladosporium cucumerinum
TCCTAAAACCTTTATCGTCCCTTCTACTTGCTCGATGTTTGCTCCGCGTCGCACCATTCGCCTCTGCCATTCTTCCCATACTCCTGGGTATCCATGCTTAATGCCAACCACGACCCCTATCAATACTCCGAAATACTGGCAATCCGTGTGCTCTCCTGCTGGCACTCGTCCGTCTGCGCTCCATCGCTGACATACGACCTTCGGTACGCCGCACTTGTAACAAACCACGTTCGCCGCGTACCTGATCCATCTCTGCATCTTACGACGCTCCTCCTCTGCCTGCTGACTGTGTTCTTGCCTGCATCGACTGATGCTATGTGTACTCGTCTGATTTCGGCTTCGACACATCACACAAATCCCTTTCCATCTTTCTAATCGCTGCAACAATTCCTCATGCCATGTCGCTTGCCTTTGCACTTGCCCAATGCGCCGGGCCTGCGGCACTGATCTTTGTCGTGCCTGCTCTGCCACCTCCCTCCTGATACGTCTCTCTTCCTCATCTATTGCCCCTGCCTCTACTACTGCTTGCACCGCTTCATACGATCCCGGTCGCTGACTTTTCCCCTGTTCTTGACACCAATCGCACCACGACTCGTCTGCTCTGCAACGCTGCCGTGTGCGATCGCCGTCCAAATATCCGTCGATGTCGATCCTTCTACACTGTCGGCGCTCGCGATCGACGTACCGCTTCACCCTGTCGTCTCCTAATCCTAAACCACCTCGGATGATGATCGCACGGCTCATTAATCCATCCCTTCCCGCCCTCCCGCTACCTTGACCGTAATCCCTCATATTGCGCGGCTCGTCCATATGCACGATCAACCGAATGCCTGCGATGTCGATCCCCATATTGAACGACCCACTCGCAACGACCACCTGGATCTGCCCTGTCCGGAACTCCTCCAACACCTCTTCCTTCCTCTCCTCTGTCATGTCTGCGTGAAACGGCTCGCATGGGAATAATCCGGCTTCGACGATCGCACTGATCTCGGGCTTGCTCTCACACATCACGACCACCTTACCATCCGGCTGGGTCTCGTCCCGTAGCGTGCTCGCCACTAACCCGGCCAAACACTCTATCCGTTTTGACATTTCTGCTGGTCCGTCGACAACGCTATACTCGATATTTTTCCGCACCGTCGACGCACGTATCAATCGCACTTCCGCTCGGCGCCAGTACATCCTATCGAACAACGTCTGCTCTTCGGTCGGCGGCAATGTCGCCGTCAATAACAACATCTGCGTCTCTGCGAACGCCAATTTGCCCAATTGTTGCAACTCTTGTCGGAAATCCCATCGGTCGTTCAAAATGACATGGCACTCATCGATAACGACTCGATCCAATCGTTGCGTCTGTCTCACGCGACTGATGAACGTACCAAATGCCGGCGACACTGCCTTCTCTGGTGTCACCAACACGATCGATGCCCCGTCTACCGCATGTCCGTGTTCCCACACCGCGCAACGGATGTTCACCTCGCGGCACCGAACCACCATATCTGCACGCAACGCTTTCAACGGCACGACCACGATTGTCACCCCTCCTACTTGTACGAACGCCGGTAACATAAACAACACGCTCTTGCCCGATCCCGTCGGCATAACGACGACGATCGGGCTCTCGCCTTGCTGGATCGCATGCATTGCGTCGCCCTGTACGCTACGCATCGTCACTTTCTTACGCATCATCCACTGTAATTCGGCTACGGCATCCATGCGCCGTAATGCTACTTGTCGTTCCGTCCTTGCTTCTTCGGCTTCGTCCTCGAACGGGCAACGCTTACGCTTTAATCCTTCTTTCTTCGCCTGCTCGGTCGACTGGAACCCCAAAAAACGGTGCCAATCCACACTGATTGCTCGAAATTGCTGTCTTCGGCTTGCTGTCGCACCTGCCAACTCCTGCGCATCTCTTGCGTATACGGCTCCGGCGACGTGTGGGGAATGCGTTGCCTGCTCGTCCGCTATCTCACCTGACGCGTCGTCCTGCAACCAATCGCCGTCGTCGTGCTGCTCGTCTGTTGTACTCTCCACCCCCTTACGAATCCATCGCCGGCTGATCGCAATGGCGATCTGGCGGTATCCTGCTACGTTGATCGACTGCCCTAAACCTGCCTCGCTCACCCGCTGTAACTCGTGCTTCATGCGTTCCGTCGTCCATTTTCGACCATCGGCGTCCGCCGGCCACAAATGATCGGATATTGTTTCCTGCTGCCACACCATCGCTTGCATCCGCTGGACGAACGGCAAAACCAACCACAAATACCACACCACCAACTCGCCCACCTCTCGCGGCAAATATCGATGGATGATCTTGACGTCACCTTTGACCTCGTAACCTTTATGGTATCTGGTCACAAACACTACCATCCCGTCTTCGATGAACAAATTGCGATGGCCACCTTGAACGGTATTACGGTGCCGGACGCTCAATATCTCCGGGCCACGCGCCGGCTGGCCTCCCGTCATGTGCATCAATACTAACAACTTGCCGCGGAATGCTGCAACCTGCCGTAACCAATTCCGCATCCGTTCACGATCGATCCCACTCGCCGTCCCTGCTCGAACGAACCGCTGGCGTAAATCCGGCCGACTTCCGATTCTCTCGTGCAACCAACTCTGCCCGTCGACCGGCAACCGGGACCGTTGATCGCGGATGAAACTCCAACCTGCCTCGTCGTTGCTTGGGTCGTCGTACAAATGCTGCCATGGCACGGCCGGGATGCCTCCTTCATCGGTCGCGAACATCAAATCTTCTAATAATGCTCGACGGGTGGCTTGGTGCAATCCCCCGACCATGCCACGAAACTCCGCCATGTTGAACTTCACCGCTTTGTACTCTAACGTGTCGCCGTCTCGCCAATTGACGTGACCTGCCGATGTCGTGTTGAAATCGATCTTCATCCCATAACCCCGTAAATCCAACATCCACTGCATCGGGCTACCGCACCCTCGTACCATAAATCCGT
The DNA here is from genome assembly GCA_023634325.1 of Cladosporium cucumerinum. NCBI lineage: Eukaryota > Fungi > Ascomycota > Dothideomycetes > Cladosporiales > Cladosporiaceae > Cladosporium > Cladosporium cucumerinum. The sequence goes on from JALDQA010000001.1 coordinate 2,967, forward strand.
CCATCATCTTCCGTACCCATTCAAAACTGCTCTTACCAACTTTCCGTCTGCCTTCGCCTCTATCGGTTTGCGTCCCTTCACTCTCGTACCCGCTGTCTTCGAACTCACACGGGCTGCGACCCGGGCTGAACTCATCGCACTCGCCTGTTGTTGGCTGCGTTAATCGTTCGGCTTGCTGCACGATCATGAAATGGGCTACCTTGGTCACCGCCGACAAAATCGATGGATACGTATCGGCACCTCGAAACCCTCGACCGCTCGGGTTGACACCCAACGCTGCCAACCCGCAAACCAACGCCATGTCGTACTCGCGATTGTGAATCGTCTGGTTCAATAACTCGATGCAAAACGACAAACACGCCTGCTGTATCTCGGTCATCGCTGGTTTCCCCTCCTCACCTTCTGCTTCGCTATCGGTGTTCGTACTGTCGCTCTCGGTGTCACTCGATTCATCTGCTTCTTTCACCGTCGATCTTGCAACTGCCATCATCTGCGCAAACGCCCGGTCCTGCCTACGGTTGAACTTGTACGACGGGCTCTTCCACGAATGGACTCGTCTCGTGCGTACGAAAAACGTCACGATCTGCTGCCAATATCGACCTTGCCTCCTGATCTCGTCCCGATTTTGGTATGGTTCCAACGGACGGTAAACGTTCTGGTGCGCTTCCGTACGGATCGCCTCGAACCGTAACATGACTCCGCTGCGGGATACCGCGTCCTGGCTGGCCGACGCCAACTCGCCTATCGCCTCCCAAATCGCTGCTGCTGCTCGCTCATTATCGTTCGCTTCGTTTTCGCCTTCGGCTATCTCTTCATCGACGGTGGGTTCTCTTAAACATCGTAAAATGTCTTTGCGGTCGCAACCCTCTAAATACGGGATCCATCCTGTCCGTCTCAACCACGGATTGACCTCGTCTGTCTGGCCCGGCCGTATCGTTTCGTCTGATCGGATCTTGTCGTAATGCTGCGATGCCTGCTCCCACGCCTGCGACCAAACATCTTCTTCCTTACTTTGTCTGATGCTTCCTTCCCTTCGCTCTTCGCTGGATCGTACCTCGAAATATTGCGAATGCTCTTTTTGTACGAAAAATCGCTGGCATTGTACCTGTCGGCAATTCTGCAATATTTGACGGTCGATGTCTTCTTTCTTCAACATGCCTGACCCGCCTCGCTTTTGACCGACCGAATGTCCATGCGTCTTCCGCCAATGTTCTTTGATGACATCCATGTTGCGGCAAACGTACGCACATTGCCCTTCATCCAACTCGCATTTTACACCGTCCGTGTACACGGGCAAACCTTCCACGGCTTCTTCGACATATTCGGGTATTTTAAATTCGCCGGAAAATTGTGCGATACCATGCCATTGCTCGATCTCGTCCGAAATCCCTACGGCTTGCTTTCTGGGCATCCTATGTTGCCTATTTGTTAAATGACCCACTACTTGCCTCGGCCATACCGCATATCGACATTCCTTGCATACGACTACCTCCCACTCGGTCAAATGCTGAAAATGGCTGCTTGCCATTTCTTTCGTTCCGGGCGCGGTGTATGTACGGTTCGACTGTTTGGTGTCGCCTTGCTGATTGCGGGTATGAAACGAATGGGTGACGATTTTTTGCGCTCTCACTTGACGCCCTTCTCTCTAACATATATATTTTCACATTTTTCATCCTGTCCTTGGGAAAATTGTTTGTTTGTAACAATACTAATCTCCACTGCTGCGCCTCGGGTGGTGTGACACTTCTCATTGGTACGCTCGTCTGATCCCTGCATTCTACGACTGTGTTTACCTCGATTCCGACGACGATAACTCGACGATTATACAACTTATGGCGGTGCTTGCAACACAAAACTTACTTACATTGATGTGTACTACAACATATCAAAATTTGGGCGAAATTGGTGTTACTCCAAATGAATCCAACGGGCCTGAATCCAATGGGCCCTCTGCTGGCGTAACCCTAACGAAATTTGTATGCGGGCTGAATCCAATGCGTACGCGTTGGATTCGACATTTTTGGATTGACCTCGACTTCCTACTTAATACCAAGCAATATCGTCGCGCCGGTCGAGCACTCGCTGCTATACGCGTGACCCTCGGCGCGATATATACGGAACGAATACAACTCGACGAGGACTTAGTTAGTACTGAGCTGGTCGAAAGCTTGGACGAACCGACTCTATGTGACTTAACCCTATCTTATGGTATTAACTAGGTAGCTATCTCGTTGCCTTATATCCGAGGACGGACCGACATTGTCGTGACCTAAGGATGTCGGGGGTTACATTTATTAGAATGTAGGTCCTCTTATAGCGTTTCTGGTAGATTCTAGATACTGTCTGCTAGACAGGCAGATAGACGACACTTACTAAAGCTGTTGTTAGTGGACTCTAGACAGCTTGGGTGGGTGACGATATTGCTAGTGGACTCCAGATATTGTGGCCGATTGCTAGTGGATTCTAGTTCTGTCTCGCCTATTCGCATTCCTTATAGATGCTCCTAGAGGTGAGCGCAGCTATCCTCTCAGGGTGGTACCTTATAGCGTCTAGTCATATGATCCTTCGCATACCTGATATAGGTTTGCTATTCTAAAGTGAGGTCCTCTTTAGGCAGCGTTGTGGACTTAATACTCCTATTGCAGGACTCACTCACACTCGGCTAGCTGTGGCCGCATAATAGGATAGGAGAGTCGGCGTATGTGCTAAATACATTCGACCTGTTATCACGAGGCGTGCACATTCTCCTAGAAGTGAGGTGTCGACTGGGTCAAGGGAGGCGAACGTGCCCTGGATTGGATAGTATTAGCTCCTGATCGAACCGACGGGAACTCGAGCCTTACACTTGAGATAACTATGTCGCCTGGCGGCGTTAAATACAGGTTCTATTAGTTAGGATTGTCTTGCGTAGATTCGTTAAGGCTCTTTGCTAAAGAAGATATCATTCGTGCCACTATAGGTATAGGTAGTTAGCTACTACTTGATCGAATGATGTCTGATCTAGATAAGGGAGTGAAACCTGATAGCAGGATACTGGCTAGCGCTGTCTGTCCATAGGGCGTGTATCTGGTGGGTGTATTATCAGGAAGGACTATAGGAATTATCGATAGGATTGTTAGATGCCTGCGAAGGCTATACGTGATCTATCCTCTGCTGGCATAATGGCATATAAAAGGGGAATAGTTCATCCGGTACCCAGCCCGATCCGACTGACTTAGTCGGTTAGAGGGAGAAATGCATGGATTTGCCTCTCCTCTCTGCAGTCTGACCTTTAATGTATGTAGCTTATCTTTGCCGCCATCTGCTAGGCTGCATTCCGATATTCTAAATTGAACCCCTAACCCTAACCCTAAAACCATTTCATCTCCCATTTCATCTCCCATTTCATCTCCTATTTCATCTCCCATTTCATCTCCTATTTCATCTTCTATTTCATCTCCTATTTCATCTTCTATTTTATCTTCTATTTCATCTCCTATTTCATCTCCTATTTCATCTCCTATTTCATCTCCTATTCTATCTTCTATTTTCTTTCCTAATATCTTAATCTTTATTCCTAAACTCTATTCTAATCTTCTCTTCTTTCTTATTTACTTCTATTCTCTTACTTACTAATTTACTCCTATTTATTTAATATCTTCTTCACTATAAATCTATTTATACTTCTTTTTATATCCTACCCTACTTTCTTTCTAATATTCATCTTTCTTCTTTTCTCCATTCTAATCTATTCTCTACCTATATCTCTTTTATTTCTTCTATTATCATTATTTTTCTTTCTTCTTTCTTTCTTTCTTCTTTCTTTCTTCCTTTTTACTCTCTACTCTATCTTCTATTTTACTTCCTATCTTATCTCTAACCTTATCCTCTATTCTATTCTCTACTTTATCTCTACTATCTTTTTAAACCTCTTCCTTATACTAATCCTTTCTAATTCTACTATTATCTTTTCTTTTCTTTTTTTCTTAATACTAAATTCTCTTCTTCTACTTTCTCTATATTCTATTTCTCTAAATCTTTCCTTTCCTTCTTTAATAATTTAAATCCCTCTTTCCTCTATATCTTTCTTTTTAAAAAAATTATTTAATTAATCTATATTCTATAATCCTCATTTATTTTCTCTCTTCTCTACTTTCTCTTTCTTAATTCTTTTTCTTTTAATTCTTATTCTTTCTTTCTAATCTTTCTTTCTAATCTTTCTTTCTAATCTTTCTCTTCTTTTTCTCTCTTTTCTCTCTTACCCTTAATTCTATTTCTCTTTTTATTTCTTCTTATATTAACTACTTCTAATTCTTATACCTCTTCTCTTTCTTTCTATATTCTACTCTCTTTCTTTCTTATTTTATTTAAATCTACTAATTCTAATTATATCTCTCCTAACTATTCCTAATAAATTATTTTCTTTTCAGTTCCTTTTCTTTTATACTAATTCTCCTTCTAAATTCTTTTTCTATTTTCTTTTTTCTTTTCCTTAATTTAATTCTAAATGTCTCTTTATATCTACTTATACTAATCAATACTATTTAGATTTAATAATCTTCTACTTTTTTGATATCTTATATTAGATATCTCTTTTATTCCTAATCCTCTTCTTCTCTATTTTCTATTATATATTTATCTTACTTATATCCTCTATTTCTTCTAACTTGGTTTCTATCTATATATTCTTCTTTTCTTATTTCTAATCTTACTCTACTCTTATTTCTACTTTTATTCTAACTCTTTATTTATATTTATACATTACTCTCTTTTATTTTTATCTTAGTATTTACTCGTTTTATCTTCCTTGCTAACTAAACTACTCTTAGGCCTTCTCTTTGTTTTTTACTCTTTCCTCTTTATTTTCCTTCCTTAATCCTACTACTATCTTTAATCTACTTTTCCTATCTGTCTGACTTTACTTTTACTAAGATAAAGAGAATAAAGAAATTAGGATCTTTAGAGAATAGTTATAGTTAGAGACTCTATATGTAATTATAAGGCTATCTATTATACCTAGTAATAGTAAGTAAAATACTAGAGCTTACTATGATATCTAATAGTAGGAGGGATGATTACAGAGTACGTATAATTCTGCTAAATAATAAATCCTATAACAGTAGTAGGTATAATAATAGAGCTTGTAATCCTGCTTGACAATAGCAGGCACAATCATAGAGCTTGTAATCCTGCTTGACAATAGCAGGCACAATCACAGAGCTTGCAATCCTGCTTAGCAACAGCAGGCACAATCACAGAGCTTACAATCCTGCTTCACAACAGCAGGCACAAGCTTGACAATAGCAGGCACAATCACAGAGCTTGCAATCCTGCTTCACAACAGCAGGCACAAGCTTGACAATAGCAGGCACAATCATAGAGCTTGTAATCCTGCTTGACAATAGCAGGCACAATCACAGAGTTTGCAATCCTGCTTAGCAACAGCAGGCACAATCACAGAGCTTGCAATCCTGCTTCACAACAGCAGGCACAAGCTTAACAATAGCAGGCACAATCACAGAACTTGTAATCCTACTTGACAATAGCAGGCACAAGCTTGACAATAGCAGGCACAATTGCAGAGCTTGCAGTCCTGCTTGACAATAGCAGGCACAATCACAGAGCTTGCTATTCTCCCTGACAATAGTAGGCATAGTAACAGAGCTTGCTTCACAATAGCAGGCATAACAATAGTAAGTAGCTCTCTCTATGCAGCATCATTCTATATAAGCATCCTCTTCTTCTCCTTTTTCCTTCTCCCTCTCCTTTACAACCACCACAACCACCACAACCACTACAACCACCACAACCACCACAACCACCACAACCACCACAACCACCACAACCACCACAACCACCACAACCACCACAACCACTACAACCACTACAACCAACACAACCAACACAACCAACACAACCAACACAACCACAATCATGGCTCCCAAGCAGATTGACTATGAGCTCAGCATGCATGCCTACAGGACTGGAGGTCATCAAGCTAGGCAGAAGGTGCTTGAGCTGAAAGATGAGTTGAAGGAGTTCCACAACCAGGTTGGCAGTCAGGTGAAGGAGAGTGAGAAGGGGTGCTTTGGAGGGGCCTTCAATGCATGGCTGAGGGCTGGAGCACCTGAGGGTATCTGCACTGTCCAGCATATAGCAATGATTGAGGGTTTTGCTATTTCTGAGATTGAGAGATTGATCAGTACAGAGGTGGTGGATGGCGAGCCTGATGTGATGGGTGGGCAGGCTGTGGAGGAGTTTAGAGGCTTCAAGATTAGGCTTGGGGAGGCTCAGTTGAGCCGTGCAGAGCAGGAGGCTGGGATGGAGTGGTGCCTTGAGCACAAGCAAGGTGGTGAGGCTAAGTATGAGGAGTAGAATTATAAGAAAGGAGATATGAGATAAAACTTATTCTCATTCTTCTAACCTCTTTTTCTTCCTACCTACCTAAGTATCTACTACTGCTCTACTATCTTGGATATTTACTACTTACTAATTATTCTTACTCCTCTAGTTTGCTCTATATATTATAGTCTGCTCTAACTAGTAGTATATGATAGTGATTATAATTTAGTCTTCTTTTATCTCCTCTATAATATTCTTCTATTCTTTAAGTTCTTCTTTTATATACCTTAAACTACTTATATAGTATTCATCTTAGCCTCCTCGCGACGTTACAATAGATTCTAGAGATCTGGTCAGACTTCAGGGTAACTTTATAGAAAACAGAAGGTTGTTACTATTCGAATCTATATAGATCGTAGAGCCAAAGCTGTAACTCGTACTGCTTGTATGGTAGTAATACCTCCGAATCGACTCTCTTCCCCGAGCCAGTTGAAATAGTCTTCGATGTTGTCGAACAGTCGATTAAATTGCTCTTGTAGCCATTTTGGCCCTTCGACGCTCTCAAACACTCCGAAGCAGAGTGGTAACACGATGTCTCTATACTCGCAATCCCTACCACCTTTGTTCCCTTGCTCTGCTTGTTGACAGATTGACTGCGGGTTGAGACACCAGAAGCAGCTCGTATATGGTTGTAGCCATTTCCGCCCTCTTCTTTCGTGCCGCTGTCTGGCTCTGCTTCTTTCTTCGAAGACCTCGAATCGGCATAGACACGTCGAGAAGTTATGGTCCTAGCTCGATTTGACTGCTCTGCAGAGCAAACATGTACCTTTCACGCTCGCTAGATCGAGACGGTACTGCACCAGCTCTGTATGAGCTTGAAGCCGCTCTTGCTGGATGAGTTGGAGCCCGGTATGTGCAATGTCCTGCTCGACCTTTTCGACTGGATCTATCGCATCTTGGTGGGCCACCCTACATACATCGCATGGCACGTCTTCTGGCATGCACCATCTTCGATCCTGGACAATGTCTAAGTAATCACTTAAAGACGTCCGGTAGCATTGCCTACCTTGTAGGTACTGGTGCACTGCTTGCTTGTCCCGACGTTTTCGCAGTGTAAGATCGTCTCTGTAGTTGTCTGTCTGATGTGGATAAACTCGCGGTCTGTCTGTTACCTGAGGCTGCCAGGTAGCTGGTAGCAATACCATCGAATATGCACGCTTCCCATCCCGCCCTGCACAGCCAGACTCCTGGGCGAAGATTACTAGAGACTCTGGCTCGTCTATGTTCATAACGAGTCGGACGTGTGGATAGTCGAACCCTTCGGCCAGAGCTGTAGTTGCTACAATATAAGGCATATTAATAGTCTGAGTCCAACGATCGAGTATTTGCTTCTTCTTAACCGGTGTTCCACTCTCTGCAGTGTACGAGCTGCAACCGAGCAGCTCTGCTAGATCATCCGCATCCTTGCATGTCCGAACGTACAGAATGATTTTGTCGTAGGCGTGGTCGAAGAAGCCTGAGTCAGTCTATGCCTCTTTGGCCTCAGCTGCAGCCTGCTTAAGGAGCCTTCCGGCGCGAGCGTCTATCTTACGTACCATATAAAAGATGTTCGGTCGATTACTTGGTGCTCTGATCACTGTAGGATGGTAGAGGTAATTTCTTTCTTCGAACTCTGCTCGCATAGATAGCGGAAGAGTGGCCATGAGATAGACAAATTGAGTCCTGAGGCTCCGGATAGCTGTAAGCTCGATAATGCTGGGTCAATATTCGGCAGCAACCACGGTCAGGTGACATTCGTCAACAACAATCCGATCGAGCTTCTGCTCTGCTATCAACCTGCGGGCGTACTTTATGAAGTCCTTCGAAGAGACGGCCTCCGCGCTGACTAGTATCAGTGCTGCCTCGCGACTCTCGCCTGGCTGCCACTCTAGATGATCGATCTTCATCTCTCTTACACGCCGGAGCATGTCTCTATAGAGTGAGACGAGCGGTACGATGAGTATCGTTACTCTAGCGCCAGGTAGGGTATATAGAAGCATGAAAAGTAAGCTTTTACCAGCTCCTGTTGGAAGGATAGCAACAACCTGCTCCGTCTAGGACATGATTGTGGTGAGGGCTTTCTCCTGCTCGCAGGACTTCTAGCCTGCTTCTTTGTCACCATACAGCTTCTTTAATCCCCTAAGGAGGGCTTCGCTCGACCAAGGCTTGCGAGGACAGTAGATCCCCTTAGCTACTCTCTTCGTCAGACGAGACTCTTGTTCGATCCTCCCGCGTTTCTTTTGCTTAAGGACTGTTTCTACGCCCCAGAAGTCCTGCCATAGTGTAGAGGCCTGTAATCCCATCCGGACCTTACTATCCCATAAGTTGCTAAATACGGCTCCTGCCTGGTTAGCATAGGCTCAGTTTACTGTTCGTGTCTTGTGGTTTCGCTAGTCGGTTATGCTTCGAATGATCGGGTCTATCTCTTCCGCGTCTTTATTGCTATTGTTAGGGTCGAAGCACTTGATCTGACTAGCGAATTTCGTCTTAACAATTGCTACTGTGATCTGCCTCCAATTAGCGATGTGAAGCCGGGGCACACATGCTCGGATGCTCGCCTCTTCTAGGTAGCGACTTAGGTGACCCTCTGGCCATACCTTACTATCCTTCTCCCAGAGGTATAGAGAAAGCAATGCCTTTAGCGATGCTTGTCGTAGGAACCTCTCTCGCAGTGGCAGAACGTAGACGATGTAGTCTAGAAGTAGCTCGGCAATTGGGTCAGCAAGAAACCGAACATTCTCCTTATAGTTTCCTGTTTGCTGCTGGCCTTTATGGTACTGGACGTGTACCATCACACGATCGAAGCGTATGATGATTGAACGACGCCGCTGCGTGTTGCGATATGTCATCGAGAAGAACTCGCTCTCTCGTACGGGCTGTCCACCACTGATATGTATAAGGACGCTCAGCCGCTTTAAGAACTCCTGTACTGTAGCCTCGTAACCAGCCATCGCGCTCTCCCTCCATGCCCATCCGCCGGACGACTGGCTGTTCTTGACAAGGAAGATTCGACTCAATTGGTCGGATCGTTCGATTGCTTTCGTTAATGCCTGCTCTGTGCCATCGAGGCTCACCACGTTGTCTCTGTGTTGAGTGAAGTTCCAACAGATAGTGTCGACATTAACACTGTCTTTAAGAAAGCGAGGACTCATTCGGCGAAGGTTCTTAAGACCTAACATCATATCGTCGTAGAGTAATTGACAACATCCCTGGTACTCAGATGCGAGCAGAGACAGTATCTGATCCATATGTAGCTCCGTATCCTCGTAAGTCAAGACCTGCTCACTCTCATCCCAAGATGCCTCATGAGTACCGACGCTCGCACCCGATACTCTGAACAGTAACAGGCGCCACCTAAGTATCTCTCCCATCGGCGTCTCTACAGTCTGCTGGAGATACTGGTCGCAGTAGGCTTTCACGAGTTTGAGCGTCTTGCCACAGCCTTGCTGCTCTTTCAGGGCGCTGTTGTAGAACACTAACAGTTGCACAATCCAGACGATGGCTGAGAGGCTACTGTTGAAGTTACCAGGCTCTATCCAGCTTCGTGTCGACAGTTTAATGCTTAGCATAGCGCAAAAACTCAAGAGTGGCGACTCGTATCGGCGGGCGCCTGTCGTGTGGCAGATGAGGAGCATCTATAGCTTGAGAAGTCGATCCTTTATTTTCTTTCGCTCCTCTTCGTCAGCTTCCTCTTTATTCTCTTCATTAGGGCTTATCTGCCTTTGCTGGGCGATCTGGTGTATATCCTGCCATACTGCCAACTGCTCGTCTGTCGCCTCGATAATATCTTCTGGCCTCTAGATATCATCGTCGTCTTTAGCCACTGCACTAAAATAGTACTCATCAGGAGCGACGACTCTGCTGAAGTACGACACGAACCGGAGCGCTATCCCGAAGTATGTAGCGAGGCTCTTTGGTCCTTTGTAAGGATCGAACAGTCTGGTTTTTCCTATAAGGTCGACTTGCGAAGGCTGGAAGCGGCTGAGGACGACTCGGCATTGGTAAGTCAGCATGCATTCGGGTCCGTCAAAACACAGCCTATGGGCATCTTTCAAGAGTGACTCCATTGCATCAATGATTGTGCGGAGCTCACTCTCGTCTCTAAGGCGAGGAACAGCAATTGCTGTTCGAATCTCGTCCTTTCTAAGACTGTGTATATGATCAGCAATGCCCGTCTCCCTCAACCAAGGCACTATAGTAGAGACATGCTTATCGAACCCGTGCACTCGATTGGCGTCCTCAGCAGCATCTCGTGCTGCCGCTTGAATATCATTTTCTTGTGCTAGAAAAAAGTCGTGCTTTCTAGATGCTTGTTTCTCGAGATTTGCTAGCACGTTTTGACGAGCGACCTCGAAGTAGTGCTGCCAAACCCCCATTCTGAAAAATCGCTGGCAAGCATGGTTCTCCGTCCAGATTTTATTCTTTGCGTGAATTTGTTTGGATTGGGCATCGCCACCGCGCTTCTGCGAGTTTACCCAGCTATACTTTTGTTCGCAATGCTCTCATATCCCTCGCGGGGTTCGACAGATATATAAACAAGGCGCACCCTGAGAGTCTATGCTGCTACATCTGAGACCATCGAAGTACACAGGCAGATTTGCAACAGGTGGATCGTTTGGTGAAGGGTAGATAACATCCGAAGGCACTCTGGCGAGAATGGAGAGTTCATCTACTGCTGAAATAATAGCGCGACGCTGTTGTAATATCAGGCGTTTATGATGTGTCCGAAGATGCTTGCTTAGATGCGTAGGAACCACAGCATACTGACAACTCGTACAGATCAAGATGCGGGATCGTGAATCGACTGTAAAAAGACGATAGAATTCGTCCATCACGAAGCAGAACATAAAAATGCAGACAAAGCCTTTAGGACTACGAAAAAATTGTACTGGCATACTACTTTATAAAATGAATGATAGGCCTGCATAACTAGGTTTGTTTCGCTTTTATTATGGTTGCGCCTGCTACTTCGATCAATTGGTGAAGTGTTCTGTAGCCCTAACGCTAGATCAGTGTGCTTTGTAGGGAATAACCCTTGTATAAGCAGCGCCTCACTACCCCTAACACCAAGATGTCGCGACTAATAAAGACAGCTATATAGGATGAATGTAGCTGTAAATTGGCATGCAAAGCGTTCTGATTTTTCTGTAGTCACCTACTGAATTTCAAGGAATTTGATAAACATTAAAGCAAAGGAATCATGGTCAACGTGAGCAAAGGAATCATGGTCATTTCCGAAATTCTTAGGGTTACGTCTCACCTAAATTCAAAGGAATCATGGTCATTCCTTTGTCTTCTAGTAGTAGAATACACTCCGCTCTTAAGAGCTTGTCTTAGGGGGATCAGTCTCCTTACTAATATCTATAACGAAAGCCTTAAGAAATTCCGTATCAAGTTCAGCTTTAATATAGGCAGCAAAGGATTAGATTGCAATCTCAGGTGTTAGGCCCTTAAATAATGCTTTATAGTTTTTCGCTGTAAAAAAGATTTGTAGTGAATCGAATTGTGCGAAGGTAACAGAGTCGCTCGTAATAATATAGAACACTTTATCCTAGACTGCTTCTAGAGGCGCATACTTAATAGCATAACGTCATCGTAGGTGAAGTCGGTCAGTAGGTGAAGTCGGTCAGAATTTCAACCTTTCCTTCTCGGATTTGATCTACTACTAGCTACGATAATACAATCACTCTCACTCTCGTATATACTCTCCTCTATATATTCGTCTTCCTCGTCCTCGATTATAGGAGTCGTAGCCCGAGTCATTCGTCTCCTTTTCGACTTTCCCTTCGACGCCTCTACCTCTGCTTCCTTAATGACTTCGAGGATTTCCTTCGTATTAAAGACGAACTTCCCTTTAATCGCTATGTGCTTCCCTTTCTTATGTTCTTTACGTACTCGTAATAGCTCCTTAGCTTTAGTAAGCTCTTTCTGTAAAAGAGCATTCTCCGAAGTTATTCTTTCGAAAGCTACTCCCGATCGCTCGATATACTGCTTTATAGGAGTCTCGATAATAGAAGAACGAACAATCGAGTTAACTAGCGAAGTCGCCTCCTGTAGCTCTATACCCTCTGGCGGCGAACTATCTAGTAAAGAGCAGTCTAGATCGTTCGGAGTCGTAATAGGCAGCAGGATTACTCTAGGGGTAGGCGTAGGCATTCGGAGAGTTGAGAGAATAGTAATCGGGCTAAGAGGATAGATACCGGACGCCCGAAACGACGATTCGATACTCCGAGGTCTAAAGGCTCGATCTTTAGCTATTATATAGGCTTCTGTCTACTCAATTCGGGGTATTCGTCGAGTATCTAAGCGGAAGAGTTTCTCGATTTCAGCCGATAAAGCCCGCTTTAGAGGGCTAAAAACGCCGACGTCGAGGGATTATAAGATATGTAAAGTATGCGGAGGTAGTACTACGAGGTCGATATTCTTATTGAGGCAAAAGGCTATAAACCTCGCTATAAGGTGAGATCCGTGTCCGTCTAGAAGTAATAGCCTCCGTTTTCCGTCGTTTCGGCGCGTTTCGGGCTCGAATAAAGTAGTTAACTACTCGTACGCGTGATTATTAGAAGTCCATCTGCTAGTAGACATTAAGAACTTCCAATTTTCAGGCGTAGAAGCCAGTATCTACACAGTATTCGTGTATTTCGCCTTAAAAATAAGAAGCAGAGGTAGGGCTACTCCTGAGGCCCCGATACACTCGATTGCCATTATCCACTCGTGTCTTCTGCTTATCTTCTTAAATGCCCTAGTATCTCTTCCTCTTATAAGTACTTTAGAAGGTAAAGTAGTACCTAGAGCGAAGCCGGTCTCGTCGACGTTAAAAATCGCGTTGGAGGAGTAGGAATTCTTGATGAAAAGGTCGGTAAGGGCGTTGAAGTAGGCATTTATAATCGGATAAGTAACTCCTTTAAAGCAGCTTGCATCTAAGGATCGAGAATAGACTGTCTTTAGCTCGGGGTATCGTTTTCGGAACCTATCAATCCACTATACGCTTATAGGAGGGTAAGAAGTCGGAATCGAGCTTAAGCGGAAGCAGGAAAGGCGGATTTCTTTAGCGAGCTCCTGCGTTAACGAGAGAGTAATCGGGTAACCCGACTTTAAGAGTCGAGTAATAGCCTTTAAAAGAGTCTTCTCTTCAGGGGTTGAGAGTATCTTTTGCGATTCGCGCGATTTAGAGCGAGAAGTTCGAGTCGAAAGCCGGTCGGTTAGAGTCGTATATAGAATATTAAACGCGTAAGCGCACTTCCGAATCGAGGTATATTCGCTGTTGCAGTAGGCCGCTAAGGCGATCGTAAGGTCTTCTTCAGAATAGGTAGGCATAGTAAAGAAAAAAGAAAGAGCGTCGCGTAAAAATTCGATTATAACGCGAAACTAGCGCGCGGGAGTGACCGACTTCACCTACTGACCGACTTCACCTACGATGACGTTAGTTAAGGTTGGTTAATCTGCTATGAAAATCATTCATCCTCGATCTCTCTGTATTCTTTGCCTCAGCATCTATTCTAGCAGTTACATATAAAGTTAGGAAGGATGATTGTATATTAATAGGACATTTTGCGTAAAGTGTAGGGAGCCAGATTTGGTCTGTCCAGATTTTGGTGTCTTCGTTCGTAAGCATTATAGCATTACCTAGAAACATATCTAAGAAGTAAATATAGATAAGTGTTCTATAGGATCCTATACGACTAAGGCAGATATGTTTCGTCCTATCAAGCTTAAGGAACCTTAGCTTGTCAGAATCAAAACAACCATCAAATCGTTTCTAGTTATATAGATAGAGATCTATCTCTATCTAATAGGATCTTAGGGGAATAGCATAGAAGTGGATACTAGTTAGGAAACAGCAGAGAGATAGCGCGAAGCTGAAGTGAGAGTTAATATCGTAACTTAGTTCACCCTCCTCGAGAGAAGGATATACTGTATACGACTTATATACGCAGAGGTAGCGAGGGGATATAGGTCTATTATTAGGGTCGGGTACACAGCCTTCTATGTTTGCTTAGAAGTATTCGGGCATGAGATGTATATTAGATAGTGTAGTCCTATTAAGAAACCCAGGTTCTAATAGTACAGATTGTGCATTAGTCTGTAAGATAGCGACTATTTCGCGCATGCTTATATACTCCTTGCTGTTATCCGAGAAGTCATCAAGATAGGCCTTTAGTTGCTCCTTATGCTTACTTAGGAGGCATCCTTAGAAAAGTAGGAGATAATAGAGTAACATTCTTCTTACGTCGTTATTTTCACAAGCATCAGAGAAGCGTTTATAAATAGTATCCTATAATAGCACTTCGGTCTATGCTTGTTACATTTGCCTAGTAGAATCAATATAGAAGAATCTAGCTCTATACTGATCTCTAGATAGAGTAGTATAAGTATCTTCTTGTGTTAAGAAAATCTAGTAATCGGGCGCAGGATAGAGTTGACTTCGTGACACCTAAGAATTCTCTATAGCACTCTATTATAGAAGTGAGGGAGACCTAAAGCGGGTAGTAGAGGCTAGCAACTGGCTTAGAGCTTGTGTGCCTAGAAGCATTCTATTAAGTGCATTAAGGTATCTATCATCCGCAGATGCTTTAGTTCCCTATATATGATCAGTCCCTTTATTGTCCTCAGAGTCGCTATCATCCTATAAACATTAGTTAAGATTATAATATATATCGACTTATAACCATTTCGTCTTACTATAGGTAGAGAGCCTAGAAAAAAATATGTACTAATACTTGTTAGGTTTTCTTCGATATATTCCTGAGCACCTACATTCTGCGCTAGGTCTACTAAGTCGCTGCGGACAGCATTCTCTTTAGATAGAGGGATCTCCTCAGGAGAGGTAACTCGTACAGGATTAGAGTCGCAGTGTATATGTATTTCTCTTATACTCGTGCGAACAGAGTCGGTAATAGTACGTATCCGGAAGGCAACTTAGTAGAAGCGTTCTACATTCTTTCTTCTTTGCCAATAGCGCTTAGCTGCGAAATGGTTTCGTTATAGGCGAGCCTGCTCTTCATCCAACTCTTGAATATAGTCCTCATCGTCTTAATCGAGTTCAAATGTCGACTGCCCTCGTTTCGAGTATAGTAGAGGCATCAAGAGGATAAAAGTAACAAGGGTAATAGCTAGTATCAAGAAAGAGAAGGTAGTCGGAATAGTAGAAAGGGAAATAGAAAGTTAGGGGTAATTTTAAGGATTAGAGATTTGTAGAGATTATCAATATTGCTTAGCAAAATGTGTTCTTAAGTAGAGTAATACCTCTATGATAGAGAAAATTGATAGGACATAAACGCTTTAACTTATAGTATTACTATATATTTTACTTATTATACTATACGCTTTTAGGAATATTATATTTCTCTATATAGTTATATCAAGTAAGATCTAAGGTATTAAATATATATTATATAAGCTAGTAGTTATCTTATAACTTAAATAGATATTATAGATAGAGTTTATTCTATATATACTCGAACTAAGCTTTAATAAGGAGTACTATTCGAGGAATAGATACTCTAGTAATAGCCTATATTACTTTATCTTAGCTAAAATATATTTTATAAAAACAAGTATCTTTAGATTATTTTGTAAAATCAAGTATCTTTAGATTATTCTATAAAAGAAAAGTATTTTTAGATTATTCTATAAGAATAGATCTCCTTAGATTGTTAATAAACTTGAAAATCTTTTACTTGTATAAGAATAGATTTCTTTAAATTGTTTATAATAAGATACTTCTTAAATTATTCTATAAGAATAAATGATTTTATAAGAACAAATTAATTGAAAATCTACTATTTAAGTAATTAAAGTTTTCTTAGACTATTTTATAAGAATTATATTCTTAAACCCTTTCGTAAGAATAGGTATTCTTAATTCGTAGCATTTAAGAATACAAAATATACTTAAACCCTTTCGTAAGAATGGGTATTCTTAATTTGTAGCATTTAAGAATACAAAATATATTTAAACCCTTTCGTAAGAATAGATATTCTTAATTCGTAGCATTTAAGAATACAAAATATACTTAAACCCTTTCATAAGAATAGGTATTCTTAAATCGTAGTATATAAGAATATATATTCTTAATTTATTTTATAAGAAGTAGTACTCTAAGATAAGATTCTTTAAATACTAAACTATCTTTTTATAGGTATTATATAAATATCTTAGATTGAACTATATCTTAGAAGAATAGCTATTTTTTAGATTCAATATTTAAGAAATTTATGTTTTCTAAAATCAATATTTAAGAAGAATGAGGATTCTTAAATGCGTTATAAAATTTATCTCGCAGCTTAAATCCGTCATAAAATTCAGTTCAGCTTTAAAATCTCAGCCTAAATCCTGAACTATTTATTAAATAACTTTACTATTTTAAGCTTATAGCTTCTAATAATTTTATACTATATTTATTAGTGTCTTTACTATAGATATAGAAAGTTTCAGATTCAAAAGTCATATTTTAGTAGGAATCTATAACCCTAAATATAGTACTTGAATACCACCACCAAAGGAAAATAAGAAAGCAAGCCGAGTAGCTCTTAAACAGAGCTACTTTGAGGAAGAAGGAAAAAGGAAAAAAAGGGAAAAAGAAACTAAGGGAAAAAGAAACTAAGGGAAAAGAGCTGCTTAGCTGCACCCGGCTCGCCGTAGCTAGCTCGACCAAGCCCGACACTACCACCAAAGGAAAAGGAAAGCAAGCCAGGTAGCTCTAAACCTGTGAGCTGGAGTTCAAGCGCTACGCAAAAGCTGCGTAGCCTTGATCATTTCGCGCATGGATTGGATTGGTTGTTGACCATCCTGGTTCTTTCATGGCTGTATGAACTTTAGGCTTTATATTGACTTCTCGACCTACACAGCCACACTATTAGTGGTTCCATCCGCTCGTGCCCCCCTCTGTTTCAGCTCAGGAACTAGCAGGGGTTCTATCTGTTCGTGCCCCCCTTATAGCTATAGCGCATACTAGCAAAAACCTTATTACGCACAGTCGCCACTTCATGCCTATATAAGTTGTAGTTATCTCTCGTACTTTTCTATTCACACTCTTCAACCAAAACGCCCTCTAAGCCCTAGAAACTTGTCCTAAAATCCCAGCCTATTACTTCGATAATAACGGTTACAACTTTTCAGTTATTAACATACTCTAAAATGGTCCGCTTTACGATACCTCTGGCTAGCCTCTTGATCCTGGCTTCATCAGCCTACGCTTGTGAGGGAACTTACCAATGCAAATATAAAAGCGGTGATCATTGCTGTGTATGTATAGCTCTCTTGTTCTACATCGACTAACTCGCTAATTGATGCAGCTTCTTCCTGGCACAATATATACTCCTGATGAATGCCCTAAAGAATGTGATGGAGGCATTGCATGGCCTCCTGAGTGCGTTGCTCCTATTCGCTCTGGGCTCCGGTTGAAGTATCTTAACTGCCCCCTACGATAGAACGAACAAAGCTAACAAAAGAATGTAGCTGCGTATGCCCCACGCCTCAAACATGCTACAGGCCAAAGAAAAAGATCCCAGGGGAAAATTAGGGTTAGGGTTAGGGATTCATTTATCATTGTATTTACGGTCCAAAAGCATACTGCAAAAGAAAAAACGACATGAACATCGACGACAGTGACGCCGAAAATATTGTGCTCCAGCAGGATGGGGATGGTGGTGGGAATACAGGCGTGCAGTCCGCACGTTCTGGCGGTAAGCGGAGGGACCCTGATCCCGCTTTTACCCCAGGCCCTGAATTCGAGATAGAAGAAGAGGACGAGGATCAGGGGTATACGCAGGTTACGAGGAGAACGACGAGGGCGACAAGGTCCACGAGCTCGCCATTGAACCTCAAGGCCACAAAAAAAGCAGCCCAGAGGGCTGTAGTCAGAATTCTGGAATCCGAGAGGAAGAGTGCAGTAGGAGCAGCGCAAGACGACCAGCTCGCTCTCCTCCGAAACATGGTAGAGTCCCTACTTCGACAGATGCAAGAGTCGAACGAGGCACAGAAGGTAATGAGTGCGAAGATTGACTCGCTGCAAGCGACAAACGATACGCAGAATAGGACTATTGAAGCGCTCCGAGCGCTTTCGGAAAAGAACGTAAGGAAACTAACATATAGCCAGGTCGCTCAGACAGGCACCACACTACTGAACGAGGCCGAGAAGGTATCAATACCCTCTAGCCCGAAGGAATCTTCCGCTCACTAGTCCATGCGACACGACGAGCGAGCTGTCAGCATCGACACCGGCCGCGCGAAAGTCAGCACCACCGCCTTCAGTGAAATTAAGGAAAAGTTACAGTAAGGCATCGACAATCTCGGGATCACGAAAGGACTTAAGATTCAGTTCCTCCGACCCGGACCGGGCACGCGTATCGAGGTTGTGTTCGAGAATAAGGCACAAGCAGAAAAAGCAAGGAAACACACGCAATGGGCGACAAGCTAATACCAAGGAACAAGAGTACAAGGTGAGAAATGGTACCCGGTGAAGTGCGATATGGTCGCAAAGCAGGCTGTACTGGACAGATCGGTGGCAGACGACAAGACACTTAGTCAGACAGTCTGCCAAAACTTCAGCAAGGACAACGAGGCTGAAGGAATCGACTTCACGGCGACAAAAGCACACTGGCTAAGCAAGGTAGACTATAAGAAGAAGGTCGGCTCGCTCGTAATCTGGCTAAAGAGCAAGTTTGCAGCAGACTATCTTCTCAAGTCCGGGACAGCGATCTTCGGCGCAACTGGCGCTTACTGCTCTAAATGGGACCTCCGGGAGAAGGAGCTCCCATGTTTCAACTGCCAGAAGTATGGACATAAACAAGCCGAGTGCAAGTCAGCAGTAAAGTGCGCCTACTGCTCCAAAGCACACTCCCGCTTTATCTGCCCTAGGACGGAACTGAAGTGCCCACTATGCCATGCCTCGGGACACAGTAGTATGGATTGGCAATGTCCCCAACACCCGAACAACTGGAAGTACGTCAGCAAACAGAGAGAGCTAAACATGCGCAAAGCAGCAAAGGAACAAGGCACGACTCGCATAAGCCAGGAAATCATCGCTAAGCAGAATTCGAACAAAAACACAAACGATCCGGAGCATACCCAACACGCGACCAAAACGATCGATTCCACTCTGGGCAGACCATCGAGAACAGCGCAGGCCACGCCGGCAGAACCGATAGCAACACCGGTTCGACGACAGACGAAAGTTACACCCTACGCAGCTAGCCAACCACAGACACAGGAGCCAGCTCCTGCTACTCCGCGAATGAACGTACACGAGATCGAAATGATTGACGCCGACAGCAACGCCTCGTCAGATGAATAGGACACAAATCCTCCATCTAAATGTAGGGAAAAGGAGACTGGTCCAGAACAGTCTCTTCAACGACGAAACTCTTAGAGACTTCTAAGCGATATGTGTAGTCGAGCCATACATCTTCGCGAACCCTGACAATAGCGAACCGACTATCCCACTGGATTGCCGGTGGCAGATCTACAGGCCGACAACGTACCGAACTGATGCTCTACCCCGGTACGCCTTCTGGTCTGCTATATGGGTCAATGCGAAGAACAAAGCCATGCAAATCCCGATTAAGTGCTCCGACACAACAGCAGTCCTGCTACAGACAGGAAACACAGAACTACTCTTAGTCTCCAGCTACGAGCTAGGAACTGACACAAATGCTGCTAAGGATAAAGAAACGATAAGATCAAGGATACAAAGCATCACGAAGGCAAAGGAGGAAGCTGAAGAGAAAGGGCAGCCATTAGAGCTCCTTATCTGCGCCGACTAGAATAGACACTACGTTCTCTAGGGAGGACTAGAGGCGAGAAATCAAAAGAAGACGCTAAGCGAAGGCGACCAGATCGTCAACTTTATGCAAGAGACTGACCTACAGTCCCTCCTCAAAGCCGGAACCCCCACTTAGGAGCACACCACGCTGGATCGGAAATCGACCGTAGACCTAATCCTAGCATCGGAAGGCATAAGAGACAACCTTATTACATGTCAGATACATGACACTGACTACGGATCCGACCATAAGGCGATCTCGACAAGTTTCTACTCCCAGCAAACGTGCACAAACCAAAAGAAAGGAAAGAGACTCTACCGAGATACAGACTGGGATCTCATCAGAATACGCCTGAGCGACGCGCTGCAACTAACAGACCCAGCGACCACGCTTTTAGGCACCACACAGATCGAATGCAAGGCAGAGCTATTCTCCCAAACAGTGACAAGTGTCCTCGAAGACTTAGTCCCGCGAGCACAGGAGTCGCCCTATAACAAGAGATGGTGGACAAAGGAGCTCACAGAGCTGCGGGAAGAATACACAGCACGACGTAATAGAGTAACAACCCTGAGGCGAAGAGGGGAAGACACTGAAATAGCAAGGAAGCTAGCAGACTCGGCGAGACGCACCTTCCACACTGCGATCGATCAGCAGAAGCGCAACCACTAGAAGGAGTTCCTAGACAACCCTGTGAATGTATGGAAAGCAGCCAAGTATGCTAGGAGGCGAGAAGGCATAGTACAGATCCTAGACCTGGTAACAGGCGATGAAACAGCACGGACAGACTCCAGAAAAGCGGAGGTCCTGATGGACGCCTTCTTCCCGACACCACCAGAACCAGACGGAGGCAATCTACTGGCACCGACGCATAGAAATAAGGTCGATTGGCCTGCACTCACTATACAAGAAATTAAGGAAGCGATTTCCAAGAGCAGCCCAGACAAAGCGCCCGGTCCAGACGAGATCACGTTCAGAGTATAGAAAGAGATATGGCCAGTAGTAGGACCACACCTACTGCAGCTATACAAGGCATCTCTGGAAACAGGACACGTCCCACTTAGCTGGAAGACGGTCAAGATCGTCGTCCTAAGGAAACCGGGCAAGGCCGACTATACCAAGCCGAAAGCCTACCGCCCAATCTCCCTTATTCCAACGATCAGCAAAGGACTCGAAGCAGTAGTCGCTGCAAGACTATCCTACATCGCCGAGCAGTACAAACTCCTTCCAGACAACCACTTTGGTGCACGACTGCGACGATCGGCCGAGCACGCGCTGAACTTAGTCGTCGAGAAGATCTATTACGCATGGAGGAACAACAAAATCCTCACGCTAGTATCCTTCGATGTAAAAGGAGCGTTTAATGGAGTACACGCATATGTGCTCGAACGGCGCCTATAAACGAGACGAGTCCCAGAACAAGCAGTAAGATGGATCAGAAACTTCTGCTCACAAAGGACGGCACAGATCACGCTTGGCAGCTACGAGTCAGAACCCAAAGGCATCGAGCACCCAGGCATACCCTAAGGATCACCGCTATCGCTGCTACTGTACATCTTCTACAACGCGGACTTAGTGGAACGAAAAATTAACAAGAAAGGAGGCGCTATTGGATTCGTTGACGATTTCAATGCATGGGTAATAGGGGACAACGAAAGGCAAACGACAAAGCGCATCCAGGACACGATAATCCCACACACGGAGCAGTGGGCTAAGCAGAGCGGAGCCATTTTCGAAACAGATAAGACCAGTCTCATCCATTTCACAAGACGTCATAAGACGAACGATACCTTACCGCTACGCTTCGGGAGCGATGCGATCATGCCACAGAGAAGCGTAAAGGTGCTAGGAGTCACGCTCGACAAGAGACTCACGATGACGACCCATATCACGAAAGTCGCAAACAAGGCAATGTACGCCTGCATGTCCCTTCAGAGCATCAAGGGGCTCAGGCCAAACCAAATGCGTCAGATCTATAAGAGCTGCGTGACACCGATCATGGACTATGCAGCATCGACATGGTATAGCGCGGATAGAACTGGGCAAACGAAGCTGCTCCGACCACTCGAAAAGGTCCAACGACTTGGGGCCAGATGTATACTAAGGGCATAGAAAAGCGTGTCACTGCCAGTCCTCGAAGCAGAAGCCTACCTCGAAGCCACAAGAACGAGATTAGACATGAAGGTTGCGAGTCACGCAGCGAAGATCTTCACACTCGAACCGACCTACCCGATCAGGAAAGCGATAAGGACCCGTAAAGGTCAACAACGACTTAAATCATCACTCCAATGCACGATACGCGAACATGACACGAGAATCCGGCCACACGGACAGACACCCCTCCAGTACAGACCCGCATGGACGAAACCACTATAGCTCTCCTATAGCAACAGAGTCGAGATCCAGGACAAAGAAGAAGCAATAGAGACAGCACGACTCCTGAAAATTGCAGGATACCCGACATTATACACAGATGCAGCAAACAGTGAGCACTTAACAGGCATCGCAGTGGTACTTGTCAAAGGGCAGACGCAAAGGGTGGTGCACCAAGAATCCATCAGATGGAAGGCAACAGCTAGCACCCTCGGCGCTGAACTCTCAGCGATATCTGAAGCCCTAGCGTACGCCATACGCTATGTCACAGAGACGAGACTGGTTGTCACGACAGACAGCCAACACGCGCTGAAAGCGATTACCCAAGGATACGGCACTGGGTCTCGGCAAGCACAAGTGGTGCAGATCGTCAAACACCTCCAACTCCTCGACGACAAAGACATTCACACCAACTTTAGATGGATACCAGCACATGCAGGAGTCGAAGGGAACGAGGCCGCTGATAGGGCAGCAAGGACCGCAGCTAACGCCCCAGGACTACCGACAATAGCAAAAGCCGGCCGGTATCGGGAAGTCGAAGGCGTTATCACCCTGATTAACGAGGACATCCGAGAGAAAAGGGAATTTCGCCCAGGCCGGAAAGCACTAGGCCAGCACACCTGGAAAATCGACCAAGCTCTTCCAGGCAAACACACGCTTGATCTTTACAGAGCGATGACATTGGATCAAACAGCAATTCTCATCCAAGCGCGAACTGGTCACTGCCAGTTGAACAGTTCCCTTTTCACCAAAAGACTAAAAGATAGCGCGCGATGCGGATGTGGTAGGGGAGATGAGACGGTCGCACACGTTCTTCTCACATGCCCGAAATAGACCGAGGAGCGGAATACCCTTCGCGAATCGGTTGGTGATAGGTACAACGACGTTGCCTTTCTTCTAAGAGGTTACGGGACAAGGAAAATGAGACAGTCTGACCAATTTCTTGATGGGAAGAGAGAGAACTGGAAACCGGATATCAAAGTCGTTAAGACAACGATAGGTTTCCTCCAAAACACAGGTCGCTTCGACTACACGTACAGAAGTAACGACTAGCACGAACGAAGAGAGGGATAGTCTAGCGACTAGACTCTATATCACCTAAAAGGTGAACATGAGGACAGGAATAGGAGTGAATACGTGGATGCGACAGATTGCGTAGAATCAAGTAGAAGGATAACGGACAGGGACGGCTCATACGGACTCCGCAAATAGCCTGATAGATCAAATCAAATCAAATCAAATCAAATCAAGCATACTGCAGTGCCTAGCCTGGTCGGACAATTATGGGTACAATGCACCTCTAACTCAGCTATAGGCCGCATGAGATAGCTAAGGCACACCTCTGCATAATCAGTAGTCTGAACCGAATCCCATCTGGGCCCTGAGCTAAGGCACTTTCCTAAATTGTTAGCCTTCTCACAATCTAGTCTATTGATGCTATAGCAAAAGGGATTAGATTACTTCTAGCTCTGCTTTTCTCGATATATTTATACTGCTTATACTTCTCTCAAGCAGTCCTCGCTATTACTAGACCTTAGCAGATAGCTGTCAATGTCACGGGCGTGAGGCGGATCGTGCAGAGAGTAGGTATAAGAGCATAACAATTCAGATACAGAGCTAACTACGGACTGAAGGCCAACCTTGATGTTGGTCCTATTAATAGGACGTAGCTCAAGGAGCTACATATCAGTTGTAAAGTGCAAAGTCAGGAGTAAGCCGAAGCCTCAGCTTACCTTCTTGTCATATCAATTCTGGATGCCTGAGGCAGGATCACTCTAGCAGTGACTCTGTCACATGATCTTAGCTAGACTTCCATATGTGCTATGGCTTGCCTGTGACACTACTCCTCTCTTAAGGGTCGATCTCTTGAGAGACCAACAAGCAAGGCTATTGTCGGACGAATAGAGGGAGCGGCTTCTCACCATAACGATGGTGGAAGTTGTGAACTAGCTTGGGGACATCTTCGAAGATCGTTCGAGCAGACTTAAGAGTCGAGTCATCATATCCAGTCTAACAGACAAGGTACTGGAAGCCTTGTCCTCTACAGCGGAGTCGAGGACTTCAGTGACTTCATATTCAGGTGTATTCTCAATGAGGACAGGCAGAGGCAGTTCAAGGACTTGACTAGGCAATGTGTAATGGGGTGTACTCAGTATGTGGATATAGAATGAGGTGCCAAGTATTTCAGGGTAAGGAAGAAGGTCTGAGTAGCATACTGCTCAAGTTGCGTTATGAACAATGACTCCAATTGTATTACTTAAGTTGAGCACGAGGCTCTTATGAAAGATGGAACTCTAACTATCCTATATACTAAGGAGACTCGTGGATGCTCAGTCGAGGACTAAGCAATAGATGCTCGTGCTCGATCTAAGATCGAGCAGTCGTTGCTCGCCTTGCTTGCTCATGTGACTCTTCATATGTGAGTAGCTCACTTCGCTGACCAATCAGCGAAGCTCACTTCTAGGACCTCTAGGATTGCTCATTACAAATGGGTCATTTGCAGCAAGGTATAGTTGGTTAACATTAAACACATCGTGTATTGTGAGAGAGTTGGGCAGGTCAAGTCAGTATATATATAGGCCTAGAACTTCAGCGATTAGGAATGGTCCTAAGTTCTTCTAGTCGAGCTTCTT
Source organism: Cladosporium cucumerinum (assembly GCA_023634325.1). Classification (NCBI taxonomy): domain Eukaryota; kingdom Fungi; phylum Ascomycota; class Dothideomycetes; order Cladosporiales; family Cladosporiaceae; genus Cladosporium; species Cladosporium cucumerinum. The sequence goes on from JALDQA010000001.1 coordinate 28,096, forward strand.
CTTTCGGTAGAGCATTTTCAGATTCTTAGTACTTAGCCATATGAGTTGGCTTTTATCGAAGCATAAAGCAGTTGAGTAGGAACAATTAGTAGAGTCCTTGTAACGAGCTTGTGCAAGAAGAGTCTATTTGTAGAGGAACTCGAGAATTATAGACATATGGTCAATAAACATATCAGCTTGTTGGGCAGCTGATGTATTAGGGGCTTCGATCAGTTCAATACTAAGGCAGGGATGGTAACTGTAGTTCGCAAAGAAGGGAGTCATTCTAGTAATCTCAGATTTTATTCAGTTCGCGGAGAACTTGGCATATAGGAGCCAGTCTACCCAGTCGTCTTAAAGGTAGGACATGTAGGTGCAGAGATGTTGTTCTAACACTGCATTTATTCTTTCGGTTTGGCTATTGCCCTGAGGGCAGTATGCAATAGTCAGCTTTGTATCAAATTGAAGTCAGTTTGAAAGGTGTTCTCAGAATGAGTTCACAAAACAGATATTGCAGTCAGATACTATAGAAGTTGGGATGCTATAATGTTATCCACCCTGAAGCAGGACACACCTAAAAGCAGGACACTATGCAGGCATGACTGATTGAACGCGCTTTAGTATAGACTATACTTCGATCGTGATGATATCTACTATGAGTGTCCTGCTTCTAGGTGTGTCCTGCTTCAGAGTGGATGATGTTATAGGCGATAAATCTCTCGAACAAATAGTCGAGCTACTTCTTCAGTGCTATCAGTCATTATGCAAGGAATGTAGTGTCTCATCTTCGTAAGTTGGTCGATGACTACAAGGATTGCATCAAATCCATTTGACTTTAGCAAATGCGTAATAAAGTCGACAGATATATCTTACTATGGGTGTTCAGGTAATGTTATTGACTCTGAAGTCGAATAGACCTGGAAGTCGGACAGAATTTACGACTCCTTACCTTGAATTGAATCTACTACTTGCTACAATGATACAATCACTCTCACTCTCATATATACTCTCCTCGATACCTTCTTCTTCCTTGTCCTCGATTTCGGGAGTTATAGCCCTCGTCATTCGTTTCTTTTTCGACTTTCCCTTCGATGCCTCTATCTCTGCTTCCTTGACGAGTTCGAGGATTTCCTTCGTATTAAAGACGAAATTTCCCTTAATCGCTATGCGCTTCTCTTTCTTACATTCCTTACATACTCTTAGTAGTTCCCTAAACTCAGTATTCTCTTTCTGTGATAAAGTGACCTCGGAGGTTGTCCTTCCAAGAGCTAATCCTAATTGCTCAATATACTGCTTTATAGGAGTCTCGAGAGTAGAAGAACGAACGATCGAGTTAACTAGCGATGTTGCCCCCTATAGCTCCGTACCCTCTAGCGGTGAACTGTCTAGTAGGGAGCGGTCTAGGTCGTTCGAAGTCGTTATAGGCAGCGGGGTTACCTGAGGGGTAGGCGTAGGCATTCAGAGAGTTAAGAGGATAATAATCGGGCTAAGCAGATAGATACCAGTAGCTTGAAACGACGATTCGACATTCCTAGTTGTAAAGGCCTTAGCCCGAGCCATTATATAGGCCTCTATCCACTCGATTTGGGGTATTCGTTGAGTATCTAAGCAGAAGAGTTTCTCGATCTCAGTCGATAAAGCCTGCTTAAGAGGGCTAAATACACTGATGTCAAGAGGCTATAAGATATGCGAGGTATGCAGCAGTAATACTACTAGATCGATACTCTTATCAATACAAAATGCGATAAATCTAGCTGTAAGGTGAGATCTGTGTCCATCGAAAAGTAATAGCCTCCATTTTCTGTTGTTTCGGCCAGAGTGGTCAGCAACCAACCCAGATTGCCAAGGATTGGATTGGTTGGTTACTGGGCAACCAACCAATCCCTTGACTCCTTACATAAGCAACCAACCAATCTGTAGCCTCTGGTTGGTTGGGATTGATTGCCAAGCATTGATATAGTAGATTTTTGGTGTTTTAATGTAAGTGAATAGTTTCATCTCCTGCTGAGGGTCGCCCTAATTCTGACCCTAAGAGTGCAGGAGCTACCATCAGCCAATCAGAAGGCTCCCTAGCTGCATGCACATGACTTTGAGACCTCCAAGATCTCTGCAAGCAGGCGCAAACCAGCCTCTGCAAGGAATGTGCTCTCCATAAAGCCAATCACCATTATCTTCACCATTTTATCTAATCATCAACCAATGCAGTATGGCCCCTAAGGATTGCACAGAGTCAGCTTTAACTTCTGAACCCGACAATCTGACAGAGCTATACGAATTATCTGGCCTACTTACTGAGCATTATTCAAACGGAACCAAAACTGGATTTGTGATCAGAGCAAGCTGGCTCCCAAATTGCATACCTCTCTTGGCCAACAAAAAGGCGCATAGATTATGGATTTGGCAGCATAGCAAGTCTGTAGGCTATTGTGAGGATAATATTACTATTAAAAAGTGCTAGCTTTGTATAGATTGCTACTACAAAGACTCTAACGTCATCGTAGGGGAAGCGGGTCAGTAGGGGAAGCGGGTCAGTAGGGGAAGCGGGTCAGTAGGGGAAGCGGGTCACTCCTGCGCGCTAGTTTCGCGTTAATATCAGATTTTTACGCGATACTCCTCTCTAATCCTTAATTATGCCTACCTATTCTGAGGAAGACCTTCTTAGCGCTATATCGGCGTACTGTAATAGTAAATATACCTCGATTCGGATATGTGCGTATGCATTTAATATCCCGTATACTATGCTTACTTCCTAGCTTATGACTCGAACTTCTTGCTCTAAATCGCATGAATTACAACAAATACTCTTGACTACTAAAGAGGAGACTCTCCTAAAGGCTATTATACAGCTCGAAAAGTCGGATTGCCTAATTACTCTTACATTAACGCGAGAGCTTACTAAAGAAATCCGCCTTTCCTACTTCTGCTTAAGCTCGACTCCGACTTCTTACCCTCCTATAAGTATATAGTGGATCGATAGATTCCGGAAATGATATCCCAAACTAAAGACAGTCTACTCTCGATCCTTAGATGTAAGTCGCTTTAAGGGAGTTACTTATCCGATTGTAAATGCCTATTTCGATGCCCTTACTAACCTTTTCCTTAAGAACTCCTACCCATAGTGGTCTGAATCTGAATATTCAGATTCAGAAACTCGTATTCAGATTCAATTCAATTCAGATACCCATTATTCAGTATTCAGGTTTTATTCAATACGTCATTTCTTGGCAAGTCTTGGCAGATGTCAGGGTGAGTGAAGTTACTAGCTTGTCAACGGTCTAACTATTTCGAATCTGTTCTCGAGCAGGCGCGAGCGAATCTTCGTCATCAGAGCTATCCGAGTCGTAGTCATCGTCAATCTGGCAGGCATAGCCACGGCGCTGCCAGTCTTTGAGGCATTCTCCCTCTTCGATCACCTGCCCGCCCAATTGGCTGCGCGACCAGGTGATTGTCCTCCTCATCCCGCTGAAGCTTGACTCACTGGCAGCACTCATCGGCATCGCACTCAAGCAATCGATCGCCATTTGCCACAATTGGGGATAAGCGGCTTTCTGATCAGGATGGCTCCACCATTCGATAGGACTTCCTGCAATCTTTGTAGGCGTGGCATTGACGAAGGCAGTGAACTCGTCTTGGCTTTAGGACGTGAGCGACTGTAACAAGCTGGTGCGATGGATGTCCCACGCCATTAGAGCTTCTATCAGTTCCGCTGCGTCAGGCATAGAAGATCCTGTTGTGCGTTGCTGGTAACGAGTCTGGAAAAGCTTCTTCGCCCTCTCGATGCCGGGCTTGATCCAGCGTTTCTTCCAGACTTTGTCCATGTACGCTTTTCGATACCCGGGATGGAGCAGAACAGCTACCGCGTGCACCGGCACATCATCTGACAGCTCGTAATACTTGTTAAATGCAATCCAACTAGTGTTGATTGCAGCAAGCAGCGTCGCTTTAGAAGTGAACTTGCGCTCGCTATCCCTATAGTGCTTGATCAGGAAATCAATCTGCACTTGAAAGCTGTCGAAGGTGGCCTGGTCGCCCTGACTCAGCATCGTGATTTGGTGAAACGGTTGCAAGAAATCGGAGGCGTCCTAGAGGGTTTGCCATTCGTCGCGGCTTAGCTTCAAAGCTTCGAGCTGGACGTGGCGGTCTATCATCCTAGCGATGGCGTCGCGGCATTCGAGTGCGTCAGCAAGAAGCCCGTACCAGGCATTCCACCGGGTCTCGCTAGGGAGCTTCAACACTTTTCCCGCAAGGTCTTTGAACTCTTTGTGCAGTGCCAAGTTGCGCACTGCAACGGCCAGCCGATACACCTTGTTCAACGGGCTATAGCTCGCGAAGCCCCCCTTACTGACTACAGCATCCTCGATTACAGAGCCGGAGTTGAGTACCCACTGTGTAGCCATATCGAAGGCTTCCTCGTTTCGGCAAAAGAGGAAGGCTTGTACAGCGATATTGAGCACGTGACCAAGACAGCGCAATCGATTTTGCCTAGCATTCCAGTCGAGGCCGTGGCGCTTCAACAAGGACTCCTCAATTGCCCGACATAATGTATCATTGGCACTAGCATTGTCGGCAGTGACGTAGCCCAGCCTCTTCTCGATACCGTACGATTCGAGAGTGTGCATGACAAGAGGAGCGACCAGCTCGCCAGCATGTCCATGGTGCAGCTCGGGCATAGCGAGAAGTGCATGCTGGAGCCTGCCGTCTCGACTGACGAATCTGGCATAGATAGACTGGAACTCCCCTTGATGGTTGACGCCGCTCGTCCAGCTATCTGTACAAATGTTGATGCATGATGCAGAAGACTGCAGCGCCAGAGCCACGACACGGCGCTGCCGCTCGTAGTTGGAATGTATCTGCTGTGGTATAGATGTGTGCGACTTCAACAGTGTCTGCGCGCATTGCGGATTGAGTGCTCTGCAAAGCTCCTCGAACTCATCGAGCTCCACTACGCGATGGCTGACATTCGCTCGCACGATAAATCGCGCCAGTGCATCCCGAAAACGGCGTTTATCCAGGACATTGAACAGTAGTTTCTCTTGTTCCGTACGACTCAGCGACTCGCCCTTCTCTTTCTGTCTTTGCAGGGCGTCGATAATCGGCGACACCGTGACTCGCTTGAGGCGCACGCTATGGCTGGACCGGAGATGCTGCTCAGCGTTCTGAATTGGTTGGCAGTAGTCACATTGCTTGCAGTAAAAGAGCTTTTGGTAATGACGGTTGCGCTCAGGCTCGTGCGGTAGACGCGTGCGAGCATACGTCTAGGCGGGGTAGACTTCTTTGGTGTTTGGGAATGCTGATCGCTTGCGCTTTAGAGATCGGACTGTATCAGGTGTCCAACATCCTTCGCTATCGGTGCTCGATGCTCGCGAGGTAGAGGACGAGGCGTGGGCTTAGTGAGGCCATTGACCATCAGCGATCGACGTTGCAGCTCCTGCGTTCATCCCGGTATCTGCAGAGCAGCGGCCGTTGGACCCCAAGGTCCCTCCCTTGAAACGTCATTCAAGCTGGAATTGTGAGAGAGCGCCTTACCTGATGCAGTAAGACGCGGATCAGGGACGTCTGTTGGACCCTAGACTATGTCTGTGAGGACCTATGGAGGAGCCGCAGGATCGAATTACAACCCTAACACTATGGGTAACCTGAATAATCTGAATGTATGGTGAATATTCAGGAATCCGAATTCAGATTCAGATTCATATGAATATTCATAATCCCTGTTGAATCCAATTCAGATTCAGACCACTATGCTCGAGACTCCTATAAAGCGGTATATCGAGCGATCAGGAGCAGCTTTCGAAAGGACGACTTCGGAGAATACTCTTTTACGAAAGGAACTCGCTGAGTATAAGGAGTTATTCCGAGTACGTAAGGAATGTAAAAAGGGAAAGCGTATAGCAGTAAAAGGGAAGTTCGTCTTTAATATAACGGAAATCCTCGAAATAGTCGAGAAAGTGGAAGCGGAGGCGTCAAAGAAAAAGGCGAAAAAGAGACGAACGACGAGAGCTACGACTCCCGAAATCGAGAGCGAGGAAGAAGAAAGTATAGAGAGTAGTATATCCGAAAGTGAGAGTGATTGTATTGTTGTAGCTAGTACTAGATCAACTCGAACGTAGGACAAGTAGAATTTTGATCCGCTTCCCCATCAGTCACGTTAACAAACTTTGTTTGATCTTCGACTCTGAGGCATCGTATGCCTTTACAATATACCTTCCTAGGGACCTTCTAGATGGTATAGACTTCTCTAGATAGGGTTCGAGGTACATCAGAAGGGCCCTAAAGGCCTCATCTTCGATGAGAGATAGTGGTAGTTGCCTGGTTGTGAAAAGTCGCAAAATCATCGATCTGAACATAAAGGAGTTAAAGTCTCGTGGCCGTGGATTTGCAAAGGCTTCTAAGGTGGATTGTGTGCTACTCTCAATAGGTGCTTAGCTATCTTCAGAGACTCGATGCACTGCTTTTAGGTGGTACATTGCTCTATTGGTGGCATTTGCCTTATATATATAGCTATCTAGCTGTAAGGCACTCTAACTATTGTGACAAAGGCGACATAGCTAATATAGTTCATTAGTCTTCTTCTTAACAATACGCTATCCCTAAGAGTAGATCCATAATAAACGGCCTCGTTTAATAACCCTATTTGGTGGTTAGTAGCCTAATAATCGATCCTAGTCGACTCCTTCGTATCCTAAGGAGGGAAAGGTCGAATCCGTAGATTCACTCGTAGCAGTCGAAGGGAAGTCGCTAGGGGTTTAGACCTGCGTAGGCGCAAAGAGTTCAGACGTGGGAGGAGCAGATGAGAAGAAGGATGCAATAGTGTTAGGCATAGTGGTGGTAGTATAGGTGGTTGAGGTGGTTGCTGTCACCAAAAAGTGGAGGATTCGAGGGATTTCTGAGGATTTGGCAGTAGCTGGCCGGAGGTGGGCAGAGGCGACCAAATTAGGTAAGGTGCTATGCGGAGCCGCGCTCCCGTGTCTTTTGAGCCAATCATCATAAGCCGGAACCAACTCCGGAATCTTAAGGGTTAGGGTTAGGGTATGCTCAAGAATTATCAAGAACTTGTCAAGTTTTGGTTCACTTACATTACTTGATTGATCAAGTCAAGGAAATCGAGGAGTATTACTTGATTGATGACTAATGGCCTTGATTGCCAAGTAACTTGATTACTTGCTTGATTGTGCCCACCTCTGCCATAAAGCGCCTGTCACAACCTTATTGCTTGTTCGTGACTCCTTTATATGACCCTGAAGTCGCATTGTTGCACTCTTGTATGGCTGTAGGACTGCTACGTACTGAGCGATAATGCTCTATTCTTCAGGAGATAATCGACCGTTAAACAATGTTAGTTTCTTCGGCTCCTTTGCAGGTAGTCGTTATGATCTCGATTGCGATGCACAGCTGTTGAACACAGCCATCTGCGCCGTGTATTCATCAAGCTCCTGATCGACAAAGTCATCGATCGACTGCCGTAGGAGCAGCGCACGCTCTGAAGCGTCAAACCAGCTGTTCCATCTAGTATGATTATCGCGAATAAGCTCGTAGGTGTCCTTTGGCCTGTCACATTAGATCTGAAGAGGCTCCGGCTGCTGTCGCTGTATCTCTTCGAAGGTGATTCTGCAGTTATGTGACTACAAAATGTATTTGATTAGGTTATGTAGCTTGCCAATTGGTCCCTTCTTACGCTACTGGCGCAGTTCAAGTTCATCTGCGTTAGTAGCTGACTTAGCTTCGAAGGCATCGACGTTACTACCAAAAAGGACCTCCTGTGCCACAAGGTTGATTATATAGCCTATACAAAGTATATAATGTTCTTCTGCGTTAAAGAAGTATTATAAGCCCAGGATCTGAGTGCAGGAGTGGTTCTTAGAAGCATTGTCAGTGATTATATTGCTGAGCACTGTTAGGAGTCGAAATTGCGTAACTACATCAGAAACCGACTTTGCGAGGTTCACGGCCGTATGTGATCCTTAGACCAGTAGTAGGGCTAGGAGGATGTTGCGAGGGTGTTGTTAAGCATCTAGGTAATGCGCAACAACCCCTAGGAGTGATAGCCGATAGCTAGGTGACGTCTAAAGGTCGATCGACAGGTTGATATTGGTAGTCGCACTACTAAGGTCTTCTTCGACTTTCGTGTGTGCATAGGTATACGCCTTCTTAATATACCTGCCAAGGGACCTCCGCGATGGTATGGCGTGTTACAAGCGTGGTTCAAGGTATATAAGAAGGTCTCTAAAGGCTTCATCTTCGATCATAGCAAGAGGTGCTTACATAGTTGTGAAAAGTCGTAGAACTATAGCCTTAAACTGTAGAAAGTCGAATCCACTCCGTAGGGAAGTTGTGTTGGTATAGGCGTCGATTGTCTGTTGATTAGATAAACTAATAGGTATAAGGCCATCCTCTGTTAGTCGGTGCACTGTCCGTAAGTGATTGGTTGCACCGTTTGTAGCTGCAGCCTTGTATATATGCCCTTTCGGCCGATAGGCTCTCGAGGCATTATGGCATAGGCGACACAGCCAGTAGGCCTCATTGTCGGCCCTACTGTTGATCCGCCAACCCTACTGGTATATCTATGAGCTTAATGCTCGAACGGTTACGCGTGGTGGCTCCTTATAATCCAGTAGTCGGCTCCAATCAAGATCCTCGTACCCAGCGGAGTTAAAGGTGGTCTCGGTCGATGCAGACATTCCAGTCGAAGGAAAGTCATGCGGACCTTATACCTCTATTAGGGCAATAAGTTCAGTAGTAGGAGGTGCAGTTGAGAGGTAGGAGCAGATGGATGCAGCCATGATAAGAGTGATAATTGGTCGTATTGGTAGTTGGTACACCAAAAACAGGAGAATCTGAGAATATTAGGAGTCAGAGGCCGCGGAGCCACAGAGGTGCTCGGAGCTGTCCAAATTAGGGAGACTGGACAGGCGGATCTGGAGTCCCGCGCTTCCGCGTGTGGAGTAGCCAATGAAAGGCCTTCGAATGTGAGTAAGGGTTAGGGTTGGGGAAATGGAGATAAAAGTGCCCAAGTCTTGCAAGATTCACTTACATCTAACTTGATTGATTGCACTAGTATATCATCAACAGGAGTCTTGACTGATTGGCAAAAATGAGGGCAATCTTGAGACTTGACTGAATCTTGACTGATTGTGCCCACCTCTGCCTGCCTCGAAAAAGGGATAAAAGGAAAAAAAAAGAAAAAGAAAGAAGGAATGTCTAGGAAGCTAAAGATATTCTTAAGTACTGCTATTGTGGCTGTGTAGGTCGAGAAGTCAACATGAAGCCCAAAGTTCATACAGCCATAAAAAGCAATCTCGACCCATGGGTCGAGAAAGATTCAAGGTAGTATACTGAACTTCAGAACAACCACAACAGTACCAGAGTCACAATAGTCAAGTGGGAGAGCAGACTGTGTTTTTAGTGACCTCTGATTGTTATTGTTGCTACACGCGAAGCATATAACTCCGATTTTATCTCTGAAAAACAAAACTCATCTCTGTATCTGAAAAACAAGGTGTCGCTGGTCTTCGCCCTTCAGGCAGTCGATAGCTAATATAGCCGTCTCCCACCCTTCGCTTTGAACCCTGTCACGTGTTGACCACATGACCGCAGAACGCTCATACAAGAACCCAGAGTCTTATGCTTAAGACCTGTGACAAAATCCCATCCTGATGTCGTACCCTACGACATTTCCTCCCCTGCTAACCATAGCATCGTCCCATGATGCCATAAGTAGTTAAAGAAAAGTAAGAAGTCAAAGTCATCAATCCCAGAATTTCGAGCGGAGCCTTTCCTGACCCATGGGTCGAGAAAGATCTTAGCCACATCTATGTTAGAGCATCCTTCAGAGATTGCATTGCCTGATCCTGCTCAATGTCCCAGCAGTACTCCACATCCTTCTTAAGTAGGGCAAACAAAGGTGATGCAATGTTGCTAAAGTGCTCGATCCAGATCCGATAGTATATACAGGCTCTGAGGAATCCTCGTAATGCAGTAATATTCTTACAAGCTGGCCACTATTAGATTGCTTTCACATGTCTATTTGTAGGTCTCCGCTCATCTTGGCCACAAATGTATCCTACTACTTCAAGGGCAGGAGCACAGAAGTGTGACTTTCCTCTAGATACAGTGCAACCAGATCGCTCAATATCAGCTAGCACCCTATCAATCTATTACAGGTATTGAAGTATATGCTTTCGTACGCTAGGCAGTGCAAGTTTAGTGAGATTCCCTATCCGAGGTGAATACACAATAATGTCATCTACAAAAGGGCTAGCCTTCTCCGCTAGGTGCAGGTGTAGGATATGCATAATAGCTCGCACGAACTAAGCTACTGAATTTGTTGCTCTCTATAGTAGAGTCGTTTACTAAAGGAGTCTAAGGGGAGTTTAGATAGTTGTTATATCCCTACTTGCTAGATAGAGCGTGATCTGATCGTATCTAGAGAGGAAGTCTAGCAGGGTGTATACAGGTTATCTAGCAATGTGCTCTAAGAATTCATCTCCATTAGGAGGGAGCATAGTGTCTCTAATAGTAATAGTGTTAATGTTGGTAGCAGAGTTGATTAAGCAGTGCTTCTTATCCTTCTTCTATACCAGAAACCAAGGGTTATAATAAGGCCTGTAGCTTCATTCTAGCACGGAAGCATCGATCTGTTGCTAAAGCATAGATACTACTTTATCCTAAAGTCCCTTTAGCATAGAGAAACTTTTCGCCTACTAGGCCTTGTGTTCTACTATGCGGATAACCTATAGTAGTACTACCTATTTATTATAGCGACTAATCTCTGTGAAATCCTATATAAGGGCCTTCTCCCTATTGTATATCATTTCTTTTAACATCTCCTTCTCTTAGGGCTAAATGTCTTTATCTATCACTATCTTCTCCTAGCATGCTGTAGTGATATAATAACCTTGTGGTTCTTACTAGTACCTCGGTTCGAACAAGTGGTCGTAAGGGCTAGGTGCTCTAATAGGGTTGAGAGTGTAGCGCTGTTCTGCTAGGAGGTCTTCCCTCTAATTCGGATTTCTATTAGGCATACTCCTATCTAGAAGCGCAGTATCTAAAGGCCTGATTTTGTCCGCCTTCTTTTTGTATAGTGTGTTTAGCTCTATAGCTCCACTTTCTTACTATCAGTACGAAATAGTATACAGGCTGTATTTATCTCGTCTCCTTGAGCATCGTCTAGTGCCTTTTCCTAGCAATGTCTAAAAGACATGTACAAGGTCGACTAGCTCTATAGCACATGTTTTTAAGATCTATTTGTCATTTTCTAAGTGTTTTAGTATTTTGATAATAGCCTATGCGCGAATGCGCTTATAAGGGAGTTTTAAACAATATCGACCTATAGGTCGGGAAAGATTATTTAGAGTTTCCCTAGCATTAGTTGGTAAGGGAAAAGAAGCATAGCAGCATTCATTAAGACATACATTAGCACTATAAGGAAATTCCGCATTAGTATACATGGTATTGTTATCATCTAGCAATAGCATTTAGTTAGGTATAGTACTGGTTACTGCACCACTTTGCCTTCCCCCTAGCTTTTATCTTCTCTAAGCTCCTTCCTATATCTATTAATAGACCTTATCTCGCAAGTACACATACTGTCCTCTATCGTTATCAGAATAGTAATGCAGCTAGATAGAGTCTAGGAGGTTGCTATAGAAGACTACAGCGCGAAGAGTTCTCTAAGAATCACTTCACTTATATAGTTCTTAGTGATAAGGAAAGGCATCTAGAAAGAGGTCTCTGTCTCTCTAATAAACATACGAGTCTCTGCTATTCCTATAAAGGAGTTACTAGTTCTATTTGCTAAGATCAATTTGTCGCCCTTCATTATAGGAGGGAGCGAGTTGATTAGCAGTCCTACACGCAATGCGAAGCTCTTCTTTATAACATTGATTTCGGCCCTAGAGTCGACTAGTGCCTATACTGCTTCTCTCCTAACCTGTATAGAGATATGAGGACACTTCGCTTAGTACATTGTGGCTGTGTAGGTCGAGAAGTCAATATGAAGCCCAAAGTTCATACAGCTATAAAAAACAATCTCGACCTATGGGTCGAGAAAGATTCAAGGTTGTGCACTGAACTTTAGAACAACCACAACAGTACCAGAGTCACAATAGTCAAGTGGGAGAGCAGACTGTATTTTTGGTGACCTCTAATTGTTATTATTGCTATACGCAAAAGCGTGTAACTCCGATTTTATCTCTAAAAAACAAAACTCATCTCTGTGTCTGAAAAACAAGGTGTCGCTGGTCTTCGCCCTTTAGGCAGTCGATAGCTAATGTAGCTATCTCCCACCCTTCGCTTTGAACCCTATCGTATATTGACCACGTGACTGCAGAATGCTCATATAAGAAACCAGAGCCTTATGCTTAAGACCTATACTAAATCCCATCCTAATGTTATACCCTACAACATTTCCTCCCCTGCTAACTATAGCATCGTCCTATGATGCTAAAAGTAGTTAAAGAACAAAAATAAGAAATCAAAGTCATTAATCCCAGAATTTCGAGCGAAGCCTTTCCTGACCTATAGGTCGAGAAAGATCTTAGCCACATTCATATTAAAGTTTCTACCTGCTAGGAGACATTCTATTAGCAGAACCGCTAGGGGATTGTACATCAGAGAAGTAGGGACTGCTAAATTAAGAGCGACGAGAACCTGAAGACTGTATCGATCCGCTATAGCCTCGAGTTCCCTATGCTGAATTGTTATCATCATCGGAGGATAACAAAGATGATAAAGGCCTGTCACTTACAGACAATGATAAGGAGCGAGTGCGAATAGTGATACTAGATTGGACAGGTGATACTAAACCATTACAAGCATTCTTAAAGATATCGAGATGCTTAGCCTTCTTGGTTGAGCGCTTCTCTCTATCTAGGGGAAGCTCATAATTGTCAAGCTGATATATACAGTTCTCTTCGTTTATCTGATACGGATCTTATAGCTTAGATCAAGGGCGAGTGTTATAATTGTAAGTAGCATCTACAGCATTAGCTCTAAGAGCAGTCACCTTCTGCGCTAAGTTAAACTGAGGGTAGGCCCTAAAAAAGGATTTAGAACTGTAGGACATCTTCTCTAGCTTAACCATCTTGTCGAACAGTCTATTACTAGCAAACGTGCTAGTGCTAACTATCTTAGCTAGAATACGAACTCTATAGTAAGTGACAAAGTCATAGACTGTAGACTAGAAGTTGTTGCTATTATAGGTACAGTCTTTCTATCTATAGAATACATTACCTATCTCTAAACAAACAGCTCTATCATCCTAGGGGCATTAGGCTACTAAGGCATCGCAGACAGGACTCACATCCGTGATTCGCACAAAAGCTAGGAAGGGGGTGCTAACTTCGCTATATTTGTATAAGTATCCTAAAGGAGTCTTAGGCAGAGCAACACTAGTAGTATAAGCGATGTAGAGCTCATCGAAGGTAGGACCTTTAAATACCTCTGCAGAACCCTTACCTGCTAGGAAGCCTATATACCATAGATAGATAGCATAGCGAAGCTTTGTGCTATAAGCAGTAGAACCATATAGAAGGAGAGGCGAAGTGAGGCGAATCTGAGTAGTAACACAAGGGTGAGGAGCCTAACGAACGTTCAGTGAGCTAATCATAATAGCATCCAGAATAGTGCTTTTCATTTGCTTGACAAACCCGTCACTCAGCTTACCCTTCCTCTTAAGGAGGTTAGTAAACCTCTTAATCTTTGCCATGTTATTAGAGCTAGTGTAAAGCTCAGTGCAGTTGTTGTTGTCTTCGTTATCTAGAGAGAGAGATCCCTGCTACTAATCCTTGCCTTTGCCTTTAGCAGCAAGTGCACGCAGGTTCTGATCAAGGCGACGGAACTTAGTGCTCTGTCCTTATATAGCGTACTTTACATAGTAAGGGCTGGTTATGAGTGTAAATAGGTAGTCGCTACGAGCCACTATATTAAGTAACTAGTACTCAGGATCCTGATAGACAACTTGTTAAGCAAGGCTCCCAAACTGGTTACGTTGCTATCCTATCTTAATATGCTGCTCACGCTGGTGCTAGTAGTACATATAGAACTCTGCATACATAAGTATAAGCATTCCAGATTGCTTTAGGTAGTCTATCATATTGTTCGATTTGAGGCTACTATAGCTGCCTCGCAAACTGTTTTCGTAGTTGTCCTAAGTTATATCTATAGCTAGGGCGATCTTAATAGCATAGGTCTCTGTAAATCTGAATGGTCTATCAAAAACCTCTATATGGAAAGGCACACGCCTTGGGAAGAAACATTATACTCCTAGAGTATCACTCTTAACAGCAGGATAGCATCCCTTACGCCACTAGTTGAAATGCCTGTCCTTGGTTTGAAGAGCCTTAAGGCCTCCCTCAGAGTCTTTTCTAGCTATTATGGTCTCAATTCGAGTGAGGAGTTTATCTCAGGTCGCTGAATTAGTCATTATACTAAGGGCGGCTTTAAGTCGCTGTATGTGCTTTTAGCAAAGCTTCTTGTTGTTCTAACTACTAAAGCGACTAACTACAGAGATCTACTTTAGAATAGCACAGTGCTCTATAGTAGTCTTAGCCTGAATTGGAAGGTTGTTGATATAGTCGATAATGAACTATAGTACCTTCGCAAAGCACTTAAGGTTGCTACTACTATAGGTAGATGTGTTGCAGTATCTACTAGTAGGCCCTATCATGTCAAGTCGCTATTTATGCTTCTTAGGCAGCTGTAGTGTGCTATAAACGCTCATGTTGGTAACAAATTCGCTCAGGCTGCTAATAGAAGGAGAAGGAGAGTCACAGAGTCCTACACCTCTAGCAATCCTGCTGCTTAGGAAAATGCCTAGAGAGGCTACTCCTTAAGACGGACTAGAATAAACAGCAAATTCTAGATCAGCATAGATACTATCGTCATTTTGAATCAAGTGATGTTCCTATGCATGTCGGTTTAGGTTAGCAGTATTTATACGATTTAATGTGCTATAGGTAGTAGCCTTATTATAATCACAGGTAAGAAGGATACACTTGCTCGATACTCCCTGGTTGCATATCTGACTAATGCTATCAAGCCTGTCTAGCAGGGCTAGGTTCAAGCATTTGATCACATCACCAGGAGTGTTCTTATCAGTACGTACCTGCCTACAGACTGCCTAGAGGGAACGAGTAGCCTTATCTGATGTGCATTTTGACTTAATAGAGCAATTGCTCGCAATAGAAGGGTACACTGCCTGAATACCATCCTAGGCCTCTTTCTTGCGATTGCGCGTACTCCTGCTAAGCTCTGCTAATTAGTAGAATTCTAGAAAGTCCTTAGGGAGGCTATTTCGGACCCGGCCGCTAGGATTGTTGTTCTTCTATACAGTATTATATTCGCAGTAGTTGTAGAAGCGCGAGGCAAGATCCGCAATTTCGCTCGAAGCTGTATTAGCAAGTTCGAGTAGGCTATATTATATAGCTCTGCAGACTGCTAGCATTTGCTTATTAAGGAAGGAAATAAGGTCTTCTAAAGTCACCTTCGTGCTCTTAGAACAGAAATTGCAGAGTTTGTTATAAGAGATATTGCCTATAGCAACAAGGGCATGCATGCTATCAGCTGCTGTATTAGTAGCTTCTAGATTCGTAGATCGCTGTGTGATAGCGCGCCGAAAAGGGTTCCAAGGAGTGTAAGGGGTTTGCGATGCCATAGTGGCTAAGGGAGGTAGCCGATTACTGCAGAATCGGCCGAGTGGGAAAGTGAGAAAGGTAGAGGGTATGCCTCTTATGTTATCGAGTCGAGTTGTGTATATAGGCAAAGATAGGGGACAGAAGGTGGTTATTAGTACAATTAGAAAAAGAAGCTGTTAGTGTAGGAGGGGCAGCTGGTTAATATGTTTTCCTAAACATCTAAATAGCATTAGCGCCTTTTTGTAGCAAATAGAACAAGTCGGCTTGTAACTATCAATGCGCCTTTTAAGGCTTGTGATTAGCCTGTTAGTGAGTCTGTAAGCAACAGTCGCCTCCTTTAAAGTGAAGGAGTTCCTTTATCATAAGTGAAAGATTCAGCGGAAACATCCCTTCTCTTCACATGACTTTGCTAATCCTATCCTTCACTGCTATTCGCTGAGGTATCGAATACCTCTCCTAGTAACCACAATGTTCGTAGTATGTGACATTTCCTGTTCTTAGTGCTGTTCCTGCGAAGTAGGGGCTAGGCAACAGCAAGTAGTTCTGCGCTAGGGCTTCTATAGAGGCTTCTTATTGAGTTGAGGAGTGCTGAGCACCTTAGAGTGAAGTGTGAAGCACGCGTTGTTGGTTTATTATAGGTTTATCGCAGGCTAAGGAGTCTCTAATCAATATCGACCTACAGGTCGAGAAAGATTGTTATGACCTTTTGATGCAACCCTGCGCTTACTCATCCGTTCTTGTTATCGTTGCGTTCAGTACAGTAAGGCGGCTCCTTATCCCCTGTTCTCTTCCGACTACACTATGTTCGTTTACTCCTATCTTTGTCTGCTCTGGCTAGTCCTTACATCCGCTACATATGCCAGTCTAGCGCTAGTTGCCCATAACTGTATACCTGCCTCGAAAAAGGGATAAAAGGAAAAGAGAAAAAAGAAAGAAGGAATGTCTAAGAAGCTAAAGATGTTCTTAAGTACTGCTATAGGCAGAAACAGCTATAGGTTGGTACTTAAAAATGAATGTCGATCCAAGGGTCGAGAAAGTTCTAATGCAGCCATGGCAACAACCAACCTTTTGGTTGGTTGGTCGTAAATTTTGGTTGGTTGGCGCTTTTCTATGATTGGCTGATAAATGGTTGGTTGGATAGAAATTAATCAACCGTTGGTTGAATGTAGTGAAAGATTGGTTGTTGGTTGAAGTGGTATAGGCCAAGAAAAAGGTGTTTTTAAGGGAATCTGCTCTATACAACTAGTATTTAGCCTCAAAGGCATCTTTTGTATGTGTTCCTCACTAAATCCGTGCCTCCCTTGCTCTTGAAAAGTTGCCCTCATCTCGTGTTGTTAGTATAGCCGAATCTAAGGTCCTCAGTAGTGTTGAGGTATCTGAGGCATGCTCTTCACCAAATTTGGCTATAAATCTTGCCTTCCTTGCTCTTTTGAGGTTATGTAGTGAAGTGAGCTCGTACACTCTAAGGCGTATGGTATAGGATGATGGCGGAGTCGTAGGTCGTGTTTGTGAAGTCGCTCGGAGCCATAGTTTGTGAGGTCGCGCGCTCAGATTAGGTGACTACAGAGTTATTGTCATCGATGTAGGATAAGATGCTGGCGCAGGCAGCATTGCGGTCGATTACCTCGTTTTTGAGCCAGTTCTTAAGGCACTGATCTGCTTGAATTATGTCAGGTTTGAGGTTGTAGTGCTCATCAATGATCATCCGTTTAGCAGCACTGAATGCGCGTTCGCACTCGCTGCTCATACCTGGCATTACAAAGAGGTCGTATACTATAGAAGCAAGAGTCGGATAGAGTATCTTGCTACGCTCGCGCCACCAACGTAGTGGTTGATCTACGTATGATATAGTCACAATCTTGCTGTAAAGATGCTTAGTGTAGTAGGTATCCAGCTCATTATCTATAAACCTGTCAAGTTCCGTCTCTTGCCGATGCCTAAGGCTCGTGTTGCGCTTATCATCCTTAACGCGCTCGCCAAATGCTATAGCCTAATCTTCATCTTCATTATCGCTTTGTGTGGTGTTACTGACAAACAAGGCCTTAGGCTCGGATGAGGATTTGCGCTTAGTAATCGCGCGAGCGAGGTATTCTTCGAAAAGGCACCTCGTGGCCTGTTTTGCATTATAGATAGCGCAGATAGCGCGGTCGCTGCTAGTGGTCTTGCTCTAATTATTATCAAAGTAAGTGAAGTATCGGCAAGGGTGAAGAGCTATAGCAGCAGCATAATATAGTAACTCATCGACCTTTGTGTAGTACTCAGAGAGCTTCGCAAATGCATGATTGAGAGCAGTTATATAGTAGTCAGTGAATAGGTCAGGTCTCTCACTGACCTCGTCAGAGTGTTTTTTCAGCTTTGCAAAGAGATAATCTATTGTAGGTAGGACCTCCTATAAGGCTCTATAGCTCCCTATAAAGGCATTACCTTTAACACGCTTTGTAGCCTTTTCGAAGTAGTGTAGGAGCTCCTCAAAATGACGCAGTTCTTCCCAATCTTGAGGATCTAAGAAGTCCTTCTTTAGGTCATACTGCTCGCCCTTAGCGGGCCGCTAGTCTCAGCAAGATCTCTGAATTACTAATTGTAGTCGAAGCGCTCGTTGGATCATGTAGTAGGTGCTGTTCTATCTCACTCCGAAGTCCTTCTTTAGGTGTAGTGTTCGCTCGAGGTTGCTAGCTATAACCTTTTGCGTAGCCTCGAACTCGCGGAGGCAGCTGTCTGACTGCATGATGTAAGTGACGAGATTGTGAAGCCGGCCAATTGCTCTATGCTAGCGCTAAAGCTTAAAAGCATCTTCGTTACTTGCTTCTTGTAGTTCCTTTTAAAAGGCGGAGATCTTAGTGCCAAAAAGGAGTGCCTTAACTATAAGATTGACAATATGGCTAAGGCACTGGAGCCGTGTTTGTAGGCCTGAGTTTATAGTTGCGAGAGCCGTATCATTGTTAGTAGCATTATCTATCTGGTAGGCACTGACCTTGCCCTCGAGATTGTAAGTTGTGATTACCTCACTAATAACAGTTGCAATGTCAGCACCTATATAGCTACGTATAGGGCGGAGTCCTAATAGAGCCGTCTTGAGGGAGCGATGCTCATTAAGCCAGTGCCTAACCACTCTGAGGAGCAATAAATGGTTAGGAGCCGACCATGCATCGAGCGATAAGATGACCTTACTTCTTGCTATATATAGCGACTCCTTAACATCGAACTGATAGTCAGAGTAGGTACTTATTAGCCACGAGCAGATGGTATTTCGAGAAGGTAGTAGGCTTTTGACCATAGGGCATCTAGTCAATATAAGCTTCCGTAAAGCTAGATATATAGCTTCCTCAAAGGTCGTATCTGTTTCGACTACCTAATCAACGAAGGCTATCTGCTATCGCTGTGCAAAGAGTGGATGCTGTTGGTCGTCTAAAAAGTCGTCAATTGAAGGAGGTATAGGCGTTTGTAGCCCTTGGCCTAGCGGATAGATTTGGTGCTTGCTTAGGTGAGTGCTATAGCTGGTCGTAGAGGCATTTAGCCTTAGTTTCCTTATACCATCGTCATAGCAGTGTTTGCAGAGCCAGTATCGCTTCCATATGCCCTTCTCGTTCTTCTTCTCGATCTCAATACCATGTAAGTAGATCTATGAGATCTTGCCTTAGCCTAAGGCGCATAGGGTGCGTAGTCGAACCCTATATCTATCTAGGTCACCTAAAAAGTCGACTCTAAAATGGCATCGCCGAGATGCAAAGATCTTTATTGTCCTGGTACGAGATACGCTACTGGCTGACTCTGAGGGTAATATAGATGAGTCCTGAGAAGGGGATAGCAACAGGGAGCGCTGTGGTGGTGGTGTTGGTGTGTTCCTTGGTAGTAACTCTCGAAGTGTTGGCTGGCTGAATAGTAGCTTGGACTGCTTTTGCCTGGCAGCAGCTACCCGAAGGGGTTGCGACCTCGTAAATGATACGCCCTCTTCAGAGATGCTTTAGCTATATGTTCGCTTAACTGCGCGTGATTGTGAGACTATTGCAGTGATGCAGTAGTAGTGTTTTAAGAAAGGGAAGTTAGTAAGGAGCCAGCTTCGAATGTATGAGAGACATGTGTTAGAGGAGAAGGAGAGGAATTCAAAAGATCCGGAGTCACATGACACTAGTTAGTTCTGATACCGCTAGCGTATATTAGAGTAACCCTGACCCTTAACCTCGAAATCGAGACTTGGGGTTAAGATCACACTCTATCAAAATCCAAAAATCAGGCATCATATATTATAACAACATCAACCAAGTGTTGAAGGTTGGTTGATGACTATCTATGATTGATTGATGGTTGGCTGACTATATCACAACTACTCAACGGTTGGTTGAAGGCCTATTTTACCAACCAACCATTAATGGTTGAAAAATTATGGTTGGTTGTTGCCAGGGCTGTTCTAATGCCAAATAAGTCCCAAGAAAAACGCTAGGTAATCAAAATCGGAGGTTACTAGGAACCTATAGAGAGACGTCTGACACGCTCCTATCGTCTATGTCGATATTGCTATTTTTCCAGATTGTTGGAATGTCTACTAAATCAGAGTGAGGCTAAGGAATCTCGACTATAGGATGGCGACTATTGTGTGTCTAATTTATACGAGTCGAAGGCAGACTCCTCTGATCAGTTGCTTGTTGTTAAGTGTATTAATGTAGCTGAGTTTCTTCTACTACTCTGTCTTCTTCAGTTCGTAAATGTAGAAGCTTTAACTACTTTCCTGCAAATGTGCTAGTCAGTTTAGCACCATCTAGTTCAGCTAGTCGATAACTGCTAAATATCTGAACTGTTGTTAGTATACAGTATAGACTAAGCTAGCAGGGATGAAGTTTCAAAGCTGAAGATTTGTTAACCTCTTAGCGAGAGTCCTAGAGCAATATAAGGTCCCCTACTTTAAACTCCTCTGCCCGAATGCGGTACAAGTTATTATAGGATTCCTTATTAGCCTCTTGCTGCCTCCGTACACAGAGTAGTACTTCCTCTAGGGCTTCGTCCCGCCTGTCTAGTTAAGCATAGCGAGCAGCGAGAAGATCCTTAGTAGATCTCATAGCATTCTAAGCAATCGTCTGCTATAAACCAACATCGATCTCGATAGGAAGTATGTGCTCAGCTCTATATATAACTCGAATAGGAGTCGTTCTAGTAGTCAACTTAACAATTGTTCGATCAGCCTATAACATTATAGGTAAGGCATCAATCCACCTAGCTCCTGTAGTAGCTATGTGCTTAGCCAGCCTATTTATAACAGGCTGATGTCCTTTCTCTATTATGCCATTTGCCTAAGGGTGATATGCTGATGTCTAGGTGTGCTTGATTCCATACTGAGTAAGAAGCTTATCAGTAAGTGCTTTGTTCTCTAAACCACTGTTGCTTACTAAGCGTAATAGCATTCTATGCCTATAAATGATGTCCTTAAATATGAACTTTGAAACATTCTTTAAGTCATTCTTGCGAAGGGCTCTTCCTTTAACCCATTTAGACAGATCCTCCCTTCTTAGTACAAGGTACAAGTATCCTGCGCATAGCAGCATATAAACGATATCAATAGCCCACTTCTCTCCTATGTAGGAGGACTAGGTAGGGTAGAGAGCCTCGTCTGACTAATTATGTGCTCGAGTCTGGCAGGTAAAGCAGGTGTTAATATACTTTTCTATATCCTTAAATAGGCCAGCCTAGTAGAATCGATCAGCAATCCTTCAGTAGGTACCTTCTCTCCCTTAATAGCTACTTTTATTATGCAGTTCACGAACGATATCCCTTCATTTGTTTAAGTCATCAACTATACGCCTTAGAGGAGCATTCTTGTTCTGCCTTCTAAATAGATGCCTTCCCTACACGAGATGTTTTAGGGCTTCCTTCTTAAATGTAACAAATTCCTTTATAGAGAGTTCTAGAGGCTACTAAAGTGTAGTAAGCCAAAGAGCATATTACTAGGACTTCTTGCTATATTCAGGAAGGAGAACATTCTCTAGTATAGTAGCTATAGGACTGATCTATATACTGCTAAGTTCGTAGTCGACAAAAGTATCTAAGTCATCTTATCGTATATTAACTATATTATTGTCCTATAGTATGCGCGACAATGCATTAGCAATAATGTTCTGTTTTCTTGATATATACCAAACATCAAAATCCTAGAGTCTTATCTATATAAGCCAATAAGTCACTAAGGCTCTAAGCAAGTTAGTTATAGTTCTATTAAGTTGGGCGACTAGCATATTTGTATCAGTTTCTATAGTGAATCAGATCCTGTATAGCTATAGTCTGCATTTGTATAGCATATGTAGGAGGGAACAACACTTAAGCTTCACAATATTGTACTTCTTCTCTATAGCAGTCTAGAGTCTACTCTTGTACCTGTATAGATGCCTTTTTCGTTATTGATTGAGTTATATCAAAACTCTACTAAACCCAGTTATAGAGGAA
Organism: Cladosporium cucumerinum; assembly: GCA_023634325.1. Lineage (NCBI taxonomy): Eukaryota > Fungi > Ascomycota > Dothideomycetes > Cladosporiales > Cladosporiaceae > Cladosporium > Cladosporium cucumerinum. Next base: position 50,136 of record JALDQA010000001.1, read on the forward strand.
TCTATAGCAAGGATCACTTTGCTAGTATCAGGAGAATAATCTAGAGGCATTAATACTAATACAGATATTAGAGCATCCTTTAGAGATTGCATTGCCTGATCCTGCTTAATATCCTAGCAATACTCCATATCCTTCTTAAGTAGGGCAAACAAAGATGATACAATATTGCTAAAGTGCTTAATCCAGATCTGATAGTACATATAGGCTCTAAGGAATCCTCGTAATGTAGTGATATTCTTGCAAGCTAGCTATTATTAGATTGCTTTCACATGTCCATCTATAAGTCTCTGCCCATCTTGGCCACAAATGTACTCTACTACTTCAAGGGTAGGAGCGCAGAAGTATGACTTTCCTCTAGATATAGTGCAACTAGATCGCTTAATATCAGCCAGCACCCTATCAATCCATTGCAGGTGTTAAAGCACATGCTTTCGTACGCCAGGTAGTGCAAGTTTAGTGAGATTCTCTGTCCGTAGTGAATGCACAATAATGTCCCTGCTAGTAGCGCATCACTGTATGACCAGTCTTGCTATAGCTATAGCATTCAAGAGGTAGCTGCTGTTCTGTGCTCTAGCTGGTATACTGCTGTTGAGGCAGAGTCTGCATAGCATTGTTTGTCTGAAATGCCACCCTTTGCATTCTTTAGAGGTATCTATTATAATCAGCAATTAGTAGATTTGGCTTTAGCTCCAAACGAAGGCATTACATTAGTACATCCCCTCTTTGAATTGAGGTGAGGTATGTGAGGTCAGGAGACTCAAACATCTTAAGGATCTCTATCTTTGTTAGCTTTATCTCCTTAAACTTCTTAACCATCTTATCGAGAGAGAGGGACTGCTGATCCTGCACTCCTCTCTACAGGTTAGGGTATAGAGGTTCCTAGTGCTTTAGTAAGGAAGGCAGTACAGATGCTATCTTTTCTGTAGGAAGTGCAATGTATTAGGGATTGCGCTATCGATTTATAGCCCTCGAGACTGCTCTATCAATGTCCTTTATCTCAATAATACAGCATAAGGTAGCAGCTTAAGCAATACTGTCTACAAAGCTTACTACTTGTTTGGATTGACTAGCTCTATATGTATAGCCTAAATATGAAGCAAGCTGATTGCCTTCTCTATAATCTTCCTTAGGAGACTATATAGATATAGCATTGTCTTTTGGCTAGTAGAGAGTGTATTTCTAGCTTCTTTAATGCAGGAGGTAATAATCTAGAACTATCTGCTATATAATAGGAGGTCATCTTTATAAGGTTGTTCCTTTGCTTATAATACGAACTGCTCTAGAGCGCTCTTAGTTGTCAACATTCGCTTATTATCAACAGCTGCATACTTCGTTCAGAGTAGGCCCTAAAGAGTGCTAAGACTATTATTCGCTCGAGCGACAATTTAGCAAACCTCAGATCCTACATCTTTAGTATAGTAGTCTTTGAGGAGGTTATATGCTCTCTCATTAGATACTTAGTATCTTTTGCAAAGCTGTATATATTCTTAAAGGAAAGTCGACAAATTGTAGCTATTAAAGGTTAAAGACTTAAGAGACCTTAGAGAAGGAAGTGGCTAAAATGCTATAAAGCTTTGTAAGTAAGATGTTAAAGGAGTTCTATCTTTATATTGTTAGGAAGGCTATAATTCAGTTGTTTGTGCTTGCTGAATTAGGTCGAGAGGGATCCTGCTAGATATAATACCCTCTATAGCCTATAGTATAAATCCAAATAGAGCAGAAGGAAGAAAGTCCTAATCCGCTATAATTGCAGATAGTCCTCTTCCTTCTACCTGTAGTATAATAAAAAGACAAGAATAACAAACAGAAAGAAAGATGGACTTAGTCTTAGGCATATACCTTCTCTAAATCCTCAGGAATCGCACTGTATTTGACTAATGTTTGTATAGGCTATTCTTATATACTAGTTTTCGTGAATGTTTTTATTAGCTGCCTTATCTCCCTCTTCTTCCTTGTTTTCGTAATACGGACTATTGCACTGCTGTTATATGTCTGTCTCAGAGGCATTTTCCTTTAGTTGCTGACTGCTGAAATAGGTAAGTCACACTGATTAAGATTGTGACTGCTAGGATCTATGTAGCTATCATCTGCATAGTCTAAAACGGGGTGTAAATCTGGATTGTTATCCAGGTTCCATTTCGAGCTGTTATTAGTAGCTCTAGGTGCTAAGGCTCTTATTGCCTTTTCCTATAGTAACTCATATTAGTCAGAGCTCCCTTAAAATTTGTAGGGTTCCAAAAGCTCCTGTTGTCAGGGTTAAAGGGATGCCCCCTCCTGGCCTTATCCTGCCTATATTGTATCTGTAGTTGATATTGTTCTGTTTATTCTATTTTGTATTATTCAAGTCGTACTGTTCTAGAAGGCAAGGTTAGTCCACAGAAGCAGCACCAAATATATAGCTATATAGGTCGAGAAGTCAATATAAAGCCCAAAGTTCATACAGCTATAAAAAACAATCTCGACCTATAGGTCGAGAAAGATTCAAGATAGTACACTGAACTTCAGAACAACCATAACAGTACCAGAGTCACAATAGTCAAGTGGGAGAGCAGACTATGTTTTTGGTGACCTCTGATTGTTATTATTGCTATATGCGAAGCATATAACTCTAATTTTATCTCTAAAAAATAAAACTCATCTCTATATATGAAAAACAAGGTGTTGCTAGTCTTTGCCCTTCAGGCAGTCGATAGCTAATATAGCCATCTTCCATCCTTCGCTTTGAACCCTATCACATGTTGACTATATGACTGCAGAACGCTCATACAAGAATCCAGAGTCTTACGCTTAAGACCTGTAACAAATCCCATCCTGATGTCGTACCCCACGACACTATAAGCTCTATAATATTGTCCTTATAATACAAGATACTCTAGGGAGTCATACTAATTCTAACATTACAGACCACCTATTTAATATCCTAAAGTATTATTAAATTAGTAGGAGTTAGATTGCCTTCTTTATAGCTAATAATGCTACTAATAATAACAAGGCTCTATAGCTGCTCTTAATGCATATCATACTCGAACTAGTAATATCGAGACTTTGCTATACTAGCTATATATTTAATCTAGTTTGCACTATAATCCTCTTTAGTATTAATGTTAAGGCTCTTAATAATGCGCAATATGACTTCTCACAATCATAAGATGACTCGACATTAGGTATACAAGTAGTTACTTCCTTCGAATCTATTTTAAGTAATAGAATAGAAGAATAATAGTACTATGCCTAGCAGTCTAAAGGTCCTATTAGCAAACTCTATAATCTTGTTACTTATATTAAGGCGAATAATACATAGATAGCTATATTCGAAAGTAAGTAAGTCGAAGTTATCTCAAATAGCTAGAAGACCTTACACAAGAAGACCTTAAGATTTGTCAATAATAGTAGCATCCGATAGAATAGTACTTACCTAATAATCGAGAGAGCAATTCACTTATGCGATGCTCTAATACTCTATTAGAGTTCTAAGGAAGCAACTATCTATAAGGATAACCTCCTAACTCGTAATAATTAGAATAAACTTATGCACTTTAAGAGACTCCTTGCGCTAATCTATAAAGTATCTATGCATATCTAATTAGTAGGAACAATAGCTAGATCACTTTATAATACTCTTACCTTAATAGATTATCTACTATATCACTTTAAATATGTCTAGATGCAGCCTAGCTCGAAGCACTTTATAGTATTACTTAATATTAGCTAATTAAAGTTCAGGAAGTACTACTAGATTATAGACCTCAATCTAGTATATATAATAGCTATATTCCTTAATCCTTATTATTGCTACACGTAGTTTAAGATCACTAGGCTGATACGCCAGAGTTCATTAAGATGGCGCAACAAACCATTGACAAGCAGTATGCTACTATAAGGCGTACCTATAATACGGATGCTCTAGAGTGCTCTTCGACCTCACTATAGGCACTGCATAAGGAGCTAACAGGCTTTGCTGCTTGAAATTAAAAGCGCTCTCGACGAACTCCTACACGTTAGGATAAACTAATAAGATATAAGAGCGAACTAGACCCTCTAGAGGCATAAGATCTACTAGATTAGTAGCGCCTACACTAGGACGACTACCCTATTTTGAAACACCTCGCATTCACCTTACTAGCTATATTAGTATCTACTGCAGCCGACGAGCGTCTGTTTAGTATAGCTAGTAATATAGTAAACAGGCAGCGACCTCATATGATTCAAGAGACTGCTGAGAGCATCTAATGCCTTCACTTATAGCATCACGAAAGGCTAATCTAGTGACACGACTTTAAGCGCACGACCTCACAAATATAACTCCGAGCGCGATCTCACAAATACAACTCTGAGCGCGACCTCACAAACACGACTCCGAGCAAGCGCGCGACCTTACAAATACCTCACGACTCTGCTGTCACCTTATACCACACGACTCCGCAATTACATAAAACACGACTCCGCGCTCGCAGCCGCTGTTACTTCACTTATAACCGCAAAAGAGCAAGGAAGGCAAGGAATACAGCCAAATTTGGTGAAGAGCATGCCTTAGAGGCTGAAACACCTCTGAGGGCCTCAGGGCTAGCTATACCATGAACATGCAGTGAGGGCAACTTCAAGCAAGGGAGGCAAGGATTTAGTGAGGATTACACACAAAAGATGCCTAGGAGGCCATATATTATTTACAAAGGCATATACTTCACTTACCAATTGTTGAGGGCCTAAGGCTCCTATACCATCCAATCTGAGCAACCAACCAACCAACCTCACTTACAACCATCCAACCAACCAATCTGAGGTCGGCTCAGGGTCCAACCAACCAACCTGAGGCCTCAGGTTGAGATTGGTTGGTTGCTGACCACCCTGATTTCAGCTGCAAAACTTACAAAACACCAATTTTTTGAGATACCATACCAATTATCTCAACACAGCACTACCTGCACCAGTGCACTGGCAATGCACTGATTACATAACCAGTGCAATCACTGACTCCTTTTTCAGAACCAGTGCACTGCACTGATAGGGCTACCAGTGCAGTGCACTGATTGTGCCGACCCCTGATCTCAGGCTCCAATGAGGACTCGCACTCAGTGATTGCGCATGTGAGGTATTCGTCGAAGAGGTGCTGCATGGCCTCTTTTGCATTAAGGATTGCACAGCTACCACCAGTAGTCTTGCTCCAATTATTGTCAAAGTAAGTGAAGTGTCGGCATGAATGAAGGGCTACAGCAGCAGCATAATATGGTAATTCGTCGACCTTTGTATAATACTCAGAGAGCTTTGCAAATCCATGATTGAGAGAGGCCATATAGTAATCAGTGAATAGGTCAAGTCTCTCACTAACCTCATTAGAGTGTTTCTTCAACTTTGCAAAGAGATAATCTATAGTAGATAGGACCTCTCATAAGGCTCTATAGCTCTCTGTGTAGGCATTGCCTTTAACATACTTTATAGCCTTCTTGAAGTGGTATAGGAGCTCCTCAAAGTGATGCAGTTCTTCCTAATTTTGAGGATCTAAGAAGTCCTTCTTTAGATCAAACTGCTCCTATTTAGTAGGCTTCTAATCATAGTAATACCTCTGAAGCGCTATTTGTAGATAGAGCACTTGCTTGATCATGTAGTAGGTGCTATTCTACCTCACTCCGAAGTCCTTCTTTAGGTGTAGGGTTCGCTTAAGGTTGCTAGCTATGACCTTCTGTATAGCCTCGAACTCATAGAGCTGGCCATCTGATTGTATAATATAAGTGATAAGGTTATAGAGCTATCCTATTCCTTCATACTCTTGCTAAAGCTTGAAAGCATTAGTATTGCTTGCTTCTCGCAACTCCTTCTAAAAGGCGGATATCTTTGTGCCAAAGAGGAGTGCTTTAACCACAAGATTTACAATGTGGCTAAGGCAGTAGAGCTGTATTATTAGGCTTGTACTTATAGCTATGAGTACTGCATTGTTGTTGGTAGCATTATCTATCTAGTAGGTACTGACCTTATCCTTAAGGTTATAGGTTGTGATCACTTTACTAACAATAGTTACAATATCAGTGCCAGTATGGCTATATATAGGGCAGAGTCTTAAGAGAGCTGTCTTAAGGTGGCAGTGCTTATTGAGATAATGCCCAACAATCCCAAAGAGCAATAAATGGTTAGAAGCTGACTATGCATTGAGCAATAAGACAACCTTGCTTCGTGCTGCATATAGCAACTCCTTGACATCGAATTGACAATCAGAATAAGTGCTTATAAGCTACAACTAGATAGTGTTGCGAGAAGGTAATAGGCCTTTGACTATAGGGCATCCAGTTAATATAAGCTTCTGCAGATCTGGATGCATAGCTTCTTCGAAGATTATATCAGTTGCAACTACTCAATCGATGAAGGCTAACTGCTATTGCAGTGCAAATTGAGGATGATGTTGGTCATCCAAAAAGTCATTAATCGAAGGTGGAACAGGCACTAATAGCCCTTGGCCTGGTGGATAGATTTGGTGCTTACTAAGGTGAGAGCTATAACTGCTTGTTAATGCATTTGGCTGTAGTTTCCTTATACTATTGTTATAGCACTGTTTGCAGAGCTAGTATCGCTTCTATTGGTCCTTCTCATTCTTCTTCTCAATTTTAATACCATATAGATAGATCTATGAGATCTTGCTATAGCCTAGGGCGCATAAGGTATATACCCTATACCTATATCTTTCCAAGTCATCTGAGAAGTTAACTCTGAAATGGCATTGCTGAGATGCAAGGATCGTTGCTGTCCTAGTCAAAGATACGCTGCTAGCTGACTCTGATGGTAATATAGAGGAATCCTGCAAAGGGGATTGTGAAGGAGAGCGCTCTAGTAGTAGTATTGGTGTAATCCTCAGTAATGCCTCTCGAGGTGTTAGCTGGCTGAATAGTAGTTTGGACTGCCTTTGCCTAGCAGCAGCTGCCTGAAGGAGTTGTGACCTAGTAATTGATACGTCCTCTTCAGAGATGCTTTGGCTATATGTTCGCTTGCTTGTCTGTGGTTGTGAGGCCATACTGGCAATGTGGTGGTGGTGTTTTGAATAATGAAAGTTGGTAGGGAGCCAGCTTTAGTTGTATGAGAGACACGCATCGGAGGAGTTAGAGAGGAATTTGAGAAGTCTGAAGTCACATGACCCACTGTAAGTTTGGTACTGCCTGCGTATATTCTAGTGACCCTTACCCTTAACACCAAATACTAGACTTGGAGTTAGGATATTCCTCCACTACTACATAAAAAATGAGAAAATATATATATTAAGATCTTCAATCAACTACTGAAGGTTGACTGATGTTTTGAATGGTTGGTTGAAGGCCTAATTTGTCAGTCAGCCTTCAACTGTTGAAAAAAGTCGGTTGGTTGTTGCCAGGGCTGGTCGAAGCCTAGGAGCAGTTAGGTAACTTCTCGTTTATAGGCTCGAGTTCAGGCGCGAGTTGCGCAGTATGCACCTACCGACCAATATAATTGCGATGAAACTGGCCTCTTTTGGAAGATGGTACCAGAGCAAAGCCTTGCAATGCAGCAGCACTCAGGAGCAAGAAAAGAGAAGAGCCGAATAACTGTTCATCATGCCTGTAATGCGACTGGCTCTCACAAACTCCCAATGTGGATTATTGCCAAGTATAAGAGACCTCGCTGCTTCAGTACTGCACGCTTAAAGGATGTTGAAGTGTTAGGAGTGAAATGGCGCGCAAACAAAAAGGCATAGATGGTTACAGAGATGATAGTCGAATGGCTCTATTGGTTCGATAACCTTATAGCTGGTTGTAAGGTTATTCTACTATTCGACAACTTTAGTGCACACGAGTGCGCAGTTGCAGAGCTTGAGGCATTACCTTATGGCTCTGGTCTAATGAATACTGAGATCTGTTGGCCACCACCAAATACTACGAGCAAACTACAGCCATTAGACTAAGGCATTATTGCCTCGTTCAAAGCAAGGTACTGCAAGTACTGGATTGCCTTTATGCTTGAGCAGCATGACATCGGCAAGAGCCCTCTTCAAACTATGAACGTCCTTAAGGCAGTACAGTAGTGCATTCGTGCATGGGATGAAGTTACAGCAAAGACAATCACCAATTGCTGGTCTCATTCAAGGATTAATCTTACACTAAGTACTACACCAATTGAGGATGAAGAAGCAACAAACGAGCTCTGCCAGCATCGACTTCGACTTCAGCAATCTGACCGCATATGCCAGATAATGGATGTTAATCCACTACTCAATCTACCTGAGGAGGTAGTTGCAGATACCTCTATGGATCTAGATAACCATATTATTCCTCTTTGCAGCCCTGTAGATAAGCAGGAGTCAGATGATGAAGCAGAAGAGATATTGCCTCAAGTAACACCACAACAGGTGCTACACCTCTTACAAAGCATTAAGTTTGGTGAGATGCAATCTAACAATTGCAATCTAGATTATATTAGGTGGATGGAGAGGTACGAGAAGGTGGTGAAACAGAGGCATCTTGAAGGCCTTGAACAGGCTAACATTCAGTCATTTTTTGGTGTTACAGGAACATCCGAGGGCCTCCTGATATAACGACAAGGGATGCCGTGGAGAGTATACTCAAGCATAGTGTCGGAACTTTTCACCACGTGACCCGCCCACGTGATCCCCCACACATGCTTCTAGACGTCACTCTTTCTTTAAGTCAGGATCAATAGTAGTAATTATGCTACGAAGTACAATAGAGGCCTTCGGAAAAGAACTTGAAACATCAATAGCACTCACAATAGGACGTAGTAAGTAATGCATGCCTCCGAGAGCTCTGAACGGTAGTTGAAAGTGACCAATATTAGGTGGCAAGGCATTGAAAGAGAAGCTGGTAAAAATTTACATAAGTGATAGTGGTCGGACGAGACTCTGGACAGCGCTAATAAACATTACTAGATCACTATACTATTAATTTACGAAGAGTAATACTGCTTTAGGAAAAGAACATGCGAGTGAGTAGGTAAATGATTATCAAGGGCAACAATAGCAGAGTCATCACATGATAGAGATACAATACGAAAGTGAGGAAGGGAGTGCAGTAAGCATAACGACAATAGGCCTCTTAATAGCACATGATATTTCAGTTACGAAGGTGAGCTAGCTCTTCGTAACTAAACAGTCAGCTATTGTTAAGAGCATGACAATGAGCCTAAGGTAATATATCACTCTCTTCCTTCCTACTTCGACTCTCTCTCGCTCTTTCAAACATCACTACCACCACCACCACCACCATGTCGATCCCTGGCGGACGCGCAGTGGGGTTGCTGTCGTTTGTCGAGGTCAGCGCGCGCAGAGCTGAGCACCTAGCCAGGCGTGTTACGCGCAGCGAGAGTAAGAGTGGTTTGAACTGCAGCGCTCTCTGTGACTCGCAGATGTATGTACTTAAAGCTGACAATTCGATTTCTTTTACGAAGCTTACACTCTTCTTTCGTAACAGAAAGCTGACATTCTATATAGTGATATCCCACTCGTTCGCTACTTCAATCGCGACTTCTTGCGTACTATTGCCCTTAGCAGAGCATCATTTGCTGCTACTGCTACTGCTACTGCTACACCACTACCTACTGCTGCTAGAGAAGAAGAAGAAGAAGAAGAAGACGACAACGATGATGCTAGCAGCTTTATGCTGCAGTTCTACAACAACGACAACAACAATGACAATGATGAGATGGGTGCGCCTGCTGCTACTGCTACTGCTGCTACCCCTGCTGCTGCTGCTGCTGCGCCTGTAGCACTGCAAGGCCCTCGCTGCCCTAGCTGTCCAAAAGGGACTGGCACATTTATCTACCAGCAGTAAGTTTTTCGAGCTTATTTGAGCAAGCATAGCTAACATTTTTATAGCCTAGAGGCGCAGAATGAGTAGTAGTCCGTCCGCGAAGCGCAATAGGCGTCTACCTCCTAGGGAGACCTTTATAGGTTCTCAAATATTGCTCACGCGTAAGAGTAGGGACAGTTGCACACTCTAGTATACCAGCATTGTGTATCCTTAGGGCACTGTGATTGCTGTGTGTTTAAGGTTAGAGATCGTTGCAGGTATTGCCTTTAGAATAAGGCTATTAAGAGGCATTGTGTTTGAGAGGTTATAAGTGTTTTTAGGCTTGCTATAGCGCTAGCACTGCTTTTTGCTGTGTTTAGAGCCTTGTATTTGCTAACGTCATCGTAGGGGAAGCGGGTCACAATTTTAGCTTCTTTACTTAGATTTCGATCAACTACTCGCTACAATAATACAATCACTCTCGCTCTTATATATATTCTCATCGATACCTTCCTCTTCCTCGTCCTCGATTTCGGGAGTTATAGCCCTTGCTATTTGTTTCTTTTTCGACTTTCTCTTCGACACCTCCGCTTCTGCTTCTTCGACGAGTTCGAGGATTTCCTTTGTATTAAAGACAAATTTACCCTTAACTGCAATGCGCTTCCCTTTCTTACATTCCTTATGTACCTATAGTAGCTCTCTAGCCTTAGTAAGCTCTTTCCGTAAAAGAGTATTCTCTGAAGTCGTCCTTTCGAAAGCTACTCCTGCTCGCTCGATATACCGCTTTATAGGAGTCTCGAGAGTAGAAGAACGAACGATCGAGTTAACTAGCGAAGTCGCCTCCTGTAACTCTATACCCGCTGGTGGCGAACTATCTAGTAGGGAGCAGTCTAGGTCGTTCAGAGTCGTAATTGGCGGCGGGGTTACCTAGGGGGTAGGTGTAGGCATTCGGAGAGTCGAGAGGATAGTAATCGGACTAAGCGGGTAGATACTAAACGCCCGAAACGACGATTCGATATTCCTAGTTGTAAAGGCCTTAGTACGAGCCATTATATAGGCCTCTGTCCACTCGATTCGGGGTATTCGTCGGGTATCTAAGCAGAAGAGTTTCTCAATTTCGACCGATAAAGCCCGCTTTAGAGGGCTAAATACGCTGACGTCGAGAGGCTGTAAGATATGCGAAGTATACAGTAGTAGTACTACAAGATCGATATCCTTATTGAGGCAAAAGGCGATAAACCTCGCTGTAAGGTGAGATCTATGTCCGTCGAGAAGTAATAGCCTCCGTTTTCCGTCGTTTCGGCGCATTTCGGGCTCGAATAAAGTAGTTAACCACTTGTAGGCATGATTATCAGACGTCTACCCGCTAGTAGACATCGAGAACCTCCACTTCTTAGGCGTAGAAGCTGGTATCTATGCTGTATTTGTATATTTCGCCTTAAAGATAAGAAGCGGAGGTAAAGCGATCCCTGAAGCTCCGATGCACTCAATCACTGTTATCCACTCTTGCCTTCCGCTTATTCTCTTAAACACCTTATTATCCCCTCTTCTTATAAGTACTTTCGAAGATAAGGTAGTACTAAGGGCGAAGCCGGTCTCGTCGATGTTAAAGATTGCATCGGAAGGGTAGGAGTTCTTAAGGAAAAGGTCAGTAAGGGCGTCGAAATAGGCATTTATAATCGGATAAGTAACTCCCTTAAAGCGACTTGCATCTAAGGATCGAGAGTAGACTGTCTTTAGTTCGGGATATCGTTTCCGGAACCTATCGATCTATTGTACGCTTATAGGAGGATAGGAAGTCAGAGTCGAGCTTAGGCGGAAGCGGGAAAGGCGGATTTCTTTAGCGAGCTCTCGCGTTAATGTAAGAGTAATTAGGCAACCCGACTTTTCGAGCTGTATAATAGCCTTTAGGAGAGTCTCCTCTTCGATAGTTAAGAGTATTTGTTGTGATTTATGCGATTTAGAGCGAGAAGTTCGAGTCGTAAGCTAGGAAGTAAGTGTAGTATGCGGGATATTAAACGCGTATGCACATATCCGAATCGAGGTATATTTACTATTACAGTACGCCGATATAGCGCTAAGAAGGTCTTCCTCAGAATAGGTAGGCATAATTAAGGATTAGAGAGGAGTATCGCGTAAAAATCTGATATTAATGCGAAACTAGCGCGCGGGAGTGACCCGCTTCCCCTACTGACCTGCTTCCCCTACGATGACGTTACTGTATGCAACCTTCGATGTTTTTAGCTTTTGAAAAGGCTTTTTAAAATAACAACTGCTTACTGAACCCATTTATTTTCCCTTCCGATGCTATAAAGACTTAACTGTAAAAGAACTAGCAGAGTATTAGAGAATAACTAACTTTGAAGCTAGGAGTCATTAAACTATAATAGTATTTATTGAACTGCAGCAGTATTGTAGGGCTAGTAGAATACTCTTACTTGCTAGGATATATAAAGGAATGATACAGATCAGAGAAATTCACTTACGAAAAGGAGGCGACTTTTCAGAAAAGAAAGGAGCTTATTAACTTTATTAAGACTGTGCGAAGTTAGCGAATGTTACCTGATTTTCGCTAAGGAGTCGCTGCACCCTGCAATATTCCTAATTGTGATTACGCATTATTATATTTAGCATTTCCTCTATATGTAGTCGATTGTGGTCGAATGATTGCTCGAATAGGAAGTCCTATAATTGTTTCACATAGGAGCAACCAATATAGAAGAGGACAGAATCCTTCCTCCTAAGGGACAAGTCGAGTACGACTTTGTTCATTGTCATTCCCTAAGCTTTATAGATAGTTAAGGCGTACGCGAGGCGGACTAGGAACTGGGATCGATAGCAGGTTTAGCTAGCAAGGTAGAAGTCCTATTTGGCTTCGGAAAAGAATTAACGTCATCGTAGGGGAAGCTGGACAGTAGGGGAAGCTGGACAGTCCGTGTAAATATGATACTGCCCTGAGGATATTTAATCATACACTGGGTATATTTGGTCCTGCCTGCGTACTGTCCAGCTTCCCCTACTGTCCAGCTTCCCCTACAGTAACGTTAGCTTACTTGATAGTTGGCAGCCTGCTATCGAGCACTGCTTGGTGTTCGATGATAGTAGTGAAACTCGGGATCGGAGTCACTACAATGTTCTTGGGATGAATAGGGCGCTGTTATATACTATAGAGTAAATAGATTGAGATAGATACTATAGCAAGCATCCTATAGTTAAAGTTTAGAGTTATATTACGATGCTGGTAAAGGGACTTCGGAAAACAACTAATGTACTTCAGGTTGAGGACGAGATTCAGGTGCAGCTATAATAGATGCTGCAGCTCTCAGTAGTGCGTGGTTGCTATAGTTGTAAACAGGGCAGTTAGGAGGTGCGGACTGTTCTGTAGGGGGCAGCAGAGGCGGAAGAGCATTACCCTAGGAACGACAGTAAGAATTCGTTTCTAAAGTTAGAATGCCCCTTCAGAGAAGAATTGCAGTTGTGAAGGTAGGGAACTTACCTAGTTATAATAAAGCTTGTCTGCCTTCCTCTTATGGGATTTATAGACTTGCTAAGCAGTCCTTTCGCAGCATGTAAGGCAGTTCTTAATCTGCCTACTATTCTTCGTAAAGTTATTGACTAAGAGGGTTTAAAAGCATAGAGAACAAACTACTGATGCTATGGTTGTTTACTTACGAAGGGTAGCTCGTAGTTGTTAGTTGTTATATAGGAGAGAGAGGGTTGTTTTACAGTTAGTCCTGCTACTTAGTTTACAAAGGGGGATAGGCATTGATTTACGAAGGCTGCTAGTAGTTATTTTACGAAGAGCTAGGTGAAAAGTAAAGATATGATAGCAGGAGTTCTTTTACGAAATGCTATATGTACTTCGGAGAAGAATGAAGAGATTTCAGATTGTAGGGTAGGGAACACGTGTTAGGATCACGTATTGTTACATTTTCAACTTCCAATCAGCGTGCGACTTTGAGGAACCAATCAGAACCTAGTATTGGGCTGGACCCTGTAAATTTTCGTAGTAGTATAGTCGGAACAAGTTCCGACAATAATCTCGATATAATGATGAACAAACTCTGCACGGTGACTATCGTTATAACAAGAATGTACTGCACTGAGAAAATCAAGCAATTGTCAATAATCTATCACTCTGTGCCCCTTGTAATTGAACAGCTGGGGGTGTTTCTCGGTGGCCGGCCTTCGGATCGGGGAGACAATCATGCCGGACTTCATAAGTTAGGGCTGAGAACTTTCGAAGTCCGATGGAACAGAGGAGCTTACAAATAACTTAAACAGGTAGGGACGTTGGGGCTTGTTGGAGTTGATCCTCTCTATTATCCAGCTTGACGAAAGTCGCACTGCTGTCATGACGCTGAAGACATACACGCAAAAGACAGAGTCAGCTGCGAGGCCTCTCACAAAGCCCCTCAAGAAGCAGAGCAGTGGGAAGCACGAGGATACAATCCATTGACTGGGTCGACGAATTTCGTCGCAGCCAGCCGAATGATCCAGCATCAAATCGGTTTTGCAAATACCCAATCCAACGACCTGCTTGAGATGCCAAAGACCAGGCGTGGATGGGTGGCGGTGGATGCTTGTTCGAAACATCCGAGAGCATCGCCTACGTCCGTTATACCGCGAGCTTGGGAACGGCGTTTTCTGTTGAGTGGTAGGATATGCATGCGTCGTGGAGCATCCACTACCTCCACTTTGCCATAAAAGCATACGATCATGCGCACGAGGATTTCCAGCCAAAGAATCATTGCCGGAATAGCAAGTTCAGCTCTATTAGTTACTATGGCTGACACTCCTGACGTAATTCAGACCCTCCTGTCCCAAACTCCTGGGCACCACAGGCCTGAAATCCCCATGATTGTACTCGAATGTGTTTCCAAAAGTCGTCTCAATCAATACACCGCCATTTCCCGCAATATGATCCTGACGCGGTGGCGCCTGCGGCCGTTGAATGATGAACTCTTCACTGTCCGACCTTCGCTGACTGGGATTGCTGCTGCATTCGCTCGTATGGTCCGTCATCTCAATGACGACACCCGACTTGTCCCGGAATGCGACATTCCCCTGGCGCTCGGGATCGAAGGAGCGAACATGCGCGGACGAGGAAGACAGCGTCCAGCCTCTTGGCGTACGTCTGCTTCCGAAAGTAGCAGAAGCATCGGGAGTCTTCGAGCGATCGGTCGTCATGGCGCCGCGCCTCCAGAAAGATCGGCGGAGGATGGGGCGGAGGATGGGAATGTTCACGGCGATGATTCCAGCAAGCGTTTCGCGCACACCCCAGCGGTTGATATTTACTGCGCTTGGCGACGCCTGTAACGACATCACAACGCGTACGACCGCGGCGGCGATAACGAATACACCTGGGAAGAGAAGCAAGCTCAGACTGAATTTCCTGCCTCGGCTGACTTCCAGGTTCCAGAGCATCGGAATTGGCGTGACAAGGATAAGGACATCCGTAAAGATATTGATAGGGGCGGTCGCGTACAAAATCTGTGGTTTGAACTGTTTCCAAGTCAGCATTACACTGTGGTGACTTGAATTATTCGATACTCACAGTGCATTGTAATCCAGGATCAGGAATGACCTGCCAATTCTTCTGAATCGGGAAACAACCGCAAGTGATAGTCAAGAAGACCGCAATGTAAGAAAGCACGATCCCACCGGTCAACCATCGGACGTAGGTCTGCATGCTCAAGCCAGAAGTCAACCGACCGAAGAAGAACAGCATGCAGCACTTCAAGGCCCAAAGGAGTAAAGTGTAGCTGTACCAAGCTAATAATTCCAGCTTGCTGCCAATGACAATGTTGTCAAGCTCCTGAGTGGTCATTGCCTTAAGCTGCTCTTGCGAAAAGTCGACATTTGTGCCCAAGAAATACGTCTTGTCAACCGTGATGGCATCGCCAATGTAACATAGAAGAACCAGGACTGTGATGTAATCATCGCCGCAGTAGTTTCGGAAGCCCACTGTTCGAGCGCGAACAGCAAGACGGGTCGAGAGGACAGCAGCGCCTGGAGTCGAGACAGTTAGCGATCTATGTGAGTGGCCGGTATGTTCTTGACTTACCAACAGCAAAGAGACCCCAGACCTCTTTGATAAGACTTGGATCGTTGTACGCTGAGATCATGATGATCCAGGCCTTCGGTGCACTGCCAACGTATGAGATCGAGACATCCTAGCATATTAGTAGAGGATCAAAGAATATATGAGGGCAGAGACGATCTTCATAGGTCCCACCAGAATCTGAAGACCAGGTACCTGGAAGGATTGCATGATTCGCGGAGTTCACACACGGGGAATGTTCGTACAAGAAAGCAAGCAATCATTCGCCGCGTATCGACTTTTCTGGATCAATCCCCGGCTTCTCGACCACGTGGCGAATCAGCGAAAGGCGCCAGCGTGAAATCTCCACAGCCTAGCGGGACAAAGTCTGAACTCAAATGTTCTCAGCGGGTGGAACTCACAAGGTGGAACAAAATTACGATCTCCGTTGCTTGTTGCAATCGAGCGATCCGTCAAAGCTAAATGTTAACCATTCGAAATGGATGTAGAACTTTACAGGCTTTGATGCAGTTCATCATACAAGGTTGACAGGAAAGCATCAAGATACACGCGTGGACCAAACTTCCACAAGCTCTATAGCGTCTTGTCATGAAGCTTGCCACATCCCGGAAGATTTCCTTCACCGGAGTCAAACCCTATACTAGTGCCGACAATGGCTCCGCGCATGCCACTAACACTCGCAAGCGAGTGCCGGTCAGCTCAACGATTATCCATGCTCAATGATAATCGTGTTCCTATTCATCTATCATCTATATTATGGCCTCTGAATACTGACAAATCGAGCAGCGTATCGCTGAAGCTATAGATTATCGCTCAAATACACAGATCCCTGTCACAATCACTGAACTGGCTACTATGTTTAAGATACCCTACCAACGCCTACAGCGATGCCTCTAAGGCCACAATTCACATTCAATGTGCGCTCCTACGAATATGAGACTTAGTAGTGATTAAGAGGAGGCCGTTTTGTCATATATAAGGCGTTGCGAGCGTCTTAGTGTTTGTGTACACATGCGCACTATTACAATCAGCACTAACTCGATCCTATACTGCTCTCACGAAGGTGATAGCCCTATACCAACAGTTAACGAGCGATAGACCTTATACTTCCTATAATGCTATCCTACTTTTTGTGAAGAAGAAGCAGACAGGGCTAGAGGCTCAGCGTGTAGCTGCCTATAATATTGAGGATACTAAAGAGTAGTTCAAACAGCTTAGTGGGCTGATTCAAGATAAGGGCATTCAACCTAAAGATCTATGGAATATAGATGAATCGGGCTTTAGAATTGGTGTTAGTAAGGGCCATTATATACTTATGGAGTATCCTGAGAAGTCTTATATACTTCTAAGCAGTGAGAATCGAGAGAGCCTTACAGTGGTTGAAGCTATTAATGTAGCTGGCGAAGCAATGCCTATAATGCTTATGATTACTAGCAAAGTACACTAAACAGTATGGTTTAAGAACTTACACGATGAGATGCTCGTAGGAGTTATAGATACTAGTTATATGAATAACGAGCTTATGCTCTTATGGATTGAGCACTTTGAGAATTACTTAGCTTGTTATCAACAGGGTATCTAGCAGCTCCTACTGCTTAATAGTTACAGCTCGCATTATATACTTGAGTTCATTAATTTCTGGGAACAATACTACATTATCTCTTTTGGATTACCTTCACATTTAATGCACTTCCTATAGCCTTTAGACATCATTGTTTTTCAGCTATATAAGCACTACTATGTAGAAGCTATTGATCACTCTATACAGCTCGGATGCAGTAACTATAACAAGCTTGAGTTCTTTCATAACTTTGAATACTTTCGAAGGCAAACTCTTATACTATTAATAATCAAAGCAGCCTTTAAGAAGACTGGTATATAGCCTTTTAATCCGGTTCTTATCCTTGATTACATAAGGACTCGCCTCTTAGCAATTAAGGCTCTTCAAACACTAATACAATTAGAGCTATCGAGCAGAGCTATGCCTCGAACAGTGCGAACGCTTAAGTGTAAATCTAATGCCATCCTCGACAATAAGATGCTCGATCCATCGTTACATAATCGACTATCACTAATCTTACATGGTATAGCAATTCAGGCTCTCAAAGGAGCTAAAGCAATTAAGGAATTACACCATACCACTGTAGCCTTAGCAGCTTATTCCGCTCGTAACCTGCAAAAGCGTATACATTTACAATATGGTAGTGTTCTTACAGGTACACAGGCATATAAAATGGTACATGTTCGTGAGGATAATGAGGTAGATAAGGCACAATGCATTATTCGACGTGACTATGAGGCTACACTAAAAACGCGTACGAAGCAGATAATTAGCCTTATTCAGCTGTGCAGCTGGAGGCCAATGTATAAGCAGTACCGCCTCAAAGTTACACCAATTTGGTGCACTGTTATAGATCAGTTGTTAGATAAACGATGGAGCCTGAAGAAGATTATCATTAAGCATGGATAATCGTTGAGCTGACCAGCACTCGCTTGCGAGTGTTGGTGGCATGCGCGGAGCCATTGCCGGCACTAGTACATCGCGAGTCATTCGTGATCTGGAATTCTTTGTCTGGAACGTTTTATCCATAAAAATTCTCACTACGGGGTTGCTCTCGCTCACATGAGTCGTGCCAGCCCTTATAGGCAGGCGGAAAGAGTAGCGCTCAATCTGACAGATTTTCTTTTTTTTTTAGAAAAAATACTCGTGTAGCTTATAACGTACTTAACTACTAAATGCATAAGTCCGGGGAGACACTAGCAAATACATAGGGCCTTAGCATCTTAGATATATATAGTAAATTATTAATGCGTGATAAGAGCTATATATAGGCTTTAGACTTTATCTATTACATATTCTCTTATATTCTTTAAGTTTTTCTCTTATATTCTCTAATTTTTATAATCTTAGTATTAGTAATACTTTAGATAATAGGTACTCTAAGGGTATTAAAAAGGATAATAGTAAATCTAAGTATAATAGTCCTCTCCTAAGCCCCTATAGGCCGGTCTGCTTCGAAGGTGTTACGGGAGAGCGACGCATACGCAGAGGCTCAATGTAGTATTCAACAAGTTCGATACAGGAGTAAGAGGGTTCTAAGGCGGAAGCCGATGAAAGGACAGCGGCTTCTAATTCGGAGCACAGGCCACGCCTGCGCTGTACTCCCTAAGGGCTCGCCCTTCACAGAAGGTTCGAGCTATATAGGACCTTAGCAGTAGTATCTCCACAGCGAACAGCAAAATGACGTTCCGAACAATCTGCGAGCAAATCGCTATACTCTCTGCAAGAGTATCGCCCTTGTTCGTCCGTTTAATTACAAAAATGCACATTGCCCGGGAGCGACATATTCCCAGCCAGTGGATCATTCGCTAATAGCACGTACGGTTGGGACCCTTGTCATTGCGAGCAATTTATACTTGACTAGCCCAACGACTACCAGTACTTCTCGCTGTTGTTACTGATTCGTGACGACGTTGACAACGGGGGTAGTGAATAAAGTGCTCCCGAGGCTTGCGGTGGCAGATGGCGTTTCCCACCATTCTTTCGGCAAATGTTTGTAGACGCCACCGAAATTTGCATAGATTACTAGCCCCCTCGCGGTCTGGCTCCAAAAGTCCGTACTGCTCGCCCTGCCATTGAGACACCAGTACGGTGTTTGAAACTAGACCGCGAGGGCCTCTAAATCCTGCATATTATGCCAACACTGCGGACTACTTCACGTCGTGCATACTCCATGAAAAGCATTGAAGACCTCTCGGTTTGAGAAGATCGATGGCGACGTTGTGTCGGGTGCATCCTCCCACGCCATATTGATGTGGACAAAGCGGGGTCGTCGTTCCTGCCTGGGTCGCGGTTCACGCGTCGTGCATGGTAAACAACGTGACTGATGTCACATAAAAAGAACGCATGTACCCTATGGAGTTTTCTTAGGCAAACACTGACAATCAATCAATAATCTCTGCTATCTTACCAAATATTCAGCTGCGCCTCCTAATCCGAAAGTCGCTGAAACCTTCCCCAGCCCTCACAGACCTCCTCCGCAATGGCGACCAATGCTTCAGACCAAACCGGCAACATCCTGCAGATAACCTGTCACTGCAAAGCCGTCCGAATCACCTTCCCACCCCTCCGCGAACCCGCCAACGAATGTCTCTGTTCCATCTGCCGTCGCTACGGCGCCCTCTGGGCCTACTACAAACCAGATGAGGTCCAAGTCGAAGGGGAAACAGAGGCGTACTCGTGGGACAAGAAGAGGCTGGCGTACAACCGTTGCAAGAACTGCGGGTGTATGACACACTACAGCGTCGTCAAGCCAGAAGAGACGGAGGCGCGGATCGCTGTCAATTGTCGCATGATGGAGAGGGAAGGATTTGATTCGCTTGAGAGCGAGCAGTCTGATGGAGCTTAAAGGAGAAGAGCGATCAGTATCAGGGAAGCTTGTGCGATTGTACTCATTTGAGGTGTCAGAGTATGAAGTGATATGGAATGGTGCTGCAAACGACAGGATTGCAGGGAGAGACAGTATTGAATCCTGCGTTCCACGCACCACTTTCAAACGTTCAATGTTGAAGAGGAAGTCCGGAGTAGACACAACTGGGATGATCACAGCCTTCCGATTCTTCAAGTGAGGATCGTATTCCTCTATCCTTTAAGTCACTAAACGTCGCGCCCAGACCAATCAATCTTGCGAACGTGCCCTCACAAGTGGGGTTCAACTCCCCGATCAAGGCAACACACTTTGACACTCACACACGCGACCCAGAAGCCGCCTCATCCGAGCCTCCCAAACTCGACACTCCCGCCTGCACGTGCTTCCGGTTACCCTTTTCCAAAACGCTGATTCCTGACTGCGCGGGTTCGTAAGGCCCAGCATCGCCGAATCGCGCGGCTCCCGTACCGGTATAGCCAGGTCGCTTGAAGCCACGAGCAAGTTGTCGTTCATACGAGACCTGGCGAAGACGTGCAGTCTCGGCGGGTGTCAGGTGGAGCTGCCAGAGAAAAGAGTCAGCTTCAGCACACTGAGTGTTCATATCCGTCTCAATTACGAGCAAGTCAACGTACATAGACTTCAACAACAATGGCGTGGATCCAGAGTGCCAACCATCCGGCTGTTCCAAAGGAAATTCCCAACGCTGCCGCAATCTCGAGCGGATTCTCACTCTCGAAATCTGGACTGACAACTACGCGTTGATCAAAGTTGGAGCCGTCATAGTAAGTGCTGCAACCTGGGTACATCGCCAGTGTCCCTTCTTCTCCCAGTACGGAATCAATTTGGACGCAAGGGTAGGTCGCCGCGAGAGATTTGTAGCCACTAATTATAGCGGCGGAAGAGAACATGATGAGGCGAAGAGTGACAATGATAGAGAACTAGAGACTGGTGTCAGCTACCTTGTACGTATTGGGAGTGCTGTTATGAACTCACGTATGCCCAAGCACGCATCATCCAGGCCCGGTGTTGATCGATCTGGAGCAACTTGATGTTGATATAAGCTAGTGCGAGTGAAACGGTGGTAGAGATGACAAGCACTCCGACCAAGACTCTAGTGGTGAAGTCGCCTCCAAAAGCATGCGGGAGGACGATGATAGCGCCAGCATTGGCAATCAACGACAGGAGCACGACGGCGTAGCCGTTGAGACGGTGGAAGAGCATAGCCTTGTATCTGATCACCGGAGTAAATTGCAAGACTACTAAGCATGCTGCAGGCAGGATCGTGTAGAGGTGCAACATCATGCCAATCTTGTACGGGTTTTGAAGATACCAGTAGCATTCTCCTGGCGAGGCACCTGTGGGGCCGCGATTGTTCGGGTTGCAGAAGACGCCGTAGTAGGAGAGATATTGGAGACGGGCTAGTGTGAAGCCAAAAAGGTAGCTGAAGGAATCAGTACGAGGGCAAGCATAGACATGTAACTTCCAGAGCAGAATGATACTGACCCCATGGTGATGAACCAGAAGACAAAGTTGTAGCCTTTGGAGAAGCCGATCGGATTGTACAGTCGCCTCATGACAGAAACAAAGCCATTGGCTGGAGGCTTATTCGCCTTGACCATGGTATCCTGTGAGCTGAAGGTGATCGGGTCTAGCTAGTAGATTGAGTGCAGTGAAGCGTAGTGCTTGATGGATTGTGACAGATGGAATCAGTCTGGATAAAGCGATGAAACGAGTGCAGGCCGGAACGCGAAGATGGTAGAGATACTAGGCTATATGCCACTACAATCGGCCTTACTTATACTCATTCCCAGACGAGTCGTCCAGGGTAGCTTGTTGGCCATCGCTTGGTATTCGCATGACCAAGCTCTGGGCAGTCGCGTTTTCGATGGCTGTTCCGCGATCTTCCAGCAGGGAATAAGTGGCGCAGCGAGCCATCCGTATAAGATCCACCATTGAGATACTGCCTGGTACTCTGGAGGAATCAAGATGTTGGGGCTCGATGCAAAGTCGCAGAATGCGTCCCGATGCGGACTGGTGCCGTCGGACATTGAGTGGGGACTGGGAATCCTTCGCGCGGATGTAAGAAATGTACAACGTGCCATTGGACCATCTTCGAGCTGACTAACAATACAATCTGCATCTCTGATATCTTGCGGCTGAATATCATAGTATTGTTGGTGGGGTCAGGGAGATGGAGGCGTCATGTCGAGCCAGGCACAAAACCAAAAGCCGAGATCCAGTGCCACTGCTTTCTGCTGACATATCCCTGATACCACACCATGGTCGGCGTCCGCAGCTCCCGAGGCTGCAAGGTGTGTCGAAGAAAGAAACGAGGATGTGACTTGTCGCGGCCAACTTGTGGCCAATGCCAGAAAATAGGCGCAAAGTGTATCTACGAAGACCAATCATATACCTTCGTGGCACCACAGCAAGAGCATGTCGCAGTCCGTTCTCACTCGCCAGCCACCTTCAATCGACCCTCATTCCTGCTCGCGGACAGGAGGCAGCAGCTGGAGACTACCTTCTGGGAGGCGTACTTACCAAACAGCGAGTCTACGCACGACACAGCCTTCACGCATACCGTTATCGCCACATGGATACCCACAATTCATTACATCGCTACTGTGGACGGCACCACGCGGCTCGCACTCGACAGCTGCATCCTCATGGTTCTCGGCCGTATGCAAGGCAATCCTGACTCCGTCCAAAATGGCGTGGCTATGTACTGCCAAGCGCTGAAAGAGACTAACCGCGCTCTGCAGCTTTCTGCGACCGCGCAGACGGATGCCATGCTAGCCACGTGCGCGCTTCTCGCCATGTGTGAGAAGTATCGGCCGCACTGTGGGCCTGACGTCTCGTCTCAGGCTTCTGATTACCAAAGCCATGTCGAGGGCACAGCGAGACTTCTGGAGCTAAGAGGATGCCAGAAGCATGTTTCCGAGCATGGATTTGCGCTCTTTACCCATGCTCGGCCAAGTATCGCTCTCACTGGGATCACGAGGCGTCAGAAGGTGTTGCTAGACTCTCAAAGCTGGCGGCAAGTTCCCTGGAGTGCGCACAATCGGCACCGTACCCTCAAGGACAAGCTGATTGATGCGACGTTGGCTGTCGGTGGTGCGTTGAAGCATTTGGACCAGTATCACGAGGACCCCGGTATCGATTCCCAGCGTCTTGATGAAGTCATCAAGGCTTGCGTCACGCCTTTCCAATGGCTCCGGGCATGGGAGATAGAGGCTCTGCGGCTCCACTCCGACGGTTCTTCAAATCTTTCTTCAAATCTTTCCGACGTCTGCGCAAAGCATGGTTTCGGATTCTTTCATCTGATCATGCAGTTTTGGGCCGTCTCCCTCCTCCTCTCCGCTCGCTGCAGACTATTCATCCGTCATATCACGAATCGAGACGATGACGGTGTTGGACGCTCGCCTGCTTTACAAGGCTTGGTCTCACTAGTGCCGGACCCGCAAACATGCGCTGTCAACATTGCCACTCACGCTCATTACTACTTTGCTCCTACCACCGGCCTTGTTGGTCCACAGCACGCGACTTTCCCACTCGGAGCCGCGCTGCATTTCTTCGCTGCGACAGGCCAGAGAGCACGTAGCTCAGAGGACGAAGATATTGCTACCACTGGCGGTGGTGAGACTGAATCAAGTACAGCACTTTTAATACAGCGCTTACAAGCACTATTCCGTAACGTTGAGCGGGCCAAGTCGACAGGAGAGTTCCTCCGGAGCATGGCACCTGATCCTGCTCCAGCAGAGTTGAAGGGCGACACGAATGATACTGAAGAGCATGAGAAAATGGCGAAGGACTGGTTCAAGCTGTGATTGTTTGCAGTCTGGCCGTGAGAACGGGTTCATGATGTTACGATAGTACTGGTTTCATCAATGACACGGCACGCTCACTGGAACTCAATACACCTTCGCGATCCAAGCAATCAGCTCAATGAATCGCAAGTCTGCAGAGATGGCACCGACTGACTGTTTTTACTGCTGTCCATTTTTATTGTCCTCCAATCTTATAGCCAGCACTTCTACGCAAACACGTTCCCATCCGTGACTTTTCCGTACGCCGGAGCCTCATAATCCCCATGACAAGCAAACTCGAAGTTCGCCTTCTCCAGCGCATCAGCCTGCGCTTCCAGGAAAGCACCAAGCTCACACCACCCATCACTTCGCTCACCACAGCCTGCGAAGCTCTTCCCCAGTGGAATCGTGCGCTGGTTGAGCAAAAACTGCACGTACTGCGTTTTGCCGCCCTCATCTTCATAAGCACTAGCATCTCTGCACTGCGTATCGCGTCCGCTCTTCAATGGCTTGGGGGCGTCGATAAGACGGATGTCAAGCACACAGGCGAAAGGTTCCATGTGCGATACAACGAAGGTACGGTTTTCTGGAGCAGGCTTGTCGGAGGGAATGAATTCTGCGAATTGGGTCAAACCGAAAGCGGTCAGGACTGCGGCGATGTTGGTATCGTGGCTGAAGTCGAAGTTGAGGACATGAGTGGTCGGGAAGGTGGATTCCATGCTGGAAAGTGTTACTGTGGAATATTCCGTCAGCTAAGGACTCTCTTAACAGTATCGTTCCTGCGGTCGGGGTAAGAGACACACCATTGACAGCAGCTGTGGCTTCAGTGATGAGATGGTGGTTCAGCCTTGCAAGGACCTCCGCTACATATCCAACACCCACAGCTCGGCCAGTGGGAGACGAGAAACCGAATTGGCCCTGGAACTGGATGTCGTCGGTCTGCTCAAAACCAAGCCACTCCTGGTATGTGAATAAGGCACAGAAGCTGCTGTACCCGAGGGCAACGGTTTCATAGGCACACAGTTGTTGCGCTTCGAACGCATACTCGGCAGTCCAGTTGAAGCCAGAGCTGATCTTGTTCAGCCGAGCCGCTGCATCCTCAAGATAGATACTAATCCACTGCTTCGTGGCATTAGTGCCAGCGCTTGAATGGTAGTCATTAAGGTTCTGGACATTTTGTCAGTATTGCTCGTATGTCAGAGGGGTTTCAGGACGAGTGTATACTCACTGGGCAAGTCGCGCCAGCGTTGAGAGAACTGTTGAAGCCGTCGCCCTCGATTTGGAGCTCGAGCGAGGCATTGCGCGGCCATTCAAGGCCGAAGAAGCCGGCGAGAAAGTTCTACAAATGCGGTCAGTTTGGGTTCCTTGGAGATGTTAATCCATCTAGAGCGACGAACCTCAGCAGAAACAGTCATCCGATCCTGAGTTGTAGAGCGAGCAATTATCTTTGAGCCGTTGCTCGCATCGTAAAGATGACCATACTCTAAATTGTGACGGACGCCGTTGTCGTATAGCATCTGGCGGCCAAAGGACGTCAAGATCTGGTCTCCCAGCTTGTATTCCCAATCACTCAAGAACGAAAGCTTGTCACTGAACCTTGCCCCGCTGCTCGCGTTCGCCAATGCCTCTGTGAGATCAAAAGGCCCTGTAGGATAGCGAGCTCCATGACGGTGGAGCATGTTGAGCCACACAATTTCTGCACCTTCCGGCAAAGGATACTCCTCAACACCAAATCCTGGGCCAGCGAAGTACGGGCTGAGCTTGCCCATGTGCTCGAAGATGTTGCCATTGCCTTCGTTGCCCGCAATTGGCTCTTGTGTCTCAATTGGGGATGGAGGTATGTAAGAGACCGAAGCAAAGGGAGCCGGGTTTGTCTGGGCTAAGAATGGTTCTGCACCAGTGGGTGTCGGACCAGCAAAGAGCTCGGGTTTTGTCTGGAAATACTGTGGCACTTCCGTGGTGCCTGCCGTAGACGCAGGCGAAGCTGTAGAGAAATCCTGTCGAACATTGACAGCAGCAGCGGCTGCTTCCTGGAGCAGAATGCTCAATGTGACGGTAAAAGCGAGCAGCATTGTGCAATAAATCGTCCAGAGACGGATCAGGTCATTGAGAGCCCAGCATGCAAGCTCTGCCCTACCTTATATATAATACCATCGGCTACTCACCACACCTCTCCCAAGCCATTGATCGCCGAGACTTGCCGTGAGAGCAAGCTCATACCTTGATGGAGTCGTGTCCATGCAGGATGAGAATGTAACATCTTTGGGCCGATACCGCTGCAACAGCTGTAAACATGTGCTGAGAGGGAAATATGTCGCGTGCTCAATTGCCCGCTGCGGGGGAGTATGCCAGCCACGTGCGACATTAGTAAACCTTGAAGATCCTTGGGTGGCCTTGTGGAGACATTCTCTTCGCCTTACGAGATATCGTGGCTCAAGAGTGGTTGGAAGGACTAACAGGCGCATGAACAAGCGAAACTATGCAAAATCAAGCCAGCACAAGCATGCCGACCAGCCGAACGCCAAGTGGCTTTCCCCAGGGAGGAGGCTACCGATGACTGCCGATGCCGCAAAAGAGAGCACTTGAGTATGAGATTGGAAACTCACCACCGGCATTTCGGTTTGCGTGGCTTTTCCCCATGAGCGCGATGCAACTTTACAAACGAACTCATCAGCACCGAAAGCTGAGGTGAAGCCAAGGGTTGCAATCACGATTAGCTCAGGCGCGGAGCTTAGAACAGCAATTCCACTGTGACAGCCATGTCTGGCAGGTATAGCTATAAAGTTACCCTTCCTCAAAATCTCGAGGAGACCATACTTACATCAGTTTTGTTGTTCCAGCGATCTCGAGCTGCAACTAGACTCGCCGGGCTATCGTTGTGCTTAGGACGTGAGCAGTCGTACACATCCCTCGCCAAAACAAAGCTCAGAGAAAGATAAGATCTCATCACACCTGTAATGAAGATACTGACCATGTGCTGCGATGATCTTCGACCCTGCGGACTCGTCGCACGTTATCAAATGGGGCGTCGTCGCTAATGCAGTACCTCTCACTGTTCAGCTTGCGGGGCTGAGTGCATGCAGCAAAGAGGCAGTGCATTTGATATTTTGAATATCTTCCACCCTTTTGCTTGATTCTAACGGACCTCGTATACCAGAACTTCAACCTCATGGAGGCCGTAGCGGCAGTAGACGTGGCAGCTGCCGCCGTGCAATTCTTCGAGATCGCCGCAAAAACGCTCAAGACATGCTCTGAAATATGGCGAAGCGCCAAAGGCGAGAGCAAATCCAACGAAGACCTAGGCCAATACGTTCAAGAGCTGCAACAGATCCAGGCATCGCTCAATGCTCCACTATCTGGCAACGACCCACAAACAAAGGCCGTCGTGGACATCCGCCAGGAGTGCAGCGACATCGCAAAAGAGCTCCTTCTCCGACTCGAAAATGTGCAACAACATGGCCGCAGGGGCTAGCGTACATCCATGCAAGCTACCTTTCGCACGATACACGAGTCCAAGAACATCAAGGAACTGGAGCGGCGATATTCAGCGTGTCAGCGAAAGCTCCCAGAAGCTTTGAGCGTCGAGATGCGCACCGCCGTAGCCAAAGTCCTACAAAGCCAGGGCAAGACAAATGACACCTTGCGCAAAATTGTCTTGCCCGAGATGCACACTCGATTTGACCAGGCTCAAGCTTCGATCGCCCACAAAGCTTTCCTGGACAGCTTGTACTTTCCTGACATGTTTGCACGACACCGGGCCATTGCTCCGCCTTCGAAAGGCACTTACGAGTGGGTCTTTGATCAAGACAAAGAGCAAGACGACAAGATACGAGCCAAGCTAGGGCAGTTCAAGCATTGGCTGAGCGGCGACGAACATTGCTTCTGGATCAACGGAAAAGCTGGATCAGGCAAGTCGAGTCTGATGTCGTTCATCGAGAGCGACAAACGTACGGAAGATGCGTTGAAGATCTGGTCAGGATCCCACGAACTATATATCTTCAGCTTCTTCTTCTTCTGGAGGCCAGGCTCAGACCTACAAAAAAGCATTACGGGATTGCTGCAGTCCCTACTTTACCAAACTGTGAAGAAGAAACCTGCGGTCATGAGCGCCTTTGGGACATCTGGAGGGACTCCGGTGCATACAGTATGGACAGAGACCACGCTACTGCGTGCCATAGCGCAGGTTCTTCCTATGTACCATCACGATCGTCTATTCCTCCTCGTTGACGGCCTCGACGAGTCCGAAGGGCAGTATTTAAATCTTGTTGATACTTCGTTCAAGTGGCGAAGAGGAACAAACATCAAACTTTGCTTGTCTAGCAGACCCGAGGCTGCTCTGGTCAATAGACTGTCATCTATCCCGTCGATTCGTTTGCAGGACATCAATGCCCGCGACATCAATCTTTTTGTGAAGCAGTCCCTGGAGCCTTATCAGAATCAAAGTACAGAAGGCAATGGCATCATTTTCACTGTTGGATGGCGATTCGAAGGTGTTTTTTTATGGGCAGTTCTTGTCTGCAACTCCCTGGCGTCTGGCTACGAGGCTAGAGACGACAAAGACACTATATAGCGGCGTCTATACGCCACCCCAAAAGGACTGGAACCACTCTTCTCTCACATGTTGTCCAGCATAGAGGACGTGCATCGGGAGTCATTGTTCATGTACTTCAGCCTGCTCAGGTGGAACTTAGCTTTCGTCGCCCTTGCCACTGTGCTTCTCAACAAGCCATTCGAGACACTGCAACAGTACGCCGACGAGTGTCGACTGATGAAACACCGCATTGTATCACAGAGCAAAGGCTTGATCGAACTCGAAGACCACAGCTGCAATTATGACAGACCCGGCGATCCAAGATGGGCTCTTGTAGACTTGTCGACAGGGAAAAACCGCACAGACTTCGTCCACGAGTCCGAACTCACGGACTTGGCATGTTATCATGAAATCCCGCTAATATGGGACCACCGTTCGGCCTACGATTGCATCTTGAACAGTCCTAATCATGACCTCGCAGCATCTATGAGACCCGACAACGAAACGGATCTCGCGCGTAAGACGTTGAATGCTATGGTGTGGCTTTCAAAACACATTCCTCAAAGACTTTATTCACCAGAGCGACATCCCGATGCCAGGGTTACTGTCACCATTGGTATTAAAGAGCTGGCACGCTTCCTTGATATCCCTCGTATTGATTTAAGCCATGCAATCGACCAAGCACTCGACCACTTGTACAACACAATCATCGCATCACTGTACACGGACGACGGAAGAGTCTTACGCACGTCTTGCGCCGAGATGCTTAAGCTCAAAGGCACCGGGAGAGAAGGCACTTTTACACCGCTTCTGTCTTTCTGGAAAGAACTGACCACCTACCAGGATCTCGACAGGATTATTCTACCTCGATTTGAACGCCTCGAGCAAAGCGCCTGTGCGCTCGAGGCACTTTGCTACATCCTGGGTAAGATTTGCTTGCGCCCCTGGGACCAACTAGCGGTCCTTTGGCAGAGGGCCATTGATGCACTCATCGCGCATCCCAATCGAGGTTCGCAAGCAGCGCTCGCCATGCTTTTGCCAGAAAACTTGAGATTGAACAACATGAACACAATTCATTATATTACGTCCTTCTTGAGTAACGGCAAGGGCGGAGAGGAATACACCAACGTGATCAACGTGATCGCATCAATCATGGGTGCGGTCAGAGGTCGGCACAATCAATCAAGGCAAGGATCTTGGCGTCTCTTGCCTTGATTGTTAGTGAAGCCTCCTTGCCTTGATTGCCTTGCCTAAATCTCCTGCCTTGATTGATTGATTGTGGCCAGTAATGCCAAGACTCTGATATAGGAAAAAAAAGGTGTTTTTGTAGAGATCTCAGAGGTCTCGTGTAAGTGAAGTTCTATATAATATCTTAATCTATAGAGTTATCGTCGCTGTTAAGGTATATAATCTCGTCATTGCTATATCTCATAATCTCATTATCATCTAAAGAGGTCGCTTCTATCGCCTCTTTAAGCATTGCTTAGTCAAGCGTGATTATCTTATACTAAGTCTAAGATTATAAACACAGGATCCGCTCTACTGACTAGCTCTTTATCGTCCTATAGCATAGAGTGATTAGATTGCCTACTACACTAAAAACACGCTCTGGTTCGTTGCCCATTAGAGGCATTAAGAAGATATCTAAGGCTATCTATGCGAGTTATAGCCACACGAAGATCTTACTAATCTAGTAAGGGATAGATAAGTCGTGCGTAAAGATCTTAGGGCAAGGCTCGTGCTTGTAAAGCTATAGCTAGTCTACTACTATAGCATTAGGAGCATCAAGCTAATCTTCTTCCTCGTCAATTGTTAGTATTAGTGCTTTATAACTGTCTTTATATTATTGCTACAAATCATTGATAGCTGCCTTTGCAGCTATAATCTAAAGAGTTTTAGTCTCCTAATGCTTCTCAAACCATAACTACTTTATGTGTAGGTATAGGAACACTGCAGCATAGTAGATTAGAGTCTAATTAGTGAGTTCGTAGTAATACTTGAGCTTCTGCTAGCTAGCATTAATGTTGGTGCTAAAGTAGTATTCGGTTGTAAGATAAGGAGCATCTGCAGCGCTTATAGTATCGACAAAGTAGGCTATCTGCTCTATAGCTTGCATTTGATCAACACTACTAGTAGGGACTTCGGTAGTAGCAGAGCTTCGAGTGGTTACCTGTATCTGAGAGCTCTGTGTGTTACGCTTGGCTATAGGGGAAGGTGTAGTGAGTGGTGAGGTAGGAGGGGTAGCATCTTAAGAAGCGTGCTGTGACTCCTGCAGCTGATGCCGCATACGCGCATCCTCAAATCCCTTTAGGAGATCTTCGAATATTGATAGGACCTGCTAGATACCTGCTTTAACAGCCTTACCACGTCGTTTTGTCGTACTAACGTTGCCTTAGAGCTTTATTATAGCTGTCTTACATGGCTTTAGGATTGTCAGATAGATAGCAATAGTAGACTAGTCATCCGAAGATAATTTGTTATAAAGTAAGGAGCATCTACAATAGACATAGGGAGCAGCTTATTGAGGATAAGGAGCAGTAGTAGGCTCTTAAAGACGTTGAGGTCGAACGCTATAAACGCATGATTACGCTCAGCGGCTCCTTCGCAATATCCATCGATCGACAGCTGCATTAAACAGACGCTCGGTGGCTCCTCAATTGGGCCATCCTTACCAATCCTGTGTTGCTTCTTTAAGTGATCGATCGCTGTAGATGTCGTCTTAGTGCAGATAAAGGCATAGCTAGTGCTATAGCTATAAGGATTTATAGGAGTTAGAGTCTTTGTAGGCGCATAGTGACAGATCCTACAAAGCTAGTAGTCGATGCCCTATTGCCTATGGTATATATGCTATCCAAAGGCCTAAACAAAGGAGGTTAGAACCCTATTTCTCTTTCTTGTAGGTGGTAGCACCTCAAATCCACGAAGGTAGCTCTAATCGAAATCCTTATATGCTAGCAGAATCGGAGACTCGATCTCAGTAGATGTGCTAGTTGTAGTACTAGCAAAGTCTCCCACACATTGTACCTCTGTTAGAGCATAGAGTTAGGATGTTAGAGGAACACTTGAGAAGTAGCTAGAGATAGTAGAGGCTATAGTAATAGTATAATCGTGTTGGTGGTGTTTCTCACTACCAAAAAATAGAGGATCCGAGGATTCCAGAAGTCAGCGCAGAGGTGCTCGGAGGCGTCTAAAACAGGCAAGATCCCTCTAACCCTAGCGCTAAAACGCGCAGCAAGCGCGGGCCGACGTCTCGGCTGCAGGGAAATCTGGGGATTTGAGTCACGTGATCATCATGTGACATGTCACCAAAAAAGTTCACTTCCCTTGCAAGGCTTGCAAGGATTGAGGGTGAGCCTTGATTGGTTAGGATCGAGAGCCTTGATTGCAAGGATAGACCACCACCTTGCTTTGATTGCTACTTTGATTGATTACGCCGACCTCTGGGTGCGGTATCGTTGGGACTCCAAGATTTCGACGACGACCTGCGGCAACGGAACCGCATCATGCAACTCTTCGAAGTCTGCGACGCCTGGGACATCTATCTCGGACATGCAATGAGTCTTCAACCCGGAATTATGTCGCCTTTACAGATACAAGTACCACAGCACTACGCCTTCGGTCGTCAGCTTGCTTTTCTGCAATCGCATGGGCTCCAGAGGCCACAAAGGGCGATGCGACTGCTTTGCCTCGACCTCAAGCAGCTAGTAACATGGCCGGGATTTACTGGGGAGCCGTTCAGTATAACTGCGTGCTTCGATTTTAGTGAGCAATGCTTGGAGGCTATGGGTTGCCATGTAGTAGACGAGATTGCCCAATGCGGACAATTGCCGGAGTCCATGGGCGAAGAACGTTGCCTGCAGTTCATCCTGGCTGACATATGGGAAGATCCAGATGGGCAGCTTGACGCACGGCAACGACTTTATGTTCGAGCGTGTGTGAGGAAGTGGTTCAAGTATCTTTGGATACGGAGAGCCAGAGAATGAGCTCACGGTGAATGCACTGCACTGCTTACGGTTCTCGCGCATTAGCCTGAATATCGAATCACCGCTTCATCTAGCTTAGTATTCAGAAGGCTGCTATCTTCCGGAACCAACATGCGGATTTCTTGCTACTAACGAACGTGCTCAACAAGGCATCATATCATCTCAGCTATTCGGCATCTGTGATTGATGAGAAAGCGTGAAAGCGTCAAGGGAGACAGCGTTATCTGACAAGCTTTATCAGATCAGCTCTGCTGATTTTGCCGAAGGTGACCGCACATCACTCAGACGGTTGCAGCATCTACTTCTTCGAGCCGTAGTATCCCGCCAACATCCGCTGATGAGCTTTCTCAAGTTGCGGTGGAACTAGGTCCTCGAACGCCATACTCCAGCACGATTGACTCTATAGCGCTAGCAATACCACGCATCGTTTCTCGTTCCTGTGCCCATCCTGCACGAGAAAGCGGCTGTCATCGGCGTGCGGCTTCCATCGCCTAATCTCAACGAGCCAAGAACACAAAGGTGGAAGACGTGAATCCATCTGTAGCAGGCTCTCCCTAAAGTCGTACTTCACGAAGCAAAGGCTACACAACACTTTAACGACTAACTCATATAACAAGCCTTAGCAAACCCTCAAACAATCCAAAACATCGTATGCCCACCTATGTAGTCTGTTGCTCCTCTATAGTCATCTCGTTTCGTCGAAAGAACGCGTGAAGGAATATATAAGGCTACCGCTCATGCCCGTGGTCGTGTTCTTCTCAAAACGGGTTCCACACCAGCCTCGTAAGCCTTTCTCAGCCTTTGCTCCAAGCCAAGACGTATGTATACAAGCGTGCACACAAGGCAGACATGGAAAGCCGTCTCTCAATCTTCACCACACCTCTCTCAACTCCTATCAATAAAACACATCAAAACCAACAAAACGACACAGCACAGCACACCAACCCCCCTCTCGAAAATCACAAGCATGACACAGCATACCATAGCATAGCATACCACAGCGTACAGGAATTCGTTCAAAGAAAAGCAAAGATTAAACGCTTTTTTTCCCTTGCTCCCGTAATGCCCACCCCGCCTGCCTACCAACCAAATCCCCATTTCACTCGCAACCAAGCTTCTGTCTCTCACACTCCCTTTCTCTCTCACTCTGGCTAGCCTCACTTCCGATCCTGTATCAAATGCTAGTTTTGCTCCACTCCCCTTTTTGTTCGCCCTTTTCGCCAATGGGGAAAAAAACTCCCAGCCCAGCATAACTTTGAGAGACAGGAAAAGGAAAGAAAAGACTTGCATGATAGCGTTGTTCAGACAATACGAGAAGAGGAAACAGAGAGAAAAGAAAGAAAGGGAGAAGATAGTGGTACGGGGATACTGCTCTGACAAAGTTTCTTTCTGTTTGAGTAAGAGTCGGTACTTGAGTAGTAAGGATCTTCTGCCAGTTTATGGATGGCCGGCCGGCTTGTCACCAGCTCCGTCTTCCTCTTGCACAGGCGAAGGTCCTCGTACAGTTCCGCTTCGGCGCGGCGTCATGGTGCTGGGAGACTCGAAGCCATCGCCCGTGACGCCTGGGCCGAGAGCGGTTGACATCGTCAGACCGGGGACGGCTGTGTATGGGCTGCCGCTCATTGACTGTAGGACTGCTTGCTGCTCTCTGATGGCGGCTTGCGCGGCGGCTCTTTGCCTTCGGTGAGCCGTACGCTCCTCCTCGTCGCTGCTGGGTGGGGTCTCGTCGTCGCCGCCGTCGGCCTGTGTCCGCTGGCGTGCGGCGCTGGAATCCATGCTCTCGCGGCGCAGCCTTTCAGCCTTGTCCTTGAGTACCTTTGCCTCCTCTGCGGCGCGCTGAGCGCGGACTTGCTTGCGCCACATGGCAGCATAGCGGCCGCGCATGGCTAGAAGCTCCAAGTGGGTTCCACGTTCGGCGACACGACCTTCGTGCAGGACGAGGATCTGGTCGCACATGGTGATGGTGCTGAGACGATGGGCAATGACCAGCATGGTGCGACCGCGAGCGAGAGTTTGAAGGGCTTCCTGGATGTGCTCCTCGGTCTCGGTGTCGAGAGCCGCAGTTGCTTCGTCCAAGAGAATGATACGCGGGTCCTTGATGATTGTGCGTGCGATGGCGACACGCTGCTTCTCACCACCAGACAAGCGCAGACCACGCTCTCCCACCTTGGTATCGTAGCCGTCCGGGAATGACAGGATCTTGTCGTGAATGCTGGCAGCTCTGCAAGCAGCATAGACGTCTTCATCCGTGGCATCTTGGCGGGCATATTTCAAGTTGTACATGAGACTTTCGTTGAAGAGTACAGTATCTTGTGGAACCACACCAATGTGGCGGCGCAGGCTGTCGATGGTGACGCTCTCGGTGTCGTGTTGATCGATCTGGATGGTTCCAGATTGGGGATTGTAGAAACGGAACAGCAGCCTGAAAACTGTAGACTTGCCACCTCCAGACTCACCCACGAGAGCGGTCGTTGTACCGGGCTTGCAGCGGAAACTCAGTCCTTGCAGAGCAGGCTTGCGCGTGTCGTATGTAAAGTGCACGTCGTTGTAGCGGATTTCACCCTCGCATGACGGCATTTCGATGGCATCAGGTTTGTCGATAACCGTTGGCTGTTCCTTAAACAGCTCCAGCATGCGTTCTGAATTAATCATGTTGTTCTGGATCATTCGGTAGAATGTACCAAAGAAGTTCAAGGGGCCCTGAAGCTGGGTCATGTAAGTGAGGAGCATGACGAACCTGCCAACCTTCAATTGTCCATCGGTGACTTGATACGCAGCGATGAAGCAGGCGACGATCAGGCCAGCCATGAACACTAGATTCTGGATCGTGTTCATCAGGGCCAACGAGAAAGTCACCAGATACTCGGCACGCTGATATTTCTCGACCGCTTGCCTATAGCGGTTGAACTCGTACTCCTCTGCGTTGAAGTACTTGACAGTCTCGTAGGACATCATTGAGTCATTCTTCACGGCGTCCTCCTCACGGCTGGCGTTTGTGGCTTGACGGCGGATGTCGGCGCGCCAGGATGCCATGCGAATTGTGATGTAGATGTACCAAAAAGTCACGACCGCGATGACAAGGGCGTAGTAGGCGTCGAAAGCAATGAGGAAGTAAACGATGGCGACACCGAGGTCAACCAACATGGGGAGAACGTTGAAGGTGATGGACTCCAGGAATGTGTTGAGTGAGGCGCCCTTGCCGAGAGCTGACAGGACTTCACCAGTCTTTTTGCCGAGGTGGAACTCCAGGCTGAGGTTGTGCACGTGCTCAAACGCTGCAACAGACAACTCACGGTAGGAGTATTGCTCGATTGGAATCCAGAGGATCTGTCTCGCGGCGCCCAAGAGACCATTTGAGCCTTGGAACAAGCGAAAGACGATGTACAGGATGATAGGTTGCCAGGGCATTCTCGTTGGGCCGTCTTCACCAGCAACGAGGGCGTCCGTAATCTGCCCAGCTTGGTAGGGAACGAGCAACTGGATACCACGCTGCACAATCACAATCAGGATGGCCAGTACGAAGTAGATTTTGAGTTTCGTGTCTTTGTGCGGCCAGATGTACGGAACGAAGATGCCGTATGCGCGGAGATATTCCCACCAGCTGCGAGCAGGAGCTTGCAACGGTTTTTCCCATCCCGCAGGTGCTGGTTTTGCAGGCTTCGGTTTGCCATTCGCGGTACCGTTCGTAGTGCCGTAGCCGTTTGCGTGCTCGGGGGTGTCACCGTGTTCGGCATTTGAGTTGCCTAGCAGGGACTCGCGTTCCGATTCTTGTGCTGCGTCTGAGCGTTTCTTGGAGGCTCCCTGGAGATGTACGAAGAGGCAGTAGAATGCCACCAAGGCAATCAATAGGATGACCCGCACGAGATCTAGAGTGACTTCGGTGATTTCCCATTCAGTCATATCTTTCCGAAGACGACCACCGCGAGGGTCTCCGACTTTGGGTTCGCGATGTTCGGTGGTGTAGACGCCGAAGGAGGCACCCAGAAGTGTGATTTCCATGAGAGAGGCAATGGTCCATGTTATGAGGTGTGCGGCGGTAGGGGATGGCTTGGTGTCGATCAGTGTGATTTGTAGGAGGGCGTAGACCATGAAAGAGCCGATGAGGTAGATCTGACTAGTCAGCAAGCATGGACAGCAACTAAGTCGGATGGGCAGGAGATGTTACCGTAGGTGCCTGGCCGCACCACCATCGCTGCTCTCTCTCCAGAAGAGCATGGAAGATGACCAGGGCGACATTGCCAGTGATGCTCAAAAGCACACCGGACTGTAATGAAAGGAAGAGCAATTTCCGTGGCCTGCTGAAATCTAGGGCGTTCGCTTGCGACTTGTCCTTCTGGCTCTTTCTAGGCAAGGGCTTGCCGCCGGGCCCAAGCTGATCTGATTGCGGCGTGTCGTCATTATCATTACGGGCGGTCACTACGCTTCGGACGGTGAAGGCAGTGAGGAATATTATGAGCAGAGCAATGGGATAGGCGATCTGCAGGTAGGTGAGGAGACCCTGGGCTCGGGGATCCGAGACCCAGGGAAGCGAGGGCGCTGATGGGCGAGTGGTTGTGGTGAGGGAGGGGTCCATAGTAGGATGGAGGAGGCGTTCGGGTGGTCCAGACAGGGCGGCCAGGAGTAGCGACTGTGCGACAGAAGGTCGAAGAGGCGGGAAAAGGTTTAAGAAAGAGATGCGGAAGCGGCTGTCACCATTGTGTCTCGCAATGACGCAGGGAATGGGCGGTATTTGGCGAGGGCCGCCGGGTGGTGGTGGTGGTGAGTTGTGTGGCGGCGAGGGCGGTGTTGGAGGGGAAGTAAGAGAAGGGATGAGAGAAAGAGAAGTAGTAGTGGTGGTGAATGGCGGCGAGAAGGGTTTGGTATGTCAAGAAGAGGGTAAGTAAGTAAGTTGGTAAGTAAGTAAGTAAAGTAAGTAAGTGGTAGTGGTGGTGGTGGTGGTGGTAATGGTAATGGTGGTAGCAGCAGTTAGCAAGTAGCAGTAGCAAGTAGCATGTGCAGCAGGGTTAGTTAGTAGCTTAGCTTTTGGTCTAAGTTAGTCGGCGGACAAGACAAGACCACACGACCCTGGCGGCCTAGTCGAGAGCAGAATTGCGCGCGTGCCCGCCCGCCCGCCCGCCCGCCCGCCTGCCCGCCTCTCCGGGAGCACTTCGCCTGGTCGATGGTGATTCGCGCGGGGAAGCGAATAACTAATGCTGCTGCTGCTGCTGTATGTGAGTGTGAGTGTGAGTGTGGCGCACGGCGGCAGACAGACAGACAGACAGACAGACACGAGCGAGGATCGAGGATTGAAAAATGTTACGGTGTGTGCTGGACAACACCGGACATACATACACATATATCCATCTACATATATGTGTGTGTTGTCTCACGTGCAGCCTGCAGCAAGGGCATATGCCATGCCATGTCTCCATCTTCCACCATTTGATCAAGGGCTATCTATTATTATCATTATCATTGTTCCAAATGGTAAATGTATTAAATCATTCACACACACATACACCTCCAAGTTAGTAGTAGTAGTAGTACTACCAATACCAATACCAATACCAATACCAATCATCATCGCCTCCCGTATCGCCTTTCCCCGGCAGCACGTCCCTTTCTTCCACCCCCAAGCCACTTCACGTGCGCGCTCGGTACCACGGATGCTCTGGAACTAGCAGTCTGCGCCTGTCCGCAATCGCCCTGGTCTGTCATCACATCCCTCCTCGGCGCCCATCATCACCACTATATACTACCGCAACAGTGCACACCCTCATCAGACTCCACCAACACCAACGTCCTGAGCGCCCATTCATCTCTTCACACTACCCAACCCGCTGCCCCGTCGCGTCCGGCGGCACGCAGGTACCGTGCCACCATTACATCTGCCATCTGCCACATATCTATGTCTGCCATTGCCGCCAGCAACACCGCTACACTGTTTGCCTGCCTGATGACGACAGAGACATACATATCTACAGTGCATACATATGCACAATCCATCGGCCCATACATTAGCAGTATCCACTACTACTACTACTAACACCACCACCACCACCACCCATGTCCGTTCCTGCAGCACGCCACACGCGTCCAGACACGCCCACGCATAACATCCTTGATTCTGACCTGTTAATGATGATAAATTGTTACCCCAAAACCTGCATGACTCTCGCCCGCGACTTCTGGCCGTCGCGATCGCCGCCAGCTTCGTCCTTCCTGTTCTGTCTCGCTGCTAACGCACGCTAGTCAGGCGCAGGGGAGAAAAAAAACCACTCTCGCGCCAGTCTTGTCCAGAACGTCCGCCGCTCCACTTCTTTCATCTCAGATCCGCGCGTCACGCACGTACCCCTTATACTTCCGCCTCGCTCGCCTTAATCGTGCTTTTGCCCATCGTGCCGGTGCGCCCATCGCTGCCTGCCTGCCTGCCTGCCTGCCTGTCTGCCCCGTCACGCTGGTCTTGTTGTCTTGTCTGTCTGTCCTTGTCACACCACCGGTTTTGACTTGGTCTTTGGCCCGTCCTCCGTCCCTTTTCGCCACGAGTCACAGCCCCAAATGTCTCGCGTGCCAGCCAGCTCCTACAGACATCTGACCTGAAGATTTGTCCGTTGTGGCAAACTGGGGGGGACCTGAAGACCGACTTGCCACACGGATCAGTGGAGAACACCAAGTGTGGAACGTCAGCTTGTTTGCCTGCTCCGCATGCTCCATTGCCACTCCAGGCAGCCAACCTCTGGCGCCTTTGCTGACAAGCTGACTTGATTTCCGGAACACCGCGGCATTCGATGTGGAAGCGTCAGAATGATCTCCAGCTCCAGCTGATTTTGACCCTGGCAAGAATTGTAATAACTGCTTGACGAGGTCCGCTCTATCCGTTTAAACCACTTTTACAGTAGGTATAATGTCATTTTCCCTACGTACAACAATCGCAAGATAATGGCACCTAGTAAATCGACCAATCATCTCCATCAGTCGCGTCTTTTTCCAAAACCTTTTGACTCGCAGACATTAGCCTTCAATCGATTTTGCGCACTTCATCGGCATCATCCACGCCTTCAAAGAAGCTCGGCGTCACCACTACTACTATCCTGCGAAACTTGCTTCTCCATCTGGCGAATCATATCGGCGTGACTCGCACTGCGCGACTTCACCTGGAATGGGAATTTGCCTACGTACGTCAAGACACCAGGTCCTGGCTTGACATCAACCTCGATTTCTTTCCCGTCTCCGTCCACGGCTTTGCCGATGCTAAAGGCAGCCAACGTTTGCGCCATATTAAGGTAAAGACTGGCATCCGCGAAGAATCGCCCCGGGCATCTCCGGCGTCCATAGCCAAAAATCTCACTGTCGGGATCTGGCTCATTGCGAGGTGGAAGGAAACGCTCGGGCTCGAAGGACTCGGGATTCGAGGATACTTGCGGATCATGCAGGAACCACCAGACAGCAGGCAAAAGGTAGGCGCCTTTGGGAATCCGCATGCCTTCGTGGTAGAACGTCTCTGTAGCCGTGTGAGGGAAGCCCGTTGGTGCCATCGGCCACCAGCGCGTGGCTTCTTTGATAATCGCGTTGATATACGGCAGCTCCTCGCGGTCGCTGAAGGTAGGCAGACGCTCCTTTCCGACCACACAATAGATTTCCTCTTGAGCTTTGCGCTGCACCTCAGGGAACAACACCATAGCCAAGGCGAACGCTGTCAATGTGATCACAGTGGTATCTGACGCTGCGCCAAACAGGCTCGCCGCAGACCACACGATCGCTTCTTCGTCCTCGGCATTCAACTCTCCACTTTCTCGCTCAAGCTGCTCAATCAGCTTCGAGACGTATGACGGCTGATGCTCACCAGCGGCCATCTGGCGTTGCACAAATCTGTACGGTGGATAAGCTGAAGCTTCGACGATCTTGCGATATTCACGCGCGGTCCTCTTGAACCCAGCCCCAGGAAACCAGCCAGGCAGGTATCTCAGAGCCGGCACAATATCAACAGCCCAGCCCATCGGCACAGCGGCTAGCGAGAAATTCGATATCGTGGTCTTGGTTGTGTCGACGAGCGGGTCGGAGCCTTTTTCGTTGACTCTGTAGCCGTAAGCCATTTTTAGGATGGTGGCGCCGGCGGTGCTGCGAGGAATTGCAATCAGCACAACAGCATCAAGCCCAAAGTCCTGCATGCACCAGAGACGGAGTGGAAGACAAGGTCACTCACGTGCCAAAATGCTCCACCCATTTCTCCGGCTCCCTCAACGTCCTCACCAGCTGCCTCTTCACCTCACTCTCCTGCGCGTCGCGAAACTGCGCCGCTGCCACCACCGGCCCCAACTCCCGGTGCAGAAACTTCCTCGCCTGTTTGAAACCCGGCGTATAACTCTGGCAAAGCACAATACGCCTATACCCACAGAGTTCGTTCGCCATCACCATCCCCGGTCTTCCCGCCGTCTTCGCAGCTTCTTTCTCTAGAAGTCCATGCGCGAGGGTCCTGTCGTGGATGATGACTAGGGTGGTGCCAAGGACGCTGACGGCGCTGATGGGGCCGTAAGCGTCTTTGTGCTTGAGCCAGTGGAGGTATTCTGGGGTGCCGTTATTGGGTGGAAAGTCTGCGATGTTGCCTAGGAGGGGGAGAGGGGTGGGGCCTGGGATGCGGGAGCGGTCGTGTCTGGCGTACAGGCAGTAGTGGTAGGTGAGGTAGAGGATTGAGAAGGTGGTGGCGAGGAGAGATAGTGCTGCTAGCGCCATTTCTATAGGTTCTGGTTCATGCGTTTGTGTCTAGAACCATCTTCTCTTGGCTTGCGAGATTATGACAAGCAAATGTTGGGGTTTCACGATCGAGAGTGGTATTCGGGAATCAGGAATTATCGAGCGACATGTGAAGTCGTCCAGCTGAGGCACTCGGGATGGGGGAACTTTACAATACAGCGGCGGCGATCCTTCAGCTCTTATGTTTAGTGGTGTACGGCTGAGAGCGTGAAGGATTCCACTTGCGTCCGGTGGACCTTGGCCTTGGGGGTGTACGACCAATGGCAGCTCTGTATAGCTACCATCGTGTTTGCGAACTTGAGGGCATATAGATGGTGATAACTGACCAGCATAAGAGCAATAGACCTTTGCGATAGCTCTTATGATCTTCAGCGAGGTCCGCTCCTACCTCATCAGCGAAGCGACGAGGACGCTGCCCCGTTTCATTGAACCGATAGAAAGACGCGCACCACTCCCCGATTTCCATAAAAGTTCTCTCACGGCATGTGAGAAATCTCAATTGCTACATTGACGCGCTGGACAGCGACTACTAGGACGCATCGCAGCATCCCGAAGAGTACGTGAAGATGCAGCCGATGTATGAC
Source organism: Cladosporium cucumerinum (assembly GCA_023634325.1). Classification (NCBI taxonomy): domain Eukaryota; kingdom Fungi; phylum Ascomycota; class Dothideomycetes; order Cladosporiales; family Cladosporiaceae; genus Cladosporium; species Cladosporium cucumerinum. The sequence goes on from JALDQA010000001.1 coordinate 92,001, forward strand.
TACGAGTTACCAATTGCTGCAGCGCTGGGGCAGACGTTCGATACTTGGGCGGAGACTCATGGCTCGTTTGCTTTGCTTGGCGAAATTTGTGCGGCGTCGGGCAAGGCAATCGGATTGAGGTAATGTTCCAAGGTGTGATGCTGCCGCATGGTACGATCTTCATGACACAATCCACGAAGACCTTTTTGGGGTTATCACATTGGCAATTTCATGTACAATGTGCCAGCTAGAGCGTGCAGTTGCTGCTAAAGCTGGGAGTTGGGACATCCCGTCACATTCTTTCCCTGTGATACCGACAAGTCAGTAACATGTAGCTGACGCAAACATGTCGACTTGGTCATCAAAGCCATGTTTCCATTCGCCGTAGCTGTAGCGGGACCTCCTTCGACAGATGTGTCCGAAGCCATGAAGTTCTGTAAACCCTCATGTCCTGCCTCTAGAATGTCCTAGACTCCTGCAATTCTTCAGAATCCTGCATCTCGTTGATCATCATAGGGCATTATCCTCGCTGTCCTCGTTGATATGCGGACTGCCATGTTCGAGCGCACTCGCTCCGGAGTCAGCCACGTCAAGTGCGGCAGACGACGTTGGCGTTTCTGTAAAAGGTGACTGGGATGGTGGCACTGCTAGACGAACAGTCTTCTTCCATTTCGGGTCGTTCACTGGTGTATGAATGCCTCGTGGAACGACAGCGTCCAGAGGCACGCCATGGCCATCTCCTGCCATATCCTGTGGTTCTTGAGGTCACGGCATCTGATCGGCCATCATGGGTTCGCAGTCCTCGTTGTTCACGTCATGAATTGTACTGCGCTATTCATGCGCAATTGGTCCAATCGTGGCCGCGCCAGGTGAACCATGCACGCCATTATTCTTGCCCGTCGAGAAGCTGGTCTTCGGCAAAGATTCCCGCCAGCCCGGTCTTCCCCAGAGACGCTGTGGCACATCCAGTGGAGCCATTTGTCCAGAACCAGACTTCTCATGCTCCGTCACGAGAATGATGCTCGCGCCCTGTATAATCTCTCGCATCCCGTAATCGTCCTCAAGATGGCTCACGTGGTGCTCAAGGTTCGTCATGCGCTTCGCTCGCTCGTGCATCTTCTCCTCGATCGTACCAGCCAATACCAGCGTTTCCACGAAGACCTTGCGAGTCTGGCCGATCCTGTGAGCACGCTTTATTGCTTGAGCCTCGATGTCAGGGCGACACACGGGGTTTACGAAGTAGATCCTCGATGCGGAGCAGATGTTCAGGCCATGTGCAGCCTGCTTCACATCCATGAGAAGTACGCGATCTTGCTGGTCCTCGTTGAAGCGCACCACGTAGTCGGACTTGAGAGCAGCGGCGAGCGATTTGGCGTAAATCTCGTGCTTGATGTGAAGCAGCTCGAGCATCTGAGCGATGTAGTACGCTATGTTGTCGCCCTCGTAGAAGACCAGGATCTTCTCGTCCTGGTAGTATTTCAGGATCTGCGAGGTGAGATAGCTGAGCTTTGTGGATGTAGTACCTGAGAGATAACCTTTGGAGAATGGTGACTCCTCCAAGAGCTCACTACGCTCGACATCGCTCCATATTCGTGCAGAGGTGGAAGTGCTGGCACTGGGTCGTACTTCAACGTTGTCTTCTTCAGCTCCGGGATCGTCCGTAGCCCTTTGCTTGCCCTTGGTCGAGCTACTAGCTTTCGGCGATTTTTTCGCACGTTTGGCCATTGCCTTATCTCCCCGGCCGGATGATGAACTCCGTCTCTTCAAGGAAGGTTCGCCGCTCAAATTGATGCCAGCTTTGGACAAATTAGGCTTCTTATCCTTTGTAGCTACCTGATCCTCTCGACGCCCCTCTTCTGCGCGCTTCATGGCTCGAACACCCAGGCCGGCGAGACCCTCGCCAGGATGGTCAAGACCGGCGCGCTCATTCACGTGCTTCTGGGCTTCTAGTAGTTGCGAAATTCCAGTGAGTAGTGGAGACATGTTGCCACCAAATGTCCAAAAGCTGGCAGTGTCTTCCGGCCAACCCTCAACGAAAAGACCAAGTTCGTGAGATTGACTCAGCGCCTGCCATCCAGCAGATGACAAAATCGAATCTGAGGCTCGCAGAGTCTCCTCAAGAAGGTGCCGGTCTTCTTCTGAGCATTGCGCATCTGCTTTGTCCAAGTAACCCCTACTGTTCTTCTGGCTGGCTTTCACGTCTTCTTCGCTGAAACCTGTCCAGAAGAATGCACTCTGTCGCAGGTTACCTATCAATTGGTACCGCGCTTGGGCGGAGTTCTTATGAAAGAGGTAGTCCGCATCCGTACGCTCGGAGGTGACTGCGTTGGCAGTGAGCACGATGGCGAACATATTGGCGGTCAGTTTGTCGTAAAATGAAGGCTGGAGTCGGATGACTTCGTGACTAAGGGCAGGAAGATCTATATCCTGTTCGACATCCTCAGGTTGCGTCTTGATCACCATTGCTTCGAGTGTTCGGCGAAGCCCCACAGAGAAACCAGAGTATGTACGCTTTCGATGGCACTCATGTCGGTAAATGTGCTCATCCCAGACCGCAGGCCTCTCACCGAAGTCTTCAGCGGCCCACGGCCGGATGCGAAGGAAGTTGCTTGCAAGGAGGCCTAAACTTTTGATCGCGCCATTTGTGTCCGCCTTGGGATCGAAATTTCTTCGGCGGTTTAACACAGTGTCACGGGAGTCAGTCTTTCCGGACTGCGAGATGTTCTGGGCAACAGACATATCGGCCTCCACTCCAAGTAAGTCCTTGGCAGGTGTGCCGCTAATGACCCATCTGTGGTCCGCAGTGATAAGTCTCTTCGCAACTGAGACGGCTGTAGTATTGGATGATGAGAAGAAATGGCCCTCATCGATAATGAGGCGTTTGAAGTGCAAGTGCTTCAAAGGCGATTCGTACAAGTCATCCGTCTTGAGGCAATGGCAATCTACCGTCCTGGTCGCTCCGATGTACGGACAAGTGCACGATGGAGGTCTGGAGACCATACGACGACCCCGATCGTCAGCTCCGTCCTTGACCTCCATCTCGAATCGGCTTCTGCTGAACAGGATGACGTCGTAAGTTCGGAGCTCGCTCGATGGCGGCAGCACCACTTTCGGCTCTTCCATGAGAAGTATGCGAAGCACACCCTCGTTCACATGCTTTTGTATCTCGGAATGCCATTGCTTGCAAAGGTTTCGAGGTACTACCAGGATGGTAGTTGCTGCTAGTGTCTTTTTCATCGGGCGAGGGACCACGGTCTTTCTGTTCCATCGGACCGGCTCTACAGGAATTTCGTAAGTCGGCGGCTCCTTCTCAAGCTTACTTGTGCAGCTACTCATGTCATCCTGCGAAGAATGTCTTATTCGTTCGAACTCGATCTTCCATGGTATTGACATCCGGTTGATTGCTGAGACCGCCATATCTGCCAGTGAGGCAGTCATCGGTCGGATGGGAGGCATTCCATAAGCTTCTGGGACGTTCGGAAGATGGTGTCGGGTTGCCAGGATTAGAGACAAACACATAAGAGTCTTGCCAAGTCCCATTGTCTCTGCAAGAATACCGCCGCGGGTTGCTTCGTAGTAACGAGGGTGTTTATTGAACAACAAATCACGTGGGCCATAGTAGAACGTCGAGCCGTCTGGTGCGGTACGTGGTTCCAGCCTGGGATCCAGTAGTAATGTGGATACGGTCTCACGCTGGAGCATCAAAGCCGCTGAGCGACGTTGATACGGATAGAGGGGCGTTTTGAGGCCGATCAGACCAGAAGTAGGATTTGGGTCGAGTATGTCTTCGACGGCTTCTCGCACATACTTTTCTTTGACTTGAGAAGCATCTGGGCACGGGGATGGCAGCTTGTTGAACATGTAGAACAAAGAGCCTTCGTCTCGTGATGCCCATGTATCGAACTTGATCTCATTGCCGCTGGTGTAGCGGCCGGCCCATGTTTCGCGGCTGACATCCACCTTTGCCACCAAGCTACCCAGCGCCGCCAGTAGCTTCTTGCTGTCACGGTCGATATAGCGCAGCCCAAAGTCGCCAGGGAGAATGTATATCCGGTAAATGATATGAGCATGGTTCAGAGCGCAACAGCGCTTTTGTACGCGTATCCAGCCAGCGTCGGTCAACCTAGAAAGGCTTGCTGCCAATGAAACGTCGTAGTAGACCACATCTTGCCAGTCAGCGGTGCTGTGGTCGTCACCAGTTGCAGCAAAATCATATGCCGTCTCTCCGTGTATCAGGCAGCCTAAGGGTAAAAAGTTGGACAGGTCAGACAAGAATACGGCCGCTTCGTGCGAGAGGCTCGAGTAGGGACGTGGCAGGTTTTGCGGAATCACTCCAGATACGGTAAATGAATTTTGTGAGGTCTGAGACTCGCTGGCGGGTGTATTTACTGCATCAGTCATCAAGTGGTGGTATGTTGGCGTAGAAGCGGACGATATGGAAGCATCACTTGCCATCGTGGTCGTTTGTTGTCACGTACAGGGATCCTCAGTGTCGTCGCAGATGACTACCAGTAATTTCAGCTCCGATTGACGTGCATCTCAAGGCTCGCGATCATCACCTTCGGGCGACGAAGAGAAGCCAAGTGAGTGGCAATATCAGCGCTGTTGAGCCGTGACGCTGATTCGAATGAAGTTTAAATGTGCAGTGAGCAAACTGAGTCTTCCAGATGAATCCTGATGAGGAAGTAAGGACTTCTCGCAAGCAAAAGATTCATCGATGGTCTGGACATCAATTACTTGATCTCTTTTCAGCTCCGTGCCACCAGATTGCACGTGAATATGGAAAGAAGCCTGCCGCTCCCCGACGGGATCAAATTCATGCATCCGCCGTGCTCTGTAATACACACCACATGCTTTACTTTACGCAACACACTCAAAGGTACAAGCATAGCATCTCACTAATCACGATGCTCTTTCTCTCGACAATACCAAAGGAAAGATACCATGCAAGTCTTGCAAAGATTACGCAGAAGCCAAAAGAATTGAATGGGGTATCTATATGCTACAAACTAAACTTCAAGATGCATCTGATCCAAGTCCCGTTCAAGCGCCTTTACTGCCCAAATCCTGCTCTTTCACGAACTGACTGTACCTGCCCTTACGCTGTAACAACTCCGAGTGTGTACCACTCTCAACCAATTTTCCAGCCTGCAACACAAAGATCTTGTCCGCTTTCTGGATGGTACTGAGCCGATGTGCCACAGAAATCGTTGTCCTGCCCTCAATCACTTTGTCCAAAGCTTGTTGAACGAGGTGCTCTGATTCCGAATCCAGCGCGCTCGTTGCTTCGTCTAGCAAGAGGATCTTAGGGTTTCGAAGTAGTGTCCTCGCAATAGCGATTCTTTGGCGCTGACCTCCGGACAGCTGCACGCCTTTGTTGCCGAGAGCGGTGTTGTAGCCTTCCGGAAGCGATGAAATAAGACTGTCGATGTTTGCGTCCTGGCAGGCTTTATGGATGCGTTCCTCTGAGACTTTTTCGTGCAGTGGTAAACCCATGAGCAGGTTCTCCCGAATCGTGCCTGAGAACAGCACAGGTTCTTGAGCGACTACGGAGAGTTGCGTTCGTAAGATGTGCGTATCTAGGTCTTCAAGGTTGGTTCCGTCTACAGTGATTGATCCCGATGTAGGGTGGTAGAGCCTTGAGGCTAGGCTGATGACAGTGGATTTGCCACATCCAGAGTGTCCAACGAGGGCCACAAAACTGCCCGCCGGAATATCAAGATCCAAGCCATCGATGACGATAGCTGATCGTCCAGGATATGAGAAATTCACGTTCTTTAACTGTATGTGCCCCTGCAGGGTTATATTGTCTCCGGCTGATTTGGGACTTTTGGCTTCCGTGGAAATTGTACTGAGTAGTTGGAGGAGTCTCTCACCAGCGATCCTAGTCTTCGTAATATCTGGACCAAAGCCAAAGAAGTTTGCAGCACTCTGCGCTCCAAAGATGACGGCAGCCAGACAAATGAAGAACTGTTGCGGACCATATTCGCCCGAACCAATCAGTTTGCCGCCGTACCAGAACACTAGAGCAAAGATGAGGAATTGCGAAGCCTGCGACATGGCGAAGAAGAGCGAGGACAGAATCACCCACTTGATACTCTTGCGCTCAGCCTCAATTAGTTGGTCGTGATACGCCTGCCAAACAGTCTTCTCCTTCGACAGCGAAGCGACAGTCCTGATGCCAGCAATGTATTCCGAGGCAGAAGCCGCGGATTCCTCGAATGTCTTCTTCGCCATCACTTGGAATTTGGCAAGGAGCGCCACTCTAACAAAGCCACTGACCAGGATAACCGGGACCACTGAGATACAAACCAAAGCCAGCTTCCAGCCAATGGCGAGAGCCAAGATCATGCCGCCAAACAGCGTGATAGCGCCATCGATCAGCGTGCCTAGTGTCGCACCAGAAATGGCCGCCGCATTTTCTGGTTCAGTAGAGAGCATTGAGGTCAGCGCGCCAGCAGAATGAGCAGGAGTATCGAACCACTCCGCTTCCTGCTTGAGAGCGAAATCGAAAATTGTGGTCCGTAGCCTTGCCGTAAGTCTTGCAGAAGCAATGCCGAAGACATAACTCCTACCAGCAAGCGCAAATAGTGCCACGAAACCCACGAGCAGGTACATAGCCGCCCAGAAGTTGATTTTGAAAGCCATTAGATCCGGTGCCACGATTGCAAAGATTGACTTGGCGAATAGAACTGCACCAACAGGTTGGACCATGCCTGAGATGATGGAGAGAGCGCATCCAATCAACAAGAGCCATTTCTCCTGCCGGTTGTAGTGGTACAGAAACTTGATGACATCCCACCAAGAATACTGTCTCTCGGGGCTGGTACCTTCCGCTTTGTGGCCACTTTTTTCGACATCAGTCGCTGAGCGACTCGTGCCGACTCGCTGTAGGATTGACGGCTTAATGTTGCGAGTCTTGGTGGGGGAGATGGTTTTGAAAAGCTCGTTCTCAAGAACCTCCTCGTCTACGAGAGCAGCCTTTTCCGGATCTCTCGCCGGCTCATCTTCTCCAGTCTCTTTGGTCAAAGCTTGCGCGTCCACTAGCTTCTTGTAGGTACCATTGAGAGCAAGCAACTCACTGTGAGTTCCTTGTTCGCAGACTTTCCCGCCAATGATGACGGCAATGGAGTCCGCGTCGCGAATTGTTGACAAGCGATGAGCAATCATAATTGTAGTTCGGTGGCGGCTGGCCTCCTGGATAGCAGCTTGCACATATCGCTCGCTCTCGACGTCAAGTGCCGAAGTTGCCTCGTCGAATAGTAGGATCTTCGGTTCGGACACGAGAGCGCGTGCTATAGCGATACGTTGCCGTTGGCCGCCAGATAAGAGGACGCCACGCTCGCCCACAGGGGTATCGTACCCTTGCGGGAGCCGAGATACGAAGTCGTGCGCGTATGCTTGCTTGGCTGCTTTGACCACGGCATCGGTGATCTGCTGCTCGGTAAAGTCTTTTCGCTGGGCATCTGGAAGGCCAAAGGCGATGTTGTCGCGCAGACTCAGATCGAATAATATTGGCTCCTGGCTTACGACCGAGATCTGGTGTCTTAAACTGCCAATGTTGTAGTCGGTGATGTTCACGCCGTCGATTGTGATAGAGCCCTCGACTATGTTGTAGAAGCGTTGGAGTAGGCCTACGACGGTGGATTTGCCGCCTCCACTGGGGCCCACGAGAGCTGTCGTCTTGCCGGCCGAGATGTGAAGGTTGTAATCCGAGAGGGCATTCGTCGTCACTCTCGATGGGTAGACATGCCGCACTCCTTTGAATTCGATCTCACCGCTGATTTGGCTGGCATCTAGGCCGTCGTCGCCAGAGGAATCTATAGGAGACACTCTATCGATCGTTCGGAAGATAGTTACTGCTGATGTATTGCCGGCGCTAAACGCAGCAAAGTTCGGAGCCTGCAGAATGAAGGGTACAAGTCAGCAAAGTGTCTCCCAAATCATGCTGCTGATGCATTCTTCCATCGTTCAGTCACGTACCATCATTGCCACTGAGAACGATCCAACCATGATCGCCATCAGGGTGATAATGATCTTCGCAATGTCGATATTATCAAATCTTGATCCCTGCCAGAAAGCCAAACCGTACATAAGATTGATGATACACATCATGATTGCGAGCATCAAGCCAGCATAGGTTTTTGACTTGCCACTCCAGTGCTCCACAACGCGAGTGTGGGTAGCATAGCGATCCTTTATGCGTTCTTGCATGTTCAGAGCAAGTACTGTTTTGATGGCACTGAAAGCCTCATCGACCACTGTGGCTGCCTCCGTACCAGCTTCTCCGGCCTTCTTTCCACTGCTTTGCATGGGTACAGATACGAGGCCTCCAAACAGCATGATCGCGAGTAACGCCGAGGAGAGTATCAGTGCCAGTGCCCAGTACTGTATAAAACCGACAATGAATGCTCCAACGAAAGTGGCCAGAGTCGAAAGAGTAATGCCGACTTTCTCGGAAATGGCTTCTTGAATGGCATTCATATCCGCAGTGATGTGGGAGGTCATCTTGCCAGCACCAAAGCTGTCGAAGAAGCCGATGTTTTGCTTCATGAGAGCACGCAAATACTCTTCTCGAACCTTGCGAGCGATTCGTCGGCCAGTCTGTTGCCATCCTACAGTGGCAATCCATTCCAGACTGAAAGAAGCAATTGCTAGGTACACAAGATACAAGATATTCTGGTTGCCTGCACTGTTGCCGCCAACTGCCTCACCGATTGACGCGGTGGAATTGTTTGACAGATCGCCAACAAGTTGTCCGAAGATGATGATCATAAGAGGAGCGATCATTCCCGCAGCAATCGAGCAAACAGCGCTGACCGCGATCATAGCAAACTCGAGAGGGATGGCATATCGGTACACGGCGAATATCGTAGCTTTCGCATCATTGGTGTAGCCTGTTTGGTCCTTGAGGGTTTTCGTCTGAGCTTCAGACAAGCCGGCTTTGGCGAAGTCGTCTTCTGAAGGCTCGCTGGGCGCGTCTGAGTCTGCTCCGGCGCGTTTCTCGTTGTCTTTATCGACATCGTCATCTTTCTTTTTGGCTTGTTTGAATAAGGCCATATTGCGCTCTGTGGGTTGAAGTGTGCGGTGAGGCCAGATGCGGCGCGTAGTGTAAAAAGGAAACAAACGGATCGAAAGGAAACCTAAGGCAGGCGGCCCTACTGATATCTGAAGTGAGGCCTTCAAGGCAACTACATGGCGCGTGGAAAGATTTATATGAAAGGAGTCGAGGCGCTGAAAAGTTGTAGCCTGGTGTTTGCGCGACACTCGCTAAGGGCGGATGTTCAGGCGTCCGTACACTTGTACAGATGGCTCGGCTCACACTGAGCGAGTGCGACGAAAGCGAGGGCTCGCGAAGTACGCCGGCCTCAGCCGTCCGGTGAAAAACAACCGGCTCGGCCAAGCGCTTTCGCCTTATCGAGTGTCTTGCTGCGCTCGCACGTGCCTTGTGCAGATACTTGGCGGAACCTCATCAGAACTCACGGCTAGTGACTATTCATGATGGCAATGATTCATCGTTGGTTCACGGACGCGAGTTTTATGCAATGATGATCTCACAAACTCGCTTTCGGATTCGTGTGAAAGTCTTATTGCGAAATATAAGGTAGTCAAATGACAACAGTGAATACTGAGCCAAAATAGGCGGATAGAAAGCGTGTGACTTGAACGCTTCATCTATCGCAAGCCACGATATAACTTAAACCCTAAACACAGCAAATGGCGCCCCTTTGCGTTTTTAGTCAGCGAGCCACGTATACGCAGACGTAATCGTCTCCACTGAAGACTGTGAAACCAACAACGAGCTATTAATCACGATTTGCGAACCTTGCCTACAATTCTCGAGTTTTCACATGGACCCCAACCCTTACCCTTCTACAAGACCATGTGTCCAGTCTCTGAGCCGTCATAAGTCTGCATATATGTGCGTAGACTGAGGAGCAGCAATTGACTCATTCATTCAGGGAAGTAATGTGTCTTACATATTTATGCTGCCTCGATGGTAGTATGCTTGCCTTCTAGGTAATCTTGGAAGGTACGCTATGATGTGAGCTTGTAGACACGTGTAGAGCAAAGCCAGTAATTGACTTACAAGATTGAGTCGGGAGCTCTGGAGCAGGGAGCTGAGAAAAGAGACACATCCCATCATTCTGTTTGTATAAGAAGGTAGGAATTCAGATTCTGAAGCTCTGAGGAGGGAGGAGGACTCGAAAGACACGGTCATTCAGCTTGATGTTTCTCGATCACGCTAGTATGCATAGGAAGCACTTACGATGCTGTCATATGAGTGATCTGATGCAGAAAGTCGGCCAAGTGCCTTTTTGCATCGCACCTCACTTCATTTCTCCAGGAAGTTCTGCTTTGATATGATGAATCAAGGCACAAACTTAGCATCAAGCGCGTATGGTCTAGTGGTTTATGATTGCCGCCTTCCATCCTAAGATCAGCGGCAGAGCGGAGTTCGATTCTCCGTGCGCGCATCAAGCAGTGTTCATTAGATCACAATCTCCTCTTTTTGCGAGACTCGGGACGAAAATCGAGGTGTGGAAAACATTGAAAGCTTGTCCAGGGCACCAATTGTCTCTCATTTATCCTATCCTCTACAATCCGCTGCACTAAAGGCTTTCCAGATTATCTGCCCTTCGAGCAGGCAGTTGCATGTTCAACAGGCAATGTCCGCGTAACAGACAGTCCGTAAGTTTTTTAGTACAAGTCAGCATTTTGCAAAACAGATGAACGAGAGAGAGGTAGAACCCGAGACAAAGTCCATTGTTCTGTTCTCACAAGTCCTAGCAACCTTTCAGCCCCCGATGGTCTCCGCAGGACTCGACAATTTCCACCTGATACAACTGAATAATCATAGTGAAATGCATCATGAGGCATCGAAGTTCTTGGTCGCCAAGCACAACGACGATATACCTCGGTGCAAGCTTTTCTGAGTCGAATGATCTGTTGACTTTGACCTAGATAGTGTACCTAAATCCCTCCAAGTTTTCAATGACAATGATGCCCTCATCTGCACGTTTATTTTGTACTCTCAGTACCAGCATTGAAACAGTGGCCAGCAAGACCGCAACAGCATTGGCGACAATGACGGCAACAAGTCCGGGAATGTAGTTGGGGGCATCCTGGTATTTATTAGTCAGGCTTCCCGTAGTCAAGAGCGAATGAATCCTCACCTGCTGGCGAAACACAAGCGACGAATATATGCCGCCGACGCCACTGACACTGATCATGACAGCGGTCGCAATGGCTCGCTTGCCGTCACCCCGTAGGTTGTTGGCCATCCACGACATGGAAGTTACAACTAGACCTGCAAACTACGTTAGCATACCGACAACAATAGAAGGGTGTCTTCCATAGATTCGTACCTATAGCACCTGAATAGCCCAAGAAGGTACCAATGTATCGTGGCACTGGAGAATCAAGGAATCCAGTCATGCACAAGCCGATGATACCGAACAATCCTTGGCATATGACCGGCACGCCACGTACGCGGTATTTGTCGGCGAGCCATGAGACGGTCATTACCACGAGGACGGCAAAGCAGGGTGGGAAAGCCGACAAGACGAACGACAGCTCAAGAGAGTACCCTAGCCCTTGGCGGAGGATAAGTGGAAGGAAGAATGCGAAAGCATAGACGCCACTGAAATTCAGTCAGTCACAGCACTGCACATCGGTAGGAAACCTCGACACACGTACCTGGCGCCCGCAAAGTACATCATACTGAAAGACCAGATCTTCCAGTCCATCATGGTGCGGAAGATCACCGCCGCAGTGATCTTGGCATGCTCATCCTCGGTGCCTCGATCCTGGATGAGTCGAGCTTGCACGAACGTTCGCTCTTCTTCAGTCAGGAACTTATTCGACTTTGATCCCGGAAAGTCGACGATAATGCAGTACGCTGCAATGGCAGCCACCATGGTGATAGCCCCTTCAATAATGAAGATCCAGCGCCATCCTGAATACGAGCTAACACGCGAGATCTGGACCAAGCCGAGAGCGAAGATGTTTGCGAAACCGGAGATAGCTGTGGCGGCGGTGAAGAAAGCAGATATCCTCTTCTGTAATTCGTAGCGTTTGTACCAAGAGGCGATGAGATATATGCAGCCGGGGTAGTAGCCCTGTATCGTAATGTCAGCACAACCACGAGAGCTACAGACGTGACTGGAAGTCAAACCGCTTCGAGCACTCCAAGAAACGCGCGCATGATCGCCAACGCCTCCCACGTATTGATGAAGCCAATGCCCAAGCTCAAAGCTCCCCAGGCGAATGCGATACAAGAGAGCCAAATGGCGGGACCGATCTTCCTGATGAGAATGTTGCTAGGAAGCTCAAAAAGAATGTATCCGATGAAGAAGATCTTAGCAGCAGTCAGTATGTAGCACAGCACAAGGATAATAAGTGTTGGGCGATACGTACAAGCAAGACTACAGAAGCGCGGTTACCAACTTTCAGGTCGAGGTCATCGTCAAGACCAGATATGCGAGCGACGGAGATATTGGTGCGGTCGATCAGAGCAATGGTATAAAGAGCTCCCAGTATTGGCAGGAGACGGAAGTCAATCTTGCGAAGCACTCGGCGCTCCATATGTGGATCTTCGATACTGAGCTGCTCAATGTAGACATTGTCGACACTTGCTTTGGATGCCATCGAGGCTGTCATGATGGAAGGTGATGCTGTCCACTTGTTACAGTTGTGATTCGAAGACGCAGAGTAAGATCTTGCGGAGAGTCCTCAGCTCTCAATCGACAACACCCCTTCGGCAGCGGGGTCGTGAGGAGGTGCATACAGGATACTGAGACAACCCTCGGTCACCGGTGTATCTTTTCCCCGATCCGCCTCCGCTTTCAATGCCGTATCTCCAAGAGTTTGCCTGGCTCGATCGTGATACTTAGAAGGATGGAGTAATGTTGTGCCTCTGATATAGCTGGGGATACACATGCCATGCCGTGCAACAGAACAGTTGAATCGCCGGTACATCTTGCGCAGTCATCCAACCTCCGAAGCGTCGACGACGGTCTGCATATAACGAACGAGGTCGTCGCTGTAGAATGGACCGCAGGGCCCAATAGTCCGCAGCAACCTCATACATCGTTGGCGAATATGCGGGTGCTGGAATTTGGCAATTATGAAGCATATGCAGGCTACGAGACCGGTCCCCATGGTGATGCCAGGAAGCACTTGAGATTGTGACATGACCTTGCTTGAGCTTGAGAACGCGTTGTCGCACTGATAAGCGTCCACATATTCCTCCATGACACCCACTATGTAGCAGACTTGCTCTTCAAAGTGCTTCAAAGTCTTGGCATCCTCATTCTGGCAGGTCTCGACCGATAGCCAAGTGTAGAAGCCAAAAATGCGAGTGAGACGGTGCTCCATGGAATTCTCGTCGGTTACTGGCACATTAGTGAACGCTGCAAGCCACTTGCGTATTTCATGCTGGGCATTATCAAGCCTCAATGCTAGTAGAGGATGTTGTTCCAGGTTTATCGTGGGTCTGTCAAAGGCACAGAAGTAGTTGGACATTCGAGCACCCATACCATATAAATCTTCCGGACTAGACCCATCGCCTCTGGCTAGTAAAGCTATGTCATCTGTGATCTCCGTGACCGAGCTGGAGAGGGTGTCGAGGTGTATGTTGGCTTCTTCGAGCGAGAAAAAGCTGGTCGGTAGCTGTTTATCGCAGATTGGGTAAAGGTATCTGTGTGTCCGTAGCACTTAGCAATGTACGAAAACATCCGAAGAGACACACATACCCATCTTCACTTCCAGAGATGCAGTCGCCGTCTAAGCGTACAAATGCTCTCAGCATAATATCCTTATTGCTGCAAGGCGTGACTCGCAGCACCACTGCGTGCCTTGTAGGGTCATCTCGAAGGCCTTGACCTTGGACCCGATGAGGCAGACAATGAATGTTGTTGTAGACTATTCGGAGGCCGGTACGCAAATGGAGAGTCGCTCTGTCCCAGTGTCCGTGCAAAACCTCAAATGAGAAGAGAAGGAGCGTCAAAATGAGCAAGATCTCAACGTCGTGATCTGGTTGGGCTGCAGTTGAGGGGACGCCGATGATGCTACGCATGCTTGACATGGCCTTGTTGCAATACCGCAGCGCGAGTTGATATTGTGTCGCATCAAGCACACTGGTACCATCTTTGGTGGACGACCGGTGTAGCGAAGCCAGTGCCACCACGGCATGTGCTACGGCGGGTACTTGCGCAGAAAAGCATAGCGCAAGTCGCTCCCAGAGGAGATCCGACGAGCCTCCAGGCAGCTGCTTGATGGTCTGGAGACGGAAGAAATCGAAGGCTTGACACTCGATAGAACTGAGGCGCATATGGATATTGGTCACGGAGCGGAGCAGACTATACACAGCCTCCGCTTCGCATCTACGAGGAGCGATGTGCACAGGAGCTGGGTTATGCCTCGCGTCGTGGCGGTTATCGATATATCCTTCGCAGGTCCGGTGTGATGAGAGACATCGCTGGCACGCAGGGCGCGTCTCGTCACATTTGACATGTCTTGCCCTGGATGAGCATCTTGTCAGCTCAGGAGAACAAGAGAGGATGAAGAGTAGCATTACTTGCATGTCCGACAGCCAGAGCGTACCTTCGGCCGCTTGACGCGTCGACGGAATATGGGTACTGCCATTGTCTCGTGGTCTTCGTGGGTGTTGTCAATGGATGTATTGGATACTATGAGGTGACAAGATTAAGCCTCTGCGGGCCAAATATGACCTTTCGTACCAGAGAAGCGAGTAAAGGCACATCACAACTCGAGTAATTGCAGTCTTGGAATGCCAAACTATCGTATTTCCACTGCCCTGCGACTCTACTCCATGCTCGGCTCAGGCACTATGGGGGGCCATTCAAGGTTTTACTGTACAACTGCGCCACCAGCTGGGAGTCTCGGAGCACGCGAACCATGGCATGACAAACGCACAGCCCTACAGCATTCCAGAACCAGGCTGACAAGGATGCAAGGATGCTTCCGCTACTGCAGATAAAGTGATGATGTATGTGAAGGAGTCTCACGGTCTCGTCTGATCTTGGCCACAGTTCGCAAGTGCGCTCGCTGCCCTTGACCCGCCCCACTTGTGCAACTGTACGAGCAGGCTCTCGCACGGACATGTCCATTGGACGCATCAGCCACTGCACTTGTTCCATACGAGCAGGCTCCATCAACATACAGTGTCACTCATCCAGTTCCCTATGTGATTGTATACCGTCGTCGCAAACGATGGCCATGTATAAAGAGCAGTGCTCGCAAAACCAGTATAGCTATCCAAATCCAACCTCTCCAATCATCAATGCTAAGACGCACCATCCAAAAGATGCATTTCAAGCCCTCCGTCGCCCGCGGCCTCATGACATTTCACATGCCAGCTGAGGAAGCGCCCCATGCTCGCACTCTCATGGCCTGGCCGTCTCTTTACTCCGTGGATGACAAGGCAGACGCTCTCAAAGGCTCCAGGCAAGAAGTCGCCGCCATCGCAAGCGCGATCTCTCGTTTCGAGCCCGTCACGCTCTACGCTCCGAAAGACGATCTTTGCGACGCTGTCGAAGCAGTCAACAGCAATGTCACCGTGACAGCCCTCAACGTCGACAATCTCTGGATGCGCGACACCGGCCCCGTCTACGTCGTCTCCTCCACCGGCGACCTCGCAGGCGTCGAGTTCAACTTCAACGACTGGGGCGAGAAAGATTATCCCGATCGCTCTGTAGACTGGTCGACCGCGCACCGCATCATGAAGAAAGACCGCACCCGCGAAATCGAAACAGACATCTGCATCGAAGGCGGCGCCATTGAAGTCGATGGCGAAGGCACCCTAATGGCAACCGAGAGCTCGATCATCAACGACAACCGCAACCCCGGCATGAGCAAAGCAGACATTGAAGCGGAGCTTACTAGAACTCTGGGCATCAAGAAGTTCATCTGGTTCAAAGGTGTCAAGGGCAAAGACATCACGGACGATCACGTCGACGGCCTGGCTCGCTTCGTCGAGCCTGGAGTTGTGCTGCTGTCTCGCCCAGCAGCTGGTACTACTGAGGAGTGGATGGAGACCTATAACGATGCCAAGAAAGTCTTGCAAACTTCTACAGATGCTCAGGGACGCCATTTCGAGGTTCACGAGATCGAAGAGGCAGCCGAGATGGACTTCCCTGAGCAGGACACCGATGACGAAGATCCGCCAGCTCTCAACTATGTGAACTACCTCGTTGTAAATGGCGGCGTCATCATCCCCAGATTTGGTGATAAGAGAACGGATGACGAGGCAAAGGCTACCATAGCAGGATTCTTTCCAGACCGCGAAGTCGTCCAGGTAGACCTCAGATGGATCGCTGCAACTGGTGGTGTTCACTGTGCCACTCAGCAGGTCCCTCTGATCTAGTCTGGCCTACGTGCTTGTCTGAGAGGGGGCATGCGTTGGATTCAACTAGTCTCAGCGGTTCGTTTGTAGCAAATGCAACATTGGAGCTTTCAACGAGCTCGTAATTGAAAAGATAGAATCATAGGAGAAGAAAAAATACAGAACTTTAATCATGCATCAGGCACCATGCCTTGGGTATCTCAAACCGTCAAACCATTTACTCCAGAAAATGCAGCCTCTGCACTCATGTCGTTTTCGCCAAAGACCATCTTCTGCTAGCATAGAAGCGGTCAAGCGCCGTGCGACGTTCCTCCTGAGTCCACCCTTCAACCACCAAGGCAAAGTCACTCACATTTTCGAAGCCATTGGCCTTCGCCATAGAGCAGAACTGGCGCTTGCGCACTTCCTCCGAAGGCTTGTATCTGTACCGGATCTTGGTCTCCTCTCCAGCGCTTTCCACATCGTCGGAATGTTGAGGCATCGCGTGCGGGTGCAAAGCCGCGATACCAGCATCGTTCTGCGACGCTTGGCTCTCGACAAATGCACGCTCGCGGTTCCAGTCGGCATCGCCTCCAGCTTTCGCTGCACGTGAGGAGATGCGTGTCTCGACTTTGCTTGTGCCGATGACTTCTGCGTTCTCGTGTGTGTATTTCACTCCGGCGCTTGCCAGGATAGCCATGACCCCGTCTGGCTTCTTGGTTCCTTCGTCTGCTTTCTTACGGCGAGTGCTCGGCTCATCTATGATCTCCATGGCCAGCTGCGAGAGTGCTGTGTCGTCATTGCCATCGTAGATGTCATCATCTTCGTTACGTGAAGCTTCGAGGTCTAGGCCCGCAATCTCCACACCAGCACGAGACTCGGCAATGTTGGTCTTGTTGAAGATGTCGCGAAGCTTGATCTCCTCGCTTGTGGGCGCGAACAAATTGGCCAGTCCGAAAATCTCGCCTTTGAGGTCTTTCTGGTCTTGCACACCCTTGAAGTATCGACGCTCCACCGAAGCATTGTAGCCGATGTTCGCCTGTTGCTGCTTGTAGATCTGGCGAGCATAGACAACTTCTTCAATCGTGCCAGCCGAAATGAGGCGGAAGACCTCGACGTCACGCGTTTGTCCAAGGCGGTATGCGCGATCCTGAGCCTGAAGATCGTACGCCGGATTCCAGTTTGGGTCAACGATCACAACCTTGTTTGCAGAAGTGATGTTGAGGCCGAGACCACCGGCTTTGGTAGAGATGAGGAAGACGAATGCACTGGGGTTTGAGTTGAACTCGTCGACAATAATCTGCAGTCACATTAGCTTTGGAGTTGACAAATACAGGGTATATTGCACGAGATGGCGATATGGGCTTACCTGACGCTCGTCGTTGGGAGTCTTGCCGGAGAGCGATGAGACATTGTAGGTCGTTGTCATCTTGAAGAGCATATCCAACATGTTGAGCAAACGAACGGAGTAGCTGAAGATGAGAACTTTATCGCCATTCTCATGCCACAGCTTGAGCAATTTCTTGAGAATACGCCACTTGCCACAGAACTGCGGATTGGTATTGTAGATGATGTTCTCACGGTTGCTGTAAAGCTCCTCCCATGCATCGGGCATCGCCATCTTCAGCTTCTCAAGCTCTTTCTCATGTGCCTGGCCTCCATCAGGACTGTGTGGCAGCAACAACGTGAGATGGTTCGCGATCTTCTGGAACATCTGGAGTGCCGGGAAGACAAAGTGCTGCCACTTGATCCCATCATCGGCGTGAGTATAACAGCACCATCCTTGTTTCTTGCCAGAGCCACAGTCACATGGTTCGTAGGCGTGTCGAATGATTTGCAGGATTTCGGTATCGCAGAAGTTGTTGTATGCCAGCTCTTGAGTGTCGCTGAGCGGACAGAAGACCACCTTGTCGCTCTTCTTCGGTAATTGATCTGCGATGAGGGTCTTTGGACGGCGTAGTAGGAACCTTGGAAGCAAGTTGTTAACCAGCTTCTGTGCGACTTCGCGCGACTTCTTCAACTGCGCATATGTAGCGTCATGGCTCTGTCCGAGCTTGAGTGGAACAGCGACAGTAGATTTCCAATTGGATAGGGGACCGAACGTGCCCGGGTTGGTCCAGTTCAAGAGTGTCCAGAGTTCTTCGTATTTGTTCTGGATAGCCGTGCCTGTTAAGCCAATGCGACAGAGAGCATTGATGTTGTTCATAGTCTTGGTCGTTTCTGAGGTGCGCTCCTTGATTTTGTGGCATTCGTCGGCAATGACACAGTCCCATCGAATGGTGTTGATGAGATCCGAGTGGATGCGGTAAGTGTCATATGTGGTGATCATAATCTCCAGCCTGCCACTCGCTGCAGTCTGCACGGCAGATTCAAGATTCTTCTTGCCACCGTGACAAGTGTCAATGTGCCACCATCCCCACTTCTCAAGCTCATTTTTCCAGTTGGCTACCAGTGTGCCAGGAACGACCAGCAAGACTCGCGGATACCACTTGTCGCCGTGTTGGCGCCTCATCTTGCGCATGCGCTTTGCATCACGTTCATCTGCCGTCTTACCAAAGACAACAGTCAAGAAAGCAATGACCTGAATCGTCTTTCCTAGGCCCATGTCATCACCAAGAATGCCGCCTCTCTGATACACAAACAGCTCATGCAAGAATTCAACGCCCTCAACCTGGTATTTGCGGAGGAACTGGGCGATAGGCGCAGGAATGAGACCATAGGAGGCCGGTAGCTCGATGTCCTCATACGGAGCACGTGGCTGCATGAACTCGGACACTGCAGGCCGCTCTTTGAGCGATTCGAGGCGTTCATCATCCGAGAAGTAAACTTCCTCATAGTCAGGTGGGAACTGAAGTCCGTTGTCACCCAGATTTTGCCGTTTTCGATCCCATGCGACTCTGCGACTACGCACATAATCCGGTAACGTGCTCTCCATAAGGGCTTCGTCATCATCGGATGGGTCGCCCCAGGCCCTCTCTTTCCGCTTCTTCGATTCGAGGACTGTCTTCGAGACTCTGCCAACCATCGAAGTCTTGTCGGCTCTCTTCTTCGTCTTCGCCCGCTGGGCAGCTTCTTGCTTGCGCTTGATGGTTTTGCGCTGCTGGAACTGCTTGAAAGCTTCATCGCTGTCCTCGTCATCTGTGAAAGCAACCCTCTCTCCTCTCGCTCTGGGTTTCTTGCTCGAGGCTACACTTCCAGCCTCGTCGGAGCTGATCTCCACTGCATCGCGCTTGTTCAGGCCAAGTTCATCCATGTATTCGTCAAAACTGACGTCTTGGGCCAGACCCGCGCCTTCCGATATTGGGATGGTGTCGAGACCGTCGTCAGCACCGCTGAGTGGGTCTTCGCCTTCAGCAATATTGACTCGTTCTTCGAGTGTCAGGTGGCGTTGACCTGAGGTGCCTAGTCGACGGCCTGCCATGTCGCATTTTAGGCTGGTGGAAGTGCAGAGTGGAGAGTCTGCGACAGCTTTTTGTAGGCGAATCTAGCCCGCCCATGAGATGACGTTGGTCTATAGCTTTCGCATTGGCGCGCGAAAAGTGGCAGTTAATAAATCACGGCCAAGTTGGTTGTCGCTGTACAGACGCGACGCTGAAGTCCCCCCCCCACTTCTTCGTCGTGACGTGAAGCAGCAAGCGCTCCTCCGCGAAATTTGTCGCAACCAAGCTGGAGCAGCGCAAAGCAGGTTGACTGACTGCTGTTGCAATCACAAGCAAAGTGAATATACCATACTCCTCACCATGCCTCTCGATACTTCGACCTACATATTGGCGCATCTGCGTCTGGACGGCCGCCGATGGAACGAGCTGCGCCGCCTGCAAGCTCAAATGAGCACACAAGCAGCAGCAGATGGATCCAGCTACTTCGAAATGGGCAACACCAAGATCATTTGTACCGTTGCAGGTCCGCAGGAGAAGAAGGGCGGTGGTGGAGGAGGAAGGTCGCAGCAGGACAAGGCCAGCATCGAGGTTGAGGTCAACTTCGCTGGCTTTTCTGGCATGGACAGGAAGAAGAGAGCGCGCAGCGACAAGTATGTTTTGGCATTTCACGCATGTCGCAAGAATATTATGCTAACAAGCTCACAGGCGAACTAGCGAGATGCAACACACGATCGCGTCCGCATTCGAGAGCACCCTCCTCACCCACCTCTACCCGCACAGCACAATCACCCTCAACCTACACATTCTCTCCCAGGACGGATCATTACTTGCCGCCTGCCTGAACGCTGCCACTCTGGCGCTTGTCGATGCTGGTATCCCAATGACCGACTACATTGCAGCAACTACGGTGGCCACAACAGCCAGCTACGCAGACAAGGAGGAAGAGGCGGACCCATTGTTGGATCTTAACGGGCTGGAGGAGCAAGAGCTACCATTCTTGACGATTGCAAGCAGTGGAGGCGAAGACAGAATCTGTACGCTTATCCTGGAAACCAAGGTACACATGGCTAGGCTGGAGTCAATGATCTCAGTTGGTCTGGACGGATGCAGCCAGATTCGAGGCATTCTCGACGGTGTCATTCGCGCACATGGCAAGAAGCTCATTGAGGGCAAGGTTGGCTGAGCGCGTGTCACATGCTCGCGCCAGTAAAATACACCAGACTGCCTGCTGTTGAGGAAAAGCCAACGGAATGGAATCCACGAACCAGCGAGAGCAAAGGCTACACCAATAGTCGCGGTACCATTGGAGGACGTGACGAAGTACCTGCCACAATGCCTCTGGTTGAAAAGACAATCCTTTCGGACCTCGAAAGCCGCGCGCATTACTCTATTGCCAATCCGCCCAGGTCTCCGCTCGCAATGGCCAACATCAATCCTTGCTAGTTTTGCAAATGCGGTAATCGGATCAGACAGCCTACATGAGCTTTGCAAGCAATTGCATCAATTGCTGGTGGAACAAGGTCACAGATTTGCCCGGGGCTGCCGCGTGGAAGCGCTACACGTAGGCCTCGCGACGCGCAAGATTCTAGGGAACCTAGTCTGAGTGATTCAGCTATCAACCAGTAATGTACAATCATTTATTCAAGCTGCAAATCCGGACCAGCCTTATGAGACTATGAAAAGTACACTTTATGCAGGTGTTCCATCGTGACATGGATGCTGCAGCCAATCAGTGGCGCTTAACAGGCTTTGCAGCTTTTCTAAGCGCCATGTCTGTTTCGATTACCGCGCTACCTGACAACAATAGATGCTCCAATACCAAGGGAATGCTCATGGCATGCATATTCAAGGGCGTCTAATTGCGCTTCATGAAATATTTGTAAGTCCTTTTTGCTTCAGATGATGCTGTGATTTCAATTTCTTCCCCCATCCATTTGTCTGATTTCCTTCCACACTTTCATTGCAAGTCCCACACAATCAACACTGCTGGCCAGTAACAACAATGTGGACCCTCCTTCTCTCCTTCGCGTTGACTGCGACAGCACAGACGGCGGCTTGGAATGCATCCACAGCAGCAACGTTCGTCTTTGCACCACCCTCGACAGAGCAGCGATTTATCTTCGCCCTCAACGCGGTAGAGGCAACGGGTGACCTCTACTTCCACCTGGAAATACCAGAGGGACAAGCATGGGGAGCTGTGGGCATTGGGTCACAGATGGAAGACGCTCTCATCTTCGCCGCATACGCCAGCGATAACGGCACAGGAGTCACCATCAGCCCGAGAATAGCTACACGACATGTTGAGCCTTCATACGCCAAGGATATCAAGTTGGAGCAACTATGGCCTTCTGAGCTCAACAACAGCAACACCATCGGCGTCAACAACAGGCTGCTAGCAGACGCCGTCTGCAGGAACTGCACCTCATGGCTTTCAGGCAAGGGCCATCTTGACCTCAAGAGCACTTCCGCGCCGTTCATCTTCGCCATTGGTCCAGCGAAGACCATGCGTTCATCATCCCTCACCGCTTCCATGCGTCGACACGACTTTTACGGCCGGTTCGACATGAACATGACCGCAGCGACTTCGGCAGAGAAAGGCGCCGTGCCGCCGCCGTACAGCGACAACGGCAGATACAGGAACCAGTATGCAAGTATAGTGCTTGAGATGACTACTGATGGTAGTAAGGCACCGGCAGCTCATGCGTTGATCATGATCTTCGCGTTCGCCTTCCTCTTCCCGCTGGGCTCGCTACTTATCATTGTCCTGCACAGAGCGCTGTGGCACGGCGCTGTGCAGATATTGGCTCTTTTGATGGTCGTTACCGGATTCGGTCTTGGTATCTACCTTTCAACGCAGTACAACAAGGTATGTCAAAGCGTGGTCCACGGTGCAATTTGTGTTCAAAACTGACATATCCATCTCATCAGTCCAAGAGATTCACCTCCGCCCACCAACTGATCGGCCTCCTGATCCTAATCGCCATGCTAATTCAACTCGGCCTCGGCCTCCTCCACCACCGCACCTGGAAGCAAACCAAGTCCCCAACCAAATACTCCAAGATCCACAAATACCTAGGCCCTGCAATCTACCTCCTCGGTTTAATTAACGGAGGTCTGGGCTTCAATTTCGCAGGAAACTCCTCCTACTACGGTCGATACGTTGTTGTCATCCTCACAGTGGCGGTATTCTACTTTGGGGTGCGAGGACTTGCTTGGTGGTGGGCTGGGAGGAAGAAGGACCGTAAACAGCAGGAGTGGGCTGGGGAAGGGTTCCAGCATCCGCAGTTTGGACCTCAGGATCCTTATCCGGGAGGTCCTGCTGTGCCGTTAAGGGACTTGCCGGATCGGCATTGATAAGATTCATCCTCCTGCAGAAGGGAAGGTCATGCGATTGTGGACGATGGATTACTTGGAGATGCAGAAACGCAGACCTCATGCCTACCTTGTATCACCCCTATCTTGTCATCCACTGTCCAGAATAATTCATCCACAAACAGAAAGCTCGATCTCGAGCCAGGTATGTCTCCAACAAGCAAACGGTATTGCCGGTATTCGAGTGCCCAACAACCACAAACAGACAACTCAGACTAATCCCAAGCCAAAAAAAAACTTCCCTAAAACCAAGACAATCTTACCGATATTAGTCTCAGCGGTGTACGACTGCCGTTCAGTATCTCCAGCCCAGCGTGACATTGTATGGTTGTAGCAATGCGCAAGGAAGTTCGTGTTCCCGTCCGAATATAGTTTAATGACGGAACCTTTCCTGCTTAGTTAGGGCAGCCGCAGAGCCGCGCGGGCGTGGGCGTGGGCGTGGAGAGGAGAGGAAGGGAGCTCGAGTGTAACAAGCGGGGTTCCTACGTAAGGAAACAATCATCCCGTCCAGACTGACATTCTGCGCCTTCTTGTTCTTCAATTACTCAACTGTATTTGAGCATTCTTCTCCATTATACACCGCACCTCCTCTATACCCACAACCATGCAGGTCCCACTATTCCGCCTGCAGTGTGGTGAGTAGTGCCCCGCTATACATGATCGACACATCCCTCCAAACATTGTCGCAAAACCTCTGGACCAAAGACAAATGCTGATCTTCTTGCGTGATTTCCCAGGCGTCGCCGGCTATGAATGGGGAAAGCTAGGCTCGACCTCTGCCGCTGGTCGTTTCGCCGCCGCGACACCACGCGACGATCTACAAGTCCAGGATGACAAGCCTTACGCCGAGGTAAACAACAGTCTATGTGTATAGGAGGAAATAAAGAAGCACACATGCTCACACTCAAGTCAGATGTGGATGGGCACACACTCCAACAACCCTTCGTACGACTACGAGACCAAACGCTCGCTCGAAGACTTCATCAAGGACAACCAAATGCTCATGGGCCACGACGTCGTGAAGAAGTACGGAGAGAAGCTGCCATTCCTGTTCAAGGTCCTGTCGGCGCAAAAAGCACTGTCTATTCAAGCACACCCGAATAAGAAGCTCGCGAAAGAGCTGCACGAGAAGAACCCCAAAGAGTACAAAGATGACAACCACAAGCCCGAGATGACGATTGCGATTACACCTTTTGAGGGTTTGTGCGGATTCAGGCCACTCAAGGAAGTGTCTTACTTCTTGAAGACAGTCAAGTCATTCAGGAAGCTGCTGGGTGAGGACGCTGCAGCCCGCTTCGAGAAAAGCGTAGACGGCAGCTCCAAGTCAGAAGCCGAGCTGAAACAGGCGCTCAAGGATGCTTTCAGCAGTTTGATGAACGCGAAGGACGAGGACATCAAGGCCGCCGTGGAAGAGCTGCTTGCGCAAATAAAAAAGGAGGACCAGGACTTTGCGGGAGGCGAGTCGACACCCACACCAGGTAGCAAGGCGTTTGCCGAGCTGCTCCCTCGACTGAACGGCCAATTCCCCAACGACATTGGCATTTTCGTCGTCTTCTTCCTCAATTATGTCGAGCTGCAACCGGGCGAGGCCATGTTCCTTCAAGCAGACGACATCCACGCCTACATCAGCGGCGGTACGTTCTCAGCAAACCCACTCTCCATCCGTTCCTGCTAACAACCACCTCGCAGACATCATGGAATGCATGGCCTCCTCCGACAACGTAGTCCGCGCCGGCTTCACGCCCAAATTCAAAGACGTCCCCACCCTCACCAGCATGCTCACCTACAACTTCGCGCCCATCTCCGAGCAAAAAATGTTCCCCTCCGACTTCCCCTACTGCAAATTCAACACCACCGCCCACTCCTCCGACTCCAGCGCACAGCTCTACGACCCTCCCATCGAAGAATTCGCTGTGGTGAAAACAGACCTCAACTCCGCCGGCTCAAAAGTCACCTTCGAAGCCATCGAAGGCCCCAGCATCATTATCTGCACCGAGGGCCAGGGAACTATTAGCGTGGGCCCCAAGAGCGAGGAGATTCGCGAAGGCTGGGTGTTCTTCGTCGGTGCGACGGCAGAGGTCGTGCTCGAGAGCAGCAGCGGCGACAAGCCGTTCAGGACGTTCCGCGCTTTCTGCGAGATTGGCGAGGAGAAGACTTCGAGTGGAGGGAAGCTTTGAGGTGGTGGTGGTGGTGGTGGTGACTTCTCCAAGCACCATTGATCTTAGTCTCGCCAAGAAGGAGGCGAGGCTCTCTCTTTGATTTGTTATTTGACACATTTTTTTTACGACCCAGCATGAGTACACCAGCACAGAATATCATCAGAACTTGAAGCCCTGTTTGCCCTCTTCTTTTCAACGAGATGGCAGGAAGAGGGAGATGTAGACAGAGGTTTCGCGTTATGGGGTATATTATATCTATCATGAAAAAAGGTGGGAAATAGAAGTAGTAGTAGGAGAAGAAGAGAAAAAGGTATCCTAATAAAAAGTAGCAAGCAAAAAAAAACAAATACAAGATACAAAGCCCTCGACATGCAAATGTCAGCGACAGAAAGCAAGCAAACCCACCAAAACAGCGGAGAAGTCTTGCCCACAAGATTCAAGGCTTCCCATCGCATCGATGCGCTGCCCCCCCTCCCTCTCCGGTTCTTTCGTGTGTATGATGCCTTCTCTGCCCGACTCCTTCGCCAACTCTCTTTCTCTTCGGGCCTCCTTCCTTCCCTCGGTTCTTCATGTCTTGTTGCGCCTGCGCGAGATTTCGGGGGTATCCGGTGAAGACACGGAGTCTATCGTGTAAGGTGGGTTTGGGCGTAGTGTTGGGGAAGACCGTGAGGAGTGTGCGCCTGTGCCATTGTGGTGCACGGTTGCTGCTTCTCGATTTATTGGTAGTGGTATCGGTGCGTCGGTTGGTTGGGTGAAAGAAGTGTGGAAAGCGATATCTCCGCTTTACTTCTTCTCGACCTTGACGTTCTGGCTGAGCCAGGAGAGACCCTCGAAGATGCCTGTTCAGAGCGTGTTAGTATGCATGTCCTCAGCGTTGAGTACTTTCTAGTCATGTATGTGCGCTGCTTACCCTCTCCGCTAGTGGCACAACTGGGCTCGACCTTCCAGACGTGGTCCTTGGCTATCCTGTCGAGATCGAGAGCTTGGGCTACGTCGTTGGGTCGCATGGCTGGAAGAATTACAATTAGCATCTGCGACGTTGCTTTTGCAAGGCAGGAAGTGAGACATACCACCATCGACATCCTGCTTGTTGGCGAAGACGAGGAGGACGACGTTGCGCATTTCGCGGTCCTGGATGATACGGCTGAGTTCGGATTTGGCTTCTTCCATGCGAGCCCTGTCGCAGGAGTCGATTACGAAGATGAGAGCGTGGGTGCCTGTTGGTGGGTGTTGTTAGCTTGTGGTTCGTAAGCCCCGACTTCGGCTGGCTCCCAAAAAGGTGGGTTGACCAGCTCATGCGAATTCAAGTCATGTTGTCCAAGGAACTGAATATCGTGCGCACATACCAGAGAAGTAGTGTCTCCAAAGAGGCCTAATCTTATCCTGTCCGCCGACATCCCAAACGTTGAAACGTGTGTTCTTGTACGAGACGGTCTCGACGTTGAAGCCGACGGTGGGAATGGTGTGGACTTCGCTTGCAGCGCTGGGAGAGAGCTTGAGGGTGTAAAGGATGGCTTTGAGAGAGTATTGTTAGCGGTTTGTTCCAGCACCTTTTGCGCTTCCTTTGCATCGAAACAGCCGCAACACGAGACATGCGCCTCGCGGTGTAACATGCCCCCTATTCAGCTTGCAGAGAAGCAGACGTACTGGTCTTTCCGGCGGCATCGAGACCAAGCATCAACAGGCGCATTTCCTTGCTGCCGAAGATTTTGGCCAGGGAGCGAGAGAGTGCGGCGCCCATGGTTACGTGTGTTGTTGTTGTTGTTGTTGTTGTTGTGTAGTGTTGTGGTAGTTGCGATTATGGTCAAGTTGGCTCTCTTGCAGTATGGTGGATGCGCTGAGCGCGGACGTGCTTGTATGGTGGTTGTTTCTAGCTGGAAGCAGTTGTGCAATGCTGGGATTGCTCTGCGACAGTCGGTCGGTGCTTGCGTAGCTCTCTGGGACCTCTAATGGGCTCGCTCTCACACGACAATGAGATTTTTGATGCGGCACGTGGATATCCTAGGGGTGGTGGTGGTGGTGGTGGCTTTCGGGACTCGCTCTGTGGTGAAGTTGGATGGATTAGACTGCGCAGTGGACTCGTGAGATGGGGCGTGGACGGGCGTGATGATGATGATGATGATGTTATTGTTGTTGTTGTTGTTGTTCTTGTTGTTCTTGTTGTTGTTCTTGTTGTTCTTGTTGTTGTTCTTGTTGTTGTTCTTGTTCTTGTTCTTGTTCTTGTTGTTCTTGTTGTTGTGGGTTATCGTGTAATGTAAAGAGAGAGAAGAGCAATGTACAGCAGTAGAACAAGGCGTAGGAGTAAAGTTACTTTCTCTCTCTCTCTCTCTTTTCTCTCTTTCTCTCTTTCTCTCTTGGAGCCGTTGCAACCAAAGCACCTGCCAGGCTGCCCCCTCGCTCGCTGCTTTCCCTCTAACCCCTGGAACGTGGGACTTGCGCCGAGCTGATTGCTGCTAAACTAATAACACTTAGCGCCATACTACCAACTGCTGCAGGGACTGTATGCCCCGTCGGCCTTTGCCGAGTAATCGCCTTCAACCACGCTGTTTCATCTCCCTTTGGCCTTCGCCGAGGAGTTTTACGTCCAATGGCACACCTCACAATCTCCGTGGCAGTATCGTCCCACCTCCCTATCTTCCTTACAGTTCGCACTTGGGAACTTATCACCCGGCATGATATTCGACGTCCGGCTTCTACTCGTCATCTGATCTTGTCATGCCCTAGGGCTATCCTCGATCTCTCATGTCGCTTGTGGTTTTGTTGATTGATAGCTTCCAACTAGACACTCCATGCCGGGTATACGACGGCTACATGGATGAACCAACCCCAAAGGCACCCACGCCGTCATACACTTTGTCTTCAAAGGGGAAAGAAGTAGGCCGGGCTGTAAATACTTGGCCACCCGCCTGCAAGCATCTTGTGTCTCTTGCATGACTGCGCAATGCCGATATGTCAATCGGCGCTACGTCCTCCATGCGCGCCACGGGATGTCTTGTCAGCTCACACGCACATCCCCATGAGCTTGATTGGCGATGGTAGCACGCCGAGCACACGCTCCAAGCTGAGCATGCCCACAACGAGCATCGCATAATTGCTTCATATCGACCCATCTTCCCCATTAACACAACGGACAAACTTTCCAGATCGATCATGGCTCATCAAAGGGTTTGCGCTTATTGTCAATGCCGGTCAGACACCTTAGGGCTTTGACTGAGATGCCTCGTCTTTGATATTCTTTTGCCGAATACATGTAGCGGTACGCTGAGAATCTGGCCCAGACTACCCCTATGTGGACGTAGTTCATTCAAAAGGAGAATATAGCGAGGATTCTCACGTGCGAATGAGTTTGGTCTGACCTCACTGTAGTGGCTTCAGTGTACCACATCTCCATATTTGTGTGTCGGGTCCGGGTCTCGCGATTTTCTTTGCACACGGCGCACTCGGCACCTCGAATAGCAGCCGAGCACAGCCCTCGAAAGTCTAAATGCGGCTCGTCAAGTCAGAAGTCCCCGGCCATAAATTCATTTTGCCTTTCTCCTTGCGACAGTGCCATCTCGATTTGACACAGCTCTGCCTTCACAGTGACCCGCGCCTTGGGTTGCGAGGCCGAATGTCACGTGAGATCTGGTGAGTGTGAGTGGTTCCGGTGACTGACTCCTACGTGTAAAGATCATCGGCTTGCGCCCCACCACGGTGTACCACCGCGATCCTTCGCAGACACCGCCTGGGAACACCGTTTGTATAATTGAGTACATCCATTCGTTCCTTTCCATATCCATCACTTGCAATTCCATCTCTATTTCACAGTCAATTCATCAGCCAGCGGTCTGTTAAACTGTCGCCAGGCTTGTTCACGACACCAAATACTCGCCTTCCTCAAGACAATGTCACGTCTGGATCATCGATTGCTACGAACATCACATCCCAGACATGCCGGTCCCTACTTGCACAAGATTGTTACAGAAGGAAAGATAAGCACGGACCTCATCTCTCAAGAACTCCTAGATGCTGTCACAAAACAGTCGTTGCCACCACGAGTGTACGAACTCTGGCTATGTGCATGTCCCGACGAGACAGCTATAGTCCTTGGCTTACAGCAAGACAAGTCTGTCCTAATTCGTAGAGGCGCCATCAAAGCATTCAGGCGATGGTTCCGCACCTCCAGATGTGCCGATATCTGGCGTTCGGTTGGCGGCACCGAGGGCATTGTGGAACTACTTGCGAGATTCTCGGTCAACCACGTCAGAGAGTTCAGCAAGGCATTAGGCCAATGCGGTACCAGCACAGCAATGCGTGAAGAGAGACAGGCACTTGTTACCGATCTCATGTACTCTCTTGCCTCACGCTTCTTCCCAGAGTCAGCCAAAGTGCAGAACCCGGACGAGCGGCCTCTATGGAACTTCTACGCGGAGCTAGTCTACGCGTGCACGCCAGAGGCTCGGGATGCATGGACCCTCGAGAAACACCTCCCGGAGCTGGACATGTTCAGAGTCATGCAGACTAACACAGACTACTACCAGCAACAGTGCTTGAAGAAAGCCATTGCTGGTGAGAAGGACCTGCACAGATACTCTGCATTGTTCGTCTCGCTGCCAGAGAGCATCTCTGGAGTTGACCCAACGGTACCGCAAAGCATGGAGTTCGCCGCACTGTTCCTGGAAACGCTTGCCGAGCACGATGTCCAGTTGGTCAAGAAAAGCGGCGAGGGAGAGCTCGGTGCTGCTTTTGTGACGATACTCCGACGTCTCGCTCGTCGCAATATCTCCGAAGACTTTGCCTTGGAGACTGTTGATCTGATCACCCGCTGCGTGAAGCAACACGCCGTGGACGAAGCATCGAACATCAGTGCCAACTACACAGAATATGTGACCGATCTTGTGCGGTTGTGGGCGCGGAATCAGGATGCATTCGAACCACTCCTCTCTCAGCTACTCAAAGCCGGCGACAGGATCAATCTGCTGGGGCTTGCAAGTATCATCTCGGCGGTACCAGAAAAGAGGCGCTATCGACTGCTGCGATGGCTTGTCCTTACTCAGCACAACGTTGATATCGAGAACGCCGACCAGCTCCAACGTTTCAGGTACCCGATTCCTTGGAGCCTGCTTGTTGCACTTCCCAAACCAGAGGCACGCGATCTCGTAGATCGTATTGTTTCGATCAAGGGAGAGCATGGCGGCTGGTTGAATACGGGGGAAAGGTTCCGGGATCTTTCCCCTATCGATATCAAGTCGGATATGTTGCGGTGCCACCTCATAGACGACGACGCCATTAAATCCGATGAATCCAAGCTGAAAACTGACCAATACCAACGATCTGCAGAAAAGGAGCGAGATCCTCAGAGTCGCATGAATTGCGTTATAGCTGCAGGACACATGGCCGTCATGTCCGGATCACTGTATACTTTGCACGAATTTTTTGTTGGGGCACGACGTTTCAATAGAGGCCCCCTCGTCTCACAGCTATATGGAGCCGATAACTTGCTAAGGAACCCTGAGACTCTCAGTCTGTTGTCCGGAATACCAGAGAGGCCAACTCCAGCTTCTGAGAGGGACTTGATCACGACCAACGTGCGCAAGGGCAACGACATCGCTTCGCTACTCTTGGAGACTGCGGTGATGTGTCAGAACGAGCCTTCCTTTTACGCTACTCACTGGTCCGTGGTTCAACATCTGTTTGCCGACATATTCCAGGTTCGTCTGGAGCGTATCCGAAAATCGAGATCGCGACTCCATTTGTCTGAAGCCGAGATTAATGAATTGGTCTGGGAGCCAACACTGGATGCCATCTTACAGGCAGAAAGACTCGGAATCGACGATAGAAACCAAGCTCTACAGTTTAACGACTTGTGCGGTCCATTGTTCATTTGGCATGATGTGGATATCCAAGACCCCGATCCTTCTGCTCTTTGGTTCATCAATGAGCTCGCTGTGCGTCGAGATGCTCTTTGGCAAGAACATAGATGCAATGTACGCCCGAGCGTCATGACCTTGGAAGCGCCATGGCCGCGTGGTCTGCCAGTTCAGGCCCTGGTCTCGGCGCAGATCAATGGGAAGACTACTGCAGAAGGACTTCCTTATGTGATGGAGCGCGCCAAGAATGTCATCTACAGGCTTCGGGAGGATGCCCTGCATGACGTTCCTGAGAATGAAGAGGATCAAGCTGCTATCGGATGCTTCGTGGACGACTACCGCGTGGCACTTCGGTTGTACATCTCTGGATGCGACAAACAGGAGCAGCGAAGGAGAAGCGATGCAGCATGGCAGTATGCAACGACACAGCTCTCGGAAGACAGACTCTCACCCCAAGAAGCGATCTTGTACTGGCGAGGCGTGTTCACTGACGCCGAGCTGCCACTTCCACAATCCACACTTGACATCAGGCCTCCGCCCATACTCCCCGAGGTTGGTGTGCATGACGATAAGTCTGAATGGAATCCAGAATCTGGGTCGGAACCTACCATCAAAGACCGGGAGCTTGCTCCTACCTGTCTGGATTGTGTCACATCTCCCGACTGTTCTGTGGGCTATTCTAAAGGCCTTACAATTCACGATGCATTCATTATACGACGGTCATCGATCAGTCGCAGCCAAGTTCCTGAGTTTTGGGAGTTGGCTCGATTTGGGTCTGGCGTTCCGTTCGACGCCAAAGACGGATTCATTGCTGCAGCTCTCTTGCTTGTAGATGCTCTCTCGCAGGCCAACTCAAAGATTTTATCCGAGTCCTTCCCCCGAGATGGCAAAAGATTCCCTGCAATCTTCCTCGACTCTGACTTTGTCGAGAGCCAGCGATATTTCGACACAGTCCCTCCTACACTTCTCAACGACACTCCACCCGCATTGCTAGAGCAGCTCACCGCCGCGTTGATCGCGAAACTTTCCGCCTCTTCAGATCCGGCGCCTGCTCTGGTCAAATGGGCATTCACCACGCTAAACACCTTAGCAAGGTCAGACGACCCTTCACTTGCTATACCCCACATCGTCAATGTCGTGGTCAATTTGCCCGATCATAGCTCGTGGCACCGTGTGATGCTCCATCCGGGTGTGCTCAAAAGACTGTCGACTCAACAGTCAAAGACTCTAGTTTCAAGGCTAGCCGAAGCCATCAATGAGAAATCAAGGCAGCGAAAGCAGGCTAACGCAGCTGTACAAGGTACTGCGGAGCCAGGTAGTGCTGAGAAGCCCGCTATAAATGCCTACGTCAAGGTCACCACAGTCAAATTGTTAGCTCAGCTGATGCGCAATGCCGAATTCATCGGAGAAAGCTTCACCGTCGAGGTCCTGGTGGGAATGTTCATGGAAGCCACTCACATTGACGTTCGCGCCGCGATAGTGCAGAGTCTATTGTCAATTGCCGAATCGACGACCACTCCTGCGATCGAGAAGGACATCATGACCACGCTCGAGACAAAAGTCGTTCCGTTTGCCGCAGAGATGTCTGAGGGCTCCCCCATGACCGAGCAGTGCTGGATAGAGTGCGAGGAGCAGTGCGCACCGCCAGCTGCCGAGGTGCAAAAGGCTGCCAGAAGCGCTCTGCTTGATTTCGTGGAACGGTCGAAATGGAAGAGGGACGAAGCCAAAACTGGCGAACTGGTCCGGCGACTTCTGTTGCCTCTTATCGAAATGACGACAGCGAACGGACAGCGCTGGCTCAAGATCGTACTCCGCGCGAACAACGCAATGGACCTTTATCCTGTCATTCCAAAAGCGTTCAGTTGCTACGACCTTTTGAAAGACTTGCTGGAGAAGTATTCAGCACACATGCCCGCAGCGTGTTACGACGACTTTCACGCTCTGCTGATTTTCTTCGCCACCGCGCCCAAGGCCTACAAGAATCTCAGTGGTTATATCAACAAGATGGACCCCCCACCGGTCGGCCAGGCTTCTTATTTGAGGCTAATATACAACGATTCGCCACAAACTCGCGACCCCAACACCGCGGAGATCCTCAAAACCGCCATCTTCGCCACATCAGAAGATGCAGCTTCCCACAACCTCCTCACACCATCTCAGCTCCAAGCACACGAGCGGGAAATGATCGACGTCCGGCTCGCGCAGTTCGACCATAATCCAGAGCACTGGGAAGTCCTGGTCAATTCCTACAACCCGCCTCTCCGCATGAAAGAATCTGTCCAGTTGGCCTGGTACAACTACTGCAGACCCTTGGTGGAGTACATGGTGGGGCGCATCGACGCCACGCGAACACCATCATGGCAGCGAAACCCCCAGCGCGAGCCCGCTCGACTGCCTGATGTCTTCCCGTACCGACTCTGGCTACTCTCGTACCCCAGCAGACCCTGGCGCGCAGACACCGAGCAAGACCTACGCCGGGATAAATTTGTGGCAGAACTACGCAGTCTGGTTGTTCAGCTGGCAGAGAGCAGGAGACCATACCACACGCATTTCGAGCTGGTCGTCGCGGTGGCAAAGAAGTGCTATGAGAAAGACTGGGCGTTCATCGCCTGGCGGTTGGGAACTTTGCAAGATGAGCAAACGGGACGGGATTTGAGTCTTGCTGAGCTGCTGCGCGTTGAACTAGCGGATCGGTTGCTGCAGGGTGCGAAGCAGCCTGTGAGTGAGGAGGTGATTCGTGGCGTGACAGACATGCTGGCAGTTTGGAGGGGATGTTTGGATGAAAATGTTCGGGATCGTGGGATTGTGACCACTGCGTTGTTGAGGAAGAAGGCTAAGGGTAAGGATAAGGATGCTTTGCCGATGGAGTAACAGGACAAGGACAAGGACAAGATGAGAGTCTGGACTGGTCAGGAACCGAAAAGCTAAGCTCCACAGCCACGTATATAATGATCACAAATGGCATGACGTTCAGCCCACCTTTTCGATTATCACCCAGGGAGAGGGTTCATTTACATATTATATTGATACTTTCTCGCCTCAACAACGACAAAATTAAGGATGATGACCTACACTTCTGCACGTTACTCGTCCATTGCATTCGGCGCTGGTGAGACGTTACGAGATCTTCTTCGGACAACATCACATCAGCCCCTTTTCTATCGATACCCGAGTTGCTCATCAGGATTCGTGTGCATACAGAAGTACCGTCGCTTCTTTGACCCATTTTTGCAGAGGTTGTGAAGGTCGTCCAGAGGCCTTCCTCATCGGAACAAGCGCCATATGGAGCCCCAGAGATGTAGCAGCAGCAGCAGCAGCGCGTGGCGGTGAAACATGTAGTTGATGGCTGATCAGCAGCTTGTACGCTCACGCCGATGCAATATCAAACATACCATGCCCGACGAGACAGGCTCATCATCTGGCTCCGCGGCTCCCAACGTCGAGCTCCTGCCCCCGTGAAGAATTAGAATATGCGGAAGAAGCAATGACATCAGCGACCATGACAAACAAACATACTTCTTCGGTCTTCCTCGGCTCCTCCGAGGGCTCGTACCTTAAGGCGCGATGGATGTTCTCCTGGTCCTCGACAGCGGCATCGTGCGCCTCCATGCGATCTGTAACTTTCCTATCGGAATCGTATGCTGGCTTTTCTCTCGCGAACGCTTCCTTCAACTCCTCGAGCTCACGGCACATCCCTTCCAGCACCGCGTCGGACCCAGCATCCTCGCCGGCACGGTGCCAGCGGTCGAACGATGTGCCACATAGTCTCAGCCTTGAAGTAGCAGTCATGAGCCTCGTCCCAAAATCTCCAAAGCAGTTTCCCAGCAAGATCCAAGTTTTCATGCGATGCTACCGTGGAGCGGCGCCGTCCTCATTTATTTCTTTGGCTTTCTCGATGCACCTCTCGAGCTTGTCTTTGTCGTATAGCTCGTTGCATTCGTTGTAGGCGTCTGTGAAGGCCTTGTCGACGATGGAGCTCATAGCGAAGGTTTGTCGTCATGAAGTTGCTTGCGAAAGGCCGCGAAGATGTAGTTGAGAGTGGGAGGGTGGGGAGTGGACGGCAGCTGTTCGTTCAGGCCATTGAGCAGGAATGGATAGAATGAGATTAAAGCTAGTTCTTGTCAGGCATGTGATCGCAAAACAGAGCTAGGCTCCGAGAAGAGCATCTAACCGAGTGACGTTCACGTGGATCATGATATACAAATTGCATGAATGATTCACGATGACTTTTGCGAGAATTTCCCCATGAGGGAGAATACTATTTACACATTAAATACGTTCTTCGTCGTGCTTCATCCCCACAGGGGAAAAACAAAAGGAAAAAGTCATAGTAAGTACTTAAGCGTGCTGCGCGTCAAGTATCCATCCGTAGCGGTGGTCATCGTCGGCCATGGGGGTATCTATTATCTCAAAACTTCCTCAAAAAATCGGCAATGCTCTTCCTCTTGGTTCTCCTCTCTTTTTGTTTCATCAACTTAACCGCATCGCTGATGAGGTGCATTTCTTTAGGTGGCGGAGGCGGCCGGATGTGAGACTTCCGCGCAGGAACAGGGGCAACTTCCGATGCCTGTGGGTTGCGTCGCTTGAAGATATAGCCTGAAGGGACGTCAAAGACGTTTGCTTGTGTTGCGGTGTCGGCGCCGTATTGGGATTGTTGCGTCCAGTCCGGGCGGTCGTAGGGCTGAATCTGTGGTCGTTGGCTGCCCATGGTACGTGGAACATCTTCGCTGTCGCGGTGAGAGATAGCGTGATATTGTGGCGGGTCGTATTCGGGAATGTCGAGGCGCTCGTACGTGGTTTGGGAGCCTTGGTCTGCCGTAGCGAGCTGGGGTGCGGTTGCGACAGATCGAGGTCGAGAGTAGTTGGGGCTTTCATTGTCGTGCTTGTGAACGTGGTTGTTCTGTTGGCCTAGGGCATCTGGTGTTTTACAACGAGAACACAAGTACTCTCGCTGCTTGGTGGTTTCGAGTTTAAGCTTCTCTGTCATGGCTTCGAGATCGGCGAGGCTGAGATTGAGAGCTGCGAGCATTGACTTATGGGTCATAACTGGTCGTCCATCCGCCGTGCTCCACTCCTTGTGGCGGGCTGTTGGGGTAGGGGAATCTTGAGTTGAGAAGTTCTTGGTCACGGGCGGGATTGTTGCATTGAACTGTGATACTGGTGGTGTTGAAGAAGAATCGGAAGAATGTGTCGCGCTCCGTGATACGAAGGTCCCGTTTCTTGTAGCTCGTCTGCGTTCAGCGATTCTCGCCGAGGCCTCTTGCTCTCGTTTCGCGACTTCGAGTTTCCTGGCAAGAGCCACAGGATCAAAAGATCGCGGTTTTCTGTTGTTGGGCTTTATGTTGATTGTTCGAATGACTGGAGCAGCCTGGGTTCACCGACTTGTTAGTACATGCATTGCAGGCCGAGCCAGCCGAGGTTATAGTAAAAGGCGATGTGCGACTTACAGTCTCCATGGCAGCCATGTTTGTACCAGGGGGGATTAATCAAAAGGCTGGCTGGCGTCGCTAAAGACCTTTTGCGCTCGACTTCTTCAACTCCGTTTCTTTAGCGGACTGACCAGGACGATGATGAATCCTGCAACGGCTGGCGTTCGTAGCGAGGGCAGGAGGAGCGTCAACCTTTATGGGCGGAAGGATCTTCCCCAGGTGCTGAGGACTGGAGGAAGCCCGATCGTTTGAATCAGTTTGAGAAAGATCGACAGATCGTCCTTGCGAGGCTTGACTCGAAGTCGGAGCTTAAGTGGTGATATATGCTTGGTCGGGCCCGAAAGGGACCAAAGCCGTGGTTGATATTTGGACGGAGCTCGAGCTGGAGCTGTATGGTATGACATGCATATGCACACCGTATACGCGAGGCTATAAGAAGTTATTGGATCAGGCGAGCCCATTGCCTATTGCAGCCCCGTGGCGTCCATCACACGGACACTACTGTCACTACGTCTTTGCCGGCCGTGCCCGGCGGAAGGAGATTTGGAGTCGTTGGTGGCTGCGCGGGCCGTCGAAGACATGACAAGACGAGTGTCCATGACGGAGGCGTGAGCCGAATGCTTGAAACCAGGACGTGTGAGCTTGACCATTATGTTGAACGCGTACATCTTGCACGCGTCAGAGGTCGTGTAACAAGATATTGTGGTGTTCATGGAAGTGCGTCAGGGTGAGACTGTCTGGTAATGATGCTGGTCTTGTTCCCCGTCCGTGCCATGGAACACATCGATAGCCTGTGACCCTTAGCGCCACACTGGGGGAATTGCGCGAAAGGCGGTCTGTGAGTTTTGAAGGAACGAGTCGTCAGCGGCATCAACCATAGAAAGCTATCGCCCCCTACGTATTCTTTGTCATGATGGACATCAGCATCAGCGTGACAGCGACGTTGGTTGAAGAGCTTCATCTCGACCGACAACGAGGGCAGAAACGGCGAGGTCTATCAATTGACGATACCTTCCTGCAACAGAGGAATTTTTGTCTCACCTGATCCGTT
The DNA here is from genome assembly GCA_023634325.1 of Cladosporium cucumerinum. NCBI lineage: Eukaryota > Fungi > Ascomycota > Dothideomycetes > Cladosporiales > Cladosporiaceae > Cladosporium > Cladosporium cucumerinum. The sequence continues at coordinate 129,568 of JALDQA010000001.1, forward strand.
TGCGCGTTTGACTTCAGCTCCCTTCCATGGGCCCGGAGGCCTTGCTGCTGACAAGACTTTGCAAGGCACAACACCGGCGTTCGCGCTGCAGGCTTGATTGTGGTCACGCCGTTGTAGAACGGCGCATAAGGGCACGACACGGCACACTGCTGTTGATCTTGTTTTCTGTATAGCGTTGCAAAGCTGAGGCCTGTATGTGTCCGACAGGTCGCGCGTTTGCCAATGAAGAATGCGTAACATGATGTGATACTTTCAAAACAAATCTTGAAATCATGTAGCCGACCAGCGATGAGATCCATCTACTTACGTGCACGAGCAAGGTAGTTACTTGGTGTTTTTCCGAGCTACTGTATGGATGTTTCCACATTGACGAAAGCAAAAGACATACCGCATTTTTGTTAGCAAGGAGGAAGGCTTGCCAAGAGCTTGTTGTGGCTGTTTAAGCGGCCGAACGAATTGCCGCCTTAGATCCATCGCGACCAAGGGGGCCATGTTCTCGGCGATATTCGCCTACTGTGTCCCTTATAGGATCAAAAAAACCATCTCGACTCTTCTGATGCGCGCCACATGACCCGGCAATAGCAACAACCGCCGGTGTGAGTCAGGTAGCGAGTGGCGACACCGAAGCCCCAAGGCTCTGAACCATCATGACCTCTTGCTGGACAATGGCCCAGCTAGACTTGAACAGAAGTCTTTTCAAGTACATCCGAGCAATGAAAAGCATTATAGGCTGATGCAGGAGACATCTGTGCGGCTGTATGGCGGAGCAAATCTGCTGCAACGAAGCAGGAATACACCTCGAGAAACCAATGTCGGTAAACGGCCATCACAGAGCACGACATCATCATCCTCGGAGTCCAGATATTATTGAGAATGATCTCGCTGAGTCCAAGTAGTTTTTCAATCGACATCAAGCTCAGGTTGGACATGTATTTGGATGGCGAATGGCAACAGTCTCCAATTTGGGCCGTGCAGCAGTTGCACAGCGATTAACAATTCATGGCCCGCCGGCCGGCCGCGACAGTGGTTCTAGAAGTCGAAGTAAATCTGAGGTCTTTCACATGCATGCGAGTAATTGCACGAGTCAAAGAAAGCCAGAGCTCCATTTCATTCTGTTGAAGCTGTTTGATCAGTTGCTGCTCAATTCAGATGGCTTTGTTCACTGACTGCAACTCATCAGCACGCATCACGTGCTACAAGTGCTGCCACACCATGTTTATTTCCCAGTGCCAGATCTACATCAATACTCTCTTCAGATGTGCTCCATCCCACTAGCAGTATCTTACTCACTGCCCGACGCAGCTGACCAACAACATCAAAAATTAACAGCTCTGGCACACGTCGGTAGTATCATGGATCTCCTACGGTCTCTGATTGTGCCTCCAGCATATTTCAATACACCAGGGGACATCCCGAGCAAAGACCCACGGCTCTCCTACAACACAACAGCGTCGATTGGCCAGACCTCTACCGAGCACTCACCTCTGGCGGACCCCACCGGACCAGCAGCTCAAGAATCCGTGCAACAAGAACCTGCAAGCGCACCGACGAAACGGAAGAAGAAAAAGAAGCAGAAGCAGAAACAGGAACAGGAACAGACGCAGCCCTCTCCCGAACAGACCGATGTCGCAGCCACTACAGTGCTGCCCACCCCTGCAGCCATCACGAAAGCAAAGAAGCGTAAGCAGAGCCATCTCTTTCACCCCGACCGACGCAAAAGCGCTGTAAACAAAAGACCACACATTTCCTACGAAGACCTCTACGACGACGTTCCAGACCAGCCGCCAATTCAATCAACTCAACCAACCTCAGACTCACAGGACTCCAACTCAAACCCCGAGGCGACGCAAACCTGCTTCTTCTGGTACCATGGCTCGTGCAAGCGGTCGCTTGACAGAAAAGGCTGCCAGCTAAGGCATGCTCTGCTGAATCCGCCGGAGAAAGTCGTAGCTCCACCACGGTTCGTCCATCCTAAGCCATGCGAGCTGCAGTGGTGCGCAGACGATGGTCGGTCCGACTCGTCAAGGGCAGAAGGTGAAGAGTGGAGCTGAGCAGAAACAGTACTTTGAAGTTGCTGTGTCGGACGACGGCTCTGCTCACGAGGGTGCGGACCAAAGTGCAGGGGATGATATCTGTTTTCTGGCGGGGTTTGAGGAGTCTGATGCTTGAGTTGGTCCTGTGAGATGTTTGAGGACTCGGGAAATGATGGAAGTATTACTGGAATCTACAGGTCAGGACGCGTAGGCTCGCTTGCGATCTATACTGAAACCCTGTAATGGCCACACCACATCAGCTTGAGCATTACAGAGTTTGAGTGAAGATCGCGAGACTCCGTCGTGATATCTAGGTCGATCGCTGAGAAGACTTGCGATTAATGTATCGGAGTATGTAGTCTCTGCGTGTCAATCCAAATAAGTGAGTGCGATTCCGTGGATCAGTACCAATTGCTGCTCTGAAGCGATAGTATTTGAGCTTAGTACGTCCAGCATACTCGTTCTCAAATATAGAACACTCGATTTTTCACCAAGATGTCCCATTGCTTTTGTCTCGTCACGGAAAGTGATGCCTGTATCTGTATACCTTAGGTAACTTACATGTAGCTTAGCTGGAGGTAGAGCAAAGCGTCATTGACGCCAAGACGCGGTCGCGTTCAGCGCTGCCTGTCGGCTTCCAGTGATGAGCTTCGCCGGAGCTACATACAACGACCACATCATCAAACACTCCAAGCACCGCCTGTTCAGCCAACCCTCTCTTGTTGCCGGAGATTCTTCGAATAAAACCCAGCACGCTTGAATCTAGGCCCAAAAGCTCGGCAGCAGCAGGCCCAACATGGCCGACAGATACTCCTTCTCGCTCACCACCTTCTCGCCCAGGTATGTGTGGATAGCTGTGAACATGGCATGAACTAAGCTAATGAACCCATAGTGGCAAGCTGGTGCAGATTGGTATGGATGCCCGAGTTTCATAAACCCATTCCAATAATTAACATGCTCCCCAGAATATGCCCTGAACGCCGTCAACCAGGGTGTGACCTCTCTCGGCATCAAGGCCGCCAACGGCATCGTCCTCGCTACCGAAAAGAAGTCCTCCACACCGCTCATCGATGCTTCGTCGTCCTCAAAAGTCTCCCTCATCACGCCCAACATCGGCATGGTCTACTCCGGCATGGGCCCCGATTACCGCGTGCTGGTCGACAAGGCGCGCAAGGTATCCCACACGAACTACAAGCGCATCTACAACGAATACCCCCCGACCCGCATATTGGTGCAAGACGTTGCGCGCGTGATGCAGGAGGCGACACAGAGTGGTGGTGTGCGACCATACGGCGTCAGCTTGCTCGTTGCGGGCTGGGATGATGGTGTTTTGCCTGAGCAGGCTGAGGCGGAAGTGGAGGGAGAACAGGAGGTTGGCGTGAGCGGCGAGAAGCTGAAGAAGACAAGGAAGACCGGTGGTATCATGAAGGGTGGTCCCAGTCTTTACCAGGTCGATCCTAGCGGTAGCTATTTCCCCTGGAAGGCGACTGCAATCGGCAAAAGCGCTGCGAGCGCAAAAACATTCCTGGAGAAGAGGTACACCGAGGGCCTTGAGCTGGAAGACGCGGTTCACATCGCGCTTCTGACGCTCAAGGAGACGATCGAGGGCGAGATGAACGGCGACACTGTTGAAATTGGTACGTCCATGACAATGGAAACTTGTCTATTACGCGCGGAGCTAACTGACACTTTTTATAGGCATCGTCGGCCCTCCTGCAGACGACCTTCTCGGCTACGAGGGTGTCGAGGGCGCCCAGGGCCCTCGTTTCCGCAAGCTGAGCCCTCAGGAGATTGAGGACTACCTTACGAACCTATAGACGATGAACATCCGAGCAGCATGAAAGGGCAGAGATAGGTCCCAACCAGTCTGTTGACGCCTGGGATTAGTCTTGTAGAGCCCAATACATGTACCATACTCACGTAAGCAGACACCAGTTGCATCTTAAATCTTGCTTTTGTGACTTCTTTGAATTATGTTTTGTGTCTCTCGCGTGCTTTCGAGGAGTGAGGTCAGGTACTGTAAGTGTAATTGAGGAAAGCGCCGTGAGTCGTTCCATCCTCGAACCGCTTACCAGAACTTGAATGCAGCTACCGCCTCTAATTCAGAACCACATCATCCTCCGTACAGTCTTCCCTTTTGTATCACCTCGCGGCTCGCAGAAAGCCATCATCCGCCTTTGGCCATTCATACAACCGCCTTTGCTACAGATACACTCTACCATGTCACTTATCACCCAACAGCTGGCAGATGCCAGAGCTGTTTTCACAGACCCGGAGCGCACTGTTGCGCTGCGCTTCCTCGATGAGCACCTCGCTCGTGGTGGACTCGACATCAGCAGCTACAATGAGCTCCACGAGGTGCTACGCATGTTCGGCGAGATCTCACTGCTTCTGTTCCCTCCCTCGCTCGGCCCGGACGAAATTGTGATGCGCAGGGTCAGGTTTCTCTCCAAACACGTCGTTGTTACCTTTCACTCTTTCGGCGAACGAATCGGCGCTCATCTCAAATCTGCGCAGCGAGCCATGCAGGAGCTGCCTGACTTGGCTGTCTCGCAAGAGAACATCCGTCGGCACAATGTTCAGATTTGGCGCAGGAGGCTCCGGTAAGCAATATTTCATGGCTACAGCACACTGCAATGGCTAACTCAGCATGCAGCAAACTACATGCGCCCAGCAACGACAACGTCGACCTCTATCGCCACTTCCTAGCTGAGTTCGACGATGAAGTGTACTGCCCTCTTCTACAGCTGCACCGAGTTCAGCCCGAGCACCATAGCTGGCAACTGCATTCCTGGTTTGATCATATTCGCTCTTGTATGATTTCGCTTGAAGAGAATATTGAGGAAGCGAATAAGATTGTCACCGAGCTTGACACCGAGTTCACTTTCGGCTCCTGGATGGCAGATGATGTGCAGCACGACGACAAGTCTGGCGCAGCGAAGCAGCCGCCGGCAACGAAGAACATCGATGACGGAAACAGAGCGACACTCTCCAAGTCCGGGTCGAACACTGACATGCTGGAAAGCCTGGACAATTTCTTCGAGGGACCCGAGGTCGTGAATGGTGGCGACAACCTCACAACCATGCAGAAGGAGTACCACATTGCGACAGGCAGTGGCGAGGGTGGTTTTACAACGCCGCGTGTTTTCACCAGGTCATTCGACGAGCTCGAAGACTCCGTCAGGGGTTTGCGACTCCACCACATTAAGTTGTCAACTAGTGACGCCGACCACGATGCTGGTGGCCATGTGAAAGTCAAAGATTTTGCTCTTCGTACACCCTGCCTGCTACCCAGTCCAGCAACGCTTCTCGAACGGCGGGAAGCTCTATGCGCTCATGAACCGACCTGGAAGCATCGGCTCATCGGTGGACAAGTCGTACATAGCCGTCGTCCCCACGATCGCAACCGAGCGCAGACGGTAGATGAACGTGGCGGCGGGCTGGATGCTTGGCTTGCAGAGTCACCCTCCCCTAGCAGGGCTGGCAGTATCCACTCTAGGATCCTTCACAGACAACATACTCTTTAAGAGCTTTGAGTGTCTCGCTTCTAATAAACTTGAAATCATATCTCACCACAGACGACGTTGGCTTTCAAAAGCACGTTCTGCCACTCTATGTTGGCACCATGCTCATCGCCAAGTTTGAGCACCAAAGGGAATGTGGCACAGTCGATAGGGTGCCCCTCTTCAGCATCGCGGTCGAAGGCCACATTCTCCATAGAGTCTGGATCGAACGATGTTGAAGGAGCTGGGAAGTCGAAAGTGAAGCGAGCTCGCTGGATCCGGAAAAGGTGAGCCAATGTGATAGCGCGCTTGACGATAGGTTGTAATGAAGCCAACTTAGCTGCGCTGCTCGCTTGCACAGATAGAGCATCCAATGTTGTAGTGATATATTCCGCAATTGTACTTGCTGCAGAATCCGAGGCTTTGTTCATCACGGCAGTCTGGTGAACGATTTCGAGACTACATGCGCGCCATTTATTGTATTGTTGGGCTTCGAGCACTTTCGACATATGGTGCGAAGTCTTGCGCAAAGATACTGCCCAATCCTCGTGTGGAGGCATACCGAACAGCAGCTGATCATCAAAGATATCCATGAGAATCGCAGCAACCGTTGACTGCAGAACAGCAATCTTGTTCTCCGATTTCCAGCCGGCCCATAGAGGCTCAAGACGCTCGAGTTGTCGATAATTGACCAAAGGTTCCAGTTTAGCCGTAAGTTCTCCAGCAGAAGCACTAATCCTAGCTCTTCTATAGCTGTTCACGGTCCAATTCTGTATCTCATGGGCCAGCGAGCCCATCTCTTGCACGAACTTCGCATCGCTTGTGACTACCGATTCCACCCGCGTAGACCTGGATATACTGCGCTTCAACTCCGTAAGTTGTCGCTGTAAACCATTGTCGCCTAGCCTCGCCTGGCTGCGCGAGCTATGCATGTCGCTCGGAGGTCTGATGCTTTCTTGCCTAGCCTCATGGACTTTCGCTCGCAGCTCTTCGCGCCAGAATGAATCCTTCTGATCCAAATCGTTTTTGAGCGTCTCTATCTCTTGCTCCAACCGCGTAGCTAACGCTACGGCCTCCCTGCGCACGCTTCTCTCTTTGTCAAGCTTTTCTCTCAGCCTAGCGATCTCGGCCTCATAGCTCAGCATCTTCGATTCAGGGATTGAATCGTGTCGTTTGGTTGGACTATGCGGACGACCGCTCGGTGGGTTGCTGAAGGGCAGTCGCTTGTTGTTCGAGCGCTCGAAAGCAGAGCGAATGCCTGATGCTTTGCGCTCCGGTTTGGCCATCATGTCTGCAACGTGCGGCAGGCTGCCTGTACTCTCTGAGGTCCGGAGGCGCGGGCGTTCGGCCATGTCTGCAGGTATGTCGTCGAGCTGAGGTGTCTGTTCGTCGTGTGTTTTGTGACCCTGCGTCGTGGGATTGACAGGGGTTCTGATGGATCTGAAGAGGATCATGCCTCGAGGTTAAGTACGCGGGCGGGAGCTCCGATGGCGTTGTCGTATGCATATGCATACAGTACGCTTGAGGCGCTGTGCCCAATTATATCATGCTTCCTGCCAGAGGTTAAAGTAAGAACTTCAGGAGCCGTGAGGGGGCCTTTCAAGGGAAGGTCAAGGAGTGTTTCAAGGGTCTCCACTCATACTTGGAACCGTTTCTACAATTGGCAACATTATGTTTGACCATGGAGTCTGCGCTTTCTTGCTCGACCGAGTGTCGTCTCGGTCGTCGACAAGCAGCGAGCTATCTCGTACTCGGCTTGTGTTGAGCTATAGCGGCGGCTCCACTGAGACCGAACAAGGAAGTTGCTTTGAGATTTGAAATCGTCCCTGTTCCATCACGTTCAACAAGAACCTGGTCACATTCGATACATATTGAGTGCGTATCGTTAAGCATACGTACTTGGAGCGATAAGAGTTTAGCGATGATCGCTTGAGCTGAATACGATTCACGAATCAATCTTGCCAATCTCAACAATGGCAACACGTGCTCGGAACCCCGACAACGCATACACCGACCTGAGCTGGGCTCGTGCCGAGATCCTCCAACAACCCTGCAAGCCCCCACACATGCAGATCAGGTACGGCACAGAGTTGTGCCTGTGCAATAATAGGCGGCAATCAATGTCCCAAGATGCGCTGTCCGAATGCCGGACGGCAATAATAATAGTGGAAAATCCGCGTTCGTCCCGTCTCTTTCAGACCGCGCGAAACTGTCGCCGGGCAGGATAGCAGCGACTATCACAGATCTGAGACCTGGCCTGACACGTTGGCCCAACCTGCGAAACTAGCCATAGGAGCACCATACCAACCGTTTGTTTTGCTGCTTAGTATGCTGCATGTCGTCCTTGCTGCCCTAGCCTCGAGCCATTGCACGCTGCACCACCGCGCCTGAAGTGTGACTCGTTTGTCTACTCGACTCCCATACGTTGCTCGAATCAAAGAATGACCAGAAATCAGCCAAGTCCATCCAGGTCGAACATCCCAATAATGACCAAGAGAGACAGCGCACGCTCTGCTTCTGCAGCTACGCAGCAGGTTGTGGAGGATAAGATTGTGATTGCCGTGGACTTTGGCACGACTTTCTCTGGTGTAGCTACGGTGTACAGCGCTACGCCTGATGAGGTCGACATCATACGCACATGGCCTGGTATCGCCCATTCTCCCCATTCAAGCTATGTTCAGTCACTAACTTCACTCCAAAGGTGGCAATGGAATCACCAGCGACAAGGTGCCTACGGAGATATCTTACCAACTGGATGCCAACACCAAGCCAATTGCAGATGTCACGCCCGAGCAGAACCCAATATCGGGAGCAACCACGACGATTCGCTGGGGCTTCATGCATAAACCAGAGGAGCTTCGGATTAAATGCATGAAGCTTTTCCTCGATCGCAACCAGAAACTGCCACATTTCGTAATACAGCACTAACAATATGTTTTCCATGCTCCAACATCACCACTGACAACCTTGTAGGTCAGTCCTTTGGAGACGGCTACCCATCTGAGGCGATATGATCGGACTGTAAAAGATGCTGTCTCGGACTTTTTGTCTGAACTCTACAAGCGTAAGCCATCACTCTGGCTAGGCTTCAAGGTACACGGAACTGACGCATCATCTCATAGATACATTGGAGACTCTGAAAAGGCGTTATGGTGAAGCGTTCATGTCGACAACGCCATGTTCTTTTGTTATCACAGTCCCTGCTGTGTGGTGTGTTTCCAGCTTCGATCTTCACAAGCACAAGATTATACAAAGCTGACACTCTTACAGGAGCGACGCCGCAAAGAATGCAACCCTCCAGGCAGCAGAGAGGGCAGGAATGGGTAAGAAGCACGAGTTAATGATGATCAGCGAGCCCGAAGCGGCGGCTGTATACGCCCTCAAGATGACACCACCCAAAGGGCTCACTGTCGGAAGCAACTTCGTCGTATGCGATGCTGGCGGTGGCACTGTCGACCTTATCGCATACAAGGTGACCAGTCTGTACCCACTGCTTTTGGAAGAGAGCGCTGTCGGCACTGGCGGACTGTGTGGCTCAGCCTTCATTGACTTCCGGTTCGAGGAGTACGTGAAAGAGCGTCTCGGCTTCAAGCAGTTCAACGAGATGAAGAGGAAAAAGCCAAAGACCTGGACGATGGGTCTGCGTTATTTTGAGGAGTTCGTGAAAAGGACCTTCAATGAGGATGAGACTGGCGACATTAACATTCCCATGCCGGGCTTACCAGACGATGAGGCTGCAGGTATCGACAGCGGATTCCTTGTCATGGATGCCGCTCAAGTGAAGAAGATATTTGAGCCTGTGATCAACCAGGTGATCGAATTGGTGCAAGGGCAAGTCGACGCCGTCAAAGCCAAGCACGGCAATGTCACTGGTATCATCCTGGTAGGCGGCTTCGGCCAGTCAAACCATCTCTACACGAAACTGAAACAACACTTCAACACCGCTCCTCCACCGCCATATACTCAACGACCAACACACGAGAGTGGCAACATGGAGCAGCCGGGCATCGAGATCCTGCAGCCACTGCATGCTTGGACTGCCGTGGTTAGAGGTGCAGCTTTGCGCGGAGTGGAAGGCAGTGTCGTCGAGAAGCGCAGAAGCAGACTTGCGTACGGCACCAGCTACGCAACCGTCTTCGACGAGAAGAAACACCCAGCCTCTGACAGATATTGGAGTCCGCTTTGGGAGAGGTGGATGGTTAGTGATCGCATGCAGTGGCACATCGCAAAGGTACTTACTTCCCACAACCAACAGTCAAATGACTAGACAGGTGACAACAGCTAAAACTAATACTAGGGTGCTCCAATCTCTTCGGACGAACCAATCTCATTCCACTACACCCGCAACTTCCGCCCCGGTCAGTCGCTCGTGGTTGAAGACGATCTGATCGCTTGCGAGGAAGACAACGCCCCAGATGCCTACAAGAAGAATCTCGTGAGCGTTTGCAAGCTCAAGACAGATTTGTCCGCAGTACCCCAAAGCCTGTTCACCACATTGACGACTAGCAAGGGTCAGGAATTCTCAAACTTGGATTTCGAGTTGCACATGAAGATCCACAGCGCAAACTTGGTCTTCGAGCTGATTGTAGATGGTGTGAAATATGGCAGCGTGCAAGCTGAGTTCCAGTAGCATATGAGCGTGGTCCGGAATTTCACGTTATAATGGCGAGGAGATTAGCTGAATATATACCCTTGGTTGACGATGTGAAGTGTGATACGATGCATATTCCATGATTTTCCTCCGTTTGAGCAACGTCTCAGTTGTAGCAGCACTGTTACCGCTCTGAGGTCAAACTTTTGCAGACAATCCTTGTATCATTTCTATCTACACAAACTCCGATATCATTTATTCGACTGGTGCGTCTGCCCCAACCCTTACCCTTCTGGTTCTGGTCACGTGATGACTTTCGAGAGCATCATGCTCAAAAGCCAATGCTCCAGGCAAGGTTCAACTAACGAATACCAACAGCTATAGTATCACTTTCGTAAGCTGCGAAATGTTCTCTCATCACGTGCTGAGTCTGAGGAACAGTGCACGAAGTTGTATGTGACGGCAAACGCCGATGTCTCGGTGGAATCGAACGCCCGTTTCGCCACATCAAGCATTTCTCCACCACCGGGTACACGTAGCCGCAGAAGAATGACACCCCATGAAGCTCTTGCTCATTCGCCATGCTGAGACGGTATGTTTACAGACTTCAAGATAGAAAGGACTGGCTTCTAATGCACTCGTAGGTCGACAATGTCGCCGGGCTCTATGCAGGCGTTCGTGATTCGGTACTGACCTGCGTTCTTCCCAAGCATTCTGGACATCTTGGCTGAGCGGGTTAGGTACTCACAAATCATGGCCACGAACAAGCAAACAAGCTGGGAGACCACTTAGCGAAAGCAGCAATCGTCCTCACACATATTTTCGCATCTCCGTTGACGCGCACGTCAAAGACCGCGGAAGCTATTCGAAAATCCCAAGTGGCTACATACCCGGCTACCGCATCTTCTGCTTTGAAAATTGTCAAAGTTCCAGAGTTGGTCGAACAGGTGTGTAGTGTCGAACACCCCGATGGACATACACTAATTGATAACAGGACTTCGGATATTATGAAGGCAAATCTTTCCAATCTCGGTCTGCAGACTCGAAGAAGACCGGACGCGAAGCACATCGTGACAAACACAAAGGTGATGAAGGCTTCGTTGATGTTGAAAGCAAGGAATCGATGGCAAAGCGAGCCAATCATTTCCTGGACCACCATCTGTTACCTCTGTTCGACTCTGACTCTGCCACCAACGAACACACAGTGGCGGTAGTCTCACATGGCATTATGCTATCAAATCTTTGGCGGCAGCTGTTGCTAAGATTGCCACGCAAGAGTCTCGCAATCGCCCCAGAAGTCATGGTAGCAAGAGGCGACATAACACTGGAACATCTTGGAGGATGGAGTAACACTGGTTACTTGCATCTTTCAATCCGTCGAGACGATACCCCAAACAGCTCCGAGGCCAATCCTGTCTCCAAGGGCGACCCATCCAACCATGCGTCTACCATTTCGAAATCTGATCCGCTACTCGCTGAGACCTCCGCGGCATCTCCCACGACCAGAAACAAATTGCCAGAGACTAGGCTAGAAGCAGTATCTGATGCTAGCGTAGCAAGGATGCTCCATGGCTGCTCTACAAAGATACTAGCTATTGATGACAAGCAGCATCTCATCGGATTGAAGCGGCAGCGTGGCGGAATAGGAAGATCTGCGCACGATGAGAGCCAGAAGAAGTTGGACGGCTTCTTCAAGAAGCAGAGAACAGCCTAGGAATGCCTTGAGAGCTTTGCTTACAATTGTGGAGATTGTCCTCGCCTTGTTTAGGACCAGGAGCGACTGCCAGTTGCCATCTTCATTAGTACCCACAACATCTCAATGTGACTCCATAGGCTTGCAAATGAGCGCACCCAACAGCCATTCGGCTTTTGCCTTCACGATTACGCGCCGATGTCAAGGCTACCTTGCTTCTTGGCCGGAGCGGCCCTGGTCGTACGAGCATTGTCAGCCATACAGCACGGCTCATGGCGTCAGGGAAAACGACTGTGACCCACACATTTAAGGCCACGAGGTCAATTCTTGTAATCTAGCCAAGACCATATCATTCCAACGGTACTTCCGGGCAACGACGAGGCGTAGTCAAGCTAACACTTGCCACGTTTCCTGTGCCGTCTCCCGAATTGCTTCAAGTAACAGACAGGTTAAGCGAACTTCAAGCCCAAGGCTTGTAGTTTGGTGCCACTCCAGTGGGTCAGCCCTCTAGAGTCACTCCAAGCAACTGTAAGTCATCGTGGAGTTCAAGCCCAAGGCTTGTAGTCTGGATGTTCGAATCGCTTGCTGCGGATCAAGACCTAGGGCTACTTCGAGCGACTGCAAGACGTAGTGGAAGTAAAAGTCGACGCTTGTAGTCTAGACTTTTGGATGGCTTGCCGTGAGCCTAAAACCACATGGAAGTGTTACAAAGGCGGCTCTGCTTTTAGCAGGTAGAAAAATGACAGGCAATCGAACCAAGCCGTATCGGTTCCATGACCCGACACTCTGATTCTACCAGATATCACATTCGACAAGACTTGTTTTCGTATGCCAAGGTAGAGGCCATGCTTAGCTACCAGTTGTGTCCCAGGCAGAGTCCTTCTAGGGCATGGCTCATCTCAGCGGAGTCCTCGGGAGGCTCAGTGAACCATGGAACAGGTAGTAGGTTAACGCGTGCCTGAGAGACTAGGTTGCCCCGCGATAGAGGCAACAATGTAACAGCCAAAATAGCTGTGCAGAGGAGTCATCTGGAGTTCCCCAGATTTACACATCACCAGTTCAAGCCTCAGTGATGACGGATCGGCGCCTGGGCAGCGCCACAATTTTAAGCGCAGTCCATGCATGCTCCAGATTCTACAAGTAATCGCCACTCATATACCGCATCCATGCTCGCACCCATGCTCTGTACTGAAGCCTGATTCCAATGCGGCCATTCTGGCTTGCATGGCTGTCAACCGAGATATCTGAGATCTGGAGATCGTCTGCTATATTGAGCGGGCAACATAAAGTTTCTGTGTAGCGAATGCGACCCGTGTCTTTACCCTTCGAGGAGATGTTTGTCTACAATGCCAAGAGCATGCCCGTCTTTTAAATTGCTTATACCGTCTCATGGCTGCTTATCGCACGACCCAGACAGTCGGTTTCCTCAGCCCAAATACTTGGCACACAAGGCTGGAGCGTGAAGACTGACAGTTGTGATCTGGTATACACAAACGGCTCAGGGTTTCCAATACGGCGGCCTCGCGAGGCTTACAAGCCCTACCACGAGTATGCGCCGCACGTGCTGCAGCATTTTACTCCCTGACAGAGCTGTCAACTTGGCTATGGAGAAGACGAAGATACAGTATCAGCTGTGTTTGACTTGACCCGAAGGCGTAAGGGGGAACAAAGTGTGGCCTTCACGAACAATACCACAAATCGAGACCTCTGCCAATCGCTGGAAACAAACCACAGCGCACAAGCGGAAGATATTTGCAGTGATGCTATAGACCGAGCTAGCTGTATCGCGCTAGGTCTGGCCATCAAGAATGGCTGCAAACACGCCAAGCCTCGAAACACAAGAGATCCAAGTCAGCCGCATCGCTGGCGTTTACTGATTCAAGGCTATTGTCGATGTCAAGGGTACAGTGAAGCCTTCGCCAGTTTTACCTCGTTGCTCCTGCGGATGAACCTGGTCCTGCAGTAGCCTGCCGTTCCATTCATCTTGACGACTGCCAAGTCTCTTGAAGCTTCACAACATCCCGCGGGCCCAGCCGTTCTGGCTGTTAGCACCGTTAGAAGAGTTTAAGCTTCAGATGCAAGTATACAGATTCAAGCACATCAGGGTTTTGTGGCAGACTAAAGACCTACGGTACTACACTACTCTGGCCTGAGATGGTGTGGTCTGGACGCCATGCCACATGGCAAGACGCTTCTTGTCGGCAGCTGTAATCATCAGCATTGACTGGCGGCGATGGGATATATATACCTGCAGATTGCCACTCAATCTTGAACTTGCTCATTCAAACTCATCCAGCAATCTGGACTACACTCGCTCATCACAACAATCGATAGCTTGCGATGCCTTCGATCAGCTCCACCTTCTGTGCCATTGCGGCAGTAGCAATTCAGATTGCCTCCGCCAAGGATTGGGACTCGCCGCCCTATACAGCCCTATACCAATACCCTTTACCGATTCCACCGGTCAAGAAGCCTTTGAAGTAAGTTGTATGAAAGCTCATCGATCCGAGATTTTCGTATTGACCTCATGCAAGGCAATTCACCTTTCCCAATGGCCCCCCAATAGATTATTACGAGATCGAAATCAAGGCTTTTGAACAGCAGGTACATGATTGAGAGTTGTGGTCAAGAGTACGTTTGAGACGCTAATCACGTTGCAGGTCTACCCCAACTTGGGCAAGACCAAGCTCGTTGGCTATGATGGCATGGCACCAGGCCCAACTTTCATGGTGCGCAAAGGAACTGAGGCGGTGGTACGTTTCATCAACAAAGCCGATAAAGCAAACTCTGTTCATCTCCATGGCTCTTATTGTAAGTACAATGTCCAGGTACGCTGATGTTAACTCAATGGTTAACCACTCCTCAGCGAGGGCACCCTTCGATGGCTGGGCGGAGGACGTTACCGAACCCAACTCGTACAAGGATTACTACTATCCCAACGGCCAGAATGCTCGTACATTATGGTATCACGATCATGCTATCGACCACACTGCAGAGAACGCATATATGGGCCAAGCTGGTACGTTTCTAAAGATTACACCTTCATTGTACCCACTTCCAGCATACTAACATCTTCAGGGTTTTATATCCTTCACGATGCTGAAGAAGAGGCAGTCAGCGGCCTACCTCAAGGAGATTATGATATTCCACTCGGCTTGACCTCTAAGCGATACAACCCAGACGGCACCCTCTGGTCGCCTGAAGCTAATCGCGAAACAACGAATCTCTTCGGCGATGTCATCCACGTCAACGGGCAACCCTGGCCATACCTCAAGGTCGAGCCACGCAAGTATCGCTTCCGTTTCTTGGATGCTGCTATCAGCCGCTCATTTCAGCTGTACTTCGAACAGGCTACAAAAGTCGGCACCAGGATCAACTTCAAGGTTGTCGGGTCCGATGCTGGCCTCCTTCTGAACCCGGTCGATACAACTCAACTCGATATCTCCATGGCTGAACGATGGGAGGTCGTTATCGATTTCAGCGCCTACAAGAACAGCAACGTGACATTGAGGAGCAACAAGAAGGTGGCCGACAATACCGACTACCTCCACACCGACAAAGTCATGCAATTCGTCGTCGGAAGCACCGTTACCAACAATGACAAGAACGACGATCTTCCCGCCAAACTCCGCGATGTTCCATTCCCGCCTGCCCACGCTACCGTCGAACACCAATTCGAGTTCCAGCGTCAGGGCGGCGAGTGGAAGGTCAATGGTGTCTCTTGGGCTGATGGTCCGGAAAAGCGGATCCTCGCAAAACCTGCACGCGGTGCCGTTGAGAACTGGATCCTTAAGAACAGCGCTGGCGGCTGGACGCACCCCGTGCACATCCACTTGATCGATTTCCAGATTGTGAGCAGGACCGGCGGCAGCCGCGGTGGTGTACAGCCGTACGAGAAAGGTAAGCATTTTTGGGATATCCCTCATGGATAGATTGCTAATTAATCATGTAGTCGCCTTGAAGGACGTGGTATGGTTGGCAACTAACGAGCAAGTCAATGTCATTGCTCGATATACGCCATGGGATGGCTTCTACATGGTCCGTCACCAAAACCCAGATTTTCCGAACACCACTAACAACGCCTTAGTTCCACTGCCACAACCTCATCCACGAGGACCACGAGATGATGGCAGCCTTTAATGTAACTGCTCTGACTGATCTGGGCTACGACGAAAAGACCAGCTTCATCGACCCTATGGAACCGCGTTACCGCAATAAATTCTTCTCGGACAGCGACCTCAGG
This sequence comes from Cladosporium cucumerinum, assembly GCA_023634325.1. Taxonomy (NCBI): domain Eukaryota; kingdom Fungi; phylum Ascomycota; class Dothideomycetes; order Cladosporiales; family Cladosporiaceae; genus Cladosporium; species Cladosporium cucumerinum. Next base: position 145,631 of record JALDQA010000001.1, read on the forward strand.
TCGCGCAGCGGCGACTTCTCCGACTCAGCAATCCAAGACAAGGTCAATTTCTTCAACGACTTAGAGGCTTACCGCAACAAGGCGGGCGTAGAGTCAGCCCTCGAGCAGTACTGGAGTACTAAGGGATCTGCCACGGCTTCCGTCAGTGCCACCACTAAGTCCAAGGGTTCCTCCGCTACCACTCTGGCAACAGTGGTGAGCTCTCCAGCAGCCGTCGCTGCATCATCATCTAGCACTCCTGCTGTTGCTACTGCTGCTGCTGCTGCTGCTGCTTCTTCTTCTAGTCCTGCAGTCGCATCTCCTTCTGCTGATGTCTCTTCCTCGGACGCGCAGATCGCCTCCTCTTCCAGCGCTGCAGCAGCTTCTCCCTCGGCAGTATGAGCTGGCTTTACTCGATTCTTTATGGTCCATCGGTATACGTATGTTTGAAGGCTTCGATTCACGAAGCCAGGGCGCCCAGGCGAAAGGAAGGATTATCGCATGTGACACGCAGGTGTGGACGAAACATTTGTCGACTTTAGTACTCATTATTGATTTGAAACAGCGAGGGCTAGCAAGGTGCCTGGTGCAAATGCTTTCGATTATACGGTCATTACTATTAGCGAACGATGACATTTATTCAGTGCAAACTTATATTTCCAAGAAGTGCGCTGTCTCATCAGCTCCATTGAGAGCAACTTTCACCGGCAACATTGCAAGGAGCGGGAGAGAGACGTTGCTGATCCATGCATTTGTGCGTTGTATGGAAACAAAGATGCGATGGGTAGCTTGGATCCTCTCAGCGGGTGACACGAGCGATTCTTTGTCACGATGCAAATAGTGAAATCATGGGAACATCACCCGCAAAGCGAGACAATCCATGTCACGATCAGCAATCAGCCATAAACAAGCTTACTCATGCTTCATTTGGACATTGTCCCTGATCGTCACTTCAAACACTACTCCTGTGATCGGACCACAGACATCACTCTCCAACCTCACAAACCTTCAATGCTGGATCGCGCCAGACCTCATTCAATACAGCACCAGATCGCTGGTAGCAACTCCATACGACGACGGAAGCGCAACCCGTACAGCCAGCAGTATCACTGTCCGACGAGAAGAACATCCTTCGTTTAGGCAATCCTCAGCAGCAACTTGCTCTTCTCAGAGCACGTGTCTGGGTTGTCTCACTTCGGTCCTGCATCTTGACGTCTCAGAACTACCACATGTGCCTTAAAGCCACTGTCCGTGGCAGACATTACCATGGTTCAGGAGCTTTCACAGTCTCTGAGCCCACATGCTCCAGAGCTCTCCCTCTTCCTCTCTCTTCTTCCCAACCACCACACACATCTTCCCTCATCTATAACAAGACAACAAACAACATGAGCGACATCGATATGGCCGATGATCGGTACGGCTCTACTGCAAGCCCAAACGAGCGCAGCTCGACAACAGATTTCCCAGCGGAAACAGTCGATACTACTGACCACAGTGCTGATGACAATGGCATAGAGCATAACACCTCCGATGACACCAATCCACTCTCCGACACGTTCGAGCAGCAGCTGTCATACAGGAGGGAGCTCCGGCCCATGAGAGAGGGGAAACGATCCCTACCAAGCACCTGGGTCGATGCCGACAAGACCGGAAATTTTGACCCTCACGAGGAAGCCCGCCAGGCCAGAGCGCGCAGGCAAAAGGCTAAGCTTTCGCAGCGCAAGAAGTTCGACTGGAATGCTGGCGAGCATACCAAGGAGTTAGGCTCCAGTCGCAGGGCCGCGGCAAAGACAAGACCGATTTTCTGTATCACTTTCAGGACGGCTTCCGGGAAGGCTGCTTTCGCTGAGCTTTGCGCGAAGTCTAAGCAAAAAGATGAGCAAGCAGGTGGTGTTTCCTTGACAGGGTATTGCCTCCGTAAGCGCGGCGGTGCGGAAGATGGTAGAGATACCGAGGGCGTACATGGGGCGGGTGTGCGTGTATCTGCCTCCGAGACACCCTTGGACCTCAGGAACCAGCCCGCAGGACGAGGGTGTTTGACTTGCCTCGCCGCGGCACAGAGGTGCAGTCTGCTGGACAACGAGCACTCCTGGCCATGCGACGACTGCAAGGAGACCGGAGACGACTGTCAGCTGATCCAGGTAGGTGGTCCCTCGTTCCAAGGCTAAGTGTGTAGACTGACGATCTGTCCAGGAACCGGAGCTCAAACTAGCGTGCACGCACTGCGAGTACATGAGCAAGAGGCAGAAATGGCTCGTATGCTCTTTCGAATACAGCCAAGACCCTGCCGATCACCACGGCCGTTGTGAGCAATGCAGGAAGGATGGCCACAAAAACTGCATTGCGGGCTCTCGGCCAGGTGTCACTCGCACGAGATTGCGTATTGGTCCGGACGGAGCACCATACCAAAACCAGGTCAGTGTCAGCCAAAGTAGACACCAGGTCAAGACTTGCAGGCAATGTCTGGACTCCCGCAGACTCTGCTCGTTTGCCTCTTGGTTTCAGGTTGGCGGTGAAAATATCTGCACGGCGTGCGACATGTGCGGTGCGGCCTGTGAGCCGCTCGGGTGGAGGCAGTCTGGAAATCAAGAATATCAGCAATCCACGATCGACTCATCAGCTAGCGGTGCTCTCGGCGGCTTGGACGTGGATATGGACGTGGATGATGACTTCTTCGCCATATTGAGCAGTCCACCGCAAACGCCGACCTCCGTCGCAAGTAGTCGCGACTCTGACTTCACTCCAGGGCCACCAGCTCACTCATCAAGCGACACCGGCGGCACCGTCAAGACAGTGCGCACAAAGTTCTGCCATCCCATGCTCTTTGACTACCAAGACAAGACCGCGGACGGGTCGGATCCATGTCACTTCTGCACCAGTGCACACTTTGGCCTGATAGGTCTGGAAGAGCGGACCACAGAAGTCATCGAGTGGTACGACGGAAGAGGCTGGGAAGAGATTGGCGGTGGCCACAGAAGCGACAGCGTAAAAGGTTCGCAGATGTGCACGCATTGTACCAAGGCACGGATGCAAATAATGATCTGCGACGATCACGCATTAGGGCGCATCAGCGAGCCGGGCGTGAAATCGGACCACGAGGCGGCATTCGCGAGGCTGTTCGAACCAGAGTCGACGGGTGTTGACCGGTGGTGTTCGGTTTGTTCAAACTTGGCCGCGTGGGAGTGCTGCTTGGGACAGGGGCACCAGCCTGGCGAAGGGTGTGGTTTGGCGCTGTGTGAGGCATGTCGCACAGATCTCGAATTGTGTGGCGGGTCACTGGATACAATGCTCCAGGTTCTCGAAGACGAATCTAGCGAGGCGCGGCCGACAGGCCTCCGAGCTGACTACGAGCTCTTGAAGGAGGACGGGTTGCTGATGCGCTACCTGAGGCATATGAATGGAATTTAGCCGTAGTCAGCAGTGAGTAGCGTAACAGCAACGGTCATAAGAAGAAGCGTGGAGCTTCACTGAGCAATGAAATCATCAGTTTTTCTAGTCTTACACTACTAGTAGGAATAGCCTTGCAATTGGAGACTTAACACAACGGTCGATGCCATCGATGCCATATCATGCTCTCTCTCAATGTACCCGCCTCAACGTACCTGTCAGCCGCCATTCAACTTGCGCCAATACCATGCCGATGAAAAGAGCAGCCAATTGTCCAAAACGCCCAGTGGTATACCCAAATGCCCTCAATCAGATGTCGCATTCTACGCGACTCCCTTCGAGCTTTCCACGTAGTCCTGGCCTGCGTGTTCGTAGTCAACGGAAAGATAGCGCTCAATGCGCTTTGCAAGCCACTGTGTCATCTTCGAGAGCTCCTCGCGGAGTCTGCTGACTGCCTGCGCATCCATATTCGTGTGTGCGATGAGGTCTGGCATTGATACTGCAAGCGTTGTTAGAATATCCAGGGCAAACAAGGTTACAAATGACAGTATTTTACCAAAGAGTCTGAGCAAATGCTCGCAGCCGTAGATGTCACACAATGTCTTGCCGGCATGTTCACCGTGGCCCTTTTCAAGCTGCTTGTGCCAGTCAAAGTACTGGTTCCGCTCAAACCTATAGAGCAGAATGCGCCCGAGGGCTTTGTTGAAGTACTCCTTGACACCGGCAATGACTTCCTCGAGAATGTCTGCATCTGCAGAGCCAGGACGGCGATGTACTGATTCTGCTTCTTCGTATTCGTTGAGGAACTGTGTGACGGAGATTGGCGCAGGAGTAGGTGCAACTTTGTTTTCCTTGGTGACTTTCTCCCAGTCATCCACCAAGATTGACTTCAGGGCGTCGGGAATGAAGATCTTGACAGCAGGTCTGCGCATGAACTCCTCTTCCTATTAAATATTCCTGTCAGCTATCGGATCACTGGGGATGTGTTTAAAAATGAATTTTGGAACGTTATAGCTTTGAGAGCGCATGGTTCTTAAGCAGTAGTGCTTGCACCGCAGGGAATTATAATCGCATGGCACGCAGATTGCGAGAAACGCAGGTAAACTGCAACGAGTAGAACATACCTTGTCGATACCCTCGATCTCGCGTGCCCTCTTCGTTCCCCTGGGCGGTGGTGGCGGGGCGACAGAACTGCGATCCTCGCTACCTCTCGCGGAGGAGCCTGGGGCGTCAGATCCGAGGCCGCGCTTCTTGGTCGCTGAAGCTATTGAGGGCTTGCCAGAGGTGGCACGGCGCTGCGCGTCCATATCTTTTCTGAGGTTGGCTGCGAGCTCCTTGTTCTCATCTGTGAGTTTGCGAATGCGCTCTTGTGAGACCCAGTCATCCCAGCTAAGAGAATATCAGCAAAAGTTCATGAGGTATGGTACAAATCCACGAGGTGGCGCTGGCACTTCGTGGCCCATCAATGATGAACACGTAGCATGAGCTGTTTCTCTGACAATCAACGCGCGCAATGTCGATGGCATTGCGGCCGCGACACATTTGGAGCACTGGGTGCTCAAGATAGTCGCAGTTGCCATCGCGCCTCGCCCGCGACCGTCGAGCCGAGAGAGAACATAAATTGGCAGCACGGCAAGACAGGGTGAATGCTTACGTGTTCTTCCAGCCCTTGTAGTGAATCTTGTACACGTAGCCGTCGCCCTTGTCATTGGGATCCTTAGGTTTGACGTCGAGTACTTTGGCCTCATAAAGGAGCTCGAGGTGGAAGCAGAGCACTTTCTCATCCTTGGAGTACTCGGCATTGTTAGCTTTTGATGGAGCCATGGTCGCAAGGTTTATCGCGTAGTCCTAGTGCCAGATTCCCGTGTTTTGTAGTAAAGTGGCGGAAAGTGAAGGTCGTGCGTGAATGTTTGCTGCGATGGTCGTAATGCTGGCGTTGACGGGAATTTGGGAACGCGTTCTGGCACTTCCGTGCTTGGGGCTCGGACCACCGTGCTTGCAAGTCCTTGAAGGTATTTGGCCAAGTGACCAGTTACTGCACACTGTGGTTTTGTCGTCTCAAGTGAACTATTGCGGCGAGCGGAATAACGAAGGAGGAGGTTCGATGGACGAGTGAAAGTGTGTGCGTTCTTTACTATGAATTCTATATGAAAATCCTCTTCGCCAATCTTATCGTCCTCATGTTCTCTTCCTCCGGACTATTGTCAATCACAGCCTCACTTCACTGATTTGGTTACCACTGGAGCCACTATGACATTCAGGCTTGCAGCAAACTAATCACTGGTACATCACATATTGAGTATTACGAGAAGCTGCAATGGCCACTCCCGCACTCACCTGTTCTGTACATATATGTACTCATATCACGATCAGAGCGAGGGAGGCTACTCACCTGTTTTCATGTTGGCCGGAGCAGAGTGTCTAAAAATTATGATGAATATCTCAAAAATGTTCGTCTTCGGGCTATGAGTGTTGTGTACTAACCTCGTCCTTGCTTCCAAATACACTTCATCCTTACTGCAGTCGAACACCGGCGGTCTTCTGGCGCTTGCCCTCTCTGCCTTGCACGTTCATCATGCCGCCCTCGTCGCCGACGTTCAACACGCCCTTGGCCATGTTCTTCTTTTCGTCTTCGATCTTCTTGAGCCTCTTCTCAGTCTTCTGCTTGCCACTACCCTTACCGTGGAACATGTGTGAAAGGTGCTTGAAGGCCTCCTTCTGGTTCATGCTGCGACCAAACTCATCGTGGTACTGTAATTTGACATCCGGGCGGTAATCGCGGTTGAACATCTCGGCTTGCAGTTTGCTGAGATACTGCTCGCGCTGTTCGTTTTGTCGGCGCGCAAAGTCGTCGCGGTCCTTGTGCGACATCTTCTCCCAGCGGCCCGATTTGCGTTCCGACTCTCGCTGATCACGTGCGCGTTGGTCGAATTCGTCGATGAGATTTTGTTTCTCAGCCAGGAATTTGTTGCGTCTGCGATCCTTCTCGGCGAGTTCGCCTCCGGCGCCATCTGCGACAAGACCTCTCTTTCGTAGGAGGTTTAGTGAAGCAGCAATTCCTTCACCAGCCATGTTGTCTTCATCATCAAGGCCTGTGGTTGTAACCTCGGCAGCTGGTGTACTGACTTCCCTGCTGGCGCGAGCCTCTCTGTCTTCCGCATCCGCAACTTCGGCATATGACTGTCCGGCCATTGTCGCGTCGCCATCCTCGTCCTCTCCGTCGTCATCAGCAGCGGGTCCACTAGATCGCTGGCGTGCTCTTCGCTCGCGATCTGAGTCGTCTTCGCGCTCATCCGGCTTCTTGAGGTTTGCGACGAATTCTGTGGTCTCGTCGATTATCATTCCGCCCTCTTCTTGCTCATCTTCGTCCACGGGCATCTCTTCGCGCATTTGTCTTGCAAGCTCGGCGCCGTCCATCTTCTTGCGCTTCTTTAGCGCTTGCCTTCTTTGCTCTGCAAGTTTTGCTTGCAAGTCCTCATCGTCCTCGAAATCGTACACTCTCTTCTTGCTAGCTGTAGCAGAACTGCTCTGAGCGCCGTCCACCTCCATGGCGTCTGTTTGTGCCGCTGCAGTGGGCTCTGGGATCGGAATGATGTCGTCCTCGTCGGCGGCTTTCTGTCGTGTCTTTTTCTCCTTCTTCTTCTTAGGCTTCTTGACCTTCACGGTAGATGGATCGACGTAATCCGACACAGGTGTGTCGTCTTGGAAGATGTCCAGGTTGATCTTGATACCCTTGCTCTTGGCTTGGCCGTTCGTTTCAAGCGCTTTGCGCTTACTTTCCACTGTGCTGCCTTTACCATCCAGCGTGAAGCGCTTTGCTTGTTTCCCATCGATCTCCTCGTCGTACTTTGAAAGCACACCTTTGACATCTTCTTGTTCAGTGGGATCATAGTCAGGTCGCTTCTTCAGCAGCCGCAACTTCTCCTCCAGCTTCTCCTTTGCATTCAGCTCCTGGTTCTCCAGCTCGTCATCCTCACTGTCAGCGCCGATCTCAGCGTCCTTCAGTGTGAGAATTTGCTCGCCGGTCATCTCGTCGAACTGATCCGCCTCGTGCGCCACCTTCACGCCCGCAAGATCCTTCGAAGTGTACTCGGCCTGCATCTCGCGCTCGCGCTCTGCCAATTCCGCCTCCATCTTGCGCGCTTTCTCGATCTTCTTCTGTCTCTTCTTCTGCTGCATGAGCCATGATCGCGTGTCCAGTTCTTCGCCTTCGTCGGCATCGCCCAGTCCTTTGCCCTCCAGCTTTGCATGGCGTTGCATCGCATCGCGCGCCTTCTTTGCGGCCTCTTTGCGCTTCTCGCGATCGATCTTCTCCTGGCGTTCCGCCTCGAGTCTCTGCCAGTTGTCGCCAGCAGCAGCTTGGCGCTTGTCGAGTGTGCTGATGTTATCTTCCTCGCTCTCGCTGTCATCGTCCTTCTGCTTGAACTCAGGTCCTCCTGAGGCGGCGGCGCCCGGCACTGGCAAAGGCGCCATGCCGAGCGACGCGCGCACCTTGTTCATCTGCTCGATCGAAGCGGCGTCCATGATGGGCGACTGTTGTGTTGTGTTGCAAGGCGGATGTAGGAGGAAAGAGGGCGCGAGCTTTGCTTGCCATGTGAAAGCCGACGATCACGGAGCGCCACACGATAAACCCTAACCCTCCCAAACACATAGACACTATAGAACTGCATCAATCGTACACGTACAAGTGTGTTACTCGAAAATCTTATTAGACGGACTATATGATAGTCTATTAATGAGCCTATATGTATGGCTCTGTCACTATATTGACACCTCATATCGTCCGAGTGTCACTGGAAGCCCAGACCAGACAGACCTCGACACCACGTCTGCATCATCTTAATCAGACAAGCATCATGAACAGTATTGACATATATAAGCACTCGACTCGGACGAGCATATGAGTCTCATTGATCTACACGTAATTGGAGATAATACCAGCTCATATATACCAAGGTATGAGACTCGGAATTTTTCGTCTCTCAAATAAAGCGTAAAGGACCACCAAGTCATGGTAATGTATATTCGCAATTTTTTTGCAATCTGCAAACCGACAAGGTTGACCACCGTCAGATCTCAAGGTCACATTCTTGAGAGATCGAACTGAACGACACATGAAGCGCTTGCGGTCACGGTCAGGTGGGCATTAATAGTAGTATCGTCAAGAGGGGCCACATGATTCACTTAGGCTGTGACTGTGATTGTCCTAAGGCGAGTGGTTGAGCTTATCTTGAAGCAAATGCACGAGTGATCAGTGCAGACCACGCGTGCGTATATTTCATCGCTCAAGTCGTACCAGGTTTAGCATCATTGGCAGTGCACTGGACAGAGGACGGGAGCAAGACTGAGCGTAAACAATTATGCAGACGGGAAGGGAAGTCCAAATAGAAAGGGTATCATTTAACGTATTCAGAGGTAACATTGGTATTCTTTTGGGTTGTTCTACCTGAAAAGGCTTTGCTTTCCCCCGAACATGAACGCCGTGTAACAAACTCGTCCAAGCAAGCGAGAGAAGAAACCGCTTAAGCGGCAACCTCGAGGTCCTTCTTGAGGGTACCCTCGATCTGCTTCTTCTCGGCAGGGGTCTGGTAAGCACCGTGACCGAACTTGGACGAGGTGTCGATCCACTTGAGCTCGACCTTCTCGAGGGCGCGGCGGGAGGTGTGGACGAACATGGACTTGCGGAGGGTCATGACACGCTTCTTGACACCAGGGACGGAACCCTTGAGGAGAACGAAGTCGTTCTTGACCTCACCGTAGCGGACGAAGCCACCCATACTGGAAAAATATTAGTGATCTGGAGAAAATTGCGCAAAGTACAGAATGAACATACGGTGTGATGCGCTTCTTGCTGACGTCGAAGTCAGTGGAGGCGGAGCCCTCGTCGTCACCCTTGCCGATGCGGTAGATCTTGTGGTTGACGGAGGTACGGTGGTGGTAACCGTCCTGACCAGCACGGGCAACAGTCCACTGGACGTGGTTAGGGTGCCAGGCACCGATACAGGCGACCTTGCGGAGACCCTTGTGGGTCTTGCGAGGAAGCTTCTTGGTGCCCCAACGGCTGGTGACACCAGAGAAACCGTGGCCCTTGGTGATGGCGATGCAGTCGATCATCTCGTTCTGCTCGAAGATGCTGGACACCTCGATGGGCTTCTCGAAGAGACCCTGGCCGAACTCGACCTTGTCGGCGACGGAGCCACCGTTGATCTGGACCTCCATAAGGTGGGCCTTCTTCTGGCGGATGGGGGTCTTGGTGATCTGGGAGTGGGCGAGGACACGGACGACGGTGCAGTACTTCTTCATGCGCTCGAGCTCGCGGGTGATGTTCTTGCCACCCTCCTCGGAGTGCTTCTTGGCGTACTTGGTGAAGGCCTTTTTCTTGCTCTTGTACCAGTTCCTGTAGAAGCGACGCTTGACCTCGTCGGAAAGGTGCTCAGCCCACACAGTGGTCAACGAGCGGAGTCCACGGGGAGTCTCGATGTAGCCAACCAAGCCAACGGCGATCATCTGTGAGTTTGTACGGATCAGCGCATGCCATGAATGGTATTGGCGCAAATTCTCGTACCGGAGGAGTTTCGATGACCGTAGCGGCCTCGACGATCTCCTTCTTGTGCAACTTGGCACCAGGGCGGTCCAGGTCACGGACGATGGTGGTCATACCGGCCTTGTAACCGAGCATGGCGGTAAGGTGGACGGGCTTCTTGGAGTCATCCTTGGGGAAGCTGTACGAGCGGGTGTCAGTGACTGCTACCGGTGTTCATGTATCCTCGCCTTCGCCGCCGCCGACTTTTTCTCTCCACGTCCAGCGACCGATGCGATTTTCTTCCTCCAGAGCAGTGTGTGTGATCGTACCTCTTCACCTTTCCGCGGTGACGGGTGCAACGCTTCCTGGGAAGGAAAGCGAGCGAGCCGTGACGGGGCGCCTCGAACTTCCTGTGAGACATCTTTGCTAGGGGGTTAGTAAAGACGGATGGATGTCGAAAACCTGGAAGTCGCGATCGTTCAAATCTTAGAAAGGCAGCGACGTTTGCGCTTGCGCTAGGCGTGTGTGCGGTCGGGAGTATCCGCAGCCAAGGCGGCCACCAGCGCACCGACTCCCGCTCTTCGAGCAGCTTCAAAAGTTCACGCCAGCGCGCTCAAATGCTAATGTTCTTTCTTACTATACAGCAGATTTGTGTCCGGCGGTCCTGGCGCGCCTTCGGGTGCTGTCGGTTGACTGCCGCGACAGTTCGACCGTACATGGAGCTCTGCTTTTCGAAGTGAGGACGTTCCGGTTGACAGATCTCAGACCAACTGTGGCGCGTGTCTTGAGCTCTTCGTGAGCTCGGCACGTCGTCCGGGCGCTATATTCCTAATCGTTCCTGAGCCCGTCGGGCGTTGAGGGCTGGGACAAACCATAGCTTGCCTACATACAATTTTTCGCGACTGCATTCCGGAGAGATGAGCCGGCAGCAGTTGTAATGTCTGAATTTGAAGTCATGTGACCTCCAAATCGATCGCGGTTATCTGCGAAACCTTGAATTTTTTTTCGGATATACGCCTTGTCTTTGACCGCTTGGATCGAGCAGATCAAGTCGAGAGACCAATGTGCACTGGACGTGATGCGCAATCCAGAAAATGCTAGTTTAATCTTATTTGTGGAGCTTTCTTCAAGCAAGGGTCTAAACTACGGAGACCTCGACTCTTTCTCCACTCACGTATCCTTGCTACTCAGGCATCGAGAGGGTCTCTAGTACGTGTTTCCACTTTGATGTTCCATCACTTCTGGACATTCAGCGCTGGCAAGCGTTAGAATCTTTTGGGCACTAGCAAATACATATAAGACGGACAAACGGCACGACCCGTTATTTCAAACAGCATTGGATTGAAGAATCAGTTTACAAAGCTTCTAGTCAAACATCCAAATCCCCTGCTTGTTGAAAGCCATCTCTGGAAAGCATCGATCCAGACCGGGAACACCCAAACAATCCTAGCAGCCTTGCACTCCAATCCCATCATCTACTTGGGAATGCAGTGCTTGCACTCATCAATGTTGGCAGCAGTTCCGGCAGCGGAGCCGGCCAAGTGCAGAACACATTCTGTCCATGATAAACTTTTGTGTTGACGTTCTCAACATCTGACGATGACTTACTAGCGAGATCCTCCTTGGTGCAGCCGCTGGGCAGGGAGATCAGGAGTCTCTCGCCGTCGTAGTTGGTGAAGCCAGTGGCATCAGTAGCCTGGGAGGCAGCGGGCAAGGCGGTGGCAGCGGCGGCCAGGACGAAGATGGAGAGGATGAACTGCATATTGGTGGTTGGTTGGAAGCTGGAGCTTGTTGGTTTGGGGAGTGTGTGGAAGTTGTTGGTATTCTGGATGAAGAGTTGATGAGCTGAATGATGAGGGAGAAGCATAGAATCGTATGTTGTGATGCTCTTACTTATACATTTGCCTCTGCACCTCTTCGTGCCGAGCGATGTCTTCTTGTCGAAGTGTTGGCTCATTGCCGTCTTCGATGACCGACTCGGGCTTGCCTAATGCATGTGTCCTCACCTTCTCCATCAAGGCCAGTGGAATCCTTCGAGTATCCGCACCTCGTGTGCTAGGCTTGGAAATATCTGTCTAACGGAGTCGTCCGGCAATTTGTAATGCGTTGTGCATCTCAACAAGGATATCTAGGCGTCGTGAATCCTTTCCATAGCGAAGTTATCCATTGCAAGTTCGTTGTAGGCGACTGGCAAGACGATGGTTGCCGTTGTTTCGATCTATCACCCCTCTGGCAGTGTTGGTCAGGAAAGAAATGCAAATTGAGACAAAGTCAATATCTCGACCAACCATCCAAGCATCCAAGTCGAGCAGTTTTTGCAGGGGTTTGGGCGGATGATGTTACATCGGAGTCTCTTAGTTGCCCGTAGGATTTAGCCTCTTGCATACTATCAGAATCCGTGAACCCTAGTGAATAATGATGCATTGAGGAGAGATTCGATATGCAGGGAGCATGCATCGCATACTTGTGCCGTGACCCGATAGCCTGATCCTCCCCAGTGCTCTTAGAAACACTAGTATCTTCAATCGCATTATCAGCAACTCCTGCTTGTCATCAACAGCAGGCTATAGTTGCGACATAAGCATCTTTTCCATACCCAGAAATGTATCAGGTGAAGCATCCAGACTACAAGGTTAGTGTGGCATTGAATATAAGGCCGTAATACGAGGCGCTGTGAAGATGATCCACCTGCTCTTGCAAGAGTTTTGTGGATCAGTTGCCAGATGCCCATTCGAATGGCTTCGGAGATATGGTTAACAACAGCCTCGTATTTGGCTCGGGCAGCGGATGTGCCTTGGAAAAGTAGCGGAGGTCCAGCTTAAGTAAGGTGCTCACTCCAGTCCCTCGGATCCAAGCGAAGACTGTCGTTTCGTGCCTGCTTCACATCGTCCTACATGGTTGCGGCCTTGCGAACGTCTCTGGAGCATTGGACAACTTAGTCAAGAGCAACAACGGCAAGTATCACCTCTTCCACGGCAAGGAGATAGATCGGTAGGCCACGGAAGAATTCCAGTCCCACTATCAGATGTAACAGATCGTGTTCTAGCAGGAACAAAAAGCGGAACGACCATGATGAGCGTGTCTTAGCGAAGCTTGTTATGACATGCAAGATAGCAAAACAGCTCGGTTGGCAGCGACTTAAGAGATATACCTGTCCCGGAGAATCCAAGCTAGTCGTTAGACTCTGGCTTGAAGAGTTATGTGGCTTCAGGCCTCCCGACGGATCAAACATCCTTCTCCAGGGCTGGATGGATTCATCGATGATTTGAACAATCTTTCTCCCAAAGGAATATGCGACACAGTAGATGAAGGTCTTCAAGATTTTGGAGTCTAGCCTCAAGTTGCGATCTGGGTGGCTGCACGCTTCAAACAACAATCATGTCCACGCTAGTCTAACTTTCGACCCGCGAAAACATCAATCGTTGATCGTTAGTATCGAAGGATCGAATGCAGCCTCCATCCTCGGAACCCGGGAAACACACTACAACACTCCTCAATCATCTTTTTCCCGCCGTATCTCACCGCGGAGATAATCCGCAATTTTCATCCTTCAAGGCGTTCCACTTTCGCCTCCGAGTCTAGCAGAGCCAGCCCTACAGTACCAGTTGTCTAGTCCAAGATTCTTCCCAATGCTTTGGTCAAAAGAGGCAGTTGAGTGATATTCCTTGACCGCTACCTTTACTTACGGCTTGTTTCTTCTTCTTCTTCTTCTTCTTCTTCTTCTTCTTCTTCTTCTTCTTTGTTGTTCGGTTGGAAGGTTGGAAGGTAAAGAGGAGAGCAAACGCCGGGCAAATTGGAACAGCCGGTCTACGACGAGAGATGCAAATCATTTCACGCTTCCGATCTAATCATTTCTTTTCCCCTCCATCTGTGGAACGACTTTCTTCGTCGTTACGCCCAGAAGTCTCCGCTCCCGTCGACGATCCTGGGTATCGTCATCATAATCATTCGTCTTTGCTGGCCATCAATCTAGCCTCCCCCCCCCTTTCCCCCCCAAGAAAAATCCTATTTTGTCGGCCTCTAACCCAAGCCCACAATATCGTTTCCCAATCGCTCCGAACCTACGCATCAATCATTAATCAATCAATCAATCAAATCAATCAATCAATCAATCAATCAATCAATCAATCAATCAATCAATCAATCAATCAATCAATCAATCAATCAATCAATCAATCAATCAATCAATCAATCAATCGAAATCATCGTCACCACGACCGCCATCACTCCCACATATCCTTCCACTCCCCACTAATCTTCCCCATCTCGCGCTCTAACCTCCTCTCATCGTCTTCGCTACCTCCACTCCTCTCTTCCAGCCTCCGAGCCTTCCTCAGCACATCCCTGTACCTCTCCTGCAATCTCAACTCCGCGTCCCGTCGCTCCTTGGCTTTGCGTCCAAGGTACTTGATATCGTCCTCCTTGATCGCAGTGCGGAAGACTTTGCGCATGCGGCGAGAGTAAAGCTGGCAACTCGTGCCGATACCCTCTCCATACACCGGCTGGACGGTACGATTGAAGCGTAGAGCGATGTCGGCATTCTTGCGCGCCTCGGGCTCGACAATCTCCTCGTAGCAGTCTTCGCAGACTGTGAAATCAGGCATGGAAGGGTTGAAGTGCCACAGGCCGCCGAGCAGCATGTTGTCGCGCTCGCATTCGCGGATGCGGAGTTTGCGTTCCACGAGGTTGATGAGAGACATTGAGTCTGGCAGTTTGCGGGTGGCGACAGCGCGATCATGCATGTCCAGGATCTTATCCAGGTACACCGAGAAGCGGTTGCCTTCTGTGCGGAGAGCGCATTTTCGCTTTTCGTATGATGCTCTAGTTGGTAGTCGTGTGAAAAGGCCGTTTAGGGTTGGCAAGAGACGCTCAATCTTGCGTACGTCGTTGTAGCAGACGTGGAAGTCGCGCACAAAGTAGCCCTCCGGATCGCGAAGGCCGTACCATGATCGTATAGATTCCACACTGCCTGGACAGGGCTCACTGGTTAGCTCAATCTCGGCAAGGTCACGCATCAAGATGAGGTCCGGCTTGCGTTGTTGCAAAGTGAGGATATATGCGAGCCGAATCCAGGGTGTGGAAAAGGCGCATTGGACTCTGGTGCTCAAGGACCGGGGTACGGCACGCCTAAAGCCATTTCGGTAGATGGTTCGCTCAAAGACGTCTTCAATGCAATAGGGACAGAAATCGAGATTCGGACATCCGACCAAGGTGTACCAATCGTCGTATCCAGACACCGGGTCAGGTCTGGGGCATCCTGGCATACCTCTGGCCAGCATCTCTTCGACCTCGTGCTTTGTTGGAGGTACACCATTGAGCGAAGTCTTACGTGTGGTCTCTGGTCGTACAGGTCTGGAGAATGTAGATGGAGAGCGAGCCTCTATAGGGGAAGTGTTGGCGAAGGAGTGTCGCATAGGCAACGCTGGCCTG
The DNA here is from genome assembly GCA_023634325.1 of Cladosporium cucumerinum. Lineage (NCBI taxonomy): Eukaryota > Fungi > Ascomycota > Dothideomycetes > Cladosporiales > Cladosporiaceae > Cladosporium > Cladosporium cucumerinum. The sequence goes on from JALDQA010000001.1 coordinate 160,950, forward strand.
GAATTGCTAGAATTTGGGAAATCGAAGTTGCTGGTCGATGGTGACTCTGCCCGTGACAGCGTCATTGACTCTTGTTGCATGGGCATCTCCAGCGATGCAGACCTAGGCCCAAATGCTGGGTACGCACGCTCCGTGGGTGTGAATGCCTTTGGTGTTCCTGGCTCGTCATAGATAGGATACGGTAGCCCACCAACTGAGGCAGAAGTTACTCGTGGGACTTCTGGTGCAGACTCCATGCGCATCGAGGCAGAAAGGCGAGAAGGTGGCTTCAGAGTACTCGTCCTTGGTCTTCCTGACGTGACAGCCATCAGGGAGCTCCAGTCCAGATCGCTTGCAGGCATCGGCGGCATGTTAGGCATTCGAACAGGCCCAGCTGAAGAAGTTGGTGTACTGGGACGAGACCCAGCCGTAGAAGGCGTTCCGGACGATGGCGCACTGCCGCCACTCCGTGTGAATTCCTGCTCTCTTGGGGAGTGGCGAGAGTGAGATGGTGATGCTGAGGCTCTTGAGGTCATCGGTGCTGGCGAGATGTTGCGAGAGTCTCTCGTTGCAGGAGGATACGTCGTGTGCGGCGAAAGAGTCGATGCAGGAGAGTTTACTTTTGCAGTTGCGGCAGGCTGATCAAGGTCACTCATAGCTGATGAGGATACAAGAGGCGATGGGCGAGCTGATTTCTCAAAATTCTTAGGTCTGGGCAACGAGGCCGCACCGTCGGTTTGTCGTCGTGCATCTCTGCGTGGGCTTCGAGGAGGAGAGGACTCTGCTGGAGACTGTGATGCAAAGTCGACAACAGATGTGGTCTGACTCTCTGACGGTCTTCTCTCGGGTCTGCGGGACGATTTTGACCGTCTTCGATGCAGACTGAGAGGGGTGTCGCTCAGATCTGTTGCAATGGCGTCCTCGTCTGAAGGGGTTGACTCGAAGTAATCACGGCTTTTCCTTGAACGTGGCGAAAGCCTGACAGAGTCCCTCCTAGGCGAAGCTGGCTGAGAAGCTGCGTTGAAACGAGTCGTCTTACGGGGCTTCGAGTCACTCGACGGTGGCGTGAGAGAGTCTGGCGAAAGGAAGTTCCCGCTCGGGACAAGGTCTTCCTTGACAGGTGTTGACCTCGAGTAGGCATACGTCGATGGTGCTCTTTTCTGGAATTCAGGCGCGACCTCGCTCATGTCCAGACCCAAATTGCTCGGCCTCTTCGACCGACCTCTTGATGCCTTTTCATCCTCACTTGTAGGTGGTGTGGGTATAGTCTTTGCAGATGGAGCCTCTCTCTCAGAGTCTGAGGTTACAACATATTTCTGCTCTTGCGGTTGGGACATCCCAGGTACATCCAGTATGATTGGCTCTTGGTCGATGTCGCCCTTGGACGGCGCTTCATCCTCGCCGCTTTCACTCGGAGGTTGTCTCGCCCACGCTTCTCGAGCGAGCGACGTTGCTTCGCTTTCGACGATGGGTGCTGGCGGCCATGATCGACGCTTACGAACGGATGAGCGAGCCCTGCTGCGTGCTCTAGCGGGGTCGTGGGAGCGCTGGGAGGGGTATGAGTACCGATCGTCGTAGGAGTACCGGTCTGATCGGCGACTGTCGATGGTGTTAGTGATTGTGAGGGCTGGCAAAGCAATGGCACTGCATACGGCACGGTGGTAGGGCTGAGGTATACATCCTCCCTCACTCGGGTACGCGGCACGGCATCATAGTGGTCGTAATGGTCGTATTGAGGTTGAAGCAGTGGTGGCGGCGGCGGCGGCGGGCGAGAGCGAGAGCGCTGACGGGAGCGCGAGTCGTAGTAGTCGTGGTAATCGTTATAGGAAGCCATGCGGCAGGACACTGTCCCGGAGCTCAGCGGGACATGAGAACGATGAGACACGAGAGAGAGCAAACAATAGGATATCAGGCGCGGCGGGGTTCCTGAGGGTTTTTAGGGTGGATGCTTTGGTGTTTGGGAGAGAGTAGAGGGGTGTTTGGGAGCGGGACGATGGGTAGGGCGGAGGTGAGGGGCGATCGGCAGCAGCAGTGCAGTGCAGTGCAGTGTAGTGTAGTGTAGTGCAGTGCAGTAGTGGGAGGAGACAGAAGACAGGACAGGATGCAGGCTGCTCTGGGCGACAGGCTCTTGGGAGAGTGGGAAGGGGTTGTCTTGAGTCTTGTGCTTCAATCTAACAGCAGCGCGCGGGTGGAGCAAGAAGCAGGTCACTTAAGAGAAAGCGTCGCTCTGGTCGTTTGCCCAAGGTCGCTCGGCCCAGTACCAAGAGGGACCGAGCCGGAGTTGCAGTGCCAGTCTTTGCTTTGCTTTTGCCTTGCAGTGCTGCTGCCAATCTTTGCCTTTGCTTTGCCTTGCAGTGCTGCTGCCACTCAGCTCAGTAGTGCCACCACCACCCCCCCTCCCCCTCCCCTCCCCTCTCTTCAAGAGCCACGGCGCAGCCCGTCAACTGACCTAACCAGACCATGGCACGGCGAGCCTTGCATAACTATATGAATTAATAATATCCCGCGGACATTATTATGATTCCTGCTCGTCATGCTGCTGTACATAATACCTACTGTACGCTACAATACATAGTCTTACTGGTAGACTCAGGACTTAGACACAGAGAACGCAGGCTACTGCTTCACCGCTTCTTCTCTTCTCTTCCCACACATAAGTAAGAGAGAGAGAGAGAGAGAGAGAGAGAGAGATAGCTGCGCCAGGTACATACATACATACACCACCACCACCACCACCACCACCACGAACAGCTAGCTACAGCTGCTCTCACACCCCCCAAAAGCGCATCCAGCCCTGGCGATCTCTGTTTGTGGTGGCAGGTACCTGTATACTGTATGCTCGTACATACGTACAACCACTTATTATCACGCACTACCTTATGCATCTTCACACACGGGCCTGTTCTGCCCTGCCAGTTGCAGCTGCAGCTGCAGACGAGGCGATGCAGAGGCGATGCAGCAGCCCACATACTGTAAGTTACTTCCACCCACGCCGCCTCGCTAGCCGCATAGCGCTGCTGCATCTGGCACGTAAAGGGATCTCAGCCATCCGCCATCCGCGCCGCCCGCCTTGCCCTGCGAGTCTTGGCTGGGGCACTGCCTACTGTTCTCGCTACCTGATCATTTATTGTACATCCGTGTAGAGGAGGCACGGTGCCTCGCCATCTCAACACCCCAGCCCTCGTTTCACCACCAATGCCAAAGATGGCTATGAGCCCAACGCGAACTTGCCACCTCGAGTCGCTGAGCGCATCTGCACGTTGAGTCTTTTACTCTTCGCAACCGCAGGACATCGAACGATCGAGGCTTGCCCGCCAGGTAAAACTTCCTAGCTACTACATAACTGTACGCGCAGCACCAGAAAGACCCGCCCACCTGCAGGCTGCAGAAAGGTACAACTGCATCGGTACCTTTTTGCGAGCAGCGCCAAGAAAAGGCACATCGCGTGCAACTCCAACATGAACAATCATTCTCTCGATGGCGTGCAGCCGCCCTGCCCGTGGCTGCCGTGGCGCTCGCAAGTGCTTGCTTGCTTGCGCGCCGGGATGCCCGCCGAGTCTCTGGGAAATCGCTGACAGCTGTGTAGGTTATGCATGCGAGATGCCGGCACCCGTCCGTGGGCACTGAGCAGCACCGCCTGGGCTCACCGTCACCCCGGCGCTGTATCACTCTCACCCGACAGCCACCCGCGTGGCCGCATTGCTGATGGGACACCTTATCCAGCCTTGCCACGATGGCTGTCGAGTGGCAAACAAACATCCGATCTCTGCATATGCAACGCACCGACAACCCTACTCGCAAGAGGCTGAAGAGGAAGATCTAGGCGTCCATTCCATGAGCTTTGGCGGTGACGATGTACTTCCCGCGCTACTTTCACGTGCAAACGGCGCGCAGCATCAGTATTGTTGCATGCTAGCTTGCTGTCAAATTTGGCGATTTCGTTCGAGTTGAACTCGTTCGATCTACACCATTTCGCGAGCGGCATCCAACTGATCCAGTCGGCATAGCAATTTTTTCTCTGTAGCTTGTCAGCACTGCTCTTTCTGGCACATGTCAACGAGCGAAACAGGCAGCCACTTCCTCCAATGCTGGTAGCTTCTGAGCAACACCGCAACATGACTCTTATTCCGTACAACCATGGACTCGAATCACAGCGTCCTGAAGCCGACTTATTGCTGCCTAGCAATAGCTCACCCAATGCAGATAGAATATGCGTCGCTCCCCAAGGAAAAAGAGTCAAAGTGTAACACAACCCGCACCCTGGACACATTCCAACATTCCAGTACTTTCAACTTGTAACACCGCATCCAACGCCCAAGACACTCCGATCGATAGGATACATGCCAGTAGAGTACATCTATTCCTCGCTCAAGCCAAATACCCCCGAGCCTCATCGCCACCTGGAAGCCTTGGGGGAAAAAAAGGTACATATGTAGGTTACGCACACGGCGCAGGATACACGTAGACGCAGTACATACAGACACTTCCAGCCGCATCATGTGCCTCGCGATCAACTCCCGCCGTTATGTCCGCAAAGTCACTGTCCCAACATTGGGTTGTTGAGGAAAGAAGCGCCGGTCGAGTATATGTGGTACAGCAGCAACATGTCGGAGGAGACAGCTTGTCGTTGTGGGCGGAGGCTGCGCCGGTAAGGCGTGAGGCTATATGGGAGGAATGGGCACCAATGTGGAAGGGTAGTCTAGCTTGCTGGGAAGGCTAGATGCATGTAACTGTGGTTGTCCGGCAGCAGTCAGAGCAGTGTGTCTCCGAGTCTACACAACAGCGATCCGGTGTGCTAAGTTACCAGTCTGGCATCGCCTTGCGGTCCGGGCCAGGGCTGCCATCGAGATACAACTGGAGCTCCTTCGTATTCCGGCGTCTACTACGTTAGCATTCCCTAGGTTTGGGTCCACCATCATTCCAAAAGAAAAGAAAGAAGAAAAAAACGTTCCGAACCGATGGTAGTTGATCGAAAACACCTGCCCTGCCTTTGCTGTATTGCCGTATCCTCCTATCGTTGGAACATCGTCGACAAAAAGATATTGATCAGAGTGGGACTCGAACCCACGCGGATTGCTCCACTAGCAAGCGATGTTAACTGTGTCGAAGCACAGTTGTACCACCTGAAGCTAGCGCCATAACCACTCGGCCATCTGACCGGGTTGTTCAACTGATAATTGATGAAGAACCTGCGAATGAAAGAATATATAAGGCTCCAGACGGAGAAGTGGTGATAATGGACGGCGGGGGATTGTTTAAGCACTGTCAAGCTCAGTACTTGACAGCAGGAGGAACGGCCAGGCTCATCAGCCGGAGGAAATGGTGTTCGATGATGGCGATCATTCGATAGGCCACAGATAGCATTTGAGTGAAGTCGACCCTTGGACGGGAGACTGCGGCTGAACGGCAGGCCCCCCCGGTATACAAGGCAGAATCGATAGCAAGATGTGAATGGCAAAGATGAGAACATCGTAGTCGACGTATGCGACCACTCATGGTGCTGGTTGTTGGCGTGGTAATTCGATCAGACTCTAGAGTTGAAAGCAGCGAGTTCTAAGAGCGGACTTCCCTGGTGAAGTCCATGATATTTCGACACTTTCTCTCGATCACGACGGTGGTAAATAGTTAGGTAGATCTCAGGAGCGGGAGTGAGCGGAAACACCAATCACTGCCAACGCATGTGTATAGCAGTTTCGCGGATCGCACCGGCCTTGCCAAACTACCAAGAGGCATCTTGCTGACAAGAACACACGAAGGTCGACGTGCTTGCGGCAAAGCCGACAGTCCTACCTGATCTCTCAAGTGGCTTGCCATGGGCACATCTCGTCGATACTGTGATCGTATTTGAGTATGATCCAATGAGTTGTTCTCAAGCAGCCGCGGGAATCTGTACCACCGTCATGCATGCATCATTGACGCCGTCCCTTTCTTGAAGTATACTGTCCAGTGAGATGTCCTTGAGCCAGTGTGACTAGCTTCGTGGCCTTTGTGCATATACTAGCACCATTGTTTTCCCAATCGGTAATAGACTTGCTGATGAGTGGGACTTCAGGATGCGGATGTCAAACGGTGGCGAATTTTTGAGGAGTGCCGATCTGCTCCAAGGCGCCAACGAGAGCGACCAGACACTCTGAAACAAAATTGACTCGAAGCTGATGCAGGCCAATGGCGCCTCCATCCTCTGACTGTTTGGTGTTTCTTTTTCCAGCAGACCTCCGTTCCTATCAGTTGAGACTTTCTTTAAGAGACAGCACATGGCGCATTAGGTCCGAATCATCATGATCTTTTGGTCAGTAATGTGCTCGAATTGAAGATCACACTTCATCATGTGTACACTGTGCTCGGTGGATGAGAGTAAGGGGTTCGGTAACAATACAAAGTGAACATTCAACTCGCTACTACTCCCGCGCATCTATGGCTACATAAACTCCGTATTTACAAAGAGTCCTGGAGGAGCTTGTTCATCTTGGCGATCTTGGCCGAGACGGAAAGGTCGATAGTGCGGTCGCCGATCTCGACAACGAGGCCGCCACGGATCTCAGGGTTGACCTGTCGCGCGCGAAACGTTAGTAAAACAATATTCCCTAGCTTTTCGGATACCGCGTCCGCGCATCCTTTCATGCATGCGTACATACCTTGGGCACAACCTTCAGCTTCTTGCCCTGACCAACAAACGAGCTCTTGCTGACAGCGTTCTCCAACTGCTTGACGACCTTGGCATCAAGCGGGCTGGCGGAAGTGATGGTCATCTCGACCTCGCCGCGGGCGGCGGACATGAGGGTGCCGAACTTCTCGCTGACGCCCTCGAGGATGGAGAGACGGTTGTTGGAGGCCAGGGTCTCGAGGAACTGCTTGACGGTCTTGTCGGTGCTGCCGGTGGACTTCTGGAGCTCGGCGACGATCTGCTGCTTGTCCTCAGGGGAGAGAGTAGGGGCAGACAGGATGGTCTGGAGGCCGGCGTCCTTCTTGAAGGTGGCCTGGAAGTTCTCCATGGCCTTGGAGACGGCATCGAGGGAGGAGGACTTGGCGGCTGCAGTGTACTATTGGGCGCGCCGGAAGCGTCAGTTTCCCGTCTCTTCCATCTTTTCTTCCTTCACTCCTAGAGTATCCTGCTGTTACGTACCAGCGCGCTGGCGTAGGTACCGTCAACGCCGAAGAGAGGGACAGGAGGCTTCGCATCGACCTTTGCGGCCTCGGCGAAACCCCTCGAGGAGACGGCCTGGAAGCGCGGCGCGACGGCGCGGGCGCTGCGAGCGGCGACACGGCTGGCGAGCATGTTGGCGGCGGTGTGGGAGGGGTGGGTTGGTGGTGAGGTGGTGGTGATAGGGTAGCGTAGCGTAGCGGGTGCTTCGAAGCTCGATCTCTGAGGTTGCACTCGCCAATGTTCGTCGGGCAAAGTCGCGGAAGGCGCCCGTATGGTCTGTGCGCATTGAGATGCGAAGATGGGGAGATGGAGGAGGATCTTCTTGTTCAATGCCACGACTGACATATTTTCTTCTTTCACACATCAGGGATAATGACAACAACTAATTGCATGTTCGACACCAACTTCTTCCATCATAGTCATTCAACTCATTACAGCCACAAACTTATCTAACTTTACTCATAACCGTATCCGGGCCCCTCTCAGCGCTAATATCCGCTGCGGCAGCCTTGACAGCATTCATCATGCTCCTCTCAAAGTCGTCTCGACTCTTCAACACTGCCTCAACCCACCCAAACTGCACGTCCCAGTACGCCAGCTTCATCGAAGAATACGCCTCGACGACCTCGGCTCCCTTGCTGGCACTCAAGAGGTCCGAGAAATTCGACACAGCCCGCCACTTCTCCTTTGCAATCTCGAAAGCGTCCGGATACTTCTTGAAGAAATCGAATGCAGCGACAACATCCTCGCGGATCTTGTCGGTGAAAGGATCGGTGCGACGGAATTTGGCGCCCTTGTTGCGCGCGGCTCCTAGATAGCGGACGAGCAACTCGTCTGCAAGTTCTTCCACCAGGATCTCTCGCAGCGAAGGGTGGAAGACTTCCGTGTAGTCGTTGAGGTAGTCCTCGAATGTTGTGATGATGGCTGGCATGCATGCTTCCTGGTACCAGCTGGGGGTGAAGAACTTCTGCATGATTTCCTTAAAGTCGACGTTGAAAATGGTCTTCGCGAAGAGGGCAATGCAGTGAGTTGACAAGTCGACGTAGGCGTTTGACAATGCCTCGTGCTCGACTTGTGATGAAATGGCATATGCAGGGCTGACCATTTCCTCAAAGTCATTCCTGAAGCGCGTGAGGAAAGACGCGGCGCCCGACATGGTATCGTCGTCGATGTTGGCAATCTGATCGTTCGCAATAGCCACAAGCCAGTCGTGGTATGCGCTGACAGCCTCTTCGTTGAGCTGGCCTGTCTCGAATTTGTGTGCCTCGTCGTCGACCAGGCGCTCCCACATATGTTGACGCTGCTTGAGGGCGACGTACATAGCGTCGACCACACCTTCGACGACATCCGGACGGCCAGAATTCTGTGCAACCATCAAGTTCTCGCGAAGCATTGTCCACATGTCTCCCAAAGACTTCGTGTGCAGGTGATTGTCGGCATTCTGGTCCAGACTGTTCTCTGCACGCGTGAGGAACTGTTGCTTGTCGTTGTCTCCCATACGACCCATCCAGTCCTCCACTTTCTTCGCGATAAGAGAGCGATATTCTCGAACCAGATCGTGTTCTCGTGAGTCGATAACATGCGGTTTAAGATCGCTCTCGTCAACGCCTAAACGGGTCATTTTGTTGTAGTATTTTGGCACCCAATTTAAAATTGCCAGCATATGCACAGGCGTGATTTCAGGGTCACCCAGTCGCGAAACCAGAAAGTCGTGCATGAGCTTGTGATATATCTTCACGTAGGTCTTGAAGATTTTCCACTTCTTCGGCATCAAGTCCTGCATCCCCAGCTTGACAGTGTTGAGTTCGTTGAAGAACCATTTGAGACTCTTCTCCAGCAGACCGGGCTCTTCTTGGAACTCCTGTGCGAGCTGTGTGAATTGGTCGTTCGCGCTAAACTCAATCGCTGCCAGGAACTTCTTCTTGTATCCTCTCAACTCTCGCTGACCGACGTTGAGAGCTTTGAATCGGCTTGCCACGTCTTGAAATTCTCTCTGCGCATCTTGTAGAGCCTTGACTTGCTTATCTTTCTTCTCTTCCTCCTCAATCACCAGAGCTAATCTGACGATAAGTGACATCTGACCCTCGAGAACCAGAGGTATCAGGTTACAACAAGCCGTTCCAACGTGTTGATCAAACCATTCTACCGTATCGTCCAGTCGTTTAAAATGGTCTTGGAGCGTGCTCTCGCCGTCAATCGGTAGGTTCTCAATCAGCTCTTGCCCGCTCTCCCCGTCTGCGCCTTTCACTTGTTCCATCGCCTGATCCCTCACATCTCTCAACTCGCTCAACCCTCCATGTATAGCCAACAGATTAGGCTGCGAGCTCAATTCTTCCGAATCCTCGCTCAACAGCTCCTCCAACTCCATCAACCTCGCGCCAAACCCTCCAATGGCATCCTTCATGCTCTCCACCGCAGCGAAGTTCCTCTGCATGACGCTCATGCGGTTGATCTCAGGGAAATCGCGGATCATGCCCTGCGCTTCAGCGCACAGCTTGTCGATCTTCATCATCTCGTCCTTGATCGAGTTGACGATCTTCTGGCCCTCGGTGATGCTGGACATGCCATTTTGCGTGATTTCCAGCTGGTCTTTCAGTCCGACTTTGAGCTGCGAGTCGATCGCGGCTTTCTTGCGAGTGAATTCGGAGCGCAGGGAGGGGAGCTTGTCGAGGTCGTCAGGGTGTTTGAGGAGTTCGGCGAGTTTGGAGGTCGTGTCTTCTAGCGTTGCGTCGTTCATGGTTGTGGAGAGAGTAGGCGAGGAGGCGACCGGCGCCTTGTACTGCTGGAATCCACCAGGCCGAGTGCTAAAGTCGTCTAGTAAGTGTTTCTGGGTGTTGATGTTGAACGTTGCCTGTTGCATGTGCTCTCCCCAGGATCAAGGGCCGATCTCTCCGCGATTCAAGGCCGGGAGTCGCCGTAAAGCTTACTTGCGCTCATTGGCGAAGACTGCGGCGAAGAGCAGGAGATGGTATAATACAGCATATTGAAGGAAACACCAGCCGCTTAAACCTACAACCCAACACTACCAATCGTCAAGCCAATTCGTAAATCTACGGTCACCTGGAATTGCAAAAAAAAAACTCTGCGACATTGTACGTCCGCCCGCCTCGAACCTTCCTCCGCAAAGAAGAAGCAGCACATCCTAACACTCCTCAAGAACTCGAGAAACTCGCCTCAAGACCACACCCACCCAACCCGAAAAACCACAAAACCCCCCCCAAAAATGTCCACCCCAACGGCCAGCGCCTTCTTCCGCGTCACCCTCATGCGCTCCGCCATCGGCCTGCCACGCAAAACCAGCGGCGTGCTCAAAGCCCTCGGCCTGCACAAGCGCATGCGCACCGTCTACCACCCCGTCTCGCCCGACATTGCCGGTCAAATCTTCGCCGTGAAAGAGCTGGTCGACGTGCAAGAAGTGGAGCAGCGCCTGACGCACTCGGAGATGAAGGAGTTGAGGAAGCCGGACACGGGATTCTGGGTTGAGAAGAGGGCGAGGGATGCTAGGAAGTGAGATGGAGGAATGGTGCTGGATTTTTTCTGTCTGAGATGGCAGAGGGAAAGGGAATGTAAAGGGCATATTTGGGGGTGTTTTGGGAGTTTTGTTTTTCCTAGGCGGGTGTATTGATATTGCATGGAAACCCCGAGGGCGAGAAGAGAAGCATTGGAGGTTCTGGCAGGCATGTCGCAGGGAGAGAGACTATGGTTACGACGGCTATTGTTGAAGAAAACGAAGGGGTCTGCTCTCAAAAGGTCGACCAGCGCATGCGCGTCTTGAGTGGCGCGACGCGGACTAGGAGCCAACATGTATAATACGAAAATGCACGCTCAATTGTAAGAATACAGGATAATAGCTCTGCTAGAAACCCCATCATCCATAGTAACAATAACTAAGCTTGCGTCTCTTCTTTTGCCTTACCCTCATCAGCCTCCCCAATCACAGGACCAGCTCCAGCACTTTCCGACGACATTGCAGGCGCGTTGGCATTGCGACTAATAGCAGCAGCATTTAACCTCTGATCAAGAGCTTTCAAAGCCAAAGCTCTCCTCCTCTCAGCCTCCGCCTTCTTTCCACCCCCAGCACCACCAGACTGATTCATGATGCTCGGCAGTCCTCCCTCCGACCGTGACGCAGCATTCTCCGTCGCAGTCTCAATGGCAGAATCCGAAAACGGCGTGCAAAGCTTAAGCTGCACAAGCGCATTGAAAACCGAATCGCAAACCGGAGCCAAGACAGGATGGAAAACATCCGGGAAGAAAGACACGAAAGCGAAAGTCTCGCTTGGGTCGCCTTTCATCACGCCACCGGTTGCCGATTCTGTGGCACCGATGTCTGAGATCCGGTAGAAGCGTAGGTAGAGCCAGCCGGTGAGGAAGCCGAACATTGCTAGCCAGAATGCAGTGTCGGTGCCCAAGAGTGGCCCAGAGAGCATGTTTGCGAGCACGAAGAGGGCGGGGAAGTGCTTGATGCGAACCCGCAAGAGAGAATTGAACAGGCTGACCGTGTGTTCGGGGACGAGTTGCTTAAGTGAGACGAGGAACGCTGCGCTCAGTGCGAGCATGCCGTTGATTGGAGTAGGACTGCGTATGTACGTTAGTTCTCTTGATTCAGTCAATATTAATCAGTATACTCACTGCGGCGGAGAATGCCCAGTCAATCCATGCCACACCGCATAAACGAAAAACGTCAAAATCGAAGGAATCATCGTGACGAAAAGCACAAACTTCGCAAACTCCTGCCCTCCCCACGCTCGCTCGAGGTATTTGCCTCCGAACCAAACAACAGCCGATGAAATGACCAGGGAGACGATATTGTTCTCGATGAGCGCGCTAGTAAGGAATGTCCAAGGGTAGATGATCGACTTGGACGGAATCAGAACCAGATACGGGATCGCCCATTGTGACGAAGTCAGGTATGTCGAGGGAGTCGTTGCGGACTGCTCGTTTGCTGGGGTGGCGGAGGACCAGGCGCGGAAACGAAGAACTGCGTTGATGGCAGATAGCGCGAGGAGAGCAAGCAGGAGGGCCCGAGTGAGGGGAGGGAGGTTGATTCGAGGAGGCATTCTAAAAAGTTGCCTTTAGTTATGTCGATACTGTTCTCCCTGCGTGAAGTTGGAAATATGTCCTTGAGACCTGGAACCAGACCAGGGTGCCATGCGGCGGCTCGTCGGCGGGCGTGGAGATCCCTTTTAAGCTAACACATGCGGCTAATCAAGCTACAGCGCGCTAGTGGGTGTACCCGTCTCATTCACTTCCGGCCAACGTACCTTCCTCGTCAAGAGGATCGCGCCTTCCTTTTTTTTGTGAAAAACAAATCAAGATACACAAATGAAGTCTGACATGACTTCAGATCTGATTAGGATACTTGAAGTCAAGATTTGGCAAATCTAAACTCGATTCGAACTCTCGCCTGTTTTTCGATACATGGAATTGACGTTACGTGGTCGAGGTTATACACGGTACCATCATTGACAACAGCAGTATACTTACCAATGGCTGATACAATTTCGTATTGATTGCTATTCTCAGCTCAAATAACATACCTTTGACGAATTCGGGTGCAGTTTCCCTGATTTGCACACAACGTACTACAGGTCAGGTTGCCCGAAGTTTCACCAAGGAAGCCGCGCACGAGAAAGTGTGCCATGGTGCCTTGACGGCATCGAGTCTTCCTACAGTTGCTCATATGCGCGTACGTTACATTCGATGGTAACGATCAATTCCTCAACATTAGCAGGGGTATCAGTCAGGTCATATACAAGTAGGCTACATGAAGTTTACGGGCTCATCGCGCCGTTGACAAGGTTATCATCGTTGTTATTGCTGCTGCCAGAGAGAGGCGGGCGGAAAGAGATGACAGCAATCTGTGGACATGCGTTAGCTTAACATCTCTATCGAAAATGAAAATCATTCGTGAACATACCTGTCTCTCCACAGCAAAGCCCAGCCTCTCGCCGTCAGGACTCCAGCTCAAGCTAGGCTCGCTGAGAGCCTCGCTTTCGTCTGCATCATCGTGTTCGGCGGTCTGCCTCCACGACACTAATGGCCTGGAATCAAAAGCGCTCAGGTCCTCATTGTCTACGCGCCATATGCGGGCGGAGTCGGTGCCGCCAAGCGCAAGATGCTTGCCATCCGGCGACCATGACAAGGCAAGTGCAGGGCTGTGACCAAGGTCGAGTGTAGCTACTTGCTCGAAAGCGAGAGCACCTGATGTCGAGTACCCGTATAGGACCGCCGTGCCATCTTCGAAGCATGCAGCCACCAATCCTCTTTCCCCAGAAGCCTCGTCTTGTGGTTGTAGAGCAAGCGCGGATAGCTGTTCGCGTATTTCAATAACTGTGAGCGAGGCTTCGTCCGATCCCGAATTGGGACTGACGTATGTGGCCAGCTTCCTCTCCGTGGTTGATGCGAAAAGCAGCAGACCTCTTTTGGCGTCGTGTCGCACTTTGTCCCATCTTATGTTTCCAGGTGCAATTTCCAGTATTTGCTCTGCTAGGTGATGCACTGCAATCGACTCCGGCGCGAAACCGTTCGTCAATGAAGATTCAGGCTTCAATAGTGAGTAGGAGCTGGTGATGCCCTCATCGCCACAAACAACGAATGACTCGTCATTTGTCCAGACTGCGTCCAGCACTTGGTGTTCAAACATTCGCCAAGCCACAGGCTCTTTCCGTTGTGTGGGTTTGTCTTCTTCTGTAGGCGTCTCGTACACCTGTACCAGACCACGTTTGAGATTCGTCCGTACAACCAACAAGTGCTCACCTGATGGGCTGTAGCGAATGCAGATTATGATTCCAGCAGGCTCTAATAATGGCAGGCTGGAGGGGTATGGGATCGAGCCCAAGTCTCGTCCAACGTCCATCAGTACGTGACTTGCAGACTGCTTGTCGCCAGCCGTACCACGCAAGCTGTCGATGGCGCAAGTGGCGAAATGACCTTTCGGATGCCAGGCTGTGGCTGTAATGATCGCCTCTGGTGGTATTGATGGCTGGTCCACATGTTCGACTGTCGACATATCGCCGTTTCCCAGATTCGGGACGCGATAGTATCGGCAGAGATCTTCGCCGACAGCCAGAAGAGTTGACTGTTCGGCGGGATCTTTGAGTGGGCTCCAGCTCGAATGGAATACCTTCGCCATTGGCTTTGACACGCTGAAAGATATTGTGCTTGTCTTAGGGCCCCGACGGACCTCTGTTTGCGTTGCCACATCCAGGCTGTCATATCGTTCCGCGGGAGCTTCGATAGCATCCTCTGATGGCGCTTCTGGAGAAGCAGCTTCGGCATCGTCTTCAGGGTCGCCTGGGGACGCTGAGGCAGCATCCAAGTCCATTGCATCTCTGTCTCCATTCACATGCACTCCCTCAGGACCAGGACTGATCCTCTGCCTCTTCGCTGCAGGTGTGGGGAACTCGTCAGGCGCTCTTATACCTCCTGCTTGTGGCACTCTTCCTTTCCTTTTACCACTACTAGATGGCCTACTGCCATTCGCCCCATCTTCCTCCATGCCTTCAGCAGTCATGTCCATAGTCCATCGGAAGCGACGTTCATTGCGCCCCACTCGCGCCTGCAACTCATCGTGCGCGAGGCCATCCTGAATCACTGAAACCAGCTCATAGCGATGGACGGTCGGGGTGAAAGGTAGATCCTCAGGGTCGCGGTATTCGTGTGGGCGATTCCAGTCGCGGTAGAACGCCTTGGCGGTGCTTTCGTGGCCGGATTCTTGTAGGTAGCGTAGGATCAGGTAGTTGATGTGGTCGGAGGATAGAGGGCCTGAATGCGCCATGGCTAAAGAATGGCGGTGAGCGGGGTTGTGTTGTGATCGCTCGGGGCGGAATGTATCAACAGATGAGGGTCATGCGATTATTCGAAAGGTATAATAGAGTACACGCGACAGATGGCGCACGTGTTGTGGTTGGAGCGACTCGTGGTGTAGCCATGTTGAATTGACGACGCGCGGGTCGCTGCTACCGCCGCCGCCTGCTAGCGACCCTAACCCTAGCTTGGCGTAAGGACTGTGCTTTGCAGGTGCATGCATGGATTTAATTGCAAGTACTCAAGCCTACTGCATACCTTGCATGCACGTACAGCTATATGTCAAGAAGTGCCTCAATGAGAGCCGTGAACAGACACCGTCAGACGCAGATGGTACGGGTGTCTTTACACCCACGTTAATACACGTGTATCGGGACGGTTTGGACGATGGCCGAAGTGTCGAGTGCCGATAGTTTGTGCTAAGGTAGATCAATGGTCATGTATAATCATCATGGTCTTTCTTTGATTGTGTCTGTCAAAGCATTGACACAGTATACACTATGATTCTCAGATATGTTGAACGACTACACCACAGCTATGACAAGCAACATGTCCAATGTTGTCGTTCCCTGTCACAGATGCGTCTGGTCCTGGTGCTGGTGTGGAGCGAGCGTTCGTCACGAGCTTGGACGCTTCAGTACCTTGCAGAAGCTGCGAATTTCCACAGCAGGGAGATGCTTTGTTTCTGATGTTATTAGAGGCTCAGACATGAACTCTACTGTCTGATACTTGAAATTACAAAACCGCTCAAGGTCGTACTCAAGGGCTCAGAGGACACAGCTCGGTCTGCCGCCTCATTCTCGTTCTCGTGCAATTCTGTTCTGGCTGAAGAAGAAGGAGAAGAAGAAGAAGAAGAAGAAGAAGCACTGTTGCACTTCCTCTGCCGGCCGATTCCCGTGCCCTCAACTCGTTCCCCGCTTCTCCATGATTCAATCATCGCATCCTTGCCACCGGGCCGTCGGTGCAGCTTCACATCTTGAGATTCTTATCGCAGGAGTTCATAGTACGTTACCACAAAATTCAATGTTGTGCAATTGAAGCAACGCATCTGTCCCTATGTCTGTAACCTTGACAGATATTGCAGGCACGAGCTTGGCGATAACAGCACGATTCATCTCAGCGGAGTCATCATGTCCACAAGACGAGAAGCCATCCACTCTGGATACCCCGTCTAACCGTCCCGTCCACCACCGCATATCGGCAGATCTCGTTCGCACTTCTGCCGTTGCGGTAGTTACTTCCAGTACGTCTGACCTTGCCATATTAACCAAGAACTTGGAGGAGCCCGATCTCGCACGCCACGCTTCGCCACGTGTGTCGCAGTGCCACACCCGTACCTATATACCCTTTGGGAACAGGGCTGCACCCCAGGTGTATTACGCCGCATCTATGGCCACTGCATGTGGGGTTGAATGCGGGCCTGCTCTCATAGAGAAGTGAAGCATCAAGATCGCTGCCAACTAGCCGTTGACGTCTCTTACCCTTCCAAGTCATGCAACCGCCGAAGGTTTGCCAGGGGACTCCACCCGCTGGCATCTCTATCAACATATAGCTAGGTAACTCTCTCTCGCCTTCCGCTGCTCTTTCCTATAATCTCTTTCAGCTTGTTCGTCCGTTTACGGGGGCTTTGCTACATATATCAAAATGTCTGCCGTCCCTAATGTTCCAGAGTCTGTGCATGCTCAAAAAGAATCGACTGCAGACGCCACCCTGAAGTACCTACTACATAACAAGCAGGCAACAGCAGAAAACCTTACGCGAGTTGATTCGAAGACTGCGAATGGCGTTAACGGCACGGTACCAGAGTGGTCCGTCCACGACTCGCCAATAGAGAACCAGAGGCCCATTAAAGTCATTATCATTGGAGCTGGCTATTCAGGAATCTACCTAGGAATCAGAATACCAGAGCGGTTGCGCAATTGCGAGCTCGTGATCTACGAGAAGAACAAAGGCGTCGGCGGCGCATGGTGAGTTTGATATTGCATGCCATTATTTTCATTTTCATTTTCTGACGAACATCAGGCACGAGAACAGATACCCCGGCGCTGCGTGTGACGTACCTTCACATTCATACCAATTCTCATTCAACCCAAAGCATGACTGGTCAGCACTCTACGCGCCTTCGTCAGAAATCCGTGAATATCTAGAATCGACAGCACGGAAATATGGCGTTGGACGATTCACAAAGCTCGAGCACGAAGTCACAAATTGCCGATGGGACGAGTCTGAGGGCAAGTGGCACGTCCACGTCAAGCGACCTGATGGAAGCGTGGTCGAGGACACCAGCGACATGCTCATCAGCGCTCGCGGATTGCTCAACAACAAGCAATGGCCTAACATCGACGGGCTCTGGGATTTCAAGGGTGAGATCATGCACTCAGCTTCCTGGAATGAGGACTACGACTTCAAGGGTAAGAAAGTCGGCATAATCGGACTGGGTAGCAGCGCCATCCAGATCATCCCAAAACTACAGCAAGTCCCCGACATCCAACTATCCTGTTTCATCCGCGGTCGCACGTGGATCTCGCCTCCCCTAGGCCAACACTCGCAAGACGAGCTAGGCCTCGAGAGCATATACTTCAACAAAAACCAAATAGAACGTTTCAAAGCCGATCCCGAAGCCTGGCTAAAATTCCGCATGAAGATCGAAGCAGACGCCAACAACATCCACGCCATCACCCTCAAAGGCACCAAAATGCAAACAGAAGCACAAGCGGAATTCGAACGAGGCATGGAAGAGAGACTGGCCAAGAAACCACACTACATGGACTCCCTCAAACCCACTTTCGCTCCTGGCTGCAGACGACTGACTCCGGGCCCTGGCTTCCTCGAAGCCCTCGTTGAAGACAACGTCGACTACATCCGCGACCACATCGAGTGCATCACCCCCGAAGGCGTCATAACCAAAGACGGCAAACTCCACGAACTCGACGGCCTCGTCTGCGCAACAGGCTTCTACACCTCCTCCGCCCCTCCCTTCCCCGTCACCGGCCTAAACGGCCTCGCCCTCCAAGACCACTGGCACGATCGCGCGACCAACTACCTCTCCCTCGCCACCGACAACTTCCCCAACCACATGATGATGCTGGGCCCCAACGCCGCCATCGGCGAAGGCAGCCTCACGATGATGATCGAGAGCACAGGCGACTACATCTGCAAAGCGCTGCGCAAGCTGCAGAAAGAAAACCTCAAGTCCATGGTCGTCAAGCCCGCGCGCGTGCGCGACTTTCTGCGCTACGTCGACAGCTACTTCCGCGGGACTGTTTTCATGGACGAGTGCCAGTCGTGGTACAAGAAGAACGGCCAAGGTCGGTCCGGGACGACCGTCACGGGCTTGTGGCCTGGCTCGACGCTACATTGCATCGAGGCCTTGCGGAGCCCGAGGTGGGAGGATTATGAGTATGAGTATTTGCCTGAGGAGAATGGCGCGGAGGTTAATCAGATGGCGTGGCTGGGGAATGGGTGGGGAGCGACGCAGATGAGGGAGCCGGTGAGGGTGGTGGATCTGAGCTTTTATCTGTTGCCGGAGTTCCAGGATCCACCTTTGGAGCATGAGCCGGAGAAGAAGGCAATGTTGAATATCAGGCCTTGGTCGTACTAGAGGATTTGAATGGCGCTGTCGGAGACGTAGATATGTGGACACGAATCCATGATTCATATGTGCCTTGTAGCGCAGCAGCATCCACTAGCCTGTGTCATCTTCGACTTTCACCAGGAATGTGCACGGTACCACCAGCGAAGCCAAACTTCGTTCCGAAAGCATTTACATTTCAGCAAAAGGCCATCTATCTACCTCTCCGCGCTCGCCGGCGCAAAGCAGGTGTGCGTACGAGCACTATCGATTCTCTGGGGTATCTATGTATTGATCGATCAAGCATATCGCTGCCAAAACTCCTTCCGAAGCAAAAAAAAAACACATTTCATGAGAGAGCCATTAACACATGACGCGTAAACCATAATCGCAATAAGAATCATGACGTCACGCAGAAACGCTTCGTTACCGTCTGACAAAACCGTGCATGGCAGCCGTTGAGTGCGAGAGAGCGTGTGAAATTACCGCTCGCGCCTACGCTCCTGGTACTGCACTCTCTCGTTCGCATTCCTGGTCACGCCGAACAGGTACGCCAGCTCTTGCACGCCCAAGCGGGAGATACTCTGGTTCTGCTTCTCGTCGAGCGCCTCCTCGATAAGGGCGCGCTTCTTCTCCTGAAGCTCGATGATGCGGTCCTCGACTGTGCTCGGGATGAGCACACGATGGACTTTGACTGGTCTGACTTGACCAATGCGGTGCGCACGGTCGATCGCCTGCTCCTCAACGTACGGGTTCCAGAAGGGATCGAGGATGATGACGCGGTTGGCCACATTGAGGTTCAAGCCTGCATTGCCAGCTTTCAGCGAGACCAGCATGATGCGCACATTCTTGCGTGCATCTTTGAAGTCATCGACAGCATCGCCTCGCATCTTGGCGTTCATGCTGCCGTCATAACGTCTGTAGCCCCAGCCCTTACCCTCGATGGGCACTTCTGCAAGATCAAGCAATGATGTCCACTGGCTGAAGATTAAGACCTTCTCGCCATCATCGGCCGTTTCGATGATTTCTTCGAGGAATTCCATCATCCGATCAATTTTCGCTGATGAGACAAAAGTCTTGCGAAGTTTGTGGAGGTACTTCTTCTTCGCTCCAGCGTTGCGGGTCGAGAGCTTCTTGAGGTCTGCAAGGGAGAGTTGGTTCTGCTTGCCTTTGCCTTTCTTGCTCTTCTTGCTCTTTTTTGGCTTCTTGTCTTTCTTGTCTTTTGTGTCCGCTTTGCTTTTGCGTCGAGATGAGCCCATCACGTCGCCGTCCTCGTCGTTGTCATCATCGTTGGCTTCCTCCTTGACCGCAGATTTGCCCTTGGATTTGCTCTCAGACTTGACCCCGGATTTAGGCTCGGTCTCCTCTGCCTCAGATTCAGTTGAAGAGTCATTATGCTCAATTTTGGCATCGTCTGCGACGACAAAGCCATCGAGCGTCTGATCTTGGTCGTCGTCTTCATCGATGTCGCTGTCAGTATCGCTATCGCTTTCTCCAGACATAGTTTCAGAGCCATCAGCCTCCAATTCTTCGAGCTCCTCCTTTGTCAACAGCTCGCGCATGTGAACCTTTTTGAAGCTGTTGAAGTCGGTGATACGTTTGGTATCGATGTTGCCTCTGCACTCGGGGCACCTGATCTGGGTACCGTTCTCGTTCCCCTGTGCTAGCTGACTAGTCGGGTCGGAAAGCGTGACAAAACAATCACGGCAAGTATCGTGACCACAGGGAAGGAAGATGGCAGGGTTGGTGCAGCCGTCCATGCAGATCGGGCATTCGAAGTTGCCGTCTGTCTCCTTGATACGGGCAACGACCGGTGGAGCGAGTTCCTCGGCGAGCTTGACCATGTCTTCGATGGCAACGCCAGCGGCTTCAGAGACACTAAAATCTTTGATCAAATGAGGGTGGCAACAAGCTTGTCGTAGACGAAGTAGCAAGACCAATATTGCAGTGTATGACCGTCCCACAGTTCCAGCCTTGAGATATTTGTTGAACTGGACAGCAGTCTTCGACTCCAACGCCTTGTAGAGGTTGTCTTCGTCTTTGTTGAAGGTTGCATGTTGGACTTCGGTAGTGCGCTCAGGGAGGACAAGAATTGGCTTGCCACGATACGTGCTCTTCTTCGTGCGACGCAGCATGATTCCCTTGCATAGAACTTGCAGCTTTCTCATCGCTGTTTGTCTCTCCTCTTCCATCTGACCCTTCAGCGGCGTCACGAAATTGAAGCGGAACGCATCCCACACGCAGTAAGGCTTGATGCGTAGGAAGTGAATCAACGAATATAGCTCACCTATGTTGTTCATCATCGGCGTGCCTGTCATGCAAAAGCGGTACCTGGCGTTAACCATGCACGCGCCCTTGGCTGTTTGTGTCGACTTGTTCTTGATGCACTGCGCCTCATCAAGAATGACACGGTACCAAAGAGCGTCCGGGTCGATGAGGGCGCAACGCTCTGCCTGATTGGGCCGCGCATCAGGGTCATGCTTCTTGCGGAGGGAGAACGCTTCCATCTTCTTAACCTCAGAAGCCAAGCTGCCGAATGTTGTGATCACGATGTCATAATGCTGAAGATCTCGAAAACTTCGCTTCTTAGTTGCGCCATGATGAAGAAACACTGTGAGTGCATGGCGACCAGTCTTGACTTTCTGCTGGATTTCTTGCTTCCATTGGCGGAGCAGCGCTACTGGGGCGACAATCAGGGTGGTCTTGCAGCGCGGGTCTTCTGACTTTCTGGTCACGATCAGTGACAGCATCTGGATTGTTTTGCCAAGACCCATATCATCAGCAAGGATGCCGCCCTTATTCGTGCCCTCTTCAGCCTTTTTCAACCAAGTCAGACCCATTTCTTGGTATTGGTGAAGTCGCACAGCCATAGCTTCCGGTGTGGGGACAAGCAAGTGGTCGGGTATGTCTTCATCAGGACGAATGTTATTAAGGAGGTCATTGATCTCCTCTGCGGTCTTTGCCGGATCGTGCTCTTGAATTTGGTCGAAGCGACGTCGATACATATCCTCATGGCCCAGGTACGAGTTCAGCACCCGCGATCCAGTGAACATGGGCTCATCGTCATCGTCATCGTCGTACAATGGGAAAGGCCGTGAACTCGAGCCTGGGATCAGACGTTGCAACTCTTCCATCGGGCCACCAGCTACCCTCGGTACATTGTGTGCGCCGTATGTTGCGCGAGGGCTCGGAGCCGCGATTGGGCGAGGCGGAAAGCTGTATGTCTGTGAATTTGAGTTCTGCTGCTGAGCGAGCAAATTGGGTGGGGGGTACACTTTCTGGCCGTTGTTGTATACACTCACTGTCGGGAAACCTGGCTGATTTGAGTAGGGGTTTACTTGCTGGCCGTTGTAGGTCATGTTGAAGCCCGGATATGCTCCGGGCATTGAAGGGTATGAAGGGTGAGCATTCGCCGGCTGCTGTGCGTGTGGCAAGAGACTCTTAGTCGTCTGTGTTGGCGGCATCGAACGCCTGCTTGGGGTGTATCTGCTAGGAGCGATCTCAGTCGGCTCGTCGTCGCTATCATCCATTGTAAGATCGACAACCGGTGCCCTTCCACGGGACTCCGGATCTGGACGGTGCAGAAAGGGTTGTGGCTCGCGCTTGACTTGATGGGATGACCGAGGTTCTGGCTTGACGTTGGGCATGCCTGGTGTTCCACGGATTGGCGAAGGGAAGGATTGTGTCGGCCTCACGTGCTGGCTAGAGGACTGCACTGCGTCGTTCGCCGCAGGACGTGGCATTGGGGGTGGCTTCGAGTAGGTACCATTGTGTCTGATTGTAGTCTGTATGCCAGGCCTC
Source organism: Cladosporium cucumerinum (assembly GCA_023634325.1). Lineage (NCBI taxonomy): Eukaryota > Fungi > Ascomycota > Dothideomycetes > Cladosporiales > Cladosporiaceae > Cladosporium > Cladosporium cucumerinum. The sequence goes on from JALDQA010000001.1 coordinate 183,254, forward strand.
TGCGAAGATGACGAGCCTGCAAAAGGGCTCGAGTTGTGTGTCGGTGTCTGGCTCAGTATACGGGCATACTCAGCATCCCTTCGTTCTTCTTCCTTTCTTCTCTGTATGGTGGCTTCGTACGCCAGGTACCGGTCACGTGCTCTGTCCGCCATAGACCTGTTCGGGTGATCGACAATCTCGAATGAAGAACTCGACGTGGGTGTGCTGCCGGAAGAGTGTTCTGGTGTAGGGCGCTTGGAGGGATGCTCGTTCTGCTCAAGAAATGCAGAGTGTGGTCTAGGGCGCTTCATGATGTTGGAGTTGGCTTGGTTGGTTGTGTAATGGGAGGGCCCAGGGTTGCCAGTGTATGGCGTGTATGTATTGCGGCCAGGGTGAGTCGGTGTGTTTGCCTGCGGAGGATCACTAGAACCATCCAGACCAGCTGGAAAGCCCGAAGTGTCCAGGGCTGCCATTTGCCTTTCTAGGTCTTTCTTGGTGGCCTCGAAAGCGGCCAGCTTCTCCTCGTAGTCGTCGGCGCCGTCATCCAGACTTTCGATAAGGACGTTCTGGAAGAGGATGTCGTCCTCCAGTTCGTCGCGCGTAGCCATGGCGAGTGGGGGCCAGATACGTGGCTCCGGCTTTCTATGCGGTGGAAGGGTGGTGTGGTGTGGTGTGCGTGGCGGTGGTCACGTCGAGTTTATCGCGTGTCGTGCATGGTATTCGATTGCGTGGAGCGACGAGCAGGCGGGCTGGCGGGGCGAAGAGAAAGGCAGGCGAAGAAGCGCGCGCATATAATACCGCCTTTTATGGTCTGTAGCGCGAGGCGACGACCGTGAAGACGAGGCTGTAATCAGGTGAGGACTGGTGGGTGGGCGTGGAGGTGAGGCTGTCCATTCGACAAGATGCGCTCCCCCGTCCAGAATGTGCTCAGGCAGCCAAAAGCCAAAAGTCGCTCGCCGAGGAACGCGCTCGCGTGGTGTGGCGAACGTCATTCGGTGAGCCACAGCCGCCTTCCTTTTGCACGTGATGGGTCTTGCTTCTTCACTTCTTCACTTCTTCACTTCTTCACTTCTTCACTTCTTCACTTCTTCACTTCATCACTTCATCACTTCATCAAGTTCATTTCGTTCCATTTCATCGCAATTATCGAAGCTTGCTTCAATTGATGCCATAGTCATTCTTGTGAGAAGGGCCCAACTCACTTGAAAAGTTCCAGACCCGGGCAATTCACTATCAGCATTCGACAAGACACGACTGTGACCAATGGATCGTACGAGTGTAAGGCGTAGGGGTGTCAGGACGATAAGCATTCTAACTTTACATGTTTCTACACGCCTTGCTGTCTGTCATATTCATGTTGTCGAGGTCCCTCAACTTCAGTTCATGAGATCACATGTCAATTCATCTAACCCAGAGTGAGTGTGTTGCCAACTACTCCCTCGAGAGCAGACTTGACATTCTCGCTTCCAACAAGCTCATACTTGTACGGTACGCTGGTAAAAGTGCCCTCGGGCGCGTGGTTCCTGTCCGAGGCGCTTCCAAGATCAACATCGTTCATGACCGCATAGCCGGCCTTCTTGGAGAACCTAAAAGTGACGGCATCCTTGGCGCCGTCGAAGACACTGCTCTCAACGAGTGCTTGCGCGCCCATGCGAATGTTCACAGCGCTATCACCTCCCTCAAAGTATGAGTTGTAGATGTGGGTGGTAGCGAAGCGCAGAAGAGGCATGCGGCTGTGGATGTTGGTCCACAGGTTGTTGGCGTAGGTGACGTGGAGGTGGCCGGTATCTTCGGCGCCGTTGCCGTCATCATGGCCGACGAGAGATGCCTTGTAGTGGTCGTGGAAGTGAGTGTTGCTGACAAGTGTTAGTCACGAAAGGAGGCGCTGATGAACTTTACTACTCACCTGACGGTCACGTAGTCCGCTGCGTGGCTGATGTCGACCAGGCCTGTGGTATTAGTCAGCCATCTGTACTGATCATACATTGATAGGAATGTCCCCGCTCACCATCGTAGTAGTCCTTGCCATGGTCGAGATCAGAGTACAAGTCGCAGTGATCAACCCACACGTTGGTCGCATGTTCGACGGCAATAGCATCCTCAGAATGCTCCTTTCTGACCAATCCGATCTTGAGGTTACGGATGATCACATTGTCAACATCCTTGACCAGAATACCGGCTCCTATGATGTGGGAGTTGCTATCCTTGCCAAGGATAGACTTGTTGCTGCCTGTGCGAATCGTGGCAGTACCCTCAAGCGTGCCCTCAACGCAGATGGTGAGTGGATCGTCACCCTTGACAGCGTCAATCAACTCTTCAAGTGTTGAGACGGTGACTTCTTCACCGCCGGCACCACCAGTGGTACCGCTGGCAAAGCCGAAGGCTGAGTCGCTAGAGCTCGAGCTGGGTCTGGAATCATTAATCGCAACGTTGGCTGCAGTAGAGGGCGACGATGTGCTAGCAGAGGCAGTTGCGGACGAATTCGTGAATGGTGTCGACAGCGAGGTGGGTGCCTCGACCGATGACACAGCAGAGCTGGTCAACACACTTGCTGTGGGTGACGGTCCATCAGCGTAGACGGGGACGACTTTGCAAGAAGGCTGAGCAGCTGAAAGCAATGGGACGATCGCCGCCAGGGCGAATGCAGGGTATCTCATGGTAATACAGAAACGAACAGGTGAATAGGAAACGAGTGAACGGGTAATGAGTGTGGTTGTTTGCCCGGTTTAACGCATAGAGCGGGGCCGTCAACATTTATACCTTGCCATTACAATGTCTGCTGGCGCATCGCACCATGGAGTCGACGCAAGGCTAGATTGCTCCTCAGTATTCATTTTCCGATCTATAGACCGCCGACGTCCAAGGACTTGGCTGATACCAGGTGGGCTCTGGGCGCAAAAAGAATCGCACTAGCCCTAATGACTTGGACTCGAATGGGTGAGATGTATTCGCGACACTTTAATTTCCCCAGCAGATACATCAGCACCTCGTGATAAAACGAGAATCAGACTGCAACGCTGCTGCAGCAACGCGGTTGCACTGCAATGGAGTCTGCATGAATATCAGAGGCTTCTCACCCGCATACGCCGCAACTGCTTTGGAGGCTTCAAGCGACGCGATCAATTATCACAACAAGCCAGGCTCTCATAGAATTTAGATAAAGCCGACGTCCATCGGTAGCAGGTCGCGAGTATAGTGTCATTGTGGGTCAGCGAAACTCTGGCGACAAACAATCAGCGCGTGCTGACGTGGGTTGCTCTCCGGTAATTCAGCCCCGGAGGGCTACTGACCAGGTCACGGCTCGGCTGCGCAGCGGGTAGGCTGAGCTGATTGTCTTGGCACGCGCTAAAATGTGGCAAATGCCAAGCTGAGCAGCTGTAGTTCCCTTTCACGCTAAGTAATCAGCTTAGATAGCTCCTCTCGCTACACTTTCCATAACTTGATGCATAACTAGTCACATAACTGGTTACAATGTTTGATACTGCATTCACTGTGATTACAGAGACCGAGCTTGGTATCCCTCAAGATGCACCACAACTTCAGCCAGTAGTAGGAACGGAGATACTCTAGCACTTCAAGGGAATGCTAGTATACCTTGTCACTGCTCAACTATCAGAAATTGAAGGGGAAGGGCCTAAAGAGGCTGTCGTAATTCTCTCCGGAACCTATTACAGTCTGAGTTGTCTAACCTATTTGCTTAAAGGGTCCCCCTTAGCCAATCCCTTTGGTTGATAGTAAGGCAAAGGATAGATATACTCAAGATGCCGAATATGTTGCTATTCTCCCACAGTAGTATCCTGTCACAAAACCAGGTGGCTATACCTAACGTTACTACATGAGAAGCGGGTCAGTACTGGAAGCGGGTCACTGTGGGTATTTCTCATACTAATGGGCGGTGTTTTGGTCATGTGCTGCGTAGGCTAAGTCCTGCCTGCATAGTGACCCGCTTCTAGTACAGTGACGTTACTGCATTAATATCGATGGTATAAACCTTGAATAGCATCACAATCCTGCACGTAAGACAATGCAGTAGGAGCCTATAGTATGTAATTGGTCGCACGACCGGATATGTAACTAGTTCCTAATATAAAGTTTAACTGGTTGTTGAATTGTGTTTTGAAACTGGTTGGATAGCTAACTACTTAATAGAATCTAAGAAGATGTTAGCAATGTAACCAGTTAGAGAACCGTCTAATGGAACTGGTTAGAAGCCAGCTTTGCCAACTTACCCCGGAACTTAGTTATAGTGTGGGGAAGAAGGATTGAGCGATCAGCTGAGGATTCCAGTGCGTAGCCGAACCACTGGCGCGCCAAGCTCCATCCGAGGAAGGTCAGCCGAGCCCACCCGCCGCGCAGCCGAGCTACATCCACAGTGAGCAACCGACCCTGCTTGCTGCTAAAGTGGAGATACAGTCACGTGTCTGATTAAGCTGCATTTAGGGTTAGTGTTTGGGGTTAGAGGTCTGGTGTCATATCGAGTTTGTACCGTGTATAAAGCTGCAAATGCGCCATGAGCATCTTGCTGAAGTACTATATGGATTTGTTAAAGTTCCATGCACAGCTCACACCATTCGATTTGAGCCTAATGTACTATCAGCACGTTTTACCTATAGTCCCTCACATCCCAGAACAGGCTATCGACAACTGTTCAAAAGTCGGGCCGGTTTCCGTGTAGTTTCTCAACACAATGTCATCTGCGTTCCATTTCGCATCACTGTCGCCCCAAGCTATTTCGATCGACGGCGAGAACACCGAAACATCATTCGCCAGCTTACTAACGGCACACTCGCCTCCTCCCCGGCCTGTAACATGCAGTAGAATAAATGTTGCAGTCAGCCAAGAGAGGGAGGGTACATCCATATTTTTGCACGACAGATAGACCCCTTTGGCAAGAGCAGTGACCATGTTCGAAGTCCTCAGCAACTTGCGACAGGATTCAAAGCAGAGCCATATCTCGTTTAAAGTTCAGCATCATCGTCCGAAGGGAATGAGGCTTGTAGGGGTCGTGACTGACATCTCCAGGATGGAGTAGCCCAACCATAAGAAGTGGGGCGGAGGCTTGCCCGCACCCACAGGAGGACGCTCCGAGTGAGGCTGGACGAATTAAATCACCTACTATATACTATTCGAATTTACAGCGACCAATCCGACCAAGGAATACTATGGTAGCGTTAGGGGCGGCATTACGATCGCCGACTCTGCCTCACGCACAAATGGGCATTTCCAAGCTTGAGATGGGTCTCGAGAAGGGAGGAGCGAGGCCGCCTCTGCGGCATTGATGTTCAGCGCTAGTATTCTAGGCCCACTAAGCGCGTAGGACTCTCAATGTGACAGCTCGCAGCATCATCAGCTCTCGCCCGCTTATAAGGTCATGCCTTGCGTCGAACCTCTCTCTGCAACCTCGAAGAGAAGGCTCTTCCTCACAACTTTTCAGAACCAGAGTCGTCATTCAACGATCTTGCTCCAATGATGCCTTCAACTCCTCCACGCGCTGCCCGCTTCTCGAACGAAGAGCTACTGGCGACACAAGCTCGACTATACCGATTGCTGGTTGAAGCGACAGACCGTCTACAGATAGAGAGAGGGTTACCACGCACTGGAGCGGCCGAAGTCGCCAGATTGAATCGCCTGCCCAGCCTCTCCGATTCCTCTGACGATGTCTTGGACGACAGTGAACGCAAAGGAAGTGGCTAGAGCCCGCTACGGTGTGCACAGTCTTGATTCCAAGGGCGAGCGCCATCCCATCTTCGTCACCATTCTTGCTATGCAAACCTCCGACGACAATCTATTGTTGTATCGCCCTCGGCTATACACGAAACTTCGATACACATCACGAAATACCCGCACACGGTCCGTCTTATCGATGGAGCAATATCCAGGCTCACTACAATAATGCTTGCCACGACTGGGAATGACATGAACATCATCTTTCTTATCGTGCTGGCGGACATGGTCTCAAGGACTCCCAAACTGAACGGTGCTTTCGGCAGCCTCAGACCGCGCAAAGACGTCGCGACCTTCGCAAAAGCGCGACGTGCCCATTCAAGACCGGCAGAGCGATGCCGGTGTTTCCTTTTGTCTTCGTAGAAGCATTCTATCGTTGTTGCTCTCGTGTACTTCGCGGGCCGCCTGCGGGTCCACAGATCGATGACAATAGAAGCTCACGACGCTCACAGGGAGCCATTTAATTTGTGTGAGAATTGCGAGCCATGGGCCAGTGGTTGCTTTTGGCAATCTGCCCAGCAACGGCGTGCATATATCAAAACATCATTAATCGGAAATCGTAGCTCACGTATGTCGCTTTGGCCATCGTAATGCAGCGGCGACTCGGTGGAAGTGGTATTCAAACATCTCGAAATTCAAATCTGTGACAGAGCTCAGCGTAGATTGCGACGGGTATGCCAACGCACGTCAAAAGTGTGCTGCGCTGCACCATACGTCTGGCAGCGTACGCTGATTGCTCTCCCATCATATCCCATCCCGCGCACATTGTGTCTTGAAACCGCTCCGCTCACCGGCTCGGGTAAGTAACAAACGCAAATAAATCGCTGTGTTCGAGCCTTGATTCGGTCTCAATAGCAAGACCATCGGCTGCAAGTCCCGAACCACTTCTGCATACCCTGGTTCGTTTATGCATGCTGGCCTGAGCACACAAGCAGAGGGATACAAGTAGACTAGTCTGGGGAAAGAAAGGCTGAGTGCTCGCTAATTTCTTTTCCAGAATGTGGATGTATACATTAACTCCGACCGATCCGCATCAGCCATCAGACTGCTATATGCAGTAGACTGCTGTTATCAAGCGTCGATATGGATGTGTCTTGGTAGGCTCTGAGAGAGTACTACATAGATCGCATGCTCTCTTCTTCGTTTCATGGCGACATTCTCATTGGCATCGATCCGAGCAAGACGTAAATTGTGTGAAATGTGTTCAACAGCGCAACGACTTCCAGAGTCGCCAACCGAACTTGCGCTGCACCAATGCCGAGCGCAAGCACCGCACCAACAACTTGCGACACAGCGTTCCTAAGACTCACACACGATCGACCGGTGGCTCATGTGATGCTCTGGAAGTAGCAGTAGTGACACCACAACCACGTGTCAAGATATAGCATGGCGAGCCTATACACAGGCAACAACACCTCCCCGAGCCGAGTAATTCTCCGCTGGTAAGCCGTTTCTGCGAACCATGAGGATTTCACTTTGGTTGATTCGGATGGTTAGCGTTGGCTGTAATGCTATTCAACCTACATTGACTTCGACTTTGTCGCTGATTTTTCTCATTTTGAGTTCAATGTCAGTTGATTGATCGGTATTTGTGGCCAAGTTATACACTGAGTATGGAGTGAGCCATATACTCCCAAAAGTCGTCCAAGAAGCTATGCTGTAGATGTGACTTTAAGCAACACAAGCCCGGAGAAGCAGGTCCACAAACTCGGGGATTTGGAAGACCCAAGGGTGAGGTCGGGCATGCTCCGACAGGAACAAAGTTTGAGTTCGAGTTTTGATCGGTGACAAAGAGGCGGAGGACATGAAAGGTCTGATGGGAGGTGACACGTCATATTTGGAGTCGCTGACGCCAGCCGCCGGGGCACAGCAGTGTTTTGTTTGGTTGCTGCGATATGTGCATAGATTGCAGGCTTTTGCAGAAGGGAGTGTGTGTCGGGAATATGCTTGGGCGGCGAAGGTGCATTGGGCGGAAGAGGGCTGGTGGGTATGCCTTGATAGCGGGAGGAGGAGGAGGAGGAGGAGGAGGAGGAGGAGGAGGAGGAGGAGGAGGAGGAGGAGGAGGAGGAGGAGGAGGTGGTGGTGGTGGTGGTGGACGGAAGCGGCTAGCACGATCCAGATCTTGATTATCATTGATGATGCTGATGCATGCTGGCTGCACATGTGTGTTGCTTTTGCGCAGCAGTAGCAGCAGCAATAGACGAGTCGGCGACTGGCGTGCCGTGGTCTTCTATACAAAAACCCGTCACAACACCCCCCAACATACCACCTCTCGCCAGTGACATGACCGTCCCGTGACCTGCGCTTTGTATATACACATTGCATTGCATTGCATTGTCTTGTCTTGTCTTGCCTTGCATTGCCGACCTCCTCCACACTTTGTCCGCGACTACCCGATAGGGCAAGGTCGATCCTCCACATAGCAGAAGCCTCACACAAGCACAAGCACTTCTGCCCGCCCGCCGTCATACATACACCTCTTTGCCTCTGCCTGCCCTGCCCTGCCCGGCCAATCTCGCTTCCTTCCAGCAAACACCCTCCAACATCCTCCAACACACTCCAACACACTCCAACACACTCTTCACACCTGCCACTATACCCCCCCTTCCAATGCTGCCGGCCTGGCACCGCGCCCCTCCGACGACTGCTCGCTCACTCTTCCTCTACCCGTTGCCTCGACCCCACTCTGGGGATCTGATCCCCGGACACTTGAACGTCCTGCGAACCCACTGCACCCACCCACGACTGCTTACCACCACGTGAGTCTGCTTGCGCCTCACGTAGCCACCACCCGCCATGGGCAACAGCTCGTCCAAGGACTCCGGTTCGCACTCGCACCACACTGGCCGCCGGAGTAGCGAGCCTACCTCTCCCAGTATAGCATCCTCACAAGCCAACCATGACCGTGTCGTCACCCAGATCTACGGCGCCCGACCCAGCGGGAACGGAAGCTCTCGCGGAAGCAGACATGATCTATCCTTCCTGCACCTTGGGCGGAATCGAGCCGAGGAGCAGCCACAACCAGAGCGTGTGCGCGAGACTCGACAGGAGAAAGAAGCCAGACGCACAGAACGTGAGAGGCAGGCTAGATTGAAAGAGCGCGAGCGCAGCATGCAGGAAGAAAACGTGGACGGTGGATTCCTCGTGACGTTGGGCACATACATCGGGCCGGAAGATTACAGCAAGCCTGTCGTACGGCAACTGCAGGTGCGTTTTGGAACAGCTACGGAAGCAGGGTATACCACTGACATCGAACCGCACAGATTGAACGAAGACTGGCTCCCTTCTGGAAAGGCCTCGATAACCACTCTAGCTCATGGACAGAGCATCAGCTGGTGGCAGCAGCTCGAGGCTTGCCTATCCCCGCTGCCGACGAAATACCGCCAGAGATGGCTCGATCCGCAAGCAACAACCCACGAGGCTCCGATGTTAACATTAACCACCTAACAATCCCTATAACCTCCCGATCCCAATCAAATCAATCCGACAAATCCGCCAGTGGCCAGGGCTCAAGTGCAAGCCAGCTTTTCCGCGGCCGCGCTAAAACACTTGCCTCTCTTGCGACTGGGTCCAAGAGTTCCTCGCCCTCTGGAGAGCCCAGTGCGCCACCTGAGCTCCGCCTCCCACATGATCCCTATGTTTCCGGTCTGCCCATCGAGGCCTACCTCTACCGCGAACCTTCAGAGTGCCCCATCTGCTTCCTCTACTATCCTCCATACTTGAACAAAACTCGTTGCTGCGATCAGCCTATCTGTTCAGAATGCTTTGTGCAAATCAAGCGACCCGATCCTCATCCGCCAGAGCACGAGCAGCCCGGTGAAGAGAGACCTCCGGAGGAAGAGGCAGAAACACTGGTGTCTGAGGTCGCGTCTTGCCCATTCTGTGTGACACCAGAGTTCGGTGTCACTTATGACCCGCCATCATTCCGCCGAGGATTGACGTATGCAAAGCCATCTGCGAACTCAACGTCCATGTCAAACAACAACAACCCACTCTTACAGACTACTTCTCCAACATCTTCTCAGACATCACTACCGACCACTGGCAGACGACGAACCACCTCTCTCTCAGCCACAGCTTCAAGAGTGATAACCACAGATCGCGTGCGACCCGATTGGGCAAAGAAGTTGTCTGACGCACGCGCACATGCTATGCGACGGAGCGCCGCGGCTACGGCTTTGCACAATGCAGCATACATGCTTGGAGGCGCACAGGCGGAAGGCTCAGGGTCACGCTCGACATTCAGCCGACGACGTAGGACGTTGTTCGGTGAAAGTCCAGGCGAAAGTGGCACCGGTACCCCGACTGGCGGCGAAGGTGCAGTCTCCTCCCGAGGTGGTAGGCGAGTTCAGGTCCAGGATCTTGAAGATCTTATGATGATGGAAGCGATCCGCCTGTCTCTCGCAGCAGAGGAAGAAAGGGCGCGAAAGGCTCACAAGGGAGCCAGAAAAGAAGGAAAGAAACTTGCGAAGGAAGCAAAGAAAGAGGCCAAAGCTGCCGACAAGGCTGCGCGTAAGAGCAGTGGAGCCTCATTGGGCACAAGCGCTTCAAGCTCCTCTCTTTACCCAGTCGGTTCAAACGACAGCTACGTGTCGAGCACTAGCACTGCCATGGCCAGGTCAACAAGTAATCTCGGCCAGCCACAGGCTAGCATAGCCGAGGTCTCAGAAGAACTGGAAGGCAAGGGTAAGGCTCCCGCACAAGACTTTGCGGGCTACAAACCCTTGTCCGAGCCAACATCCACTCTGAACACAGAAGTCCGCGGCAATGCCGGTGCCCGTCACTTGGAAGAGTCCCGCGCAACACTAGCCGGAAAGCCACAACCGCAGCTAAGCTCCTCCCCAGTCACAGCTACGCTGCCGGTCCCAGTTCCCACAACAGCCCCCACTGCTGGCACAAGCACTTCATCCGTCGCCTCCTCGCTCACAGATCGCGGCGACGACTCTGCTGTACCAAGTCCTCCAGCAGGAGAAGTCGAGACCGATACGCCGCCACCCGAACCTATTCTCAACTTCCGCTCCCTGGCAGCCATGATCGGCGAAGAAGATCATCTGGAAGGCCGCGCCAAGTCCGGGAACGAAGGCGAACATATCGAACACGCTCCTGCGCCCGCGGCTCCTATCGTCCAAGGAAGAGAACGTGGCGACAGCGGCGAGAGCAGTTCTTCCGCGCCACCACCGTTCTACCTCCCTTCATCGGACGCAAAACAGAACGACGATGACGACGAGATCCGCGCTGTGCCTGTCGAGGCTGTGCCTACTGCTACCTCTACTGTTGAAGCCAAGGGCGCAGTGGATGTCGATTTCAACGAGAGGCGCTGGGAGGCAACGCAGTAAGAAAGCTGCTGTGATGTACAGCCCGTTCCCACTCTGGATGGGTTTCGCCAGGCGATGCAACTCTTACCTATTTCGTCGAAAGGGAGGTCCGTGGGTGTAGGATACGTGTAGGACTATCACCTACCTCATTTCTTCTTTTTTCCGTTTGTCGTTGTTTACAGTCACTGCTTCGAAGCGAAATGTCAAATGTTCATATTTTCTCAAAAATAACAACCAACAGTGTCTTTTTGCTGCGGCTTTTTTTTTTCGTGCTCCGGTCTATTTTAGTCGTGGCATCCAGTGTCAATTAGTTGCATAGATGTGCGCTATGAGGAAAACTTGCTTTTGCTCTTCGTAGAACTCCATAGCACTCCACCTGCGATCAGAGATCGAAAAGGCAACGATGAGACACGCGCAATGGAGGAAAAGAAAATGTGATCGAGGTCCGGGCATTCACACACAGAAGCGGGCAAGTGAAAGCAAACAGCAAATGCATTATATACAGGCAGAAATCACATTTCTTCTTGAAAATATTTACAGAAATAAAAAGAAAAAATGTACAGGGAGAATGTGAAAACAAACCGCAAATCATCGACGATATCGTACAAGACCTTATTACAAGGGGTGGGGGGGGGGAGACCTCCTCAGTGACCCGATGAACTTCGTTTCTTCGAATCAAAGTTTCAAATCAAACGTCAAAACACATTCGGCTCGCGGCCCTCGTCTCACCTGATGACTTCCCGCCACATTTCTCCCGCGCGCTGTTCCACGCTGCGCATATCGTTGTCGGTCAGGCCGGTCTCCATGCTCTTCAGCTCGTCCAAGGCGCGGAATCGGTTGAATCTGGCGCAGCGGAGAGTGACGAGAGCCCATGCGCAGATGTCGAACAAGGGTGGATTGGGTTGTTGTGGTAACGCGTGGTCGATATTATCGTGCTCGAGCAGGGCTTGTCGCACGACGATTCGCACGGTTGCTGGCCCGATGTTGTCAAAGCCGCCGTACATGGCGACGGTTTTCTCGATTGTTTGTGGCGTGCCGGCGCAGATGATGCTGAGGTTGGTTCGGGAGAGGGTACCGGCTTTGATGGCGTCTGCCATGGACTGGGGCATGCGAGGTAAGGGAGCTGTGGTGGTTGACCGGACGAGCAGAGCATCCTCGCCATCATCATCGTCTAAGGTTTCTTCTTCTCGCTCTTCTTCGCGTATTACTTGCGGCGTTGATCGGCGAGCGATGACAAATCTGTCTACCAGAGCCCGTCCTGCTTCGCTGCCATGAGAGGCGACCACGGCTTCAAGCACGTTGTTGAAAATACTCGCAGGCAGCGCGAATCTGAAGAATTTGGGCAGCGCTGCTCTCCTGCGCACGAAAGTGGCCAGCAACGGAGAGGCAGCCGATAGCACGACGCAAAGAGTGTTCATCTCGTCGCGTTTGCGTGAAGATGCTCGAACAGCACCTGTTCTCCCTGGGAGAAACGAAGCGAACATGTGTGCAGCACGATCGAGAAGCGGTCCCATCTTGTCAGGATTAGGTACGTTCCGGCCTTCAACGATCATAGCCCTCCCCACGGTCGCAACGTTTCCTATACTCCAAGTCGCGTCCAAGCTGTCGTGTATATACTCCAAGAGTTTTTCCGCCGCGTCCCAGTGCCTCAGCTCAACCTGAACATTGAAGAAGGCTTGTAATAACTCCTTGGGAAGGGCGGGGGTGCCATCTTCGGCTTGCGCGGCCATGTGTTTAGTGATCTTCGACAGGAGGGAAGTGTTGTCGGTAGCAGTAGCGTAGTGTACGACAGCAGCGGAGATGTGTGGATCAGTATACAACGACGGCGGAATGAGTTGACCATCGATGTCGGTGTTGCCAATTCCGACCATCCAATCGCCAAGATCGAAGGACTTGTTTGCGATCACAAGCTCTAGAAAGGCGGCAAGAGTCGTCGGCGGGATCTGAGTCGAGAATGTCGGGTAATCAATACCGGCGAAGTTGCTGGTGAACAAGCCTTTGGCAGGGTCATCTGATGCTGCAGGAGACAGATGTTTATGCGCGAAGAAGTCGCTTAAAGATTGGCTGCGATCTCTATCCACTCGTCCTTGCAGAAGTTGGAACACTTTGAGAGCGCCTTCGAGACTGCCATTTCTGATCTCTGCGTACAAGGCACGATGTAAGAGACCAAGGACTGCAGCGCTACCATCCAATACATATGTCGGAATAGCTTGTGAGCAGCGCGATTGGAGTTCTTCGCCAATAGGAGGAGACAAAGCATCGAGCTGCTGCACAACCGCAGGGTCACGCTCGATGTCGATGCCTCCCGACTCAACGAGGCGTAGCATCATAGCATCCCACGAGCCGCCACCAAGATTCAAGTTGGCTCTTTTCAGAAATGCTCGAAGTAGGCGGATGTGCTGTACGACCACGTCCAAATCCAGACCACGTTCGCCGACACCCACACTCACCATGGTCATGAGAGCATCGATGTAAGCGTTCACGACTTCACTGCTGACAGTCCTGTCGACACGCAGGCCAGTGATATCGAAGCCATCCATTGTGGCGCTGGACCTCGTGTCGAAGTTGTACTTGATACTGCCCCAATCAAGTAAATCCCCTCGTCCGAAAGGTATGATGGCATCCAGAGAGTCACGCCATGAGATTGGCTTCCAATCTCCATGTTTCCGGGATCGGGATCGATGAATCGAACCCAACAAGCTGACACCTTCCAAGATCCAGCCACCATGAAGACAAGACCACAGAATGAGCTCGAGCCAGATCTCGGGCTTGATACCAGAAACCCTTACGCGATAGGACGAGCCCTTCGCCTCCAGACCTGTGAATAACCCACCTTTCTTCTTTGCCTCCTCCGCGGCTGTCAGTTCGCGTGCCCGCCAGGTGGCATCAGACAAGGCGGTGAAGATGCGGCTCGAAAGCAAATGCAAAGTTGGTGGTTGTTGGATAGCATCCGCATTCTCCGCCGGAACGTACGCGTAGATGGAGGCCGGCATGAGCTCGTGATGGTGCAGAAGAGCAATCATTTCGAGGACCTCAGGCTTTACTTCTCCACCAGCGATATCTTGATTCGAAGAACATGCCATGATCAAGCGGCCAATATCGCGCCAGATTAAACCAAGGATTTGGTGTCGCAAAGTTTCCGAGCGGCGCACAGCGTAGGGCAATTGGTCAGTCAACTCGTGCAAGCTAGCCGAGGACGATGTCTTGATGTGTGGCGGTTGAATTCCGTCGGAACCGGGGACGAGATAAAGTGGGTTCTCAGTCATCTCGTCCAGTGTACCGGTTCTGTTCCATTCCTGGACGGTGTGAGAAAGACGATCCGAGTGAGTGGGTTGTAAACGGAAATGCTCGAGCAGCAGCTTTACAAGCCAAACAGCGGCTCTCCATCGGCCTTGATCGATTGCTAGTTGCGTCAAGAACCCTTTGCCTCTAGAGAAGGCCTCCAGAGCAAGTTTAGCTGTTGCCTGGGCATCCGGAACGAATGACGCCTCATCCGAGGTGCTCTCACCCGCACAGCGTAGATGAGGTGGCAAGCACGATTCCAGGCGTTGATGGGCAGTTGGCTCACTGGTGGTCTGCTGAGAGGTCTGTTCAGGTTTTTCTCTAGGAGTAGTCTGCTTAGAAGTCTGCTTAGAAGTCTGCTCAGGCGTCTGCTTAGAAGTCTGCTCAGGCGTCTGCTTGGATTTGTGTTCTTGAAGGGCGGATTTGTTTCTAGCGGCTTTCACGTTGCCAGAGGTGCTGGCCACAGCCCCCTGAGCGGGCGAAGTTGTGAAGGCGCGCGACGGCCATCGTGTTGGTCGCGAGCAGAGGAAAGAAAATCTGGTCGATGGAGCATTGGCAGCCCTTCGTCTCCCATCCCGTAGCGCACCGTGTATCATGAGGTGTATTGGTGTTGCATGCTTTGAAAGTGAATGTATCCAGGAATTATATGCCGCCACTGGCAACAAATTTGTTGCAGCTCAAGATTGTATGACGGCTTCTGTTCGGGGAAGGCTGCCTCCGGGCGTCGGCCAATCAAGCGCGCGTGCTGACCTGGAGACCTGCACTTTCGTGAGTTCGAGCTCTCATTGTCGCGTGTGTGCACGCACGATTACAAACAACGCGAGAAATCTTTCTCTTCACATCGCCGTTGCTTGCGTTCCGTTCTACAACACCTGTACCATTCCTCTCTTTTCCACGCCGGCGACACACAGCCTCACTCCACTCCCGGCAAAAGCAACTTCAACGCGTCGCGTTTCGTTGCCAAAGACACCTGCACCAATCCCACAGCTTCGCCTTCAATCAACATGGCGTACCGCGTTGGTATGTATATGCATTTGTCTCAATAGTACAATGCGTTGCGAGATCTATCGCTAACCGACTCAGAAATCTCCGCTACCAAGCAGGCCGGCTGCCAGGCTACTCATTGCAAGAAAGAAAATGTCAAGATTCAGAAAGGCGAGATTCGTCAGGGCGTACTCGTCACAGCCGGCGAATATCAGAGCATGAAGTGGCGTCACTGGTAAGTGATCCTTGCGCTGTCTAACAACCTCGGAGATGCATTACTGACACCCGTAACAGGGGCTGTGTCACCCCTCCTGTCCTTCATAACTGGTGGGAGGCCGCTGAGCACAACTTTGAGCTGATCGACGGCCTTGACACAATGCCCGAGGACGCCCAGGAGAAGGTCAAGCGCGCACTCGAGCAAGGCCACGTTGACGACGACGACTTCAATGGAGTATGTCTAATCACCTGCGATTGCATGAGGCAGGCGTGTGACTGACGAATTACAGGATGTTGAGTGCAACCGCTGGAACGGCAAGAAGACTCAGGGTATGTTCCTTACCGACAAGCAAAAGGAAGCAAAAGAGGTTAGTCTTGGTTCTACGTTATGTCAAATCATTCGCCACCTCGAAACTAACAAATCACAGGACGGTGAAGATGGAGGCAAGGCGAAGAAGCCCACTGGCAAGAAACGTGGTCGTCCCGCTAACATTGAGGCTGCCGACGAAGACGACGACGAGGCAGAGAAGCCCGCCGCCAAGAAGGGCAAGAAGGCCAGCACCGAAGACGCGACCCCGAAGAAAGGTCGCGGCCGCCCGAAGAAGGCCGCTCCTATTGCCGACCCCGAAGTTGAAGTTGCTCCGAAGAAGGCTAGAGGCCGTCCTCGCAAGTCGCTCCCGGCTGAGGAGAAGGTCGAAGAAGTCGACGAGGTCGAAGCTCCGTCCGCGAAGAAGGCTAGGGGCCGTCCTCGCAAGTCCGTGGCCACTGATGTCGAAGGCGAAGTCGAAGCTCCTGTGAAGAAGGGCCGTGGCCGTCCTCCCAAGTCGGCCAAGCCGCAGGCCTCATCCGAAGAAGCCGGCGAGCCTGCTCCCAAGAAGGGCAGAGGTCGTCCTCGCAAGTCTGTCCCTGTCGACGAAGAGTGAACGATGATTCTCGATTCGCCGCGATCTCGAAGATCCACGCGTGGCTGACTCTGTCTGACAACGAGGGCATCACTGTGCTGTCTGATTTTTTATGACTTGCCTTACTTCTGCATCGCATCTACGTGGCCACGAGAGTCGGGCTTCTGCAAACCATGTATTCCTACTACTTTCGAACCCCGCCACCTTCCGCCAGTCCATCTGACTGGCAATCAATACGCCATGAGCTGTATTGATCGAGAGGGAGGCTTTTTCGAAGAGGACATCGAGCGTTTATCTATTCCTCTTCACAATGGTGTTTTTCCCCCAAGCGTTTTGGCGACGAGTATTTTAGCGAATGATGTCGTGCTTTTGGAGGTCATGTGGCTGTGCAAATGAGGTTCGAAGAAAAAGGGAGGCCCAGCCCCTATGGATCACACAAGCCATACATGATTAATGTACAACTTCTCACAATATGGTAAACATGAGCCGTCATGAAATGCGTAACGTCACACATCTCTTTGCCGTCTTGTCTGTAGGCTTTTAGCATAACTCTGCCTTGTGGAATGAAAAGGCTCTTGACAGATGTCATCGACAGAACGCAGGACCTTGACATGTAATATGAGAGCTGGTATCCGAGTGTTTACGAAAGGTATGTATAACGACCAATATCGATATCCGAACGAGAACGAGACTAAAGCAAGCCATTGCCCAAAGCAGTAGTAACAGCAACAACGAACGAGACTGTACCCTCGTATAACGTCATCAAAGCGGACTCATTTTTCTCTCCGCCCCAAGGCAATCCGCATGCTCTTCTCAGGGCTTAACTCTCTTCACGTCGCCACTGCGCCGAGACCTTCGTCATCACACCTTTTACTGCTGTGATCCTCCAACGCCTGTGGTCATACCCGCAGGCGTTCCTCTCATGCCAGCCTGAGAGTACGGTACACCTCTCGCGTGCAACTTGTCAATTTCCTTCTTGGCGAGCTGGACTTTGTTCCAGTTTGGGTGGATGTCCAGCGATCGGGACAGCAAGAAGTTGACCTTCATGTTCCTCGCGCGGAAGCGGATGTCTTCCGCTGTTCTGCCGTTCAACGCGTGCAGACCCTCGTCGGTCGTATCCTTGCGCTTCATGGCAGCATAGTGCAGGTTGTCTTCCTCAGGCCACTCGTTGATATAAGTCATCAAGGCTTCGGTCTCAAGATCTGTCCAAATACGGCGCTCACGCGCGGGTGTCGAGTGGTTCAAGATGCGGTACTGACGGGCGGTCCAAGCAGCTTGATTGTAGTCTTGAGCCTGGGATGTGCTGGGCGGAGCTTGGTTTGGGTCGGCGTTGGGGTCCTGGCCCATCAGTTCGTGCTGCACAGAGCCTGGATAATCAGCCGGATGAGGAGCGCTTGATCCCGGGTTCCTGCGCTTGGGGGCGCGCTGCTGCATGCTTGGACTGTTCGGCTCACCCCCGAAGTACGGAGCTTGGCTGAGGAAGGGTCTGGCGTGCGGTACAGAAGCTGGCGCAGCAAGGCGACGAGCGTTAGCTGCAGCAGGGTCATGAGCCTTAGTTTCGAAAGCCTGGTCATCTTCTTCATCATCTTGTGGGCCAGCATCTTGAGTAGGTTCCCAATTGGGCAATTGGTACACTTCTTCTTCAACCCGGTCGCGTTTACCAAGAACGCTGCTCTGAGGTTGGGGCTGAATGAAGCCAGCTTGTGCCTGAGATTCATCCCATTCTACGCGTTCTGCACCAGATTGGCGGTCGTTGAACTTGGCTTTGCCTTTGCCCCGACCGCGGCCTCGGCCCCTGCCTGCACTTTGTTGTTGTGTCCTGGTGGTGTCCTGGAACTGGGAGAGAGCTTGAACATTGCCGCTTCCGGGTGGCGGCGCGGAAGAAAACAGGTCATTCGAGGCCTGGCCGCTAAGTGATGGAGCGGTCATCTGAGCTACCGGAGCCATGCCTGGTGCAGGCGGTCCATTGGCTGGTGTCAGTGCTTTCAATACCTCCACAGCATTCGCCGTCAAAGACTGCTTCTTGGCCCTGGCAGCAGATTGGCGCGATCGGTCGAGACCGGCAGTCAAAGCTGCAAGCTTCTTCAACTCATCACGGTTCTGCACAGCCCTCTTCACGGAGGCATCGAGGCTTCCGATACCCCCTGCGGCGTGCACTTCAAGGTCGAGTTCACCCTTTCGCCCCATGTAGTATGGGACAAGGTCGCCTGCGATGAAGGCATTCCACGACCATGTGTCTTTCACGACTCTTAAGGCT
The DNA here is from genome assembly GCA_023634325.1 of Cladosporium cucumerinum. Classification (NCBI taxonomy): domain Eukaryota; kingdom Fungi; phylum Ascomycota; class Dothideomycetes; order Cladosporiales; family Cladosporiaceae; genus Cladosporium; species Cladosporium cucumerinum. Next base: position 201,913 of record JALDQA010000001.1, read on the forward strand.
TCGACCGGATCCAATGCGCTGCTGTCGTCAAAGGGTTCCTTAAGCCTTGTGACAATGCCGTTCACACGATCCAAACATATAGTTCTGTGTTCTTCGGTGAGGTCGTCCAGGTGGAGACCGCGGTGGTGACGGAACATCGGTGTGTCGTTCTCGCTGTCGGTGATGAATGCATGCTCAGCGAGACCCTGGGGATTGAAGTTTGGGTCTTCAACAAAAGAGGCAATTCTGTAGATAGCCAGTTGCGTTGTGATGGCGATAGACATTGTGAAAGCTGCAGGACTGAACGTCGTGCCAGCGATGACTTCAGGAAAGACTTGATCCAGTGCTTCCAAAGCCTCCTTGATCTCATAATCCGCGATGGCAGGATTGCGGGCGTGAATCAAGAGAATGTGAAGCATGTGCGCAAGGTTGGCTTTGTAAAGCACGCAGTCGGGACGCAGCGCACCGTGAGGGATGTTGTCAACCGAGGAGACGTCAAACAGAGCGCGGGACACAATCTGTGGTCGGATGTATTCCTGTCTGGCAGTAATGTAATCGCCTTTGTAGAGCAGAAACGCGCCGAGACGCTTCTGGTACAGCTTGTAAGCCTTGGTGCCTTCGGTCGCAATCTCATCCAGAGCAGTATTGTTCATCTCCGGCTGTGGAATGGCCAGTGTAAGGACCCTGAGTAACTCTTCGCTAGCCCAGTCAAGCTTCTGAAGTGAATCCAGCATAACATCCGTGTCGAGCTCACTGATCTCCTCCATGGAGAATGTGGTTTTGGCAGTCATGCCAGAGACGGCCGAAGCTCTGCTGGGAGACGCAGCACTATCGGCGGCGTCTTCGCCAGCATCGAGGCTGGCGTCAATGTTGCGGTCGTCTTCAGCGGTGTCTTCGTTGACTGTGGGAAGATCTGTAGGATATTAGCCGCTGTTGACTGCGGTTCGTACAGCGTGGGAACAGTGTAAGCACTCGTGCACACCGTCAACTTGCGCTTCACGAGAAACGCGTGCAACAAAATCCTTGCCTCACAACACGATGACAGTATACCAGAGGGTTCAATGTTGGTAGGGTTTGTCGAGCTAGGGTAGAAGGGATAGGGTTGTTTTCGAGGAATGAGTTATTGCACATACCGGTCTCAGCAGCATTCCTAACGACTTGCGCAGGCGATGTCTCGCCATCTACACTGGCACTGCGGGCATTACGGGCGGAACGACGCTGGTTCTGTTGAGGTTCACGACTTTGACCACGCGTCGCGCGAGTGGTTTTCGCGGGCGCGGTCGCGGACTCAGCGTCAGGTGTTGCTCTAGCCGCCTGCCCTGAGGCAGATGCGGATGGTGACACTTTGGCCATGGCTTTGTCACGAAGTAGAGATGATGTTGGATGGTGGGTGTTTGGGAGAGGGAACGAGGGAAGAGCGCGACGTTGGAGTCGACGCGTTGGATGTTGTCTTAGGGTTTTCTTGGCTGGCCTTCCCGCGTGATCACGTGATAGGGTCTAGAATTCTCAAAAGTGAAGAGACCTAAATTGCAACCTTCGACCTGCTCACTCTACTCCTGCATAGAAGACTTGTAGAGTTTAGAGTCTGGGCAGCCTATATAAATGAAATGATATGCTAGGGCATTGCAACTGACCTGCCACTTGAGCCACTGCCCCAGTCGATCTACTGAACCCATACATGGCGTGCTGAGTGTCGCAGCAACCAGATCCATGTTCCCATGCTGGTTGTGAATCTTGGAGAGACACCGACAACCAGAGACCCTTGCAACAAGTAAGACCGCCTCGTCTCACCAGAAGAGGTTCCGCAGCAGCGGCGCGAGAGCACGTTTCGTTGGGGGTGGTGTGCACGCTTTGTACGACGCGGACTGAGGATGCAGTGTCCCGTACACTGCTAGCAACATTGTTATGGCAGATCAGATTAGTCGCGTGCCTCGTATTCTTAGCCTCCTGAACTGCGTGTACGTACAGTAGGGTTTGACGGTCGTGGCGGAAGGCGGCACAACATCCCCTGCGCACCCTCTTCTTGGCTGCTGGATCTCCCCCATACCCAAGCTCACTCGCTCGCCGCATCCTTAGCCTAGGCTGTGCTGTGCATAACTTTGGACCATCCCTTCCCTTCCTGTCTGCTCATCATTGTCGCTTTGCTGTTCTTCTGTCCATTAATCAATTACTGTCTTTAATTGACTTTCAACCATCGCACTACTATTGCTATTTAGATATTCGATCGCCTGCTAAGCAGCTTGATCGACCGCAGCCTCGCGCTTACGTTGGATCGGCCACGACTCGAATCGTCAAGGCAGCAGCAAAACATTTAGCTACCACCCACACAATGCACTTCCGCCGACCTATACCGCTTCTCCTTCTCCTGGCATCGCCATGCCTGATCACCGCCAAAGACACTCTCTCCAACGACGAGATCCTCGCTCTCGGCCACGCGAGACCGAAAGAGGAGGCAGTTGCTGCAGCAGAGGGCGCAAAGGCCACACAATCGCCAAGGCGATACGTGGGTACTGAGGATGCGCCCGTGGATGGTCTAGATGGAAAACCTCATGCTGGACCATTCGTGGACACCTCACCCGAACAGACCAGCTCAGCGACAGTCTCGGTGACGGCTTCCACAAAGAAGGCTCTCCCGACATTACTGGAAAAGTTCGCAGCCGACGCTGACATTCCCGAGAAAAACGATGGCGTTATGAATGATGAGGGAAGAGTTAAGCCCAAGAAGGGCACGACAGGAACTGAGGGAGGCGTGAGCGAGAAGGACAAGGCTAAGCTGGCCAAAGGTGGAAATGTCGAGAACAAGCCTCAGAGCCCAGTCGAAGCTCCTCCACTACCACACAGCGAAGATAAGCACATTGAGAGCAAGGGAGAGAAATCCGAGAAGGCAGTCAAAGAAGAGAAGGATGCAGACAGCGAGTACAACGCCGGCCTCGAGAAGCCGACCGACCTGCCAGACAAGCCTCACAACATTCCTCATCCGGTCGGTGGCAGCGGCAAGGACAAACCCCCTTCCAACGAGCCCTGGCTACAAGAGACTCTTCCCTATACCGAAGGCAGCACGAACCCCAAAAAGGCGACCTCCGCAACTGCTAGCAACCCTCTTCCCGTTGGCGGCGCAATGGACGACCACGAAAGCTGGCATGAGTGGTTCCACTCCTTTGGCGTCTCTTTCACCATGATCATCTTCACCGAAATTGGCGACAAGACCTTCCTCGTAGCAGCCCTCATGGCCATGCGCCACGACCGTCTTGTCGTTTTCACCGCCGCTCTCGCTGCTCTCGGCCTCATGACAGTCCTCTCTGCAGTCCTCGGACACATTGCTCCCACACTACTGCCCAAACGCCTCACGACTTTTGCTGCCGCTCTCCTCTTCCTCTTCTTCGGCGCTAAGATGCTACGCGAGGGTCTAGAGATGGACCGCGAGGCTGGCGTTGGCGAGGAAATGCGCGAAGTCGAGCAGGAACTCGAGGAGAAAGAACACGATCTCGCGCGTCGCGATCGCAAGAACTCCAACCCACACTCTCTCGAATCCGGCCGCGTCTCATCTCGTTCCCCCAGTTCCAGCAAGGGCCACTCGCGCGGTTCGGGTGGTCTTACGAATCTTTTCTCTCTCCTTCTTTCTCCTGCCTGGGTGCAGACCTTCATCATGACTTTCCTTGGCGAATGGGGAGACCGTTCGCAGATCGCTACTATTGCTATGGCGGCTGGACAGGATTACTGGTGGGTGACGCTGGGCGCCATCAGCGGCCACGCCTGCTGCACGGGCCTTGCTGTATTGGGTGGCAGAGCTTTGGCTGGAAAGGTCAGCATGAGAGTTGGTAAGTCGACAATATTCCGGCTCATGGCACCAAATTTCTTACTAACAATGTCTTCACAGTCACAATCGGCGGTGCCTGCGCTTTCTTGCTTTTCGGTGTGCTCTACCTTTGGGAGGCTTACTTTGAGGCCTAGGCTAACTGCCTCTCCTCTCTCTCCTCGGTGCGTTGTTGCAGACCACTGGGGGATAAAGCAGGCATCTACTGCCTGTTTTACATGTATCCTTCTTTTTCTATATCATGGCGTTCGTTGTACCACTAAATCACGCGGCTACGTCTCCGATCGAATGTCACGCGGATGAGAAATATTTAGTATAATAGTTTCGACACTTCCAAAATTTCCACCTTTGCCGATGTGGCCGATGCGATCGTTCAATTTCTCGTCCTCCACATTGCTACATTGAGTTACCCTATCTTGTCGTGAGGTTCTTATTTGAGGCAAGCCGCATCATATTAGTTTATTTTTCAGCATTTCGACAAATTTACAATGTGTTATATTTACAAATTCTTTTCTGAATTACATCAAACAGGTCGGCTGGCCCAATGGCAAGGCGCTTGACTACGAATCAAGAGATTGCAGGTTCGATCCCTGCGTCGATCAATATCACTCTCACTCAGGAGGTGATATTTCTTTTACTCGCATTTCTCATAGGAATCGCTATAGTACGCGGACCAAGTCTGAGGGATGACTTTTTGACTCTTTTGTAGCTTTCGCAAAGTTTCCAGGTTCTTTCCAAATGCGTCAAACACTCAAGTATTAATATACCACACTGCCTTCTCGCGATAACAACTCCCAATCGGCTGTATCATGATAGCTGGACTAGAGTGGCCAAGCACCTATCTTGCGAGTATGGTGTATCTATCACATGCGAGGCTCTTGGGCATGCATCGCCAACGTTCCGCGAAAGTCGATTTTGCCGAGCAGGATGGAGTCGGCAATTATCGCGTGAAAGGCGTTGGCCTTGAAGCAGAGTGTTTGACCGAGTGAGTCGCACGATGAGGTTTACTACGACGTCTAATCATGTCGTTACACAGCGTCACGAAGAGTCAGCCCTGCATTAGTTGTCTGTTCAGCCCTATGAGTTGATATACAAGCGAGACAACTCTAGTGGAACTCCCTCCAGCTGAGAACCAACTTCGAAGTGGGGTCTCTTGGGCTACGTAGTCGCGACTTGGCAACGACGTGTTATAACCGCCCGGCGCGCTATGGTGATGCCTGTCTACTCTTGTCAGTGAACGGATAAACCACAGTACTCACCATGACGGAGACAGTCCCCTCTAATATCACATCCCGCCTCTCCCGGCTGAACCCTTTTGGCAAAGTGAAGACCGACGAAGAGGATCTGGGCGAGACCATCGACAGTACTTCAGTCGCGGGGGGTGGCCATGCTTCTCGCCGTACGAACCTCACAAAGAAGGAACTGCAAGTCGGCCAGGCGCTGAAAGAACTCCTGGTGCAGAAGAAAGTCCTGAGTTCAGCGGATGCGGGCATCGGAAAAGAACAGCAACCGCCTGCCCTCAAAGCATTGCTGGACAAGTCTCACATCAATGTCCCCAGCTATATCAAAGACCGATCATATCCGCTTCCAGAGTACTTCATCAGTTCTAGCCACAACACTTATCTGACGGCGCATCAATTGTACGGAAGCTCTACGGCCACTGCGTACGAGACTGCTCTGCTGAATGGCGCCCGTTGCGTCGAAATCGATGCCTGGGACGATGACGACAACCCTCACGAGCCAAAGGTCACTCATGGCTACACTTTGACATCGAATCTGCCTTTCCGCTCAGTCTGTGAGACTATCCGAGACGTGGTGGATCATGAATCAGCGGAGCTCATTGATAATGAGATTCACGCGGCTCCCATCATGCTGTCCCTTGAGAATCACTGTGGAGCGCAAGGCCAGCTTCGTCTCGTGCAAATCATGCAGGAGGTCTGGGGTCATCGTCTTCTGAGCAAAGCGGTCCGCGAGCACGGCCACCAAGAGCAACAAGGCACTGGAAGCCACGTTACGCTTCGCGAGCTGGGCAACAAAATTGCTGTCATGGTCGAATACCACTTTGTAAACGAACCGGACGATAGTGATTCGTCTTCCGATGAAGACGAGGACGAAGCGGCGAAAGCCGACAAGCAAGCTTATAAGGACAGCAAGCGCAAGGCAGCAGCATCACCAATCATTCCTGAGCTCGCGGATTTGGGTGTGTATGCTCAGTCCGTCAAGCCCGTCGACCATTCCTGGCTCGAAGGGAATCTGTCCAATGGCCCGCATCACCATTTGATCAATATGTCGGAATCTGGCGTGTCTAAATTGCTTCCTGAGTCTACTACGGCAATTTCCAAGCATAATGCTCACCATTTGATGCGTGTCTACCCGAAAGGAACACGGATCTTCTCTCGTAACCTCAACGCTTGCACATTCTGGGGTGTTGGCGCCCAGGTCGCAGCGCTGAACTGGCAAACATTCGACGCTGCTATGCAACTCAATGAGGTAAGCTGATAATAACACATACTAGTGAAATTGCAGACTGACATCCTGCCAGGCCTTGTTCTCTGGCTCCGACGGCTACGTCCTCAAGCCTGCCGCTCTACGCGCAGGAGGAAGCGGAAAGCTCAGCACCGGACGCCAGAAGAGACTGAGACTGCACGTCGGCGGTGCAACTCACGTACCGACACCCGAAGACTATGCCACCGATGAGATGAAGCCATATGTGACATGCACGCTCATCCACCCAGACGATCACGATGGCAAGCCACCCAAACGCAAGTCCTCAGCGTACAAGCAACACAAGCTTGGGTTCCTGCACAAAGGTCCGAATCCGCCTGTTACGGAGCCTATCTGGGACGAAGTACTGGAGTGGGACTATGAAGAGAACGAGATGGTCTTCCTGCGAATTCTGATCAAGAGTGACGACAGCTGGGCGAGAAACCCGATGTTCGCAGTCGCAGCTGTGAGGTTGTCGTACGTGGCGCAGGGTTGGTCATTCATTCGCATGCTTGACTTGAAAGGTCGTGAGACGCACTGCAGCTTGCTTGTCAAGTTTGACTTGGAAGATGTAGCTTGAGACGAAACGATGGATCAAAACAAATTGGCTGCAGTTCTGAACGAGTACGTAACACACTAAGAAAAATTTACTGACAAAATCATATCACATCAACATCCTCAGGAACATTGCGCGTCTCATCACGCCTTCTCGCGAAACTCAGTCTCTGAGACCACGCTGAAACCAAGCTTCTGCTCTTCGAGGGCAGAGATGCTAGCTTGCCTGTGTGCCTCAGTCTCCGCAGCAGGGCCATCGAAGACCTCTGCGATCTCCTCGAGACTTCTGCCTTTGGTTTCAGGGAACAGGAACCAGATAATGGCAACGAAAGAGATCAAGCAGCCGATATAGACAAAGTAGTAGCGCCATGCCAGAGCCGCCAAAGCGACGGGGTTGAGATACTGGTTGAGCATGCCAGCAGCAAAGACTGTGGTGAGTGTGACCGACATTCCGCGAGAGCGCAGACGGTAAGGCAAGATCTCAATTGGGTATGCGAACGACAGTGGTGTGAAGGCGATGTCGTAGAAGCCGAAGAAGATGAAAAGCATGGCGATGACGGCGCCTCCGACGACACTGCTGCCGTTCTTGGCGTACACGGCGCTCAGGGCGGTGATGATCGAGAAGGCGAACATCATCCCAATGGCACTGGTGAGCCAGAGCGGACGACGGCCGTAGCGTTCCGCCGCAGTTGCGCCGACGAGAGCTAGGATTGCGTTCCAGATTTGGAGGCCGAGATTAATCATAGCTTGTGAGACGGGATCCGTGACACCAACACTTTCGAGGATAGGGCTTAGGTAGTACGAAACTATGCCATTTCCAGCCCATTGTATCATCACACCGACAAGCAAGCAGATGAGCAGGCGGTGGCGGTTGCCAGGTGTAGAGATGAAGAGCTTCCAAGTGGAACCGGTAGCAAACGCGGCCTCGCGCTCGATGGCTTCGCAAATTTCGCTGTATTCGTAGACGACGAGGGCGTCATGTTTGTCGCCATTGGCGTGGAACTTGGCCAGAACATCGAGAGCCTGTTCCTTGTGACCATTCGCGATAAGGAAACGAGGCGACTCTGGAATGATGAACAGGCCTAGAATTTGGAGTGAGGGGAACAGGATTTGCATCAACACGGGCATGCGCCAAGCCCAAGAGCCCTTGATGTACAAGCCCCCAAGAGTTGCAACAGCAGAGACAATAGCTCCCCAGTAGAAGGCGGTTTGAAAGCAAGCCGTGACCATGCCACGGTTACGTGGATGAGCTGTCTCGGTGGCCAGGGCAGGAGCAGGAATTAGGATGAAAGCAATACCGACACCCAAGATGATCTTGGTTGCGAGGAAAGCCCATGGTCCGCTTGTCAATGCCTGCACGATGCTCGTGGCGATCATCAAGGAGGTGCCGACAGCAAGACATATCTTTCTGCCCCACTTGTCGCTCACATATCCAGCAGGAATGAGCGCGCAGAGACCTCCGATGGAGATGGCGGCAATGATGAGACCGAGGATACTGGTGTTGACGCGATCAACGAGGTCTTCCTTGAAGGCCGGGATCGCAAGAAGGCCGTTCATCAAAGATCCATCAAACCCGTTTGCGGTTGCTGAAGAGAACACGAGGAGAATGCCAATGTTGAGTCTCCGGAGTCCAGGATCGCGATACCAGGACGCATGGCAGTTGTTGGGGAGGTTCTTATACACCTCATCACCACCTGAGTTGCCTGCCGGACCAGATACCATGGTGGCGACGTTGTTCAATGGAGTCCTGTGGTGGTGTGATAGTTATGGCGGAGAATGGGAGTGATGGATGTTGTGATATTGTTGTCTCATTGACTCGCGAAGACAACAATATATATGCGGACGAGCCATTGTACACTCAAGTACATGCATTGCTGTAGTCGGCTAGATCAAGATCCAGTTTCGCTGAATCGAACTCTGTCTCTGCCCCAGTGGCGGGGTGCGGGTGGTTGTGGAACGTCTGTGCTCAATGTAGATGAAGAGGTATTTCGGCGCGCATTTGAGCGATTGAATGCGGCGAATTCTGAAATGCTGCTGAGCAAATGCTCCTTCAACTTCGGCGGGCGCTGAGTCGTTAAGTCCACGTGATCTTCACATCTTCTGCGCTCGCTTGTACGTGTATCTGACATGTCTCAACGACAGCATCACGATGAGCATGCTGTCAATTTTGATGATTGTGTCTCACCCCCACAGGTACATGAGATGGGAATTGAAGGCCACTGAGTTCGCAAGTGGCATCGCACGAGAGCCTCTCTCAACCCGTGATAACGGACGCTCGTCTAGAAGGCTGGCGAATAGAGCCGTCATCCCGCAATAGCTGGACTCCAGCGAGATGTCTGTACTTCTGCTGCTCGCCAGTCCCTTCAGGGCCGCCTCCCATCTTTTTCTCTAGCGTACGAACGTATATCTGCCGAGAATTAGAAGAGGCTGACAAGCTGAGCAGCAGATAACGAAGAGTCTCGTAATGATCGGCTGGCTGTGTGGCACCTGATAAGGTTAAGGCGTCGAGTAGGGAGTATGCTATCTCGAATTGCTTTTCGAACTGGGACTTATGTTAACGGATGTGCTGGCCAGAGGGGGATGTATACTCACGATGCCCAAGCCATGCACTTGTATAGCCACTGGAGGAAGACTTTTGACTATTTCACACAGAGAAGATGCGATCTCTACCGGATAATGATAAGTGAAAGCCGAGTCGGCGGCTGAAGAAGAGATGAGGCCCAGCCTCAAAGCTGCCTGCCAGAACACTAGACGTAGCCATTGCTGGGTTATAAGAGTATCAGCTCGTTGAATGTTCGACAGGTCTTGTATTCCCAAGTCTTGTCGGAGGTGGACTTGTAGTCTCGACAGCTCTGGGAACCCACGCTCGCCTCCAGTGAGAGACGCGAGCTCATTCCATAGCTGCACAAAGTCGAAATTCAGCAATGAGAATAGGCTGTGTAAGCCACTCAAGCCTCGTGAGACTGAAGGATCTTCATCAAGAAAGATATCGCAGGACAGGGTTGGTGGCGACAGTATTGTGACTGGAAAGCTGTCAAGCACCGCAGCCCCGCGCTCTGTTATGAACAGTATTGCGTAAGCTCGCTGTTTTTGAATCCGCTCTATAGCACCTAATGAAGCATCTCTTGAAGCTAAATGTAAACCTGTCGCATGTGCGAGAGTGATCGCCTCTCTTACGAAAAACCAAGATGCTTTTCTGCATTTAAGCTCGAAGTAGGTGACAGCGATGAAGAGGGAGCAGAGAATATCTTCGAAAGTCGCGTTCTCGATAAAATCTGTATTCATCCGGATCTCTTGACATTGGCGAATGCATTTACGTGCATGGACGGCACGTTGTTCTGTGCTCATGGAAGGCCACTTGTCGACATGTACAAGTGTCATTGCGCACATCGACAGCAACATACAATTACTTGCAGAGTCGAGTTCTGAGGTGTTCGATAGGCTTGTCCGGATCGCTCTTTCGTCCAGGATCGGATATATCGGATAGAGGTGGGAGAAGAACAAATCAATACTACGTTCGGTAATACTGTTCAGCTCGAAAGAAGGATTATATGTTGGTATCGGAGGTATGGTTCCTGAATGTATATTCGAGAATAGATCTGCAAGCTGCACAGGAGAGCTGGTGGTTTGCGGGATGTTCGCGTGTGTCGGCAACTGTGCTGAGGAGACCAAAATGACATGAGCAAACTCGTCGAAGGTGAGACAGTCATCGTTCATAACCCCGGGATCAGTGGCGCAGATCTGAGCAAAGGCTTCTGCCGGCGTCTCGGTGTAGACATTGTTGGAGAGGCCAGATCTTGCACTTGCATGAGTCCCTGTATAAGGCGAGTATGCAGGGGCCGATGCTGGTGGCATTTCCCTGTGTTGCGAGAAGTCGGTGCCATCTTGCCACTGCTCACGGATGGAAGATTCCTGTTGTACACCTGCAGAAGCACTGGCAGATGCGCCACTTGGAGAATCTGGCCGAGGTGTGGCTTTGCTACGCGATTCTGCCCGTAATTGTTGTACTACTGCTCCTTTGCCTTTCTTTGGACCTCGCTTCTTGCGAACAGAGTCGAATGTGCAGTCGAGATTGTAGCTCTGGCAGCGGTCGCATGGCCGACCATAGTCGCATCTCACTTTACGCCTTCGACAGGCATCACAAGGTAATTTAGCGACGGTACTGCGGCTTGTCATATTCGTTCTTGTGACATCGTAGGCGAGGAGGAGATCAGATTGGCGCTCGCCAAAACCATCGGTCCCACGGACGAGTCGGCGAAATGGTTTGAGCGAGACAGGATTTCTCCACTCTCCTGCCAAGTACCGAGTACTCAACCACACTGCTTGCCCGGTGCGTACTCGAAGTACGAAACAATGCTCGCCCGATCTTTCGGCGATGGCCAGCCGGATGCATCAGGCCCACTGTTGGATCGACTCTCGAGGTATGGATGCTCAGGTATATCAATGTCGCTTCCACGTAGGTGTTCTCAAGTCGCATCCCTCTCACCCGCTACATCTCACTTCTTCCGTACAATCATCAAAATGCCGCACAGTACATCTCAACCTGCGCGCCATTGGTGGCACAATGCGACCATATACCAGATCTACCCTGCCTCTTTCAAAGACTCCAACGCCGATGGCTTTGGCGATGTTCCAGGCATCATCTCCAAAGTTGATCACATTGCGAAGCTCGGTGTCGATGCAGTATGGCTATCACCGTGTTACAAGAGCCCTAATGTCGACATGGGCTACGACATTGCCGACTACCGCGAGATCGATCCTCGCTATGGTAGCGTGAACGACATCGAAATCTTGATTGCCAAACTGAAAGAACACGGTATCAAGCTGCTGATGGACTTGGTTGTCAACCATAGTTCGGATCAGCATGCTTGGTTTGAGGAATCGAGGAGTAGCAAGACGAATTCGAAGCGAGACTGGTGCGTAGAATCATTTGTGCGCCAAGTGCAAAGTGTGACATTAGACTGACAATGCAACACAGGTACATCTGGCACGAAGGACGCACTGAGATTCACGATGGCGTCAAGACTCGACTGCCTCCTAACAACTGGGAGTCTCTCTTCAAAGGCAGCGCATGGCAATATGACTCCCTGACCGACGAGTTCTACCTTCGTATCTTCGCCAAAGAACAACCAGACCTTAACTGGGACAACCCAGAGCTACGGCGTGCCGTGTACGACGACATGCGCTTCTGGCTCGAAAAGGGCATCGCAGGTTTCAGAATGGACGTGATCAACATGATTTCTAAACCTGCAGATTTCCCCGACGCACCTGTCACGGATCCTAACTCTCCCTGGCAGCATGCTGCTAGTGTCTATTGCAACGGTCCACATGTGCATGAATATCTTCAGGAACTAAGGCGAGAAGTACTTGACCACTATCCGGACATCATGACCGTGGGCGAAGTCCCATTCACTAACGAAAGTGCCCTTGTGCGCAAGTACGTCGAACCCGAGCGCAACGAATTGAGCATGCTTTTCCAATTCGACATCTTCGACATCGACATCGGCCCAGGAGGCAAATTCACTCCTTCCAACTGGGCCCTGTCCGATCTCAAGCGCACAATCAGCAAATGGCGACAAGCCCTCTCCTTCAGCTCCGGCGCCTGGCAGACGTTCTTCCTCGAATCTCATGATGCCGCTCGTTCTGTGACACGCTTTGGAGACCGCACGCCCGAGAACCGCGAGAAAGTAGCGAAGATGCTCGCCATGCTATCGACCACTTTGAGCGGCACGCTCTTCCTCCACCAAGGCCAGGAAATCGGGCTCGCGAACCTTGCCGATGATATTCCTGTGTCAGAGTACCCAGACATCGAAACCAGGAATTTTTGTCAAACACTTCGTGACCAAAGAGAAGCAGAAGCAGCCAAGACAGGCGTGACCGTCGACATGAGCGATGTCGAGCGCGAAATCCGTCTCAAAGCCCGCGATCACGGTCGCATTCCTATCCCATGGGATGCTCGCGAGCCTAATGCCGGGTTCTCAGACTCAACCTCCGCGCTATGGACGCCGATGAACTCAGACGCAGAAGTGTGCAACGTCGCCGCGCAGGACGAGCGGCCAGACTCAGTCCTAAACTTCTGGCGGAAGATGTTGGCGTTCAGGAAGCAGCACACCGACACGCTTGTTTTCCGAGACTTCGAACCTCTTGCTGTAGACGACGCGCCCGTGTTTGCATACTGGCGCAAGAGCACCCAGGCGCCTGGGGACAAGGATGTGTTGGTGGTTTTGAACATGACTGCGAGGACAGATGTGGTTTTCACTTTGCCTGGTGGTGGCTCATACACTACTCTGGAGACCACGAATATAGGTGGTTCCATCAAGACTGCTGGAGCTTTGAGGAGCGGTCATGACGTTTCATTGTCTGCGTATGAGGGCATGGTACTTGAATATAGCTTGTAGCAGGAGAGTGAAGGATCAAATAGGAGGCGCATACGAGATATGAATGAGGACAGATATGAGAACCATACATGTTATACTGGTAGTATGCTGCAAAAAAAAAGACGCCGCTCTGAACACTAGGATATACTCGCTGCAACGCGCAATCATGAACAAGAAGAACAAATCATCACCACGCAGACATTATGCAACCCATCCTCCTCACTCAGCTGATCTTCCCAATCCTCTTCTTCGCCACATTCAGTTTGCTCTGGTGCCTGTCGACATCCGAGTCCAAAATACCCAGCATCTCGTTTTGCAGCTCCAGCTCTTCGTTGATCATGATTCCCATGTCCTTCAGTCGGCTCACTGTCTTCCCTAGACTCATCACGTCCTCATCTTGCTCCCGCATCACTTGCTGCTGCAACTGAAGCACACCCGAGTTGTCCAATTCACGTGTACGCTCCGTCTCTTTCAGTGGTCCTCCTAGTACACGGCCAGAAGGCTTGCTGGCACCACGGAACAGATCGGCTTTGGACTCAGGCGTAGCTGCTGCTGAAGCGTTGGGTGCGGAAGAGGGCTGGTTGGCACGCGAAGGCGCTGCGCTGCGCAGCACCGCTTCCAGCCCTTCCACCTCTTTCTTCGCAGCACCAATGAGATCGCGACGACGGCGGATCTCGCCATCGCCCAAACGGTTTCCCCAGCCACTCGCGGCTTTGCCTGATGTGAGAGAGCGCAGCCCGGCATCGAGTTGTTCAATGTTGGCGGCGGCGCGTACCAGTGAGGCTTTGGCTTCGGCGCTCAGGGCATGCTGGTTCTGGGTGTTCTGGGCGGAGTCGCGGGATTTGAGCTGCTGGCGAGCAGCGTTGATGTGCGATTTAAGGTCCCGGTGGGCTTCGAGCCAGTCGTTCGGGTCTGTGATGCCGGCGCTGCCTCTACGCTTGGAGGTAGGTGAGAGCGAGCCATTCGCATTAAGTGTGCTCGTGCCGCTGGGTAGGTTGAGAAAGGCGCGCCATGCGCTGCTGCTCCGCCATTTGGGTTCGCCGTCTTCGAGGATGGCTTTGACGTATTTCTCAAGGGCTTGCCGACGATCTTCGGTGAGGGATTCGCTGTTGACTGTCTTCCATAGCCAGCTCTTTGCGGGCAGTGGTGCGGGAGGTGGTGAGCCAGTCTGGGATTGTAGTTCGGCGTGGAGGTTGGTGAAGTCTGTATAGCGTTTGCGGATCTCGTGCTTGCGCAAAGGCAGCTGGAGGACGATGTGGTAGACGGTGAATGGATTGCTGTCTGCGGGTAAGACCGTCGAGGCGCTGGGCACGGAGATATGAAGGGCGGGCGCCATGATGCTTTCAATCGAAAGGTGATATTATCAAAGAAATGCGATGTTGCTATCGCTTGCGCAATTGTTATAAGGGCCGAGCACGAGTGAGCTACTCTATCTCCTGCCGCTGCCCAGGCTGCAACCGTGCTCGTATGTGTCGGGCATACACTTTGCTTGCTGCTTTCACGCCCTAGCTATGATAGACAAGACACGGCATACACACACGTGATGTCCAGCCACCACGGCACGACATGCGTCTTTTGCTTGTTGTGGTCAAGTGTTGTTGCTATCCTCGTTTCTGTACGTCATGTCTGTCTCTCTGCGGTCAGGCCAAGCAGCCAACCGGCTGCGACCGCCGCTAGCTGCGGACTTCAAGTATATATTGGGGGTTTCGGAGATTCCAGCCTCCTTCACCACCTGCACCATGTCAGGATGAACTCGTCTGGCGCACCTACGCTCCATTTTAGCACCCGGTAGCTACTCATATTCATCCTCTGATCCAACTCCTGCACATAATGCACTCACGATTTGCCGTAACCATGCAATATCCAGGTGCGCGCGCAGGAATGCGCGCTTGACGCAAGTACGCCATAGGTAAACAATTTCGTTGTCTCCCTTGTTTGCCTACACTTCTTTCTGATCTGTGGTGACCCAGGATATCCTGCTGGTACACACAGTGTTTTGACAATAGGCCCCGCCGACAGCAACAGCCATGCCCTTCGTACGAGGTCCTGATGGACTGCCGGTACTGGGCCCCGATGGACAACCGTTACACGCGGCACCACCCAAACGTGCACCCAAATGCGGGCCTAAGCGCCGTGTTAAAGGTCCCATCAAGTACAAGACCCTAAAACATGTTCCTGCACGTGCTGGCGACCGGGAAACATCTTCCGACAAGCGTGTTTCCTTCGGTCGCAGACTTGTGAGAGGCCCTACGCCCGCATACTCACGCAGCAAGACGCCGTCTCGATCTTCTCTCGCACGGCATAACACTAGCACGACCGACGATATCGACAGAAGCGAGCATGTGGCGACTTTGGATCAAAACGATGCATACGGCCCCTCAGAGCAGCTCTTGGTCGAAGAAAAACAGGCGACCAGCCGCAGGTCAAGCTCATCAGAGCCCTATGGAGGGTCAAGTGAAGGTGAAATATGGGCTCTACCCGTCACATGGGACTTCGTAACGCTCAACGGCCTCATCAACGATGAGGATACAGAGCTCAAAGACATTCTTGACGAATCGCAGAGAGACTTGGAAGTTTGCAGGAGAGTACATGCAATACGAGCTCTCGTCATTGATACCGCTCAAAATCTTGTGTATCACAACAATGACACATTCCGAAAGGAACACTGTCTCGAGGATCTTTGTGGTGACGCACGAAATGCTCAGCTCGTGCGATACGTTGGTTGCCTTGCACAGGGCGGACCTAAGCGCGAAGAAAGCTGGCGAGAGGTATTGAGCCAACCCGAGTGTCGTGTCGCATTGATGGTTGGCATCATTGGCACGGCGCTGAAAGAACACGTCTTCTCCGAGCTTTGGTTTGGAGGTACAGACGAAGAAATCGGGGCACTCGAGGCGCTCCAAGAGAGACAAAAACACGGCGAAGGTGAGAGCAGTAGAAGTGAGACTTTCAGAAGGCAATTCACTGATATGTGACAGGTTACGAGCGGACCAAGCAGCGAGCGAGAGCCTGCAATCGGTACCCGAAAGATTGTGACCCAGCAGTTGCGCACAAAGTGTCGATCGCGTTGGCAAAAATGCTGTCTCCTTTCTACAGCATGGGTCAGAAGTATTCTCGAGCGATCCCCGAGGATTTGTCCTATCGATTGAACGACATGGTCGACATGGCTGGTGATCTGAGTCGTGAGATGCGCAGATGCGGCGACGTGGTTTATCACTGGCCACCAACGTTCAAAGACGGTACGTATCAGCCACGTGGAGTTGGGTGCCATGGCAATGAACCTGCCATGATACCAACCTCAAAGAACCCCAAGCACTGTGCTAACACTTTCCCAGAGGAATTTGACCCAGACCGCATGGAATGCATCAACATCGGCGACATGATCAGCAACAGCCCATTTGAAAAGAAGATCATCGATGGCTATGAGAGATCAATTCTCAAAGAGCAGACGCAAGACTGCGAAGCGATTGTCAAAATCGTTGCTTTCCCTGGCCTGGTCGTCCATCGTCAGGGAGGGGGCGCTCTCGCCAAACGTTTTCTCATGGAAGAGAAAGAAGCGGATGACAATCAGCACGCCCGTGTGCCGCCAGACGTCCAGAGAGCCCGCCGCATGGCTGAAGGCGACAAACTTACCGGCGACGAAGGCTTCAGGACGCGTGTTTTGTGCAAGAGTGTTGTGCACTTGATCTGGGGCAGACAGCGACTGCTTACGAGAGAGGCGGGCACTTCTGCCCACATTGATGCTATGAGGGATGGCAAGGTGAAGAAGTATGAGGATGACAGGAAGGGCTACATTGAGCTCTATGATTATTTCTCGCAGAAGAACCCTGATGCAGCAAGATAGCTGGGTTGACTCTTGTGGCGGCCATGGAGGTCTTACGAAGTTATTTTTGCGATACCTTAATGGCAGGACGTTTATACCAGACATCCGAGATAAGGAGCTGATTTCATTTACTCGTTCGATATTGATGGCTGTCGAACTTGTAAGCCACTGTAGACATTTGTGTCTCAAGCTCGCTGCTAAGGACGGGACAAACCCTTGATATGCTCGCTGCTATAAGATCATTCTCGACGAGAGATCCACGTTTTGTTCCATTTTCGGCTGCAGCATGGTGGGTCTCGCTCTCCGCATAAGCTGTCCATCTTGCGTCCGCATCCCATGACGTCTCTCGTTTAGGAAGGTGTCATTTGCACCTGATCATCAACCCATATCACGATCATTTCCAAAGCTATCTTTCCTCCTTCGACATATTCCATAACAGTAAATCTGCATCGAAATGGCTTCTCCTTCATTTGACGTGCAAGCTGTGCGCTCACAGTTCCCTGCGCTTGCACATGATCAGGTATATTTTGACAACGTAAGCGAAGCCCAATCAAACATGTAGAACAAGAACTCACAATGCTCTCAGGCAGGTGGCAGTCAAGTCCTCAAAACAGTCATCGACTCCATCTCAAACTACCTCTCCTCCAACAACGTCCAGCTCGGCGCCTCGTACAGAATCGCCCGCGAATCCACCCGTCTCTTCGAAGCAGGCTCCGCCGCCGTAGCCAAATACATCAACGCCTCTCCATCAGAAGTCGTCCTCGGCCCCTCGACGACCCAGCTATTCCGCAACCTCAGCCTCAGCTTGTACGACCATATCACGCCGGACTCCGAAATCATCGTCAGCAAGCTCGACCATGAAGCCAACATCGCCAGCTGGGTCCAACTGGCCGAATGGCGCGGCGCCAAACTCATCTGGTGGGACTCGCCCGACAAGCAGAACCCGCACCTCGACACTGAAGTCCTCAAGGGCCTGCTGAGCGCCAAGACGAAACTCGTCACTTGCACCCACACTTCCAACATCCTCGGCACCATCAGCGACATCAAAGCCATCGCCGCCACCGTGCACAGCATCCCCGGCGCTCTCCTCTGCGTCGACGCCGTGGCGTACGCGCCGCACCGCGCCATCGACGTGCAAGACCTGGGCGTAGACTTCTACTCGTTCTCGTGGTACAAGCTGTACGGCCCGCACATCGCCTCGCTGTACGCTTCGAGCGCCGCGCAGAAATCCCTGCGCTCGCTGGGCCACTTCTTCAAATCGACCGACGGGCTGGAGAACAAGCTCGGGATGGCAGCGGCGAACTACGAGCTCACGGCCTCGATCCCCGACGTTTGCGCGTACTTGCAAAAGACGCCTTGGGAGCAGATCGCGGCGCACGAGGAGAAGTTGCAGGGCATTTTGATCGATTATCTCAATTCGAAGCCGGAGGTTTATAAGATCACCGGCGAGCCGGTTGCTGATAAGAGTAAGCGTGTGCCTGTGATTAGTTTCACTGTGAAGGGCCGAAAGAGTAGGGATGTTGTGGATGCGATTGAGGCGAAGAGCAATTTTGCGTGCAGATGGGGTGCGTTCTACTCGAACAGGTTGGCTGAGGATGTGCTTGGGTTGGACCCGGTTGATGGTGTTGTGAGGGTGAGTCTGTTACACTACAACACTGAGGAGGAGATTAAGGGGTATGTGAAGGTGCTTGACGAGGTTGTTTCGCAGTAGTTCGCACGCTATGAAAGTTTTCCACTATCCAAAATCCCTTGTTCGCGTGGTTCGGCGTGATTTGGCCCCTGCATTTTTGCTTCCACGTCAACTCCTGCGGCGCCATTCGCCTACCAGTCAATTCGTCGTCTCATTCTGATCATTAATTACACGCATGTGCTTTCCGAAACCATGCCAGCATGTTTCGGCTCCCTAGGCTGCGCCGTCAAATTCGCCAATCGGCGATATCACCTACTCCCTCCCAGTAATGTAGCGTTGAGACCATTCGTGAAGAATACAAAGTGCCACACAGCTCACCTCCTCTCACATCCTCAGCCTAGCGGCCACGATTTTTCTTGTCTTTCTCATACTCGTCAACTTCCTGTGCAGTGGGGCGCTTAGCAGGCCCTTGACAACGAATCGAGTCCTGGCCCGCACAGCGAACGAGCTTGAAGCGATGACGGTTTCGCTTCTCCCCAGCTGGATCCAACTTTTCGTAGCCTCCCACAGAATACAGACCGTCGTACCGGAAACCGAGTTCCGGAGCGTATTTGTTGTTCAGGTTGGAAGAGCGGAAGAGTCGCACTGGTTTGCCTTCCGCGTGGTTCACGAGCATTGCTTTCGTGTCATGCGATGGCGCATTGACTTCGGCATTCACGTTGTCCGTGCCACAGTAGAGGACTTCGTCTCCGCGATCAACGTTGGGATACGGCTTGCCCTTGGGGTCCATGCCGCCTGCCATAATGACAGAGTAGGCGCCGTCTTCAGGACTGGCTGTGATTCCACCTTGGGAAGCACCGTGTCCACCATCGCGGAGAACGGCCAATTGTGTGGGGTACCACGAGCCATTGATCAGGAGGCCATCTCCATGCGTTCTGGGGTTCATGAGCCTGAAATGACCATCTTTGTCCTTCGCCAACCTGTCGGCGCTGCTGCCTGTACCCTTGCCGCCGCGTACAAGGCCACGATACAGGTCAGTTTCGAAGATTCCGGCGCACCATTTGTTGTAGAGCTCTTCAGCATCGGCCTTGATGTACCAGGGCCAATTCACACCGCCCGAGAATTCGCCATCGAACAGCTGTGGCAGACCATCATGGTTGTCGAGCATGCGTGTCTTGCGTAGGAGCTTGTCGCTGACAGGAAGGAAGACGAGTCTGTGTAAGTCTTCCATGACGTCATTGTATAACGAGCCTGGCTGCTTTGAATTCTTGGTCTTCTTGATGTGGTCCTTCAAACGTTGGAGGGCAGTCTCACTGCCACTCTCGTAAGCCTCGCGCGTTCCTTTCGGCTTTGGAAGATCCGTGTACCACTTGGGAGGGTTTCTGTCGATGCCTGTGCCCCTGGGGAGTTCTATTGTAACCATTTGTGGAGAAGCTGCAGAGGATGATCTTCTGGCATGCTTCGCGCCACCAGCGCTTCGATCATCTTGTAGTGCAGACTCAGCAGGGCGCTTCCTTCTGTCAGGTAGAGAGGTCGCGCCGCTCGTGCTCGACCGTCGGCTCGTTGGCGAAAGTTCGGCCGCTCTTAAGAAACCACCATTGTTTTTGGGGATGTCGCCTAACGTGACGCGTCTCGGAGAAGGATCTGGACTTGCCGCATTGCTATCGGGATCAGTCGCGGCCGGAGGAGAGTGTTTCGTCAGGACCGCAAATGCATCCTTACTTTGGGTCTCGTTACCAGGATGCTCGCGACGGTGCTGGCGAGGATTCCACGCGTGGATAGGATCCTCATCGTCAGACTGAGTGCCCATCAGAGGTACAGAAGCCAATGTCTGTTCTGTGTTCGAGGGCTCGATCTTCAGAGGCTTCAGTTCCTCCCTCTGAGCTGCCTCTCGAGCAAGTTTGGCATCCTTTCGGGCTTGGTACATTGCTCTGTACTTGTCGGTGGCTTCGCTCTTTTCGAACTTGCGGTCCATGTAAGCCTCATAGTCCTTATACTTGTCCATGTCGATCTCTGGCTTGATCGCGACGCCATTGTTGTTTTGTTGTTTTGTTGATGGTTGCATGATGTCGGGTGGATGATGAACGCGGAGTGGAATGAATATTGTCGTGCTCGTAGACCTATGCTTCAAGGGTTTAGTATACGCGATCACAATATTTGAACAATACATGTGAATATTGAATGGACGTCACAGGGTGGTGTGCAACAGGCTGCACATGTTGAATGTTGCAGTCACATGTCAGCATGCCTTGATTAGCAACCAAGGCAACTTACGTCAGGGATTCTACAACTGTGACGGGTACTCTGACACGTGACGATGGAAGAGCTCAGTTGGGTAGCAGAACGAAGTCGAGTCGAGGGCCGACCTAAGCCCGGAGTGTTAACTTTACTTTCACCTTGATTTGGCGAAAAGACTGTCACTTTGTCGGGTAGGTAAGCTGAGGCGTGACGATGTTTGTTAGGTGTCCGAAGACGTTGTTCAGTTCAATGTTTACTGCAGATGATAAACTGGGTGTCGCGTGCTTAGAGGCAGCGAAAGTGCAAGCGTCGAAGCAAGAGAGGTGGGGCTGTGGTGCTTCACTCTATGACGTCATGGGCAGCCTTCGCCAGTCCTTCGGCACACAAATATCTACACTTCACTCTTGCTCTACCACATGCTCGTACACCTTGTGAACACACCAACGCCATGTGCTCATGCGGTCGTACGTGAAGGTGAACAACAGCACGCATCGTCATCCAGAGAGACGTTTGAACAAGACAGACTCGGACACAAACATGAAAGAAGTACATAAACCACAATTCCATGTCGTAAAACTGTTGATATTTCCCCTCTGACTAACAGGAGGCAGCGGCAGTCGCATCGATCGATAAAGCTACTCTATACATGACGTCCCATCTCATCGCACCTGGGTAATAAAGGAGTGACTGTGTAAGAATGGCGACGTCAACGAAAAAGAGAGAGCCGCGCAGGCAAGGACACATCCTGCCCGCTACGACACATAGATATGGTAAAGAAATAAGAAGAGAGGGAAATGTCGCGCTCCAACCAGGGAGGGAGTGAGAAGGTAAGAGAGTAAAGAACACACCAGTCGCCGCTTACGCCCACACTGTTGTTACAGGCGAGGCAAAACTGGTCAACCCCTCCGCCTCCTCCTCCTCTTGGGAGATTCTTCTCTTTTCTCTTCACCCGGAAGCGAGACGCAAGCACCGCCGCGATAAAAGACACAAGATCGTTTTGCCCGTCACGTTGTGCTCAGATTTGAATAGGAAAATAGAGAAGCACGAGAAATCTCGATGTGGTTTCGTAGGTGATGATGACAGCAGCCCCATGCGTTCTCTACCAGGAGAAGGCTTCCTCGAAGATGTCAATCTCCGTGTCTGTGCACCTGTCACGGACCGACTTGCGGACGTCGTCGGCCAAGCCGCCGGTACCGCAGACACTGATAGCCATGGCGCCGACCTGCTTCTCCTGCTCCTTCTGAATGAGGGCGCCGCAGTCAGGCTTGCCTGGGAACATTTGTACACTGGAGCTGGGAGAGTGGATCTCCTTTGTGCTGCGAGGGCGGGTGACGAAGAGGAGGATGCGAAGGATGTCGCGACGCTTCTCCATGCCGAGGATCTGGGTCATCCAGGGACGGATCCATTCGAGGTGCTCAGGAGACTGGATGATCCAGACCAGGGTGACCTTGCGAGTGGCGTGGGTGCCGTTGGCGTAACCGGCGACGAGGTCACGAACGTGGGGAACCTGGTGAGTGATACCAACACCGGCAGCGAAGAGCATGACAGTGCCGTATGACGCGAAGCTCTGCTCGCCATAAGGACCCTCAACAAACGCAGAAGTCGTGAACTTGCCACCAGGAGACCTCTCGGCCTTCTTGAAGAGGGTGTCGGTGAAACCGGTACGGCGACGGATGATGAGAGACATGTTGGTGCGACGGGTGCCGAAAGCGTCTTGACGGGTGACGGGAAGAGCCTTCTCGGTGCTCCACTCATCCTCTTCCTCACTCCAAGCGAGAGAGAAGGGGTGGCTGGTGAGAAGGCCGATGGTAGGCATGTACATGTAGACGTGCTGACCAGGAGTGAACTTCCAAGGCTTCGCAACGCGAAGAGTGACTCTGACGGCATCACCGGGAAGAGCCTCAACTTCAGCCTTGGTGCCGCCATTGCCAACGTTGCGGCGGAGGAGAGTGATAAGGCGGATGCTACGCTCAACGATCCAGACCACAGTTGCGGCCATGACGAAGCCCTGCTCACGCATACCCTCACAGTGCATCCAAACACCAACGACGGAGGTAATGGCGAGAAGGATGTGGATGCCGAGGAAAGTCTCGTAGAAGGCGTGGCGGACGACAGAGGGTGAGAGGAGCATGAGAAGGATGAAAGCTCCAGTGCCGACCATACCAGTCTGAATGAACGCGCTGGTTGAAAGACTCTTGGCGATGATGGTAGAGCCGACGTCCCAGCCCTTCTCGTAGGTCTTACCGCCCATCCAGAAAGCAGTGTGGATGACACCCTCCATCACGACCATGCGGCCGAGCCAACGGTGGATCAGGTTGTAGGTGTCGAAGCTGATGCCGAGCAGGTAGATGAGAGGGTTGTTGCGACCGGCAAGTAGGAACAAGGGGATCATGTTCATGACGGAAAGAACACCGGTTCTGTTACGGGCATCGTCGTACCAAAGCTCAGGGTTGCTCCATTCAATAGTCCAGACGCAGAAAGCAATCTGCATGCCGAGGTATCCAAGGAGGAACAATGTTTGAAGACGACCGGGGAGAGTGCCCATGTTGGCAGCAGCCGAAAGTTTGAACTCGCGGTTATGGCGCTTCTTCCAAAGAGGTGCGGTGATAATGTCACGCTTGACCTTTGAGTAACCATCGGAGGGAATGCTGAAGTACTTTTGCTTGCTGTCGCCGGAAGTGCCGTGGTTGAGGTTGGCGAGTCTGCGCACGTGGCGAAGGAGGACAAGTCCCCATCTGTAGATCAACATGGCGGAGACAATGGCGACCCAAGTCCAAGCGGTATATCTCATGACCTTGGCGTTGGCCTCGGCGGCAATGGGGTCGTTGGCGATTTGGGCGGGTGTCCTGACTGGCGCGGCGGCCATGGCGTATGGGAGTGCCGCAAGCAGCGGCAAGGCGATTGATGAAACCATTGTGGGCGATGTAGATGTGGTTACAAACTGCTGAGGGGTTGGTGCAGCAGCAGGTAGACTTGAAGAGCCTGGTGAAGTGGGTGATGCGAAGGCGCGTCGACGGTGTCTACAGCTGTAGACGGTGCGCACTAAACCAGTGAATGTACGGGTCTAATGGAGGATGTTGTCGTGAACCGGCACGACAAGTGTGGTTGAAGCTGGCGCGTTGCCTGAGTGAGGGAAGGTGCGACACAGGTGTCTCAGTGCCGGAATGAGATGTTGAACGAGTGTGGTAATTGCGATGATGTCGTCAATGTGTAGTGAGCCGCGCAGCAGCAGGATTTCACAATGACGAGCTCGAGGGAAGTTGGCGAGGCGAGCGCGGTGGTGATATGGGTGGTGAATGAACGTGTGTGAGTCGTCGAAGGACGGTGGGGAGAGGGCAGGTAGTAGGGATAGGTAGTAGGTAGGTAGGTAGGTAGTGAGGGCGTCGAAGAGTGCGAAGGACTGAGACGACAGGCAACGGCTCGACTAACCAAGGTAGCTAGCTAGCTAGCTAGCAAGTGAAGGAGGAGGTTCATCGGCGGCCGTGCGTGGAATTGATGAAGGCCGCGCTGCTGCTACCCAGCACGGACGCGCTCGACGGGCAGGCTACGAGATTGCGGTGGAGTCGGGTGTCTTGGCCGTGGATGTTGTGCCTTTGGATTAGCGAGTCCAGAACGGAAGATGCTGCATATGCTCGCTGTTGTCGCACTCTACTACACGCACATGGGCGTCATGCCAGGGGTTGATTGTCTTGCTGTCTTGCTCCGGCACTTCCTCTGGCACACGGGAAGTCAGAAGATCATCAATACCGTGACAAAACAAACACAAACTCTCTGCGTCTCGTCGACTCTCTCTCTCCCTCTCTCTCTCTCTCTCTCTCTTTCTCCCTCTCTCTTACACACACACACCCGTACCAGAGCGCTTCCTCTCATCTCAACCAGCCAGGTACGCCAGGCCATCCACTCATCGCAGAGGCTTGTCTTAATTCGTGCTCGAGATTGGCGGCTACTGCAGCTGGACAGGTACCTCGCAGCGATGATTCGCCCAGCGATGACCCTGGTTGTTTCACGAGCAAAGTTAAGCGCTCCTTCCCCGGCCCGTGGCTTGCCAGTGCCACGCTTCTCCCATAACAAGGTAATACTGGGGTTTCCATGTCATGCACAGGCGATGTCACCAACACACTATATTTTCCTCGTCATTCTGTACAGTGCTATAGTGCGTCCCGGCGTGCTGGGCGGAGAACGCGGCGCACGGCATCAATCTTGTAGTGACAGCGGAAAGCCTCGTGGCATTTTCTTCCTTGAGCAAACCCAGACGCGAAACCCCGTATAGCATCCGATGTCCTCATGGACGATCGCCTACATACGCATATTCAGGAGGCACAATAGTCTGCATCCCCTTCCCGCCCGTCTTCTCATCATCACGAGGTACAGTACGGCACAGAACCACAGGTAGCCCATTCTCCCGACCCACGTCTGCAATTCTCCACTCTTGCGAAGAAAACCCACTCCCATCATGCGCGCATAGCTCTCACCGAATCACCACCCATGACCGTACACACGAACTCTCAATTAGAAACAGCACCCCCCCCCTCGTACGCAATCCATAGCTTCCCATGACTCTTTGTCCCTTTCCTTCCTCCCCGGAAGGTCTACATGAGTGCCGGATCTCTCGAAGTATATTGCCTACTTCGCCTACTGTCACAATGGAACCTACATCCGCGTACAATCACCTGCAACGCAATTAATTCTGTCTATCCTCCCCTAAGGAAAAAAGGCGCCGGCGCTAGCGCTGGCAGTAGCCTTGTCGGCAACACAACCAAAAGAACCACGCGCAGCAAAACTGCTACGACCTCTGCTTCGCGTGTAGACTTTGACTTCTGCGACAATCGACAGCAAGGGTTCACGGCTCCATCTTTCTTATTTCCTTATCACATTCACTGTAACTGTTACTACCACTAGTTATGGTCGCGTGCATACCGCAAGACCCAAGATGAGACGTCGCGAACACAACAGATTGTTGACCTACAGTGTGTCATGCAATTCATGTGCTGCGCGTGTGTGCGCCGTTGGAAAAGACCGACCCGGTCGGTTCCTACTCACGGTTGATTTTTCTTGCGTCTTATTCGCTGGGTAGTCTAGCTCCTCCACGCGCGCCACGCTCGTAATCTCTCCCGATGCTGCCTACCCTGCAGGGGAGATGCATGGCAGCATGCACGCCAAACGGTCTTGCGTTCTTTTCGGGTGGGAGATACGGAACTTTGTTGGGTGGTTTTGAGTTGTAAGCTTGTCAGATTTTCTGGGCTTTCCATCTGTGCCAGTACCATCGCGTACGGGAACTGAATTGGAAGGTTTTGCCATTGAGATACTGAAAGGACTGCAATACGGGCAGGATTACACGTGAATCTCCACAGTGTTTTTTTCATGCTTCTACTCTGAGAGACAGCTCCAAGAGGCTTTCTGTGTTACCACCACCGAGATGACTCGGTAACACCCGTTACACTTCCATGCTATGCATAGCCTTCCAGACGGTCTTCCGGAGCTCGCTCCCTATCGCGCGAAGGTTCGCACTCCCCCGTCGACTCTCATCATCATTCAAGCATATTGCAGCCTCGACTGGTCCCATCCGGGGCGGAGGTAGCCCGTGTCCAAACCAGCCGTGTCGACCGTACTGGCGTAGACGCCCAGCACCTTCATGCTCACGCTCACGCTGGCCTTCGCGTCGTCTTGGTTCCAGATTGACAGGCCGACGGTGTTCTCGCCGCTGTAGTTCAGGATGCCCGGCGGCACTGGGAACTCGACCTGGTTTCCAACGTACGGGAGGAACTTGCCTGCGAAGATAAATAACGTCAGCACACCAGACACCCACATATTCCGAAACAGCCTGCGATTATGCGAGCCCACGGGGGAGGGGCGACTTGTAACTCACCAAACATATAACCATTGACATATAGCTGCGCCCTCAACGCGCTCCGCTCCACGCCCGGCGCCAGCTCAAACGCCAGACTCACGTCGAAACCTCGCGGGACTTCCAGCGGGAATACAGACCTGTAGAACTTCGCGCCAGCCTCCGCGAAACCCTCACCAGGGCTGCCTGCTGCCCATTCGCTGTCGTCGAAGCCAGGCAAATGCCAGCCGAGCCTCTCCGCCGTGAGACCTCCCTCGTTGTAGGCGCCGCGGACAGGGTCGATGTTCTCCTGGCCGCCTGCTTTGCCTGCGACTTTCCAGGAGGTGAAGGCGCTGTCGCCGTTGCCGCCGAGGAGAGTCGCGTTGAGGATGCCGCGGGGGTTCAGGACGCCGGTGGTCTGGTCGTGGCCCATGTTGTCCTGGATCACGAAGAGGACGTTCTCGCCCTGCGTCGCAGCGTGGCCGAAGTCTAGCGTGCTGTTTGACTGAGCGAGCGAGACGTTGCCGAAGGAAGAGCCTAGGAAGGCGCCGTTTAGGTAAGCGCTCCAGCCGTGCGATGTGCCGCCAATGACGTCCAGGAAGACGCCCGTCGGTGCGTTGGCGGAGTCGCCGACGCTGAAATGACCTCTCCAAAGGATGTTCTGGGCGTGGAAACCGTACTCATCAGCGTAAAGGACTGGGAAGGTGGCGGGCTGTCTTGGGTTGAGGGTCGAGTTCTTGTCGGCTGCTACCCACGCTGCTCCAGAGTCGTCGTAGTCGAGCGAGCGCTCTGGGAGAGCATCGGAGACTTTCCACTCGAGGGTGGGTAAGATGCTGGTGATGCTCTCGACTGTGACTTTGGAAGCTGAGAGCGTGCCGCGGAGACTGCCGTATTTTGTCTCCTTGACTTTGATCTCTTTGCCGTTGAAGGTGACTTTGGAGTAGCGTTTCGGAGCATAGACCTCGAGATCAATCTCGCTAGACCAGTCGCCAGTGAGAGCAAGAGTCTGTCCCTTGTCTGCTGCGGAGCGAACAAGGTACGGTCCAGTAACGAGAACGCTCTGATCCAGTGGCGAATGCGGATCATTGCTGAGCTCCGGCTGCCATGCTGTATAAGCCGTGCTCCTATCCATCAGCACAACCCCAAGTCCATTGTCAAAGGTCAGCACAGTGCGGCCCTCGTTCTGCAAGAAGCTAATAATTAGCCCTCCCTTAGCCTTATGGAACTCGACATTCTCGCAGCCATCGCAAACCGCAATCTGGCCCTTCTTCACGCCCTTGAGGAAGAACTCGCCAGTCTCCCCGGTAGGCACCCAAAGCGCAATCAAAGGCTCTCCATCCTGCACACTAACGGCCAACACCTCCGCCGTCGAGTACACAATCTTCTGCGGCCCAGCATTGAAATCCGCAACAAGCACCTTCGCCTGCCTGCCATCGATAGCAATATGCGGCGCGTACTGCGGGATCGTCAGGTCTCCCTCGGAGGTCTTCACGCGCAGCTTGAACGTCTCGAGGCTGGTCAGCGTGGTGTTGGTGTGCTTTGCGACGTAGAAGCGGGCGTGGTTGTCGACGTTGTAGAGCTCCTGGGCGAAGACGGCGGCGTTGCCGGTATAGTTTGTCGTGCCGTTGCCGCCCTTTTCGATTCTCGTCAGGTCTTTGGCGGCGCGCAGGAAGAAGCCGAAGAGTTTGGTTTCGTAGTATTTGGCGCCGATGGTTCTGGTTTCGGAGATCGGGGCGCTGTAGTCATAGCTTGTGCCCTGTTTGGAATTTGTCAGTTTCGGTATCTTGGGGATTGTTGTTCTCCTTCGGGGTCCATGTCGTTTAGGGTTCAACGTACGACTGTAGGCATTGGGAATCCTCCCCATGTGGTACCGCCGAAGACCATGTACAAGTTCACGCCCGTGACTTTGTTGCTCAGGTTGTTGCGGTAGAACACATTGACCCAATTAGGGCCTGTGTTGTTGACACAGCCGCCTGCAGGGCCGTTCCACGGGTTATAGCTGCCGCCCTGGAATTCGGCGAGGATACTAGGCTGAGTAGGTGAAGTCTCCTGGAAGTGGGTGTAGTAGTCGAAGACGGTGAAGTCTGGTGGGAAGCCATTGGTGCTGGTGCATTCGTCCAGGTTGCAGGACCAGCAGGATGGGTAGTTGTCAACGCTGTAGATGTCTACGTTGCCACCGGCGCCGACCGTGTCGTAGTCTTTCGACCAGGACTTCGTGCCGAGGTTTGGGTTATTGTGCAGAGTAGGCAAATCGATGGAGGATGCGCGGACGGTGCTCTCGAGGAGCTGCATGTAGTCGATGCCTGTGGCGTTGGGCGTTTTGGCGGTCACGTTGGTCCATTGGTTGCCGTACTCGTTTTCGAGTTGGTAGAGGATGACATTGCCTCCATTGGTGACAGTGTGAGGGAGGACAACCTCGGACATCTTCTTCATGTACGGTTCCCAGGCAGCGGTGTATCTCGAGTCGTTGTTGCGAAGGGTGCCATAGTCACCAGTCGTGAGCCATCCAGGGAACCCTCCCGCATTGGCTTCAGCATTGACATAAGGACCTGGACGGAAGATCACGTAGAGGCCAACTTCTTTGGCGATCTCGAAGATTCGTTCGAAGTCGTGAGCGCCGGTCTCAAAATCCAGAACGCCATCCTTAGGTGAGTGCCATCCCCTACAAGCAGAATGTGAGTTAGAAGAAGTCCAACGAGGCTGCACGAATATTTCTCCATATGTCATTTTCTCTCTCTGCTGATACCATCTGATGCAAGCATCTTGTAGTGGTTGTTCGCCACCAAGGTACCATCCGGTATCGATAAGTCTCTCCTTAGGACTCGAGGTTACTACCCTCAGATATGTCTGTCGAAAGATGAGACTGCCAATGAGATTCAGACGTACTACACACAGTATCAGCATAGTTCCAAGAAAGGTTATCCATCTCAGACGTACCCAATTTCCATAGACTGAGAACGTGTTGAAGCCTCCAGCCTGCATGATGTGATCAGCGATCGTATTTCTGATTTTGGTCATGCTTTCACTAATTTACCTTGATCTTTTGGAGGATATCGATCCACAGTTCTGGCACAGGTAGTCTCCAGTAATGTATTTCACCGCTCCACATAACTAGGCGTTCGCCATTGACTATACACAGCGTAGGAATCAAGTCAGTGAGACATCATAAGATATCGCAATGGGTAGAGCGCTCCACACTAACCTATCAAGCTGTAATGGTCCCATTGAACCACATCGTTGAGTCCGTTGTCGTGCAGTGGCCACTGCTGCGCAAGAGCAGTGGTACAGGCTGAGGCAAGCGCAAGGCTCGAAGAGATTCTCATGACTTCTCACAAAGGAACAGAGCTATCTGCTTGAACTGCTAAGTTCGAAGATGAGGACCAGGCTCAATTATACTACCGCAGCAAATTGCATTGTTAATGAGGTGCCCCGCCACAAGCAGCTCTACCCTTGGCTGGTATATCCCTCTCGCGCACCGATGACAGAGGTCAGGCGTGCTGAAGTGGGCTTGACTAGGGTCGTTCTCCCAATGACAGCCATTGTACAAAGACATTGCCGTCCCTTGCCGAAGTGGAGGAGCGTCGACTGTGGAATCTCCGCATCTTCGCCAGTGGAGTTGCGGGGGTTGGCAAGGATTGTTCATCTGTGCCATGCCCGAGCGATGTTAGCGTCATCAGGCGAATGAATAGATAGGTGCAAAGATCTTCTTCCGTAGCCTTGGACTAATTTGAGTCTGGGCGTGGTGGAGGGTTCTACCCGGCGGCACCATTGGATCAAAAACTGTCCGCACTTTTGGCCTGAGGCGATGGTGTTTCGTCGATATCTACTAGTGCCGGCCATGGCTCCGCGCGGCCGTGTGCCCTCGCGGAGCGAGTGCCGTGCAGCTCAATGAACATTGCAGCTCAACGATAATCAAATTGATGCCTATCTGTTCGCACGGAGCTCATCTATTACATAGAGCCATTGAGGCGTAAACTTGGTGCGGTATTGCTTATATAATGGTCTCCAAACTACAGGTAGGATGTAAGAAATCACCTTCTTTGACCGTCGCCTATATTCAGCCTTATCTGCATGGCGGATAAGATTACGAGCCTTCTTAATCTCATCATCCTCACGCGTGCATACCATCTTACGTGCACCTGCAGCTATAAGAACACCACCACATTAAAGCTAAGTTCGCTTTTGTAGGCTCCGAGCCCTACTAGCTGCTTGTGCTACTATAGTATATTATAGCTCATCGATTGCTTCAACTCCTTTAAGAGCCTGAATTGCTGTACTACGTAAGATTGGCTCTAACCGCGTGCGTAATGCTTAGTTAAGAGTCTTATCATCTAATATAGTTTAGAAGCGACGATTGAGTGTTCTCACAGTTCGAGGTGTTGCTAGCCCTAATGACTACACAAGCAGTGGCATTAGTGTTTATTGCTGCCTAATCGCTATAATGCGTGTATGCACGTAATTAAGAATTAGAGTCGGATTATATAGCTAGATGCCAGTCTTCTCAAATGCTGATTTGATTATTGAT
Source organism: Cladosporium cucumerinum (assembly GCA_023634325.1). Taxonomy (NCBI): domain Eukaryota; kingdom Fungi; phylum Ascomycota; class Dothideomycetes; order Cladosporiales; family Cladosporiaceae; genus Cladosporium; species Cladosporium cucumerinum. Next base: position 233,159 of record JALDQA010000001.1, read on the forward strand.
AGTGAGAGAGCTTGCCTCCTAAACTACTCAAAGTCACTAAAGAACTCGAGCTTATTATAATCGCTATATCCGAGCTGTACAGATCGATTAACAGCTTCTGCATACTAATGCTTATATAGCTAAAAGACCACAACATTAAGAGGCTGTAGGAAGTGCATTAAATGCGAGGGTAAGCCAAAAGGGATAATGTAGTATTCTTCGCAGTATGTGATAAACTCAAGTGTATAGTGCGAGCCATAACTATCGAGCAGTAGGAGCTGCTATGAGCCACGTTAGTAATAAGCTGAGTACCTCTCGAAGTGCGTAATCCATACAAGCATAAGCTCGTCGTTCATGTAACTAGTATCTGTAACTCCTATAAGCGTATCGTCGTATAGGCTCTTAAACCAAGAAGCTTAATAAGTTTTGGCTACAATTACAAGCATTGCAGGAGCTGTATAGCCAGCTGCGCTGATTGCTTCTACCACTGTGAGGCTCTTACGGTTACTAGCTATCGGCAAGCTGTGTACTTGTTTAGAGTGTTCTATAAGGATATAGTGGCTTTTGCCGATCCCTATTCTAAAGCTAGTTTCATCTATATTCTAACAATCCTTAGGCTGGATGCTGTATTTATCGAGTAGTGCACCAAGCTATGCAAACTAGCTCTCTATGTCCTCAAGATCGTATACAGCTGCACGTACAGCCTCCTAAGGTACCTGCCTTCTCTTCACAAATGTCGGATGTCGCTTAAGGAAGCGTGAGGTCCAGTTTACAGTTACTGTTAGTGCCAGCTCTGCACCCTTATAACAGCAGCAGAGCACCGAGTTGGCGCTAATCATAATTGCTCGCATGCGCGCATAGACTCCGAGTCGCTTACAGCGATGTAGGTACGTAAGTAGTACTTCTTCTTAATCACTGCTAAGTCTCATATTCGTAGGACTATGTGTTGAACGACTCTCGGAGCCCTGAAGGCGCCTACGAAGGCGTTGGTAGGGTACTTGGAACTCAGTAGCCAGAACAGTGATTAGCAGTAGCTGAGTCAGCTCGGATTGGTAGGTGACTGCACGCTCAATGCGAGCCTCAACTTGGTGGTATTCAGTAGTCATATTGGCGTAGATATAGGGCATATAGATAGCCTAATAGATAATAGATGAAGCATGTTCATTGAGCTGCAATGTTCATTGAGCTGCACGGCACTCGCTCCGCGAGGGCACACGGCCGCGCGGAGCCATGGCCGGCACTAGTAGTGGTGCCAGCCCGATACCAATATGAAATCTACGGGATGTGGAGAAAGAGAGACTTCCTATGACCAGCAGGCGCATGGTGGCAGGAAGTACAGGTTCTCTAGGACACCATGATGTTTTTCTCGACATGTGAGCAAGTATAGCATTCGTCTCAGTGGCAAAAGTAAGCGTGCCATCTTTCTGTGCATAATGATGGCGGTACACTCTAATCTAAACACATATAAAATTTGGATGGTATCTCAATGGTAATAAGGAGTGTATGAGGGTCTATGATAGCACTGTACTACAGACTGCAGGAAATGTGAGCTTGAATAGGATCTCAGTGGTGTTGAGGATCTTCCTGAGGCGTGAATCTGGTGGTAGTAACATGGCTACCACTGAGCTGCATACCTTCCCCTTCTTCAATTCTAATAGGTCTTGTTTGTATACCCGGAGAGCCAGGTTAGATACCAAAGCACAATTGCATTGCAAATAGTGGCAGAGATGTACGCAAAGTTACGTGCAAGAGTGGCTCATAGGCTCGGACTAACTGTCAGTCCGCGAGGCTCAAATGCCGACAGTCATCGCTTTTCCACCAACCCTACTAGCCTCGAAGCAGGCCACCCTTTCTCCATAAGCACTCGCGTTGAATGTTGCAAGAACATGCCACAAGGTGCTTTAGAAGTCTTTTGGTATTTTCTGTAATTACATGCGTTCGCTATGCTAGATCTCAGTGTATCGCTGTTGCCATGTCGTACTGCTATTGTGGTATAATCGGGATTTGAAAGTCATCACATCACTGAGACCTGGATTCCTCGCATTGATTTTAATAGTAACGGATCTTCTTAGAAACTGCAGAAACCATCTAGTCGTATTTGCCTCGCACTTGACTGTGCGTACATCTAAACTAGACGATAAGGATCTCTCGCATCATCAATACGCGCTCTATGCTTGTCGAAGATATACGTAGCGGCGGCATTCCATTTATGTAGAACAGCTCCGATGCCCCACCCGAGCTTCGAATGATTAAGTTGCGTGATCATCACGACAGCAGCTCTCATCACCAGCAATCGACACACGTATAATTGATACGTGGAAGAAGACCGACCTCTCGTGTTGTTCAATTCACACAGATACATCACAATGTCGAACCAACCACAAATTGACCATGTGGTTCTCCTACTCCCATATGCCCTAATCCGATCTCCACCAACCTGGCTAACTTCCGTCTTCACGCTCTCCCCAGGCGGCCGTCACGCTGACAACCGCACCGAGAACCGCCTTATCCTCTTCATAGATGGATCTTACCTCGAACTCATCGCCTTCATTGATGATGACCCCAAAAATCGGGAAGGGCACTGGTGGGACAAGCCATACGGCATCGTCGACTGGGCTCTGACCACCACAACGGAAGAGCAGCCAGACGTTAAAAAGATCAATTCGCGCCTCGAAGATAAGGGATCGAAAGTGAGATATGCAGAGCCAGTGGGCGGGGGCAGGAAGCGGCCAGATGGGGTAGAGTTGCGATGGAAGGTTACATTTCCGACAGGCATCGAGCGAGGTGCTGTGCCTTTCTGGTGTCACGACGTCACGGAGAGAGAAAAGAGGGTGCCCATATCGAAAGAGGCGGCCGAACACCCTAGCGGTGCCTTGGGCGTGGCGGGCATCAGAGTTGGAGTGGACGACGGCAGGGCGAAAGCGGTCAGCGAAGCAGTCGAAGCTATTGTTGGCAATGAGAACCTTGTGCTCGGGGCGCCGAAGGTGGTGGATGGATTGAAGGATCCTTGGGTGCAGGTCCAGACCGGCGCCGATGGACATGCGCTGAAGCTAGAGCTGGTGTTGCAGATCGCTGGTGCTGACCAGCAAGACATACGCCAGAAAGTCGGTGATGGCGAGGTCGTGATATCATTCAAGTAACCTTGGCAAATATGTCCATAGCGTCCGATGACTCCCAATCAAAGGACTTATGCACGAGGACCAACTTATCAAAATGTCGGTGTGCTTTCAAAGTTCATAAATCTAAATGGGATTACCGGATGTGGAAAGTGGGGGTCCTGGGTGTCCTGCAAGGCGCTCCATGTCTTCTAGCCCTTCCCAATTTCCTTCTTAGTACTCTGTCGCAAACAGCGGTTGCGGCGCAAATCGAAGCCCTATGCAAAATAGAGACCCATGAACACATGAAGGCTATAAGGTTCAAGCAAAACCCGACACCCTATCATGGAACCGCAGTCCAGCCGCACCCGATCATCTGCACAGTTCGCCTACAGACAGACTGAAGAAGTCTCGGCTTCTGGCTCAACGTAAAGACGAACTATTTGTTTATATCTCATCTAGACGGGACGGCTACAACCCCACGCAGCCTGTGCAGTCACCACACATCACGCGAGCTCAGTTCTCTCACACTCGTGCAGCCCTACGGAGATTAATGCCGAAGACCGCGGAGACTAAGTGTAGCCTACACGCATGATCCACCTAGATCGGGAACTCATGATTCACGGTCTATGGCGAGCTGTCTATTCCGGCGGCTCATCACCCCTGGCAGCGCTGCGGCGCCAAAGGTGACAGCTGCGCTAGTTTGCAATTTCGCTATCCAGCCGCTTTCATCATCTTCCAGAACGTCTGAAAAGAGAAGAGCCAAGCTCATCAGGTTTGTCACAGGACATGCCTCCGTGGGAGACGAAAGTGGAAGAGAGATGAATCATAGGGTCCATTAGATGATCTGATACCTCCTGGGGCCTATACTAGAGACGAGGAAGGGAGCTGCTCAGCCGTCTTCCTGGAGCCATTAGTCGTTAGACTTCTTCGAGAACATAGCCGCGTTGGAGGATCTCCCACGGGAGACGGACACAGCTATGTCATGATCCTGGACGATGTTCAGATGTTCCGGAGTCATCTGCGGCGCGCCCGAGGAGGATGATAGGTTAGCGCAGTACAGCCAGGTTATCTCGGTTGTGTACATCTCAATGGTAAGAAAAGTCATTCAGTCCCTATGCTCGATTACACGAGCACATCAGGTCTGGGGATCGATGGGCGCTGCGACCTGTTTCTCAACGGCTGTTACATTCGTCAATTCGCTCACAGCATATAATAGTAGTACATGGAAATATCAACAAAGCTGTAGCTGAGGCCTAGATTGTTCACAATACATGTCATGGTAAAGGCGGGTGATTACTATTCGCCTTCGAAGAGAACGATGAAAGAATTAAGTAGCTATTGTACAACGTTATTACTCGTGATAAGGATTTGATTCCTACAGCGACCGTCTCAATGTAATGACTCCGTCGTATGCATTTGAAAAACAGGAAAGAAAGGAAAGATTCGCTGCTCGTGTGCCCCCGTTCATCGTCTGCGCATTTGTTGTGACAACACAATAGCCAATCCCGCATTCCCCCGTGGGACCCCCCACGTCAGCTCTGGGTGTGCCCCTTGGCCATCCTTCGATATCCGTGTCGAGGGTTTCCGATAAACGAATTTTGTCGGAGTTGAGACCGAGAATCCTTGCGCGCTGCTTGCTTCATCTGTAGTAGATCGCCCCAAGTTACCTTGCTCTGCGCTAAGGCCTGCTGATGTGGTTATCCTGATGATAACTGAAAGCCTGACAAATAGCGGAAACCCCCCACCGAAGTAGGGTTTGCGACCTGTCGTCGGATCGCCGCTTTTTGCATAATCGCACTTGGCAGAGCCCTCATATGTGCAGCGGAACGCCCGGATTTGAGTGAGGGGCTTTCTCGTGCCTGTCCGAGCCGCTGTGATGACCATTGCAGGAACTGCCGTGAGACGTATACCGTGTCTAAGGATGGTTGGTCACTCTAGTGACATTATTACTGCTGGACTCGATGGCTATATGCCAACCAGCCGGTGCTCCGCCGACCAGAGTCACTTTCGCTTGTTTCAAACTCGTGTACACTGGTCGTCTCCCTCGTTCATATTCTAAGCAGGCGGGTAATGGCTTACAGGATAAGCCCTGCCCGAATCGTCCCGGTAGTGCACTGACGATTGTTGCTGCTGTGCCTGCTGCTGTTGAGAAGGCGGAGGAGGCGCTGGATAGGTTTGCTCGGAAGAAGCTTGATGGTACGTTGGAGGCGGCAAAGGCTGTGCTGGCAGATGTGACTGAGACTGCGAGTACTCTGTAGGCTGCATCGGTGCAATGTGGTATTGTTGCTGGGGCACGAAGCCTTGGCTCACTGGTGCAGGCACAGTGTATGGTGACGTGCTGCTAGAAACCGAGAGGTTCTGGAATTCAGACTGCGGTGGCATCTGCGGCGGGTGGTACGCAGATTGCTGCTGTTGCTGCTGGGCATGTTGCACGGGTGGGTATGTGTGTACGGGCGCTTGGCTGTATGGTGAGTGCTGTTGCGCCGGAGCTTGTGGGTGAGTCTGATACTGGGGCTGTTGCTCGGTCACTGTGTACTGATACTGGGGCGTCGTTGATGGCCAGTGCTGTCTATCGGGGTTCAAAGGTCCGTTGTAAGGCAGACTGGACGCGTTGCGTGCAGGAGTGTGAACGTCTTGAGGGACAGAAGGGACACTTTGTGTGCTTTCATGGGATCTCCAAGTTGTGAGTCCAGCTTGTGGTTGTGAGGTCGCACTTCCAGGAACAGCGAGTGGAAGGTTGGCCAAGCCCACATAGCTACCTCGCGATGCATGCTGCGTTTGCCAGGAACCAGATGGGCCGGGATGCGTGCCCGAAAAGCTTCGTGATGTCGATGTCGACGCTGGACGTTGTATGCTCGCGCCTGCTGCATGTGGAACGGGCGATGAGTTTTGAGCCACGGTAAGACTTGAATCCTGAGGGCGTGAAACTGCAAGCCTTGTTAGTGTCGCGCTCCTGCTCATCGCAGCCTTGCATTGACATACTTTGTGGTGGGAGATCAGCAGTAAGACCGGCCTCGCTCAGTCTCAGACGCAAATACGAGTTCTCCCCCTCGAGCTCCCGATTGCGCTGTCGTGTAGCCAATGATATCTTGTCGCTTGCTTCCTGAGATCGACGAAGCTCTGCGATCGTGCTCTCGAGTCCATCGATGTGGTCCTTCGTTCGTTGGCGAATTGCCCGCTGAGCTTCGCGATCATTCGCTCGCTTGCGTTCTAGCTGTGCAGCAGAGAGCGTGCTAACGCTGCGGGTTCCGGCTCTGGAGGCGCGTTTTTTCGTGGCCGAGCCAGACTTCTTGGGCTGCTCAGAGCCAGAAGAGGCGTAGCCGTGCGATTGTGTTCGCTCCAGGCCGGAGTAAGAAGAGTCCGGCAGATTTTGATTCATCGAAGACCATGAGACGTTTGTGCTCAAGGGATTCCAGGGAGATGCTAGAACACAAGTCATGGACGACGACTGTGTGGTTGTGTCGTATTGTGTTGGTGAGTATCCAGGGCGTCGAGCTCACCGTAAGTAGAGAATGGGTATTGGCAGTAAGCGAGCTAGGATTACACCGAGGATGGCTCAAGTTGCAGGATGATCGCCGCTACTGTTTTGCGCGAGCTTCGGCTGTTGGATGCAATCAATATCGCAACCCGGAGAAGTGGCAGGGGAGGCAGCGACTATAAGTCGTTAAAGCACCTGGGAGGGCACGTGGATAGACGTCTAGTCTATTCTAGTTAGAATCAGGGAAGACTTATAGTCAGTGCAGAAACGTGGCGTGCGGCATCAGGATACCGCTAGCAGTTTAGCAGTGACGAAGGGACAGTCGATGAAACACGATGGGGTGCTAGAGGATGACAATAATCGCCTCACGGGTGCCGGAACGCGCAGAGATGGGGCTCTCATATCAACGGTGAAGATGACCCGGCGCCTGATCGTCTCGATTGGCATCGTACCAGCCGCAGCAGGCAAGCGTATGTTGTGCATCGAGAACAAGGTGCGCTCGGCCGGTAGGCCCAAGTGTTCGTCGGGCAGCCTCACGAACCCACGATGATTGACCGCCCACCAGTGTGCGAATGCGGTCGGCATCAACCTTGCCTAATCTTGCTCTAGGTCGTCAGGCTGCAAACATGCTACAGAGCTCTGGCTCCCGCCATGCGTGAAGAAAGGGGCCCTGCGCAAGCCGTTACGGCAGCACTCGCCAACAGCCCACATCAGATGATGACGATTAAGGTCATGCTCCACTCAAGCGTGCCTGGACGGAGGATGACCGTGGTGAAGCCTTCTGACCGCCAGGCGCCTTTCCGCCGAGCATCGAGCTCAAACACGACGTGGAGCCGGCATATAGCCAGCAAACTCAGCTCCCACCGCCTCCCTTGGAGAACCCTATTCTCTGTCCAAGGCTTCAAGCTTCGCGGCGCGTTCCCAAACCTTGCTTTCAAACTCAACGCAGCGCCTGGCGCGCCGCTAGAAAATCAGACAGCGGTCACAGCACCCGAGTCGGCACGCCGCCGCGGTGAGGTCTGGCAGGCTGCCAGTCTTATGCGGTATACCACGGTGATCGACTCCTGGCGTCCGTCAGAGGAGTCCAAGTAGGCCAATTTATTCCACGTGCACCTCCATGTTTGCGACGCATAGGCTCGTGCATGACCAGGACTTGTGGAGACTGCCCTGAGAACGTTGCGGTTCAGTGGATAGATGCCCAAGATTGGCATTAAGTTTGGCCCGCACAGCTGCCGACGTCCGAGACGTGCTCATGAAGCGATGGGTGGACTTCACCTCTTCGCCTGTGTCTCGTGGCGAGGCGAGAGAGGTCGAGGGCAGTGCGCTAGCAAAAGACACATCACAATCCAGATGACATGAGGTACACCGCAACCCCCACGCCGACATGGCTCGTGGGCGCCAAGCTAGATGTCGTCCGACCGCTCTCACAGGTTCATCGTCAGCGCTGTACTACTACGTACTACTACGTACCTTGAGGCTATCATCGGAGTATAAGCGGAAATTTACCGGCTTCATATTAGACTCGACATGCTCTCAAATTATCATCATCTTAGGAAAGTTAGTATGTCCGCGCAGACTGTTCGTTCCCCCGGGCATATCACCACATCCATTGTGTCGCTCCGTGGGAGTGGTAGCTCAGTAGCTGAAATCCCTCATTCGTATCTCTGCGCAATCAGTTTACAGTATAGTCCGGCTTCAGTCACCCCAAACTCACCGAAAGCGCCCGAACGAACCCCTTTATCGTTGTTCCAACAGGCCTCTCTAGCAACCGTTACCTCGTCACATCTTGTGGGGCCTCGCAATTGTGTCACAGGGAGCATGCACGAAGGAACATGGAAGCCTAAGACACCCAGCCCCCTGTAGTTGGCACGTCGCTTGTGCCTGCCGAGAACAGGGATGTCCGGGCTTCTCGAAGCACCTTCATTTTGTTCTAATTTGAGTTGAAATCCTTGCAGGAGGGCATGCAGGGGTGCCACGTTGCTTTTGTATGTACCGACATTCCTCCATTCAATATACTAGACCTTTCGCTCCCTCCTGTCAATCTGTATCAGGTCAAAAGAAGCAAGAACTATCTCATGATGACGTTCTTTGCCATAGGCGTGGAGGCAGTACAATGTGTACATGTAAACAAATATACAGGCATCTTCTGGTGTACGTAAACAAGGCAATTTCAGAAGAAAAGTCACTGGTTATTTGAAACTTGCTGTAAACGTAACAGCTTTGCCGGCATGACACCGTGTGAGAGCGGGTGGCAGACTTCGAGGCCTGGTAAAGCCTTTATCCTGGTAACCAGATGACTGCCAGCAGTGGCGTGCTGGGCATGTTGGGCGCCTTACTTCCGACGGCTCCAAGTAACGCAATCATAGTAAAGCGACAGACCATTCTGCACGCAAAGCATAAACCCTTTCCCCAACCTCGGCCGAACTCTCGTGGGCTCATGATTCAGCAGTCGATATGTAATATGTAACTGGTCCTGACTAATCTCAGTGATAATTCAGAGTGCGGGATGTTTTCCACACATTGTTTGCCAGCAGCGTGGTCTCCGCGAAGTAACTGTGTGTAGACCGCGCGAATCTTCACGCCAGTATCTCCTAGGAGCTACACTGTCCACGGCGCGCCTTACGGCTGACGCCTTTCAATGCGCCTAATTTCGAGACGAGATATGACCATGTCGCGCCTGATATGGACCCGCCAAGGTCTCGCTGCTCAGAAGCCCTGATGTGGCGTTTTGGTGTGATACCCGACGAGATTGCCAACAAGCAGGCGTGACACCTGGATCGAAGTGTGTAGGCGAACGTGCGCCACTGGATGCGGCTGATCCCGACAGCATTTTCCTGCCTCAAATCAATCTGCCGTGCCGTTGACCGTAAACCTTATGCCATGAACCTTATACTACGAAGGCGGGCACACTGTGGGAGGACGCAGGATTACGGATATGGAAGTTTATGTACATGCAAGCTTGTGGACTAAAAAGCGGCTATGTTCGCTCTATGTTCGTATTTCTCGGACTGTTGACGTCTCCTCAGCACAACCTGCACAGATTGCTAGGCTGCCATATCATAAATACCTACAGTATCCGCAACTTAACAACCGAACATTTGTCACGGTATGGTTTGAAGAGACCACGTCCCGGATTACTGTGCACGGTACTTGAAACGGGCTTCAATGTTGCTTACTCCGATCATTCGCGCACCACCGTACATCTACATGTGATCGTCCAGTGCGATATGGGTTTGACCGTTGTTGGTTTTCCCGTTGTTGCGCGTGCCGGATTCCGCAGGAGACTATGGCGTGCTGTGGTCTTCGTGCTGTGTAGATTTAGCCCTACACATCGAGGAGATGTGTTGTGCACTCCTGCATATACAACACAAAGACAGTCCTGCACATCCGCGAAACGTGTTGTGCATCCCGAAGCTTTGCATGAACAGCACCGTACGAACTCAGAGACGGAGGTTCACATGACCGACTACCCTTCCCTGCTCGTCTTATCGCCCCATGAGGAAAGCCTAAAATGGATTGTTCTCCGGCATCGGCACCAGCGTTTGTAAATTCGTGCTCCTTATTTCTTTTACAGCCCAGTGAGCTGATCTATTGCTCCCAAATTCGCCACACAGGATGATCGCCTCCAGGTTGCAGTCGATCATGCCCATGTGGCCACCTTGCGGGCGCATCTTGATCTGGCATATGCAAGAGTCATGCCAGTCTGAGTCGGTGAACACATGTTCACCGTCCAGATCTACGCGCCTGGAGATCTGAGTTCAGAAAAGGCGTGAAAGGCTAATTGCCTGCCGGACTAGGGCAGCACATGTGTCACCCGTGGTTCAGACGTGTTGCTTTCGTAAATGCTGGGTACGTTTCATATCATGAAACTGCTTTCCAACCTTGATAACGGTTTTCCGCTTTTCCAAAGTTTCGAGAGACTGGGCTCGTACTCGGCACGAGAGCTCGGAAACTCGAAACGACTGGCCCTACGTGTCTTGGCGGGCTTCCACTCGGCCTGTGGTGGTGGTGGTGGTGGAAACGGAGGCACTTGATCTATATCAACTTCATGCATATTCGATGAATCTCACCATATCTCGATTGCGGTGTTGATGCGATTATTTTCGCGAGAGAAGCGCACGCGAAAATGCAATACGTTGCGGCGAGTGTCAGGACTCGGGAGTCGCTTATGAATTTTGATTGCGGCTGAGGAGTCTGAGCCATAAAGCCAGAATCAATTGACACAACACTTGATGTCGTAAATTCAATTGCGAACAAGATGGCCGACCTTATTAAGATTCCACAGTGCACTTCCCAGACTGTTGGTAGAACGTGTTTCAACAACCACTGTGCCTTATTAATCCCATAGCCCCATTGCCAAACGATAACGTTTCATGAACCGCAGAGCTTGTTGTCAAGCCCACGGCTCACTTCTCAACCTGTCGTCGAACGCGTTTCACGAAACGTCGAGCTCAAAAGCTCACACGTCTCACTTCTCAATCAGACGGTCGAAGATGTTTCCGATCTCTTTCGCGCTCTTCTTGGGGTAACGCTTCTGGCCGCCCTCGTAGTCAACAAAGGTGACACCGAAGCGTGTCTCATATCCCTCAGCCCACTCGAAGTTGCTGTCCGATTACGTTAGTAACTGTCACTCAAATACCATGATTGGGTAGATTGCTCGTGGGCAATTGAACTTACTCCATGAGACTCCAAGCCATGTAGCCACGAACGTCGACGTTGTCATGGGTGTACGCCTCGGCCATGGCGTTGACATAGTCCTGGAAGTATTTCACGCGGAAGTCGTCTTCCAGAATCTCATCCTTGGTCTTGTCGTTCTCGCCCTTCAAGCTTGTGCCGTTCTCTGTTACATAGATGATCGGTCGGCCGTAGCGGTCTGAGATCCACTTCAAGAGCTTGCGGAAGCCAATGGCGTGCGGACGAAGCCAGGGAGACTGTGTCTCAGGGCCAATTGGTGTGCCGTTCTTGTCTTCGAGGAGGAGCTCGAGGTTGCCGGTGAAGTCCTTAGGGTCTGCTTCGGTAGGAATGTGCTTGATGTAGTTGGCGCAGTAGTGGTTCCTGGAGGTGTTAGTCCATCAATGCTAAGAGACTTGGTGATAGGCAAAGCATACATTCCGTAGAAGTCGTTCGAGCCCTTCACCAGTGCCTTCTCCTCCTCGGTAAACTGCGGTAGTCTGTCACCGAGTTGCTTGCGCATGCTCGCTGGGTACTCTCCGAAGTAGACTGGGTCCGCAAACCACGAAATGGCAAATTCCAATTTGCGCTCGCAGGCCTCAACATCCTTGGGCTCCTCGGGATCCCAAGGCTCGACCCAGTCTCCGTTCAAGGTTATGCCAATAACACCGCCGTCCTTCTCTTTGAACTCTTCTCTGTACGCCTTGACCGCCGCACCGTGGGCGATGAGAATGTTGTGACCAACCTGCCACGGCTCTGTGCTGCTGTCGCCGACCTTGCTCTTGTTCCTGTCGCTGGTGTGTCCAGGCGCGAACTGGCCGATGCTGTAGCCCAAGACAGAGCTGCACCAAGGCTCGTTGTATGTGATCCAGAACTTGACCTTCGACCCCAAGGTCTTGAACATGAGCTTGCTGTAGCTGACAAAGTCCTTGACGTACTCCTCCTTGTTCAAGAGGCCTCCGTACCTGTCGTGCAATCCCTGTGGCAAATCCCAGTGGAACAATGTGACCATAGGCTGAATGCCGTTGGCCAGCAATTCATCGACCAGATCGACATAGTATTGCAGACCCTTGTCGTTGACAGGATCATCGCGGCCGCCGAGCGGAATGACACGCGACCAGGAAACACTGAAGCGGTATGCTTTGGCTCCGAGAGACTTCAAGAGAGCTACGTCTTCCTTGTAAACATGGTAGGAATCGCAAGCGACATCGCCGCTCGAACCATCCGCAATCTTGCCAGGGATCCGGCAGAAAGTATCCCAGATGGAATCGCCACGGCCATCCTCCTGGGCAGCACCTTCGATTTGGTAGCTGTATTGTTGTCAGCCCAGCCTAGCGTCACATCGATCGTGTCGCCTCAACTCACCTCGCAGTAGCGAAACCCCAGAGGAAGTCTTTGCGCAAGCTGACTTGTGACATGACGGTGAATAAGACTAGAACTGAAACCCTCAAGTATCTTGTACAGAACCAAAGACACAGGAAACCAAGGCGTGGGAAACCCGACACATATACCTTACCTTCCCGGCTGAACACCAGGCTAGAACGAACACGACACGGAAAAACAAGGCGCCTCAGACGGGGCGACTCGCCTGCCATCTCGGAAAGTACCCCATGCAAGTGCCAATGCGCTTGCTCAAGCCGCCGCGAGACCTACCATCCGCCATCACAAGCTGGCAGAAGGAGGGTTTTTGAGTATAGGCGAGAGCGAAAGCTGCGGAGGTAGTGGGGCTTGAGTCCAGTTCTGCCGCGAAGGAGGGGGTGTTGTATTCGAGAAGGCTGGGCGGTGAGTGGAGTCTTCGGTCCGTCGTTGCGAGCATGCTCATGCCATCACATGACTGTGAAGAGAGTCGGGAATTGAGAAGTTGCCGCCCAGATGCCGATATCGTCGAGCGGTAGATCCCAATCAGGACGACAAGGCCGACAGCATTACCGCTCTCATGTGCCTTCTATACCAATCGTTGTCGAACAGCAAATGCAGAGCTCTGAGACTTCGTCGGAGCAGTCACGAACGCCATATAAGCTCTCGGTAATACACAAGTTGACAACCGATCTCCTCTCCCAAGCACATATCCTCTCGTTGGACCACACATCAATCAACAACACCTGAGAGACAGACGCACACTGCCAGCTCATTGCCAGCAGTATACAGCAGTATTCTTGCCAGGCAATCAGACCGCGATTGGTGACTGAGATAACTCACACCCGATCATCCTCATCAAAAAGATGCTTCAAACCTGGCGAGTAGGCTGCCGTCGTGTGCATAAAGCAGCACCGCCCAAGAGGACCATCCGCAATGCCGCGACATCGACACAATCGAAACGCGAAGGCGACATCTCCGACGCTTTCGCCTCACTCTCAGGCATTCAATTCAACAAACTCGATCCGCGCTTCGCCGGCATCAAACAGAGCCTCGTAGCCGGTCACGAAGAAGCCCTGCACGCATCCTGGAACCGTCTCCTCGCCTCTCTGCGCGAAGAAATCCCTCTGATCCGCGAGCAAAAATCAAAGATCATCCCGGAGATAGACTTCAAAGACATCGACGCCGCGAGCCCGGAGTTCTGCGCGGAGCACAAGAAGCGTGGGGTTGCAGTTATTCACAACGTCCTGCCAGAGCAGCAAGTCCTGGATCTCAAGCAGGAGCTTCGTGAGTATATCGCGAACAACCCTCACACCAAAGCATTCCCGCCCGAGAACCCTCAGGTCTTCGAGCTGTACTGGTCTCCTGCCCAGATCAAGGCTCGCTCGCATCCCAACTTGATCAAAGCGCAGCGCTTCCTCATGGAGTTCTGGCAATCAAAGGACCCCAACACGCTCGTCTCGGGCAGCCACCCAACCATCTACGCAGACAGACTCCGCATGCGCTTACCAGGAGATGCACGCTTCGCTCTCGGACCCCATGTCGACGGCGGCTCGTGTGAACGATGGGAGCCAGACGGCTACGGCAAAGGGCGTGTCTACGACGAGATCTGGAGAGGAAACTGGGAAGCCTACGACCCATGGGAGTCGAGCAGCCGCCTCGCCGTCTCGTCAGACCTCTACCAAGGCGTCGGCGCTTGCAGCATGTTCAGAATGTTCCAAGGCTGGCTCGCAATGAGCGACACCGGCCCTTTCGAAGGCACCCTGCTCGTCAACCCTCTCCTCTCCCGCGCAACAGCCTACTTTCTCCTCCGCCCCTTCTTCTCTCCCAAAAACCCCATCATCGTCCCCCAAGACTCCACCGAGCCCTTCCCAACCTCCTACCTCGACGCCTCAAACTGGACACTCGACCTCTCGCCCACAAACTCCTGGCTCCAAGGCGCCACGCCGGGCCACGGCCAGGAGCTCCGCCACGCGCTGCACCCACACCTCGACCTGCCGAACACCATGGTGCACATGCCGCGCGTGAGCCCTGGCGACTACGTTAGCTGGCACTGCGACAGCGTCCACGCCGTCGACTCCGTGCACGCCGGCAAGACGGACTCTAGCGTTTTGTACATCCCGTCGTGTCCGCTGAGCGTCGGCAACGCAGAGTACCTGGCGCGTCAGCGTGCCGCGTTCCTCGAGGGAACGCCTAGTCCGGACTTTGGAGGTGGAATCGGCGAGAGCAAGCATGTCAATCGTCCGGGTGTGGAGGATGTAGAGAAAGTGGATGCGGAGGATGGGATGAGGGCTTTCGGTCTGAAGAAGTGGGAGAGCGATGCCGCTGGGCTCAGTGCTGGTCAGAAGCAGGTGATGGAGCGTGCGAATGAGATTCTGGGTTTCGCTTGAGTTTGGGTGATTTTGTCTGTAAAAGTGTTTTTTTCTTTTTTTCTTTTTTGCGTTCGGGCTTTGTAGCAATAAGAATAATTTATTTCCATCAAATGCATTTCTTGCGAAACATTGAGCTCTGATATGTGATGTCGTGCAAGCAATTCACGATGTTCTCCGCTGAGAAAGGCGCTGACTGTTTGCACATATACCTTGGCTTATAAGCTGATCGTATCTGAGACACTATTCGAAGGAACGACGGAGATCGCGACAGCGTAATATCGTTACGTGTGCGCACTAGTCTGCCTGTTTTAAAGCGCTGGACGGCCTATTATAGGATGTTGGTGAGGTACGACTGTCCGGATTAGCAGGTGATATAGGAAGTCGTATTCCTCTTCCATTGAGCCCTACCATACAGAGTCGTGCGCTCAAGCGACAAGACGATTCATATCTCTACATTGCCATCACGGATGCTGGTTCCTAGCATCAACCTGACGCTCACAGCTCACTATGGTGATCAGGCCATTCGTGCGGCAGATCACTCCAGCACCGGCTGACCTCACTTGCCAGTCCTGGAGAACCGCACAGCGCATTGGGTCTGCGTACCGACAGCGAGGGACCTCACTCTCTCTCACCCATCCCTGTTCCTTCAATCTCCCATCTTCAGCCTCTTGTTGCCATTGCCACTCTCGACCACACTCTCCATTACCGCATCGCCATCATTCCCACCCTCAATCTCCGTAACCTCCCACTGTACCTCCCTCCCCTCAGCATCCACATGCCCTCCACGCCGCCTCTTAATCTTCCCCAACCTGCTATCCTCCACCAACTCCTCAAAATAAGGCATCCCTCTATTACTCATCGACCCCGCCGTTCTCCTCACCACCCTCGTCGAAGATGGTCCTCCCTCCACCTCCTCCTGCTCCACCTCCTCACTGCTCTCATCCTCCAACCACCCCAACCTCTCCAGCAAACTTAGACTCTCCCCCCACAAGCTCCCCAGCGTAACGTCCATCCACTCCTCGTCCTGCTCGCTTTCTCGCTCTCGCCACGCGTTCAGGTGCGTGCCGCAATAGCCGCAGAACTGCTTGCGCACGTCTTTGCCGCTGCCGTTGCCGGCCAGGGCACCGGGCGTGTAAAAAGTGCGGCGGATGGCGGCGTGCGACTCGTCTGGGAAGAAGGCTTGTGTGTTGCTGTGGTACCAGGCTAGGGGGATGCGGAGCCAGGCTGTGAGGGGTGCTGCTTGGGAGCGGCCTGCTTGGGGGGTTTTCTAGAGGTTAGCTGTCTGTGTTGGTTGCGGTGAGGGTTTCCTCCTCGAGGGATTGTCGAGGGTGAACACGTACGGTTTGCGCGGCTGTTGTCGAAGAAGACGTGTGCGTGCGCATGAGGTTTGTTTTGATATTGGGCGTGAGTCTGAGGGATTGCGATCTCATATTGGTTGCGCTCGCAGGCGCATGAGCCGTATAGGCTGTGTGAGGGCGTTTGGGTAGCCATGATTTGGCCAATATTCGAGCAAAGGCGCTTAGAGGCGATTGGACATTAATAGTAGCTGTATACAACGTGTTGCGTTGGATTTAGCCCGTCTGGCTGGCTGAAGTGAAGGGTGCAAAGCACGAGAATGTTCTGGAGCTCCAATGGAATTATTGCACAGCTTGAGCTCAAGTGAATTGTATAAGAATGATGTCATAACGCGCACGGATCCCAGCACCCATCAATAGTGTGTTGTAGATCTAGTTGCAATGTAGTATAGAGATACATATACTGTTCAAAGCCTTGCAATGCATACTAAGATCCAGTATCAGGTATGGCTTTGTTCATAGCTTTTGGTTAAGGTGTGGGCTGTTAGTATAGCTATCAACCTCCCCGAGATGATCATCTCTCGTATTGCATCGATACCGAGCAACAGATGACCCACATGAATCCAGGCCCAGCGATTCCAAGGGCCACTAGAGCAGTATCGACAGAGCAAGTTTGTACGCGATCCATGACCATGAGTGCCATTGAGATGCACTAGCGCTTAATTCGTACCTCGGGATCAATATGGTAGTACCTTTGTGGTTTAGTTTCAAAGAAGAAATATGCTCGCCATCGAAGCACGGCCGTTGGAGCGATTGGAGCTGTCCGCATAGAAGTGAGCAAGAATCGTAGCTGATCAAATATTCATATATGCCTGGCAAACCTAGCATTTCCAGCAACGACCAGGTTGTACGTAAATCTGAACGCAAGCACTGTCCTGGCATGTCTGCCAAGACGATCATTCGCCCCAGGGTTCGAAGCGGGTAATAATACAACACAGTCAGTGCGATGGCATACCACTGTAAAAAGCACTCACCTCAATTGATCCCTATCGGATGCAAGAGACCGTTGGTGAGGTATCAGATGCGTTGTTTCAACATTGACCCCATCATCAACCTGGGTACCGCCAACGCAGCCACGTGTGGGCAACGTTCTGGGAACCCTTCCATTTCCAATTGTCATTGCCCTCGCGGCTGTCACTCGTGCCTGGCATCGCTCTCATGGATGGTTATTAGGAGCCAAAACCAAGCTGCCGAGAATGCGACATTCGGTCCTCGCCTGCTCTCTAGCGAGGTCAACGTATTCGAAATCTTGCGGATCCTTGTCGGAGCCGAACATATCATCCGTGCCGTCTTCTATGCCAGCGATGGGACAGTACGACGATATTCCAGTAAGTTACTTATCCGACTTTCCAGACCCTACGAGAGTCACCGGCGTCACACACGAAGGCAAGTGGAACAACCGCGACAGATTGATTTACAGGTAGCGGTCCTTCGACTTTGCAAAAGAAGCGCACGGGAAATCATCTTCGCCATTCGAGATTGCTGCCCGTCGATTGTCTTGGTTGGCGTGTTAGCGGAAGCTTGCCACTAACAATCCAGACGTCTTGGACGATCACACGCAGCGAAGATTTTTCGCGCTCTCCAAGAAGGCCATGCCGAATTGCAAGCGAGATGGTACCACTGCTGCATGGCCGTGGACTGTCCTAGGTGTCAGACAGTGTAATAGACGTTGTCCAACGACTTTAAACTTTCTACCCCGGTGTCCTCCAACGTCAAAACGTCACCTCGCATCCATGCGCTCTGGTTGCCGTGGGAGCCACTAGCTTTATTGACATGGCTGGGGAGGGAGAAAGTCTGGCTGTTTACTGCCGAAGGGCTGGCCGACTGATGGGATGGGATGATGTGCGCTTCGAGAAGGATCTGTCTGCTACGTGGCGATAGCGGTGAGGCTCAGACGAGTGGATTCTTCCTGAATGTCATGGGTCTTTGTGCATGAGAAGCGTGCAGTGGCATCAAATCGCGTGTCGCCGGCGTGGATTGGAGAGTTTGCAGGGACGAATAAGGGCCGCCTGAGACACGCGGGATACGGTCCGATTGGTTTGGGAGAAAGAAAAGGCTGGGGAGGTGGTCGATGCGAGGCGCGCGAGGCGAGGGCTAGAGTGGCGAGCATAGTGATTGCATGGAGGTGTACGTGTATTGTTTGGACAACCAGTGTGCAGTAGTGAGTTGGGTGAAGAAAGATATCATACTGGTCTGGATGAACATGATAATCATCATCATCATCATCATCATTATTATTATCATTATCGTCACTCGAGACAAGGAGTTCCTTGCTTGTTGTCCTCGCCTCGCCTCTCTCATCTTCACGCCGGGCCGGGGATTCCATCGCGCGCGCTCCCCGTTGCTGTCCGAGCCGGTGGAGGCCTGTGCCGTGCGTCGAACCGCGCCAAATGCTACAAGCTGCTGCTTTGGCCTGCCAAACAAGAGAGAATAACAGTGGCAGCAGCCCGCACTGCGCAACCAACCGTCCAGGCTGGCTGGCGTTTGCTACCGTCCGTCCGTCCGTCCGTCTGATTCACCTCCCACTCCCACTCCCTCCCGCCGAGTGTGAGACGTCGGCAAGGCCAATCCTCCTGCCGTGTCTGGAACACCTCTACCACCAAAATCTTTCGGCGTCCATCAGCATTGCGAGTTGTGAGCGTTTTTCATTTACTGTACCTTGCTTTGAAGCGAGCGACCGGCAATCACATCTGCCATTCCGTCTGAGCAACCAACCACTACCCACTGCTAGACCTCGGAAACATTTGCCACACAAATTTCCTCTCGGCTTTGTTCACACACCACACCATACACACGCATCGGGACATATGCAGCTACTACTCTCCAATTGTCGTGCGCGCAGAATACACACCTCGCACGACAAACCCCGCGCATAGTCCGACTACACCCTAGCTTCAACCACACATTGACCTCACACCATGGAGGGTGAGGGGCCACCTCCTCCGCCGCCGCCTCACGGCCACAATCCCCGTCCGCCTGGCGGCGGCCTACCAGATGGCAACTACGACATCTTCATCATACCGCCTCACTCCGCCGGAGGAGGTTTCATCTACCTACCCTCGCTGCAGCCGCACCGCAACAGCTTCATAGCAGGAATCTTCGTCGCCATGGCCGCCATGGGCATCTACGTCGTCGTCATGCCCGTCTTGCAGGCCTGGCTGACCGCTACAGTGGGAGGAAACGGGGCGGGGGTATTGTTGCTGGTGGCTATCGTTGGTCTGGCTGCATGGGCGATTGGGAAGACGATGGCAGAGAACAGCGCAGGTAGCGGAGGAGCAAATGCGGGTGGTGCGAGTGGATTCCACAAGGCCGGCGCGGAAGGTAGGCAACATTATAGATCGAATGGACCCGAGTCGCAACACTACACGCCGCCTCCACCTCCACCTCCACCACCACCACCACCACCATCTCCTCCTCCTCCACCGCCGCCACCGCCGCCGCAAGAGGAAGAAGCCCCGCCTCCGCCTCCACCACCTAGGAGCGAGCCCGATCCACCACCAAAACCCAAGCCGTCAGCGGCGCAGAGCCAATGGGAAAAGGCACGAGAGGAGACAAAGCGGAGAGAAGAGGCTCGCAAACTTGCTGAAGAGCTTAGGAAGAGGAGAGAAGCGGCGGCGGAGGCGCGAGAAAGGGTTGAGGCGGCGGCTAGAAAAGCCAGGGAGGAGGCAGAAGCTGCAGCAAAGAAGGCACAGGAAGAGGCCGAAGCGGCTGCAAAGAAGGCACAGGAAGAGGCCGAAGCGGCAGCGAGAGAAGCTGAGGCAGCAGCGAAAAAGGCAAAAGCAGAGGCCGAGAGGATTGCAAAAGCCAAGGCCGAGAAGGAAAAGTGGGAGCAAGCTCGCGCGAGAGAGAAAGAACAGCGTGAGCGAGAAGTCAAGGAGCGAATGGCCAAAGAGAAGGAAGCCAAAGAGAAACAGGCACGGGAACAGGAAGCCAAAGAGAAAGAAGCCAAAGCGGCCGCCGAAAAGGCAAAGGCAGCAGCCGAGAAGATCGCAGCCGAGAGACAGAAAGCTGCGAGAGAGCGCATAGAACAACTACGCGCCGAGCGGACGAGAGCAGCTTCTGCCAGCGGCAAAACCAGCCCGACCAAGACCTACGTCCCGTCTACATCACGCTCCGCCGTCGGCACCGAGGATGCCCACTCATACCGTCCCTACGACGTTCGCTCCTCACCAGCAGGTCGTGCCAAATCAGCCTTCCACAGCTCCGCAAGCTCCGTCTCAGGCCTCAGCGAAAGCAGCTACGCACCCAGCATAAGCACCGCGCGCACCACCCCACCGCCCTCCCACCGCGGCCCATACTCCACTATCGACCCCAACAAAATCCAAATCCGCGCCGTCTACCTCTTCTCCGACAACTTCCCCAACAAGCCCGTCGCCGAGCTGATCGCGAACCAAGGTTCCGTCACCGACGGCCTGATCCTGAACATCAAGACCGAAGGCCTGTTCATCGATGACGACGTGCGCGAGGTGCCGCAGCGCGAGTGGGACGTCAAGGCCTGGACGGTGGCGCTGATGGAGCACGGCGCGTCGAAGATGAAAGGCTTGCATGTGTTTAGAGCGACGCTGAGGGATACGGAGAACAAAAAGTATACTTTTGTGCTCGAGCCGAAGGAGGCGCATAAGGTTGCCAGTGGAATGCAACGCATGAAGGACGGTAGTTTGACGAGGAAGCTCAATATCAAGGAGATTAAGGAGGGTGATATGAATAAGTTGCTCAGCAATTTGGGCTATTGATTGATGTATCGATGCCAAGGGGCAAGGAGAGGAGTTTTTTTTTGGACAGACTGATTACTAGGGCTGCCGTCCTTGGACTCCAGTTAGAAGGAGGCTTGCATGGGGGTGTTCATTGAAGAGGAGAGGCATACAGCCCTTGCGATCTTGCGATTTACGTTTTTGCTTTTTACTTTGATACCACCCACCACTATCCTCCCAGGCTTGGGAAACGACAGACCCACCCACAAACACACCAAACACATACACACAGCTTTCATAGTTGTTGCTGTACATTGCTGTACATAACCGATACCATTAACGCCATCCACATGAAAATGATAGGAAATATTAGCACTTGAGGAATGTCCCACTACGAGACCAGACCATTCCATCACAAGAAACAACCGGCCATAGCCCGCAGTAGTCTCCAGTAAGTATTATCAACAAAACGTGTAACAACAACCAGGACAATGCCATCCGCCAAGACCCTGTGGTAAACCATGCGACAAGGGAAAACAGAGTTTCGCTTTAGGCTTTGCACGCGTTCCTGGATTTGTTCTATGAACCGACATCTCCTCACCACACACCCCCGCATCAGTGTTGCATTTGGGCTGGGCTGACGATGTACCGATGGTCGCCGATGACGATGGTGGGCGAGGGCTGAGGGCAGACGTCAGTTGATTTCGTCTGCCTTTTTAGATATAGGGTGGTTTGCGTTTACTGTTGTCATGTTCATTTGGTTAATAGTGGTTGTTATCCCGGCTGTTTGGACGGAACGGTGACTGTAATTATACCTCACAAGCGAGTCCTTTTCTTTACAAAGGAAGAAACGATACAATGTTGTGTCTACGTGGTTCTGCATTGGCTCTGCTACTGGCGACGAGAGTGATTGCGTTGCCGCAGCGAGACGATGGGTTGCTGGCTTGTGGTGAGGCTTTTTACTCTGTTGACAAGGTACGAATCGCGATCTCTTCATGCATGACAAACATACGAATTTTGACCATTTCTGTTAGTACACTTGCTATGATGGAGATTTCCTATGTCCGGTCCTCGATGGTGCGCCGACGCTGAGGTGTGGTCCGGACTGTTACTTACCTGAGATGTACTCGTGCGGCGACGATGGGGAATTGGTCTATCCTCCGGACAACTCTAGATCTGGGTCTTCTGGAAGCGAAGCGACTTCTACTGCTGCGGCAGGAGCCACAGAGCCTGGTTCGGCACCACCGTCTTCTACGAGTGCAAGCGCGGTGTGTTCAGAAAGTCCGACAACTCTGCATCTCAGCGATCCTCCTTATGAGAACTACTTTTACTCGGACTGCAATGGCGCCAACCAGATCGTTGTCACAAGCCCGCTCTCTGACAGCAACCTGACCATCATCGGACCAAGACTACTCGTGGCCTGGCCCGCTGGCAACTCGGGCACAGTCGCTTTCTTCGCTCCCCAGAACGGCGTCAACGGATCCTTAGGAATAGAGTTGGTAAACGGAACATCAGATCAACCCCTCTCGCCAATCTACGACTATAGCCCCTCGAACTCTACTCCCGGCAATGCACGCGTCGGAGTCTCAGCACTGATCAGATTCAACTCATCCGCTGTCCTTACAGTGCCGATTCTGGGAAGCATCCGCACGATCAGGGACTTTACCGAAGGCCCATCGATCCTCATTCCTTCGATCCAGAATGCTACAAGCCTTGAGGTCGAAGATGGTAGGACTGCGACTTTCTCGAGACTCTGGCTGGACAACGAAACCACGACTACGATGTCTCTCGGGCCAGCAGAGAGGAGCAGTGGTGGCCTCAGCGTCGAGGGCGGCCTTCTCAACATCGAGGCTGGGACATACAGATTTTCAGCTTCTTTCGACTACCCCCAGCTCAGGCAGTTGAGTGCGGTGGAAGTACTGAATGAGCAATCCCAGGGCTTGATCACGCAAAATCCAGATCAAGCTCAGTCGCTTTCTTTCCTTTCGTATTCGGAGAAGCTGCTCGCTGGAGCTTGGAGGTTTTTGACGTACTTTGGCAGGTAAGCCACTTCGCACTGTTATGATGGACCAGTGGGAATTCTTTAATCTGACAATGCTACACTACAGAGACAGCATGATCGCATACCTCCTGCTCGAGCCAGTCCTGTCAGAAGGCAACGGCAGCGCCACCGAAGCCGTCATCAGCGCGGTCCTCGAGCGCATCAACCGCACGGATGGCAGTGTGTGCCACGAGGAAACCATTGGCGATTACGCCACGTACCTCAATCGACAGAAGAATGTTACTAGCACTGCACCCCAGTACGATTACAAGATGATCGATACTGATTTCTTCTTGCCTGTGGTCATGAAGACGTATTTCGTAGACAGCGCTGTGGGCAGGAGTAGAATCGAGAGTTTCTTTTCGATTGAAGCGAGTGTTGACCCGGACAATGCTGGGCTGTCGTATGAGGATCTTGCGAGGATTAGTGCGGAGAAGATTCTTAATACTACTGCCGCTTTTGCTCAGCCTGGTGGTCAGATCAAGGAGAACCTTATTCGTTTGAAGGAGGGCGAGGTTGTTGGCGAGTGGCGCGATAGGTAAGCGTAAAGACGCGAGCTCAGGATCACGTCCAACATGACATGCTGACTTCCACAAGCACTTACGGCATTGGAGGCGGAAGGACACCATACGACGTGAATGCGGCCCTCGTTCCAGCAGCTCTCCGTAGCATCGCAGCTCTGTCCGCCGCTGGCTTCTTCCCTGAACATCCCAACTGGAACGAGACAGCATCAGCCTACGCTCAAGTATGGGAAGATTCAACCCTCGAATTCTTCGCCATCACCGTCCCCATGGACGAGGCACGCAGCCTCGTGGAATCTTACACCGAATCAACCGGCTTCGGTTTCCCTTCCCATGCAGACAAAATCACCTCCGACGTGGTGTATCACGGGCTCGCTCTAGACGGCAACAACGACCAGCCTATCGTCAAAGTGATGAACACAGATGACTGTTTCAGAACGTTCTTGCTAAACACCACGAATCAAACCCAGCTTACTGCTTTCCTCGACCAGACCGCCACCAACATCCTGCAACCTTACCCCGTCGGCCTGAGCACGCCTGTTGGAGCGATCGTGGCTAACCCGGCATACGGCGGCGATCCAGTCTACGCATCAAACTTCTCAAACAACGCCTATCACGGAGTAAGTAACCCCCTCAATAAACCGAATATACAATGTAGTCATCACCACAACTAACACCACAAACCCCCCTTCAAAAGACCGTAGTCTGGTCCTGGCAACTCGCAATGACCGCCGCCGGCCTCCAGCGCCAACTCGCTCGGTGCGACTCCTCGGCGGTCCCCGATTTTTGCTCCGACTCCTCCACTCACGGACGCATCCTCGCAGCTTACAACCACCTCTGGGACACCCTGGAAGCCAACGCCGAGAACCTCAGCTCCGAAGTCTGGAGCTGGACTTACACGGATGGTGGTTTCCAATTCACGCCTTTGGGCGCACTACCGCCGCCCGCGGGACAGAACCCTACTGAGTCCAATGTGAGGCAACTTTGGTCGCTGACGTTTTTGGCGGTGAAGAGGGATGAGGAGTCGAGGTGAGATTTTCTTTTTTCTTTTTGTTTTTTGATTTTTTCCCATTCAAGTGTTGAGTTTGCTTGGGATTTTGGCCGGGCGTTGGAGGTTGGGAGTGAATCGCATCTGGGTGATTGGGTGAATGACTTATGGGTGACTGCCATTGGGTAGAGATGATGACAATCTTACCCACAATTGCCCGCTGAAATGCTACTCGTTGCAACGCAAGTATAGCAGTAGGCAAAGCACGCGTTAACCTTAGGACTCGCCTGTCTTTACGGCGTACGCCGCTCTTCATGTAGCTAAAGGCAGGTTGATGTGAAAGACACACGTATGCTGAACCACAGCACAAATAGGACTATATGTAGAGCATGAAGTTCAAAGAGAAAGCAAAGCTTTTTCATACCGCAACCTTACTCTCTACTTCTAAAAAAATCTTATGCAAACCACCAAAACTCCGAAACCATGGTACCCCATCGTTCCACACACACACACACACGCACACACAAAACCACTCCAAGCCTAAGCCCACATAGCCTTGAACTTGACCGTGAACTCAGCGTGCAGCAGCTGCAGCGCCTTCAACACATTCTTAAGCCCCTCTTCCTTCTCCCACGCCGGTCCGTCATCATTGGCCTCGGCCGCCGCGAACCTCGCAGCATCCGCAGCCTTCCTGGCGCTGAGCTCCTGACTCGCCGTCTCCTCGTCAGCAAGCTCCTCCCAGCTGTCAGCGGCCTTGGCCTTCTTCGCCGAAGTCACGGGCTTGGGGCGCTCGGGCATGGAAATGGCAGAGTCCGCGGCGCTGGTGGCGAACGAGCCGGCCTCACTCTGGGAATCCTCGGCATCGGCGACACGGGTGTCTTCGGCCTCTTCGGTGGCGTCGAGGTTGCCCATGACGTCCAGCATGTCGACGTCGGTGCCCTCGCGGAGCTTCATGAAGTTGAGTAAGCTGGTGATGATGGTGGCGAGCGCGAGGGAGAAGTCGTTGAGGAGGAACCAGATATCGGCCTTGCGGATGCCGTTGGCCTTCTCGAGCGTGTTCACGTCGCCGTGCTTGAAGAAGTCGAGCAGCCAGGCGTTCAGCGGGATTTGCATCTCGTCGGGGTAGATGTCGAGGTGAGGGATGACGGCTTCTTCGAGGAAGACGCCGTCGCGTGTGCTCTGGCAGAGGTCGTGGATGGTGGAGAAATCGTCGCCTGCGCCGGAGAGAGCCTTGAATGCGGAGCGGATGCGAGGCGCAGGAAGCGACTCGATACTCTCGTCACTGGTGCTGTCCTCGCCACCTGCGAGCACACCGGTGAGGGGAAGCTTGCGGTCGTCGTGCTTCACGTGCTCGTTAACGAAAGTCTGGACGTAAGTCTTGAAGACATCAAGAGTCTGCTGGTTGTGGTCGCGGAGGATCTGGGTAGCCTTCTCTGGCATCGGCGGCAAGAAGACCAGTGACGACGAAGGCTTGACAACCTTCTCGCGGAACTCCGGGTCGGCCTGACGACAGGGAATACGGTTGAACAGATGTGCCATGACCAACATCAGAGTCTCGACAGTATCCCTCTCACTCTTGTTGATGTTGGAGCAGAGCTCATGGAAGTAACCCTCCTTCAGCAATGCGTGGAAAGCAAAAGACGAGTTCTCGGTGAAGTAAAGGTGGCTGACCAAACCAGCAAAGTTCAAGGTGGCACCGTGTGCATCAAGCAGGTACTGTCTGCGCAAGTACTCGATGGAGAAGCGGAGATGGTGCATGGTCTGATCCTTGAAAGAAGCGCCTCCAAGGTACAATCTTGGCTGTGACAGCAGACCGTTGATAGCGCTGACGGCGTACTTGGCGTTCTTCGACTCGTGGAGTAAAGTGAACAGACGGAGCACGAGCGTGGTCGTGATAGGGAAGTGACCGTTGAGATCAGGCAGACGCGAGCTCAAGAGTCTGCACACCTTCTCTCGGGACAGACCTTGGAACACAACGTTACCAAGCAGATCGAAACCACGACGACCGGCACGACCAGCACACTGGCGGTAGTTGAGAGCAGTCAAGAAGACGGAGTCACCAGAGAAGACGACAGTCTTACAGGGCATGTTGATACCCAAAGCGAGCGTACCAGTGGCAATAACAACACGAAGGAAGCCCTTGCGGAAGAGAATCTCGCAGACTTGGCGGTACTTCCTGTTCATACCAGCGTGATGGACACCAACGCCACGAGCCAGGGCGTCGATGAGCCAGGGAGCGACGTTGCGGCGTCCAAGCTGCTTGACGTAAATCTCCATTTCGGAGCGTTGGACCTTGGCCAGATCGGCAAAGTGGTAGCCGGTCTGAGGCGCATTGGGGTCGAAGTTATCCCACTCGCTGGCATCAGCACCACCAGCATCGCGTTGCTGGTCCAACTTCGAGCCAGGGCCTTCTTCTCCGTCATCGTCGCCCTTGGACTTCTTGCTCGCCTTCGCCGACTTCAGGTTCTTGGCATTCTTGAGCTGGAGCTTCTTCCATTGCTCCCACTGCTCAAGCTTCTTCGCCCACTTGGGTCCACTCTTTACTTGAGCCTCCTCAGCATCTTGGAGCTGCTTGACGATCGTAGTGCAGATCTCCTCGCACATGTGTCGGTCGTAGTTGAAGAGAATGGCAGGGAGCGCGTCTTGCTCGTGGAGACGACACAGCATAGGCAGGGTCGACTTGAGAACATCGTTCTCAACAGAGATGATGTCGGAAGATGAGCCTTGCTCACTGGTGACCTGCAGTTCCGGTTGCTCAATGTTGCGGAAACCGCCCTCAAGCTCGTGAAGTACCTTGTCATAGGGCGATGCATCATCAGTAATCCACTCCTTGAGCAAATTCTTGAGCTCCGCCTCCCATGCAAGCACGTCTGCCTTGCGCATGAGTTTGGGCAGCGCCTTGGCGGGGTTGAGCTGCTCCGGCACTTTGTAGTCATCAGTCTGATGCTTGATCATGGCTTGCCAAAGGAACAAGCAATCCCTGGCTTCGAGTCCCAAGTCTTCGGGAATAGATCGCGACTTGTCAACAAGAGCTGCAACTGGGTGAATGTATCCGAATTCCTTAAGGCCCTCGAGACCAAGAGTTCCAAAGGCTGACTTCTCGGGAAGACCGCGGAAACCGAAGCGCTTCGGGGCAACATAGTAGTGCTTTCTCAGATCAGAGTATCTGTGAGGGTGCTTGACCATTTCGAGCTTGTTGCCAATAGCCTCTTGGGTAGAGGTCAACCACTGGGCGAAATCTTGCGGGTTGCCGACTGTGGCGGAAAGGGCGATGATCGGGCAAGGTGCCATGAGAAGTAATTGCTCCCAAACGACACCATCTTCAGCCTGACCAATGGAGTGAACTTCATCAAAGATGATGCGCTTCACGCGAGGACTCCAAGTGTTGGCAAATGCAGGCGAAAGCAGCAAGATTTGTAAGACGTGAGGCACAGTGACCAGAACCTGGCAACCCTGAGGGTTATTGATTCTGTAGTCACGAGTGTGAATGGCCCACACACTCTTGCCACCATACTTGTACTGCTTCGAGTAACGAGCCTGCACTTCGGCGGCGATCTGGTTCACCAATGCCTTGGTTGGGGCGACATAGACAAGCACGCCGTCATCGTCGGCATCGAGGATCTTGCGCATCGCGTAGAACGAGATGAACGTCTTACCCGCACTGGTGGGAGCCACGACGAACATGCTCTTGTTCGCGTCAATGCCGTCAAGCACGCGACGCTGCCAACCATCGGGTTGGAATTCAACACGGTTGTCGGGCTTAGAATCGAAGCTACGCTCGAGGTAAGGTCCGCAGTGCATCAGCTGGAATTCCTTACTCTCTCCTGTGACAGCCATCGAGTCCGCCTTGGCCGGGAGAGCAAATTGGAAGACCAGCTTACGGTCAGGCAAGGAGGCCGCATCCGAGGTCTCAGGGACCGGAGGCAGTTTCAAAGTCTTGACAGTGAGCTCAATGTTGGAGACAATAGTCTTCGTCAGGCCGCTGCTCCTAAGAACGGCAGTTGCGGTGTCCCAAATAAGAGGCAGGACTTCAATTCGTCGATCTTGCTCTTTGCGACGGCAGGCATCGACCCAGTACTGGACCAGACTGCTGACCATGTAAAGGCGAACTTCGGCCTCGATGACGTCTCTCCAGTCACGGCGGACAGTAAGCAAGTAATCCTTAGCCTTCTTGTACCTCATGCGAGAGTCTTTGTCTGCATCGAAGTTCTTGCACACGGTTGCCCATGCCTGCACAATCTTTGCACCTGCGCTGTCGCCCTTCTTCGCCTGGTCAGCAGCGATCTTGTCCAGCATCGCTTGCTTCGCGGCGTTCTTCACATTGTTCTTGCCGCCGCCCTTCTTCTGTGCTGGCTTGCCCTTAGCCGCACTGCTGTCGGACTGATCCGAGTCTGCAGGGGACTGTGTAGCGGACTTCTTGCCTGCAGATTTGCCCTTTGCGGGCGCTTTATCTGCAGCTGCGGCTTCATTCTTTGACTGAAGGGAAGAGCCAACGATGATAGTCTCTGGCTCCAGGCTTCGGCCAGTGGCGCCAGTCAAACTAGCCGAGTATCTGGCCATTTCAGCCATGAACATCTGGTTGCGCTTCTTGGCCCAGAACTCCTGTTTCGCGACAGCAGCTGTAGGTTCCTTCGGCTTCTGAATGATGGGCTTCTTCGCATTGTGCCAGTGAGTCACTTCGCGGAAGATTTTGTGCGATGAATATGTCTGCTCGGCGCCAGCCATCTCATCAGTTTCCAGGTGCACTGACTCCAGGTGCTTGTCAAAGACAGGATTAGAGAAGGGAAGCACAGCGAGCTCAACAGGCTTTGGCTCCTTAGCTGTAGGCTTTTCTTCTTCATCACTGGCTTCGGGCATCTTTTTGGGCAGGGATTTGCCGATCAATGACTCGGCAGCCTTGAATACCTTATTGAAGGTTTCCATGACTTCACCACTAGGTGCATTGGGCTGCTGTACGAGCTGGAGGAACAGACGGCCATCAATTACGTCTGCAACATCACAGCTGCCAGTGAATCCTGTGAGAGCGCTCCACTTCTCGCTTCGGAGAATGGAAGCACCATGCTGGGCGACGCTCTGCAGGAACCCGATGGTCTCTTTGCTACCAGTCTGATCTTCGAGTCGACGAGAAGCAAGAGGGAGGTGAGTGAGCAGGGCAGAGTGTAATAGTAGCACACAGCATAGTTGTGCACAGAGGGTGGCATCGATCGATGGTGGTGGGCTAGACATCAGAATGCTCACAACAGTAGCGATCAATGCTTGACGCTCAGTCAGGCCGAGTGCCGGATCAGCGAGCTTCTCAACTTGTGCCGGTATGCTCGCATCATCGCGAGTGGAGGTCGAGATCCATTGACTGGCAGGCGGAAGGTTCTTCAGCTGTGCCTGATTCCTCAGCTCCATCACCATAGTCATGACCTTGGTGTCCACCCATTCAAGACCGTTGACAAGAGCGACGTTGTATCCACGTGAAAGGAACGATAGCAGCATCCGTCTAAGAGGGAGTCTCTGTGGGTGTGATGTTTGGGTGTCGTGACCAACGTGCTTTCCTTTACGGTCAATGGCTGACGCACCATCGTGTGTCATCATGAAGTACAAGCTAGTGCGTTGCAGATAGTCGAGGAAGTCTTGGTCCTCGTATGTCTCAAACACATTTACTTTGATGTCTGGGTGGGCAGAGGCAAGGTTAGCTTGCAGGTGGCGAATGATCGCCTCACGGGCGAGCAAGTACTTCGAGGCATCTTTCTCATCAGCGCCCTCGGGTATGCAAAGCTTGCGGTTGCTCTCGAAGAATGTGATGTGAAAGTTGCACTTGCGGACGGCAAGGTTGTGAAGGAAGTGTTCCACATTGTATGCGGCGTGAAGCAATTGGAAGCCAGGGTTGAAGTCGAGGTTCTCATCGTCAAAGCAACGAAGGAGTAGCGAGTCACCCTCGATCATGAACAACTCGTTTCCAGCATAATCTCCGACCAGATCGACTCGCCTGGAGAGCAAGCGCTTGTAGGAGTGGAGAACCTTGTCCTCGTCGCTTGCTGCCTCAGGGTCCACATCGGAATCAACATCTGAGTCCTCGGTTTTGTCGTCGTTCACCGAGCTCTCTCCATCGCTGTCAGAAGATGCATCCGAGTCCCAGCTCTCCTGAACATCAGACTGAGGTGGGACGACTTTCTTGGGTGCGGTCTGCGCACTCATTTCGTTGAGTGGCGTGCGTTTGCTGCGTGTTCAACACACAAGTCGTAATCCGTGCGTAGGAATTCGTGACTTTGGGTAGTGAGTTCCCTCGTAATACGGAACAACAATGTCGTGAGTGGAGCTGATGTAATTCCCACGGTGTATGCAGCAGTGGTTGTATTTTGTCTTGTTTCAGTCAATTGTTGCGTGTCTACTGCGAGGCAAAGAGTTTGCCTGTCGAAGGGAGGCAAGAGGGCCGAATTCGAAGGCAGTCTCCACTAAAATAATGTCTACTCCGCTCTGTGCCCGCGTCAGCAGGCTGACAATCAGATCACATCTCTCTCGTTTCCTTTCACAAGCTCCTTGCTGCCTTCACTCCGAAGTCAATCGGTTTCATAGCAAGGAGAGAAATTCTTTGGTCGGCACCAAGAGGTTTGTATCACCTGAGATCCCAGCTTGTGCTTCCATTGAAGGCGGCTAAGGTGTAGCTCTTTGGCACACAAGTCTCCGTACGACTCCAGAAGATCGTCTGGAATCACCCCGCCATTGCTGCACGCCAATTTGTTATCACCTGCTGTGACGCTACACGCACGTAGAGTTGTGACCAGAATTCCTCATCACTGAATGTTCGGAGAATCAATGGACTAAGATCTCAGCACTATATCTGCATCCTTGTCTGGCCACACTTATATTATCTCATACCTTGCTATACTTACGCGCAACAGGGGCGAGAATCATAACCACACATAAATCAGCGTACTATGTGGCGACACGAGCCATTGAGTACTAAGAACCGCTCATTCTCTCAGGCGAAGGTGTGCCAGGTTTGGCAGCCATCAGTCCATGAAGGATTTCTTGTATCGTTCAGACACTTCTACGTGAAAATCGCACAGACAAATGGAGTTCCGCCAACTGACCCCAAGCTTGTCCTAATTCCTCACGACATATCCCCTCCCATCCTCCCCGCTACCCTGCAACTCGTGAACAGAAGAATAGTCCAGCTGATGCGGTCTGTCATCAGAGTGCAACTCCCGTACTTCACCGTTGCTACCAGTAGGCTTGAAGTTGCCACCATCCTGCTGCGTAGTGGCCACACCAGCCTTCTCCACTGTCGAGCCATCTCGAGGAGCAGCCTTCTTCACGAACCAGCTTCTCTGGATACCGAGCCAAATGATACCGCCGAAGGCAAGAAGTAAGACTACGATTGGCACTGCGACTGCGACGGCGAGAGTTGTCGTTGAAACTCCGCTGCTCGATTTTTCGGCGTTGGAAGCTGCTGAATTGCTTGGAGATGTGCCTGTAGAGGTGCTAGAAGTCTGGCCACTGGCCTGGCTGTCTGATGCTCTGGTATTTGTTGAGCTGCTTGTCGATGCTCCTGTAGATGTGCCGGAGCTTTGCGCGCTACCCTCGTTATTGCCTTGGCTGGTTGATGTCCCGATGACTACTGACTGTCAGAACTCTCATCTTCGCATGGTCACAGCAAGGAACTTACAAGTCTGACTCTTCGGTCCAGCAGCCGCATCGCCCTCAGGACACTCTGCCCCAGCAGCCAGCCCGCCATCATTAGGACTGATGACAGTGAAATAATTCGAGTACACAACATCCGTCCAGGCTTTCAGCTCAATCGAGTAGTTACACCCCGACAGCGCGCCATAGCCGTATCCGAAGACGAGCGCGCTGTCGAATTCGTCGCCGCGCCATGTATACGAGCCGGTGTTCGGTGCGCTCGCTGTTCACCATTACTTAGCATGTCGCTACAAAGCTCGGAGTGTGGTACGAAGAAGACGCACCGTTGATCTGCGAGATCGTGGACAGGGACGAGAGGTCGTTGCCTTGCACCAAGGAAATTATGACGGGTTTGTCGGCGAGCGCGGACGGCACCGTCCATTTAATCGGGACAACTACGTCGTCGGTCGTGTATTTGCTTATAGTCACCGTGTCGCCGGCTTTCGGCTCTGTGACTCTAAACTCCTCGTCATTTTGGGCAGATATCCTGGCGAAACACAACGATAGCAAGGAGAGTGTGACGAAGACAGACATTATTGTCACGGGCTAGATCGCTACTGTACAATATGCGTGAGAGAAGGGAAGGGGAGTGACTTGCGCCTTAATGCCTTCAAGCCTGCGGGCTGAGCATTGTGCATCACACTAGACCTCGTGATCTGAAGCAGTGCACACCGGACTGCGTTGGCGTGCCCAGCAATGGGCGCTTTTTAGGTTTTGTAGTATAGACTGGCTATGTCTGTATGTGATCGTCTTGATATTTTGTGGCGCAGCTCTGTCTATCTGACTGACTGTGGCGGAGACTATGGACTTGCAGCAGTGACATCACATTATATATTCCGACATTCCAACTACCGTTGATTTTATGTTCTGGAAGAAGAAGGACATTGTCGCGTAGGAGTCAGGTCCTGGATTTGGCGAACGCCCTGTGGCCCTACTCATGCCCAACCCCAGGCTAGCTTCCAAGGCGAAGCATTGTGCTTTGCCAGATGCGGACAAGACAAGCGACTTTGATGGGCGGCTACTTAAATGTTTACCGACAGTCAGGTTTGATGTCACCGGCTATCGCTATCTATCACGTTTCGCCATAGCGCTGGTTGAAATACTGTACATCTCGATAAGACTGTCCCAATTGGGAACCAGCTTGCATTGCCCATGCTTTGCCACTACGAGTGTATAGTTTAAAAAAAACAAAAGGACGAACCAATTCCGACCAGGAGACAAGTCAAGATTTTTCGTTCAACCAATATAATTCATCGCGCGCCCTTCAAAAATCCTTGTGCTTGAGCACACCGTCCATCTATCGCGCCTTGCCAAACAATCACAAGCCAATCATCGCATCAGTTCTTCGTCTTCTTCGGCCTCACCAACCACGCATACGCGCTCTTGGGCCGGCTCGCCCACTGCTCAGGAAGAGGCAGCGTAACGGTCTTTTCAAAAATAAACCCATTCTTCTCGTACAACCCCCTGCCGTAAACCGAGCTCTCAACAATCGCATCAAACCCCAATTCGTCAGCCTTCTCGATGCCCCATTTCACCAGCAATCCACCAATGCCCATGCGTTGATACTTGGGATCAATCACACAGATATCGAGGTTGACGGCATTGCCATTGGTCCTCTTCAAGAACAGAATACGATCCCGGTTGAACTCGGTCATGAGGTGCTGGCAGTAGGCCTTCTCCTCGTCGTTGTCCCAGAAGTCGCCCTCAGCTCTGGCGGGCGCTGGGAAACGGTTGCGGAAGACGTTCCATTTGGCGAAGCCGGCGATTTCGCCCGTGTGCTCGTCGACGGCTTTGAGGTAGAGGGTGTTTGGGTCGGCGTTTTTGGTTTTGACGAAGCGTTCGCCGCCGATGCGGCGGCCTTCGGGCGTGTTGTGGCGGGGGTACATGGCGTCCCAGAAGGGCTCGTTGTCTTTGAATGCCAGGGAGGTGATTTCGAAGAGGCGAGGCATGTCTGCGTCTTCGGCGGGGACGGCGATGAAACTCATGTTGGCAATGATGTGTCGGGAAACAAAATGATTGATTGATTGCTGTTTGATTGATTGATTGGAAGTGACTGATACAGAGGGCAATGCTTATCGTAGTCAACCAAGGCAAGGTAACTTATGTTTGTTCGAGGAAGATGGGAAAGCGATTGGCAGCAGAGCAGGAGGGTTAAGTGACATGTGCAATGTCACAACGTGGACATTTCCATTACGAGAGTGCCGGGTCATGCGGCGGCCGAAGGCAGTCAAGTGCTCGTCTCTTGGCCGATGCAAGGCGCCGGCTTAGTTGTCCTCTCCGAGTGTAAGCGCAAAACAAAGCGTGGAAGCAACCGGTCGGAGGTGCATCAAATGTGGAGTGGAGAGAGTCAGGGCACACAAGTCGGCCATCACGACGACGCGCCTTCTCTGCCCCCGCGGCGATCAGCGACGAATGATTGAATGCACCCATCAATTCTCAATCAATGCTCAATCAATAATATAGAACGAGCGCTCAACACACCACCACCACCACCACCATCACTATCACCATGACAGCCACCACCACCACCACCGCCCCTCCACCACCACCACCCTCTGGCCACCTCCCTCCCAAAACCACCGCCCCGCACGCCTCAGCCCTGCAACTCCTCTTCGAATCCTACCCAGCCTCACCCTCCTCTCCTCACCCCTCGCACCAGTACAACCTCGCGCTCCAGATCGCCCACAACCTCCGCCACCAGCACAACTGGACCGACGTGCGCATCTACACCCACTCACCTTCCACCGCACGCGGCTTCCCACGCCCGCTGATCTCCGGCCTCCCGCCTGTGCGCCTCTACGTGCACCCGGACGAGCAGATCGCGCTGCTGCAGAAGCAGAAAGATGCCGGCAAGACTGGCATGCCCGAGCTGCGCAGCGAGCGCGAGTGGGTGCTGCCGAGCCACTTGCGCGAGAAGTGGAGTTTGAAGCGCTTTGGTGAGGTGTTTGACGATATTACTATGGTGCCGACCACGGGCAGCGGGACGCTTTTGTTTGAGGAGAACAGGGATGAGGGTGAACAGGTTGAGGCGGAGGAGGAGAACGAGTGGAGGAAGACGAAGCGGTTGCTGCTTGCGACGCTGGACGATGATAGCACTGTGGTGTACTATATTGTGCACGACGGGATTGTGAAGCCGCGCCAGAATTGAACGAAGAAACTTGGCAACGGCAAGAGAGGAGATATGAGAGGCCGTGTGCGCAAGCCTGCTGCGACTCGGTTCTGGATTTTGGTCCTGCAGGAAGCAAAAACTCAAGGCTATGAACGAGGAGGCGTTGATTGAGGAGGACCCATGGCAAGGCCATTCCCACATGGCGGGAAACCAAGATACTCGCTTGTGGCAATCATTGGGTGTGCACTACCCGCCCTTCGGCCGACCACTATGCACATTACCTTTGGTCACGGGCGAATATTCCAGTCCGTGTTCAATATTGGAATTGACAGCCGCATGCAGAGTCCTCGTGCGACCTTAAAGATTGCACAGGCAGCGGATACCCGATTGACAGAGGGCAACTGGTGCATCATTGTGCAGCTGGACTCGACTGTGGGAGGGCAACGATCTGCGCATCCTCCTGCGCTGAATGGGGAGAGCACCCGCGATTGTAAGGACCTGCATATTCGATGTTGCATCCCCGTCCGCACATGCACAATCGGGATCACCATACACACAGCACGAACGACACGATGGACAATGCAGGAAAGAAGGCATGCCAAGAAGAATTACATTGGTCGTTACAGAATATGTACAAGAGCTGTCGTCAAAGCGTTAGATCCGGGGGGGGGGCATCAGAAGATGGTATAAGATGAGAAAAGAAAGATTGAGGAAAATCAAACACTAGAGAAACAAAAACAAAAATCGCTCCGGAAAATTCTGTCGACCAAAAGACGATTCCATTCCCAACCATTCATTTCTCCAACCTTTCCCCTTCTTCACCCCATCGTGTCCATTCGCCCGTGCCCATCATCCCCCATATCCATCGTGACAGGCGTAGGCGTCAAGCCAGTCGGCGGCAACCCGCCGAAATCCGGACACGCATTCGGCCAGTCGAAGCCGCCCGTCGCCAGGAAACTGCTATCGTCGGCCATGGTCGGCGGGTCCATGTTGAAAGGCATGAACCACGCGGAGCTAGGGTCACCCCAGAAGCCGCTGTTGGCGTTGGCCAGGGCGCTGAAGTTGCCGGCGTAGTCATTATTGTTGTTACTGTTGTGCATGCTGACGTTGCTGGTATCCATCATGGGGTTGAGATTTGCGCCGGAGTTTTGGTCGCTGCCGGCATAGGATGACAGGACCATGTGGCGGTCGAGCTGGGACATAATGCCGTGTTGTTGATGCATGAGGAGGGGGTTTGGGGCGCTTTGGAAGCCTGGAGGGAATGCGGAGGAGTGCTGGCCGACGTTGTAGGGTTGGGAGAATTGTTGTTGTTGGTTTAGGTTATTGTTTGGCATTTGCTGCTGTTGATGTTGCTGCTGCTGCTGCTGCTGCTGTGCTTGGTGTGGGTTCTGTTGTATTGACGGAGCGACCTGCTGCTGAGGCTGGGGCATTTGCTGATGTTGGCTTCCAGCCTTGTCGTCGCCTCCTTGTTGATTGGGCACAGCGGTTGACGCAGCCTTGTTTTCCGACTTTGCATCTTGCTTCTTTCGTGACTTGCGGGCTTTCTGTGATGTTGGGTTCGCCATGGCTCGACTTGGCGGACTCAGCTTTGAGAAGAACTCTTCGACAGTCTGTAGGTCACTCTGCTGACCCAGGACGGCATCTGCGCCAGGATCCTTCTTGACATCTGTCTGGGGCTCGTCGAAATCTGTACCACTGACTCCATGGGGATATCGATCGAACCAGTCGCCATATTGGAAGATTCCCTCACCTTCTTTCGTGCTATTACCGAGAGCACCAGACTTCGCAGCGTCGGCATGTTTGCGATACAAATCCCGCAGGTTCTCGGTGACGAAGTGGAACATTCCCCAGTGTTTCTTCATTTTCGTGAGGTATTTCACGTTCCACGCAAGATTCTGCTTCGACGACGCCTCCAGTGCCGGGTTCTGGGAGAAAGCGCCGTGGATGTGTACGGTGCTGGAGAAGAATGCAGCGTAGCCCGCGAATGGTGCAACCACAGTGTGATCCATACCCTCGTGGACCAAAGCCGAGATCGTGCTGGCGGCCTCAAGAGCCTTTGTGGCTGCATCCGCTATGAATGGTTCGGGCATTTCTTTGGGATAGACCGCGGGTTGGCCAGGAGAAGGCAAGGCGAATCTATTCATGAACAATGTGATCTGGTTGTAGACGATATGCATGAACAGGAACTGGTTGGCTATTTTGTCGCTCGCGTGACTGGCCAGGTTCTCAGGTGTGTGATGGAGATCAGCAGGCAAAGTATCTCTCCATTTGTCCGCTTCTTTCTTGATCTGATGGAAAGCCGAGTCGTCATCCCACATAGGCCGCTGGTCACGTTGTTTACCTCCTAAGTTCATGTAGTTGATGAGATCGCCCCAAATAGCGACAAGCCTGATTGTATAAGCTGCCACGCCCATATTGTCAGTGGCAACCGCGACCTGCCCAGTCTCGCGGTCAACGGGGTTCGGGACGTCTCCCTGCAGGTCTTCTGTCGGTCCAGTGATTTCCATGTTGAACAATTTTTCTTTGATGGGCAGTTGTGCACGAATGTATTGGGGACCGACAAACTGGGGTCTGTCAGTGCCAGAGGAGCTGAAGCGATCAAGGAGGAAGCACGACCACATGGTCCGCCTCCGGATCTCTCGGTCGGTGAAGGTAAGTTCGCTCTTCTCGTTTCCGTTAGATCGCTTGGGATCGTGGTCCAACTCCTGATGGAGTTGTAAGGCGTACGCCATTCGCTGTCCCATTCCGCCAAACATCCAACTTCTTCCACCCTGACATGTACCAAATTCGTGTAGACCCAGTATGAGATAACAGATTAAGATTGTGATATTAGGTTGGTCGTAACGTCGAAGAGCAATTTCCCTTGCTGGTTTGGCCCATTGCTCGCCGCGGAGAAAGGCTGGCTCGGTGCGCACATGTGGGTGATTTGAGAACCTCGCAGACATTGCGCAGACTGACAACATCAGCACAGGAGGTACCTGGTCTTGTGCCAACTTGCGCATGAAACTAGGCTTGTGTAGAAGGTGATAGCTTTGACCATACACGTGGTCAAAGTAGACCTCGGAAAGATGCTGCTGTAGTTCTTTGGGTGGTAATTGATCTCCGCCTTCTTTCAGAAGACTGTGTTCATCGGCATCGATGGCCATTGGCTCT
Organism: Cladosporium cucumerinum; assembly: GCA_023634325.1. Taxonomy (NCBI): domain Eukaryota; kingdom Fungi; phylum Ascomycota; class Dothideomycetes; order Cladosporiales; family Cladosporiaceae; genus Cladosporium; species Cladosporium cucumerinum. Next base: position 271,642 of record JALDQA010000001.1, read on the forward strand.
GTCTTGGACCCATCTGTAGCCGCTTGCTTGTTAGCAGGATTCGCGACTTTAGTGTTGGCCCAATCATCTAGCTCTTCGTCGAATGCTTGTTCCGCGCCTCTCTTCCTCGCGCCTGCACCAGTCTTGGGTGGTGCTGGCGGTATCGCAGGCTTGACGTTGGATCTGCCTGTACCGGCCACCACTCCTTGCTCTTCCTTGGGAATGATACGGATCACGCGGTCTTCCATGCGCTTCAAGCGCTTGTCCAACATTGCCATGTAATCTGTGCGCGGTGCAGCTTTCCTCGTGGTGACCTTGTATACACAGGGTATACGAGATCGAAGGCAGTGTTTGCAGGCAGGCTTCTCGCCTGAGCATCTGATCTTTTTCCTCCGACATGCAATGCATGCTAATGGCAGTCTTTTTCTCTCCTTCCCTGCCTTGGTCTTCAACTCACTCCAGGCTGGGATCGCCTGCGCATCGTCAAGTTTTACTCCGTCATCATCGCCCTGCGCTTGCTCGTTGAATGGATCGCCATTGTTTTGCGCTGCCACATTGTCTCCAAATCCTTCGGCGGAGTAGCTGCCTTGTCCTCTTTGGCTGGTGGTGTCTGAGCCCTCAAAGGGACCGTTGCTACCCATGCTAAGTCGATGTCGGCTTCCAATTATGCCAGGTGACTGTAGATGTGGGGCGTTATTGCTTGTGCCAGCGGTAGGTGCGTTGTAGAGTGTAGCATCGTATGCGCCGCCATAGTTATGCACTGGCAGATTACTTCGATGGTCCGGCAGGGTACTCGTGGTGAACCTGTGCGCGTTGCCGCTCAATACAGAGTCGAGGCCTGGACTGTTCGTGTTGCCAAAGTTGTATTCGCTTCCCGCCTGACTGCCTCCGCTATACGTCGTTGGTGTGCCGCCCATCTGCCCAACATTAAGCAGGCCCGCACTTGGTGAATTGCGAGTGTATTCGGAACCCATGATTAGTTGTGCAGTGAGGGCCAGTCGACACGCGCCGGATCCAGTCTGCTGTCGTGATTTTACCGAGATGTCATGAATGGCAGACCGATCGCAAGCGCGGCCGTCAGCTCCAAGGTCGAGCTACCGTCGAGAGCAGTTGCTCCGCGTATGCTCGAGAGTTGACCAAGGGTGAGCGTAGGATGTGATATGCCAAGGATGTTGCTCCTCAGCAGTTGCAATGGAGGAGCTGATGGCTGGCCCGACGCAGGGTGGCTGTGTCGAAGGCTTTCTCGAATCACCAGACCTAGGTGGAAGGTTCCGAGTCAGGTAGAGTTCATCAGGCAGGGCTCTACTGCGGAGTCGTAGGATCTGGGCGGCGTGTGCCACGAGGCGTCGCGCTCTTGAGCTTTCTGACCAGGAGGAGTGCAAGGTAGCTTACAATTGGCATCTGGTGTAACGGAACGACTATCGCAACGGCGCGGACAGGTAGCGCAAGTGCGGAGGCGCATGCGCGACAGCGGCGTGGTCGTTGTAGTCGTCGTCAAGAAGCTCTGTGCGTCTTGGGGACCCACTGGTTTCAGCGGAGGAAGCTGGCCTAGCGCAGCAGCTCTGCATGCATGCACAGCATGGAACCACAGCGGAAAAGTGACACTCTGGTAATGCTGGCTAATTAATTGCGTCAGCTGGTCAGGCTGTGTCCTCAGAGATGCATGATCCATTGAGGGTGGGGATTTGCTGCCATGCGTGAAACATTGATCCTGCCCTGCCTCTCAGGATGTCGCACGCATACCCATAACATCATGTTGTTCCAGGTCGAAACTTCTTCAAGTGGGCCAGCCTGAGCAGCCGATGATAGTTGCCGGTTCACACACATTTGATAGATCGCCGAATGACTCCGCTCCGAGAGCCACAGTCAGGGCCAGAAAGTGCGGAGCTGCCGTCGGGCGGAGGATGCGCTTCGAGCGCTACACCCACCGTGCTGACGGTTTGATCCACTTATCTTTGTGCTTCAGGGTTGACGCCGATTCGCTAAGGTCGCTGTTCGATTTTATGCTTACAAACGCGTGCTAATTACCAGCGCCAAGTTGGGCAAGCTGCTCGTACCGTCATATAGGAGGTAGGAGGCGCGGTCTTCATGCTGCTGTTGGCTGGCCACAGCTGGTGCTCTGTTGAAAGACCTTTCTTATCTCTCGTTATGGGAGCAAGTTGTCATGGGGCAGACCTTCGTGCTTGGGGGTATTGTCAATTGTAGCCGTTGGTTTCGGGATGCTTGGAACAGTCTCTTTGCCAGTCCCTGATTTTAGAAGGCGTTATATACCCGGAAGATTGCATGTCGAAGAGTAGCCTTTTTTTTAGGTCTGATGGCAAAAGGTGAGGTCTGCTTCAAGTTATATAGAACGGGCTGGTGCGACCGACAATTTGAAGTGCCGCGCCTCGTGCAACCCAGCTTTCAGGTAGCGAATGGATCTCGCCCTAAAGTGCCCTTCGTATTGGTGCATGCATTTGCCAAATAGGTCGATCGATTGTGGAACACTCATCTACGCATAAGGTAGTAATTGAACTACCGCTCGGGCGTTTCGAATCGTAAACTTGTCATGTCGGATACCTTCATGGACAAAACTTTACGCGGCAGTCGTCGCCGACCGATCAACAAACACTCTTCTGTACGTTCTGTGGTGTGCACCACAATAATTTCCCAAGGTACCGAAATACACCTGCTGATAGCCGTGAGGTTTTGATAATGCCAATCTATCTTGAAGGCTGATCATAGTTCACCAGTATCCTCGGCTACAAAGGATGAGTACGTGTAGATCTGCTCACCACTGAGACATTGAGGTAACGTCCTGGATACCTATATATGTGATCACATTCGATTGATCATGTCATATTCAATTCCTCGTACACATGTACCGCAACCATGTTCGAGACACGCAACATGGACGCATGAAACAAAACGACCTCAAAGCACTAACCCTACACCTCAATGATGAGCCCCTGGTTCAGAAGTCTGCGCTCGCTCTTCCGGGTCCTCTCTTAGTGGGTCGGATACTGTGTTAGGCATGTAAGGATTGACTCTGTCTGTTCAAATCTCATCATAAAAATTGTGAGTTCCATTAATCCTTGCGGTAATACTAACATCACGCATCTAGAAAGGCTGTCTCCCACCGAGTGGGTATCATATGTAGTTTTCTAACCATTCGCTATGTCGATGTCCTCCATATTCACAACCTGTCATGACGTACATACATACATACATATAAGCTACTCATCAATTCGGAGAACACGCATCTCCAGCACTATTCCTCGAGCAACCAGCGGGACACGGTGCGCGCAAATCAAACTGCCAGTCAAACAGGCCATCAGTCTCAGAACGCAACACATCAGTAAGAATTGCCGTGCTCGGCTCAACCATCCCACTCCTCTGGAACAATTCCCTACTGTTGATGCTCATCTGCGGCCATCCAGCCTCGATCAGAGTCTCACTACTCGTAGCATACACGTACTCCTCGAAGCCTGCCCAGCGAATAGCGCTCGCACACATGGGACAAGCCTCGGCCGTGGTGTAGAGGCTCAGCTGCTTCCAGGCCTCGCTGGTCTCCTCGGGCGACAGCTTGTAAGGGCCATTGGGATCTCTCAGGACGGAAGTGCAGTTGTTGATGGCGGCGATTTCGCCGTGCAGCGTTGGGTTGCCGTCATCGGCGATGGTGTTGGCGCCGATGCAGATGAGCTCGCCGTCGCTGCTGGAAGTGTGGTTGACGATGGCGGCACCGAAGGCACTGAATGGGCAAGGCGAGGCCAGGTCGTGGAGGGCCTGGATAGCTACTCGCATCCATTTCTCGCGGATGTCAAGGGTTATAGACGTGGGTTCCTCGGCGAGGGTGGCTTGGTCGTGGTGGTGTTGTTGTTGTTGCTCATGGCCATGGCTGTAAGATGCTGCGAGAGATGCCGTGAGAGCTAGGAAGATGGCTTGTACAAGCATTGTGGATTTATGGAGTGCCAGAAGAGGTTATGAAAGTTTAATAATGTGGACACGTGCTCTTGGTTTGATATTCAGTACATGGACGATTTGACCTGCGGTGAGACTGGTGGCGTAGACTTTGAAGGAGGAGCAATAAAACTGGCTCCACTGCGTGTGGCTGTGACCAAGTAAATTCGACGCACAATAAATACAAGACTCGGGCTTTCCTGCAATGCATAATGCTGCTCTCGCTGGCTGACCCAGATGCAAGTATGTACACGTGGATGGGCACACGTACCGGTATACCAAGCCATAACATGCGAGCGTCCTCTCCTATCACAAGGATATCTTCTTAACAGACACATGAGAGCCTGATCGCAGCCCTAGGAAAGGCGGACCAATGCTGGCTGGTCAGGACCTCCCTCCGCCGCCGCAATTATCAGCAGGTTCGTGGTAGGTGCATCTTTCATGAAATGGTAGCCATCGTATGCCTTTGATCATCTGACATGCAGTATTCTGTCGACGCCCGGCGCCGCAACAAAGTCGCACCTACAGGGGCGGAGATATACAGACAATCTTGCGATCTTGAGGAACATCCGCGACAACGCCCGAAAAGATGGCTGCAGTTGCAATCTACAGACCCGGCAAGAAGGATCCGAACTCCGGATTCCATTGGACAAAGCTGACCAGCTCCCATGCATGAACGTGGGACGAATTCTGCTGCCTGAGCTCTGGCGAGAAGCGAGAAGCGTGGGATGTATGCGCGAGATGCGCGAGCGTAGCAGATATGAGAATGTGAGCTGCTCGCCACTTGCTCTGTTCGGCCGAGAGGTCTCTTCACGTTTCTCTTTGCTTTACGTTCAATAATATACAATCATGTCCGCATCGGGGAATGCAGGCCACTCCAGTGGTGAGTCGGCTGATAATACTGATTACTTCTCGCGACGTGTAACTCGACATGCTCCATGGACGGCGGATCTGGTCACCGTTGATTCCGACGAGGAAGAGCCACAAAATGGTTCCGATGAAAGAACAAGAGGATCAGCGCCCTTGTCTCCTGTGCAAAGCGACCTCTTGACTCCAGCGACTCTATCGCCTCCAGTAGAGTCCACGGAGACATCACCACTACTTGACTCCGGCTCATATGGCCCTTCATACGCGAGTACACCCACGCCCGTTGTTGTATGCTGCAGACCAGGCGGCCGGCCAGCTGACATCCCACCACCATCCACCAACAACAATGCACGCATATTCCCCAATGGCCCACCACAAGTCATGGGCGACCAGCCTCTGTGGTACAGAAGCTACGCTTTACGGGAGTTAGAACGCAACAAGAACTTCCCACCACGTCGCCACGTCCAAAAGCGCGGGATCTGTGGGTCGAAGTACCTTCACCGATGGTTGTTGGCGCTGGGATTGCTGGCCATTCTGTTCTTGATTCAGTGCCTCATCCAAAGCGCCATGCACAAGGAATCAAGCACTCATGTTTGGGACCCACTAGACCGTTCTTTGCCATACTGGTCCAAGACTTTCACGCATTCGTTTGACAAGCCGGAATCCTTCTCTGTCCTAGATGAGATTAGAGCCCCGTTCCCTGTCAACGGCATGGTGAACATCGAGCCTGCGCAATCAGGCCAAGAAGCAGACATTGTCGCTACGATGGCCTTCGGTTCGTCAAAGGAGTTCCAGGTATCGTTACCGAACTGGAAGCTTACGGACTCCTCCATGCACCTGCAACTCCCGACTTTCTCCAAGACTCCCGACTTCACCTCATCTAGTCACGGAGCATATCTGAGTGTCGCCGTGACTCTCTACCTCAAGCCCGACGTAGCCTGGACGTCCTTCAGCATAGATACCACCCACCTTGCAATCAAGAGCTCGCCAGAACTCTTCTCCTCCAAAGACTCCACCCTAGAGCCCACCATCAACACCACATCCTTCACAACCCACAGCACCCCAATCCACCTTTCCCACTGGACCGGCCGCCGCACCATCCTGAAAACCTCCTCCAGCCCCATCACCGGCGCCTTCACCCTCCTCGACCTCCTCGACCTCACCTCCTCGTCCGGCTCCATCAAGGTCTCCGTCGACAGCGGCGAAGCAGACTCCTCCAACCCGCAGCCCGCGCAGCTCTCCATCTCCACTTCCTCCGGCAGCGTGCACGTCGACAGCGACTTAACCACGGTGTATGACCGCGAGTACAAAACCGACGTCAGCACGCAGTCCGCCTCCATCTCCGGCACGTTCCTGCTAGGCGCCTCAGCGCGCTTCACCAGCTCGTCCGGCACCATCGACCCGGAGATCACGCCGTACGACTCGCAGGCCTCCAGCGCGCTGCACACGCGCAGCTCGAGCGGTGGAACTCGCGTGCAAGTGCGCAGCGCCTACAAGTACGGTGGCAAAGCGTTCGAGGATTTGCGCGGCGAGCACGTGAGTTCTGGGTCTGGTGGGATTGAGGTGCGGTATCCGCGCGAGTGGGAGGGCAGTATTGATGCTGCTACTGGGAGTGGGTCGATTAGTGTTAGGGGTGAGGGCGTTGTTGTCGATGAGGCGGGGCAGTATGGCGGTAGGCATGTGAGGGCGCATAAGGGAGAGGGGAGGTCGAGGATCGAGGCGAGGGCTGGGAGTGGGAGTGTCAGGATTGGTGTTGGGAATGTGTAGAGGGGCGGCGAGGAGATATTGGCAATGGTCGGAGAAGACGAGGTTTTCTTCCTCCATCGGGCGAGTGGGGCTCACGTTGTTGATGATGGTCACGCAAGGAAAGCTCACGGGTGTGTTTCCTTGGTCGGCCGTTTTTTTCTTTTTGCCAGAGAGCATCTTCATCAACCTCATGATCGTTTCCTTGTGTAGCTAGCCTCACATACATACACGCAGAGGCCAGGCAAGCAGTCGTTCCCGACTATACGGCAGAAGAACAACGAATGCGGCCATCCAGTGCTGCTCGAAATCAAAAGCTTGAGATCATGGAAGCGCCACGCGGCATGTTATCAACAAATCGGGGGATGCTGATCAATTCCTGCCACCTACACGACCGCGCTGTGTGAGCACAGCTTGACTCTCATAGACATCTCATGCAGTACAAGACGTCCCACGCATCTGCCGTGCCGCTCAATCGTCTTGAGTATAGATATATATATGTAGGCATATTAGGCCGCTGCGTCGAAGGATTGTGTGAATGCTTCATGACTGTGCAAACCCTCTTCTTGTTCTTCTATGCTTGATGGATCGAGCACAAAGGCTTCTGCAACCATTCAAGAAACTCTTTGCGAGAATCTTGGCTGTCAGTTCTTACTGTTGGACACCCACGGTCTCCAGTACTAGCGAATTGAACATTGAGAGTGGCGAAGGATGCACCTGATGTCAAGCCATACGTTAACGTAGGCGGTGGGAAGTGTAGGGTCCGGTGGTGGGAGGATTGACAGAGGGTTCTGATGAAAATGGGTCATGGCGGCAAGTACAGTGAGGAACGGAAACACCATCAGTTCTTGCGTTGTGGTTTCAATCTCGTCATGTTGGAATCGTATCTGATGCGTGTGTACGAGGCACCGTTACCGTACCATACGACCAAAGATCTAGACCTTCCGCCCGCCCTCTTCACGCGATAATGACCACCCTCGAGTTTCTCCACGGACTCGCATGACATCGGCGCAACCGCTCCCGTCTCTTCACATACACATGATTCGCGCCGGACTCCTAGGGAACCGGAAAGCTGAGGAGACCTTGAGTTCCAGGCGTCTAGATCTGTCGAAAGCACATTGACCAGGTCCCAGGAAAGCTACGAGCAACCGTGGGTATGAATGTGTAATTTCTTTATACTAAAGAAGACGAGACGTGGCGTTTCTTCAGACGCCACTCGACCAACAGGACGGCTCACAGTAAGCGGAGATCCCCTGTTTCCCGGGGCCCAGAAGCATTGGGAAATCCCGACTACACACAGCGTGGACAGAGGTCAGCAATGGAAGCATCTCTTTGAACTCAAAAACAATTTACTTTCATGAGTTGCAACTGATCTCTCGAAGCGAATCTCCCACTACACTACCTCTTCACCTTCCCTCCACCACTACCACCGTCATCGCCAAACCCAAGCCCCAAAAGAAAGCTCGACCGCATAGCAGCCCCAACATACACAAACCCGAGATTGCCCCAGTACATGCTATTCCACTGCCAAAACCTATAGTAGACTTCCCACCCCATCACACCCCCCACGCTCGCAAGGTGCCCGAAATCCGCCAGCAGCAGTCCAAACAGAAACACTTTCCACACGCGGACATCGCTCGTGGCGCGCAGGACCAGAGCTTCGTTGAGAGCAAAGACAAAGTACAGGTTTGCGAGCTGGTACAGGACGGTGGCCTCGCGGGGGGAGACGGCGATGGTTGCGGTGGAGGGCAGGGTCAGGTGCATGTAGGCTGTTTGGTCGAGGGCGGCGTAGTAGGCTCCTACGGCGGTGGCGAAGGGCTCGACGTACAGGAAGAAGAGGCGGTAGAGCTGGGGGATGGTGGCGGGACCTGCGCCGGCGGTGCGGGAGGCTATCACCTCTGCTGACTTGGGGGACACTGCCATTGTTTGAGCGTTGTGAAGTAGATGGGGAGCTTGATTTGACTTGTGGTTATGGGGATCTGTGCAGAAGGGAGGAAGGGCCAAGGGCGTGTACGCGCGCGCGCGCGCGCGGGCGGAAAAGGAGTGGTTTGAGGTTTGGCGATTTGGCCTGGACGCAAAGGTAGGGTAGGTTATGGCTATGCCTTTGGTTTGGGCTGCTTTGTTTTCCCCCCCCCCCCGTGCAGCCGGATTGTTTGGGATGGTAGAGAATGAGAGACAAGTCAATGCGCGTTTGTGGCAGTGCTAGTGTAGTCAGCTGTGCATAGCGAGTCTCAGTGGTGAAGTGCGGTATGGGTGAAACGAGAAGTCTAGGGCGCCAGTATTATTGATTGCTAGGGCTCTCCCGTCCGAGTCGAGCATGTATTGGGGATGCGCACGAGTAATGGCGCAACCCCGGAGTGCTTGCCTAAGGGGATGGTAGTGGCAGCGTGGACTGGCCCCGGTAAAGGGTGCCGTGGGTGTGAAAGGACTGGGTTGTGTGGTTCATTTGTGTGTGCTTGCGTTGCGTCAGACGAGATTACAGTAGCTATGTATGCGCTGGCAAGGCAAGGTCGACGGGTCACAGGTGATACAATGCATATCTCTCGTTGGGGGAGACGGGTGACGGGTGACGAGGATACTTGTTACCAAACAGAACAGCACAGCACAGCACAGCACAGCACAGCACAGCTTTGCAGCACAGTACAGCACAGCACAGCTAGACAGTTAAACAGTTAGAGAAAGTCAGGTGCCTGGGAAAGCGGCTTGCGTGCGGGGAGCCTTTGATGAGGATGGTGATGCTGCTGCTACTGATGATGATGATGATGATGCCAATATTGATGCGGATTGAAAAGCCAACTTGTTACATGCATGTATGCATGTATGTGTGCCGCCACAAGGCTGTATACAATCAATACATTTGTACATACGTGTAGACTACTGTACACCAGCCTACTGTCAGCGTCATACCAAAGCGCGGCCCAAGAGTCTCGATGGGGATGGCGTGTCTTCGATGGGCGATGCCAGCTTGCGCTTTTGCACACGTAGTGAGACTTTCCACGTGCCTATATGGTGGCGATTGGAAGGACAAGGCGCTGAGACAAGGCGACTCGAGCGAGTAAGGCGTGCGAAAACACGGCCGAAGCACACGGACGCCGCGCACCGAAGCTTCTCCCGCGCGGCGCGAAGAAGAAGACAAGCAGATGCTGGTGGCGGCGGCGACGGCGGCGGCGGGACGATCTCACGATGCACTGTGACACACGCCAGGGCGTAGGGCAGCAGGGCTCGAGTTTCGCCAGCGAAGGAAGTTTCTTTGATGGTCAGGGTGAAAAATAATAATAGTGAGAGTTGTGATGAGATTGCTAGTGGCAAGGCAGCGTGCAGTAGCGGTGTTGGCCTGACGCAGAAGTGTGGTGTTCGAAGAAGTTCTGGGTTCAACAATGGCGACAGGGACGGGGACGGGGACGGGGACGGGTAGGACGAAGCTCGGAAGGATTGGGTAGAGGCGATTAACAGGATAGGAAGTCGGACACTGGCCGAGACTGACTCGAGCAGGGAGCAGTGAGAATACTGTAATGCACATGCAGCTGCAGCTAGCAAAGGCAGAAGATGAGAAAAGAGCGGTACAGCCACGCCAGCGGTAGGGGGGGGGGGCAATGCACCGCGCCCAGGAAAAAGAAGAAGAAGAAGAAGAAGAAGAAGAGGCGAAGGAGGAGGAGGAGGAGGAGTTGGATGGGAAGGAAAGTAGTGGTCAAACGAGCCCTGTCTGGGTGTGGGCGCAAAATGATGGCACCGCACCGCACCAGTCCCATGGTACGTACTCTAACCTACCGCGAGATCGCTGCAAGTCCTTTTGCTTTTCCTTTTTTTCTCCGCCTGGCCAGCCCGGGCAAAGGCGAGAAAGGCCTCTCACAGCGCTGGCCCAATCCGTGGATGTGTTCAAGTCAGTCAGCTGGCTAAGAGAGACACAGAGAGAGAGAGAGTCCGTCATCGCACCCACCCTTTTCTTCTCCTCTGCGTCGATATACTTCTTCTTCTTCTTCTTCCCCCCGAATTCAATCGTCTACAAACACCAGCCAGATCGGAACTACTGCCCTCTCCCCTGTCATATAAGTCGAAGCTGGCTGCTGCCCCACCCCCCTCCCCCCCCCGTTTCCGCTACGCCACGCCACGCCAAACCAACGCCCATCCCATCCGGATCAAAGATCAGCACGCTGTTTGCACCAGTCCACTCCTTCATTTCCCACCGCTCTGCCACCTGCCACCTGCCACCACAGCCTGCGACACTGTTCATCACCATCGCCCACCACCTCCCTCACCGCGCCAACCACCTGCGCCCACACTTTCGCTGTTGTGTATACATCCACACTCGACTACACCATCATCATCACCACTCCTCGACCTGCAGCCCGGCACCCCTGCACGCCTCCAATCGCTGCGTGCCTACGTACCGAGCCTAGCCTTTGTGCATCGCATTGCATCGCACCCGCATCACCACTGCCAGCGAGCGCTCTCGCCCTCGCCCTCGCCTCACGCCTATTCTCGGCCTGCATTCACTCGCAGACCGCAACGCTCCTTCCTCCAATCCCTCGGACTGGCTTCTTGTGGGTCTGACACATTCACTGCCCTCACCGTCTGCTTACCCCGGACTCGCCCATTCACTGGCGCACCTGCCTCTGGTATTATCACACGCCCGCTTTATTAAAATAAACCCCGGACCCTCGACATTATGAACTACGAATACTCCGGATCCTCGTTCCTTGCCCGCCCTCCTATGCCCGACCAGCGTCCGCACACCGTGCACTCGTCCACCACACCATTCACCTCCTGCCACATCAAGGAAGAAGAGGAGGAGCAGGCGGAGGAGGAGGAGCACATGCAAGGCCTCGACTTCGGTAGCGCAATTCCCAGGAGGGCATCTCTGTCCCGTGACGACACCGCCGCTGACATGTCAATGCCTTTCAGCAAGACCCATGTGCCGAGCATGAGCTGGTCCGATTCGCTTGCACGAGAACATCAATCCAATCTACGCGACCCACACTTCCCGACCGAAGAATCACGATTGCAGTTCTGGAAGAGCCAAAGGTCAAGGAGGAGACAATTTGTTCGCCCCATCGGACACTCGTCAGCAAGCTCGGTGAGCAGTCTTGGCCGCACATCCAGCTTCTTATCACAGGTCAGTGGTGCATCGAGTGCATCCTCTGCCTCAACTTCTACCGTCACTGCTACCTTGAACATCCCATCACCCGAAGAGTCGCCCCGCAAGGGCTCGCTCAGCCGTAGACTCAGCCGATCCGTAAAGAAGATGCACGATTTTGGAACCAACATCACAACCGGCCCTGCCCTCAGGATCAGGAAGTCAAGCTCCGCCGAGATCGTCAAGCCTACATTTGTTGACAGTCTGCTCCCGTCATTGGCATCTCCAACCAAGAGGAACGGTAAGCACGGCGATGACAGGCCCAAGAAGTCACGTACGGCCGCCTTGTCTGGCGCCGAACGAAAAGACACGCCCGCACCTCCTTTCGGCCAAGCACCTCGTTCTGCACCATGGCCATTGGGCGGCGAAAGCGCGAGGCAGTCTGCTGCGCTTTTCAACACCGCAACCTTTGACTTTGAAGCCGCCGCCGAAGACAAGCTGGAAGATTTCACACAACGCGCACGACTGGGTTCGATTTCCAGCGCCGCAGACAGCGGAGCAGACCTCTCTACATACGCTCGCTATGATTCACCTCAGAGGGATTGTGACGGCGATGTCGAGATGGCTGCTGCTGTCCACCCACCTCAAGACGGAAAGGTCGACTTCGTCACTGGCTCGCTCCCTGAAGAGCTCAGTCTTGCTGTTTTCAAATTGCTAGACGGCCCAACTCTCGCCGCCGCTTCACAGGTGAGCCGCTCATGGAACAACATTATCAAGGATGATTCAGTCTGGCGGGTCGCGTTCTTCAAGCGCTGGGGCCGTGAGGTCCACACATCGCCTGCGCCGATCCAAGTCGGTGGCCCTGGAACCGGTCTGCCCAACAACCCCAAGCAAGAGTGGAAGAGGATGTACCGTGCTCGCACCCTCCTCGAGAGACAATGGCGCATGGGCCCAGAGCGATCCGGCAAGGCAACATACCTTTCCGGTCACACTGACAGCGTCTACTGCGTGCAGTTCGATGAGGAGAAGATCATCACCGGCTCTCGCGACAGGACCATTCGCGTGTGGGACATCAACACCATGCAGTGCATCAAGGTCATTGGTGGCCCCAACGTGAAGCCAGTGCCTGGGCCTAAGCCACTCCGAACCGTCGACTACCCTTCCTTCCACAGCGCGGTGGCTAGTGTCAACGGCACTGTCTACGGTAACAGCATCTACCACGTTCCCGAGTACTGGCACGATGCGAGTATCCTCTGCCTGCAATACGACGAGAACATTCTCGTTACCGGCTCCTCCGACTCCGACCTTATCGTATGGGATATCAAGACCTACGAGCCCATCCGCCGCCTGAAGGCTCACACTGGTGGTGTTCTGGACGTTGCTCTTGATGCAAAGCACATTGTGTCTTGCAGCAAGGACAGCAAGATCTACGTCTGGGACCGTGAGACCTTCGAGATCAAGGGCACTCTCGAGGGACACCGTGGTCCTGTCAACGCAGTCCAACTCCGCGGCAAGTTCTTGGTCAGTGCTAGTGGCGATGGCATTGCGCGCCTCTGGAACATCGAAGAGAACAAGCTCGTCAAGGAGTTCACCGCCAAGGAGCGTGGCCTCGCCGCTGTTGAGTTCTCAGAAGACATGAAGTACGTCCTCGCTGGTGGCAACGATCACATCACCTACAAGTTCGAGACCGAGACCGGCCGCGAGGTCGCTCAGTTCACCGGTCACACTCAGCTCGTGCGCTCCCTCTGGCTCGACAGCGCTAACAACCGCGTTGTTTCCGGCTCCTATGACTTGGACCTTCGCGTCTACGACTTCGAGACCGGCAACGAAATCTGGCGCGCCGAAGACTGGACCACCAGCTGGATGCTCGCCGCCAAGTCAGATTACCGCCGTATTGTGGCTACTAGCCAAGACGGTCGGGTCTTGATTATCGACTTCGGCCTGCGCAAAGAGCTCGATAACGACGGCACACCCATCGAAGGCGTCGACCTCTTGCGCGAAATCCCGCTCGAGAACACCAACGCCATCATCTTCCGCAACCCGTTCGAGGAGTCTTACTAGACGTGGATCTGCCTCCTACGGGTGTCTAGTCAACCCTCGAGGGCCGCCAACCGCAATCACAGCCGCATCGCGCAAAATCTAGCCATGGCCTACCCTCTTTTTGTAAACTTTACCAAAGCGAGCGTTGCTTTTGAATCTTACCACCGGTGGAGGAGAGTTAACAGGCGTTTGCAGAGCACAGCAGTCTCCGTTTTTTGCTTTTCAGTTTCCCTTTTTTTAATTGGACGTCTTACCTCTTTCGTGTATTTCTTGGAACATTCTTGGGGAATGAGGGAACAAAAAGGGGAAAATGTCAACAACCGCCCACGGGCTGGTTCGGTTTACAATACAAAACCCTATTACTATCACTTATTATATAATGCCCGAGGAGGTGGGTGGTCTTCGGGGTTGACCTTCGCTTTTCCTGCAACAAAGAACATGTTTTACCATCACTTCAATCTCAATAAGATTTATACATGTCGTGGAAAGTCTACGCGGTTGTAAGGTGTACGTCCCGATTCAGGACATGAGAAGAGTTTCTTAATAATGGTTTTTCCTATCGTTTGTGGTGCGGATCTGAGGGATTTCTCACTCATCTCTCATCGTATGTCGTTGAGGATGGTTATGGACCTACGCTCGGACTCGTGTGTACCGTACCACTCAGGCACCAACGCTTGATCAAAACACCCCTTCCATGCTGTCATCATGGGCTTTGAGCAATTCGGAGAGTATGCTGGCCGCTGAGATGGATTTCCACGTGGCCGTTCGTATCCCCCTCCAAATCTAGAGTGCTAGCTGGTGGTATCATCTGCTTTGGAGAGCTCGATGAATCTTGCCGCTACCTATAGGCCATTGAGAAAACGTGCACACACACACACACACAGACTTGAGGGCGAGAAGTTGGATGGGTGTGGTGGTGGTCTTTGATTTATGTATTCTTTTTTCGACCATCGATAGTATTCGGATGATGGTGCCTATTGTTGGAAACTACTGCTGGAGGGAAACCTGCTTATGGCTTTCAGCGGCGGGTTGGTTGCCATCTTTCAGCCATAGACGTTCATATATACATGGCTGTGCCTTCTCACTGGGTATATGTGTCACGTCGTAGGGAGATTCGTTGGCAGTAGGGACCCGTCCTGCTTGCTTGCTCGCTTACTTGCTTGCGCTAATTGCCTGCCTCGTGAGCAAGACGTTTTTTTTTTTGATTTTTTGATTTTTTGCTTCTATCATATATCCCCCATCATCTGTCCTTCAACACAAGCCTCTGAAACCACTCACATTGGCGAATCGACTCTCTGGCTCGTCGCCAGTTCGCACAAAGTCCAATGCCCTTCGCTCCGAGGCACCGCAAACCTCGTGCCGTCGGGCAGGACTACCGCTGCGGGTTCTCGCCCTGTGCTCTGAACGGCCGTAGACTGCGTGTCGACGATACCACCACGCCATTCAACCTTGAGTTCGAAACCGCCGCGGCACCGCACGCCTTCTAACACCCCACCGCGGTCGAGCCATGAGCGCGGACAGGCGGGCAGGAGCCTGATCACCCTTTTCCGTCTCCTTCCCCCGGCGACACCCAGCGCCGCCTGCTTCCCATCGGGCTCGGTCTCAGGCTCGGTCTCATGGCTCTGCACCAGCATCTCCAACACCCCAGCGCACGCCCCGAAATTCCCATCGACCTGCATCGGCGGATGATTGGAAAAGAGATTCGGCAGCGTGCTGCGCTCAAGCATCACTTCCAGGTGCTTCGCGCACTCTTCGCCGTCGCCCAGCCGCGCGTACAGGCATACCAGCCATGCGCGCGACCACCCCGTGTGCGCACCGCCGCCGTCGGCTAGACGGTTCTGCAGTGTTTTGCGGCAGGCGGATGCGAGCGAGGGGGTTTGGGAGGGTGTGATGGCGGTGCCGGGGTAGAGGGGGAAGAGGTGCGAGAAGTGTCTGTGGGAGGGCTCGGGTTCGGGGTAAGGGCGTTGCCATTCGAGGAGGTGGCCTTGCTCTGGGTGGATTTGGAGGGGTGGGAGGCGTGGGAGAGCGGTTTGGATTTCGGCGCGGAGGGAGGTCTGCTTTGCGGCCATGGGCCTAGGATGGTCGGTGAGAGCGAGGTAGGCTCGGAAGAGGGCGTCGATGATCTGGATGTCCATTGTTGAGCCCTCGCAGAGGGTTCCTTTGACTTTTGCGCCGGAGGCGTCGGAGGTATAGTAGCTGTTTTCTGGGCTGAGGCTGGGGCATGTCGTGAGGCATGGCTCGGTGGAGTCTGATGACGCTGGGATGAGGAAGTCGAGGAGGAAGGACACCGCGCCTTCCATCACCGGCAGCATCTTCTCGAGGAACGTTTCGCCGTCGAGAGAGTCCTGCTCCCCGTTGAATTCGTATCTCTCGTATATGTGCAAGCACAGCCAAGCACCTCCAAGCGGCCACAACGCACTCGGCATCCATCGATCGACGGGATCGGTATCAGCCCATAGATCTGTGTTGTGGTGCGCACACCAAGCGCCTGGCCGCGTACAGCCGTACACTTCCCCCGCTGTCTTTTCTCCTCGTTTCGCCATCCGGAGAAGGAGATGGAAGAGCGGGTCTGAGCAGGCTGAGAGGTTCCAGATGTGGCAGGGCCAGTAGTTCATTTGTGTGTTGATGTTGATGGTGAACCTGCAGCCCCACGGGGGAGAGAAGGATGGGTTCCAGATGCCTTGGAGGTTGGAAGGGAGGGACGTGGAGGCGTTGTGCGTCAGGGTGCGGCTGGAAGATACGAGGAGATATTTTCCGTGGTTGTTGTACAGTTCAATGAGGCGTGGATCCAGGGAGCTGCTGTGGGAGATATTGTCGTTGCGATTGCGATTATTGACACAGTATGTAGGGTTGAATGTCAACCTCGCACGTGACATGAGCTCGTAGTGGCTGGCTAAGTGACTCGTCCAGATTTGACTTTGTCCTGCCTGTAAGGCATTGTCAATGTCTGTCGAGGCCGCTGCGACTGGATCGGCGTGACGAAATGTTGTCTGCGCCGCGAGGACTATGAATGTCTCTTTGGCGTCTACGACGATACTGCCACCAATAATTTCGGATGAGCCGTTGGAATCACATTGTACAGTGAGTGCACAACAAGAATTGATACCGTCGGAACCTCCAGAGCTTGACTGCATGACGAGTTTGCCTCCGGTCTTGCCTATGGTATCGCAGAACTCGTTGGTGTCCCACTCATTCTCACTGCGACGAGACAGGCGGACTACGAACCTTGACTTTCGGCTCGACCATACCCTTACAATGATAACATTATGCTCATAACTTGCTATCAGCTCTCGGCACCACTGCACTCCATCTCGCTCAAATGTCGTCGATGCAACGCCGCCAAAAAGATCGAGAGATCGCTGGTAGCAGGTAACAGGTAGCTCACCATCCCCAAACAAGACATCGACCGTAGCAAGCGGCTCATAATGCCTCTGTGAGCTTGGTGTAGGGATGAATGCCAAGTTGACAAGCTCCTCAGCACGCCCATGCTCGCCTTCTCGAACAAGTCGACGGAGCTCGGGCAGATATTGGCAGGCCTGGTTTGGCGTTCGTTCCTGCCTTCCACCGGAGTAGACCGAGTCTTCGTTCAGTTGGATCAGTTCTTTCGCTGTGCGCCCGTAGACCATGGCACCGAGTCGGCCATTTCCGATGGGTAAGGCTTCATTCCATGTCTCGGCTGGGGTGGAGTAAGAAAGTACTGAGGTGTTGGCCTGGTCGATCATAACGACTTGGTTGCTTGTGCTGTACTTTTATAACAATGCGTCCGGGATAGTGGTGGCAACATCGATCCATCCCGGACTAGAGCAGGTGAGAGCAATTACGTTGGAAAGAGGTGACACGGCCTCGAATCGGTAATGCCGACAGACAGCAAACAGCCGCGGCATCCATCTTTGGTGCGTGGCCAGGCATGCGCACGTGATGCTCAGCTCAATCTCCCTTGCCATGGAGTGATATATGAATCACATTATCGGTGTACCGTGTCCGTATCGTGCAAACCCAGAGGGCGAAGTCGTCGAAAGTCGAGCGGAAAAGCATTCAACGCTGATTGGAGGAAGTTAGCCATGCACATCACTCCAAGGTTCAACGCGCTTCATGCCGCCTCCTCTTCTTCCTGCTTCCTACGTGCATGCCAGCCCTAAATATCCACCAAATATCGCGACGAGCTTGCCGAGCGTCTATAGGGCACTGTGGTGCTCTGCGAAGATCACCTGCCCCCAATTGCTCGGCTGCCGGGCCGTACAAACGATCGTGCTCACCGGCTAGATGGTTGTTGATGGGTCGACTGTTAGGGACTGCCATGTCTACACACTTCTGATCACGATTGAAGATGCCAAATATCAGGATGGTGTGGCGTGCAGTCAGCATGCTATTGTCAAACAGCGGCATGGTCACATGGCTACCACACAAGACCATCGCTTCGGTATCGCTTGCTGGACGGCTACTCACAACAGCCGGGACCGCAAAGTGGGCAGACAGTAGACTCTCATCGGCTAATATGGGTATTGTATCCCCACGGGGATCGCGTGCATATATGCAGATGGCTAGACCGAATCCTTCGCCCGTTGCTGCTGTGCAGTAACGCTGTGTATATAGGCATTGTGGCGTTTAATGCGCACACTGGAAAATTGATCTATTGACCTCGTGATTCAATGATCTTGCCCTGGGAGTATATGAAGGCCCCGACCTTCCAGCTCACATGCCGAAGAGTCTCGACATCGAGTTTTCATTTCATGTGAGCGACCATGACTCCTACCAACGCTGTGGCACGCGCCCACTCGACGTCCAGCGAGGTTGACGAGAAACACAAAGTAGACGTGCACGATGAAGAAGTCGCCGTGGCGCGACTTACGGAGGAGGATCTCTACCAACTCTCACGAGATAGCCTATCATTCAAGGGAAAGGCCGCCTTCAGGATCACACTCATCATGATTGTCATGGGTTGCAATCAGGCCGGTAAGTCCATATCATATCTTGCCGATCATGGCAGCTCCAGCGTCGCCGCTAATACGTGCGACAGGCTACGGTGTCGACTGGGCTGTCATCTCTGGCATCAACGCTTTTGAACAGTGGCATGATTACTTCGGGTTCGGCAATTCTGGAAGTACTTTCGGCATCATCACCGCGCTCATGACCATCGGTAACTTCTGCGGGTCATACTTCCTGGCATTGCAGGATGTCTTTGGACGACGTGCGATCAACTTCGCAGGAAACGCCATTGTCATCGTTGCAGGCTTGATGCAAGGCCTTTCGACGAATCTCGGCGTCTTCATGGCTGGCCGTTTTCTGCTAGGCTTCGGATCAGCACTGATGAGCAGCTCGCAGTATATGGCTGAGATAGCTCCACTCCACATGCGTGGAAGACTTGTCGGTATCTTTGGCGCTTGCTTCCAGGTCGGCTCGGTTGTGTTCCTGGCCGTCATGTATGCTTTCCAAAGCATTGAGAATGTGGGCATCAACAGACCTCATGACCAACATGCAGAAGCTGACTTGACCCATTGAACAGGACTGGTCGTGGCGAATTCCCTTGCTTTTGGAGTGCCTGTTTCCCGCGATCGTGTGCATCACCATCTTTTGGTGGTGTCCTGAATCTCCGCGTTACCTCATCCAGAAGAACAAGCATGAGAAGGCTCGAGGTATCATCGCAAAGTACATGACGAATTCCGGCGACACCAGCCAACCAATCGTCGACATCATGGTCACCCAGATCGAAGAGTCCATCGAGAACGACAAGGCCGACCGATTCCGCAGGTTCTGGGACTACCGCGTCTTCTTCACCAAAGCCGTGCGTTTCAGATTCCTCGTCTTGATCTTGTACTCCGTCTTCCAGTCTTGGAATGGCGGCGGCATCATCGGAACATTCCTCGTCCCTGCTCTGGAAACAATGGGAATCACCGACCCGAAACAACAGCTAGGCATCAACATTGGCACGACAGGCACCTATTTCGTCTTCACGCTCTTCGGATCGTACATCATTGACAAGTTCAAGCGCAGGACTCTGATCTTCGCAGGCCTCATCTCGGTCATCGTCATGCAGACCCTCAGCACAATTACAGGATGGCGGTACACGGTCGCTCCGAACAACGCTCTCTCGGCCGTATCGGTCCTTTGGGTGTTCCTGTTCCAGGTCTTGTCGTCGATGTTCATCGCCACGATGCACAATCTGTATCCTGTGGAGATTCTCTCTCTGACTCTTCGAGCTCGAGGCATGGGTCTGTATGGCATGATCCAGGGAGCCGCTGGTACCGTGCAAAACTACGGGATTTCAGTCGGTATCAACAAGCTCGGATACAAGATTTGGGTGGTCTACATTGTCTACAACTGCCTGCAGCTTGTGGCCGCCTATTTCCTGTTCCCTGAAACGGTAAGTTTAAACGGCTGTGAATACTCTGATTTACACGATTGCTGACGAGAACAGTTCGGTTTATCGCTCGAGGAGATTGACACAGTCTTTGAGACTAATGGCGTTCATCCAGTCAAGATGAGCAAGAACATTCAGAAGATAAAGAAAGATCAGGGCCAGGGACTGTTTGGTTCGTCGAATTCGGCTCAAGAGAGACGAGAGTAAGAGTTCGGTTTTTCAAGTAAGAATTATGCATAGGTGATGGCTGGAGAAGAACTATAGAGTCAGTGATGAAACAATGCTCCGTTCAGATTGGATTCCACCGAAAGCTTTCGTATCTTCACTGAGTAGAAGTCTACACATTTGGTCGACTATACTTTAGCCGGTGTATGCGAGCACATTCGCACATCCGCCCTTTTTCGGGATTAATGCCTCCGAACGGAATAACTTTGTCATGCAGCCGAGAGGCGGAATAAAGCCTGGTGAATGCAGCATACTTGCATGCGCTAGGGCTAACCTTACGTTGCATTGCATGAGCACCTCGCGTTACCACAATGTTGATTATTCGTTGTTGACTTTTCGTGCGATCATGGCTCAATACTCACTTTCTCGTGTTCTCCTATAGACGTCCGAGACACTTTGCCAACATGACCATCGCTCCCGCTCTACAAGATCTCAAGGGTAGCCTGCGACCCGACTTCCACTGGGGCTTCGCTACCGCAGCTGCACAAGTCGAAGGCGCTGTCAAAGATGGCAAAGGACAATCCATATGGGACACTTTCGCCAAAGTCCCCAGGAAAGTAAAAGACAGTAGCGATCCCTCGCAAGCCGTACGATCCTACGACTTCTATAAACATGACGTCCAACTGTTGAAGTCTCTCGGCGTCACAGCCTATCGCTTCAGCCTAAGCTGGTCACGCATCATCCCCCTCGGCGGCAAAGACGATCCGATCAACGAGCAAGGCATCGCCTTCTACTCCAACCTAATCGACGAGTTACTAGCCAACAATATCACACCGTTCGTCACGCTCTTCCACTGGGACACACCACAAGCTCTCGAGGATCGCTATCTCGGCATGCTAGACTGCGAGAAATACACTCCAGACTTCCTACGCTATGCTCGCCTCTGCTTCGAACGCTTCGGCGATAGAGTCAAACACTGGATCACCTACAACGAGCCAGGCGTCTACTCGCTCGCCGGCTACACCGGCCCACACGCCCCAGCTCGCAGCTCCGATCGTTCAAAGAACGAACACGGCGACTCGAGCACCGAGCCTTTCATCGTCGGACACACCGAGATCCTCTCCCACGCCCACGCCGTCAAGCTCTACCGCGAAGAGTTCAAGCCCGTCCAAAAAGGCGAGATCGGAATCACGCTCCATGGCAATTGGTCCGAGCCTTTCGACGCTGCATCGCCTCTCGACCAAGCGGCCGCCGAACGCGCGCGCGAATTCGAAGTCGCGTGGTTTGCGGATCCGATTTACAGAACGGGCGATTACCCGGCTTCGATGCGCGAGCAACTGGGCGACCGTCTGCCGAGTTTCAGCGAAGCTGAGAAGAAGCTGGTGCTGGGCAGCTCAGACTTTTATGGCATGAACAGCTACACGACTTTCTTCGTCCAGCACCGCGATGAACCAGCAGAGCTCAACGATCATTCTGGCAATATAGTGAAGACGACTGTCGACAGCCAAGGGAGATCGCGCGGCCCTGAAGCACCGACATATTGGCTCGCGACGTGTCCCGAAGGGTTCAGGAAGCTTTTGTCGTGGATCTACAAGAGGTATCAGATGCCAATATATATCACTGAGAACGGAACGACGGGTCCTGGAGAGGATGTGGCGGCGCCACCTTCGGAAGAGGTTCTGGATGACAAACACCGGATTGAATTCTTCAACGGGTATCTTGAGAGTGTGGCGCGGGCGGTGAAGGATGATGGCGTTGATGTCAGGAGCTATTTCGCATGGACGTTTACTGATAATTGGTAGGTGGTCAAAAAGGAAGAAACTTCAGGTGTATGGTGCTTGTGCTGACTTTGGTTGATAGGGAATGGGCGGCCGGCTTCACAGATCGTTTCGGTTGTGTCTGGGTTGACTTCGAGAGCGAGGAGAAGACTCGATATCCGAAGGAGAGTGCGTATCTTCTGGGGCGAGTGTTCGGGCATTTGATCTCGGAGTAGGCCAGATACACGGGGGTCTCGTGCGTGCATATCGCTCTGTTTTCCTGTGCTACCGCTTCTAGGCATAAGCGTCTAAGTAGGACCAAATGCTCATCGGGATATCATTAGAGGTATACATTTCTATCTCTACTTCCCGGTGGAGAAACAGATAGATTACTTAGAGTAGTCAGTGACAGTACAGCATTGTAGAGACTTGTTGCTGCATGAGTCGAGTCCAAGGTCAAAGTGCTGCGTCGTGTATATAGGCGCAAGGCCAATCGCCCAACTGCCGGTGTCACTGACCTCGCACATGTGCCCGATCCTTGTCCATAAAATCCGTGCAGAAGTTATCCATGTTCATGTGAAGCGATGCAAACAACTCGAGACATGACTAGCCATTCTCGATAAACGCAGACAACCACGTGTTTGCGGGCCGGGTCACACCGCGTCGCGGCCACTAAGTCAGTACAGTACAGTGCAGTGGAGTGTGTACAGTGTCTCCTGGCTCTGCAATTCCATATACCTCTGTACGATTCCCATGGTTGATCAGAAACAAGACGCTTCGTAAGCTAATCCCTAGCCGGCCAGATACATGATAGTCAGTATCTGCCGCGTGTCCGCGACGCCCGCAAGGTACATACGTACGCTGTATCCCCTCACGTGCACTCCCAGGCTGCGTTTCAGTAGGAGGGGAACAAAACAGGAGGCCTGTCACCCTCTTTATTACCCCATTATCTATACGAGAGACGCTTTTTTTTTTACGTACGAGGGCCGAAGGTTACTGGTAGCGGTACTCTACTGTGATACTATGTCACGTTCACACGACCATGAGAGATCTACCATGGGAATCCAGACCGTTTGGAACTAAACAAGGCGACCAAGGGTCGCACTGTCTGAGAAATTATTTGTAAAACTACCCATTGTTTGCGCTTGTCCATTGGCCTGGAATACAAAGCGTTCTTCACACGTAGCTTTAGGTTAGGCGACGCAGTTTCAGGCACGTTAGTCCAGATACCTACCATTTCACCCTTGCCAAACAAATGAACACCGCGGAGGACCAAGAAAATAAAACTGGATTTCTTATCGAGTCCGAAGGATTTCGCTGATCGCTGATCTCGGCCCTCGGTGAGCGTCGCATTCCCAATTTGGTTAGAGCAGCGGAAGAGGGTCGAGCAAGGCACCGCGAATAGCCTCCTCGCCTGCAACTCTGCTTTGCCCGGCCTCTTGCCCTCTTTCATTGCCCTGGAGTTCGACCTGGACACTACCGAATGCAACAACGTGTGAGTCCTCCGTGTGAGAGCGTGAGCCGCCCGCGATCGGCATAGCCGTGCGTGCTGCCGTGCTACCGAGCAGATATGTCGATCCCCGATGTGTGGGAGATGGAGAAATTGCGCCAGAGCTGGGCCTGAACAGGAAGTAGCGCGCGCGCGTACCCGCTGAGGAGATGAGGGGATGCGAGGGTCGAGGCGTTTCGGCGGCTCTCTTCGCGAGGGAAGTGGAACTCGCTGACGGCGGTTCGAGCAGGGTGGTTACGGCCTGTTCTCCGCTAGTTAGTGCGCGCACTGGTGATGACAGAATTCATGAGGGAGGAATAAAAAAGGCCCGAGGGGAATGATGGATGATAGATATCGTCAAATGCCGGGTGTAGCACGTTATCTCGCCTCGTTCGTACGCACGCGCTGGCCTCTGCTGAGTCCGCGCGCCTGCGATGGCTGATAAATTGCGTTATCGGCTTGGTGAATGAGATGTCCTGTCCTGTCCTATCCCGGCCTGTCCTATCGCTCGGCTCGATAACGAGAAGAGGGACAAGCGAAGGCGTATCGCCAATCCATTGACCATTCGGTTCTCGGCCACGCATGGCGCCTCTCTGGCACTGGCTAGAACGCTAGCGATGTGGGCGGCGCAAGTGAGA
Source organism: Cladosporium cucumerinum (assembly GCA_023634325.1). Lineage (NCBI taxonomy): Eukaryota > Fungi > Ascomycota > Dothideomycetes > Cladosporiales > Cladosporiaceae > Cladosporium > Cladosporium cucumerinum. Next base: position 295,691 of record JALDQA010000001.1, read on the forward strand.
ATCAGGAACGAGGCACCGGACCTTGAAGAGCAGCAGGGTCTAGAGATAGGCAAGGGTTTGTATGTGATAGGTGACTACTGGCAACTTTTTTTTTTTGTTGCGACAGAGCGAGAGGCTGCAACAGAGCAGGGCAAAGGCCTAGAAGCGTTAATTTGCAACAGAGGCAAGATCGGCGAGGCTGTACTACTGTATCTCAAGTGATCAACAAGGCGAGCAGCAGATCAGAAGATAGACGAAGAGGAGGAAGGGTGAGTGATTTGCAGGTTCGCAGCGCGCAAGCGAGCATGCCCATACCGAGCGGTTGGCTCATTTCAGTAGTGCGCTGCCGATCGCAGAGACGTGCAATCATCATCATTATTATCATCACGGCGACAAAGGAAGAGGCGCAATGTGTCCTTCTCGTCGCAGACTGGGAGGATTATAGTACATAACAGGTATCGTCACATTCGCCTACAAACAGCACCATGCGGATACTATTAATGTTCGGAGGGTTGGTTCATGCGCGGCATCGCGGGTACAGAGCGCCACACACAGGCCCATGCGCGTGGCCAGTGGACGATAACCAAGGCTCGATGTCTGATTAGGTCTAGAGCGGGTGGACGTGTGGAGTCAAGTGACTCTTTAGAGCTGGGGAACATGATCAATGATGGCAGCGGCGGAGAACCATCCCGATAATACATTGCAAGAGGGCCATGTCCATGGTACTGGTGGTTTTGCTTCTCAGCGGATGGGCTGTGAAGAGGAGTGTATGGTGGTGCTGGCAATTTCTCAAAGTTCAGCAGAATAACAAAGAATACCGGAAAAACACTCGCAATAGAAGAACACACTCACCCTCTCTCTCTCCGCACCGCCCCCCCCTGCCTACACCATCATCGCTATTATTGATTGATTGGCCGAAACCCCACTCCGGCAACACTCTTACTTGACTGTGGGACTAGACTGGAAACACAGCTACCCAGCGCCGCTCCCTTGTTCTCGTGCGTGCCGGCAAACAATCATTTGTTGTTGCCAGATATTCGTCTTCCTCGACCTTCGACTCCCAATTGTTACTGTCTACTATTCGATCACTCACCCCTCGCCGATCCCACTGACCACTCACGATCCTCGTATCCGCCCCTGCTTCAAGACTAAGACACCTGTCTCTCGCATCTCCCGTCAGCTGAGTGGCACTTTCCGGCGATCTCGGCCTGCCTCGAGGCCGTGCAAGCGTTCCGAGGCTCACTCTGGGAAACATTTCCAACAATTCCACAACAACAAAGAATAATCTCCTGCCCAAAGGTCAGCCGGCACGTCACACAACCACCGCTGGTCCATTGACCACTGCATACCTCACGCACACAACCACAAACATGACCGCCTCAAAAGTATGCCGATCCCCACTGCCCATCAAGCCATGTTGGCAGCCTGCCTGCCTGCCTGCTTGCTTGCTTGCTTGCTTGCTTGCTTGTCTGCCAACCTGCCTGTACCTGCATTTCTAATCGCGCCTTTGAATAGGAAATGTCTCGTCCAGCTTCGCAACACCGACTCTCCGTCAGCTCCATCCCGAACAGCCTGCCCACTCGTCAACCCTACAGTCGCACACACTCCACCCCGCTCGGCGCCGGCCGAATCAGTAGGAGAAAGAGCTCGTCCTTCGCGCCTGGCAACGCTGCCGCGATAGAGGCCGCCGTCGAGAACGGTGTTGCCGACGGCTCTGTGTCAATCAACCGCCGCAACTCCAAGGCCACCCTCAACATTCTCAGCGAGACCGAGCAGACACCCATGCCCAGTAGCCTGCCCCAACAAGCCTCCTTGCCTGGCCGCAGCGGCAGCCTTGCGAACGTGCTTACAGATGGCCCTTCGCTGTCCTCTTTCCCAGCCGTCGACAAGTCAAAAGCGAAACGGAGGGCTAGTGATGGCACCGCCTTGACAAAGAAGGAGAAGGCGGCCACCGGCGAGCTGAAATGCGAACATTGCGGCAAGGCGTATAAACATGGTAGCTGTCTCAACAAGCATTTGTAAGTCGCGCGCAATTAATTATTAGATTGCGCGAATTCAATAGGGCTGACGATCGGCGCACAGGTGGGAACACACGCCGCAGTGGCAGTACACCTCCAAGCTGCTGATCTCAAAACACCAGCAGGTGCAATTGCTCGAAGCTGCGTCGGTATTGGTGGCCATGAACGCAGATGGCACTCCTGCTCACGACAGCGACTCATCATCCCCAGCGGCTTCCGGCTCCTCCGACCTTCGCGACGACGACCCCTCCTCAGCGGAGACGTCGCCACCTCCACAAAGCGAGGACGCTTATCGCGAGCCCAACACCAAGCGATACAGCAACTCCAGCAGTGCATACTCCAGATCTTACCAATCTGCCTTCTCAGACAGTGCGCCCAGCGCCTCTGGCTTTGGAAGTCACTATCGCCAGTGGAGCGCATCCAGCCGCCCTGGCACTGCCAACACCAGCATCGCTGAGAGTTATCCCGAAGAAGATCCGGCCGACCTGGCTGCTGCAGTCGGTCTGCTCAGCTGCTCATACGGCACGCCCAAGAGCGTCCCCACGGCATTGCACGCCGACATACCTCCTGTCCCACCACTCCCGGCAAAATACCAGGGCGCGTCGGTTCCTAGTCTGCCAGCCCGCATGCCATACAAGGATGCCCAAGATGACGTAGACATGGATGATGAAATGTCGGACGAAGACGCTCACTTCTCGTCTCGTCACCAACACGACGATGACGACGGCATCTTCGGTAAGATGGACTCTTAGCGCCGTGCACACCACCCTCCCCAAGTCACCAGCGATACTTGATTATGTGGATGCCTTTACACGACTTTATTATTTGTGCAAGCGAAAATCATCAGAACCCAGCCACAATTCTGAAACCAGGCCTAGGAGAACATCACTCTGAACACTTGGCAAACTTACGAGACCATGGAAATTACTTTTTACATTCTTCAACCAGGACCAAACTTTTGCATATCTTGAAGAAAGCATGGGAGCAGCATCCTAGCAGGAAAAAAAAAGAAAGAAAAACCGTCATAACATATCGCAATGTTCATCGAATCCCACCGGGTTTGCTCCGCTACGCAAATGTATCAGCACCGATGAGTTCGCTTCGCACATATGTTCTCGGTCCCCTGGCTTCACCCAGGCATGACCTGAGCGGCGACCGCAAACGAGGTTAAAGCTGATCGAACGCGCTTTGAATTCCACGAAACAGCGTCGAGCACCGGTTCAATCATTGGGTGAAGGGAAAGGGGAAAAGGCATGAAGGCTTACCAGTGCCTGATTTGGAGGAAGGCGCAACGCTTTTGGGGTCTTGATCCTTGGTTGTTGCCACAACTTTGCATGTCGTTTTGCCTTTACTCTGGTCTTTTCTTTTGTGTCTGAATATGGCTGGCATACGACAATCGGCCTGGACAGGCATACGTTATTTTTGCTTTGTTGGCTTTTGCTTTCTTTTTGTACCTCCATTGTCAATTTCCCTTGTTGTGGTTTTTATGCGATAACATCATCATCATGTAGCCTGATTTTGAATCCTGAGTCTTTTGTCAACTTTTACTTGGAACTGTCGTGTCTTGCTTCTTTTTTCCATCCCATGCCCGCTGTTTTTTTTGACCTGTTGCGCATTTCATGCCTCCAGCCTTTTGCGTACATGCAAATTGCATTATTATGCTATGTCGTACACCTACATGCGCTCCATTCCTCACATGAGTCCGCAAACGCCTTTTCTGTGGCTCTTCTTTGCTAGCTAGTGACAGAGCGCGCAGGCATCTATATTGCGAATGCGCTACCCATTGAGAAACTGCTGATGATTGTACCACTCTCCAAAACTTTGATTGCTGATGCTGGTGTTATAGAAGCGTGAATATTACAAGGTGAGCATATATTTACAATTGCTTGCTGGGACCATGCCAGTCACAGAATAACCATGGCGACGGCTTGCAAGGTAGGCACTTACGATCGATTGGTAGGACCATACCAGGCACAGAACAGCTGTTTACGGGATGTGCATGTGTACCCATAAGGCACAAGCACAGCAAAGAAAATGGCTGACAGCTATAAATTGACCAGAGGCCGTTCGTGGTCGCTGATTGGCCAGGATCCTTGTCCTGCCTGGACGACGTGTGCGTTGTACAAATTGATTGCACCTCAGCCTCACTTTAGCACAGGGGCTGAAAGGTGAGAGACCTGCCCTCTTTGACTCCATAGAAACAATGCCATACCTTTATCATAGTGACAGAGATGATCCATCCACTGGTACCAACACCGGTAAAACATCTTTCTTTCCATGAGATAGGGCAGTCGTGGGGCTCCTGAGTGCCTAATCCTCAGCCGCGATACACATACACATGAGACACTATTCTACTATCGTACTACAGGGCGTCGATCATAATCCTTGATCCCTGACCTGAATGGCGAGATTTCGAGCCTTGTCGTTCAGCTCTGGCGTGGCAGTGTCTCTTGCTTGCGAGTCTTGATTATATCTTGTGTGGCTTCTTCGCTACCAGATCGCTTCCTTGGTTTGGTTTCTAATCCTCCTTCGCTTCGTTCCAGCTTCGATCGTTATGGCGCTCATTCGTTTGGGACCTACAGCATGCTCGATTGTGCTTCTTCTGTTGCTGGCATGCAGCGCTCTCGCTTCTTCTTCTTCTTCTTCTTCTTCTTCTTCTTCTTCTTCGTCGTCGCAGAACGGCACGCAGGCTAAACCATCCTTCCAGAATACAACAACAGCGACTGTAGAGCGAACGTCGGACTCTTCGAGCGATGGCATCAGTGTATCGTCCACTGCAGCTCATAGTGATGTCTCTTCGACTAGCACATACGGCCTGGGCGATTATGTTGCCTCTGGCATGGGAATGACCGCTGAGAGTGATTCCTCAAGCGGCATTGTTAGTGAGGAACCGACAGACGAGCCTTCGGTGACTGGGACAGATTCATCGCGTACGTCCCAAGCACTCAACTCCAGTCTCTCGAGCGAACGAGATGACGAGCCCGTCACGTCTGCGATACATGCGAGCGAAGGATTGGCCTTGGTATCGGCCAACCTCACGCTTGGAACGAATCTTGGGACGGCTGTTCGCCCAAGGCCTACGAATGCTACTACGATTGCGACTGGTTTCATCCCAGACAACCCGAATGCCATACCTTCCGATCCACCAATTCTACACAATCAGTCCTTCACACTCTCTGGTGATTGCTGGAACCAATGGAGCCAGTTTTGGAGCGCCAGCAGCCTGGTCGGAGAGTATGCATATTATGAGCATGACTTCACGACAACTTTCACGACCACTGAATCGAGCATGTGGATGTCTACGTCCACCTTCCTGTCTTTCTACACGACCACCGTTCGTGGCGGGCAGTTTCCCCTCACTACATACAGCACCCTCGCGCCAGTGACAGACTTTGACTGGTTCGGAACGCCGACGACGACCTGGACGACCACCGAGACAACGTACGAGCTCACCAGGATGGATGTGATGCCCAACGCATCCCTACCGGTTCCGTCTTGTGTCCTTCCGACCCTCGTTCCTCAATGCCAAGATAGCTGGGATCGCTACATAACCCACAAGACCGCACGTGAAGATCTGCCTTTTGACCCGACAGGACCTCCGGGCTGCGATGCGTTCGCGACCACAACGATCCCTATCAGTTGCAAAGCACCGATTTCCACATGGGCCTCGGTGAGAAGCTCATACTTCGACAATGAACCCCAACTTCCAGATTGCTCGCAAGCCAAGGTACCGGATGACTACTGTAGCAGCACGAGATCGCAATTCATCTTCAAAGCGGAGGGGAAGTCGAAACAGTCGGATGGTGTTCCTGCGATCGAGTGGACGGAGACTACCGTGGATGGGACGGAGACTAGAGTCCCGTTCTGGCCATCGGAAACTACTATAGGCGGACCAGGCTGTACTTTGGGCTGTGGAAGTTGTGCGATGCAAGGCGGGACGGTCGAACTCATCTACTGGCCTCCTGCTACGACGGCCGCCAACGTGAGCGTACATGCGCCTGTGACAGTCGAGGCCCTGGGGACGACATTCACGTCACCGACGGTAAGCTATCTTACACTGGAATCATACATGTTCGGTCTGACTGATTGTAAACCTTCTAGGTCTACATATCCTTCGATGTCCTCTGGGCCCGCAACAGCTGCAGCCGCTTCGGCACAACCATCTCAAACACCATCGTGGCCATCACCAATACCGAAGCCATGTCCTCGCTCTGGGGCTACGGCTGGCCCAACGGACAGCAATACACCGACTCGTTCAACTTCACAGATTTATACGTCACCCCAGTCCCAGATTCGATCTACGAAATGCAGCCACGCTGCGCGGCATCCGAAGCCAGAGCCAAAGGTGGTCGCTACCGCCCGGTGCCTTCCGATTATGCTGGGTGCGCGCGCACGGCGCCTTACGAGCCTATCATTGTGATTCCGCTAGAGGTCAGATCGCTTGATCCGGCTTGGGCGCTGTGCAATGGAGGGATCAGGGGCGTTTATGACCCGCCGCGTAAGTTCAGTTGTCATTACATTGGTATGAGCTTGCGACTGACATGATACAGTGGCTCTCCGTCCTGGCAGCGCTATCGTCGTTCCTACCAAACCAGCCGGGCAAGATCCTACGACCGCGGCGGCACCGGCACCAACTCCAACATCAGACGCCGCGCCTGAAACAGCACCAGCAAAGACTTCTAGCGTCCGGCCACCGACTGCAGCGCCCGTGCAGAACACCCAGCCCAACGATCCACCTAAACATGCAGATGAACCTGCTACCAAGACTTCTCAAGGTGCTGCTGGAAACGCGAACAACCAATGGCCACTTCCGCCTATCAACACCGAGGCTCCTACAACGACTAACGCGTTGTCTGTGTTGCTCTCGGCGATGTCATCGAAAGCAGAGGCTGGTGCTGCGGCTCACACTTCAGATGGTACTGGTGACTCGGAGAACGGGCAACATGACGCAGGAATCCAACCATCTGATTCATCCGGTGGTCAGTCTGGGTCAAAGGCCCCGGATGAAGCCGGACAGGGAGTCGGGAGCCACGACAGTCTCGCACAGCCTGGCGATCGATCTGGGTCAAAGGACTCGGGTCGAGTTGGACAGGAGGGAGGGAACCAAGATATCCACGCACAAACTGATGATCCCCTTGGGTCAAAAGACTCAGACGAAGCTGGACACCAAGACGAGAGCCACAATGGCGACTCACAGCAGTCTGGCCATGAAATTTCGAACGCCGGGAATCATCCAGGAGGCAGTGCATACTCCGATGATCCAAGCGATGCCACCGATCCCGAAACTCCTGCAAGCGGTGGCCAAGCCACCGTCACCTGGAACCACGAAGGCCAAGCTTTCACTGCGATATCAAGCGACGGATTCGTCATCGTACAAGGCGACGGCGCCAAGTCTACGCTGGCAGCTGGCGCTACGGCAACATTCGAAGGACAAGTCATCGAAGTTCCGTCGGTGGGAAGCTCTGTCGTGATCAATGGAGCCGCAGCCTCCTTTACATTTCCAGCTGGATCTGGGAACAACCAGGGCAAATATGATCCCCCAACCGCAACCTTCACCGAGTCTGGGCAAATTTTCACGGTGGCCGCGCAAGGAAGCTCTCTTGTACTCGAAGCGGCAGGCAGTACTACTACGATGGTGTATGGAGCGCAGGGTACCTTCGCGGGACAAACAGTGTCAACGCCTCCGTTTCCGGGGCCCGATGTCATCAACGTCAACGGCAAGTCTTTCACATTGCAGGATAACGGTGATAAAGCCGATGGCATGGGATCAAGGCCCCAAACCCAGATGGCTGCTGTGATTACGCAAGATGGCAAGACATTCACAGCGATGCTGCAAGGAGCCTCAACTTTTGTCTTGGGAGCAGCCAGCATGACATTGACAGTGTTGCCTGGCGCGACGGTCACTTTGAACGGCGAGATCTTCAGCGTGCCCACTGCTGGCAGTATTCTAGTCCACGACGGCACCACGTTCACATTGACACCCACCGCACTGGCGGCCAGACCCTCATATACCGCTGCCGTGACTGGACGGCCTCTCTCGGCGTTCGACGTCGGAAGTTCGATTGTCGTCATAGCAGATGGCAGCACCATCACCCTGGCTGACGGTGCTCAGACAACAATCGGAGGAGAAAGTATTAGTGCTGCATCGACAGGAGGAGCAGTAATCATCAACGGGACTTCGACGCTGGCTGCGAGCACTCGCACGAACGTCGCAAATCCTTCTGCGAGTGGTGATGGTGGAGTGGAGACGAGTGCTGAGACAGGACCCGATTCAGAGGATGCTGCGTCTGGTTATCAATCACTTGGGTGGGCATCGATTCTGCTCGTGGCTGGATGTTGTGTTCTTATCGGCTGGCTGTGATGATACTAGCGGCTGTTTCATTTGGCTTCAATGTGATACGATTCGTTTTGATCAATGATGGTATACACAAATATTGATCTCATAGTACTATCGCAATTCCAGTGCCCCCAGCAGCCAACGCTCGACGCTTTTGGCGATATGAAGAGTCCCATCGCGCCAACCCAACAAAAGGGCCAAACCTCGCAACAAAGCTCACGCCCAAACACTGACTTTTCCACTCCCATCAGCAACAGCCACAACCCGACTCCTAATCTCAAGCGGGCTGCCCTCAAACACAACCCACTCCTCCTTCGCACCCTGCTTCGCGTCTTCCAAACCAAGCAAGTCGTAAACATCGCCCGTAACAAGTCCCAAAGCCTCTTTCTTCCCGATCTTGCCCCCGCTGTTCGCGTGCGCGATACCAGCGAACAAGTACAAGTCGCGTGTCTGCCAGTCTTCAGCCGTGCCCAGAGCGAATTTGATGCCTTCTGAGTGCAGGACGTCGATCGCGGTGCCATTTGTCAGTGGAGCACCGGTCAGACTGCGACGCTGGTCCCACGTTTCGGCGTAGGGGAAGGGCGGCGCGAGGACGACGCCAACCTTTGCGGCTGCAAGTTCTGGCGCGATGAGGTGGGCTTCGGCTGCGCCTAGGATGATGAGACGGAGGGGGGTGTCGGATATGGGGTTGGATGCTTTGATGCGTGCGTCGATTGTGGATTTCAGACGAAGTAGAGAAGCGATCGTATCTGCTTTGTGGACGGTGATGACTAGAGGTAGTCTGCCCTGGACGACGCGGCGTAAAGACTGTGCTTCCTGGCTTTCAGTAGGGGAGGTCTCGTTCGAAGCAAGAGCTTTCAGGAGTTTTGATTCCAGGGCGTTGATCAGACTGGAGATTGAAGGCGTGCTACCTCTCCTAGCATCGAGTGTGAGAGTGTAGTGGAGAGCGACTTGCTCTTCAAAGATAGCATGCTTTTCGAAACCGTGCTTTGCGTTCACTCGGAAGCCGACTGAGATACCCTTGTGTCCACCTTCGTCGTATGCGGGTGCCGAGATGGCTCGCGTCACACCGTGAGCAAAGGCGGCCTGCAGAGACTTGCTGCCTAGGGCGAGTCCGTCAATGGCGGAGCTGAAACTTTCTGCATTGTTGCCGCCGTCGTTTGTGACATCTTCAGCAGAGATCTCCTCGACGCCGAGATAGCTTCCGAAAGCAGTGGCTGGCGGAGCAAAGTGGCCGTTGGTGAGGTGAATCGTCTTCGCATCTGAGAGTGTGCTGATAACATCTTCACATGAACCAACGCATTCAATCTTGCTATCCTTGACAACAACACTCATGGGGTCATCGATTTTAGTTTGCTCCAGATCAGGGATCAGCACACGTGAGACACCAGTGAACACCACATTCTGGTGTTGAATGGCCTCCGTATAGGGCTCCAATGCATCATCGTGGTTGATAGGTTTCGCATCCGGCTTCTCGAGCTCGACGGGTTCCTTGAACTGCGGCGTACCATCAATCCAGACTTGCACAGGTGTCGCGCCCACCGAGAGGGGGTCAGAATCCCACAAAGCAAGATCGGCGTCGAAGCTCTCCTTGACTTTGCCTATCCTCTCACCCAAGCCTAGTAATTCAGCAGAAGCGCTGGTAACACCGGCGAGAGCGACGTGGTAGGGTAGTCCGTACTTGTAGGCTTTGGCCGCTTCGAACAGTACGTGTTGTGCGTTGATGACCGGATTGTCGGAAACGTAGACAGGAGTAATGCCGTTCTCGTGCAAAATCTTGCCAGCCTGCTCGCTGCCGACATAAGACTCCATCTTGTAGTACATGTTGTCTGCAAACAACGCAGCAGCAGGCGGCCGACCGCCATAGTTCCTCTTCAAGATCTCCGGAACAAGATACGTCTGATGCGCGTGATGGAAAGCACGAACGGGGAACTGAAACTCGTTGGTGTGTCGGATGAAAGCCTCGAGATCCGGAACAGTGTAGCAGTGCGTGTTGACATGCACATGCCCTCTCAGCACGGCAGCCAGACTCTCCCATTTGAGCTCTCGGGGAAGGTAGGTCTGCATGTTCGCAAAACCAACCTGATCAGCGGCCGCGCACCAGTCGTCCTGAGACTGCACCAGAGCCTTAGCCTGCGAGAAAGCATTTCTGAACTCCCATGCCTCGCCCATACGGGACACAGGACCAAAGTTCCTGCCGACGACTCCATAGACGTTTTTGGCGTTCTCACCACAGGCCATTTTCATGTAGCGCCAGTTGTGCTCCGGGTCCGCGAGCATGTCCTCTGCGCTCAGCTCTGGACGGCCGTCGGCGTAGCCGACAGCGTGCTTGATCACAAAGGCTTCGCCTCCGATGTTGTTACCGCTACCGGGTAAGATCAGAGAAGTCGTAACACCGCCGGACTTGATGACCTGAATCTGCGGGTCCAGAGGGTTGATAGCATCGATCGAGCGGACGTACGGCGTAGTGTCAGAGCTCATCTCATTGGTGTCTTCACCACCGCGAGTAGCAGGAAGAGGGGAGTCTCCGGCGTGCGAGTGCATGTCGACGATGCCAGCCGTAAGCAGCTTGCCACTGCCGTCATGAACAACAGTGCCTTCAGGCAAGCCACGGTCTTCAATACCCTTGCCTACACGGGTAATGAGACCGCTCTCAAGGAGCACATCACCATGCTGCCAGACATACTCGCCATCCACGGGCTCGCCAGTCCAGAAAGTCGTGTTGCGGATAAGAGTCGCATTGCCACCATTCCAGCGGGCATTGCGCGAGCGCGGACCACTCGGATCACTGGGCTTGGAGCGTAACTTGGAGCATTCCGCGTGGTCTGTTTCCAGTCGTTCGTAGGAGAGGAGCTGGTACGTGCTGCTGTCGACGCGTGTTGGCTTGGGGTTGAAGTGCAAGTACACAGCGTATGTCACGAGAGCGAGCACGATGCCTCTGAAGATCTGACGGTGACGCTGCTTCTGACGGCGACTGCGCGTAGTCTGGTCATCGTAAGGCGTGTGATGGGGGAGATCTTCCTTGTCCATTGTCGCGGAGTTCATGTTGTTTAGCGTGCAAGCACAGCTGGGAGGCGATGGTTTTGGTCAAGCTATTGCATGCGTCGATGCAAACTCCTCTCTGGACCTCGTTACACTTAATCCAGACGTTGCATGTATATGTACATCGAAGAACAAGGAACGAAGTCAAATCTGGCACGAAAGGGCGAACGGAAGGATGGCTTGCGCGTGGATAAGACATATTGACGTGATGCTTGTATCCATCGCGCTACACCGCTTGGGGAAGGTACGTGCAAGGGCACAGCTCTCGATCACGAGTCTGTGCATACGTGCAACTGTATCACCTCGATGCTGATATTGGTAACCATCTGAGAGCGGGTGTCCACCATGTAGAGGTCACCAATTCGATGTAGACAGCTTAGCGGTACTGGCAGAGCTGCTGTCAGGCATAGATGCAAAGGATCACAATTGCCACGAAGACATGATTACCCAGGTAGAGCCCTACAATGGTTCAATCACATGAAACTCAACAATTTTGATTAGAATACAACCAAGTCAGGATATTCTCATAATACAACAGGAGTGGAATTTCCTCAGGTCTATATACACACACGCATGTATATCCGTCATTACCACCATCAATCCAAATATCCTACATAGTATTCTATACAATGCCTCCTGCCCCCATAACTTTTTTTCGATGAGTCGAGATTCTAGAAGCAAAGCTCTACAACCACCCGCTAATGCCGCAAAAGAAAAGCAAAAAAGGAAAAGACCAAGCGCCCGCCAGGTATGTCCATCCAGCCTTCTTTTTCAGCAGCAAACAACATACGGACAGTATAAATATGCACATAAAAAAAGAACGCCAAAGCCCCTTTCTCCAACATCTTGCCTCTACGTTTTATGTGAAGAGTCCCCTTTGGGAAATCTAAGCCTTCTGCTGCCTCTTCTTAGGGTTGGTGGTCTTCTTCTTGGGCTTCTGCTTGGTGGAGCTCTCGCCGTTGATGTACTTCAACAGCTCGTCAACACTCTTCTGGTCGTTGCGGCCGGTAGCCTGCTGGAGAGCCTCGGGCATCGCACGGGTGCTCTGTCCGTTGGGGGGCTGGGGCATGACGGTCCTGGGGGCGCCGGGGCGGCCGTTGTTGCGGAGGAGCAGCTTGCGGTTGGTGAGGAGCTGCTGGGCCTGCTTGGCCTGGCTGACGGCAGAGTGAGTGAGGGTCTCGAGCCAGGTCTCGGCTTCCTTGGTGTTCTGGTTGTCGGCGCCGAGCTCGGCCTTGAAGATGTTGTAGGACTCGCGCATCTTGGTGACGGCGGTCTTGCTGTCGTGGTCGAGGGCGTGGGCCTGAGCGAGCTGGAAGAGGAGAGTGGCGGTGTTGATGCTCTGCTTGCCGGCGACTTCCTCGCAGATGGCGAGAGAAGCCTCGAACCAGAGACGGGAGTCGTGGAAGTGCTTGAGGGTCTGCAGCATGACGGCGGCGTTGTTGATTGTGGTCATAGAGTCGGGGTGCTTGATGCCGTAGACAACCTTCCACAGGTCGAGAGCGTGGCGGACGAGGGCCAAAGCGTTCCTGGTGTTGCCAGTGGCGTGCTCGAAGAGGGAGAGGTTGAGGTAGGCGAGGATAGTCTCGGTGGAGTCAACACCGAGGGTGCGCTCGGAAACGATGACAGCCTTCTTGGCTAGCTCAACGGCACCAGCCTTCTCGTCCAAGCTGTAGTAGATGGTAGAGAGGGCGTAGTAGACGCGGGCAACCTCGGGGTGGAGGATGCCGTAGATCTGCTCGTGCAAGCTCAAGCTCTCGAGCAGGAGCTCCTGGCCAAGATCCTTCTGATCTTGCTGGATGCTCATGCGGCCAGCGTCAAGAGCCTCCTCGGCAAGGATACTGCGGGGAGACGCCTCCTTGATGATGGGGACAGTGTTGAAGACGTTCTCGGGGTGGAAAGTCACAGCTGGCGCAGCAGGTGCGGCAGGGGCCTGGCGAGCAGGCGAGTGATCTGCGTTCCTCTTCTTGTTCTTCTTCTTGTTGCCGCCCTCCTTGGTGCCGTTGGTCTGAGGAACCTTGAGCGAATCAGAGGAAGACTTCTCCTTGAGATCGGCCTGCTCAGTCGCAGCGCTCTTGGTGAAGGCGTAGTCCTTGGCCTCGAGCTGGAAGCCGAGCTTGAGAGAGACTTCACGGAGCATCTGAAGGTGCTTGTCTGACTGGACAATGTCGCCTTCGATGTTGTGCCTGTAGCGCAGGGCAACCTGGCGCACGATCTCATCCTTCAAAGTCTGAGGAGTGATTTTCTCAACGCTAAAGTCGGTCTCGGGGTAGATTGCCTTGAGGCTCTGGTCGAACTCCGACTGGGGCTCAGCGTTGTACTCAGCACCAAGGAGACAGTTGAGCAAGTGAGCGATGCAGCTCTGAGAGAAAGCAGGAGGCAGGTCGCGGAGCTGCTTGTTGGTGACGTGCTTGAAGGCTCTGCTGACCATTTCCTGCTCGCAGATCTGCTTGAGCGCCTTCATCCTGTTATCCTCCTTCTCGCCACTGAGGCGAGCGAGCTCACCAAGGTAGCGCACGTTGATACCGCGCTTGTGCAGGGAGCTGGTAAGGCTGGCACCATCCATGGGGAAGCCAGTCTCGCCCTCCTGGAGATCGCGCAGGAAGCGAGGGATGACGTCGGACCTGAGGTACTCGCAGACTGTGCGAACGTCGGCCTCATCCTGTTGGTAGCCGGCCTTGTCCTCTTCGCTCTGGGGGATCTGGCCAGAGAAGACATCGGGGTTGAGCGTGAAAGTAAAGCCGGAAACATCAACAGTCTCCTGCTGCTTGGGCTGCTCCTCACCCTCCTTGGTCTCGCCGTCCTTGGCCTCGCCGTCCTTCTTCTCGGCACCCTCCTCGGCCTTCTTAGCCTCGCGCTTCTCCTCCAACTGCTTGGAAATGTACTCCCTGAGCTTGGTGATGCGGTAAGAGTCGACCAATTCGGGACGGAGGACAGTCATGCGGTGAGGGTAGCGCTTGTCCTCAGTCTGGCCATCGCCGCGGTGCTGCTCGAGCCAGGCAATGTCAAGAGGAGTGACGCGGTACAGGTCAAGAACATACTTCCTGCCATCAGTTCCCAGCAGACCCTTGGTTTCAACGGAGGCCTCGAGATCGTGCTTCTTGCCCTCCTTGTCCCAGACGGCGTGCTTCTTGACGCGCATGTTCTTGCTCAACTCGGCGAACGGCTTGACGAATCCGTCGTGCTCAGCGATGACGTCCTTACCCTCAACTCCGCCGTAATCGATCTGGTTCTCGCCAGGCTCACGCTGCTTGAAAATACCAGGAACAATGCTCTGTCCAACGATACGCTTACCGAGGTAGTCGACAACGACGGTACCAGGGGTGCAGAGACCCTCGATATCCATCTGGTTGACGTTCTTGACACCCTGCACGTCCTTGCCAACAGCCACACGAGCAGCCTCGTCACCACCATCGCTAGTGAAGGTGCCAGCACCATCAGCGCCGAATGAGTAGAAGACGTTGTTGTAGACGTAGATCTGGGCGTCACGCTCTTCGGTAGGGTTCAAGGGCTGAACCTCACCGCGTGCAACCAAGCAGGCGCCACGGACGGCTGCCTCGTTGTACTCAGCGAAAAGCTTGCTGGTCAGCCTCTCCCTGAATACGCGATCCTGAACCGTCTCTTTAGGCAACTCGCGGGTTGACTGGAACTCCTCGTTCCAGTCGCGAAGGGTCTCCATGTTGTCGGCGCCGGAAAGAAGAAGAGCCTCCTGAGAGCGGGCCAGATCCGGCTGGTGCTGCTGAATAGAGGAGGGCTTGACAAGCCATGGTGCTGCGGGAATGCTGTTGGAGAGCTGGTAGGAAGCAAGAGGGTCGCGTTGACCGTTGTACTCCTGGAGGCTGGAGAATGCGGCATCGAACGATGGAGAGATCTTGCCGATCAAGGCAATGAGAGAGTGCGCGGAGAATGGCTTGGGTGCGGTCCTGGGCGCAGGGTCGAACTTCTGGTTGGTCGAGCGGTTGACGTAGAATCCAGAAACGTGAGAAGTGATGGGGAACTGCTCGCCCTCGTTGGTGGTAACATTGAGGTAAAGAAGGTGGCCACGGTTTCGGAGGTCGTAGGGAGGCGGGTTCCATTGCGAAAGTGAAAGGCTCTTGATCGTTTTGGGTGCAGCTTCTCTGGCCTTTGCGAGCATGGCGGAGATGGGACCAGGTGCGTTAAGATCGTATCCGGTGACCGGGTTGGTCTCCTCCTTTTGGTCCTTGCTGTCGGTTATCTCCACACCATCGCACAAGCTGGTGCCAGCATCAATGCCCAACACGAGATCCGTCCTGTCGCCAGCTGCGCCAATCAACTCCCTCACGCGAACAATGTGCATGCGCGCCTGCGCCTCGGTATAGGGATCCTCCACCAGAGAGCAGACTGGGTCCTCCATGATGTCGGGAACCTCTGACAACTCGACGAAGTCATTGATGCGCTTGCCCTTGTGTTCGAGGTGGAAGCAAGAGTACTGGAAAGTGTGAGGCTGGTCGACGATGGATTGTCTGATGTCCTGCACCTGCTCTTGTGTCGAAACCATCAATTGTGTCTCGCCGGGAGTGTGCGGGAGCTTGATGGTCAGTTGGAAGACGCTCTCGGGGCCTTGAGGCAGCTCATCGGCCTCGCCTTCGGGCTTGTCGGTAGCAGCAACAGCGCCATCTTCTGCGTTGCCGTTGGTCGCGTGCTCGGGGGTGTTGGTGGGCTCGTTGGCTGGGTGCCAAGTCAGCGTCTTGTTCCATCGTAATGAGTGATGACAGGATAGAGGTGCAGCCAAGTGACGCCTCCTATTGCCGTGATTGACAAGTACTTACACTTAACGGAAACGTCATTGCTGGCGGCCATGATGATGATGATAGAGTTTGATGGGATTTATTGGCCAGACAGCTGCAGTGAAGAGTGTTTTGGCGCAATGAGTCGAGGTAAATAGAAGGAGCGCGCAAAGTGAAATGGAATAATATACAAGCGACGCGGTATTGTACAGGGTGGTGATGGAGGAGAAGGAGTCAGTATTGTCTGCAAGGAGACGATCGACTTACAAAATCGAATGGACTTCCTCTTCCTACCGCCGCCAACAGTGTGCATTGACCGGGGAAGTGTGAAAGTCTCCATGACACACGCCCCCCCCCCCCCGACGTTTCCCGAATTGCAGGGTTCAATGGTGTGAATTTCCGAGCGAAGGCACGATGTGCATGTAACTACTAAATACGTAATAATTAATGGATATTGATGAGCAATATATCTTGCTTCATTAATTGTCGATGGGGGTGTTCAATTGATATTGATGTGTTGAAGTTGACATTCTTCCATCAAATTTGCATCAATTTCACCACCCAACAGCCAGGTACACGGCAGTCGCCAGATCTCATTCCCTGAATGGTCTTGTTCTGTCTCATGCTAATAATCTGCTAAGCCACCCGGCCAAGGGCGCCGCGGGTAGGGTCCATCAGGCTCCTTTCACAACATCTCCAAGTCGAGTGTTCTTCCATGACAATTTTGCTTCCATTGCTATATTTCATTCTTCTACCATCCCGGGTTTTCTTTACCAATCTTTTCCGGGCCTGGTCGCTGGAAGTGGGAGAGCTACAAGCTCAAGGTATATATACTCGCGGTGCGCAAAGCGCTTGCTATGATTTGATACTCCACAGCTCACAATATCTGCCCATTGGAGCAATGCCTCCTCTCCGTTCATTATCCCTATTTTCCACCCTTGCAAAGCAGAGGCTGGCGACTCAGAAAAGCTCGCGTCTGGTCAAATGCGCCTTTCAATCGCCTTGCGCTGCCGCTATCCGTGATGATCCTGCTGGACTTTCGCAAAAGCGTTTTGCCTCTGTTCAGCAACAACCCGGGCCAAACCTCCCAGGTCCGCCAGATGATCCAAACGAGGACGACTCTCAAAGATCCAGAGGCAGTGATGAAGGTTCATGGCGCTCAACGGCCCACAAGATGGCCGAGTCTGCTCTGACCACCGCCGCATCAGTCGCTATCCTCGGCATGGTTGGCTACGGTTACACACGCTACTACAAATACATGGTCCTGGAGAAAATGGAAGGTGCCTTCCGACCTGGTGATCCTGTCCTCGACCTGGCCGCTGCTAAGAAACAGGGCTCTGCTACCGGATTCGCCTACCTGGATGCCGAAGACAGAGACAGAGACCACTGGGTCCTTCGCGAGGAACAAGGTCTCATCGATGACATTGTCCACGGCAGGCTGAAAGGCCAGTACCACCTGCTCGTCGGCGAGAAGGGCACCGGCAAGTCCAGCATGCTAATCGACGCCATGGCCAAAATTGACGGCGAGGGCGTGGCCATGTTCGAAGCACACGCAGACCCAGAAATCTTCCGCATCCGTCTCGGAAAGGCTCTCGACTTTGAATTCCACGAA
Organism: Cladosporium cucumerinum; assembly: GCA_023634325.1. Lineage (NCBI taxonomy): Eukaryota > Fungi > Ascomycota > Dothideomycetes > Cladosporiales > Cladosporiaceae > Cladosporium > Cladosporium cucumerinum. The sequence continues at coordinate 313,424 of JALDQA010000001.1, forward strand.
GACAACATTGGCTCTCTCTTCTCCATCCGCGGCCCTCGCGATGCCAGCGCCCTCCTCGACATCGAACGCGCCTTCAACAAAATGGAAAAAATCGCCCTCCGCCGCCGCGAAGCCGTCGGCCGCCCACTCATCCTCATCGTCAACTCCATGCACCTCCTGCGCGGCAACGAGCAAGGCCAAGACCTCCTCGAGCTCCTCCAGCAGCGCTCCGAACAATGGGCCGCCAGCAACCTGGTCACCGTGGTATTCAACAGCGACGACTACTGGGTCTACGAGCGCCTGAAGCGCTACGCCACCCGCATGCACGTCATCCCCATCATGGACCTCAGCAAGTCGCGCGCGATGCAAGCCCTGAAGAACTACCGCGTGCGCTACCGCAACGACGACCCCTCCGACTCCATCCTCGAGCAAGTCTACGACAAAGTCGGCGGCCGCATCAGCTACCTGTCGCGCGTGGCGAAATCCCGCGACATGCTCGACACCTGCGACGAAATCTGCCGATTGGAAAAAACGTGGTTCCTCAACCAGTGCTGGATCCTCGGCGACGAAATGGACGACGACGTCATGGACCAGCAAAAGTACGCCTCTGCCGCAATGGTCCTGGCCAAAGCGCTCGTCGACCGCGAGAAGGAAATGGAGGAAATCTACCACCCGGACCACGGCCACATCCTCCCGCAAATCCCCCTGCACGAAGCTCGCTACATCATGACGCGCGCGGACTTCATTCAGGAGTACGACGCGATCAACATCTTCACCATTGACAGCAAGGCCCGCGTGCGCGCCGACTCGGTGCCGATGATGAATGCTTTCCGCGAGATTTGCGCGCAGGAAGGCTTCGAGGAGCACCTTGAGGCGACGCTGGATCGGATCGGAGATATTGAGAGTCTGGCGCGTACGAGGGAGCTTACGATCAAGGATTTGTGGCATGGGGGCAAATTCTTGCTCAAGACGAAGGATACGAAGGGAAACCCGACGGGGAGTGTGGAGGTCGCTGTTGCGACCGAGGAGGAGGGTGGGACGGGCGATCAGTGGGCGACGAATATGTGAGGAGGGGGAATGTATGTTATTATCCTAAGGTAGACGGGTTGGGAACCGGGATTCGCCACGTTTGTATTTTATTTGTCTGCGCTCTGTTCCTTTTGGCTTGGTTAGAATTGACGTCGAGTGGAAACCGTGCATCGCTTATGCTTCCAGCGTCCAAGCATGCCCGATAATCATTGGCAACAGTACAACATGAACTACAGTATACTCCTACACTCCCCTAATGCTAAGCGCCTTCACTTTGGAACGCCCTATCCATCAAGGAAATCCCCATCTAAACCAATTCAATCATCCCACTCCTCATTCAACTCATCAATCAACCTATTCTCCGCATCACTGCTATCACCCCTCGCCCTCCTCCCTCCATTTCCACCACTCCCCCCAAACCCACTGTTAACACGACTGTACCCTCTCCTCGAAGGCAAGCATCGCGCACACGACGAAGTGAGAATCACGAACACATCCTACGCAAACCATGTCAGCGTGGCGCTCTCTGTCAAAGAAACTCTCTCGCTCTCACAAACGGCGATTCAAACAGCGCAGGAGAAATGGTACCTTTAAGAAACCCCCAATGCCCGCCCACAGCGCGTAGTTGGGCAATTGCCGCCACCCGCGCTGCTGCAGCACCATACGGCTGTACACGCAGCCGCCCACAATGTACACGGCGAAGGTGATGATCGCGATCACGCCAAAGACGCCGCCGGGGCTGAGGGTTTGTTTGGCGACTTCGATGCCGCCGCAGGCAGCGCTCGAGCGGGCCTCGAAGAAGTAGGTGCATTCGTCTGAGTCGGCGCCGACGAAGTTGAGGGTTAGGAGCGGCGACATGGGGTCGCGGTCGCAGAGCATGGAGATGATAGTGCTCTTCCTGCGGGAGGAGGAGCTGGGGTGTTTGGGCTTGTCGTCCTTCTTATCGTCCTTGTCATCGTCCTTGCCCTTCTTCTTGTCGTCCTTGTCATCGTCGTCGTCGATAATCTCCCTCTCGCCGAGCAAACTCACGCTCCTCCTGCTCTTGCTTTCACCACCACCACCGCAAGGCGACCCGCCCGTGTAATTCAATACCAGCTTCCGTCCCCTCAACACAGGCTCATGATTCTCGCTGCCCAGACTGAACACCTTCCCCTCCCCATCCTTGTAATACGCGCTCACGTTCTTGTAATCCTCCTTGTCCACGCCTTCCACTTTCTCCAACGCCTCGATCACCGGCCCGCAGAAGTTGAGCGTGAAATTGTACCCATAGTCGTAGCCCGTGGTGTTCCAGCTGGTTTCGCGCGGGTGCTTGGACTTGGATTCGGCGGGCGGGAGGATGTGTAGCGGATTGATGTCGAAGAAGGCGCCGCTGGTGGGCGAGCGGATGGTGCAGGGCACGCGGGGGGTGTCGATTGATTTTGCCGGTGCTGGTGCCGGTGCTGCTGCAGGTGCTGCTGCTGGGAGGGCGTGCGGGTCGGCGGATGTGAGGGAGAGGTAGAGCGCGAGGGAGTAGTAGAGGAGCTGCATTGTGGTCACTGTGTCGCAGATGCGCGGATAGGGTTGGAGGGATGCGCGCCGGGCGCTGTTGGGATGTCAATGGCGTGGGATATGTATGATACTGCTGTTGGACAACAGGCGATGTATGTGAAGACGTTAGGCCCGTTGGCGCAACGATGTGTAGTGTGCCTTAGCTGACGATGGCGTGGCGACGCTAGGCAGGCAGCTGTGAGGGTCAAGACAGCTTGTAATAAGCCGGGTGAACAGAGCAAGAGGAGGCGACGTTTTGGCTGGCTGCCGCCAAGGGCTGCATCCATGTCGGCCAATTAAAGTATATGTTGTTTAGTATAGTGCTACATCTTCGGAAATAATCGTGCTGAGTGGAATAGATTATATAAGGTATCTAGCGTAACAACGTATCCAACTCAGAAAGAGCCCGCAAGCTACAATCTAGACACCGGGCATGCCAATGGCCCGCCTCACCAGTGGTACTGCTCGGGGCAAGAAATAAATCGCGTACAAGGCAGTGGATGCCATGACCAGACCAGTAAACTTCTCAAACCAAGTGTGGAAGTACGCGGCCGTCATGAGCAACATCCACCAGTTCATTGCGGCCACTGCCAGCGCAAGCTTGACTCCCCATCCGAGACGCTTCGGCACTTCAATGTTGCCCTTGGAGCCTTGTCTATCCGCTTCAGTCTCTGTGCTAGCACTGCGCGCCAGCCCGTCCTTAACAATGCGTCGGGCCTCGCGCAGACCAGTCCATCTGACGACCATGGGCAGCAACTCCATCCAAAGCATGCCACTTCCGAGCACGAGCAGGAAAACGTGTCCACTGATGTCGTGACCGCCCAGCCACCTACCACCGGCTGCCTTGCAAGCCGCGTTCGAAAGTGCTTCTCTCAAATCGCTCAACTCAGCCTTTTCCGCCTCTGCGATAGGAGAGTCGGAGAGCATGATCGCGCATTGTCCTCCAGTGAGCCTGAAGCCACGGTCGATCAAAGCGGGTCCAAAGAACCACTGTGTAGTGCTATACCAGATGAGCGTGACGCACGCATATCGAGCAATCGCTTGCGCCCTGCGTTTGGTGAGCTGCAAGCTAGTACCCAGGCTCTTATGGCTTGCGGTGAAGAGGAAGAAGGCCGCGGTGATCCAAACCCATCCAATCTTAACGAAGTAGACGTTGAAGATGTTTGTTTTCTTTGCGAAGTAGCTGGGCGCATTGTCTGGCGCATAGCTTTGGAGCGCGGCGATGTAAGGGGTGACGTTCTCGTTGACGGTCAGGGTGCTAAAGAGCGAGCCGAGGATGAGAGTGCCCGGGTAGAGGGAGAGTAAGATTGCCTCGAGAGGCGTGGGTAGCCATGGCGAAGAGGCTGGTGCGTCTATATGTGTCATGCTGGAGGATGGTCGGCCTGCAGAAGCGTTTGCTGCGGCGGGTATGGGCACTTCCACCGATGTCTTGGTTCGTCTGGTCGCCATCAAAGAGGCGGCGAAGGTGTTAGATGTAGCGATGGAGCGGTTCAGGATGGACGTAGATGAAGTGTGTGTAGACAAAAGGAAAGCTGGCTGGACGAGTCGTTGTTTGGGCGGCAGGCTGCTAGGATGTGAAGGACATTCTTTCGCGTGCAAAATCACAATGACGTAGGGATATATGTGTGCCTTGAGTGCAGGTTGTCGATCAGATGTCGAAGAGCCAGTGAGCGATGATTCTCGCGGACGGAGGCTAACGGCGGGCTACCCGCTCTGTGTGAGTTGCTTGCAGTGCCAGATGAGGAAAGAAAGAAGCAGCTCCTTCTGACTGAAGTCAGTATATAAAGTATTGTAGACAACACATCGCTCGTCAGCAAAAAAAAATCACCGAAACCCAAATCTATAACACCGACAGGTTGACCAGAACATCATAAGAGACATCACCTGGAAATCGTTACACTTCATCCAAGACCACCTCAGCACAAAATCCGTCAATCCTCATCCACGGTGCTGAGAGTTCGTCGACAGACTACCAACTGTTTTACATTATCTTCGGCTGTACCTTCAACGACCAAAACAAACAACCTCACACCCATGGCTCGCGGTCCTCGAGAACCGCCCACCCGGGCAACCCAAGTCTCAAAAAAGATGTCCTGGCTTCTCCGCCACGGCGCCGAAGAAGAAGGCCTGCAATTCCTCGAAGGCGGCTTTCTCAACCTCTCCGACGTCCTCGCCAATCGCAAATTCAAGTCCATGAAAGTCACGTTCGCCGAGGTCAAGGACGTCGTTGCTGCAGATGAGAAGCAGCGCTACACGATGCTGCCCAAAGCCGATGCGGACGCCACTTCTGATAAACCTGCAGACTTCCTCATTAGAGCCAACCAGGGTCACTCGGTCAAGATGGAGTCGGAGGGTCTGCTCAAGCCTGTGACTAAGGATGATATGCCTGCTTCGGCGGTACATGGCACTACTCACGGGGCTTGGTCACTCATTGTGGCCTCTGGTGGCTTGAAGCCCATGGGTCGGAATCACGTGCACTTTGCTTCTGGGCTGCCTGCGGGCTTCAAGTCTGTCGTAGAGGACGGCGAGAGTGCTGGAGACGCGGCGCCAGTAATTTCGGGGATGCGCAAAACTTCGACAATCCTGATCTTCCTTGACTTGGCTAAGGCTATAGATGCCGGCCTGGTGTTTGGCATGAGCGATAATGGTGTCGTGCTCACTGAAGGAAACAGAGACGGCCTTGTGCCACTGGAGTTCTTCCAACGGGTTGAGGATCGCACGGGATTGGGAGTGCTGGTGCAGGATGGACAGATTGTGAAAGAGGCTCCGGAAAGTTGGGCCAAGGGAAAAGGCAGAGCATGAACGAGCCTGGACAGATCGACTTATGTCACATCTATCGAGCACGAGCATCTGCTCTGGTGATTTTCTACGACTACCATCAATACATAGCCTGGCCACCCGTCGCGCTGATCGTCTGCCCCGTCATCCATCCAGCTTCCGCTGTGCACAACCAGGCCACAACATCAGCAAACTCCTGGGGAGTGCCAACTCTATGCTGCAACGGTGTGTTGGCACAAATACTCTCAATGATCCCGGGGATCTTCTTCTCGGTTTCGCGCAACAATTCACTCTCAACAGCTCCTGGCGTGACGCAATTGACTGTGGTGCCATCTTCGCCAAGTTCATGCGCCAGGTGGCGTGTCATTGCTTCAAGCCCGGCTTTGCTTGCGGCGTATACCGTTAGACCGCGGAAAGGCTGCCTTGCAGCGACCGAGCTGATGTTGACGATACGAGCGGGTTTGGCAAGATAGGGTGCCGCAGCTTGGATCATCAGTAGTGGGCCTTGCAAGTTCGTGGAAATGATAGAGGAGAAATGGTCAGCGGTGATGTCGCCAAGTTTAGCGGGTGGAGCGATGCCGGCATTGTTGATGAGGATGTCTACGACCAGTTGAGCAGGCTCGCGCCAGGCTTTGAACTTTTCGATAATCTCGTTCGGTCCAGTCGGCGAGGCGATGTCGGCGCGGATCTTCGAGACCGACGGTGCATGTGGTAGGGAGCGGATGCGAGATACGAGCTCTTCGGCTTGAGCGTCGCTCGATTCACTCAGGTGGTGGATTATGATCTATATATTCATGAAACTCCAATCCGCTCGACATCCGTTCGCTCAGAAATCACTTACATCTGCGCCTTCCGTTGCGAGTTTCCACGCAATCGCCGCACAAATTCCACGAGCAGAGCCCGTGACAAGTGCAGTCTTGCCTTGCAAAGGCAAAGTTGTGTTCGCAGTCGCCATCTTATACAGAGTGAGAGAGTATGCAAAGTTTCGCACCAGGTTTTGGTATACTTGTGTAAGTGAAAGGCTAGGAGGTATAGCACGCCGTGTTAAGCTCCAGACTAGATACAGACCTCAGCTACGGCAGGTACAAGGCTTTACTTTCCCTCTTGTTGCTACGTCAGCAGAGCGCTCGTGACTAGGAAGGTCTTCATGCATCTCATGTGGGCTCATGCATGCGTGCGTGCCCCGCCATGACTGGAGAGACTAGACTAGCGATGCTCGGCAAGGATGGTGTTTGATCTTTATAGCATGCCTGTGGGGTATTGTTTGTGGTCGTCTGTCTGACTTACGACAGTATTTCAAGCAACCTCACGTTCATATAGTCAAGATATCAAGATCACGTAATCTACCGATCTGCAGACAATAGCAACCCAGGTCCAAACCTAAATCATAGCTAAAAGCCTCCCCTCAACAACCACTCACCCAAAGATCAAAAAAAAATGTCATCAGACCAAGCAGCAACAACAGCGACAACATCATCAACATCCCCCTCCGCAACCCCATCCTCCACAACCGCCGTCTCCACCGCCCCAGCCTCCTCAACATCAACCCCAACTCAACGCCAATCGCCCACAAAAGCCCAAACCGAAGCTCGCGCCGCCGTCCTCGCCTCCCTCAACTCCGCCGGCCAATCCTACTCCTCGGCCCTGCAAGCCCGTGCGACAGACCTGCACAGCAACGCCGCCGCCATCGACGCGCAGCAAGCGCAGCTCGACAAAGCGAGCAAAGGGCTCGCGGGCGAGAGCCGGAAATTGGAGAGGGAGGTTGACAAAGCGTTGAAAGGGATGCGGGAGTTTGGGGACGTGCAGAATTGGGCGGAGATGTTGGAGAGGGATTTTATGGTGCTGGAGGAGACGATGAGGTTGGTGGAGGGGGAGGCGGAGGTGGAGAGGGAGAGTGGGGGGAGTACGTGGAAGTAGTGAGGGGATGGGTTGGTTTGGTTTTGGGGGTTGGATGCGTTTTGGAAGGATTTGGTTTAATGGCTGACATGTGACTTGATCAAAAACATGCTAGAAGGGCCCTGTTTCCTTTTGTGAATTAATGATATTAGATAATCATGATGGATGTACTGTTGTCGGATCCTGGAGGTCATTGAGTTTCGTGAGTTCACGTCTTCGCATCGCCTAGTATTCATGGCCCATGACGCCGTCTTCATCCCATGCAATTCTCCCTCGCCGCGCTTGTCCCCTGACCCAAAAGGAATTGTAAGTAGAGTAGTCCCGGCGGCCAGACAAGCCGAGTTGGCTGGCCACATTGACATAGCCTTCCGCATTCTTCGAGACATCTTTCGCAATTTCTGGGAGCTTGACTTCGTCGTCCTGCCAGGGTGATCTGCAAAATGGGCAGGTGATGGTCTGCCCGCGTTTTGTTGCTGCCCACTGGGCGAAACAATCCTTGTGGATGTTGTTGCCACATGCAGTTTTACAGTATACAATGATTTCGGTACTGTCAGGCTCAAAATCGGTACAGCAGATAGGACACTCGCCTTCCACGGGCTTGCGGTTGCCATCCTGGGCATTATTGCTAGCTGTCTCGGAGGGCAGTGGTGGCGCATTCGCGAAGATATCTCTGAGTTCGGAAGACGTGAATGCAAGCTGATACTCCAAGTCAGGAGGCGCCCGCAGGACACGACTTAGCACGTAGACAACGTGTTTGCACTGGTCCCCCTTCTTCGCGTGCGGGCAGTTGCAAGTTGGTACCTTGTCTATGCATATCGTGTAGACATTACCTGTCGTTCCAGCAAGCGGGATGGTCTCAGAGGGGTGCTCAGGATTTTTATTTGAGCGCTGGCGATCCAATGCGAACATACGCTGGGTCAGCGCGCGGTTGCGGATCTCTTGATACGCACTCGGGGCGTGGGCGCGCCATCTGCGCAGGCGTTTCTCGACGTTCTGCTTTGCCTTTTTCTTTTTTGGCTTCTCCCCAGTGTCTTCAGCGGCATGCGATTGTGCCATCTGGTCTGCGTCTTTGGATCTTCCTTTCCCAGCACGCTTTGCTATGCTCTTCGGCTCCTCCTCGGTGCCAGTGCGAGCTTGAGAGGTAGCGCGTTTGGTAGCATGTCGATGTGATTCCTTGTATCTAATGCCATTTCTCTCATCAGACTCAGTATCGCTGAGATTGTATTTTCGCGTGCGTTTCGGAGTTGCTGATGGCCGTTGACGTTTCGACGAGCTTGGTGGCGAATCTCCGGTCAGGTCAATTACTGCCACGTACGCCTCTTCAGCTTTCGGCTTCCTCGCCAGGGATACAGCTGCACTTGCGGAATTGGTGGTCTGATCAGCTTGAGGTGAGGGTTGGTGAGGGAACAAAGGTGCATTATTGGGGTGGTCCGAGGAGACGTAGCCGTGTGAGCCGTGACGACCGTTTGATAGTGCCGAATCCGTAGGTCCACTCTGACGGTATGCAGAATGTTGCTCTGCGCTCCTCTCGCCTTGTGAGCCAGGCGCATACGAACGATAGGCATCCTGCACACCCATATTGCAGGCTTAATTATAGCTGGTCGTTCGTTGATTACCAATGGTTATCGTTGCTGTTGGTGTAGACGCGAAACACGTGCAAGGTCCAGGCGCTATTTTTTGGTTCTGTGCAGCCCGCGGACTCGGGCCCAACACGACGATGACGCGCGGAGAGCTGAGCGAATGCTGGAGCCTCCGATCGACTCCTGACGGCCATTTTTCTCGTGTCTCGATTAGATGACGGCAAACTCTTCTGCCTGGGCTCTCACACGTTACACTACCATCGTCAAGTGCACTTTCATGTCGCATGTATAATCCATCCATGTCCGGCCGCTATGGCATGAAGTGCTGCTGCCTTATCTTCATTACCCTATTTTGGCATCTCTCGGCATGCGTTGCCCAGGAACTGTCTCCACCACAAGAAGCTGTCTTCCAGCCGCGATATGATCAGGCCCTTGACAAGGGCTCGCGTGGCTCATATCCAGTACGGGAGTTCTATTCGACCAAAACCAAGATACCGAATGTGAACTTCCTCAAGTGGACTCCTGAGTGTGCTACCAGAAATGACTTCTACTTTATCACTCCCAAAGGATGGAAGGTCCCCAATCCGGGACCGATGATTCTCGATCATCGAGGCGATCTTGTCTGGTTTGAGCATTTCGATAACGAGTTCGGCGGCAATGCCTACGACTTGATGGTCCAAGAATATCTGGGAGAGAAATTCTTGACCTTTTGGCTCGGAGACGACCGAGTTCGTGGTCATGGAGCTGGTCATTTCCATATGGTGAGTCTTTGCGTTAGTTTTTTTTGTGCTTTGAAGATCACCTTTGACTTCTCTAACCATTTATGTATATGCACCACTAATACGCACCAGATCAACCCTGCGTATGACACCATCCATCAAATAGGTGCAGGCAACAACCGCTCTGCAGATCTGCATGAGTTTCGTCTCACACCTCAAGGCACCGCACTGATCATCGTGTTTGAGCCAATACCTTTCGATGTTCGTCCAGCTGGTCGAGTGTATGGTGGTCTCTGGGACCAGTATATGTGGGACTGTCTTATTCAAGAAGTCGATATCAAGACCAAGGATGCCATCTTTGAGTGGCGGGCGTCCGATCATATCGACATCAAGGATAGCTACAACACAATTGTGGATCGAAGCGAAGGAACGCCCGGCAATCCTTACGATGCATTCCATTTCAACTCTGTGGACAAGGACGAGCTGGGCAATTACCTTGTCAGCGCCCGCTACACGCATGCTATCTACTACATATCCGGCACGACGAATCAGATCATCTGGACCCTGGGTGGCAAGAACAACACCTTCATGGATATCTCACCAGTTTCGCCGCTCAATTTTGCCTGGCAACACGACGCTCGTTTTGTTGATGTCAATGCCTTCCCAGAGACTTACGTGCCTCCTCCGGCAAAGGAAGGCTCAACTACCAGGTTGCTTTCGCTTTTCGATAATGCTGCTGAAGACTGGAATTACAATCAAGGTCCATCGAATGCCCGCGGTCTGCTTCTTGAGATCACATACCCAACAACGCCTCCTGCAAAGGAACACGCCCCGAAGCCCGTTCGCAACCGGGATGAGACAGATCGGATGTTTAAAGAATCCCAGAAATCTACCACCATGAGCGGTACCGATGCATACAAGGTTGCCGATATCAATGGTACTGATCCAGCATACACTGTTCGTCTCGTGCAGCAATATACAGACGCTCACACATGGCGCGCCTCATCACAAGGATCCATGCAATTGGTGCCCACCGAGACAGGCAAGGACCCACACGTGCTGCTTGGTCACGGCATCAATGCTGTCATTGCAGAGTACAGCGGTAACGGCACTCTGCTCTGTGACATGCATTTCGGAGCTCAAAGCGGCTGGGAGAAAGGCGATGTCCAAAGCTATCGTGCCCTGAAGTTCTCCGACTGGGTTGGACGGCCACATGTCCCACCAGATATCGCTGTCGTTGGCCATCATGCCTATGTCAGCTGGAACGGCGCCACTGGAGTCGACCAATGGCTTCTGCAGACCTGGGAAGGTGGCGAAGGCGACCACTGGGTCGCTGCTGGCCTCACCAAGAAGACCGGCTTCGAAACCAAACTCGAAATCCCTAGTGATAAACGCAAGTCGAAATTTCTCCGCGTTACTGCCATCGATGCCAACGGACAAGCTTGCGAGCATGGCGTGAGCGATGCGCTGGAGAGAGGATATATGTATGGTCGGAAGAAGCGATCTGGTATGCTGACGTGGCGGCAGACGCTTCTGTATTCAGTTGCTGGGTTCCTTGGTTTTGTGGTCTCCATACGTCTGCTTCGGCGGTGCTATGCCCGGTACCAGAGGCGCAGAGGCGCGAAGTGGAGATTGACTTGAGCGGACGTGGGCGTGTTTGGGCACCATATTATAAATCTACAGCACATAAAACCACAGTCTTGTACATATGACGTTCAAGCGTTTATCTTCGCTGCTAGCTTCCTGTGAACGTTGTAAGGCCATCGTTGAGCAAAAGTTTCGCTCTAGTTGCACTGATCCTAGGTCTCCAGTGAGACTTGCCACCATTCATAATAAAGGCTCAAAAGAATGACCATACAAGTACACATCGATGACAATCGATGGGCACCCGAGATCGTTCAGCACCGCGGAACAACCAGAGCATGGCAAAGCGGGGAAATCTAAGACAAAGAAAGCAACTGGTGGCTCCAGCTGCCTTCTAGATTGGCATCTTCACGACCCCTCGTCTACCGTCTTATCCTCCTCTTTCCTTGCAAATCAATGGCCTGGCCCTGCATCTGCATGCGCGGGCTCGTGGTCTTGCCACAGAAGCTTTGGGTCTCTGAATGAGGTTGTTGGACTGCCCCTCCGATGGCTAGGAGGTACCGGCAATAAGCGTCATGATAGAAACGCGTGCGCTGGACATCATAAAGCTCTCATTGTCCCAGTAAGTGCTATCAGTTCTCATTAATCTTTTCCCAGAACCATTCATACGAGACAGCTTCGTCTGCTTTCCAAGCTCGAAGTAGCTCTCCTCATTTGACTCGTTCACAATGCCCAAACGCAAGAGCACGTCAACAACAGAGGTTGAAGAATCCGCCACGTCCACCCAGTATGGCAAGAACATGACCAATGGTCTCCTCAAGAGAGAACACAAGCCGAGCGCGCCTTCAGGCAAGAATGCCAGCCAGGATGATATCCAGCTCGTCTTGCAGAGCTTCCGAATCCTGGTAGCGGATCTCTGCGAGCAGTTCAACATGGGCCACCCAGGCTCTGCTATTGGCATGGCAGCTCTGGGTGTGGCACTCTGGAGATACACCATGAAGTACGCGCCGCACCAGCCGACATGGTTCAACCGAGATCGCTTCCTCTTGTCGAACGGCCATGCTTGTTTATTCCAGTACTGCAACCACTATCTTGCTGGCTACAAGGCTATGGCTTGGGAACAATTGCTTTCTTACCACTCCGAGAGGCCGGACTCGTTGTGTCCAGGCCATCCTGAGATTGAGCACGAGGGTATTGAGCTTACTACTGGACCGCTCGGGCAAGGAATTGCGAATGCTGTTGGCCTCGCAATGGCTTCGAAGCACCTTGCAGCAACTTACAACAGACCAGGCTATGATGTTGTGAGCAATCACATCTGGGTGACTGTTGGCGATGCTTGCCTGCAAGAAGGCGTTGGCTGTGAGGCGTTCTCTTATGCAGGCCATCTGAAACTGACCAATATGACTGTATGTGCACAATCGATCGAGAAAATTGAAGAGCTCGGCTGACTATTCATAGGTAATCTACGACAACAACCAGATCACCTGCGACGGAAGCGTCGACTTGACCAATACAGAGGACGTCAACAAGAAGATGGAAGCATGTGGCTGGGACATCATCGATGTCGAAGACGGCATAAATGACGTGGAAGGCATTGTGGCTGCGATGGAAAAGGGTCGCGACCCAAACCGAACGAAGCCACTGTTCATCAATGTCCGCAGCATCATAGGCGTCGGCAGCGCCAGAGCTGGCCAGGCGGTCTCACATGGGGCTCCCCTTGGCACCGACAACGTCGCCGAGATGAAGAGAGCGTGTGGCTGGGATACAACGAAGAAGTACCACATTCCCGAGGAAGTGAAAGACTTCTACGCGGACATCCCAGCACGAGGTGAACAGTGGGTATCGGAATGGAACATCCTTGTAGACCGGTACAAGCAGGCGCATCCAGAACTTGGTGCAGAGTTCCAGGCCCGAGTTGAGGGTAGGATTCCCGCCGACTGGACTAAGCTCATCCCGAAGAGTTTCCCTACAGATAATACGCCGAGCCGAAAGAGCAACAATCTGGTTATGAAGGAGGTCATTGAGCAGGTCAACGCTTTCATGGTTGGTACTGCGGATCTGACACCTTCGGTCAATCTCACGTACAAAGACTATGAGATCTTCAATCCTCCTGATCTTGTCCCGATCAGTAAGTATTATCATCGAGCACGTCCGAATCGGATCCTGCACTAATCCTTTTACCTCAGGTGGTGCTCAAGGCAGTTACAAGGGCCGCTACATCCACTACGGCATTCGCGAACATGCAATGGCAGCCATCGCTAATGGTCTCGCCGCATACTCGCCAGGAACTATCATTCCCATTACTTCATCTTTCTTCATGTTCTACCTATACGCTGCTCCGGCAGTCAGAATGGGTGCCTTGCAGAGAATCCCCGTCATTCACGTCGCCACGCACGACTCGATCGGTGCCGGCGAAGACGGTCCCACCCACCAGCCCGTAGAGCTAGCTGCGCTCTACCGCGCAATGCCAAACATGCACTACATTCGTCCAGCCGACAGCGAAGAGGTCGCCGGAGCATGGGAAGCAGCCGTTGGCTACAAAGAAGGCCCCAGCATGATCTCCGTCAGCCGGCACGCTCTCCCCCAGACAGGCCTGACCAAGCGCGAAGGCGTCAAGAGAGGCGCGTACGTCGTCAAAGAGGAACAGGACGCAGAAGTCACACTGATCTCAGTCGGCGCCGAATTGCACTTTGCTATCAAGGTCGCCGAGCAGCTGCCTGTCAAGGCTCGCGTCGTGAGCTTCCCTTCGCATGCACTGTTCCGCCAACAGAGCAAGGAATATCAACGCTCGGTACTCCGACGCAATGAGAACATCCCTAGTGTCGTTATAGAGCCATATGTGTCGCTAGGAGTACGTTTCCCTTCCCAACTGAACGAGTGATTCAATATGACTAACCTGCAATTCACAGTGGGAGCGCTACGCAGACGCCGGCCTGAACATGACCACCTTCGGTCATAGCTTACCAGGCAAGTACATCTACGACTACTTCGGCTTCAACGTCGAGGGCATGACAAAGAAGATCGAGACGTTTTTGGGTGACTGGAAAGAAGGTCGCATTGGGCGCGGCGAGTTCGCAGAACTGTTGGAGGGACATTCGCACTAGGTTAGTAATATGCCTCATCCTTCTCGTACGAGACAAATGTGCAGCCACACGGAGAAGTGATTGATGCGACAGCTGTACATCAAGCACGAAATGTTTCGCCGGGTGGGAAGCACTAGATGGTCAGGTCTCGTTTCGAAGCACACAAGGAGCACGATGCTGCTGTGTAATGGCAAAGTAACGAGAGATTTGGTATTTTACCAAATTTCGAGTGAGCAATGCAAATTGGTAAGGATCAATGTCAACTGCTTGAATTATAATCTATACTAGAGCCCATACCAACAAACTCCAAATCTAAACAAAACGAAGGGCGCTCGGGGACCAGTCCCCTCGCGATATATCAACAGTACCCCATGGCATCTTCAAAACAAAAGGGAAAAGAAAAAACTCATGTAACTCCTTGCACCTCTCCGCTGCCATTGAAACTGTCTCACTAGGCTGCAACCTTGCCAAACTTCAGCAAGTACACAGGGATTGGACTTTCAGGCGGTGTCAAAAGTGGTGATGGCGGGCAGAAGCTGTCGTAGTGGCATGAGAAAAGTGTCGTAGGGGCTGTGCTGTCACCCGGTGGTGTGAGGGGAACACCCGGTGGCAACAATGCTCGCAGCCGACCGTTGATGCTGCGGTCTCCGTTCTGCGTGTTCCAGTCATCCGTTGCGGTAGTGGCTGAGATGGAAGCGCGTAACTTGGCGATGAGCTCCTTCTCGGTGCGGAGCTTGTATGCCTCGATGTCGTCGAATTCGCAAGTCTCTTCCTCGTCTGGCTGTGCCATGATGCGTCGGTGTAGAGCGAAGCGCAGAGGTGTGCAAGATGGTTTGGCCTTGCGAACGAAGTCAGAGCGGCGAGTGTGGTAGCGGACGGAGCGCGGTGACCAGAAGTCTTTGCTCATTTCCGCCAGTTCATTGGCCCTCGCCAGAGCGAGCGCGGACGGAGAGAGATCGACGTTACGCTTCCATAGGCCTTTGCGCGGAACACCGTCTTTGAACATCATCGAGACGTGGGTCTGAATATGGTCGTCCAGAACATCGCCAGAACCAGGGAAGACGAAATCTACAAGTCCCATTTGGCGAGCTTGCAGTGGGCTGACGGGTAGCATGGCACTGAGGAGTTTCTTGGCTTTGGCCTCGCCGCAGCGGCCATAGTACGACAGAGTATGGTACTCAGAGCCGTACAGTCCGATTCCTCGATAGGCAGGGTTGAGGACGACGTCGGAACCGGCGATGACGAAATCGCAGGCAGTAGCCAGGGCCACGCCACCTGCAGCTGCGTTTCCTCTGAGAGCTGCAATCGTGGTGATGTTACGAGACGGGAACTCATGCAGAATGTATTGAACCACGTCGTCGATGCGATTGATGTTGAGCCAAGACTCCTGGGCAGGATCAGACGCGGCCTCAATGACATTGAGAGCGATGCCGTTGCTGAAGTACGAGCCACCCATGAGAACCAGCGCGCGGATGGATCGGTCTGAGGCTGCTTTCTTGAGGATGAAATCCATAGCTTCGACCAATCTCGAGCACTGATCTGTACTCATGGCGCCGTTGTAGTACTCAAAGTACAGGTACGCAGTGGTGTTGGCGTTCTCATCGACGTCGAAGTCTACCCATACCTCTTGCAAGGTCTCGTCATCCAAGAGGGAGAAGTCTTCGGGGCATGGTAACTTGAGGCTGTTGGCTGACGCCGCATTCAATACACCCAGCTGCATCAATCCGAGTACAGCAGGGACCTTGGGCCAGAGAGCGTTGTCGTTCTTTGTCTTTGGCCTGCGGACGTGCGTGATCCACACTCCTTTGTCATCAGCTGTCTCGATACAGACAGCGCCGTCGCGAACAGCCAGAATCCTGGTCTTGGACTTTTCCAAACACATGGGTTCGACGTCGCCAAGAGTATCGTCGATGGCGCCGCCGTACAGGTACAAGTTTGGTCCGAATACATTGCTGTAGACACCAGGCTGTGAGTCGGCGCACCTGATGCGACGAGAGATGTATTGAGCCGTGTGGCGAGTGGCATCGAAAGAAGCGTACGACGCCTTGAAGAGCGGTCTGGCATGCGTTGGTCCGCCTTGGAAGGGCGAGTTGTCTGAGACTGAGAGCCTTGCATAGTCCGGGTTCGCCACGAGCCTTGCACTGCAAGATCCGCTGCTAGCTCGCCGCGGCGAGCTCATTGAGGACGCACTCTCGATGCGCTGCACAGCTGTCAAAGTTGCGATGATAGCCGCCCGAGTGACATTACCACGGTACAGGGAGGACTTAGTGAGGCTTGGCTCGTCAATGTCCTCGATCGGAAACTGTTGGAACGCCCACACAGGGCCAGCATCAAAGTTCTCGTCGGCTTGAAGTACAGTGACGCCCCAGTAGGGTCGACCTTCGAAGTGTTTTCCTTTGTCCATCAGTTCGAGTAGTTCAGCGGGATCCTCGACACTGCCGTCGTCGCCGAAAAGTAGCCAGTCGAGGGAGCTGGGTCCAGCATCGCCAGGTGGGCCAGGGTGGATGATCAAGCAACAAATGTTTTCGTAGATGAGCTTTGGAACAAATGTCGTCAAGAATGGGCAGATCACAAGGTCGGGCTTGCTCAAGGCCATTGCCTCAAGCATGGTCTTGTCAGAGAGAGCATACTCAATAGTGACTTTATGCGAATGGGACAGAGCCAGGTAGAGGCGCTGCGAGAGCGAGTTGTGTGCGGTGCAGAGGAAGAGTATCTTCATGTTGAATACGAGTGTAGTTGTATTGGGTGCTCGTGAGGTGATACTTCTGTGTACAATGAATTGATTGATCGATGGGCGAGGGTGGTATATATACTCGAGCAAGACTACCGTGGCTTCTGAGAGATACATGGCGACTGTCTGTACGGGACCTCACATGCGTGCGATGGCGGATAAGGGCGAGATGCACATGTCCATGGAAGTGAACAGACAAGTCAAGGTGCGGCTGCCACGCGAAAAGCATGCATCGTCGATCTGGCTGATGGCACAAGCCTGGTCTCAAGCCAAAATGTAGAGAACACTCTTCGAAGGAGCCACGGGGACCTTTTCCTAGGGCTGTGTCCCTATCTGCCGCGAGTCGAGCGAGAGAGGCGCTGAGGCAATGAATGGTTCGGACGATATCGAAGCCATCACACGCGAGCATGTGGACGCCTCTCAATGAAGACATTGCTCGCTTCGGTGTAGGTGGTGATACAGACGACCAGCCCATGTCAGCACTGAGGTACAGACCATTTGAAAGAGTGAGGACTCAGGAGAGCGTTCGTCACGGCAACTGAAGATTCTCTGCATTCGACCCGATCTATCAGAGCTGCGGCTTGCGCCAGTATAGTCCGCCGCTGACGATTTTCGCGATCATATTTGATGCAGCGGTCAAGTTTGCAGTGGTCGATGTCGATACGGATCGCGCAATCTTCGCATCCGCTGGCCGGTAGGCAGCGACCACCGAGTTGTGCAGTGTCCCAACGCATTACCAGTGCTGAAACTGGTCTCCTCTCGGGCTGATAGCATTGCCGTAAATCCCATTCAATCAATGAAGGTGGGATGCATGAGCCTGCTTGCGATGTATCACAGGCTTAGCGATCACCACCAGTACTGTTGTACTAGACCTCGACACTTTGGGAGTCTATTGGCCGATTGGACCATGTTGAATCGGTGTGTCGCCGTAGCCAGGTTATCAGAGCCAGTGCTCGGGAGCTCCTTTGGATATGGAGTACCCGTATTTGATACATAGCACAAGAAAGCTGAATCTGTTGTTATCGGCACGCATAACCCGAATATATGATCGTCGAGTCAGTATGGACGACTTTGGCAATATCATGCTATGAATAACCCGAGCTATCATATTGCCAGGTCGGAGTGAAGTGTGTGTCGACGTCTCGCGGCCCATGCTCAAGTAGGACAACTGCTGTCGGCCCCTACACACTTATGGATAGCAGTCCCACCAGGCGGCGAGACTGTTGGACATGCTCCTCGGCTGTCGCAGCAATTCGTAAGCTTGCCATGGTCCACGAGGTGCGTTGCGACCGCGCCGCATCCAGATAAAGGACAAAGAAACTTTGATGTGGTGGCATAAGTACGCTTAGTGGTTCATGTCGTGAAACGAGAACATGGTGACATTCAGGAGCAACGTGGTCGCCGAGCTAAGGTGGCGCTCATTCGGCTTCGAACAGACTCATGGCATGCTCGGATGAGGCTAAGATGTCTCAGTATGCGAGATAGGATGTCATTAATGAGGAAATCATCTGGAATCGTTCTCGTATAAAGCCCAGAGCGTAGGTCGGATCATGTCCCCGATGGACTTGGATATGATAGTGGCGACAAGCCGTCGAGAGCACGGCGGACGCACTTAACGACCACCAACTAAGAGCTTCGTGGAACCAGATACTTGATCAAGCTGCCTGGTCCAGTAGTCCGAGTGGATGTTTGCAACTCTGGTTGACCAAAGCGGCGTCGTCTTTGCAGTAGCGAGATGGCGGACACGCGAGAAAAGCCTGCGGCGCAGGACGTAGTAATCAATGCAAGGTAGCTCAGCCAGGCGTGTCCGCATACGCACATTTCAGCTTTCAGGCAGTCAAGCAAGTTCGTATCTGTGTTGTGTGTTCAGTCGCATCAGGCGAGGTTTGAAGTCTCGACGTCGTCGGCAAATCCCACCAGCCACCCACCTGCAGCCCTGCTGTCTGTTGACTTTAACGTGGCGCTCCTAAGCGACGAAGACCGATTCAAGATACCGCGTAACACGATTATCATCAACTCTATGGCCCAGCATCGCCATCCTGCTTATCTCCGCATCCTGCCTGCTGAAGAGTGACCGAGCGTACTGTCCCTCTCATCTCGCGTCAAACTATGACGAATGCATCAGGCCATGCCGAACCTCGGAGGCAACACACACAGCGCACTTGTAGCTTTTACCCATCAAACAAACACAGCATTTTGCTGAACACAATGTCGTCGATATGACGAGGGATGATAGAGTGAGCTGGAAAGTACTTTTTCAAGCTCAAATGCTATGTCGTTGGCACAGGAAGAACGTCTGGGCTGGATGGATTGATGCTTCAAGGTTAAGTTGAGCTCACAACTCATGCTTTGTAACAAGAATTTCAGTCAGTCAGACGGACAGATCATCATATACACCTATATCGCCGTATCGTTTACACCGTAGAGGCATTTGCCTACCTCTGCCAGGTAACGAGCCGACTTTGAGCTTTGGTTCGGAACGTATCACGATAGTGCGATACGAAGAACTGGGCCTCCAGATCTGAGTGTCTGGCTACAACTCCTGCATAATGGAGACGTCTACCCGTGTCTACCGGGTCTTGTACCCCATTTCAAACATCGATTTGAACCATTGACCCTCCCAAACTAAATGTTAGGTTATGATCGACACCGCCAAAGCGCACGCATATATGTGTGTACCTCTCCTCGCCCGGGCAGGTATCGATTTGACTCTCAACACAGATTTGAACACATGACAGCAGCGTGGTGTGGAGAGTTCACCCTCTTCGAAATGCCGTGAGACCCGACACCGGAAAGAGGTATATTCAAATTACCTTGGAATGGAAAACCATGCTGCTTTAAACTCGTGATATGCTTCAGTATTGCATTAAATATATAGTCATGTATCAATGTACTGTTCCCATCATCATCGTCTAAAATTTATAGCGCTCGAAGAAATGCTCAACAACTCGCTCGCTCAAAAAGAAAACAGCAACAGAAAAAATAATAAACCCCTCTATCGTACCTCCTCAGCAACCCCACCCTTCTTATCAACCGAAGTCCAACTCCCATTCACACTCTCCGTAAAAACATCCACCTTCGTCGCTGCAAACTCCCTCGCACTAACGCCCCTCTCAAACAACAAGTCCAGCTCCGCAAAAGTCCTTCCGCGCGGCTCAGGCAAGCGGAAGTACGTGTAAAGGATACAGCAGAAGCAGATGCCCGCCCAGAAAAACCCGGCGTAGTTGCCCCAGTTCCACGCGCTGGGGTTGAGCATGTAAGGCGTGAGCACGCTATTGACGATACCGACGATGTTATACGCGTTGCGGCCGATGACGACGGTTTTGATCTGCAAGCGCCGGGTCGAGAGCTCGGCGACGAGCGAGTAGCAGACTGTGCCGACGGTGAGTTGGTAGACGAGGGCCCAGACGATCATCATGCTGCCGGTGGCGATGGCGGAGGCGTCGCGTTGTTCACTCGGCGTGAGGCCGAGGAAGCCCATGATGAAGAGCATTATGCAGAGGCCGCAGAGGCCGTAGAGGTAGAGGGTTCTGCGGCCTAGGCCGATGGTCATGAGGACCCAGGCGCCGAAGACACCGATCATGTTGATGGCGTACTGGCCCATGGCAAATGAGTATGACGATTTCTCATCTAGGCCGGCTTGCTGTAGGAAGTAGGTCGAATAGTTGCTGAAACTGTTGCCGCTTAGGTTTTGCATAGCCCAAGTCATGCACACGATTTCGGTTCTTCGGAGGTTAACGCCTTTGAAGCAATCTAGATATGAAGCGCCGCTAGTGATTTTCTCCTCCAAGCTTGTTGTGTGAACCATCATGGAGATGGTCTCGTCGGCGTCGAAACCCGTGTCGCGATCGAGGCTGGTCAACCGGAGGAGGGACTTCTTCGCGTCCGCGATTCTTCCTTTGCGAACGAGCCACCAAGGCGATTCGGGAGCAAACGCAATTCCGATGAAGAGAGGCACCGGCCACATCCACTGAAGAGCAAAGGGAATCCTGTATGCCCAGTGGTCCTCACGGTCCAGCATCGCTCTGATCACACCAATTGCGATCAATTGACCAAGACCCCAGCAAAAGTTGACGTAGGTGGTGAGATAGCCACGAAGGGCGACAGGGCATCTGTGGAGACGTCAGTAAGATTCCATATCATGCTGAACAAATATTTCGATATACTCACACTTCAGAAGCATAGGTAATAGTCAAGGTCTGGAACACTCCCCACGGAATACCACAAAGAATCTCCGCCACAAGCAACGTCTGCACATTCTGCGCCGTGAAGAAAATCGCCGTGAACCCCGTGATCAAAACCAAGCAGCCAAGCACAGTGTACCTGTACCCGATGCGCTCAGACACGATACCATTGACGAACAGGCCAACGATCTCGCCAACATTCGCTCCGTTGGAAAGACCAGCCTGCCACGCCGCAGGAATCTGGTACGTGCCGTCAGGCTGCTGAACGCCGAATTTCTGGTTGAAAGCCTGAAAGCCATAGAGGTTGTTGATGAGCGCGATGTCGAAGCCCTCCATGACGATCAGCGTTGAGATCAAGACTGACCAGCCAATGGCTTTGGGGTACAGTCTGATGCCTTGCATGAGCGTCATATTTTGTTCCTTCTCGGTGGCGTTTTTGGCGTTGAGCATGGTCTCGGCTTTTGTGTTGTTGGGCTCGAGGTCCTCGCCGGTCGATGTCCGTATCGAGCCGGCATGGTCCTCGACGTCGACGTGAGGGACGTCTTGTTTGGGGGCGAAGTGGTCCGCCATGCTGTGGTATACTGTTCACCAACCAGCACGTGACTTCAGAGAGAAAGTCTTGCCAAGGCACGCTAGTGACAGGTCCAGATCCGCAAGAACGGCCTCGAAGACGGGAGAAGGTGGATGAGACGAGAGAGTGTGTGGAGAGTGTGGTATGGCAGTGATTTGTCTCGACGTGAAGCGGCGACTCAAAGTCTTTTGAGCGTGGCGGGCGAGGATGGCATCAAGAAACGGTGGGGTGGACCATCCGGCGGTAGCGTGAAGATGGAAGAACATGGCTGCGAGATTGCTAGCAGCTGTCCACCCGTGCTGGAGGCCACTCGCTTGCGGAACCTACCACAAACGCGCTAACCCATGGGGACCAGTATGCCTTGGAAGGTCTGACAGGTCATTGCCCATCGGTCGGGATCCGATGCTGGATTAGGCGGTCCGGGGATGGTATATGAGTGATGGAGGAGGTAACCTCGTAGTAGGAGTCCAGTTTGCGGAGAAACCCTAGGCAAAGACCAGCGCAAGGACCAAGAGAGCTCCGCCCAACGTCTTCTAGTCTCCTGAGCATCCGTAAATTTGTGTCCTCTTTACGAGTTTTCCTCTCGACAGGAGGACACAGACCTAAATCAATCTCAAAGGAGATACGTTTTTCCGAGCACCCGGGGGTGGACAGTGCGAGGTATAGACCGAACATGTCCCCGATCAAACAATCATCTATTATTCAAGGACTTGGTGATACAGACTCAAATAACCGAATAGCCTGAGAGACTTGCAAATTAACATTTGCTGAAGCAAGCGTGTTATCCAGAAAACTGTGATGCAGGCAAGCTCCGACACGAAACTGGCACAGAGTGCCTACAGTCAAACTCATTGCACGTGGAAGTGACAGTGGCAAGTCCAATCCTGGTTGGATGTCCGCTGGTCCAGAACAGCTGGACAGCAATTCGTACTGCATCAGAGCCAAATTATATGCCCTATTCCTGCCTCCGAGCAGGCGAAGTCAAAACTACCAACTCACATCTTGCGCCTCTTCTTCTTTCCCTCATCCTCACCCCCCTCGTGATTAGTCACCACACTCATGTCCCTCTCCGCGCCTCTCCACTCACGTATCCTTGCCTCGACATCTTCGAACATCTCCCGGGTGTCGGCCACCATGCCGTCTTCACCGGGGTTGAACATCACCGCGTTTGCAAGCATGTGGAATACTTCTCGTTCCAGCTGCGCGCCGTTGACGATCGCTTTCGGAGGCATTAGATCAGCCGATCGCTCGAGTTCGACAGTAGTGCTACTGCTGTCAACGAGTCCGCGAGCGGGAGTGCCTGTGGGCGAGTGTGACTCTTCCGCGTTGCTCGTCGCAGTAGCGGCATTCACAGCGCGGGTGCCGGCCGCGATAGCAGCGCGAATCGACTTGAGGTCGCGAGGTCGACGAATGATCTCGCTGTAGCCGCCAGCATCTTTATCTCGTACCGGGTGTTGGAAGCGAGAGCCGTGTTTGTGGCTGGCGATGTCGTTCATGATGGTCGAAGCCATCTTGCCGAAGTTGCGTGTGGCAGTAATCGTGTGCTTGCGAGGGGTCGGCTCCGGAGTGGGCTCATCGTCCTCCTCAAGCGACTGGCGACGCTTCCTCTTAGGCAACGATTGATTTTGAGTGATCGTGCCACGGCGAGTGCGTTTCGTATGACCGGTTACAGACAGACGATCCGAGTCATCCACATCGTGAAGCGTGTCTGCTGGTGTAGACGGTTCATTCTTGATGCGACGTCGGCTTGTAGGCCGGTCTTCGGACGCAGGAATTGAACTGACGGACTGGCTCCTAGTTGCCCGTAGAGAACCCTCGACTACTGATGACCCAACACTACTTTCACGTGCTTGCCTGTTGCTCTTGCGCACACCTCTCTTTGTCTGTGCCGAAGCCGGTTCTTTGAGCTCAGGCACCTCCCGCATAGGGCGGCTTGGACGCACAGGTGAGGGCGCGCGTGGTTTTGGAGGGCTAAGAGGCTCAATCTCCCTATCAGGTCGTTTGGGCGAGCCTGGGGCCTGGAACGCAGGAGGTTGAGGTTTCCTCTCGCTTTTCCACAATCGTTGACGGTTTGGCGGTGGCGTGCTGAGTTTCGACAGGATATCGTTCATCAAGACACGATTTTGAGGCTGTGGCAAACGAGGCGCGGTGGCTGGCGCCACTGGCTGTTGGTATGGAACATATGGCGGTCTCCCACCATATGGAGGAGTCTGCTGGCCTCGCGATGCCTGTTGTTGCGCAATAGCTTGCTGGTGAGGTGTTCTGGCGGGGTCCTGTGGAGCCACCTGGAAGGGTGGTAGCATGTAGCCGCCCCCTCGAGATGGCTGGCCCTGGTACATGTGTGCTGGATGTCCTTGAGGAGGGTTTTGGTAGGGGTTCGGACTGCCTTGGTACTGCCGCTGTGTGTAAATGACTTGTGCTGGAGGAGCTACTTGATGTGATGGTGCGTATGGCCTCTGCTGACGATCCGCTGTAGGAGTAGCCACCCCTGGCTGGAAACGGTGTTGAGGCGAATAAGGTGCTTGTTGCTGGGGATATTGCTGCTGCTGTGGTGTCATGTTTGGAGGCGGTCCGTGGTGCATGCTTGGCGAGCCAGGAAGAGGACCAGCCTGTGGTGGCATGTTCATGCCAGGAGGTGGGGGCAGCACTGGTCTCGGCGAAGAAGACGCTCTGTTCGCGGCACTAGGGATACGAGGACTACTCATAGCACTAGAGTTCTGACGAGAGTGGTGTGCTGGGTATGGTGGGTGCCCTGGAGGTGGCGATGGCTGCACACCATGGTTGGCATGGTATTTGGGAGGAATGCCAAAGCGAGGGGACTGAGGTGCCATCTCTGATAGCGGAGGCAATGCAGTATTTGAAGATGCACGGCGATGACCGGCATGGTCGTCCTGTGGTTCCGGTCCATGGTTCATAACGGCGTCAATCTTTGCCTGGGAGTAACGTTTTGGTTGAGGTTGCGATGGTGTTGGCGCATTGGATCCAATGGGCGGTCTAGGCGAGCTGGGACTGTTGTTGGCAGGAGTCTGGGTTTGGGCAGGGTCGCGTTGGTTGGCAGCATCTTGCGCAGGAGCCACAGATGGCGCATTGGGGCTCGCTGGTCTGCTCGCGACAGCATCCTCCGCCGTCGTCTTAGCAGCCAACGTAGCATCCCGATCGCGCTCGAGCAGTCTGATTTCCGTGACAGCATTCTCGCGGTATCGTGCGTACAAGCGCATCACCAGTTGAGGGATGAGGTGCGCATGCTGGGCAGCATCGCGCACAGTCGGCAGGCTCGGGCTCGAGACCTTGCGTTTGCGCGAGCCGGGAGAAGTGTCACCGTTGGTCGTCGCATGGTCTCCATTTGTTTGGGGGGTATTGTCCAGATCGCGCTTGACTTCCTCCTTCAATAGGCCCAGGTACAAGTCTTTCAAGGCATCGGGATCCAGGCGGGCAGGGTCGTAGGACTTGTCCTTGGTTACCAGCGGGATTCCTTGCAGGTCGCGCGATATTTTCTGGAAGCTCAGCGAGTCGAAGCCATCCGCACGCAGAGCCTGGAATAGCAGTAACGACTCAAGCGGCGTGTAGGCAGCGGGAAGTGTTGGGCTCATATGTATGTGAATGGCCGGCGTTGGCGTTCGGGCGCAAGACGACGGCGGCGGCGGCAGCAGCAACAGCAACAGCAACAGCAACAGCGAGAGGGCGGAGGAGAGGAGGAGGTTGAGGCACGCTGCTCATCGCGCGCGCGTGGAAGGCCAAGGCGTGAGGATTATTGGATCATGTAGAAGAGTCTCGATGGGTCCGGCGGGATTGTTTGATGGGTTTGATGGGTGGTGCCGCGTCGGGGAGTGAGGTGTTGCTGAGCGTTGCCTCATCGTCCTTCCGGTCGCTTGAGCGTGTCTTGAATTCTTGAACTTCGTCACTAGGGTCAAACCCTGGCTGGCTATATTGGCAACAACCAAAGGTCGTTTGTCTTTGAAAGCATCACGAGCATTTCTTGTACATATACGTGTACACATTTAACTTACATTGCATCGATGGTCAAACCATCATCAAGGTCGATTTCTCATGATGCCGCACTATTGCGAATTCTTTCGTGTATGGTCTTCTGTCGAACAAGGTTGCCCACGATGCAGGTAGGTAGGTAGGTAGGTGAAAGCTTCGTGCGCTCCACATGGGGGAGAAAACATCATCTACAGAAGCATCGTTTCACGTGGGCTTTTCGAACAAGGAAAGAAGAATGTCTATGCGATGCATTTATAAGTCAGCCTTCCGCACTGAATGTAGCCATATAGATTAATGTTACATGAGAAAGTCATCCGTGTCAGATGCTCTGACCTTCCTTCAGCAATCCCACAATAAGGATTTGTTGTGCATAGATGTACATTCTGATATTGCAATTACATTCGAAGGACCCGTGAGAATCGTTTGATAAGGGTCGAGCATAATTCTTACTCCCTATAATATACTCTGTACTATTGAGGCCGTAGTCGAACTTTCATCCACCATTTTCACAAACATCCACACAACCAACATTCGACATTGATCATCATCTTAGGGCTGTCAGGGTTAAACCCGCAACGGCCATTTTCATGAGGCACTGAATCGGGACCCCAAAACGACGTAGGAGGCACCGCTACTCGCTGCAGGGTCACAAGCTTGGGACAACGGTCACCGGGGATAAGTCAGCTCTACAGGGCGGATGTGATGAGTTCCAGGATGCGCAGTCGATGCACGTACAGTAACGCCAAATCCATCTCACATGTGTGTGCCCTGAAGGTATGTACATGTGCACCGTTCACCACCCGTCTGACCATAGCGAATCATTCTCCTGTTGTCCCGAGCGTGCACTAGATCCATCTGCCGTCTGCTCGCAACGATTCACTTGATCTGCTCTTGCCTCGTGCGTTGCGTTCGCATTCCCTCAATCCTTGACGTGGGGCTCTCCTTGCTTGATATTACCCACCGTGCCCTTTCTCCTTAACGGCCGGCGGCATCTGACAAAGGGTCTCTCATCTGACTGCTGCTCGTATCATCTGCGACTCTGCTGCGACTGGCGCATCCATCTCCCTTTCTGCTTCATACCCTACTCACCAGCATCTACCCAACATCTCTTGCTTTCCCTCCATCTCATTAGCTTTCTCAAGGACTCTACCGTCGTGAAGAAACCCCTCATACCTTGCAATCCTCTACATCCACAAACCGCAAGCATGTCAATCAACCGACGTCCCGAGTCGTATGCATTGCTCCGAACGCTCTGCCAAAGCAATGGCTAATCGATCCCCAGCTCCATCGCCCAGAGCTTCGCCGCAGACCTAGACAGCATGTTCGGTCTGTCCACAGGCGAGGTACCCGTGCGATCAGAATCAGGAGGAAACACAAGCAGCGGCCGCCCCGAAGACATCGAACAAGCGCTGAACCAGAAGTACGCGAAACTGCTTTCTCTCCCCAAGCTACACCGGGCCTAAAAGCTGACCACTGCAAAACCCTCACAGAAAGCAAACCCTCAGCTCCAAAGCCGCCGAGCTCGAAGAGCTCGAAGCCCGCATCAAAGCCACCGAAGAACGCCTAGCCAAGTCCCGCAACAACTCGCCCGCGCGCGCAAACTTGCCCCAAGGGCAGGCGAACGTCGGAGCTCCCTTCCAGCAGCAGTCACCCACGGCCCAGAGGACAGGCCACCCTCTCGCACAGCAACCCAGCTACCCTCCCGACAGGCCTGCGACCCAGAGGGAAAACACACAGGCTTTGATGTCGGGTATGCCGGGACACTTGCCTCCGCCTACGCCGCAGGAGTATGCGAGGGAGGAGTATGTTGTTGTGGATGGGGGTGCAGGCAGTGCATATGGACGCGCGGTGAGGTGAGCTTGGGTCGGGATACGTCGATGAGACTGGCATGGTAAAACTCTGGAGATTGTCGTTATGCATTGGCGATCGGGGGAATATGGTAAATTTTATGGGAGCCACAACAAACATGAGGCGCGCAACTAAGGGCTGCTGCTGCTGCTGCGCGCGCAAGAAATCGCATGATGGATTTCAGCTTCGCTTTCTCGAGGCGTAAAATGCATTTGCTGACAAGAATTATTTGACAACTGCTTGCCAGTTGGGGCCAACCCAGCGGCTCGCATGGCATGGCTGTACTTGCTTTAGCTATACATACTACTTTATTTTGCTGCAGCGAGCACTTGAAAGAACCATTTGAAAGAACCACCAGACAACCAAATGTAAATCCAGCCTCGTATCTCGAGGTGGCACCCAAAAACGCCGCGCTCGAAGAACAAAAGACTATCTAACAACACAAAAGTCGGAAAATGAACTTGAGGCCATTCATCATCATCAAGCCAACTTCGGACCGGCCTGATCAAGCCCCTCAAGCCCCTGCATCGGATCCGCAGCCTTCGCGTCCTCCTCGACAGCCATCCTGTCCTCTTCGCTGACGTTGTGCTTGGCGGCGTAGTCTTCCTGTGTGAGCGTATCGTGGTTAGTTACATGTGATATTGTTTCAGAAAAACGCAATGCAACGCCACTGCACGCGAACTTACCTGCTCCCAAATCGCAGTCTTGCTGCCGAGCTTCTCGCCCGCTGCCTTCTGCGGTTTGGCCTGGTTGACTTTGATCACGCGGCCGTAGAGTTCGGACTGGTCCATGTTGTCGATGGCTTCGAGGGCGTCTTCGGCGAGGGCGAATTCGATGTAGCCGAAGCCTCTGTGAGGGTCTTGGGAGGATTTTCTTGGACAAGAGTGTTAGCAAAATTGTACGTAGATATGTGCTTCTTTCACGTTTCTGGTATTTTGTCTTATGTTTGACCACTTACAGCTCGGGTTTGGGCAATGTGACATCTGCGATTTCACCGAACGGGATGAATGCATCGTGAAGTGTTTCGGCGGTGACTTGGCTGTCGAGGCCGCCGACGAAGATTGTTGCTTTTTCACGGGTTTGGTCGGACATTGTTTTTTTTTCTTTCTTTCTTTTGGTGTTGTTCCTGTGCTGTTGACGATGTCTCTTCGACGGTTACTGCAAAAAGTGAGATCCTTGATATCACGTGCAAGCCAGGCTCCAAGTCAAGTCCCCCTCGTTCCGTTCACTAGCTGCCAAGGAGACAGATGTTCGTTACGTCGTAGCTTTGGGGAAGGGACAACGGGACAGCTCAGACAGGAGGCAGCCCGAGACAGCGTCAAATACTACTACTACTACTACTTGATCTCCAGTCAACATCCACATTTCCCCCTTTCTGCTGCAATTCACGCCTTTACTTAATTTGCTCACGCCTTCTGTTCTTGCCTCGCGCATGCCCTCGCCCTAGACCGGCTGTTATCTCTCCGACCACCTCTCCCCAAACAATAGCAGCCCAACGATGGTCCGCTTAAGGGAGATCTCACGGACGGCCGTCTTCGCGTGGTCGCCTGGCTCTGGCGCACCATTGATTGTCACAGGCACTCGCACCGGCGCCCTTGACGACGACTTCTCCAGCGAGACCAAGCTGGAGCTCTGGGACCTTGGCCTCAACCGCCTGGACGCCGACGCCGAGCTCGAGCCTATTGGCAGCATCACCACCGATTCCGGTTTCAACGATATCGCCTGGAGCGAGCCCACTGATGAGCACCCACTTGGAGCTATTGCGGGTGCCCTGGAGAATGGCTCTGTCGACGTGTGGGACGCCGAGAAGCTGCGCTCGGGAGCCAGCGATGCGTTGATCTCGAGGACATCGAAGCACACCGGTGCCGTCAAGGCGCTGCAGTGGAACTCTTACCGCCACAACCTTCTTGCGTCGGCGGGCGCCAAAGGCGAGATCTTCATTTACGACTTGAACAACATGGCCAACCCGTACCGATTGGGTGGCACAGCCGCAAGAGCAGATGATATTGAGTGCTTGGACTGGAACAAGCAGGAGAAGACGGCGCACATTTTGGCTACAGGTAGCAGTGGAGGCTTTGTGACCGTTTGGGACGTGAAGCAGAAGAAGGACATCCTCACTTTGAACAACCAGGGCCGCAAGGCGGTGAGCGCAGTGGCTTGGGATCCCGAGGAGTCCACCAAGCTTGCAACTGCCACCCCCAGCGATCAGGAGCCTGCGATCTACCTCTGGAGTCTGCGTAACAGCGGCACACCTGAGAGGACCCTCCAGGGCCACGAACTGGGTGTGCTCGGCCTCAACTGGTGCAGACAAGACCCCGAGCTTCTGCTGTCCTGCGGAAAGGACAACAGGACAATTTGCTGGAACTCAAGAACTGGCGAGAGATACGGCGATTTTGCCGCAGGCTCGAACTGGGCTTTCCAAACTCGCTGGAACCCTCACAACCCCAGCATTGTGGCGAGTGCCTCTTTTGATGGTAAGATTTTGGTCGCATCTACACAGAGCACCAACTCCAAGCCTGAAGACCAGGCTGCAGCGAACCAAGCGCTCGATGATTCGGATTTCTTTGCGAAGGCACAGACACAGCCGCAGGGCATCACTTTCTCTATTCCTAGAGCGCCCAAGTACCTTGCGAGACCATCCAGCGTGTCATTCGGCTTTGGTGGAAAGCTTGTCAGGCTCAGCACTGATGCGTCGAAGAAGAGCAGAATCAGCATCGAGAGCTTCGCTGTGGAGGCTGGAATTGGCGAGAGCACTACACAGTTCGAGGAGAAGCTCGCATCAGGCGACCTGAGTGGCATTTGCGAGTCCAAGATACAAAACGCAAAGACGGACGAGGAGAAGGCAGACTGGCAAGTCATTGAGACACTGAACACCGGAAAGTCGCGTAAGAAGCTGCGGGAGTATCTTGGTTTCAGTGATGAGGCCGACGATGAACTCGCAAAGGAGACCGAGAAGCTTGGAACCAACGGTGATGCGGATAAGCCTGCAACCAACGGCGAGAAGGATGATGACGACTTCTTTGGAAGTGCTGGTGACAGCGACAACTTCCTCCAAGACCTCGCCGCTACCAAAGGCACTAAGACCAACAACCCCTTCTCAATCTACACCGGCGAGGAGTCTACAGCTGATAAGGGCATTACCAAGGCACTCATGCTTGGCAAATTCGATGCTGCTCTTGACATTTGTCTCAAGGAGGACCGCATGTCTGACGCTTTCATGATTGCCGTTTGTGGAGGCCAAGCCTGCATCGACAAGGCGCAGAGCGCATACCTGAAGAAGAAGGCCCAGGGCCCCAACTACCTTCGTCTTCTCGCCAGCATTGTCGGTAAGAACCTTTGGGACGTTGTTCACAACGCCGATCTGAAGGACTGGAAGGATGTCATGGCAACTCTGTGCACCTACGCCGATAACACAGAGTTCTCCGATCTCTGCGAGGCCCTCGGTGACCGTCTCGAAGAGGCCTACCAGCAAGGCGGAGATGTCAAGACTCTGCGCCGCGATGCCTCATTCTGCTACCTGGCTGGTTCCAAGCTGGAGAAGGTCGTCATCAACTGGGTTCAGGAATTGCAGGAACAGGAGAAGTCTGCCCTTGCGGCTTCAGAGAGCGAGAACGACTTCGCTGTCCACGCGAAGGCGCTCCAGGCATTCATTGAGAAGGTCTCTGTCTTCAGGCAGGTCGCCAACTTCGAGGATGGTGACAAGTCGGCTACCGCGGACTGGAAGCTTGCACCACTGTACGAGCTCTATGTCGAGTACGCTGATATTCTGGCTGCCCACGGGCAATTGGACAGCGCGGAGAAGTACATCAGCCTTCTCCCTGCCCAATTCGAGGGCGCCGACAGCGCGCAGACTCGCCTGAAGCAAGCTACGAAGAAGGCCACTGCTCCTGCTGCTGCTGCTGCAACTAGACAGCCTGGAACGCCTCAGCGTGCTGTTCCTGGTTCTCGTCCGGTTCCTGTGGGATCAATTTACCAGCCTGCAGCTCCACTGATCAACCAAGCCACGAACCCTACCCCAATGGGTACCCAATCGCCGTATGCGCCTCTGGGTGCTACTGGTGCTGCGGCAGCTCCTCGTGGCCCATACGCGCCACCTGCTCCCAACTTCACATCTAACACTGGCTTCCAGCCTCTCAACGCGGCGCCCACGCCGTATGGCCAACCGACTCCATATGGTGGCGGATACCAGCCTCCTCAACAGACATCTTTGCCGCCGCCTCCTCGTGCTGGAACAACTTCTCCCTCAGCATCAGCACCACCTCCATCATCTGCTGCTAAACCCATGGCCAACTGGAATGATATGCCTGACAACTTCCTCAAGACTCGTGAACCTACTTCTCGTCGTGGTACACCCTCACAGCAACCTATCGCCTCGCCGTTCCCGAACGCTTCGCAATCCATGATGTCGCCCCCTCCTCCTGGTGTCTCACACTTCAACAAGCCCACGCCGCCTCTCCCACCACCACCTAAAGCTGGAGAGACCCCGAGAGTCTTGTCACCTCCCGTCCAGGCTCCATTCCAGAGGCCCACGTCAGCTGCCGCTAACGCTTATGCACCGCCACCACCTGCTGCCAACTCCACATTGCCTACGCCTAGTGGTCCTCCAATTCAGCGTGGTGCATCGCCATTCCAGCCGCCACCTTCGACTTCCACCGCGGCGCCATCAACCCGATACGCACCAGCACCAGGCTCAGCACCTTCTCCAGCTCCTAACATGCAGGCACCGCGTCAAGTTGCTCCCAACCCTTACGCTGCTGGTGGACCAAGCCCATATGCGCCCCAAGGCCAACCTCAGACTCCTTATGGCCAGCAGCCGCCACCTGGCGCGGCCGCTGGACCACCTCCACAGAGAACCGGCCCACCGCCTCAAGGACCTCCTCGTAGTGCGCAGCAGACACCAGTGGGCCCGCCGCCCCAGGGCCCTCCTCGTGCTGGCCCGCCTCCGACCGCGCAGGCGCAGCCAACTCCCCCACCTCCTCGCTCTTCCACCCCGGCTAAGTCAAAGCACCCTCGTGGCGACCGATCCCACATCCCTGCCAACGCCCAGCCAATTATCGATCTGCTCTCACCTGAAGTCGCTCGCATCAAGGCTGTCGCACCGCAGGCGTTCAAGCCCCAGGTCGACGATATGGACAAGCGCATCAACATCTTGTTCGACCACCTTAACAACGAGGAACTGTTGAAGCCCGACACTGTCGGCCAGATGGTTGAGATTAGCCGTGCAGTGGCTAGCAAGGAATGGGACCGCGCACAGGCTCTGTTCACGGAGATGCAGAGCGCTAAGCTTGATACTGAGGGTACCCTTTGGATGGTAAGTCGAACTTTCTTTGATGTTTCTAACATTTTCTGGATCCGGTTGCTAACTGTTTGATCACAGGTCGGTGTCAAGCGTCTTATTGCTATTGGTAGAGCCACGAAGGCCTAGAGAGACACATGACTAGGTAACGTGAAACAATGCAACGATATAGAGTTCACTTGTGCAATCGTTTTGGCAGTTGAGAGCATGATGAATCATGGCTGTGTATATACAGTAAAAATTGACCTTTCAGCGCACGCATGTGGATTCACAGGTATGTAGCCACAGACACGCATATGTACACCGCGTCGGCTGGACGCATGATTATGATTCCTGAAACCCTGATTCCGATTTAAGCTACATCAACGCGTGCAGCACCTGACCTATACTCTCCCAGTCGACGATGTGATACCTCCGTCGACAACGATCGATTGCCCTGTGATGTATCTTGCTTCGTCTGAGACAAGAAACACTACAGTATTGGCCACATCCCATGCGTCGCCCATGCGTCCCATCGGTACTTGAGCATCCCGCGTCGCTTTGAAAGCCTTGTAATCGCCATCTGCATATCGCAACGCCATCTGAACCGTGTACGGCGTTTCCATCAGTCCAGGAACAACTGCGTTCAACCGTACGCCCCTCTCCGCGTATATCACTGCGGTTGCTGACGTAAATTGCAGCAGAGCGGCTTTGGCCACGTTGTACGCGATCTGAGCTTTGCCAATATACCGAAGACCAGCAATACTGCCAACACTGACTATCGCCCCCGACTTCTGCGCTTCCATGATTGGCAACACATAATGACAAGCCAGGTAAACACTTTTGAGATTCACTTCCACCTGCGCATCCCACATCGCTTCGCTCATACTCGCAGGACAACCCGGCTCCGAGCGTCCAACGTTGTTGACCAGGATGTCGATCCGTCCATGCTTCTTCACGCACGCTTCCACCAGCGCTGCCACGGATTCGCCGTCAGTGGCATTCGTTTCCACGACGTCGCATGTCCCGCCCGCAGACCGGATGCGGTCTCGTGTGATTTCTGCTGAGGTGATACTGCGGTTGCCGCCGAAGATTTTGGCGCCGCGAGAGGCGAGTTTGAGGGCTGTGGCTGCGCCGATGCCCCAGGTTGAGTCTTCGGCGGAGGATGGTTG
Organism: Cladosporium cucumerinum; assembly: GCA_023634325.1. NCBI lineage: Eukaryota > Fungi > Ascomycota > Dothideomycetes > Cladosporiales > Cladosporiaceae > Cladosporium > Cladosporium cucumerinum. The sequence continues at coordinate 347,364 of JALDQA010000001.1, forward strand.
GTGCTGCTGGCCGAGGCCGATGATTAGGGCGATTTTTTTGGTGAGGTCTAGCATCCTTTATTTGATCTTTGGGAAGGGCAAGCTTGGGTTTGATTCTGATGTATTGTTTGGTGATGCATATTTGTCCGGTAAATATTTTATTCTCTTTAGTATGGCTTGGGACGGTTGGGAAGGCGACGGAGATCGTAGAAGGGAAGCGGAGTTTGCGTGTGCGGCTTCTCCGAAGCATGAGCGGCCGTTGTGTATTGACATCGGCCTACATTAGTAGTGACACTTTTCTCCTCGGAATCGATGCAAAGAACCGACTGTTGCTAGGCAGTAACAATTCTCCATAATGGCCAATTTACAGGACTACGATCTCGACCACCCTATCGATTCCCAACAAACCGGCCTGAGAAGAGGACTGACCTCCTACGGCGATGCTCAATTCTCACTATTCTTACGAAAAGTGTTCATCAAAGCCGCCGGATACAGCGAAGACGCTCTTTCAAGGCCCATAGTTGGCATCGTCAACACGAACTCTGGCTTCAACCCATGCCACGCCCAAGTCCCTCAGCTCGTGGAGGCTGTTAAGCGAGGCGTTCATCTTGCGGGAGGCCTTGCTATCGAGTTCCCGACTATCAGCCTCCACGAGTCTTTCTCTTCGCCTACCAGCATGTTCCTCCGGAACTTGATGTCAATGGATACAGAAGAGATGATCAAGGCCCAGCCAGTGGATGTTTGTGTCATGATTGGCGGTTGTGACAAGACTGTTCCTGCACAGTTGATGGGAGGTATATCTGCCAATAAGCCAGTACTGCCACTGGTAGTGGGCCCCATGATGCCGGGCTCGTTCAAGGGCACTCGCATTGGTGCTTGCACCGATTGCAGGAACAATTGGGCTTCTTACCGGGCTGGAGAGATGGACATTGAGGACATTGCAGATATTAACTATGAACTGGCTCCTACGGTAAGCGCACCGATGGATTTCAACCACGGATTGCTGTTGACATCTTCTCCAGGCCGGTACTTGTGGTGTGATGGGGACCGCAAGTACCATGGCGTGTATTACCGCTGCTCTGGGTCTCATGCCTTTCGAGGGCGCATCAGCTCCTGCTGTGTCCTCAGCAAGGATCCGCGTGGCGGAACAAACTGGTAGTGCAGCAGTCAACGTAGCTTCGGACGACGATTTCAGAGCGCAGAGCCTTTTGACCCGGGAATCGTTCATCAACGCCATCACCGTACTGCAAGCCATCGGAGGTTCGACGAACGCGATCGTGCACCTGATGGCCATCGTCAATCGGCATCCGAAGCTTGCTGGCTCCATTACGCTCCAGACCGTCGACGAGATTGGAAGGAAGACACCTTTATTAGTGGACCTGAAGCCGAGTGGTGATAACTACATGACCGACTTCTACAACGCTGGCGGCATGCTGGCGTTGCTGCACACTCTACGTCCGCTCTTGTGTCTGGACGCGAAGACCATTACCGGCGAGACGCTTGGCGAGCGGCTCGATGCGCATCCGTTCAAGTCTTTCCCATACTCAACCACTCTTATCCGAACACTCGACAATCCGTTGTACGACAACTCAGCACTGGTCGTTCTCTCCGGTAACCTTGCCCCAGGAGGAGCGATACTGAAAGCGGCAGCATCCAAAGATCGACACCTGCTCGAATTTTCTGGCCGTGCTGTTGTCTTCCAGAACACTGCAGACCTGGCGATGCGTATCGATAGGGACGACCTCGAAGTCGACAAGGATTCTGTCCTCGTGCTCAAGAGCACAGGTCCTATCGGGAACCCAGGTATGCCGGAGTCTGGCGTAATACCCATCCCAAGAAAATTAGCTGGCATCAAGGACATGTTGCGGCTGTCAGATGGGCGGATGTCGGGTACTGCTGGCGGAACCATTGTCTTGCACATCTCCCCTGAGTCTGGAATGGTGGATTCGCCATTTGGTATCTTGCGGGACGGCGATGTCATTGAACGTAGCGTGTCGGCGCGTCGCCTTCATGTTCAGTTGACTGAGGTCGAGATCCAGGAGCGGATCTTGGAGCGTCAGGCGGTCCTCGCGAAGGAGAATCAAGTTGTGGAGGGCCAACGGATTCTGGGAGTCAAGAGAAGGGGTTATCGCGGTCTGTACGAGGGTACTGTGAACCAGGCCGAGCATGGGGCTGACTTCGAGTTCCTTACGGCGAATGGAAGTCTCAGTTAGACGTAGATAGACTTTACAAATTTGCCTCGATGGAAGCCATTATCGAGATCTTGATTCCATGTATTATTGCGCGCGTATGCGTATGTCCTCTGTCGTCGATACTTCACTTTCTCTTGTGCTCAGCGCAACGATGAAAATCTCGTCATATGGATACATAGCTAGTCATAATCTCGATGCACCAATACTATCTTGACTTTTCTCTCAAAGAGCGGGCTCGTCAACCGCCAGGCCTGAGTTGGGAGACCACGGAGATTCCGAAGCAAGCGTTTTTGGTGGGGAATGTCTTCTCGGCAGCTCCGCTTTGCGCTCTTCGGACCTCCGAACATCTCGAGTGATCTTGTGGCTCCCATAACATGTAATAAGAACAATATTCTTGTGAAAATTATTCTGGCATACCCATTAAAAATTTGATTCCATATCTCACTGTCACGACTGGGCACAGATTGTGATCAAAATTGGGGAGTGCAACACCTTCTGACATACCACTTCAACCATCAGTCACAATTCCAAAGATCATGGATGCTCCGCAAGAAGATGCCCCCCAACGCAAAGGCAGAATCTCGCCGTCGAGCGCGCGAGCCTTTGCTACTGCCGTTTTGGCCGGAAATGGCTTATCGGCAGAAGATGCTGCTTCGGTTGCTGACTGCTTGGTCGCCGCTGATCTGCGTGGCGTCGACACTCACGGCATCAACCGCCTACCATCCTACATGACTCGCGCCCGAGAAGGATTGACTGATCCAAAAGCGCAGCCCGTGGTCACCGAGCTCACTCCGGTCGTTGCCCAAGTTGATGGCAAGAATGCGTTTGGTGCCATTCCCTCGAAGCTGGGCATGGCCAAAGCTATCGAGATGGCCAGCACGTTCGGCATCGGCATGGTGTCCATCAAACACTCAAATCACTTCGGCATGTCTGCCTGGCTGTGTCAACAAGCTATAGACGCCAACATGTTGAGCTTGGTCTTCACCAACTCATCACCAGCTCTGCCAGCTTGGGGTGGCCGATCCAAGCTTCTCGGCGTCTCGCCTATCGCATGCGGCGCACCCGGAGAACATCCATTTATCTTGGACATGGCACCTTCGATTGCCGCGCGAGGCAAGATCTACAAAGCGAAGCGAAGAGGCGAGAAGATCCCCACGGATTGGGCACTTGACGGCGAGGGTCGCTTCACTGATGACCCTGCTGCTGCTCTAGAGGGTGTTATGCTTCCCATGGGTGGCCCAAAGGGCTCAGCGCTCGCTGTAATGATGGACGTCTTCTCTGGTGTCTTGTCCGGATCTGCATTTGCGGGCCACGTCACTGGACCTTATGACTTCTCGAAGCCCGCGGACGTAGGCCATTTCCTGATAGCCATCAAGCCCGACTTGTTCGTCAGCGCAGCAGAGTTCCGTGAGCGCTTGGAGTACTTGTACCAGCGCGTCATCGGCTCTGATAAAATGGAGGGTGTTGATAGGATTTACTTCCCTGGAGAGATTGAGCAGCTGAACCAGGTGGATCGTGAGGCCAATGGTATACCTTTCGTGCAGGCTGAGATCGACGCCTTGAACGATGAGGCTCGAGCTGTTGGTGCCCCGCTCCTGTGTGTGGACCGATGGGAGGAGTGACACGATGGTGGCGACATACCTTAGCTGTAGATATGTCTACCAAAAATACGGCAATGATAGTGTTTACGATTTCCAGATTTTCACTGTAATTGACGAGTATCGGTGCAGCCTCACTACAGTGATAACAACTTGTATCGTTCAGCATGAAGATCCTTCGACATCTGCTGTCCAAAATTGCATCATGTATCGCACTCTATAGCATATTATGGCAACGCTACAGGTATATAGACTCTATCTTTCATTGATCTGTTGACTTTATCGCCGCCTTTGCCAGAAATTCGCACATGTACTCATCCTCAGGCGCAACCTCGAAGTCGAACCTTATTAGGTCCTCCTTGTAAGGGAACATGAGCTTTGAAGTCACTCTACCGTTGCAGTCAGATAACGTGAATACGTCATTTGTTGCGAGCAGTGATGGGGCCAACTTACTCATGATGCTCTTTGGAGGCCTGGTAAGCAGCCAGGGCTTCACGATCATGGTGGTAGCTCAACAACGCATACTGGAAACCTTTGCTGCGCTCGATCGGGTCGGTGATCGAAGGTCCTCCGACAAGTAGGCGGTTGTCCTTCACGCATGACAGGTCTTTGAGCTTCTTAAGACTGCTCGCAAACAAGTCTTTATGCGCTTGTGAGACTTCAGATCGGAACTTGAAGAGCACTGCGATGTATTAGGACATGATTTCAGTCATGTATAAGCCGGCACAAACCTATGTGAACGATGGTCATTTTTGCGTATCGTTGACTCTAAATCGATTTAAAATGGTACAATGGAAAGTGATTTTGCAATTCTTAGGGAGATATGGATAGGATGTTGGATGAATGCCCCGAAAATGTTTATTAAAGTCTCATGGGCCTCGGATAATACCCATTTGCCTTTTATTGTACAAGAAGGGAGGGCAAAGGCCGAAACGGAACATCCGACAGCCCGGACGGCTTCGAAGGGCTTAGAGTGAGCAAGTCTTAGTACGTTCACATGGTTGCGATTGACATCACTAATATCGCCTATCATGAAACCTCAGATATACAATTTGCATCAGCTGTTTCACTCTTGACCTAGGCGAGCTGTTGTATTGATTGTGTTGGTAGTTTCAAGTACATAGCCAAGAACAAATGCAATCGCTTACACGCAGTGTATCCAAACCTTTGACAGCTGGATTTTCTGAACGCTTGGCAAACGGTTAATCTCAATACAGTTTCCGCTCCGCTCCGTCTTCGCAAACTCCGTCAATCACTTACGATGGCGGACATTACACCCACAACGTCTCGAAGACGGCAGGTACGACGTCTACGTATTGCTTGCAAAAGATGCCGTCAACGGAAAATTCGCTGCGATGCAGCAAGTCGGTGTGGTGCCTGTGTGAGAACCGACACGGAGTGCATCTACGAAGACGATCTTCCGGCATCAAGGCGAACTCAGCTGCATCACCATTCGCCTTCGCCATCTCTACCGCCGAGAGCCACAGGCGGAAGCAGAAGCAATGCTGACGACAGAAGCTTCAACGATGCGACAAATGGCATTGAGGCGAATGATGTTGCAGCCAACCATGGCTACTCCCAGTCTTTTGTGTCGGCGGCTAATGCAGTCATCCAAAGCGAGAACGGTGCTGAAGGTCAGAGAAACCCGTCGCCGGAACAGAATCTTTCTCATCAAGTTGGCTTGGTATCACTCTCTGCCGGAGGCGACCCAAAGTACATTGGCTCTTCGGGCGGTTACTTCTTTACACAATTACTCGGGTCTACTAATGCGAGCCATGACAGCAGACGGACGGGTAGCACGGAACAGTCGCAGGGCGTGCGCCGACATGAACGCGATATCGCTATCAAAGCCTTTCAAAATATCCCCGTTGGCCTTCCTGCAACAGAAACACTGACGAAGCAGCTGTCGGAAGCCTTTTTCGACACCATCCATCTGCAGTATCCATTTCTACACAAGCCTAGTCACGAGAGGCTCATCTGCGAAGCCTTCAATTCCGACATCCAGGACGAGATCGGTACTTTCCAAGTCACAATGGTTCTCTCCATCTCAGCACTCGTTCTTTCTCGTCGATCGCATGTCGAGCTTCCGTCTGCAGGATGGTGCGCCGCTGCGGTGAAGAAATTCTCGAGTCTTCATGTCGAAAACTCATTACGAGGATTGCAGTGTCTCTTACTCTTGATGATTTATGCCATGCACAGTCCTTCTTCTCACTTCAACGCCTGGTTGATCAATTACCAATGTATAGCCATGGTCATTGATCTCGGCCTCCAAAGAGAACCGTCGAGAGTAACTTCGCTATCGCGTCTCCAGAGGGAGATGCGGACAAGGATATTCTGGGTCGTTTACTCGCTTGACAGGAAGTTGAGTACTATGATGGGCCGACCAATTGGACTCCGCGACGAAGCCTGTGATCTCCGAGTATGTTTTTGTCTCTGCAATATGTGATGTTCCCGGTCGCTAATAGTATCGTAAAGCTGCCAACTCAAGTCGACGATGAACTACTCGAACAAGGCAATGATCTCCCGATTCCCGCGGCACAGGCCAGCCACATGGCTTTGGCTGTCCATTTCTTTAAGCTTGCCAGGATGAATTCTGAGTTGAAGTATGTCTTGCACAGCGTCAACCGAGAAACGCCTTCTTACGCATATCCTGCCATTCGTGACATTCTGCAATGGCAAGACAACATGAGGACTCAGCTTGATGAATGGTATGCCGGCATACCCTCAGACTCGACCACGCACTCCAAATATGGCGAATTGCTATGCAAGACACAATATCACACGATGAAGATGATGCTCTTCCTTCCGACGCCAGGCATTCCTCAACCTCGCCCGGAGTCTTTGAAACGCTGCTATGAAAGCTCCATAAGCGCTATCAAGTTGTTCCGAGACCTCTACACTCGAGACATGCTTGTCTACAACTGGAGTACATGCCATGCTGTCATCTTGCATGCTTTCTGCCTGATTTACTGTTTCTCAACAGTTGCACAGGTCCGCATGGAGACCTCTACGGAGACCTTGCTCACTAGTATCCGAGCCGCCTCAGATGTATTGAGTGCCACAGGCGAGTACTGGGCTGGGGCGAAGAGATCGCGGGATCTTCTCAACGAGCTAGCCAGTAGGGTGCTTGTGCATGATGTGTACAGAGCGAGGACATCACATCAAGAGGCTCCGATATCTGCTCAACCAGCGCCAAGTACCGTTTCTAATGACACCTCCAACCTGAATACCACCCATGATATGCCCTTCTCTGCGCCAGCTTACGAGATACCACATCACAGCGGAGGTGAAACCGACAATGGAGACACTACTCAAGGTATTCAGTGGGACCAGCAAGACCTGTCATTCCTCTTCGACGGCTTTCCTTATGGCACCAACTCAGACGGGCAAGATCTTGACATTGGGAGCCTCTTTGCCGATGCTGTCAATTTCCCTGGGAACAGTGGCGAGTCATCCGATATGAGGATACAGGCACTGAGCACATATTCATCTCAATGGCAGGAGTCAGGCTCATGATGCCGAGATGCCAGTTCAGACGGATTGCTGCACTTCCGATGCACGATTGAAAGGCTGCAACGTCATGCGCTCGAAGGATTCTTAGTGGAGCTCGGCGGGGTTCGAGTCTTTGCCACTCCGCCGAGTATGATGTGTGCGCAATATAACTTAGGCATATATTTCAAACCACGAGTTCTGCATCTCGTATTGTTTGGGGGTGGATTCGTTGTTACATGAACCGCCGCGCATATTCGTCGCTGTCCCCGCGAAGGGCTAATCGCGCCATCAAGTGTTATCGAAAATGGCTGCAACTACGTCTCATGTGCAAGTACAAGGGCGAAACTTGTGGAAAGATGATGAACGTGTAAGAGCAGCACCCAAAGTCTTGACCACAACACGTGTGCTAACGCTATGCAAGTTTTTCGTAAAAGGCGTCGTGTACCAAGCGCACTACAGCGATGACTTCACTCCTGGCGGACGCGATCTCATATCTGATGATCGTTTTGCACAGCTACAGCATGATGTGAACCTATTCCAAGAGCTAGGAATAAATACTCTTCTTATCTGTAGGTTCACACGGGTTTCTGACCGCCACATGCGCTGATTTGTGAGACACGATCGACTCTGCAAAACCTCATGCCAAGGCTATGAAGCTGCTCGAAGAGGCAGGTATTCATGTCTTCATTGTCAGTATCGCTGCTGTATTTCGGTTTAAACCTTCATTTGACTAATATCACAATGAGTGCTCTAGACGCTTTCGACTATCAAGCACTGTATTCACAGGCACAATCCTTACGGGACATACGATGAGGATCTTCTCACTGCCTTCTTCCAAACAGTCGACGCCATGGCCAGCTTTCCCAATGTCCTGGGAATCCTCATTGCCGAACATCTGATCAACAACTCAGACTCAGAGAAATGTGCCCCGGTCATCAGAGCCGTTGTTCGAGATGTGAAGCACTACATGGGATTGAAGCATCGAATTTGCGGACAACATCCTCTGCCTGTAGGCTTTGGTGGCGGCGGGTACAAATACGACAGGAAGGTCCTGGACTACATGACGGCGGGTGACAGAGGTAGCTGTGTTGACTTCTGGACGGTTTGTTCTTTGTCACCAATGACTGCATCGTGGACATAACTGACAACAGAAAAGTGTACTGGGTTTCAGCTAGCCGGAAAATCAGTTACAGATATGAAAGGCCGTGACGAACTGGTACGCGAGCCAATACTCCATATACGACTTCACAACTGATTAACATTCGACAGATTGAGAAGTACAACGGCATCAAAATCCCGATCGTCATTTCCGAGTATGGGGCCGGGGACACCACGAAGTCGCCTCGCACATTCGCCGAGACTCCAACACTTTACTCACCGGAAATGACGGAAGTTTTCTCTGGTGGCTGTGTGTACGAGTTGTGGCAAGGATCCAATTCTTATGGCCTTGCTCAATTTGAACCCAACGCCGCCACTTACGACGCACGAAATACGTCTCAAGCGGGAAAAGTTGCAGAGAAGCGCGAGAGTGGCCTTGGGACGTTATCGCTGTTCGAAGATTTCGTGAATTACAAAGCGCAGCTCGCTGCTTTGCCACAGATACCGACCAGCGCGAACGAAAGTTTGGCTAAGCAGCAAAGGATGCGAGAAGCTCAGAGTCCGACATCTCGGGAGTTCGATATTAAGGGTGCAGTGCCTGAAAGCTGTGTAAACTGGTTTGCGATTGAAGAAGGGTTAATATCTCAGGGTTGAAATCAGATATTATCGCATTATAAAGGTATTTATTATATGAACTCAAAGAAATATGTTAAAAATGACCATTCTATGTGGCCATCTTCTTAGTATACGGGCTCTTGCTCCCAGATTGGTACCCTGCGTAGGTCACCATCATCTTCATGCCTCCAATCGATCTTTCCCTTTTCGTTGAACCAAGCCTCTTCATCCGTGATGTTCAGAAGATCTTTTCCAACGGTCTGTTTCGAGGTGGCAACTTCATGTTTCGACAAGCCATACTTGTCTCGTGGAATCCAAACAATCGGGCACTCCCTAATGATGGCAGGGTGTACATATGCTTCATCATGCTCTTCTTGAGTATAAGGGCGGACAGGAGAGCCGATAGTCGGCCAGATAGTCTGGATGGTTTGGTGGGCAGCAGTAGTTGGAGCAAAGAAGCCTTTGATTCGTTGTCCGAGGGGCAGCTTGTCCTTTGGCGTGTAGGTCTGGGTTTGAGCGGTTGGCTCGGTCGGGTGCTCGCTGTAAGGGGACTGAGTCTTGGCTTGGTCATCTTCGCTAAGCGTTCTCGCCTTCTCAATGTCGTCTGACACTCGCGCATCACCATAGTGAGCACTGGCGTTCTGGGAGGACTGGCTTCCGACAGCTCCGCTTGCGAACTCTTCATTGAGCTTCCTAACCTTGCGCTTCAGCCAGATCTGCCACAGGATGGTCGCGACGAGGAAGACGACCATCAAGACTAGAGGCCCGATCGAGCTCGTGGTGTTGCCAATTCCGATACCGAACAAGCCGATGAGGCACAACTCAGAAATATATATTCCTGTCGTAAGTTGGAACAAAGCGCGACCATAAGACTCGCCGCGTGTCGACACATCGGTTCCGAGAGTGAAGATCGAGCTGTAGCGGAAGGAGAGGTACAGTAGGGTAAAGCCGACAGTCGCGAAACCTAGCACCAATGGTGCGATTGAAGAGTATGCAAGGGCTTTTAAGTCAGCACACGATCATATATTCCACGGTAGTATGTCCTTACCAATTACTCCCAAGTTTGTGAACTTTGGGTAAAGGGATCCCCAGCCTAAGCCTCCCAGGTTGACGTAGCGGTTGTACATCTTGCGGGGCGTCTTGTCCAGGATATTGCCAAGGACCAAAAAGAACAGAAGCGGTGCTATCTGCAGCAACTGCATGGCTGCATTCATAAGACCGAAGAGAATGAAGTAAGAAATGTAGAAGTTCGAAGCCTTCGGCAGGTTCTCGGCCAGTAGCGATACAGCGCTGGTAGGATCGGATACGATCTGCGAGGCCACACTGGCAGCACCACTGGCAAACGTGGTAACAAGGAAAACTTGGATGACCTGGAAGGGAAAGTACCTGCAGAAGTGTCAGCCCGGGAAGCTTTTCACACCTTGTTCAGTTGTGCCGCCAAGTGGATCTCGGGTTTGCGCAGCCACAACCATTGAGCAGTACTGACCAGCCTTGTACCTTCATCTGAACTCGACTCTCAGTCGGCTCAAACATTCTAGCCAGTATACCACACACGATAGGCACTAGAGCCATCAACACAGCGAGTAGGCTGGAATATTGTCAGATTTCATTTTCATGCAGTCTTCGCTATTGAGAACTTACATCACAGGCAAGAGACCGGTGACGACACCCAGAATGACCGGTGGTATTGAGTCGATGAAGCTTAAGAATTTCACATTTTCCGTCAGGTACTAGTCATGTTAGTTGTTGCTCTCATTGCGCATAACGAGTCTACTCACGTTGATGTTGCTGATAGCACCAATGACTGCCACAGGGATTGTCCAAAAGATGCACAAAAACCACACAAATGCAGTCGCGAGGATGTTCAAGATTCGTGTCTTCGCGGCAGGCTTAATGGTGTTCTTCCAGATCTATGTTTGCAACATTAGTATGATTCAAGTTGGAACAGTAACAAGCAAACTTACGACATTGTCTGGGTGAGTTCCGAGTTCGGCAGGTGTCATCTTGATCTTGTTCTTCATGCCAGTGTTCTGGAAGACGGCGTAGGCAGCCTGGACGGTCTCGAATTCGACGAAGCATGCACCCTGAGGTTTCGATCGATCATTGCGTGTCACCTGTTGTTTCTTTGAGACATCCGGGATGAGGCGCTTCAATTCGTCCCGAGACCACTCAATTGTGTCGACCTTCTTGCCAAAGGGCAGGAATTTCAACACCTGGAGACGGTGAGTCGGGCGGTCCTTCTTGTTGATTTCGATTGCAGGTTGTTCCCCGTTAGCGCCAGGTGTCACGGCACTGGGCTTGTTCTTTTTCTCGGCCTTCAATTGTCTCTTCACGAATTTCTCGAGGAGCTTTGTCTCTGAAACCTCGAGCTTGTTCGCGGCGGTGTCTCTATCATCCACGTCCTCAGCAAGCTCTTCAGGCACGTTGACAAGCCACACAGCTCGAACGCCAGCGTATTCTCTCCTGATGTGTTCCTCGTTACGGGCTTCTTCCGGGACATTGGTGAACAAGACTGTCCTTGTAGAGATACGGCTTGATTCGAATGGCGACGCGAGGTGTTGTTGACGAAGTTTGGTCAAGTAAATGGTCTCACGAGAGATCATGAACAAGACCCAGGATAGGAATGTCCACGCGACGAGTGCTTGAGCGTAGTAACGATTTCCCGGGGTGATGTTGCTGAAACTAAGGATGTCCAGGCCGCTCTGGCCACCGCCGCCAGTCGCGTTGACCGGGAAAAGAACAGGCCAAGTTATCAGGCAGCCGACAAAGCACATCAAAGCCAGCATCTTGAAGAACCGGAGCCATAGATAGTTGTCGATCGACGAATGACCGAGAACGTAATCATCGCTGAGGCGAGAGTACTCCTTAAGCCAGCCAAATAACCCGGGTGTGCGTTTGGGTGACAGCTCTGGCTTTCGCAAAGCTGCGAGGTAGGATCGAGGTTGATACACTCGGTCAATGCGACGCGAAAAGATCAAGAAGAGGAGAAACACGACTACAGAGATGAGGAAGACTGGCGCCAAAGTCGACACCATTCCACTCAAAGAGTTGCTTCCTCCACCGCGGTTGCTGCCAGCCTTAGGCCATCGTCAGTTGATGCAATCATTGCTGTCGCATGACCTGACTACTTACCTGCTGCTCCCGTGCCACGAGGACAGGCATGGCCATACCGGAGTTTGGTTCCATGTTGGCGTGTTGTTCAAAGTGTGCCAAACAGGACAGGGAGTGGCTCAGTCAAAGTATTACAGATGTACAGCCATGAGATGACATGGCGGCGCTGCCAACCATGGCCCGCTACATGACCATGAACCACCTTTGCAGAGGTCGCCAACGGCTCCTCGAAGTCAATCCCAGACCATGCCATCTTATGGGATTTGCCATTCGTCGTCATGTCCGAGGTGAGCTCTCCCGCGGTACCCCATGAAACTCAAACCTGAACGCGCAGGATGACAGGAAAGGGAAAGAGTTACAGTAGATTTTCGAGCACGAGAACGAGCGGTCGCCCTGACAGCGAGAAAGTACCTCGCCATTGGCAGGCAGAGCTATATTGATGTTGGCGTAAGCTGATCTCAAGGTCACGGGCTCACGGGTTACTAGTGCCGGCCATGGCTCCGCGCGGCCCTTAACACTCGCGGAGCGAGTGCCGTGCAGCTCAATGAACATTGCAGCTCAACGATAATCAAATTGATGCCTATCTGTTCGCACGGAGCTCATCCATTATATAGAGCTATTGAGGCATGAACTTGGTGCAGTGTTGCTTATATAATAGTCTCCAAACCACAGGTAGGATGTAAGAAATCACCTTCTTTGACCGTCGCCTATATTCAGCCTCATCTGCACAGCGGATAAGATTACGAGCCTTCTCAATCTTATCATCCTTATGTGTGCATACTATCTTACGTGCACCTGCAGCTGTAAGAACACTACCACATTGAAGCTGAGTTCGCTTTTGTAGGCTCCAAGCCCTACTAGCTGCTTGTGCTACTATAGTGTATTGTAGCTCATCGATTGCTTCAGCTCCTTTAAGAGCCTGAATTGCTGCACCACGTAAGATTGGCTCTAACCGCGTGCGTAATGCTTAGTTAAGAGTCTTATCATCTAATATAGTTTGGAAGCAACGATTGAGTGTTCTCACAGTTCGAGGTGTTGCTAGCTCTGATAACTGTACAAGCAGTAGCGTTGGTGTTTGTTGCTGCCTAATCGCTGCAATACGTGCATGTACGTGATTAAGAATTGGAGTCGGATTATATAGCCAGATGCCAGTCTTCTCAAATGCTGATTTGATCGTTGATGGTAAGAGAGCTTGCTTCCTAAACCTCTTAAAATCACTAAAGAACTCAAGCTTATTATAATCGCTACATTCGAGCCGTACAGATCGATTAACAGCTTCTGCATGCTAATGCTTATATAGCTAAAAGACTACAACATCAAGAGGCTATAGGAAGTGTATTAAATGCGAGGGTAAGCTAAAAGGGATAATGCAGTGTTCTTCGCAGTATGTGATAAACTCAAGTGTATAGTGCGAGCTATAACTATTGAGTAGTAGGAGCTGCTATGAGCCACATTGGTAATGAGCTGAGTACCTCTCGAAGTGCGTAATCTATGCAAGCATAAGCTCGTCGTTCATGTAGCTAGTATCTGCGACTCCTACAAGTATATCGTCGTATAGGCTCTTAAACTAAGAAGCTTAATGAGTTTTAGCTGTAATTATAAGCATTGCAGGAGCTGTATAGCCAGCTGCACTGATTGCTTCTACCACTGTGAGGCTCTCACAGTTACTAGCTATCGGCAAGCTGTGTACTTGTTTAGGGTGTTCTGTAAGGATATAGTAGCCTTTGCTGATCCCTATTCTCAAGCCAGTTTCATCTATATTCTAACAATCCTCAGGCTGGATGCTGTATTCATCGAGCAGTGCACCAAGCTGTACAAACTAGCTCTCTATGTCCTTAAGATCGTATGCAGCTGCATGTATAGCCTCCTAAGGTACCTGCCTTCTCTTCACAAATGTCGGATGTCGCTTAAGGAAGCGTGAGGTCCAGTTTGCAGTTACTGTTAGTGCCGGCTCCGCACCCTCATAACAGCAGCGGAGCACTGAGTTAGCGCTAATCGTGATTGCTCGCATGCGCGTATAGACTCCGAGTCGCTCACAGCGACGTAGGTACGTAAGTAGTACTTCTTCTTGATCACTGCTAAGTCTTATATTCGTAGGACTGCGTGTTGAACGACTCTCGGAGCCCTGAAGGCGCCTACGAAGGCGTTGGTAGGGTACTTGGAACTCAGTAGCCAGAACAGTGATTGGCAGCAGCTGAGTCAGCTCGGATTGGTAGGTGACTGCACGCTCAATGCGAGCCTCAACTTGGTGGTATTCAGTAGTCATATTGGCGTAGATATAGGGCATATAGATAGCCTAATAGATAATAGATGAAGCATGTTCATTGAGCTGCAATGTTCATTGAGCTGCACGGCACTCGCTCCGCGAGGGCACACGGCCGCGCGGAGCTATGGCCGGCACTAGTACGTGGTCGCCGCCCCAAAAACCCCAATGGCAAGCCGCATCATGTGAGCGTCTTTGCTTAATCGTGCTGGACAGCCAGAGTGATTGTCGCTCGTTTCCTGAGCCGATAATCTGGACGTCCTGAGAGATTAGTATATCAATAAACAATTTGAAAACAGACGACCATCTCAACGGCAGCAATTCCTCCCATCGTGCCCGAGACTTTAGAGGCGCACGCCTACACGGTTGTCGCAATCTCACGAGATCGGGGAAATTGCTTGCCATCGGCCATGCTCGGGGCCCAATCGCGTTCCGTGCCCTACGAACAATAAACACAAGCTGTGACGAGTCACGATCGTATGTGCTCTCTTTCGACGATTCAACAATATCCATCGGGCATCTGCGTAGTATCCTGCCTGATTACTGGAGCCAGCAGCTCTGGGCGAGACCATCTCTATGCAGCAGATGATGCGCACTTGGCAGAACTTCTGTTATGATGTCGGAACGCTTCCTTCAAGTGGACACTCGATAAAGACGAGCTTCATTCATGCGTGTATCAATCGCGAAATACCTTCAGATACCCCAAGAAATGACGTTACTCACATCGATGCCGCAATCGTGTAACGCACCGACAAAGGAAGGATGATGTGCTGCCAGGATCGAACGCCTTGGCTTCGAGTTAGACTTCCGGCAGCCGACGCCACATACGCACTGTACGTAGCGGCGATTCATGTTCGATTCGAGTGTTCCTCCAACCTCGAAGTCTAAGCCGTTACTACGTCAGTCTCAGCTTTGGTGGCTGGCAATTGCCATCGCGGCATCGTCTCACCAACATCAATCCTACAGGATCTGCAAACCATCGACCGATTCAGGTCCCGCTATGTCGGCAACACCCAAGCAGCGATCCCCAGGTTCTAGATAGTAGCTTACGGCCTGTACTATACTGCTTCAAATTGTTTAATTGCAATTTTTCTTTCCCAGCGTCGTGATGTTCAAGCCTCTGTACCTCAATCACCCTCGCACCTAATTCTAGCGGAAAGGAAAGAAAAAAAACCAGAAAACACACCATCAGATACAGCTGGCAACCATCGTAACCTCGACTCATTACGTGCGGCACAAACCCATTACCACGAATCATGACCGATCAATCCGACGTCCAAAATAGCCCGTCTTCGTCGAAAGACTCATTGTCATCACCAGACCATGACACGCAAGCGACTACACCTGCCTTCAATAGGAAAGACAGCTGCACTCACGTGTTCCCTTCGAAGCGTACACCTACAGGTCTAGCGGCATCGAGTGATAGTTCTGGCACTAGTTGTCGCGCACACAACCGAACCGGGTCGAATGCGAAGCCAACATTTCTCGCGACTCCGTTCGAAGATGTTAACAGATTGTTCAGCGGACTTTGTTGGATCATGGAAGTGGCATCGCAATCCAACAAGTCTAAGTGAAGATTATGCCTCGGACGTCCGACTTCATCACACATTGCTCGGGGAAACTCGAAATCCAACATCTCACATCATGGCCTGGGTTCTCTCGCCACAAAAGCCATACCTTCACTGAACAAAGAAAGCTAAGGCGGCATGCCCTTCCAGGCTTGGCTTAAAAATGTGTCTCGACCGACCTGACCGCTCTATTTACACTGCATATGAACATATCAGCTGTACAATCACTTCGAATCACTAGGAGAAATCCGATGGTATTGCCTCGGCGCCCAGCTGAGAGACATGCCCAGTCAACGTCGACTTGCGCGGCTGCAGGACAACGCCGATAGTAAAACCGCAACCATGCTTCAACCTGCGTGCTACTATCTGGCGAAAGTCCTGATTGTACAATGCCACGGCCAAAGGCACGACCTCGTCGGGATGCAGCTGGAGTCCACTGCGCTCGAAGACCTTGAAACTTGCGGCCGCCAGAGCCTCATCGTTGACATCGAATACTCCGGCCAGACCGCCAGACGATGTGAATACAGACCAGGGCACATCGCCTATTGGAATTTCCAAGTCCTTCCAGTATTCGGACTTGCTTTCCTGTGGCATTGATGTCTCTGTGCGTCTGAGACTAGCAGCATGCTCCCAGAAGCCTGAGGATGGCGCTGCTCCAAAGACTTGCGTGGACTTCCCGAGAAATGCCATGCAAACTCCACTGAGTGTGCATCCGTTGCCAATGTCAGCGATGACGGCATCGAATTGGGGTGCGTTGCCGTCGAGCAAGTCAGATCCTAAGGAGGCAGCTGAAGTCATCTCCTGCTCCAGCTGCAGCCCTATGGTACCATTCCCATGCACTACTTCCGCATGATGATGTAGCGGGAATGCCACCGGCCCCTCTCGTATGACTGATGGTCCCCTCTTGCCGTCGATGTGCATCTCTTCAACCGCGAGGACCACCTTGCTTACCCGCCTTCCGGGACTCGCAATGGTTTCGGCGTTTGAGAGGTCCCCGATGTATGTTGAGATGCCATACGCACTTGCCGCAATGGCTATATCTTCTGCGTGAGGGCCTGCCAACAAGTCAGCAGCCAGGCCTCACCTGCTTACAGCTTATGATGCACCTACTGCGTTCCTGAGCCACTACGCCACAGTGCTTCAATTTCTCGAGACCGTGGCGTTCAATCAGGCACTCCAAGGCATTGATTGCTCCGCGAAGATAGGGTTGCTCTTCAGACCTGACAAACATCCGCACGCCAGGCAATCCGACCTCATCTTCGTTGAAGATGTAGACTTTGCTGGCGCTGCCAGGATCCGGAGTCTCACTCAAGTCAGATAATAGCCTAGATCTTGGGTAGGCCAATGTCGGATCGATGTTTGTGTGGTCATTGAATGGGAATTTGGGGTGTCTCCTAATTCTAGAGTGGGCCGCCCGCACAAGGTCGCTGCTCATGGCGAACGTCCGGTCTCCATGTATACAGAGCCTGGGTGATGTACGATGTGTATGTCGCTTCGGCTTCGCTCGTCGCCATTTCGGCCTGTGTGTCTTGGCAATAGGATCTGTCAGTTATGACCGAATTCTGACGCAAGCAATCAGCATCCTATCAAATAGAGTAGCATGGTAATTCGAAAGACAACAATATTTTCACTTGTCGTTGTACGTGTATTCTATCAACATGCCTAATCCTTGGCTAGAATGCGGCCCGAGAATAATTACTACATCCGCGTGAACGTTGCGATCCGCTTGCAATTGGCCAGTGTGCAAGAGATCGACCGATTCACCTACCTATCGAAGTCTACAGGGGTGCCCCCGCGGCTTGGACCTTGCTACTATCGTGCATCATTCTTTGATATCATCACAACTATTAGTCTTATACATGGTCACTGGTAACTCTTTCTTCCTTTGTTAAGGCCTTTCTATCTTTTCCCCGAATGCAAGAGTCTAGAAATGAGCTGCTCCTAGATAGGTAATTGCCCGAATGATTCGATACAAGTCAGCTTATTTGATCGAGACCGCCGACCCTGTTTCGGCTCCATCTTGAGGCACCGTCGGTTCCTCTGGCTTCAGGTTTGCCAGACAAGGCGCGCGGAACAGCTCGCCACTGTATGCGCCTCTAGCAGTGCCTGCTGCGATCACAATCCACAAGATAACAACAGCGCCACCGAATATAGTACCAAGCACACGGAAGAAGAGCGACGGTAGCTCTTTACCAATAAGGATCGTGCTGCAGGCATAAACGCCCAGTGGGAATGTGAAGCCCCACCATCCCATGTTGAATGGCACGCCTTGGTCTTTTGCAGTCTTCCAGAGAGCGGCGACGGCGAAGCTGAACCACAGTAATCCCCAGCCCCACATGATGAGTGCAGCGAAGAAGCCGAGAATGTATGCGATGCGCCCTGCCAGAGGGTCCAGTGTAGCCGTCTTTGGGAACACTTCTGCAGCCCGCTTCCCGAGATTGAGTATTGTGAAGCCGCCGAAGCCGAGAGGTCCGAGAGGGAGGAAAGCGCTTACTATGACCTCTCGCGGTGGCATCTTGTGTAGCGCAAGTCGTTGATAGTATATCACCAAGATTGTGAAAGCCATCGGAGTCGCCATGCCCCATAGCACATAAGAGGCGATGACCACGCTCAATGCTAGCTGTGGTTCGGGCATGATAGCTGCTACCTCTGAGCCCGCACCTGCGGCCACAATCGTTGCAGCGATCGGCAACAACTGAGCTGCGGTAATGCTGTCAAGAGAGCGTTGATATGAAGCTGACATCAGCAGGATGCCCAGACTCACCGTCACGGTCACAGCGACGACACAGTCGGCCACCCACATCGCAAAGGCGAGATACGCAGCCCACTCGCCCCAAGCTGGCACACAGACATGTACCCACATCTCGATGAGCGTAGCAAATCCCATAGGCACTGTGCCAAGGAACAGAGAGTTGTTCGGGTCTTCAATCATGACTGTCCAGATCTCGGGCCAGATGGTGTAGCGAAGTATGGACATTCCGAAAGCCAGCGAGAACAACAGCGTGTTCAGGGCGAAGAAAATGACACTTAGCCAGTACAGCCAGCGAGCATCCCAAGGAATAGCGGAGAAGATGACTGCAACAACTCCGGTGCCCATCGTCGTTGCGAACCCTGTATAACGGTATCAACGCCGTTGCAGCACGAGGTGGTGACGGGCAGCCACATGGAAAGACTCACACGAAGGCGAAAAATTCCTGACAACGCGTCGCCATCCTTCGTCATTCTTGGATGGCACTTGCGTAACGACTGTGACCGGTTTAGAAATCGAACCTGATGTTGAGTTCCCTGCTTTGTTTTTGGTGCCAATGTCGACTTGTTGGCTTGATAGGCGTCCTGGCACAGCAGGCGCACTGACAGCTGGATTATCCATGACTTTACTCTGGATTAGGCGGTACTATGACATGTCGCCACGACGGGCCAGTGAGGTCTTGCTTGAGATAGTGGATGGTGGTTTCGATGCTGCCTTGACCGGGGGGACGACTATGACTATGGCGCAACTGCATCCGGGCGGGGAAAGAGCGGCTATGAGCGGGATCGCTCAAACATTCATGTTGCCATTGGCCCAAGGCGTGGATTGGTAGTCTAGAAAAGACACCGAAGGCCCTGTGATATCCAAAAGAGATGCTCTAAACGTCTCCAAGGAGGTATTGGACATAGAGAGCAGTGTAATCGCAGAATCCATCCACAATGCATTTGGATCTGAAGGGGTCAACAGGGTAAGGGTTATGATAGATTGTCAGCCGTTTTGGCCGTTCGACAACGTGAACATTGCAAAAGGCAACGTGCAAATCGTAATGCTGCCGAACGAGAGAACATAGGGGTTCAAAGACAGAAAATCCCTACCGCTACCCGGAAAGCGTTAACTGCTATTTACAAATCTTCTACATGGCTAGTAGTATGAAAGACCGGTAGGTTCAAAATTTATGAATGATTTGGAAAGTCGACGGACTAATGGACATGCCGGCCGGTCGGAGATCTCGGAAATTGGTAGCAAGAGAAGCTTCGGCTCTGGGGGAGCGCCGCGTTACAGAGTTGACCCCACATTTGGCTCTTCTTCAGGTCAACATTCAAGCCTCACCCACCAAACATTGTGATTATTGATCTGTACGTGCAGGCACGCAACAGACCTTGACGCCACCAACAAGATATCTTCAAACATCTGTGAGGAGAGCATATTAGCCACAAGAGAGTTTGCAACATAGACTGGAAGGCAAGACGCCATCACACATGCTCAACAAGCTTTCAAGGCAATCCGATACAGTTAGATGCAAGGCAGCATCGAGCCTGTAGGATCGAACGCCTTCCGTCCGCGTCTTCAGGCCTCGCCTCGTCGTCAAATACAAATCATGAAGACAATCCACACTAAACGGACGTGATCGACAGGCGCCGTTGAGCCCACGCGAAGCTTGTACCTGCTTCGACTCAAGCGATCGACATTACAGTCTCGCCGAACGGCTGTCCATCGAGCCCATCAGCCCGTTCCTGACCACAAGCGTTCAGTCGCTACGGTCAAGATTCTCAATAACTTCCACAACGGTTTCAATGGTTCCGTTTTACGCACACTTTCCATTCCAAATCGTTTGATAGGGTCATCAAGGGTCTTTATTAGGGCAATAACTTTCAATGATGCAGCCATGGAAGTATACCATTGATTTGTCTTCTTGTGTTCCCATTGCATTTCTACTCTGTTTAGTACCCACAACGTGTTGCCTTCCTCGCGTTTCACACACTACGAGCAATTTGTTGCATAATGCTTCTGCCGACCATCAGCCTCCTCGCTAGCAGCGTCGCCGCTGGCGCTGTCCTTCCCAATGTTGAACGCCGCCAATCATTCGGTTCCGGTTTCGGCCCCAACCTCCCCTTTGGCTCCTCTTCAAGTCAGGGCTCCTCAAACCAGGGAAACACCATCTTCCCAAGCTCTTCTGGCTTCAATCAAGCGTTTACACACTTATCAGTTGGCGGCAATGCATCATGCGTTTCTGGATATGTCCCAGTCACTGCTTCGGCAGACAACCTCAAGCTTGACATATCCCTACCAAAGAACCAGTCGCAAGTCACGGAGTTCTTCGTAGCGGAGTACTCTAGTAGCTCGACATTAGCCAAAGACGTTGTCCTTGGCAAGAACACAGTCTCGGGCACTTACAACATTTACGCGACTTTGTGCACGCCATTGCAGAACGTCAAGCCTAAGGGTGTACAGCTACTCACACATGGCGTCGGAGTAAGGCAATCCCGTCCGAAGACAAAGGAGGTCCAGAAGAATAGTGCTGACATCGAATAGTTTTCCGGAGCATACTGGGACTTTGCTCCAGGCTACAGCTACGTCGACGTCGCCGCCAAACACGGCTACGCATCTTTCTTCTACGATCGCCTAGGAGTGGGTAAATCCGACAAGCCAGACCCAATCCAAACCATCCAGACTCCCCTCGAGGTCGAGATCGCCCACGTCCTGGCCACCTCCCTCCGAAACGGCCATTTCAGCAACAACAAGTTCCAAAAAGTCGCTGCTGGCGGCCACTCCTTCGGCAGCATCATCACCAACGCCATCACCAAGCAGTACCCCGACGTGCTCGACGCAGCCATCCTCACAGGCTTCTCCACCAACCTCTCAGCCCAGCCTCTGTTCCTTCAAGCCCTGAACCTGGCCCTAGCGAACGAGAATCAGCCCCAGCGCTTTGGCAGCCTGAACAACGGCTTCCTGGTCTCCAGCACGGTCATCTCAAATCAAATCGGCTTCTTCAGAGCTCCCGGCTTCGCCCATGAAATCCTCACCCAAGCAGAAGCGACTAAAGGCTCCGTCACGTACGGCGAGCTGAACAGTCTCGCAGGCGTGGGCGGTGAAGCATCGGCCTACACCAAGCCCGTTGTCGTTGCCGACGGCGAGAACGATCTGCCCTTCTGCGGTGGTGATTGCACATACCCTGTTGACCAGGCGAAGGCGGTGCACCCTAAATACTATCCCAATGTTGCGGATGCGGACTTTGGTTCGTATCTTGCGCCGATTGCGGGACACGGTTTGAACTTCCACTATTCTTCCGCTGGGGCGTTTGAGTACATTCAGAAGTTCTTGGTCGATCGTGGACTATAGAGAGAGTGGGAGGAGTTGATATATAGACGAATTTCGTAATGTTTTTGGCATGATATTTTGTTTTTCTGCGATGATACATGGAAGTTCCACCAGTTCCAGTTGAAAGAATGAGCCGAGCTGTTTGCTGCATAGAAGGCATGCCGACAGTGGAAGATGTCGACCTCTATGCTTCAGTCTGGCGGGTCAGTGCCTCGATCTGTAGGGCGGTGTGCTGACATCAACAACAGGCCAGTGTGATGCTAGCATCTGCATGCAGAAGCGCCTCTGCAGCCATGATGTTATCCTGTGTTGGGCAGCAAGTCGGACTCGATGGCCTCATACACGAGCCTAGGATGATTTTTGTAAAGCACTCGCCTGCCATCAAGGATTGCAACATGCCCCGAACCGAGCTGAAACCACCAACAGCGACCCATGCTAGTTTGGCGATCGAAGTAGCTCAGCCGCACCGGTCCTACATAAATGCGCTGATGCCTGATTGCAAACAGGCACCTCATGACCACACAGCAGTTCGCAGTCATGGACACTCTTAGGCGCAAGCAAATTGCCGTTGAGGCCAACTTGAAGTACACATACTACGTTTCACAGCCACAGGGCGACAAGCCAACACTGCTTCTACTCCACGGCTGCCCAGACACAGCTTCACTATGGTCAGACCTCATAACCACTCACCTGGTACCTGCCGGCTACGGGGTCATTGCGCCTGACCTAATCGGATACGGCAATACAGACAAACCCGCATCCCTTGAGCTCTACAGCCTGTCACTAATCAGCAGCCAAGTGCTCTCGATCCTCGACCACGAGAACTTGCGCACAGTCGTAGTGGTCGGCCACGACTTCGGCGCCGCACTCGCAAGCAAAATATACTCCTACCACCCGTCGCGCGTGGCAGGCCTGATCACGCTCGGCACGGCTTTCGTCCCACCGTCGCCGTATCCTTTCGATTTCCAGCAGATCAGGGCGATGCAAGAGCAGTATCAGGGCTATTGCTCCATCTGGTACTTCCCGCTCTTCACTTCAGAGGGAGGTGCGGCCGCTATTGATGCGCGTCTTGAGCGGATGTTCATGCTATTGCATGGCGGAGGGCAAAGGATGAAGGACGTTCTGTGCGTCGAGGGAGGCATTGAGAGGTGGCTGGCCGGTACGGACGATGTCGAAGTACTGCCGTACGCTCGAGAGCCGGGATTTCGTGAGGCATGGATTGGGCGTTTGAAGAAGGATGGTTGGACGGCACCGTTGAAGTGGTACAAAGCTACCACTGCTAACTTGAGCCTTGATGAAGACAAGGCGGCTTTGGCTGCTGGGCGTCATGTTGTCAAGGTGCCGTATCTATTCCTGGGCGCCACGGAGGATCCTTTGGCGCCGACTGCGGCGGTTCAAGGATTACAGGCACAAGGCTTGTTGGAAGATGTCACGGTGAAGGAGGTGGGAGCTGGGCATTGGTGCATGCTGGAGAAGCCGCAGGAGATTGGAGACGCAGTCGTTACTTGGTTGGGCAATGCCTTCGAATCGTGATCGAGGCCGCTAGGTCACGGCAGGTGCAAGAAGCAGAAGGACAGACATATAGTCAATTCCGTCCAGAGCAATATCAACAACGGAATGTCCGTCATCCTTGTCACTTCTGTATTTGTGAGAATGTGGCGTTCATACCAGCATGGCTCGGCAAGTGGAAACCTGGGCTCCAACTCAGAAGGATGACCATCTCACAAACAATATTGATGCAACCATACAGACCATCTTCTGGGCGGCTGGAACGTTTTCATATCGCTGTGGCCATGATTGAGAGCCTCCAAACAAAAGTGTGGTGTTCGAACTCTCGCTGATGAGAAAAGTCATCGGGTAGTGACTTATTGCAGAGATGCATGCATGCTACCGAGGAGCTGCAACGGCGTGACTATCGACACCAAATCCGATCATTGTGATGCTAGCTAAGCACCGAAATAGAGGGTTATTTTCCGATCTAATTGCGGCGAATAGGATGGCCACAGAGATTGGCCGCTGCGATCATGCCTCCGCGGTGCACAGTACGACTTGGCTGGCAGGGTGCAGACCCCATGTCTACACAGCCTTAATAGACGAAGGCGTCTTGCCACAATCCTGAAGACCAAGATTCGGCTTCGTCTTTGGTCACTGGACTGATTCTACATTCTTCAATTATCAGTACGCACATCCGAGGTCGCTGAACAGTGGCAGCTTCATGGGTCCAGCTGGTGATCTACGGAGATACTTCCAGCGTGTCAACAATCGGATGGAAGAATACCTGGCGCAGTCGCCGAACAGCGAACAGCTCTCTGGAGATCAAGGGACTTTGGCGGAAATCTTTGGCGAGCAAGAGCTGTGGCGGAATGGTCTCCACGCGCAGGGTGCGGCAGAACATACTCAAAGGGAACACTGCACGGCGAGCGAACTAGAATATCACGTCGGTCTCGACTATTCGCAAGGGCTCTTTTACCCGACCTGCTACTCCGAGCACAGCGGGTCCTTCGTCCGCCTGAAAGACCTGAATCCGTCCGCCGCGAGTCAAAGGAGGCAGGCGTCTCACCATCTCGAATACAAAAGCTGCCCTTTGAGATAGCATCCGCCCTTGGTCCACTTACATCGCTGAAAGATGACTCTGCTCAACCGCAAACCTGGGACTCTGTTCCGCTCTACACCGATCTTTGGACAGCCTCTATCCCCGTTGCTGTACACCACAATGCGTGGCGTAACGGGCTGAAAGGACGCCTGGAGACGTGGTGGGATCGGACGTGGTACTTTCCATACTTGCGGGAGCTGCCTGCTCGATACATGGCATCAAACGGAACCTCTGTGATCCCGATTGCTGAAGTCAGAGCGTCTGGCGTCAACCAGACCCTGACCGTGTGGCCGTATCGGACGGAAGTAGAGTCGCATGCAGCGTTGACATTTGGAAAGCATGAGACTGGCGTGCAGAGACTGGAGCCTGCTGATTGGTACGCGGTTTGTGAGAGCAGGGACGCGGTCCTCGAGTCGGGGCGACATTGGTACGACGAGGTGTTTCGTGACGGGAAAGGTGGATTGGTATCACCCTCGTAGTTTCAGAAATGGAAAGGAGCTTTGCGGAGATCATTATTGGGATGATTGTGTCTATATGATCCGATTCGTCTCAGTCTATTGCCGTTTGTCGGTCTGGATTCCTTTCGCGTGGACGTCCGTCACCGAGGAAGACTTCCAGACGGCATGAACGTCAGCAAGAAGTTCTCCGACATCGACTTGTGAAGAGACGGGGTCACTATCATTGCAAAACGACGCTGTGTACCAAGTTTTTTTTTTGGTTCGCTAGATCGCCACAGTGCCTGACGGCTCTCATAGCCGCGTTCCCCTCCTCCGTGGGCGGGGTATATGATCAAACGGCGAACGACTACTCAAAATAATTGCAAGCACATTGATTCAGTCCATGGAAGCTCACATCAAACCATTCACTACATCCCTTCATCATGGCCCCTAGAACACTATCAGATCTCAAGAACAAAGATCTTTTCAGGACAAAAGGTTATATCGACTATGCCTGGGTCGACGCAGCCAGCGGTGCGACCTTCGATGTAATCAACCCTGCTACCCTCGACAAGTTAGCCAAAGTCCCTGAGATGGGCGCCGAGGACGTCGACAGGGCCGTCGAAGCGGCTGCCGTCGCTTTCCAATCTTACAAAAAGACAAGCGCAAGACAGCGTGCCCGATGGCTGCGGAAGTGGAGCGACCTTTGCCACGAGAATATAGACGATCTGGCACTGATACTGACCCTTGAGAACGGCAAGACTCTGACTGAGGCGAGGGGGGAAGTGGTGTATGCGGCATCGTTCTTGGAGTGGTTTGCGGGTGAGGCGGAGAGGGTTCATGGCGAGACTGTGCCGACTGCGAACCTCGCCCAGCGCATAGTGACTATCAAGCAGCCGTTAGGTGTTGCAGCTTGTCTGACTCCGTGGAACTTCCCATATGCCAGTTGAGTCCGACCACTCTTGGAAAGCGCAGTCCGTAGCTAACGTCCTCTCAGTGCTCGCACGGAAAGCAGGCGCTGCATTGGCAGCCGGCTGCACAACAGTCTGGAAACCCGCCGGTGAGACGCCTCTAAGCGCACTCGCCTACGCTGCGCTGGCAGAACAAGCCGGTTTCCCCAAAGGCACGATCAACGTCATCCTCACCCTCGGAAAGGTCGCAGAAGTTGGCGAAGCTCTTTGTAAATCCAAGAGCATCCGCAAACTAAGTTTCACCGGATCAACTCGCGTGGGCAAATTGCTCGCTCGACAGTGCTCTAACAACTTGACAAAGCTCTCTCTTGAACTAGGTGGAAACAGTCCTTTCATTGTCTTCGACGATGCTAAGATCGAGACCGCCGTGGAGGCGTGTATCCTTGCCAAATTCCGCAACTCTGGGCAGACCTGCGTCACGGCGAATCGGATATTTGTTCAGGAAGGTATCTACGACCGCTTCGCGGAAGCCCTTGCTGACAAGGTCAAGACATTGAAAGTAGGCAGTGGGCTCACTGATGGAGTTTTTATTGGACCGCTGACCCATGAGCGGGCGCTGGAGAAAGCTCTGAGCCATATCGAGGGTGGGTGAAACAATCTCTCGAGCGGCAATAACTGCTGACATACCTCCATAGATGCGAAATCCCACGGAGCGTCTCTCATACTCGGTGGCAACTCGTACCAGCCGGACAATCTCAATGGGTACTTCCTGCAGCCGACTATACTCCTGAACATGGCTAAGAAATCCTTGACGACACGAGAGGAAGTCTTCGCGCCAGTGGTAGCACTGTACCGTTTCAAGACGGAGGAAGAAGTCATCGAGATTGCTAATGACTGCGATGTTGGTCTGGGGAGTTTCATAATTACTGAAAATATCTCGCGCAGCTGGCGGGTGGCAGAGGCTCTGGAGGTGGGCATGGTTGGGGTCAATCTCGGCTTGCTGTCGGCTTGCGAAAGTCCTTTCGGAGGTGAGTCTTTGACAACAGACGAGTGGTAAGTTGTGTTTATGCTGACTTTATCATACAGGTGTCAAAGAATCTGGATATGGACGAGAGGGTGGGACGCAAGGAATTGAGGAGTATCTGTCAGTCAAGAGCATCCTGATCAACGTGGCAGGTTGAGGTGTATTGATGGTTGTAAAATTCCGCTACTTTATCAGCGGCTCAATGGTACAATGTAACATGATCAACGCCGAGTGATTGCTTCGTAAGAGTCATTCGCTTACAGAGAGTCGAGACGTTAAACTATCTCCGGAAATGAAAACGATAGTACCGTTGTCTAGTACCACTTGACTTTCAGTTGCACCAGTTCATTGTGGTCCATCAAGGTAATCCCAAGCTGTCAAACCGTGCACCTTGATGATGTGCAAGAACTCTTCGATGCTGACTTTCTCATCTCTCTCTGCCATCAATGAGAGCTAGGAGGTCTTCTTTTCCAAACTGGGTTGATGGCATGGTTGGAAGCTTGATGATATGGTCTGAGTCTAGTAGCGGGGAGAGTGGCGATGAAGATACGACAATGCAGATTACTGGATTTTTGAATCATCCATATAGTACGATCGCTTCATTGAGTCATCCAAGACATCCAGTCCCAATGTTCGATTCCTAGACATGGTCTCTCAGCTGGGAGTGCAACTTCGTATCTCTTACGGTGTTCGATAAGGCACCCCAGTGTTCGACCCTAGTGACTGGAGGGGCACTAAAGCGGAGACAGAATCAAAAGTACCTAAGCTGTGTGAATGAATAGAAAGAGTTCCGTGAACAAATGAGTCTGGTCACAGATTTCATACGACATACTTCTGTTGCAGATTGGTGCGCTTACTGTCGACATGTACAGGACTATCGTGCATGTGTTCTTGCGAGACAAAGAATGGTTAGGGTTGACGACGAACTGGTGCATGCGTCTACATGTATTTCTGTCAGAATTCTACGTATGTCCGTCATCCGAATGTTCCAGGAAAGCCTTTCTACAGACACATGTGGACAACTCGTCCAGAAGGGTTATTTACCTGAACGTACTGATTGTTCCAATACTGTCAATACTTCTGTTCACTTGATTAATCAGACAAAGAAATCTGGAAAAGAAGTAAGTCCCAGCCACCTTACGCCGCTATGCAGCGCAACGCGGCGTTTGCGGGTGGCGGTAAAAAAAAACAAAGCCCAAACACGTGGGTACCAATCAGTCGTGATTGCGTTTTAGATAACATATCATACCATCGCTTCTGTCTCCAAGGTATTGTATGCTGTTGTGATCAATATGTTTGGGTGGTGGCTCTCGATCATGTGGTGGGACGTCTTGAATTCCGATGTCTGTGGCGGGGGCCGCGAACGGTCTGAACAGCCACAACGGGAATCCAGATGTCATAAGGACAGGTTCATGGCGTCTGTTGGCTTACTTCATGTGATGGAAACAGGCAGACTTGCTATCAGAAGACATTCATTCGGGTAGCTGAGAGCTCTCCAAAGCAGTGAAGTCTTTAAGGCTCCAATGACCTCGAAACAACCAAAGACGCCACTGAGAGTCGCAAAAACTCATATTACAGAGAGTGATCTCGATTTTTCAGGATATTTTTGATGGAGAACTCAGGGGTGCAAAGTAGCGCGAGAGCAGTCGTAGGAGTGAGAAAGAAAGACAGCGAAAAAACCAATAAAACGCCCCACGACCCACCAAGCGACAATAAGAATAAAAGCATATGTTCACCTGATAGCATCCACCCGCTCGAGTAACAATTCATCATCGAGAATTGGACTTCCAAGAACGCTCCCGCCTCCCTTGCCGCCATCAGTGCTAGATTCCGACCAGACCTCATGAAACTTGATGCTCGCATCGCTCGTGGCAATGACCAGACTCCCTCCGAGCCCAGGATACTCGATGGCGTAGAGAGCGCGCTCCTCGCCCCACCACGGAATGCCCACGATCATGCGACAGCTGGGCCATGCAAACACGGCAACTCGGTATGGGTGCTCTGGCTGCGCGAAGCCGAAAGTTGCGGCGATCTCGCGTTTGCGCGGGTTGAAGACTAGGCTGGTTACTTGGGCGTAGCAGTCTATCGTGGCGAGCTTGGCGCCGGACAGGGCGTGGAAGAAGTGGATACACCTGTCGTTGCTGCCGCCGCCTGCGGCAATGAGCGAGGGCTGCCATGGCGCGAATGTGATGGCTTTGCAGGCGGCGTTTAGCGAGAATGTGTGTTTTTGTCTTCCTGGCAGGATGGCGAAGACTCCATCTCGCTCAGTCAATGCTGTGGCAGTAGATCGACTATCCGGGTCAATAGCTGGCGAGCCAGTACGAGAACGTGGCATGTCTGGTCGAAGGATCTTCTTGGTCTCGAACAGGAACAGGTTGTTGTCGTTGCCGCCAGTGGCGAAGAATTTGCCGTCCGGACTCCAAGCAATGCCGCAGATCTGCTGGGAGTGACAACAGATTCTTGCCAGCAGCGTCATACTGCCATGCCAATCGAATAGATCCCGTTGATCCTGGTGAGGCCACTCAACCGAGTAGAGGTAGACGTTCCCCACCTCATCGCCGACTAGGAGCTCCTCTGTGTCAACGAAAATGTTGGCATCCCGTATAGAACAGCGGCGCTGTGTGGTGGGACGGAAGCAGACGTAGGAGATTGGTGCGGGCTGCTCGCTGTCAAAACGTGGTTCAGGATCCTGTGGGCTCCAGAGTGTGATCCTACCGTCGCCACGCCCAATGGCGAGGATAGCTGAAGCTCCGGCGACTGAGCTGAAGGACACCGATGTGACATGAGATGATCCACGTGGAGCATTCAGCGAGTCTGGGATGTTTTGTTGTGCATTGGCGCGATCTTCAGACCAGAGATACACATGAGGCCCGAGGCCAACAGCGAGGCATTGAAGTGTGAAAGAGTAAGCAAGCAGTGAACAATAGTAGTCGTCGCGCAAAGCTGGAGCATCGAGTACACGGTATGGAATTGTTGGGATCTTCCTGGGCTGAGCAGATCTGGCCTTCGTTGGAGATGCGTCAAGAGGCCGTTTCCACGTGCAATCTTTCCAAGAGACTGATGTCGGACTGCTTGGAGTACTGCTGCTGGCTGAAGCAGGAGATGAAGGAGGAGAGGTCTGCTCAACGACCCGCCCAGACTGGCTGATGTCCATCGCGTGAGCCAAGCGTCTTCCGTGCGTCCGCGTCTCGTCGTTCTGGGACCGACGATGTAAGAACTCAGCCGCGTAGTGAGGCGCGTTCGATCCACTGGTGACCCTTCCGCCTCTTCCATTACTCGTTGATGCCACACCCTCTGTCACTGCAGATCCACCAACCGTCCAGACTGTGGGTTGGCTCACTGAGCGCTGTGTAGCTAGCCGCCCAGCTGTTCTAGTGCTCCGATTCAAAGCCGGCGAAAAAGGGTCTGTAGGCTCATCACTCGCAGTATGCGCCAGCAAAAAGGACTCTTTCGTCGGAGGCGTAGCACGAACATAGCGCTCATCACAGCCGTCGAGCTCAAAATGGTGCGGACCCGCCTGATGCTGGACGCCCAGACGGACTGGGCTGTTCCTCGAGCGGTGGCTCGACAGACGAGGGATAGACTGGGCGCTTGTCGGCGGTGGTGTCCAGGACCTTTGCGGCCCACGCGTCTGTTGCTCGGACGAGCCAATTCGGAACGCGGTCTGATGGTGGTAGTGGAGGTCGTGTGAAGGCTGGGAGGGCCGTGTCCGGTGGAGGGTGAAACCAGGCAGCGGTGGCCCAATCAGGCTGGGGATATCTGAGGCCGAGCCGCTGACATCTTTCCTTCTCGCATCGCTCGCATGGGACGTCGAGATAGATCTTCTCGCCTGTCTTTCCGTGGACGATGCGGCGAATGATGTTGAGGGCGCGGTTGGGGCGGCCTTGACGGTGGCTGGGGGCGTCATCCTGCATCTGAGAATGTTGTTAGCACATTGAAGCAGACTAGCAAGGGAGATTTGCTTTCACTGTTGGGAGATCCAGAAAGGAGAGGTCGAGAGCGGAATGGTGTTCTCAATGAAGAATTGTACTGAATACAGGAATGAAGTTAATGATACAAGCTTGGAAAATGATGCTTGATGGTGGAAGCAGAGAGCAGCAATGTCGAAATAGGACGAGAAACTCCTGCAAGCTCTCAATGGCAAGCTCATCTGCGAGTGTGTCCAGGCAAGCACAACACAGCGCATCATTTAGAAACGGCAGCGGGAAGGAATGGTGCTTCTTACCATCATTGATGCAATGCACTCTTCATCCAAGCAGGTTCCTAGGTAGTAACGCGTACAATGCCATTGAGAAATTGTCATAGGAGGACAGCCAACACCAGCCTCAACGCCTTATGCATACCTCTAAATCTCCACAATCAAACCTTCATACTCCTCTCCATATCCCGCCAACGACCCTCCCTCAGTGGATCAAGCTTCTTCAACTCCTCCAACCAATCCGCCATGGCCCGTCTCGTAGCCTCCTGATCCACATCCCCACCCAACTCAAGGCGTCGCCTCGAGTACTCGAGCAACGCCTGATAAATATACTTGCAATCCTCCGCCCCATCAAGCATATCTTTGACACTCTCAATCTCCTGCTCCAAATACCTCACCCTCTCCTCGTCCGTAACCGGCTCCAAGAAGGCCGTCTTCCGCACAGCCGTATACTCCGCCTGATTAACAGGCGAGCCCAGATCAAGCGTCGACATCAAATATTGATGATACGACCACAAACTCTGATCGTACGGATCCGTATACAGCGCCGTAGTAATCATCTCCAGCTCTTTATCAAACAACTCTCTCCTGCTCTCCACGCTCGCGCCCCTCTCATCAAGCACCCTCGGGATCAACATGCTGCGATTGTGCCACGCGGAGAAATTGCTCAGATTGCTCTGGATCATCTTCTCGGTATACCCAAACTCCTGCTCCACCAGACTCTTCTTCCCCAGCCTTTCGATCTCCTCGACGATCCGACGACGGTAATCCCACGCGTGGAAGTTGCGACTGTCGAGCGCAAGCATCTTGCTATCGAGCGCAAGTTCGCCCTGCCAGAGCGCCAGCGCAGTTTGCGTGGGTAGGTGCAGGGTTGCGGTTGCGAGGAGCCAGGAGCGGTGGTTCCAGATCCAGTAGCACTTGGGGTATTGCTTTATGAGCGGTATAAGGAATTGCAAGTCTTCTTTAACAAGCATGGCGATTTCTTGCTGGGCGAGGGTCAAGGTGGGTTGCTGTTGTTCTGCAGAGCCAGGCTGCGTGGTGGGAGTCTCGGAAACGGCATTGTTGCCGGATGCGAGCTCTTTGGTGAAGACGTCGAGGAGGAGGCGGCGGCGGTAGTTCCAGACGGTGTAGTACTCTGGGTTCTGCTGGAGGAGGGAGGAGATCTGCTGGAAAGTGGTGTTTGCGAAGTCGCCGGCTTTGATCTTTGGAGGGGTCAGTGAGCGTGAGCGGTCAAGCGTTGGCAGCAGACAGCAAGATATCGCGCATGATATATAGATAGAGAACGCAATAAACGCACCTTGTCACCGACTTCCTTCTCCAGTGCCCTGTATTGCTCGATATGCTTGCGCTCTTTCTCCTTCGCGGTCTCGCTCTTGTCGAGCGCCGCCGCAGAGACGCGGGGAACTCCGTGCTGGTGAGCAGACTGTCAACCTCACTTCCTCGCATGTAATAAATGCCACGGCCGAGCCGTCCTCGAGAACTTACGCTTGCCATCAGAATATGTGCACGTAACAGTAGTCTGGAACCCGATCAGCGAAACGGTATCGTCGCGATGTTTGGTGAAGAGGCAAAGATGTACGAGGTTAGAGAAGGCGATTCACATCTCCATCTCCGTTGTCTCAATTTCATTATGATGCTTCCTCGACCGAGGCAACTCACCACATAAATATTCCTGTATGCATATATGTCACTGTTGCTATCTGAGTAATAAGACCGAAGCTCACCACCACCATCAGGGCGCTTTACTGGTAAGAACATATTTAAAATAAAGTAAAGCAAGGCACCAGCAGATTGCAATGCAACGCAGCAAAATGCTTAGCCATGACAAAAAACCTGCGCGCGCAAAGGAAAAAAAAACAAGTATATGAATGCAAAACCAACGCGCGCTCCCCAAGCAAAAATCAAAGCGCAGGCAGAAGAACCGCAACCCTCGAATCCGATCCATGATCCGTCGCCCAAAAACAGGCAAGCAAGCAAGTAGACAGAGGAGAATTTACAACTCACCCATGTACTTGTCAAGCGGACGATACGCCCTCCCGTACTTCGTCTCCGCCAACCCAGTCCTGGTATCAAAGACAAGCCTCATCGGCTCTCCCGCCTGATCGAAAATGGGCTTCCCATCCGCATCCAGAATATCGAAACTCTGCTTGCCATTAGCCAGAGTGCGACCATCGCTCAATCGACGCATGAAAGCGCGTCCGTCGCCAGTGACAGCCGTCACGTATGGCCAGTTGTCGTCGTAGAATTGGTTGTCATCGTAAAAGTCCCCGGCCGCCAGCATGCCGGAGTCGACGACGGCGCCGGTGGTCTGGTCGAAAGCGTGCTGGCGGAAGTAGTCCGGGTATTCTTTCTCGAAAGCCTTGTTGTACATCCTGAGCTCGAAGGTGTAGCCGCGGATGGCGAGCGCCGTGTCAGCGCCGGTGCCTTGGAAGTACACGGCTTCTCTGTTGTAGGTCATGCCGGCGCGCATACCGGTTGGGAAGGAGGAGTAGTTTGAGCGATACTCGAAGAACCAGGGGTTGGTCCACGGCTGGTGCGTGTAGCCTCCTTCCACGTCTTTGAGCGACTCGGCTTCGGTGTCGGTCACCCACTGCACGAGACGTGGGCCGTGTTTTTCATTCTGGCCCTCGTGATACCCGAAATACTCGGGATTTACTGCATCCTCCTCGCGAAGCATATTGGGCACTGGGAAGGAAGTGTTGGCAACGGCATAGGCATGGTGTTGCCAGGTCCAGGCTCCGAGCTGGAATCCATCCTCTAAAGCCTCGCGGCGTGGAGGCGAGAGTCTGATCGGCGTATCAGTCTCTCTCAACACACGATTCCAAGGCTCGCGGGCGATCTCTGTGAATTCTTGAACTTGATTTGTGGTAATGTTCGGGTACAAGCGCTGGTGGTAGAGGAAGTGGGCGAATCCTTCGGGTCCAGAATGCGCGGGCATCTGGCTGATAGTGCTGTAGGCGACTTGCATCATGTTTTGTACATCCTTGTCAAACTGCTCAAAGCCATCGTAGCCTGTGATATCCGTCGTGAGGAAGTAGTCTTTGGTTGGAACCTGAGCCTCGCCAAGTTCCGCGTCGTGGGTCGTATCCTTGGGATCGGCTCCGTAGCCTGGAATGTAGGACAAGATCTTCCTCGCCATCACTCTGGAGATTTTCGGATGATGGAGCAAGGGGATCTCCGCAGTCCCATTGTAGCGGAAGGCAGCCAGGTTCAGCTTCCTCACGCTTGCACGTTGCCCGGCTTCCAGACGACCGCCAGTTTCATTCGGTGCATTTGCTTTGTCGACATATGCTTTTTCGGCAAGGTTCCTGCCCTTGAGCTGACGGATCGCGCGATCCAGCTCAAGCACTCGTTGAGGTGACCAGCGGTTCCAGAAAGCGTCGTTGCCGTAAAAGTGCTTTTGGCCAACCGCCATGGCCACGGCGCCTGCTTGTCCGGCAGCAGTCTGGACAGTCTTGACCAGACAAGGCACGTCACAGTGAGAGCCTGCATAGCCATCCGCGGGAGAGTTGGCGAAGTACCCGTTCTTGTCATCGAGTCGATCCTTGAAGACCATCTGGGTGATCTCTTCGATGAAGGTCTGAGCTGTTTCCATGCAATCCGCGGACGACATGCATCTTTCCATGGTGTTGTGAGAACCAAGTGCAAGGCGGAATCCTTCCTCGGCGCCTGTCACCACGAATGGTTCGATAACTTTGCGGACGCAGTCTTTCAGACATTGTGGCTGTTCGCGGCGGCTGATAGGGGAGTTCAGGGCGTCTGAAGCCGCGAGCCCAGGTAGGAAGTTTTTAAGATGCATGGTTGGATGCGATGCGTGATGTAGTCGGTGTAGTCGGGGGGTAAGTGGAGTTTATCTCTATGCCGGTGCTTGAAGCGGTCGATGTCCGCCTCGGTGGATATGTTGTGTAAGATGTTGAAAGAGAAAGAGAGCAGGAGACTGGGACTGACCAAGATTCTTATCCCGTACAGATGGCCAAAGGAAGTTCAAGATGTACAGCACTGAGGTTCGCCATGTTAATGGCAGTAGCATGATGGTTTGGCTGTGCTTGTGTCAGCAGTATTGTACTTCCAAGGACTGGCTTTGGTGTTGCTATTAACATCATGACCGACTTCACATTTGCCTATCACTGGCTGGTCGTGAAAGCTGCCTGACCGTTTTACTTGTGAGCTGAAGTCCATGGTTAATAAGCATTGCTCGGTCTTGTAGGACAATATGGTGCTCGATGTCCAGACGCTTGTAGACACTTTCTTTCCGTGTTGATCAGTGACAAGCAGTCCACATTCCACATGTACTCTTCGCCTAAATTACACTGTACTCCAGCACTCAACATCCTCTGGAAGGCGAGCATGCGTCACCTCGAGGTTCTCAAGATTTGCTGACACTGCTGTCCCTGGAAGCCAAATACAAGCACCTGAGTGCGAGGACAACAATTGTGGCTTGACAGGCGCACGGTGCCGGGGGGGTTAGCGTGGCCCACAGAGCTTTACTGCACCTATCTCCGATGAGTCATCATCAGGGTTGATGTGACACACGCACGTAGGGCTGGAGTCCTCATGGTCAGAACAAAAAGCTTAGTCATCACACAGCACGGATAAGTAATCTTCCGAGGTCGGTGAGAGTTGTGCAGATGTGCAGATGTGCAGATGTGCAGATGTGCAGATCCCAAGGAGGAAAGTGGGATGAATGAAAAGAAGCGGGCAGTCGGCGGCCGACTGGGAGGGAGCTCTTACAGCATAATGACGCAAACACAAAGCAGTGCAACTGCAACTGTGCAGCCAGC
Organism: Cladosporium cucumerinum; assembly: GCA_023634325.1. NCBI lineage: Eukaryota > Fungi > Ascomycota > Dothideomycetes > Cladosporiales > Cladosporiaceae > Cladosporium > Cladosporium cucumerinum. The sequence continues at coordinate 383,291 of JALDQA010000001.1, forward strand.
ACGGCGAGGCCAGCACGGCGAGGCCAGCAAACCCTCATCAATCAAATCACATGCCTCGGCCCAAACACCTATTGCGGGCTTAATCCTACGTGTACTGTACTTTTTAGCAAGTCGCCGTCGCTTGCGCCCTCCAATCATCAAAGTCTCTGCTGCCTACGTAATCACACCATCCCTGCTGTTTCCCATGTTCATAACACCACGCCTCTGCCAAACCACTCTAACATCCTCTTTTCTTCGTAACTTGCCCTGCTCTGCCAACCCCACTTTCTCATTCTTCACCACCACCACCACCACAACAACAACAACAACAACAACAACAAAACCAAACACACGCACCATGTCTTCAGCAACCACCTTCCACGACTTCAAGCCCAAAGATGACAAGGGCGCCACCTTCGATCTTGCCAGCCTGAAGGGCAAGGTCGTCCTCGTCGTCAACACCGCTAGCAAGTGCGGCTTCACCCCTCAGCTCGACGACCTCGAGGCTCTCTACAAGGGTGCGTGCGCACATCCAAAACCTTTCCCATGACCACCCACCCCACACCCCACAACTAACACCTCCCTCCCTCCCTCCAACAGACCTCCGAACCAACCACAAAGACTTTGAAATCCTCGCCTTCCCCTGCAACCAGTTTGGCGGCCAAGACCCCGGCTCCAACGAGGAGATCCAGAACTTCTGCGTCTTCGGCCACAAGGTCACCTACAAGGTGCTCGGCAAGACCGAGGTCAACGGCGACAAGCCAGAGCCCGTGTGGGAGTGGATGAAGAAGGAGAAGCCCGGCCTCATGGGTCTGCAGCGCGTCAAGTGGAACTTTGAGAAGTTCCTCATCGGCAAGGACGGCAAGGTCAAGGGCCGCTGGGCTAGCACTACTAAGCCGGCGTCGATCAAGGGTGCTATTGAGGCGGAGTTGAAGGCTTAGATTTTATTCTATTTTTGCGGAAGAGTTATGTTTGCGGGGGGGGGAATGGGAGACTGTGAAAAGGGAGATTGTTATGTTGATACCCAGCTCAATTTCGAAATTGTTGCCTTTGAACCATGCTACCAGGACATCTCGTTGGTCAGCTCTTGGTGTACGTATGGTAATTCCCTCGGCCGTGAGTACAGAACCGAACCACTTGCCGTGGACATACTGACGGATGAGCACCGGTGCCCAGCATCGTTGCCGTCCAGACTGCTGCGTGCTCGGCATTGTCCAGAGACGCCACGTGGAGGTGGATGAAGCATTCATCTGCTGGTGCCATGTGTCAACAGTCTTAACATAGCGATCTCCGGCCAGTGTTTTCAGATCGTACCTCTCCAACAAACGGCATCTCTGCTTATAGGAAAAAAACCTCTCTCCTCCCACCGCCCAACCCAACTCAGCCAGCCAGCACACCTTTCTTCTACGCCAGAACTAAACCTCCCAGCTATGTACGTCGTGGGAGGTTGAAACGAACAAAAACAGACCAAGGATGCAAAGGTACACGACAAATCACCATTCTCAGGCTGTCACACGTCGCCGACATGGAGCATTTCAGTCGTGAGCATTACCGCAGCGGTAGTGTTTTCCACAGCACTGTTCAAACGCGTCACAAGTCTTCAGCTGGAGATGTCAAAATAAAAGTCAGAACAGGATAGGATGCCCCCCGCCCCCCCCCCCTCCACAGCCGTCCAGTCGTAACTTTTCCACAATTAAATTGTAGCGGCTTTCGTGTCACGCGAGGCTCTTGTCAACATGACAACACAAAAGGCAATCCTCAATCCTTTCTTTCTCTCCATTTGAAAAGATACTATAGACATTATTTTCAAGAAAGCGCTTCCCATGCGCTAGCAGGGGCAAACAAGATCTAGTTTAGTGCTTTGGTGAAACCATTGCTCGAAAAACATGCGTGTATGAATGCCGTGTCCAAAAAAAAATGCCAGCCGGGAAAGATTTACTGGTTGAGCTGGACGTAGTTGCCTGCGTTTTGACAGTTGTCAGCAAATATCACGTATGCGGCGGTATGCATGTCAAATAAGAGGGACTCACCAGGAAATTGCCCCTGCTTGCCCTGGATCTTTCCAATCCACCACTCGTTCTCGTTCGCCGTCCGCGTGACAATTTCAATAACGTCGCCCGCACTGAACGACAAATCGCCCTCGGCCTGCGCTTCATAATCGTATAGAGCGGTGACAGTCTCGGCGGCAGGCAGAGCAGACAAGCGGCCAGGCTTGGGTTTGGGAGGCGGAGGCGCCGCTTTCGATTTCGCTGCGGAAGCCCAGTGGCTGCCGGTGCTATGCGCGCGGCTGATATCCGTGGCTCCACTAGGAGAGTAAGGAGGAGGGCCAGTTCCGAGAGTGTCGGTGGACTGCCGTCTGCTGACGCCTGCTGAGCCGTTCTCGAGCGCAAGTCGCGGTTTGGGGCCCTCGAGCCTGTTGGCGCCGTACTTGGACAGAGGTTTGCGTGGGCCACCGGTGGTCTTGAACTTGACGATGGACAGGGCTTCGGTCTGGGCCTGGATCTCGCCGCGCTTCTCTTGGAAGCCCTCTTCGATGTCGAGGGTCAGGTTGAAGTAGCCGATGTCGATGCTCTGCATGACCTCGTGCAGGGTGTAGAAGACGTTGAGCTGCATGTAGTAGAAGCTCTGGAAGAGCGGCTGGATGAAGTCCTTCTCGAGCTGGAAGAGCACGGGCAGGTCGGCCTTGACGAGGTTGTTGAAGTATTCGTACTCTTGCGTCGCCATGTCGACGTCGTTCTCCGCCTTGTAGAGCGCCTTTTCGTCTTTCAGGCTCTTGTCCTTCTTCTCTTGCAGTTTCTTCAGCGTGGCTGTGTGTCGGTCGAAGTCCAGCTGCTTGTTGTCGCGCTTCTTGCAGCTCTTGCGCACCGCCTTGATGATCTCCATGAGCTCGTCGGCGGGCTTCACGATGCGGGACTCGATCATCTCCAGCTCGGGCGACAAGCTGGCCTTCAATTCATTCACAATGTTCTCGTACTCCTCGCACGCGCGAATGCCCTCCGGGTTGCCGTCGACGACGTACGAGTCGGGGTCGCTGGCGCGGCCGGAAATGGGCTTGTAGATTTCGGCGCAGGCCTTCGCGAAGCCGATCTGGTGGTCCAGCATGCCAATGATGGCCTTGAAGTACTTCTCGCTCTCGTCGTGCAGCTTCTTGGTCTCGTTTTCTAGGTCGGCGAAGCGGCGCTCGGCGTCGATGTAGACGGCGTCTTTGGTGATTTCGCCCATGTTGAAGCGCTGCTTGAACATTTGGGGCGCCTGCGAGGGTTCGTCAGTCGGTTTGTCCCAGGCAGGTATATAGGGAAGTGATAGCATCGCACCCTAGTGGCGCCCTTTTGGAATCCCTTCCAACTCATGGTGGTGGTGTTGTGGTGATTGTGCTGTGGGAGAGCTTATTGTTGTTGTTGTTGTTGTTCTCGCGGGGTCAAGAGCGATATGAGTGTGCTATAGCCCCACGACTGACAGAGAGGAGGTTCACAAGGCCCGCGTTGTCTTCGGTATTTGACGCCTGAGCACAAGCAGAAGTGGGTATGGCGGGCACCTGTTTGGACTTTGCACCACCGTCACTACGGAATGACGGCACCGGTGGCTTAGCTGTCTTGGCCAGGCGGCGATTTGTGTTCTGTTGTGAAGGCGGTGGTGCACGGGAGGCGGAGACTCCGAGAAGAAGATGGAGTGTGAAGATGCGTGGTATAGAAACAATAGGTTGTTGTTGTTGTTGTTGTTATTATTATTTTTATCATTATTGTCATTATTGTCATTATTGTCATTATTGTCATTATTGTCATTATTGTCATTATTGTTATTATTGTTATTATTGTTATTATTATTATTATTATTATTATTATTATTATTATTATTATTATTATTATTATTATTATTATTATTATTATTATTATTATTATTATTATTATTATTATTATTATTATTATTATTATTATTGTTATTATTATTATTATTGCCTGTGCTTTGGTGTATACTGTACATAGATAGCATCATGCCCATACCCGTACGGACCCATGTGCTCGTCACGCATGAGCGATTGGTAGGGAAGCAATCGGAATCTCGCACCAGCCTCGGGTTCGCATAGCAAAAGGCTGCCGACGTCATCTTACCATTGATCAACAGGAGGTTAAAAGTCTGGTGTTTGGTGGTGCCATTTCGGTCTTCCTTCTATCTCCTACTACTATCCTACTCCAAGCACCCTAGCGAGCCTAAATAGAAGCATCTATTTTCTAAAAATGCAAGAACCGAAACCTCGAGTCATGAGGACTGATTACTGCTTTTCGACCAGATCCGTGCTTGTATAAGTTCAATCAAACACCATCTCAGCCGCGCCAGTTATCACACCCTCACACAATGCCCGAACACCCAACAATCCGCTCTTAGCGCCAAAGTTGATCTCGACATGGAAAGAGATCTCCTGATACTTGCTTCCAAAGAACCCTCCACTCCGCACTTTCTTAAACGTGCTTAGGTCAGCGCTGCTAAAGTCGATTGCGACCTTGCCGACAAAGTCTGTGCCTATCGCGCAACCAAGACAATTAGCTGGCCCATCGTTGATCGATTTGCCGGGAGACTCACTCTTTGCCGACCATCGTTGAGCTGGCTCGTCATCGTCGCAACTGTAAAGCCGGAGTTCAAATTTCATATCGTTACTCTTCACCTTGTGCGTCAAAGTGAGCGGATGCTTCGCACTTGTGTCTTCGGATATCACGGCGCCCTAATCATCAATCAGATGGCACATTCGCGGTTTTGCCTCCAAACCCTCACCTTGTTTATCATCCACAGCATACGATGCGAACACAGTTTCTGAGACGTCAACTGGTCATACCACGCATCACTCTCAGGGTCGATATCTTCCCGGAAAGGCATCGATATCTTACATCCGTAGTGGCGGCGGCACTTCTTGACTCGAGGTGCTGTCCCAATGAGACCGCGGAGTGCCGCACCACGTACGATCGCAGCCTGGCTATAATCGTTGATGAGCAAAAATCCGAATGATGCTAGCTTCTCTGACTTACCAGTCTGGTGGACAGTACGGCTGGACATTCCCGTTAGCTCTGCACCATTCTCTGATCCTCGATGACAAGTATTCGGACTCGCCAAACCCGCCAACAAGGACCAGTCGCTAACTGTGCTTTAGCCTCGTTGCTGCTGCTGCCATGTGGGACCAGATCAATAATACATACATCAAGCTTCTTGCCACATTTCTTGATCGCGTCGTTTTGTCGGCGTATCAATGCAAGAATCTCTTGCACTGTGGGTTCAAAAACTTTCAGCACGTCATCCCTTGTAACTAACACCATCCCTTCATCGTCGTTATACCAATGTGGTACGTCGTCGACTTCTTTCATGATGAGCTGCAGCTCCTGCGTTCGCTGGTCGCCGGGGCTGCCGAACTGGCGTTTCACCATCTCCCACCGTTCCATGAATGGGCTCCCAACTCCCCGGCGCCTCTCTTCCAGTCTTGCCCACGAGGAGCCGAAGCGCTCTTGCATGAGGGCGTGAAATGCTCTATCGATGGATGTTGAGCCGCACTTGGCACCTGAACAGAGTAAGTGTTCGTTGCAGCGGAACTCGAGATTCGAATCGACTGGCTCGGGGCATACCTATCCCAACGCAAGCCTCCTCGAAGACTGGGTTCTGTCCGAGCTTGTCTATGGTGTAACTTGTGATGTCCACCGTCCCACCACCGCAATCGCAAATCATGATATTGTCGCCAACCTACTGTCGAGTCAGCTCTGGCCGGACAGGTGCAGGTTGTGGACGTACAGCAGGCTTATTCATCGTATCCGGTTTGGTTACTTCGGTCAAGTGGGACACGGCCGCGGCTTCTGGCTCAGATATAACGCTGATTGTATCGCCCGGCCGGGCTCCGAAACCAGCTTCCTTCGCCGCAGCCTTGGTTGCGTTCTTAGCCTGCTCAGACCACACGGCAGGCACGGTGAGCCAGACGTCCATGGGTATACTGTCGAGGACATTCTGACCAAGGCTCTTCACAAGTCTGTATTCCAAATGTGCATACAGCTCCCGGAGGAAATCCGTTGCGACGCCCCTAGCATCGCGGTGGCTCGGCAGTCTCAGTCTGCACTCGTCAATCTGAGGCGCCAGGCGGGGGTCGTCGTTTTCTGCCGGCCTCGTCGACGCGTCCAGAAGAAGCTTCGTCCAGGAGCACATCACCATCGGAGCTACGGCTCGGTAGCCCCATTGATCCTCTTCCAGCGATATCTTGGTGTTCTCTGATGCATATGCGATGCGGGTCGGCGTTTTCCACTCGCTGTCTTTGCCCGGCCAATATCTCTCGACGACGATGTCTTGAAGAGCTTTCTTGTCTGTCGGGACATAGCTGAAGCCTGGATGCTTGTTAGTAGCTCATAGCGAGCAAGAAGAGCAGAGCCTACCGGAGTAAGTGGTGCCGTAATCGACGCCCACAATCAACCTGTGGCCAGCCATTGCATGGACTTGGGCGAGAGAAAATATTGCTGTAGCTTTGATCTGGTTGTTCGATGTCAGTAATCGAGAAACAACATCAGTACGCCGCGCTGCTGGGACCGGATGGCTATCTTCAATGGCGATTTCAGCCTTGCAAACAGCGAATGGCACGTGGACTCGAGCAGGTGTCTAGGTTCAGCCTCGTCTGCCAAATGAATACATACTCAGGCATGCAGTACGCAATCGGCATCGCCGATAGATCTAGACTTCCAAGGCTGCATTGACAGGCTGCTTCGTGTGCCACTCATGTCCGGGTGCGACGCTTCTGTGTCTAAGAATGGACATCACGGCAAGGCTGAACAGCTCGCTCGGCATGTATCTTGTACATGCGCTATTGGTTGTTTCAGCACATGCAAGCCACACTCGCTACATTCACGCTATCTGCACGTCTGGCCTGAGCCATTGCTCGAGTTAATTCTAGCCCTCCGGTCTGAGGGTTTACCTCTACAACAAGACAACACCAACCACCTAGCGTGTGTTTATAGTCTGACACATCCAAATCCTTGACGCCGTGTCATCTCGGAAGGCGTTCCTGCAACAACCGAAACATATAGCCCCAGAAATAACAAGTGTAAGATTCATCTAAACAGCCTTTCCAAAACAACGATAGCCCCCTGATAACGCTCACCTCCAGGACTCCATGAATCCACAACATCAGCATCCACAGGTTCTGGTGAGAAAGAGTCAGAATGATGGCCGAACGACGGGTCCCCAAACATCTTCGTCTTCTTCGGTGCCGCACTCTAAATCAAGCAGAAGCCGCCACCAGTCGAAAGTGCGTATACAATGCTTGCTAGTACTGCTGTATCCTTCCTTATGTACTGACAATAACTCCAACATGTCAGAAACCAGAAGTCATCGTTACCCTCGAGCACTACGACGCTCTAATGAAGGAAGCCAAACTAGCCAAGTCATGGCAGCAGAACTTCGAAAAGCTACAGTTCGATCATGAATCCTTGGTGTCCCAGCACAGCAAGCTGGTAGAAGAGCACAGTGTCGTCAACACCGGCAAGAAGAGCCTCGAGAACGAACTCCGCTCTCTCCAGGAGACCATGTTCAGATCGCTGGAGAGCTCGCACTGGATGCCCATGGACGCTGGCACCGTTGCCACGAAACTCGACAACATCCGCACGAGCATCGGCAAGGTTGCGAAGGCATACGCGGCAACGAACGACGCTCTGGACGCCGTCTGCACGTCGCCGACGGCGTTGCTCACCCATCTCCGATCGTCTCTCCGGCACGTTGTAAATTTCCGAGTGGATGGCCCCGACGCCATCGCCGAATTGAAAACGGTTCCGCAAGCGTGTCGTCTGGCTCTTACGGCACTGATCTCGTACGATGTCCACAATCTGGTCCTGCGCGAACCTTTCTTCTTCATGGTCGACGGACCCAAAGATGATGACGGCGCGGGCCCTCCGAGCAGCGTAGAAGGGACGCTCCGCCAAGTGTGGAGCGAAGGCTGCAAGTGTGAGCTTACATGTCGAGATCAACTCGCCGCCGCTGTGATGACTAACGCGTTCCAGACGACAAAGAAAAAGCCAACATCTGGCGATCCGACACGTTGCGACTGCTGAATCCGATGCCCCAGCGCGAAGACAGCGAGCCGGCGACAGCCAAAGTCGAACTGCTGATGGCAGCCGTCGACGAAAGCTGCGCCATCTACGCCTTCAACAGCGTCCAAAAACTCCCCAAAATGCTCCTGCGCAAGCACATGGAAGATGCCACGCGCGCAGCCTTCGGGCAAGAAGTCACCGAGCTGTTTCAAGAGGCCGGACGGCTGTCGCTGAGCCTCTGGGTCCAGCGGCCTTCGGTGCATTGCGAGTTCCTCGCTCACCTGGCCGGTCGTCGCTTCGACAGCAGAGCAGTGGATTTGAAGGCCCACCCGCTGCACAAGCATGATGATGTTGAGGATCTCAGCCTTAACGGCAAACGCGTCAAGGTCGTAGTACATCCCGCGATAGTGGCCGCGGGCACGCATGAGGGTGAACGATACGATGAGTGCCAGTACTTGGCTCCGGCGATTGTGTGGCTGGATGAGATCAAGGCGGCGGAGTGAAAGTAGATCAGAGCACTGTGGTTCGATGGCGCGATGAGGCAGGCAGGCAGGCATGCATGAACAAAAATAGTTCCGAGCAATTGTTCTCAGCTGACAGACAAGGCTGAAGTCGAGCCATCGATGTCTTGCGCTCCTGCCTTGCCTTGCCTTCCCACAACAATAGCCGAGCAGCAGTCGTGCCGCGTCCGCATTTAGCTCCAAAAGCGCATGATTTGCGCACATACATATCGAACGAAGACTGCTACTCTTACGTTACATCACACCAGTGTCGTGCAACGGGACCGAAGCGAGCTCGGCTTGAAGGCGTTGCCTTTTTTTGCCTTTTACGGTACGACGTGCCGTGTGGCGGGCTGGTGGACGACCTAGAACATTAACACCTGCAAGGCTGAAACTCATCACACACACGTAACATGCAGAGCATTACATAGGCCCTGGGGTTCCAAAGCTGTTGTAAATCTTGCCTATCGCACCTACGTGTATAAGGCTTCGAGACAACCACTACATCGAATAGAGTTCTGGACGTTTGGATTAACTCGGTCGATTATTTCCACAAGATGACTACAAGACAGACGGGAGCGTCGATCCGGATCGCTGTGATGGGGGTGACGGGCAGTGGGAAGAGCAGATTTATCGAATGCGCGTCCGGCCTGGAGGGAGTTGGGGTAGGAGATAGCTACGAATCATGTAGGTCGCCGCCACAGCCTGACGATCAAGCAAGCCTTCTCTGATGTGTGATCAGGTACCATGGACGTCGTTCCTTTCGAGTTCGACTTGGACGGCAGACGCATCACGCTGATCGACACGCCCGGTTTCAACGACACAACACGAAGCGAGGCGGAGGTCCTCACGGAAATCGCAAACTATCTCGACTTTACCTACCGCAACCCGCCTCACCTCAAGCTCAACGGCATTGTGTATCTGCAGTCGATCGAAGACCCGCGCATGTACGGCTCCTCGCTGCGAAACCTCAAGATGTTCAAAGACCTGTGCGGCGAAAGCCCGCTGAAGAACGTCTTGCTCGTCACCAACCGCTGGGAGAAAGCGCGCCGCTCCGGAGACTTCGACAAGGCCGTCGCTAAGGAGAAAGAGCTCCGCGACAGCCCCAAGTTCTGGCAACCTTTGATCAAACGCGGATCGCGTATGATCAGGTGGGAGGGCGAGGACGCGCATGAATCCGCGCTGAACATCCTGCGTGCGTTCGTGGATGCCAAACCGGAGGTGCTCCAGATCCAGAGGGAACTTGTGGACCAGCGCAAGAACCTCGTCGACACCACGGCGGGAACGACGGTGAACGAAGAAGTCATCCGCATGGAGAAAGAGTACCAGAGCGAGCTGAGCAAGATCCGCAAGGAGATGGAGGACGCAGCGCTGCAGCGCGACGAAGAAGTGAAAGAGGCGCTCGAGATCTCGAAGCACGAGTACGAGCAGAAACTCAGCAAGATCCGGCAGGAACAAGACCTCCTGCACTATGAGCGGCGCAGCGAGGCGCGCAGGCTGCAGAACGAGATGGACGACTTGCGAGGCGCGTACAATAAGGAGATGGAGCAGAAGTTGGGTGCGCAGAAACTGGATTTTGATCAGACCGTGGCGAAGTTGATTGCTAACCAGGACAGGCTTCGCGAAGAACAGCGGATTAGCATGCAAGCTGAGATTGAATCGATGCAGAAGCAGAAGAAAGAGAAACGTTCTGGAGTCAAGCTGGTTTTGTCTCTCATACCGCTGCTGGGCACCGTTGTGTTGGGTGCGATAGGCATACCAATTGGTGTCACCGCTTAATTTCAGCAGCGATGCGTAATTGAGAGTAGCATTGAATCCATGACTTGCTCAGAAGGCTTCGCGACCCCTGCAGCAACACGTGTACTCTTCGTCCATCTAGTGTAGAATCACAAAAAAAAAAGTACGACGAGAGATCAGCAAAAGAAATGCTCTTGCAGAGCAACTTCGTCGATGCATCGGCCGGGAATCGAACCCGGGGCTGGCCGAATCTTCTGAGATGCTAGATCTCATTGGCAACGGCCAATTTTACCACTAAACCACCAATGCTGCTCGATGATACCTGGTAGTGCTATTGAGATCTTGTCACGTGGCCAAAATTCTCGTTTTGGAAGGTGCGGTGGTCGAAGTGAAGTGCTTTCGGTAGCAATTGTTGAAGTAGATTGTGCCAGTGAAGTTAGCAGACAGTAGCATGACGTGACAGTGTAGATGAGGATTATTGATTAATTGGATCAAAGCACGAGTCGAAGACGAACACAGTGGTCATAGAAAGCGGTTCACACACCGAAGTGAGGGTCCGCTCGCTGAATCAGTTGAAAGAGGCAAAAGCAGGGCGGGCTTGGCACTGCATTCCCGAGCGAGCTTTGTTTCTCGCCGCCGCAAAGCAATCTTGACTTGCTCTCCCTCTGGTTTCATCACCACAATACCATTTTCATCCCATCACAATGTCAAGCACCACACCTGCGTTTGCGCGACAGGCGCTGCGACAGTGCTCAAGAAGGCTGTCGACGACTTCACAGCCCTTTGCCAAGCAGCTGCCTCGAGCATGCATTGCCGCGAAAAGTCGTCGAAGCTATGTCTCTGAGTCGGCGCCCAAGAACGCCACCGTCAACATCGAACAGACCATCAAGCAAGATCAGAAGGCTTTCCTCGCCGAGACTGGTCTGAAGCCCAAGGATGCCACGATGCCGTCGACGGGCATGAGCGCTGATGCTATGATGAGCCCCGCCGCCGGCATCTTGAAGCAAGCGAGCGTGATGGACGCCGGCACCAGGCCCATTTACATGGACATGCAGGCCACCACACCCACAGACCCTCGAGTACTTGACGCTATGCTTCCTTTCTTGACCGGTCTTTACGGTAACCCACATTCGCGCACTCACGCGTATGGCTGGGAGACAGATAATGGCGTGGAGCAGGCGAGAGCACACATTGCCAACCTGATCGGCGCCGACCCTAAAGAGATCATCTTCACATCAGGAGCAACAGAAAGTAACAACATGAGCATCAAGGGTGTCGCCAGATTCTTCAAGCGATCCGGCAAGAAGAACCACATCATCACATGTCAAACAGAACACAAGTGCGTACTAGACAGCTGCAGGCATTTGCAAGATGAGGGCTTCGAGGTCACATACCTGCCTGTGCAGAGCAACGGTCTGATCAACATGGAGGATCTGGAGAAGGCCATCAGGCCGGAGACTTGCCTCGTGTCGATCATGGCTGTCAACAACGAAGTTGGTGTCCAACAACCTCTTGCGGACATCGGCAAGCTCTGCAGGAGCAAGAAGGTGTTCTTCCACACCGATGCAGCTCAGGCTGTTGGCAAGGTCCCCATGAACGTGAACGACATGAACATCGACCTCATGTCTATCTCAGGACACAAGATTTACGGACCCATGGGTATCGGCGCATGTTACGTGCGCAGACGTCCCAGAGTCAGAATCGACCCCATCATTTCTGGTGGTGGTCAAGAGAGAGGTCTGCGATCCGGTACCATTGCTCCGGCTTTGGTCATTGGCTTCGGTGAGGCCGCCCGCATTTGCAACGAAGAGATGAAAGTGAGTCAGCCCATTCCTTGCTTTTTCCCTCCCTCGAATGATTATACGCTTTAACATGCATGGCTTTCTGAGTGCACCTTGACCGGTGATCTGTTTGCTGATACAGCTTACGTAACTGTTATGACCCTTCACTTTTTTAACCATTTTTACAATCGACCGACCGTTTTGTTCGAGCAAATGGCTGACAATATGAACAGTACGATACCAAACGCATCACCGAGCTATCAAAGCGCCTCACTGATGGCCTTCTTGCCATGGAACACACTTCGCTCAACGGTGACCCCGAGAAGCGTTACGCTGGTTGCGTCAACGTCTCTTTCGCATACGTTGAGGGTGAGTCCTTGTTGATGGCCCTCAAGGACATTGCTCTATCCTCTGGTTCTGCTTGCACTTCCGCATCGCTCGAGCCATCTTACGTTCTACGTGCCCTCGGTAACAGTGACGAGAGCGCGCACTCCAGTATCCGCTTCGGCATTGGTCGCTTCACAACCGACGAAGAGATCGACTACGTGCTCAAGGCTGTGCAGGAGCGTGTAACCTTCCTTCGTGAGCTCAGCCCGCTGTGGGAGCTTGTGCAGGAGGGTGTTGACCTTAACACCATTGAGTGGAGCCAGCACTAAGCGTGTCGCTACGGAATCAGATCCACTTACGGCCTTGTATTGTTTATAGTAATCATCCAAGCTTGACCTAGTCGGCAAGCGGCGTTTGGCGAGCCAGGCTCCGGCGTCTTGTAACATATACCTTCACAACAACGATTAGACGCCTTTTACCATGAATCAACGAACATTTTCACTGTTCCAACATTAATTTCCATTTTACCCCAACATCCTCTATAACCCATACCTCTTTACAATCCTCTCCCCTACCCCTTCTCCCGCCCAATACGCCCCCGTGCTTGTCCCCAGCGCCACAAACGGCGCCGTATGTTCTCCAGCAAACCACCACCCCCTCTCCGGCAACCCCTGCCTCATAACCTCAATATCTCGATCCCCGTCCTCCAGCCCAACCTGGAAATTGCAATAACTGCCATACCCGGCAAACTCGTCGTTCGTCCACGCCGTCGCCAACACACCACTCGGTTGGCACCGCGGCTCGGAAGCGTTGTAGTTCGGCAGGCGGGAGAAGTACGGTGCGAACCAGGCTATGAGCATGCTGTCGTGCTCTGCAGAGGGCGTGCTGGAGAGGAGAGAGGCAATGTGCACAGCACAGGGGCCGTAGATGTAGAACAGGAGGGTTGGGTGGGCGGTTGAGGATGGTAGGGCGGCGAGGTTGCCGCCTTGTTGGTCCCAGTTTTGGGGGTTGAGGGGGGAGTAGGTTGGGGCGAGCCAGTGGGTGAAGCCGGGGTGGTTTTGCTTTTTGGTGGTGGTTGTGGGTGGTTGGTGGATGGGTTTGGTCGTTGCTGTTACGTTGGGGGTTTTGTGCGATGGGTCGAGAGGGGTGGTGGAAGAGGAGGTTGGAGAGGGAGTGTTCCAGAAGGCTTCTGGGAATGTGATGTAGACTTTGTCGAGGGTGCCGTAGCCGATGCTGGATATTGCTTTGGTGAGACGGGGCGACAGTGGTGGTTCGAAGGCGTCCGGGTTGCGTTTCAACCAGCCTAGAGGCATTGTGCATACTACCTCGTCGAACGCGAGGCGACTGCCGTCTGCCGTCTCTATGATAGGCCTTGCTCGGCCATCGTTGTTCTTCTCGCCAGATAGCACTTTGACGACCTTCGTCTCGAGCTTGATATCCGCCTTCTCACGAGCGGTCTTCGCCACCGCGTTCAGAATCCTCTCATACGTGCCCGCCACAAACGGATTCTCGCCTTCAATACACTCTTCCAGCCAGAAGAACTTCAGGCTCTGACGTTGAACTGGCGAACCAACATAAGCACCCCACATCTCACACGCCTGCAGCAGTCCAAGACGCTTCCTCTTCGCTTCTTCGTCTGGCAGATCAGTGAACAGGTCCTGAGCCTTCTCTTCGAAGAAGTCGTACAAGCTCCGAGACGCTGGTATAGCCTTGCAGTTCTCGTTGCTGTACTTGAACGCCGCAGAGATGAGGCCATCGTCCCATAGCAAACAACCATACTCAGCCGCTTCCGCCAGATCCATAGGCTCTCCTTCCGAGTCGATCACGCTCTGTTCTTCATCCCACGCGTGCAGCTCAGTCTTGGTTTCTCGAGCAATTTGCATAATCGGATTGTCGTCCGTGCCATGTATCCAATTCGGACCTCTACACATCATCAAAAATCAGCAAAAACCACTCTCTCTCAAAAAAAAAAACACCCCTCACATCCCCCCTCTCTCTCATCAAAGAAAGAAGGCCCATCTCCAACCTACAAATCAACCTTATGCCCCAGCTTCCAACTCTGCCCAACCCTCCCACCAATCCTATTCCTCGCCTCGAAAATCGTAACCTTGACGCCACGCCGCAGCAAGACATCCGCGCATCTCAGGCCGGCGAACCCAGCGCCCACAATGCCCACACTGACCGCTTGCTTTGACGTCGTCATCACAGCGCTCTTGAGCATCTCCTTGGGATGCACGTCCTGGTCCGCGTAGTAGCGTTCACGCGAGTGCAGGTCTTGCAGGATGCGAGAGGTGCCGGTGGGAGAGCAATAGGTGCGGTTCTGGCTTGCCTCCATGGATCGAACTTAACGAACAGGGTCTGCGAGAACGCAGCTGGCGTGTTTATTATTGTTGGAAGATTTATTATGCACGATTTATGTGGAGGTATGTTCTGTTAATGCTTCTAATACACATGACAAGCATTGCGAGAGTCAAGTCATTCAATGTTACTGCCAGCAGCAAACACTGAAGGAACCACAGGGATGTTGATTCTCGGCGGCTAACGGTGCTCGTGGTCTAGCTTCAAAGTCTGTACTGATTGCCCTGGCCGCGGAGATGCTATCTATCCCCACGTGCCCTAATATTCTACATCACACTATTATTGTATGTCTGTAATTGACATTGAGAAGCTATTTCAATTGTACATTTGTTCGGTTCTCTATACGCTGTTGTCGTTATGCGCGGATGATTCGCATGCTCACTCCTGCCGCTGAGATGCTAGTACGGAGTTTGAACCCAAACCACGAGCCCCTTTCCCAGCAATTGTAAGGCACATTATCTTTGCAGGAGCAGCCAGCAGGTATTCCACATACAAAAACCATACAGTACTCACCACGAAAAGAGATGTAACACATTGATCACACATGGCAACAAAATATCGTGGCCCTGATCAAGAGCAATTCACCATCAAAAGTACAGGTTCTAAACGCTTGGACGCCCGGCCCAGGAAGCCCGGACGTTGCGAGATTGGGCAATCGGGAAATTGAGCCAATAATGTTACGGCTGCAGCATGACGGCAAGGCAAGACGTCTAAACTATCGCTTCGCTTCCCTCATCCCTTTGTTGTTCCAAAACAACCTGTCGATTTTCCTTCCCCTCTATATTGTTTACGACGACAGGTGGACCCTCGCATTGCATTCAATTGTGCAACATCAAAAATTCCGACTCATGGCCACCTTCCCTGACTGAGCGAAAGCAAACCTTGCACACAATCTAACTCCTCTTCACCGGAGATGCTACTACTCTTCCGGTGGTCTCGCATGAACGCCACAAGCTCTGGGTCTTGGTCTGGATCCGTCACTTTGTCTGTTGCGGCTCGCGGTCGCGGTGTCTGAGGGGGTCGCTTCGATGTTCGCCCTGGCTTGCTGGTGTTGCCAGCTGATCGACTTTCACCAAGCACAGCCCTGCCTTGCCGGCCGTGTTTTCCGCCACCTGATCCCATCACAGACTGTGATGATGGGAGTAGCTGTCGTTCTGGTGACCAGTTCTCCTTATCAGAGTCGTTGCCTGGGATGTGGATGGATGCTCCAGACTCTGAGTACTTGAGCTGCAGCCCTGGCTTAGACGCGGAATCTATACCATGTTGTAGCCTACCAGCTGAGGTGCTTGACCGTCGCAGCGATGCTTGCGGATGGTCGAGCTTCGTTCGCTTTGCAGATGGCTGTCTTGCGACGCTGGCGTTGCGCTTTGAGGGCAGAGGAGCTAGCACCCGACGTCCAGAGTTGGCACGCATGAGGCCGATAGCATCAGCCGCCGATCCACTAAAATCCTTCTCGGCTTGCTCCTCCGCATCATTCCTGGAGTCCTTGTCACACCAGAATTCCCACGCCCTAGAATCACGCGATCGTCCACTCGCGGATCGACGCAATGACGTCGACACGTCGTCACGAGACACTCGTGTTAGGTCCAGAGACGATACTGGTGCGCCTTGGTTGCTGTTCACAGACTGTCTGAACTGTTGCGATGCGCGTGGTGGCGACGGCGATGGACTGTCGTTGGTAATGATCTTCGCAGCTCCTTCCGAAGTCATCGAAAGACGAACAAAGGAAGACGACTTTCTCAAACGACGATCAGAATCAATGACGGTGATTTGCTCACGACCAGGTTGGTATTCGGCTGGTTCGTGCTCCTCTTTGAAGGACGACGCTCGGCGTTTGTTTGCGAGATAACCGTAATTTGCAGAACTTGGGAGCGAGTGCCGGCCAGTACCCCCAGATTGAAGCGCTTGGTATGCAGCTAGAGCGGAGTAACCAGCAGAAGGTGTTTCAGCATGGTGTCTCGATTGCGAACGGTGTGCGTCGTCCGTGTCAGCACCACGAGGTGCTCTTGGTAGTGACGATGGAGGAGGTGGTGTGCTGTGGTGCTGGTTCTCGGATAAAGTCTCATCGGGTATGGTGGCATTACTGTCGTCGCTGCCAAAGTTGGGAGGGTTGAATGGAGCAGCGAATGATGGTGCAGCGCCTGCACGCGATGCCTGGTATTGCGCTACCTCATGAGGTAGAAGTGGTCGGGCCTTTCGGCGCGAACTCTGGCGACGATTCTGGAACCAAATCTTTGGTGACGCGTGTTAGAGACGATCAAGTCGACGCGACTAGACATGTTTTGCAAGAGCCTACCTGGACTTCTTTCTCGCCTAGGGCGACCTGCCTGACAAGCTCCAGACGCGCAGCCTTGTCGGGCTTTGGGTCGCGTTTATATGCCTCTTCCAAAATCGCTTGATCCTCAGTGCTACAGCGCTCATTAGAGACAGTTCCAAGCGCTTTCATCTGTTTGCCAGAGTGTACCTCGTCCTCTTTCGTTTTTGTCTAACCAATGGTTTATCGTCGGCCTTGGGCGGGAGGTTGTGCGGGACAGTGGATGACGAGTGGTTGAGAAAGGCGTAGTTTCCAGGACTGGAGTTCGTAGCAGCGGCAGACTGATCGCCTTCATGGTATGTCGTCGGAAGCTCCATGGCGGCAGTGTATATTTCGTGTGGGCGGAGGAGGGATTGCACACGAAGGTGAATAGAGAGGTCCAAGTCGCGTGTCGCGTCTCGACGATCCACTGGCGGCGGGCTCTAGCGGGCTTCCACAATCACGAGGTCCCTGCACTGACAACAGCATTCCCAACCCCCAGAACGCCTGCAGACGATTCTCGTTGTCATGATACTATCTTACACACTTGCCGACGACGAGAGCATACACTCAAGTCCAAATATACGTCCTCATGTGACATGCTACCACCGCAGGAAGAGCATGCAGCCTCTCTCACCACTCGCCAATGAGCGTGCATCTTCACGAAAACACCTCCAAGTCACGTGTGTGTGACGACAAGGTGAGACATACTACGTCAGAGGGTTAGGGTTGTGGTATGGTGTGGACGCATAT
The DNA here is from genome assembly GCA_023634325.1 of Cladosporium cucumerinum. Classification (NCBI taxonomy): domain Eukaryota; kingdom Fungi; phylum Ascomycota; class Dothideomycetes; order Cladosporiales; family Cladosporiaceae; genus Cladosporium; species Cladosporium cucumerinum. Next base: position 401,061 of record JALDQA010000001.1, read on the forward strand.
ATGTATATACATGTATGTCCTTGTGCATGCAAACTGTCTTGACGAGAGATGAATAGCTCCGGCATCTTCGACCGTTCGTGGCATGACGAAAAAATTGGGGATAGATTGATGACATGCCCACTTGGCACAAGGCTATCGTGCTAGCCGAATACGCCCAACGCTATAGTCAGCATGTTGATCATCCACCGCATCCGACGTCAGTGTTCTTCACGACAACCGCCAGCTTCGACATCCTTCGGAAAGTCATCTCAAGCGTGGTAGAACCTATCCCGAAATAGAAGCACGTCAGTTTCAATGAATCTACCATTTGTCAGATCAAGCAAAAACGACATCTCGGCATCGCCGGGCGGCTGAACGATTCTCACGCTTCAGCCCTGGGCCGTTACTTTTGGCCTGCAACGATCTGCGCACCACCGCAACCCATGCAAGTGCTCGCCGGTCGCGTGGCTGATGCATCGAGATTGCTGACTCCGTAAGGAACCTTCTTTGGACTTAATCGTCGAGGCCGTCCGAGCTAGCGGCTTGTGGCGGACGCGCCGTATGCAACCAGATACCCGGAGGCAGTTTGAGACCTTTCTCACACTGTCGCATAGCCATGTACTCTACCTTGGCTCTCTGGCTCTACTAAATGGACAACAAGCTTGAAGATTGTATTGGGCACTTTTTCGGTCGAGCCGCCAGCGTTCGCAGCTTACGTACGCTCTTACGATTGTCTCATGTTTTCATAAACAGAGCAAGCCCTGACGATGTCTCCGGGCGGTATGACATAGTAGCGCAAACAGCCTCATATCCGGCAGCACATTTTGCAGTTTGCGGTCGGCTAAGACATGTGCCCTCTACGCAATATGTCAAACAGGCAATGGTCGCATTGTCACCAACATCATAGTGCACACGGCATCGATACGCTAGCGTGGTTTTGAGACCACTCGATAGACTACAGCCGCAGCTGCGTTCGATCACACGTGTCGTCCACGTGCACAAGGCAATATGTTGTTGCAGTTTGCCCACGCTGACTGGCCCTAGAGATGAAGAACCTGGTTGTAAGGCTTCAGCTCCTCGGCGAATCAATCGATTCGCTCTTATCCCAGGCTCCTGGTACGGCGTTGGATAAAGTTATGCTACATTACTCGCCAATGTCCGGTGGCTGAAGTTTAAGCCGCAGAGACATGGATGACACTTCCAAAGGACCCTGGTGGTTTGATGCCTTAGCCTTGCTCTTGGACGATCACCACTAGACACGCACCCGCTGTGCAGTTGGGTATCCTGACCCGAGGTCTTCTTCAAGGTCGGTGATTCCGGGTACAAGCGCGGATCAAGGTCATTCTCTACCAGCATCTAATACTATCATTGTCCTAACACTGCGTCTATTGTACTATTTTCCTAAATCATCTGCATAGACCAAAAGATACCGAGGCTTTTGACCTTCATCTTCCATGGGTCTGCCGGTAAAGTCATCTGAATTCGAGACTTGACCGATGACTGAGCCGGCAGTTCTTGCTCTTGAGTTCCGGAGCTATCTATTCGACAGCAGTCATTTGAGGGATCATTGGCCACGACTACAGTCTGCGTACATCAGTTCTAAGGCAGCTGTCACCACTGTTGGTTTCTTTTCGGAGACCTCTGATCTTAAATGTATATATTGGGTGATGCCGACTGTTCGAGTTTCCGGTACATTTTCAGAACTCATACCTACTCTGAGACAAGTCAACGATGGCAACCATGCGTATTGCAGTTGCTGGAACGGGCGGTCTAGCTTGTCTGATCGCACACTTCATCAGCGAAGAGACGACGCATGGTGTGGTGTTATTATCACGAGCGGTAAGTTGTTGGAGATCTCATCGCTGGCTACAATGTGCTTTTCGACATTTGATGAAAAAAGACAACTGCAGATCATATCTAACATTGTTCCAGGATAAGCCCGCACTCACCCAACGCGGCCTTCAAATCACCGTCGTAGACTACAACGACGCCGACAACCTAAAATACGCCCTCCGCGGCATCGACACCGTCATTTCCACAGTCACCGGGCCAAACCAAATACACTTGATCAAAGCAGCCGTGTCTGCCCGAGTCCGAAGGTTTGCACCAGCAGAGTTCGAAGGTCCACCACAGCTTTGGCCGCCCAACGACCCTCTCGATCGGCAGCGGATGACAGCACTGAGCTGGCTGCGACATTACAAAAACAACATCGAGCATACCGTGTTTGTGTGTGGCATCTTCTACGAGCGCTTTCAGCCCGGAGGCCTGCCAAGAACCTTGATAGCTCGCAATACGGGTTACCACGGCGAGGGCAGCTATATCTTCGACGCTGCGAAGATGAGTGCTGAGTCCCCTGCCCTCAGTCCCTCTAACCAGCCGGACGTGACTATTTGCATGACATCCGTTCGAGGTACGTGACGGGAGCATAGCACTCATGACACAGAAGAATGCCTAGCTGACCTGTCCACTTCCCAGACGTCGCCAGATTCGTCACCAAAGCCATCGATCTCCCAAGCTGGCCACCGGAGCTCCGAATGTGCGGCGAGCGCGTGACCGTCCACAACCTCACCATCCTCGTCCAGCGAATCAAAAGTACGCATCTCAACCTCTTCAACGATCCCATTAATTCTCGCTAATCAAACTCACCCTCCCAACAGGAGAGAGATTCCAGCCTTTCATTGTCCACAACGTCAACGGTCTCCGCTCGGAACTCGCCGCCGCTGCGGCGCAGGGTGATCGAGCTCGTGGGATCAAGTTACAGATGCTCATAGCCACGGCTGAAGGACGCTATGATTTCACACAGCGCAATTTGAACGCTGCGTTTCCGGGGTTGCAGGTTGAGCGATTTGCGAGTTGGTTTGTGAAGAAGTGGGATTTGGAGCAGAGTGATGAGTGAGAGAGGTTCGTTGGGATATTATGAGTATGTATGGCAGAGACGCAGGCTGATGCGTAGTAGGTGATTGCCAACATCTTCACAGTAAGACATTGCGAATTTACGCGAGGCGTCTCTGGAGCGTGTTATCGATCTTTCTGGGTATTTAGTAGGTGGTAGTGAGATTCTCAACCCAACAATTCAATCTCCAGCTGCGATGGCATAGCGTTGCCGTCACATCCGGGTAAGTAAAGGGAAAACAGCCACGTATCCGAATACATATGGCAATGTTGTGCAGTAACTTAATCAGCGACTCTCTCGAGTGTTGACTGGTCGCAGGATATTCATTCCAATTCAAGACATCCCCGCAATCGCAACTTGTTGTTTGCAAGCTACAATCTTCAGCAAATATACTTTCTCGCTCCAACGGGTGGCTTGCATTTGCGCGTGTACACTTCTGCAATAGAGTAGGGCGCGACCAGTCGGAATGCGAGGAGAGTTAGGGCGAGTCGGGACCGTGCGTCTGAGACTTGCGCTCTTTCGAGATGCAAGCCGCGACGACACCTTGTGATGAAGCAACAGGCTTAAGCCAAGATGACTCTTCTGCTGAGATGGCGAGGCCGGATCGCGTTACAGAATGTGGGAAGGACTGTGCTCGACAAGAACGGACATCCATCGTCATCGTAGGGGGGCGTTGGGTAGTCGGGCACCGACGGCATCACGGCTCCACGATCACTCATGGCCGCATCGCCCTCTGGTATCGAAAAGGTTTGACACGATTCGCGGAGTATACCACTACCTGTGTTACTAGACACTTCCATCTGCGTGAGGACGAAAATTATGTTATGCGTCAATGGCGACGTCATATTGATGTCGCAAATCGGTCCGAGTGTCTGTGAACGAATTTCACGAGACGTCGAATTCGCGACGACAAGTCGACGATGGGCGATGGCGACAACACCAGCGGGGTCGATTTGATTGAAGAGGCGAGATTCTCGCGGTCCCGCCGGGGCTGACCGAGTATTAGCCCTTATCATCCTGGTCCGTTCGTCTTCCATCGTGTGATGCTCAACGTTGGAACGTCACGGTTGCGTCAGTTGGTGGGCTGGTGGGGGATGATGAGTTTCGACATTTTCCCAAAAGATTCAAATATTAATGCTCGTGTGATCGCTCATTCAGAAGACATTCCATCTATACTCACATCCACAAAGATACCCTTTACAACAACTTCCGCAATCACCAAAACCAACAACTTTTTCCAACAAACGTAAGTCGTTGCTCAATCATCAACCACTCCAATGGCAAATCACTAACTTATCAACCCAGCTTCCACCAACCCACACACAACAATCATCAACATGTCTGACAGCACTTTCCACATGACCAAGGAGGACGTCCGCAAGCCCGAGTCCAAGGCCTCCCAGTCCAACAGCGGCAACGTCCCTGCCGACTCCGACGCCGCCAAGGCCCAGTCGATCATCGACTCCAACACCCAGAGCAAGGCCGACCTGATCAACGAGCGTGTCGCCGGCCTCCCCAAGCCCGAGCAGCCTCCCGTCGCTTCTGACTTCAACTCCGCCGACGCTTCCATCGCCAAGGGCTCCGGTGCCATCAGCGGCACCACCGGCCAGACCGGCCCTGAGACCGCCGCGTCTTCCGTCCGTGTCGACGGCGATGCCCTCAAGACCAACACCGCTCCTGGTCCCGATGCTGCCCGCGGCACTCCTCTGCCCAACGACGCTGTTGCCCAGGGCTCCAAGAACAAGGCCGACCTTGCCAACACCACCAACTAGATGTGGAGTTGAGCTCGATTTGACACCTTGCATCAGAAGAAAGATATCCCCATCAACCCTTTCGTCAGGGTTTTGAAAGCTTCTGCTTGATCATGTTTTAAAACAACATTTTTTTGGTGTGTGGCGCTGGAGCGATTCTGCAGAGAAAGTCCGCTCGCGCCTCACACGTTACGATTCGACGAACATTAAAAAAAAAGGTCTTGAAAGCATCTTTTGTCGGCGCTTCAGGAAAGCGTGGGATTTTTTTTTGTGTTTGAGGCTATGACTATATTAGATTATTGGATATACTGTCAAAAGGTTCATACAACACTGTGCTATTCCATCTCATTGCATTCATTGGTGTACGTAGTGATGTCTTTGTGTTCATTTTATGTACACTTGTTTCCATCAGCCGTTCGTACAGTGCTTACACTCAAGTTCGTATACGACTCAAGCTCTAGCTACAGTCTAATGAACAACCCTCTATACTATTACTATGGGCTGCGTGTGTAATTAGAAACATATCAGTCGTTAAACCGTCTAAGTCGCCTTTGTATCTCAAAAGCTAGAGTGCTAGCACCGTAGGCTGCAGGTGTATTTAGGAATATGTTAAGCCATTGAGATACTATCTAACTCGCCTTTGTATCTCAAATGCTAGTGTGCAGGTACTATCTGCCTCGAAGATATGATAATATCACTATTTACCGTTGGAGAGTTCGCACACAAACTTGAGCGCAAGTACTGCAGCACGCCTCTGTAGCATGACTACCTTAAGACGCTACACCAATCCGATCAACATCCGGCGCATAGCTACTCTGGCCATTGTACAAGCCGCTGATCTCGATCGTGTTCTCTCCAGAAGTGCTGAACCCTGTCAACCGCACCGGATAGTTCTTAATGAGGTCCTTGTCCCAATTGTATCCTATCGCAACTAGTCAGCACACCACACATCCAAAAGGTACAGCCTGTCATCCATGCGAACTTACCTGTAAGCGGAAAGCTCACGTTCTGCACAGCGCCACCGTTGACACTGATCCCAGCCAATCGCGCATTAGGCCCAATGCCAGCGAAAGCGTACCCAACCTCACAGTTGATATAATCGAACAGCACGTCTTGCGTTTCCTTCGAAGCGTGGATACCAGAGAGAGTAAGCGTTCCTTTACCCTCCTCGAGGAAACCGACTTTGCCGGTGTTCGAGCAGCCTGAGCAGTTCTGGGATGAAGCGCCGTTGCTGACAGTGCCGGATTCGGCTTCGATCCAGGTGATTTCGGGGTTTGTGGTGTGCTTGAGCTGGATGTTGCTGAGGCGCAGAGGGAGGGATCCGTGGGCGTCGGCTTGTTTGGAGTAGGATGTTACGTTGGCTTCGAGATCGCCAGTCCAGAGGTTCTTGACGGTCGCAGAAGCGATTCCAATGTCAGCGAGGTCGAGGGATAGCGTTCTTGTGGTGTTGGAGTGGTCGAGGAGGAGCACGGCCTTGTCACCGTTCGCGAGATCCCCAGCGTAAACGTCTCTGTCATTTGTGAAGCGTTGCACAAGAGTGACTGGCAGTCCCGCTTCGTCTTGGTTGATCGCAATGAGATCCCGGTTCTGCAGGATTGTGACGGTGTCACTGTTGGCCGCAGGAATAGACGTAGAGATCATGAGAGTGCTCTTGAACATTGCCCAGACAGCGAAGTGGCTGGCCTGCTCAGTTACCGTCATGCCATGGTTGCCAACTTCCATCATATCCATGTCTGACCAGTGGCCGGGGCCAGAGAGGTTCTTCGAATTGACGTGGATGCCCTGGTTCAGGATCCGGATGACGTTGGCCCACCCTCGGGCTATGTCGTCTGATACTCGGTAGGAGTTCGAAAGAGGAGGCGTCCAAGCCGATGGACCTTCGAGGCCATCACTTGGTGAGATGTAGGGTGTGCCCCATTGGCAGATGGCGATGCCTTTGATTCCGACAGATTGGAGGGCGTCGCTGATCGCTGTGTATCTTGTCACAAAATCCGTACGCGGGTCCTTAGGGGCGTTGGCTGGTGGGTCACTACGAGAGGAGTAAGTATCGTGGATTCAGAGCGTCTTCCCAGACAGTGAACCTGCAACTTACACGTAGCAGTTATCGACCTATAATGAACTTGTGGTTAGCAATAGCTTCAAAAAGACACCCCCGAGATATGTGTCCGTCCACAAACCCACCTTCATATACTCCACATTCCAAGCCGCAAGCTGCAACGCATCCTCCTTCTCATGCCCCAAACTCCCCTGCCTAATAGCCGGAGTCTCCGTATCACAACTATAGACTCCCTGGTTCGTATACATACTCCACTTAAACCCCTTCTCGATCGCCGCCTTGCTCAGTGGCGCGATGCCATCCGGGAACTTCTCCAGATCGTACGTGATAGAGCCGTTGGCCTGGAGATCGTAGCCCTGCCAGCCACAATCGACCTGGAAGAATTTGTAGCCTGCTTCGAGGAAGCCTTTCTCGACCAGGGCGTCCATGGTCTCGGACACGTGGGTCTGGTTGGGAGAGCAGCCGACGGTGTTGTAAGTGTTGTAGCCCATTACTGGGGTTCGGCCGAAGCCATTGTCTAGCGCTTTGGTTCCTGCTGCGAGCAGTAAAGCACTGATGCCGTAGTGGAAGGCCATGGTGGTGCTGGTGGTGAAGAATTATGCTCTGGCGGATCAATATACATGGGCTCCTCTGAAGTGTTATATAAAGCTCCGGGACTATGCTTCGACCACATCGGTGCAATGCCGAGCGAGCAAAAAATTACACTATGAGCAAATCCCTCGATATACGACCTTACCAAGACAAATCTGTTTACCCACAACCAAACACGACAAGATCAGCATAGTACCAGTGAGGAGTAGTGCCCGAAGAGGTGTAGTACGCATCAACTATGCGGAGAACTTCAAACGCTCATCCGAGTACCGACAGGCGTCTTGCAATGATTGCTGCTGAGGTTGCTCGTATAGCGATGGAATAACCTCACGATCCGCTGCGATCGTCAGTGGAGCCGATGTGAAAACGTCGAACTCTGCGTGCAATTATCCAAAATCTGCCCACATGAAGCTTCCTGCAGTGTCGTGCAATAATAGTCTGCATATTCCGGCGGTAAAATCGCAGACGTATGCTGCGGATCAGATAGTATGACGAATGTTCAGGGCGATGTGCTTTTGTTGGTGATGAACATGGTACGTGAAGGATGTTTGTACATCAACAGCTTTGTCCGAGGTGTCAGAGAGGGGGTGCACCCGACCCTAAACCCTCAACTCCAAACCCTAACACATTACAATCGAGGTTCTGATCGTGGTTACATGCACACACGTATGTGTAGAACTGAATGCTGGACCATGATGATGCCACCTTGATGGATATGCTCAGAATATAGATATCTGCAGTAGCACACGACTATAGCACGTATACGTGAAGACATCACCTAGCACATCGGGACCAATAGCATGTTCTATTCATCAACTTCGTCACATTTCCGCCAAGCAGCTATGTAAACTCATCAAAACGCTTGGATTCGCCCAGGACATTGTTTGCTGACAGCATCGCAGTCTGACGCATTTCATGATGTGGATTGCACTTAAAGCTTGCGCATGTCAACAACGCAGCGAATGCACTCGCCAGAGTGCATGTCGTGGAAGGCCTGGTTGATGCCGCTGAGAGGCTGACGGTGGGTGATGAACTCGTCGACCTTCAGCTTGCCAGTCATGTAGTCGTCGACCAGGTCGGGAAGCTGAGTGCGGCCCTTAACACCGCCGAAAGCGCAGCCCTTCCACACGCGGCCGGTGACGAGCTGGAATGCTGTGAAGAGGTTAGCATGTGTACCGAAACCTTGCACGCTCTTTTTCTTCTCGGGCAACACTTACGTCTGGTAGCAATCTCCTGGCCAGCAGCGGCGACACCAATGATGATGCTCTCACCCCAGCCCTTGTGGCAGGCCTCGAGCGCGCTGCGCATGACGTGCACGTTACCAGTGCAGTCGAAAGTGTAGTCGAGACCGCCATCGGTCATGTCAACCAGCCTCGACTGGATTGTCTCGCCATCCTTAAGGTCCTTGGCAGGGTTGACGAAGTCGGTTGCACCGAACTTGGTCGCCCACTCCTTCTTCGCGTCGTTCACGTCGACGACGATGATCTTGCTTGCTTCGTTCTTGACAGCGCCCTGAATGACACTCAGACCAACGCAACCAGCACCAAAGACAGCGACAGTGGAACCCTTCTCAATACCACCCTTGCCGGCGGTGATCACCGCGGCACCGTAACCAGTGGTGATACCGCAGCCGAGCAGACAGGTGCGGTCCATGGGAGCCTTCTCGGTGATGGCGACGACGGAGACATCGGCGACAACTGTGTACTGAGAGAAAGTGGAGCAGCCCATGAAGTGCAAGAGATCCTTGCCCTTGCACTTGAAACGAGAGGTGCCGTCGGGCATCACACCCTTACCCTGTGTGGCACGGACGGCACCGCAGAGGTTGGTCTTGCCAGACTTGCAGAACTTGCACTCCTTGCACTCAGCAGTGCTGTTAGAGAAAGGTATCGTCAGCTAATGTCCGCTTGCTTCCGAATGAGACCCCGTGTCCTCCCAGCTCTCGCTCGGACAGCCACCAAGCACAGCAGTAAACTCACTATAGCGCAACAACGTGGTCACCCGGCTTCACATTGGTGACGCCCTCACCCACACTCTCGACGATACCAGCACCCTCGTGGCCAGGGACGATAGGGAAAGCACCCTCGGGGTCCTTTCCGCTCATCATGTATGCATCCGTGTGGCAGACACCAGTGTAGTAGATCTCAATGCGGACCTCGTGTGCTTTGGGCGGCGCAACCTCAATGTCCTCGATGACCAGGTCCTGCGCAGCATCCCAGGCAACGGCGGCCTTGCAGGTGATAGTCTTGCCCTCGGTGGAAGACATGGTTTGTCCTGTGTTATTGTGCTTCCTCTTGCAGATGGTCTCGTCCGTCTCGTAGACTGGGCTCTGCGTCTTCTTCTAACGAAAGCGCGTGTGTATGTGGTTTTCTGTGAAGGGGAGATGAGTATAGAGGAGAAAACAACAGCGGAAAGCTTCGTCTCTTCTTACCAGTGGAATAATGACCGCGAGCGCCGTAACTCGGCAGATGATGTAGATACAATCATTGGCGAAGTGGGGTCCAGACGAAAGGTCCGCATGGTGGGGAAGCTGCGTTCGGCGCCCACTCTCGCTGTCGGGAATATTTGCTAAGAACGGTCATACTTCGCTGCGAATTGCCCTCCCAGGCGCTTCCAACTGCTGCATTGCAGAGCCCGGAACTGTCATTTTTATGTTATGCCGCGCGCAACCTGTCATGTATCTGCAACACCGCGACTGGGCAAACGCGGCGGTGTCTGAAAGGACATAAAGCGGATTGTATGCGGTTGCTGCGGGTCTGATACCCAACCCATGCCACTTCTGACTACCGGATTCAAATAACCGATCGATAAGCGGACAGTCCGAAGTCAGGTGACTGGGTATGCCATTTCTACGTGTATCTCGCCGGATGGACATCCGATGACTGTCACATGCTGGTGTATAAGTACATATCAACAAGCTCCACTACTGATGAGAAACGTACATACACACAGATGGTACCTAGTCTCTAAGCTCAAACGCTGGGTGCAATATACAACTACATGCCAAAGGAAAACACACGTTCTGACCTGTCGTCACTCGGGCATGAAGCACGCGTGTGAGTGACCACAGATGTTCCACCACTATTTCCACTTCCTTCACCTCAACCTCCACAATTTTGATGATGCGCTTTGGATGTCGCTAAGCTTGTCGCGCGTTTGGTACTTCGACGATTCGTCTAGCAAGTGGACTCGCTGGCACGGGAGTTCATGAGCAGAGCAACAATCAAGCCGTAAAGACCTGTGGTGTGAGGTTAGCAACGATTTCTATGCATCGATTGACATATGACGTAGGCGTTGGGACTTACCAAGGACTTCAGCGAAAATGAGGATGAGAATCATGCCGACGAAGAGTCTGGGCTGCTGAGCGGTACCACGGACACCGGCGTCACCAACAATACCGATGGCGAAACCAGCGGCAAGACCAGCAAGACCGACGGAGAGACCGGCACCAAGCTGGATGAAACCAGTGAAGAGAGAGGTCTTCTGGCCAAGCTGGTTGGAAATCAAGACGGAAACGACGAGACCGTAAATGGCAATGATACCAGCCATAATGACGGGAATAATGTCTGCAGATGTGTTAGTAGCTGCGCTGTGCCGTGGGGTATGAATGAAGTCTGCGCTGGTCGCGTTGGGAGTCGCAAAGTAGCGCATATCCATTCGCCCATCGTATATCTTGCGGCAGTAGACGTACTCTTGACGATCAGGTCGGGCCTGAGCACACCCATGGCAGAGATACCGACACCAGCCTTAGCGGTACCGTAGGCAGCACCGAAGCAGGTGAAGACGATGGCGGCAGTGCAGCCCATCGCTCCGAAGAACGGCTGTTGTGATGTGTTAGTGGGTGTTATTATACATCTGCGCATCTCTTCATGTGTCTTTTCGTCTCGCGACGCAAGAAGACTCGTTGCGATTTTGCCTCCTGGCGAGGATGTATAGTCGCGTCGCGCCGCGGAAAGGAGCTAGAGGCAGCCGTGTTTGGGTGTTGGGATATGGCACTTACGGCATACACGGGGCTAAAAACGCATCAAAGTCAGCACAAGCTGCTCAAACAAGATGCTCTCGACCCAGCAGCGGCGCCCAGTTGCTTTCAGAAGCTTCCTTGACCAAGATGGCCACCCTCGCCTTCCACTTGGGCCCCCGAGGACGCCTGCGGCGTGAACTCACCAGAGATCGGTAGACATGGCGGACGTGTATGTGAGGCGTTTTTCGGGAGATAGAAAGGTCGACTGTTGCGTTTAACGAGACGACGTGATGCGGAAAAGGCTGATGAAGACGTGTGGCGGATCGAATCAATGGTGACGGCGATAGCTGGAGAGCAGTGGTGACGGCCAGGCAGGAGCTGCTGTCTCTTTGCGGCTGGCTAGCGTCCCGACGGGCGGACCGCAGCCGCGCATTAGCGCCGCGCCCGCCCTTCGTCAAGAAATTGCAGCTTTTGCGCCGTGATCTTTGCGACTCTCTGAGCATTCATACAATAATCCCAAGGCCGTGAACCCGCGCGAATTATCTGGGCGAGCTTTGTCTATATACCCCTTCAACTTCACACATCACCAGCAACCGACATCATGTCCGCCGAATCCGCCGCATGGCCCGTCGCCGACCAGGCTCTCTCCCAGGAGATCCTCGACCTTGTGCAGCAGGCCAGCCACTACCGCCAGCTCAAGAAGGGTGCCAACGAGGCCACCAAGACCCTCAACAGAGGTATCTCTGAGATTGTCATCCTCGCCGCCGACACCGCCCCTCTGGCCATCCTTCTCCACCTGCCGCTTCTTTGCGAGGACAAGAACACTCCCTACGCAAGTCGCCGGTGCATACCTACAACAAGCGCAAGAAAACTTTTCTAACATTTTTTCTTCCAGGTTTACGTCCCCAGCAAGATGGCTCTCGGCCGTGCCTGCGGTGTCAGCCGCGCTGTCATCAGCTGCAGCATCACCACCAACGAGGCCTCCGACCTCATGGGCCAGATCCGCACCCTCAAGGACAAGGTCGAGCGCCTCATGATCTAAGCGATCTTCGGCACTTGGAAAGAGAGAAGATTCGAGCGGCGCTTATGGTGGCTGTGACTTGGAGGTCGGCAAGGACTGTGTTTTGCGCCGGCGCAGATGAGGCATTTGTGAAAGAATCCCGATTCTGGAGCTGATTGTATGATTCGAGTGGTTGGCGCATACATTTTTTTTCGGGCCGATGTAGAATATCCAGGAAATGGACAAGCATTTTGCGCAAGCAATTACCGTTCCCAATGGCTTCGTATTGTGTGTCTAGTGTGCAGTCAAATATGCGCACGTTGTGGTATCTTGATGCGCATGTGAGTGTCACATGGCTGCCACAACGGAGACAGTGCGTTACCGATGTCTTAATCTTAGCACCTCTGCTGTCAACGTCAAAACGTCACTGTGCAGAACAATATGTTCCAGAGCCTATAGCTACTACACCGAAACTCACCAAGACGATGAATTGCCATCCTCGCAAAGTCGAACGAAGACTGATCGATTGAGCGCACGCGAGTACGGCCATCCATCGCAACAACAAGCGCAGACAACAGGACCTTGCGCATCAACATCAACTGGCGTACAGCTCTAGCCGCTGTATTCGCTGCATCTCAGTGGCTAAGCATCGTTCAATCAACCCTTGGATCTAAGTATATGAGCAGATCATCTGACGCTGAGATACGAGCTAAGACGCGGAGTATCTCAGTGGCAATCCTCGCCAATTTAAACTACGCCAGCTGATACTACCCGAAGAGCTATTGGGATCGCTATATGCAGACCAACGAGCAACGATCGCGGAACCCTGTGAGAGAGATGGCGCTAAGAAGGACGCGGCCTTTCGAAAAACCGCAATATACCCAAATGCAATATTCGTCGGCCCGAGACATCAGTGTCAAGATGACCCACCTGTAATTTCTATTGAGGCAGAGCGCCATCTTAGGAATCATTACTTCACTTAGTCGTGTTGAAGTCGCATGGATATATCAAAGACGGCTACCCCATAAGAGAAAAACGTACGACCAAGGACGAGCTCTTTCGAGCAGAGAACCACTACCAAACAACTGGAGAACGACTTCCTTCACAGCGCAAGTTTTAAATGCCAGTGACAATCACAGAGGTCGATATTCACAGCCAAACGGGACAATCATTAACGCCGTCCTGCCTTGTAGACATTCAAAATATGCTAGGGGAAGAAACAAGTCATCTCAAGAGATCAATACCCTCCATTAATGTAGTCGTGTGCTATTTACTTTTGGGGTCATTCCTTAGCAGGCGTCTATCCACGTCCCAAAACATCATCAAATTACCCAGCATCGCTGCCCATCGTCATCATCAAAATTCATATTCATGATAAGCAACACAGCTCTACTCCTTGTACAGCCAGATAAGCAAGCTCTGGTGATCACCAGTCTCAAAGTCGAGGTTCAGTCCCGAGTTCATCAGCGTCTTGCCGCTGTAAGTGCCATTGAACACATTGCTAGAGTACCTGGCGTCGCCGTCGAGACCCTGCATCTTGAGTGGTGGCGGCGCGGGCTTGATGGAAGCGTGCTGCTGGAAAGCGAGCACGAAAGACTTGTCTTCCTCCTTGCTGACGAACTGCACGGCGGGCCAGTTGGAGTCGTCGGGCAGGCGCAGGCGGTAGAAGCTGCCAGTGATGACGATGGGGTTGATTTCCTTCCAGTCGGCGAGGATGCCGGGAATGGCGGCGGCTTCCTCGGGGGTGAGGTCTGAGGGCTTGAGTTCGAAGCCGAAGGAGCCGCACTGAGAGGGAGGTGTTAGTTTTTTTATGTGGGAGGGAAGGGATAGAATGGTCTTACCATGAGGGCAACGTGGGCGCGGTACTCGATCGAGACGTTGCGGGCTGTCAAGTGGTTGGGAACTACGGAGACGTGGCATCCCATAGCCGAAGGTGGGTAGGCAAGAGAGGTACCGAGCTGGATGGTCAGACGGTCCGAAGCGTCCGTGTTGTCAGAAGTCCAGTGCTGAGGCCAGTAGTGGAGCAGGCCAGGGTCGAAGCGGCCGCCACCAGAGGCACAACCTTCCCAGAGGACGTCGGGGTACTTGGTGGTCAAGCTGTCGATCACGTGGTAGATGCCAAGCATGTAGTTGTAGTTGTCAGAAGGAGCTGACATCTCGTGGATACCACGGTTGTTGTCCCACTTGATGTAAGTGACATCAGCAGTGTCGAGGATCTTAGAAACCGAATCGATGATGTACTCCTGCACCTCAGGCAAGCCAAGGTTGAGCACAAGCTCATTGCGAGTCAGAGTTCTTGCATGCTTGCCAGCGTGCAACACCCAGTCAGGGTGCTCGAGGTAGAGAGAAGAGTTCGGGTTGACCATTTCTGAGCAGGAACATTAGCGCCTGTCATCAGTAGAGCATCATTCGGGAGATAACTTACCAGGTTCAAACCAAAGACCAAACTTCAGCTTCTCGGTGGAGTTTAAAACATCCAGGTTTGTGACGTTGGAGACATAGTTGCCGAAACCGTTCGGGAAGCGGGCCTCGTTTGGAGTCCAGTCACCGAGACCAGCAGTGTCGTTGACACGGGCATAGGGTTCCTGTCCGAACCAGCCATCGTCGTTGACAAAGAGTGAGATTCCCAAGTCCGCAGTCTCCTTGGCAAGGACCTCGAGCGAACTCGCGTTGAAGTCAAAGTAAACACCTTCCCAAGAGTTGAGGAGGATAGGCCTAGTCTCCGAAGTGAACTTCGAGCGAGAGAGGTGGTTGCGGTAAAGATCGTGGAAGGATCTCGACATACCGCCAAGACCCTGGGCGGAGTAAACAGCCACGGCTTCGGGCGATTGGAAGCTGTCACCAGGCTTCACTGGGATGCTGGCGTGCAACGAGTTCAGTCCTAGAAGGACACGAACGAATCCGTTGCTGAAGCGCTCGGCAGTCGCTTCGAAGGAGCCAGAGTAGACCAGGTTGAAACCCCAAGCCTCACCCTGAGTCTCAGTTGTGGACGGAGAGGTCAGGGCGAAGAAAGGGTTGTGGATGTGGGAAGCGTAGCCAACGCTGCTGCGGAAGCTAGTCTCGCCATATTGCACAGGACGCTTGACCTTGTTCATCTCGTGAGACCAGTCTCCCTGAAGCTCGATCATGTCGAGTTCGATGTTGGGCAGATCCACGGAGAACGAAGCCGCTCTCTCGATAGAGATGTCTTCAGTTCCATTGTTGGTGATCTTGAAGCTCCTTGCAATGGCGTTATACTTGGGGAACATGGAGTAGGACAGCGCGGCAGCAACGTCGGAAACATTGTCGTAGAGACGCACGATGATAGTGGAGACATCGCTGTCGTTGCCATATGTCGCAGGAAGGCCAGGAATCTCCGGCTTCCCTTCAACGATCTCGTGGGACTGGTAGGTGAATGCCGTGACAGTGTTGCCGTCGGCGTGTGAGATATGAATAGCGGGAAGGCGCACATCACTACGTCCAATATCGGGGAACTCGCGACGGAGGTTGCCCAGGCCGTCGATCCATCCAGAGGGGTTGATTGGAGGAGGGTCCACGAACTCGTCGACGACACCTCCAAAGTGGTTGCTCACGAGATCGCCCTGCTTGCCGACCTGGAACAGGTACGACGAATCATCGCCAGTCAAGGTAAAGTTGTTGCCATTGGCAGTGACGGCTGTTAGATAGTTAGCACTTGTGGTATTTTCAAGCTTTGGTGGCGTCTGTGAAGAAGCATCGATACGTACCCGCGTTGGCTAACGTCGCAGCACCGGCGAGAGAGAGGCCGAGAAGTGCTCGTGAGGCTGTCATGGTGGCGAGGTGGCTTGCTTGTCTCAATAATCTCCCACATACAGTGCCACCGTCTGACTTCTTATACCGCTCTGCTGACGGACATGGCAGGGGCGGGGTCACAGTGCATGTACAGGCGATTCCTTGACACGGCCTGAGTGATCATCCCGATGTTCTTGGCCGCACAAAAAAGTGTACCTCCAGTACGCCTCCCAGCGTATGCGGTCAGGCGTGCGGAGAACTGTGGGTTGGAAAGGCTGGGGTCGGCAAGTGGGCGCCAGGCCAGCGGAAAGTGCCTCGGGTGGTCTCACTTCACGCTACACTCACACAGCACTGATTTCGCCTCCCAAACTCTATTACGTGAGGATACTCTGCAAGAGTACCGTAGATCGACGGCATTGGATCGATCGCTAAGCATGCAGCATCGCTTACAGCCACCCGAAGCCTGTGCAGAATGTGTACCTTGTTGTTAATTGTGCATAACTTACGCCCAGGTCGGCAATGCAGCTCAATTCAGTCACGGACTGCCGCATCCGTAGCTATTCCATAGTGATCAAGACGAGGTGGGAAGTCATGTGACCATCGGGGTCCCTCCACCTGCCGTCTCCAGCCGTCTCCATGACCAGAAGATCCCCATCAAAAGTACCGCAACCAGATTCGCTGTGAGGCGGTACAGTTTACCGCAAGGGTTTCCCGCCAGGGCAAGAGAGAGTTTTCCGCCTCCATCACATGGCGGGAGCATACAGTTCACGTGGAGAAGAAGCCTATTTTGTGGTCCGATGACGAAGGACGCTTGGAGTGTACACAAGAACGCTACCTGTCCGATGACGCTGACGGAAGTCTACTCAACGCACATGGCCCACGTTTAGTAGCCGTCTAACGAAGAGCTGCTGCAGGGGCGGCTTCGTGCTATCATGGTGGTCACCGCAATCTCCGCGAAATCAATGCCAGGTTCGACATGCAGCTACTGGCAAGTCGATGTGGTTAAACCAAAGGGAACAGGCAGGAACTTACTGCGTCTCACCGGTGCGGCCGCCGAAAATGGCTGCACAGAGGATAGTATCACACCACAAGCAAAGTCGAGAAACTTATTGCAAAAAGTCATTCTGGCATGTATATATATAAAGTCAAACCCAACGTCTAGCCATCCTCCTCTCCCTTCCATCAATCAACGATAGCGTAACTTTCCATTCTCACTTCATCCCCATCTGCAAGTGGTTCCAGCAACTCATCAGTTGCGTACACACTCCTATCTCATCTCATTCTTCACACACGATCTTCATGCTAGCTATGCTCACTTTGCATGCCTCGAAGCCGTGGCCATGGAAAAGTCCGGGCGGCCACACTTTTTGGGCAGGGCGGTGATGTGACGCCCGTGTTCAGCCAGAGTGTCTTGCTGACGCAGCAGCAGTTCCATATCGTAGATCAACAGATCACGAGTAGGCAATTGTTCCAGTCACCTTGGCAATATGTGTATCCGTCCAACGGGGCAAAATCCACAAGGGAACAGTCCGGGAGAATCCATTGGTGCCGGTCAGCATGCGGGATGCATGTGCAGCCTTAGGGTTTTCGTTCTCCAAGAGGGAAGGACACAGGTGCAATCTTGGTGCATCAGTCAGGCTTGTTCGTTCGTCTTGTGCATGGCGCACAATCCTTATATGCGCTTCAGCCATGGCGGAGCTCCTGGAAGTTCTGGTCAAAGAGATCCTCGGGGCTCTGGACAAAGTCAAAGTTCCTGGTAGCCATAGCCCTCTGATCAGTCCATTGTGGGTAGCGGTCATTCATGGGAAGTTCCAGGGTCCTGGGCACGGTGTATTGCAAGTTCTGGGATGCAGTGGGCCACTGGTAGCCTGAAGCATACAAGTGAGAGTCTGACTGGGCTGGCGCCTGCAGAACGTCCTGGTGTGGCAGAAGAGGACCTTGGACCGGGGTGTGTTGCGATACCACCCGGGGAGTAGTCTTACGCTTTTGCATCACAGGATCAGAAGTGGTTGACGACGGAGCCTTGCGCTTGCGGCCCGCGGTCTTCTTGTGGACCGCTGAATCCGCGTTGGTGGTCTCGGGGCTCGGGAGTCCAGTGCTAGTATCCTCACGGTGATCGTGCACCCTCTTCATGTGGTCGAACAGGTTGTATCTCCTTGGGAAACCATTGCCAGGAAGTCCGCGCTCGCAGCCAGTGTAGAAGCAAAGATGCGGTCGGTCACCGTGGCCATGCATGCCGTGAGCCTCCCGCTCGTGGCGGAGGAGGCACGCAGTGGAAGAGAATTCCTGCTTGGCGCAAGCTTCTTGCCTGCAACGGAATGGCTTGAGGTGTGAATCAACGAACTTGCTGTAAGAGGAAGATGGTTAGGGATGAATCTTCGGGTAATAGGGAAAGGGAAAGACTGTGTTCTTACTCGTAGTTGCACTTCAGCTTGGTGGCATTGTGCGGGCAGCTCTCCTTGGCCTTGAAGGGGCAGCGGAAGAGTCCGTCAGCATCCGGGCCCTTCGCGTACAGAGGGTGGCTCCTGTGACGGCCCTCATCCATTTCGGCAAGCGGTGCAGCAGCAGACTTGGGAGAGACCTTGATGGGCTTCGCGTCGACTTCAACCTTAGCATTCATGGGTCCAGTTGTCTCCTGAGATGAGCCAGTAGCTGACATCGCTTGCACTGAGCTTGTGCCAGTGGGGTGACTACATGGGAAATCAGTATGATAGAAATCAGCATGTCGTTTTGAGAGATCTGACCTCGATGTTCCGGTCACTGTGGATGGTTCGTCCTGGTCATACTGGATGAAAGCAGTGAACTCCTCCGCGGCAGGATCCGTGATGGCCGAGAAGGAATCCCGGGTGTAGGTCCTGGGCAAGCCATGGGACTGCGGCAGAGCCTGGAAATGGTCCATGGCGAAACCTGATGACATCTTGGCATCTCCAGAAGTAGCAGGCCTAGGGGCAATGTAGGACGCGGATGTGGTCCTTGGGCTCTCATGTACGGCATATCCATGGGTACTTACATTTTGCGACGACCTGCGAAGGCTCATACCACCTTGAGTAGAAGGTTGGTATTGCCTGTGCAAGGAGGTTTGGGCAAAAGCTGGTGTGGTAGCAGCCAAAGAGCCCTCAGTCCGTGGAAGCAATGTCCTTGGAGCGGCAACAGCCGGGGAACGTGCCGTGAGACGGGCAGTCTGACCATCCTGGGGGTAGAACACTGCCTGGGGGGTGTATCCAATGAAATCCAAAGGCCATTGGGTTGAGGCATCATCCATGCGGTTTCCAAGGGGCATTTCATCCATGGAAGGAACAAAGGCATTTCCTGGCAGCTGGCGCTGCATGGAAGGGGCATCGCGGCACATCATTGATCCAGTGGGGTTCCATGTGGGCTCAAAAGTGAAAGACAGATCCAAGCCGGATGGCAGCTCCGGTTCGGAGAATGAGTTGAGTGTGTGAGAGCTTTGGCTTTCATGACTCAAAACAGGGGACAAGCCCGCGTCTACAGATCCATGTGAGGTGTGATTCCAGTGGAAGGCATCCAGGGACTGGAAGTCCTGGGCGGACGACAGCAAGGTCTGCGTGTCCCACTCACTGCTGGAAGACTGCACGTAAGTACTGTTGTCCTGTGCAGATCCTGTGAACCACGAGTCCTCTGGCAGAGAAGTTTGGCTCCATTTGGCACTCATGTCCGGCTCAGAATCGGTATCCGGGGGAGTCAATGGCAAAATAGGTCCTCCTGGGAGAGATTGGCACCAGTGATCCACAACACCTGGCTCAGAGAAAAGAAAAGGTCCTGGGCAGTTCAGAGTGGAAAGTTCCTCGCTGGAAAAACTACTCGTCAGTCTAACTTCACGTCATGGCATGATGCAAAACCCCAAACAACAAAGAAAAGTAAACATGGTTAGATGGTTAGCACTCCGCACAAGAACAGTTAGGAAACGTAGTCGACCGGAGTGCAGCGGATCCAGTGTGTGCCAATGTAGTCGGTGAGGGCACGGGTTGCATGACTGATCAGCGAAAACAAGTCCTGCAGGTAAATCGTGAAGGTCGAGCTTGACGGTATTCCAGCAGATGGGTCCAGCGCATGTAGATCAAACAACGAGTTCGACGCCGACTTTGCTTCGCCAACGCATGTGTGCGAGCCGTCAAGACGATCGATTTCCCGAAGCCATGATGCTACAGTTGCAATGCAACTACTACAAAATCAAAGAGAAAAAGGGTCCAACGCCTGTGGCAGGCAGTCCAAATCCGGATATAACAGGCATCAGGGTGATATATGGGCAAGGATTAATTCTCCGTGGGTCTTGTCGATCCAAAGGACGGATGTCCTGCAGGTAATTCCTGACACGAGGATGCGTCTGATTCACGGATTGTGACGAGTCAAAGATCGGATGATCTTGACATGGCCTTCAATCCAAGCTGTCCAGGACGTTCCGGAGTGGTCTCAAGTAGCCTCGAGATCCGAGACATTCCTGCGGGTGGTCTGAATCCAGAAGAAAGCTAGAAATGAGACAAAACAAAACAGACATAGCTGTCAAAAAGCAACGCAAAACTGCCAAACGCCGGAAATCAAAAACAAAAAAGCACTAGCAAAAGGTAAGTACCTGAAGGCCAAGGTCTGCTCGCGGTTGCGAGTTGTCATCCTGGAAATGATTTTGGGTCGAGTCCAAATGTCCAGCAGAAGGGGTGAGGGATCTCAACAGCAACGGCAGAAGCAGCGAGATGTATGTAGTGAGTAGCAGATGCCACTTGAAGCGTAGTAGTAGTGGTAGTTGATGAGTATGAACTGCAACGATTGTACACTGGACTGGTTGATCTGGATAGCCACGCCGGGTCAAGATCACAGAGCAGCAAGCACACAGTAATAAGTTGGGCAGCAAGTGGACAAAACGGATGCAGAAGCAGAGGGGCGCGCCTGGGGGCGGCGATGCAGTTGATATGGAAGAGGAGCACGCGCACCAGCAGCCATGCGCTGGAGCGGGGCGCGTACAAGGCAGCGTGCAGGAGGTGAGCAAGGCGGGAGGTTGGCCTCAGACCGCTTTGGGGTTCGCGCGGTGATGAATGGCAGCGAGGTGCTGCAATGCTGATCGCGGATTTGCTGCAGCGCTGAGTCGAGCGTTCCAGGATGCGCTAGAGTGTGATCCGGCGTGCACTACCCTGCCTTGGCAGTGCTGCCACGTCAGAGAACGACTGCAAGTCAGACCTCTCCTCGCCAATCGCGGCAGCACCTAGTCGAGCTGCTTGGTGTCGGTGAGTGTCTAGTGAGCGTGGTGGTGGATTTCAGACATTGTGGGCGTGGCCAGCTGCAGCGGCAAGCCGACGCACAATGATGTGTGAGAACGAGCGCCCTGGGCGTCATCTTTGCTTGTCAAACCTGCAAAGAAGCAAACTGAAGGCTGCAGTGCAACCGAGCAGAGTGTCGCCGAGTCACGTGAAGATCTTCGAGAGCTGCGGCTCTGGCTGGCTCGAGTAACATGTGACGTGGTTGTACGACTGCACATCCGACCTCACCACTGCCCTGGGGATGAAGACCCGGACGTGATCGACCCGGAGCTGCGAACACCTTTCAATACTATCCGGTGATCCACTGGATCGTCGTGAACTGTTCGACAATCACCTACCCGCCTCACGAGTCCCTGCAGCAGATTTACATCTTGCATGAAGATATCTCTAGATCATACTCGAGTAGACAGAGATACAGTATCGTGTTACAAAACACGCCCACAGATTTGCAGGCTGCATCTAGATCTCCCAACTGACGTGGATGGCACTGCAAGTCCATGGGTGTCCAGGCTGTGTGTTTGCTACTACAGGCATATCGCTTATTGAATGGCAGTTTTGTCGGCGAGATTGACTGCTAGCATCAGGCTCCGACGGTAAGACTACCTACTCGACCAAGTGCATGATCGGAACCGTCTATCTGGGTCTAAAGGCGACGGCTTCGCGGTATATAGCATGCCGCGAGCGATCAGATACTTACAAGCGAGCACATCGTATGATCGCCGTACCGACATTGCCTTGTGCACAGTGTCACAGTAATATAGTGTTTGCTATCTCGGACGGGCTATGAGAATCTCGAGCGCGAGATGTATTATGTTTGCTGTCTCGGACGGACTCTAAGAGTCTCGAACGCGAGATATGCAAACACAAACTCGTTTGGCAAACAGTCCCGCAGAGCCTCCGTGCCGGAAGTATCGCGGGCTGGTATGCAGGATCCTACGCGAATGTATCGAAATATCGGAATTGAGCCGAATGTGTAACGATAGATACATTCCATCTGGCAAACATGTGCCCAATCGCTAACTCAATATCATCGTATATGTCGAAGATGTTGCAGTTGCACCAGAGCTGCGGACAGAGTCAATCTCCTCAAGAGGCTGTGCACAAGCAATTTCGCGTAGCGGAAGCAATGCGACCAGGCATGTGTAGAATGACGTCGATCTGTACTACACTGGCCAGCCTCATTTCTCAGACATATTGTGAGCGAATCGTTTATATCAACCCAATGTTACGGAGGTCGGTGATGATCTCCTACTGGCATTCGATAATAGAGGCATCAGTGCAGTAGTTCGAACACGAGCAATTCAGCTCGTGAAAGGTCGGCGATCTCAGTGCAAGACTCACAGTATCCCACCATCGGTGTGCATCAACAGCTAATCAAACACTGCCCCGAACCCACGAAGCTTGGACGAATTCTAACAGGGGCAAAATTTTAAACACCGGGCGAATCTTCTGATGGCAACGTCCTGGAAACTCAATCAAGAAGGTTTTATCAGATAAGATCATCGCGCCACATTCCGCGACGCACGGATTGTCCCAACGGCAGCCCTTTTCGGCCATCGTTCGGCAGCGATGCTGTGGCGGTGGTATACCGCGATACATACCGCAACCATGTAGCAGGATCGGAGGCAGGGCGGATTGATCACGGCACTCTTGCTTGTTGCACAAATGAGCCCTTTTTTCTGATACAGTCTTTGATTTCGAGCATGCTGATATCGAATCTTTATATAAGCGGTGGGCCAGGTAGGTGTTACACATTTCCTGTTTGACTTGTACCTTTGCTGGATATCTCTCTTGGTCTGTAAGGCTCTATACATCTTATCACTACTTCCTATCGATCGCCATGGCCACAGAAAAAATCGTGATGCCCACGGGCTCACAAGCTCAATACCAACCCACACCAGGACCTACATCAAGCAGCGGCAGCTCCATCTCCTCAGTATCGATCGAAAAGGAATCCCACCAACATGACAAAGCACCAATGGAAGGCATCGAAGCCGACGCTCTCGATACACTCAACCTCCCCTACCGCACATTGACCTCGGAAGCCAACATGCAAGCGTACACAACTGAAACACCCTCCGGCAACATCCTCCGCGAAGTCCAATCGAACCGAACCGGCCGGACAGAGCGCTATGAACTCGTCACGTTCACTGTCGGCGATCCAGAGAACCCCAAGAACTGGTCCAAAGCATTCAAGTGGTGGTGCACTATGGTTGTCGCTTGCACTTGCTTCACAGTAGCATTCAACAGTGCAGTCATCACAGCAAACATGGCAGCACCCGCAGAGGAGTTCGGCGTCAGCGAGGAGATTTCGCTGTTGGCAATCACAATGTTCGTTATTGGATTCGGTATTGGACCCATGGCTTTCGCGCCCATGTCGGAAATTCTTGGTCGCAGGATCATCTACGGCACAACCCTGTTCATCGCAGTGATCTTCATCATCCCATGCGCAGTGGCCAAGAACGCAGCAACGCTCGTTGTATGCCGCTTGGTTGACGGTATCGCTTTCAGCGCGCCGATGACACTCGTTGGCGGCACGCTCGCTGATCTTTGGAGGGCAGAGGAGAGAGGTGTGCCGATGGCAGCTTTCAGCGCAGCACCATTTATTGGACCTGCTATCGGTCCTCTGGTTGGTGGCTTCATTTCCGACAATGCTGGATGGAGATGGCTATACTGGATCCAACTGATCCTGTCGACGATCATCTGGGTCGTCATGACCTTCACGGTCCCCGAGACCTACGCCCCAACGATCCTCGGCCGTCGTGCAAAGAAGATGCGCGCAGACTCCGGCGACGACAAATTTGTGACCGAGCAAGACCTGGACCTCCGACCCTTCAGCGAGCGCCTACGCGTATTCCTCGTCCGTCCCTTCCAACTGCTCTTCCTCGAGCCGATTGTGCTGTTCATCTCCCTCTACATGTCCGTTCTGTACGGCCTGCTATACATGTTTTTCGTCGCATACCCGATCGTCTACCAAGAAGGCAAAGGCTACACCGCCTCGACAACAGGTCTCATGTTCATTCCCATAGCTGTCGGCGTGCTGCTCTCCGCTGCCTGTGCTCCCTTGGTTAACAAGCACTACCTCACTCTCGTCGCCAAGCACAACGGCAAACCGCCAGCCGAAGCCCGCCTAATCCCCATGATGCTTTCCTGCTGGTTCATCCCCATCGGCCTCTTCGTCTTCGCCTGGACCTCCTACCCCGAACTCTCATGGGCAGGTCCCGCTCTCGGTGGTGCGCCCGTCGGTTTCGGATTCATCTTCCTGTACAACAGCGCCAACAACTACCTCGTCGACAGCTACCAGCACCTCGCAGCTTCGGCACTTGCGGCCAAGACTTGCATCCGCTCGTTCTGGGGGGCGTGTGTGGTTCTTTTCACGACGCAGATGTACCACAGGCTTGGGTACCAGTGGGCTAGCTCGCTGTTGGCGTTCATCGCGCTGGCTTGCTGTGCGATTCCGTTTGTGTTTTACTTCAAGGGAGAGGCGATTAGGAGGAGGAGCAAGTACGCTTACGCTGGCGATGAGGAGAAGAGCGAGAAGGGACCACAGTAAGACGGTTAGACTCGTTGGGGTCGGAGTGCATGATTGGGTGTGACCTGTGTTGTCGAGCTGGTGCTGGTGCCCATTTTGTTGGGATTCAGGTTTTCGTTCTATTTTTGATACCACAGTAATCGTTTCGTTTCGCCGTACAGACTCGTTCTGTGCTACGATGTCATACTTGACACGTGTATTCGCGTCCATCGTATGATACAATTTGGCATGTAACATACCAGTTGTGTCAACCATCAGAAGTTTCTGTGGCCGTTGGGCGAACTTGGCACGATACTGTTCGACAGCAGTGCCGGGTACGAGAGGGGAGACCAACGAGCACTAAAGACAAGCTCTCACGAAATCAACCACGTTTTCACTGTTTGTAGTCATGCATTTCCTCTTTATCATTGATTGGAGGCATCGAGTGTGATCTCGCAACCATACCCTAGTAAACCCAACCCTAAGTAGACCATTTTGCGCAAGGATCGTATATGTGTTACGGCAGAGTGGAATGCTCGATATTGTTATGAATATTTCAATAACTGTATCGTTTCGAGCTTCGAGCCTAACGGTAATAGCCTATCTCCAGGTGTATCTCAATGTAAGTCCTAGCCTTGTTACAGACTAGACTTGTCGATACTCGCTTAACGAGATGTGGTACTGTCGAGCCGGAAAAATCCACAGAGCAACACGCAACGAACCCATTCAACCATGATGCGTTCTACTATGACGCACAGACTTCAGACCTACGCTCCAAGCATGGTGGATCCTCCCAGGTAGTTCCTGTCAGCGCGATCCCAGAAGACCTAAAATTCAGAGATCTGGCGAACGACGAGGAATACAACGAGGCTTTCGACACCATCACCAAGCGCTACAACGGGGTAGACCGGCTCACCGAGGAAGAGGCCACTCACCTAGCGACGAAAGGATGGGCCATTACCAAGACATGCAATGCCATCATCTCTTTTGACAGCGAGGCCAAAGCTACTACCGGGAATACTCCCGCCACATCCGGTCCGTATTTCGGTCAAATCCTGAAGCCCGACAGGCAGGGTAACCACAAAGCCTGGGTTCAGCTCGAGTTCATCATGAACTCGCAACACCCAGCGATCGCACTCGTCCCTAAGAGGAGGATCAGAACGACGTGACCTGTTACTTCTATGCAAACACCATCCAGCGTGATCTTGAAAAGGACGAGATCAAGTTCCAGATTCGAGGCAACAAGGACGCTGGCGGAAGGCACAAACATATCGAAGAGGTCGCTGATCTGCGCGATAGCAGCGATCTTCTCCAGGTACACGTGCTTCCATGGGGCCCGGTCTGTGCCACACCGAATGACTGTGGCACTATAACCGCACACGCTGTGTTCACAGGCATTTCGAATGCTCGTGTCAGTGAGCTCGCCGAGTTTACTGATGGTAATCACCCGGATGAGTGGGATGTCATGTCTGTTAGGTAGAAGGTCATTGCCTTGCTCCATCAGTCTCGGAACTTCAGTGATTTCCGTTTCTGGCCATCTGGTGGTGCCGCTCCTGTGGGCAGCCTTCGTGAGTGGATGGATACCGCGGTGTGGGCCACCGCAAGGTACGGATTCCACTGGTTCTATCAGATGCTTTGATACTCGCATTGATGCCGCCGACTTCCCATGGAGCGACGTGACTGTTCCGCGTTGGCTTGTAAGGACCATGGTTATTGAGTTTGACCGTGAGGGTGAGCTTGTGACGATGCGGCCAGGTGAGTGGAATCAGCTCCTCGTCGGGGACAAATGCCTCCTTCCGATGCAGGTGCCTGGTGCTTTTGCTCACCCCTTTACTATTGGTTATATAGAGGAACGCTAATCAATGACTGTTAAGAAAGCCTCCTGTCCAAGGGACTTCCGACAGAAGGGCACATTTAAGGCACACCCGGAGCACAACGGCATTTTCACCGTGGCTATCTGGCCAGGCGAATGGAGGATGGGGCCAATGTACCCTTCTCGAAGACCCACTCCTGGAACTCGCATTGTCATTGACGTGCCAACCCCGACCCTTGAGCGTGATGGCACAATACACAAGATGAGGGGTGAGATCTCATAAGGCATCTTCCGCCCCAACGCCGGAATCAATGCCATCGTACGGGGTCCAGCCACGCTTCTAGAGCGAAGTCAAATTTACAGCCGTCCTAGAGGCTGGACCAAAGACGACTTCCGGGATCGGCCAAGGCCAAGAGCGTACGGATGACTTGGACATCCCAGCATTGGTGCCAAACTCTCTCCCAGCTGAGCCCATCCCCGAGCATCTGACGAAGAAGGCGAGGAGGAACAGCAAGGATGCCTAGAGCGCTGATAGCCAGAAGAAGCAGAAATGGTGGCACGATCCCCGCGATCGTGGTAATCGTGGTGGGCGCGGTGGTGGTGCTGCTGGTGGCTAGGCTGTCCGAACTTAGGGTGTTGGCTAGGTGTTTGAGCTTTCCGGTGTACAGATAGTTGGATAGATGAAAAAATGACCGACGTGCCTTGTATACCACTATAAAGAATCACATTTGATGTTTTCCAAAGTTCATGTTCTACCTTCGACGTCCGAGATACAATGTAGACTAGCCGCCCGGGAGCTCCCGTAGACTCGGCTTTGGGTGCCACACATCAACTCCGGCGTCATCTTACCGACCGCACGTTACACAAAGCAAAAACATCGGTCAAAGCACATTGGCAGAAATGTTGGCCACACCGAGAGTCGAACTCGGATCTTGTTGGAGAGAGTATCGTTACAATCCTCGGAGGGGAATGAGCGCGATACCTTACGGTGCATGAATTCCTACTACGTAGGACCACCTGCGCGCTAAACATTTTCTTCTGCCACATATGCTGTGGTGTGATGGGAGACTGGCTCGCCTTTGAGGGAAGGGTCTCCCTGTTGCCAAGAGCTCCGATTCGAACCTAGCGACCCCACCAACAACGCTCTGCCATTAAGCTATGCGGCCTTAATAGTGGTTTGTTGTAAAAAGGTGTGGTGCATGAAAATTTACAGCTTATTTCTGACCGAATGCTCGCGATGCCACTTCAGCCAAAGATACAGGGAGAAGTCTCTGGTTACCTTCGCGATTACTATACTTGCAGACAGACGAGCCAACCCGCCGCAATCAAAGGGGCGCGCTCCGCCTCACCACACATCGCACGAGATCAATACAGTTTAACATCGCCTCCAACCCACAGCTCCTCCAGCGAATGAAGCAAGTGTTCACCCTACAGCACTTGCGCCCAACTTCGTGTGCGACCCGAGGGGACTAGCTATAGCTTTACTACTAGTCCTCTATGCAAGTGCCCTAGAACGCAGTCATTTTAAGGCAAATATCGGCCGCGGAGGCGCTGGTGACAGCGCCTATCAATCTCAAAAGCCAGTGGACTAGTACTATTGACCATAGAGATGAGGCGACCTTTACTCACCATTGAGAGTACGTATCTGAGCGCGAGAACTGTGTCGCCGCTAGGTTGGTACCAGCGACGCCTTGGACATAATTGCGCGTGTCGTTCAGGGAGAAGTACGAACAAGCAGAAATGTGTCACCAAGATTAAATCATTAAACAGCGCGACAAAGTCTAGGTGCACCTGAGCATGTTTCCCATGTATATTCCCCGTGAAACCAAAAAGCTACATGCTGAGATACTGTCGCAAGAATCCAGAGCGTTACGAATGAGACTACAGTGAGAACATGTTCCCCATGTTCATGTCCACGCCATGTGAAACCACGAAAGGTCCATGCTGAGAAGCTGCCGGACGTATACGAGCACAGTAAGAAGGTATCTCAAACAGCAGCAGAGCACGGTTACTCTAATATCACCGTCAACAGTGCCAGATCTTGACAATTCGCAAACGCTAGCCAGGGAGGCTTCTCTCCCCAGTAGATTAAAAGTGGCGCGAAGAGAAGCCACTGTTAAAGTCGCACGCAAACCTCGTGCGCGACATGCAGTGCGTGATAAGTGCCAGGGTGCAAGTGCTTATGGAGAAGGGACAAGGGTCCAAGGAGGAAGAGTTGTAGATTAGCGACGGGTGCAGTGACCGCGGAAAGCCCTAAATGGTAAGGTCGTTGGCAATCAGGGAGACAGAGGGACGTGGCTCCGTTGTGAGCCACTCTTTACTTCTCGCGTCGTCTCATCTCGTAGAAAGGTGTTTTACTGGGTGTCACACAGCCCGGAAATGGAGGTGTTGATTGATGAAGTAACGCAGGTGCGTTGTGGAGGTTCCAGAGCTTTGGAGCGGTCAGGCCATGCTGGTGCTCGCGTGGACTGTTTGGGTGATTTCTGAAGGGTCTGGTATCTGGTGAGAGGAGGGTGTGACGAAGAAATTGAACGTCAGACCAGGCCAGCGTGTCTCGTCGACTCGTTCAAGACGGCGAAGACGCAGACATGTCAGGGCAACCCCTTCATCCCAGCAACAGCAATCGCAAGAGCAGGAGACGGGTGTGTCCGCCGCAGGGTCTCACTGCCCTCGAGCCTTGTCTGGAAACACCAGCGACGCCTCAGACAAGACATGTTTGCGCGCGTTGTCGTGCAGGGAGAGCAAAGCACGCAAGCAAGCCCCGAACAGAGTGCCGACGACGACGACGCTTGTACGGCCCATGGTCGTCAGCTGTTGACGCTGTTTCTCTCTGCTGCCATTGCCCGCGCGATGATGCGGGATGCGATGGAGAAAAGGCAGGCGCGAGATAAGTAGTTGGTATGTGCTTGTTGATCTCTCGCACACGGCGACGTGTGTTTGGCTTGCCAGTCGCCTGGGGGTGGAGACGGTGCGGGTGGAGATGCACCTGTGCCCATGCAAGTCATTCGCTGAACACACCTTGGGGTTCTCTGTGCCTGGTGCCTGTGCGCCTTCGGAGCATTCTTTGTTTGATGTGCAGGTTTCATCTCGGAGGACGGACTGCGCACAGTTGAGAAGACAACGTGTTCCGGCAATATAATTGGCAACAACCGCTGTGGCGGCGTTGCGGACGTTTGGATCTCACTTTCGTGCACAGACCCTGATGAGCAGATGCATGCTGATCATTGGAAAGAGACTTTTACGAAGCTCGTGTTTGTTGTTGGGATTACTGCGCGCTTAGCCCGGGTCTGCTTCTCGTTCCTGGTCTTGCCGTGACTTGCCAGGCACATGCGCTTCTAAGTTTCCTTACACATACAACACGCCATGCACGACCATGACAACAACCTCTCCTTGCATGTGGCGGCGATTGTTATGCATATCGCAGCGTACATATTACTACCGATGAAATGGAGATAGCGCGCGGGTTGTGGCTGCGAGCACACGCAAAAAGCAGCAACGACAACGGCTAACGGACCTTGAGAGGACCCTTTGAGCTTGGAGCAGGGGTACCCGTTCAATCTGCGGAGCGATTGCGAGCTTTTCTTGCGGTTTCAAGTTTCGAGTGCACTGTCGGCGTGAGCCTAATCCTTTTCCGGTGGTCCCCAAGCGACGACTCGAGACTGTGTTGTCTGGACGCGTCTTATGGACGCGTCTTACTCACCTGGCGGCACAGCAACGCGACTCCAGTCTTGCATGCGTGCGAACGCAATGCAGCGCTCGCTCTGCAGATGCATCCTCGACGCCGCCAGTCCATGCTGTGCAACGTCTAGTTGCTGCGAGCGCGGGCATCGTTTAGGAAGCGCAGCAGCGTGCCCGCCGAGCGAGTGGAGATTGCGGAATCAAAACCCCGCCCTCATATTTGTGCTAACGGCGAGGAGCGAGGAGCTTGGGCAGAGGAGGCTGCTTAGCGACTGTGGCTGTGGACCTATGAATCTGTCAACCTGCCCTGCCTGCCTCTGGCGAGCGTGTGAGTTGTGGCGCGAGGCGTGCAAGACAAGAAAGCAAGCAAGCAAGCAACAAGCTGTATGCACAGGCGTACGTGCAGAAAGTGCAAGTGGTAAGTCGCCGGCTATCGAAATGCAAAGCTCAAGCTGTTGTGTTGCGACTCGTGAGAGACGCTGTACCGAACCATCGTACCGGCATAAGCGAAGGCGTTTGTCTAGGCCGGACTCGCCGGATGTGGGACTGTTCGAGGTATCGTGGTGTATACTACTACTGCAGCACTCTATCATCAAACAGCGACATGTGCTTTATAGTGCACATGTGGCTAGGGAATGATAACGCGTAGAGGACAGCGTCATGCCGGACAGCCGTGGTGGAGGAGCAAGTCTGATGAAGGATCTAGGATCTATACTACACTTGGCTCTGGCAGTTCGGCATCGGCATGCACCACTACAGCTTTTCTTCCACATACCGTCACCAATACGTCGTTCTGGCACGTGTGTAGTAGAAACGAGGTAAGCGATACAGGAATAGCTCGGGTAGGGTGGCTGAGGCGGTTCGTAGGGCTCGCGGATACGATGATATGTGGCAGGGACAGCAATACCAGATGCGCACTGGGCAACGTGGTTATTGCCAAATGCCCGTGCGCGAGGCTCGTCAGCCTCGTTCTCGCGCCAAATGGCCGCTACAATAACTGCTGTGGAACCAGGCTAGCAAAAGAGCAAGGATGAGCCCTGCCTCCGGCACCCGTGCGCCCGATCCACCCTCTAGTTTCCTCCGTTCTCCTTCAACATCAAGATCCGCCTCCGCCTCCACCACCCCCCTCACCACCACCACCACCACCACCACCACCATCACCACCACCGCTGCAATACCACGCTCCTTTGTGCTGCCTGTTGTTTTGCTTAGAGCCTGCATTCACACGCCCATCCACCCTCCGTCCGCCCGCCGCCTGTGCTCGACGCTCTGTGAGTGCCAGCGACCAGGACCACCCCGGTAACAAGGCTCCCTCCCAATTCAGCCTCCGCCGCCCTCTATCTCCGACGCTTCGACCCTCTGCTGCTTGTGCTGGCCTCGCCTCCCTGCCACCATCCTCCATCTTTCGCCTATTTGCATGTTTTGAAGCGTTCCTGTCCCGCATTTCCAGCGAGCCGTACCAGATACCAGTCCCACGTGCACACCCCCACCACGCGACTTCACTCCTCACTTCGATAATACCCTGCACTCGGACCGACAAGACTATACTTTCAACAGTACTCACACGCGCTCGCAATATCAGGTCATTGGGAGGAGCGTTTGACTTTCCGGCATCTTGCTCTCGATCCACTCTTGTAGCTCCGAGCTAGGCTCGCCGTCGCGACCATGGCCGAGGTCGTGCTCCCTGGACGATCACGTCACCACAGACAAGCAAGCAGCATCTCAAACATCATGTCTGGACATGTCGCCCTCACCGAGCCCAAGTTCGAGATGGTGCCCAATCCCACCTTTTCATTTCCGATGCAGCCTCGGACACCCAGCCCTTCGAGCCTACAGATCGGACCAGCGCCTTCACGGCGGCGACCAACCTCAATGCATCTGGGTGTGCCCGGCGCGCAGCCAGTCAGCAACAACACTAGCAGCATCAACTCTCACAGAAGGACTACCTCGGCACTTCCGAGCTTTTCCTTCAATGCCGACAACACTTCGGGCTTGCAAGAGACATCAATCGAACCTACAACTGACGCGCCGATACCATTGACACCGCGAAGAGGACACAAGAGAGGGACAAGCGAATTCGTGGGTGGTGACTCGAGGTTTGGATTTTCCAACGCACTTAGCACGAGCCCGACCAGGCCGACCGCACTGGAAGTTCCGGAACCCAGCAATGCTCTGCCCGTACCTGGAAATGGTGGAAGACGAGGACATGCGCACCGTCGTTCGGCCGCACTTTCGAGCCACGACGTCAAGAGTACAATGGTACCATCAGATGAACCTCCACCCAGGCTCAGCACGAGTTTGCCAAATACACCGTTGGGCCACCCAGCAGAAGAACAGGCCACTGCACCACCACTAGATCGCTCAGCCTCAGGACTGGACACGGAGACAAGCTCGCGCGATTCTTCCCCCATAAGACCAGGATCCCGCCGCTGCGTTGGTTTCTCCGAGAATGTGGAAATCATCCCCAGACCACTCTCTGTAATCTCATCCGAGGGATCATTGAACACAAGCAGGAACCATTCTGTCAACAACAGCATCTCTTCAGTGATCAGCATGGGCTCGCCTCCAGTGCGAACCTCACAACGCTCACTGAGTGCGGGCAACATGGCTGCAATCGTGGAGCAGGCGCCAAGAAAGCGATCTTCCATTGAGATTGGCAAACGTGTCGAAAGAGAGGGCGCCTGGTTGAAGCTCTCAAACTCCTCACCAGATCTTTCTGCCCCATCTCCCACACTCTCCTTTGCAGAAGATGAACCCCAACCCCAGACAAGAGCGAACCGCAAGACGAGGAATTCCCTTGGACACAATCTTGGGTTCGACCGAAGAAAGAGTGAACCTTCAATTGCGACGTGTGCCAACGAATCATCCAGGCTTTCGGCAATCTCGCTGCACGATGATCAACAACTCCAGAATCAGGAAGCCCAAATCGACCGCAGATCTTCATCCAAGAGGCTCAAAGAGTGGGCAACATCAAAGCTGCATCGCAAATCGAGGGATTTCAACAAAGCCTATCCGATCGCCACACCTGTTGCTCGGACCACGAATATCAGACCTAAGAGCGAAGGATATTTCGATGTTCCTAGCAAGGTGCCAGCTTCGGATCCAGCACCAATGGTGTCTGCAGCCGCAGAAACGGACTTGGACGCTGTCTTTGGGGGACTTGGAGATTGTGAAAACGGAGACAGCGAACAGGTATCTACTCCGCGAGTGCAGTTCAACACTCCCACCTTCACGCACCCCAGTACATTCCGCCCAGCAGACGACGACTCTACCCAACTTGTGGATCTGGACGACGCGATCAGTCTTTCAACGCCGCCACTGGGCTCGACATACAGGAAACAACTACACAGCGCTGCAAGATCGAGCAATGCTCCGAACTCCTACTTGCACAGGCGGACAGAGAGCGCACCGGTCATGATGCCTTTCGACTTCTCACGTACAGGAACGCCCCAGTCTTCGATGGCGGATGTCTTCGAGGAGGAGGAAGAGGATGAGTTAGTGAGCCCGAAGACTGTTCGCCCTCACACAAGCCATGGTCCAGCGCGTGATGAGACTGCTGGTATCGGAATCTCTATTGTGGACGCCGACAGCTCTGCTTTGAACTTTGGTGCCGATGATGTATCACACACCAGACGCAATGAGTGGGAGCCTGAACATCCATCTTCCTCATATGGCCCAACGACTATGAGCTCTCGTCTGAGCACACCTCTCACCGAGCGCCGTGGCTCATACATCATGGAGGAAACCATCATGGAAGAGGTGAGCCCTGTCGAGGCTCCGAATGTTGGTGTTGAGATTGTGTCAGACCACGAGGAGCCACGAGCGCCGTCACTCACGAAGTCGTCAGACTCTAGCGACACGCCTACGCTGCTCGCCTCACAGCGCGAGGGGATGTTCTACCCGGATATGGCACCACCAATGATGACGCCTGAGACTTACCAGACCTCCACATTCTCATCCTCCTCTCCTGGCCGACCTCGTTCGTTCGACACTCCTCGTCTCGGGACGTCAGCTTCTTCATTCAACGACAACCGCACAGTGTCGTCTAGCACCACTGGCGAACAGCCTCCCGATGTCCGTATTTCGGTCGACGACGTTCCCTCGCTGACCAGCAGCCGCTCAACCATGTTCAGCACCGCCCACGCCGAAAACTCCCACCGCGACTTCAGCGGTGCCAGCAGCGGTTACGTCGGCCAACGCAACTCTTCTGGCGCATCCAGCACCCTCGACCCGAACATGGTAGCTGAACAGCGCCGCAAGCGATCCAGCATTCAGAGCTTGTCTCAGCTGATGGGCACCTCCTTTGGACCAAAAGCGAAAGCCAGCGAGGAGTTCCGCCCCCAGACAGCCTCTGCAGCGACATCCTTCTCCTCCGCCAAGCCCAAAAAAGAGCACAGGCTGAAGAAGCTCATGTTCTGGCGCTCGAAGCAGTGCGACGCACAAAGCTCCTGGGGCGCGCCGCAAACTGAAGAGCGAAGCGGCTGAAAAAAAAATATCAAAACCCCGCAGGACCCACGTTGGGACTTACGACCACAACTCTACTCTTCTTTATCATTCTACATCGCGCGGTATTTTTCTTGAATCATGCAACAATTATTACCAGAGGACGGAAAAATCCCCTCCTGTTTGGATCGCTTTTGTTTCTTGCTTGCTAAACGAGCGAAAAAGAAGGACTACTATTTTTATGGCGTCGAATATTCGGCGTGTGGGATACAAACCGGCGTTTTTTTTCTTCATAAAGGGAAAAGAAAGAAATCATTATTTTTTGCATTGCGAGAGGAGGTTGGTGTGGGAAGCGGTGTGAATGAGCGGAAATCTTTGTTGATGCTGTTGGCTTTTGGGTTTTTGTTCTTTCTTTGTTCTTTTTGCATTGGGATTGGTTTGGTTTTTGGGGGTTTGGCTCGCCGGGGGACATGGCGATTTGCCTGGAATGGGATATGGATATTGGGACTGGGAATGGGCTCGGTTTTGGGATTGGGAGGTTGAGAATCGAGAGTTAAGGGTTACCGTTTATCGTAGATAGGAACAGAACTATGTATGAGGACAATTTCTGGAATCAATCGAATTTGAGGTCAAGAACTTGGGTGCTGATTACGGTGGTCTGCTTTGTGATGGTCATGGGGAATCGGTGGGGATGATAAGGCCAGTTTTGATGTTCGTTGTTTCTTCTTGTATTGGGGACTGACGCGAGGCTGACAGCTTACAAGTTGTTACTCGAATCATGGTCTTGCTGATCTTAAAGCTTTTGGTGATAATCGCGGATACTTCTGTTTGGCACCAAAGTGGCTCAAGTACCTTCTTGGTGGGTAGTGCAATGTGTCAAAGTGTACTTCACTGACAAGGTGTCCAGTCGCGACACAGTAAATGCCCCTGTAGTTGCCTTGTTCTGGCAAGACGAAGATACATGCTTATCTGTTAGTCAGCTGCACGGCAGCCTGGCGAACAGTCTGGTGCCAATTAATTACATGAATGTGGCGTGGCGTGGCGTGAGCTGGGTGGAGGTGCATGGAGGCGTCAGCGGAGGTGGCCTTCATGCATCTCGCCTTGGAGAGGATGAGGCTGCGTGCTCAGCTACATATATCCTCAGCTGTCCGCGCACCTGCTGTAGATCCAGCCAGAAACATTGGCCTGTGTTCGAATGGAAACATACACAAGGACCCGAGCTGTCCGCGTGGGCACAGTCCCAAGCTGATGGCTTAGTCCTGGCATCCTCATTGAAGGAGACTTTCCTGCGGATGTGCATGGAGGGCAAAGAAGCTGACGTGGGAGATCTCGCATATGTCGCTGACACTGTCGATGGCGCAGAGCATTTCAAACGGCTTACAAACTTCCGTCGCATCCTTGCACGACTTCATCGGTCGATGGGCGGAGCACAAGATGCTTTCAAGATCTCTGCGAAAGCAGAGTTGCATGAACGTGGAATCGTCTTGTTTCGCGACCACAAAGGATCCAAAAGGCCTGCTGCTCGCATGCCCGCAAGGGAGATGGACAACCTGAGTGAATCACAGTGGCCGGCCGACTTCACCAAGTTCCACCTGGAGTCTCTGCAAGGACTGCAAGAAAGGTTGGACGCCATCGAAGAAGACTTGAACGAGGGAATCCAGCTGGCTATCGGATCGGTCCGGGTAAACGACGCTCAGACGATGAAGAAGAAGCAGACGACTTGGACCGTGGTATTGACCGTATTCGCTGCAATATATCTGCCCATGACACTGGTGACCGGGATCTTTGGTATAAACATCACAGAAATCAGTTCAGAGGCTACAGCACAGGATGCATGGTGGGTGCTCGGAGCATGTGCGGTGGTTTTTGCTGTAACGCTAGCAGGTATCTTATTGTATGCGGTAGTGAGGAAATTGAAAGCTAAAAACAAGAAAGGAAAAGCAGACCTCGAGGCAGTGTTTATGAGCAGTGTACACACTGGCAGGACAAGAAAAAGGGCAGGCGGTGGATCAGGCAAGGGAGTAAAGAGGTGGGCTCGGGACCTACGGCAGAAGACGAAGAAGACTTGGACGTCCAAACGCGAATGACCTCCTTGACCGGCGATGTGAACGAATGGCATCCTGCGCAGCAGAGCAGCCAATTTCAAACCGTCTTCGAGAGCAACACTCGGTCTCTTTCGTGAAGTGAATGCTGGGCGTGGTTCTCGCCATCTCTGAATGTTGGACCGCCACCTTGCGCCGCTGAGGTTACGTCGCTCGCCTTCTTGATAGTGCGTATGACGAGAGGCAGTACCATCGCCTGTAAATGCTGCACAACTGTACGTTGCCGTTGAGCTACGCAAAGATTCTCCTGGCTATTCCGAATCACATGCGGCAATATTGTCGTCTCCGGGTCTTTAGTGACTAAACTGTGCCACCGAGATGACTCCTCGACCTCATCTACTTTTGACCAAAAGAGCCAGATGTTCGAAGTCATAACCTCCAAGCTGGCTTTACAGTTTTTGTCGTTACAATGACATGGGTCTCATCGGTGAGCAGGTATTGAGATTTACAATGTCAGCGACATCATTTCATGGAAGCCAAAGATAGTAATTTCCAGTGATACTCGTGCTGTTGCAATACTGCATCACGCGGCGATGGAGACTGACGTCCAGAGAAAGTCGGGGTTGCCAATTGTGCCAATATTTAGTGTGCTTGTCGTCTTCTCTTGACTGAGAGCCAAGATGGTAAGGCTGAGCTTGACATGGCCGCTTCAAGGAATCTCCTCTCATTCCTGCCATCTTCCTCTTCGTGCCATCCATCTATCGTCATGCTGGACGTCGACACCCTTACCTTGATTGTGATGCTCTCCATGTCATCATCAATGTCTTGCAGTCGGCCGGCGCAGACAGTGCGTCCAGTGGCAGTTGGCCCGCTATTCCAAGATCGTGGGGTGGATGGGCAGTTCAGGGGACGTGCTTGCATGGCGCCGCGCGTACCTAGGAGGCTTCGCTCTCTTCGCTCAACCGTCGCCAGACTTGGCCCGGGGATTCAAGCAATTATTGCGACTGCTTATGCCGAGATGCACGTGAAGATCGTTAAACGAGACCATCAATTGTCTGCTTGTATCAAAGATAGATGCATGCACGTA
Source organism: Cladosporium cucumerinum (assembly GCA_023634325.1). NCBI lineage: Eukaryota > Fungi > Ascomycota > Dothideomycetes > Cladosporiales > Cladosporiaceae > Cladosporium > Cladosporium cucumerinum. Next base: position 438,883 of record JALDQA010000001.1, read on the forward strand.
TACAAGCGAGGCAAGTTACATAGCTATAGCTACACGCGGCTGCAATAATGTCGACGTGAAGGTTGAAGAGAGGCTTCGCCCAGCATTCCTTGTAGAGCGGGTGGATGGAGCAGGTTTGATCTACGAGGCAATGCGCACATCGCTATTTGGCAGTTTCGCTGGACTGACACGTTGTTTGGTGGTGCGGCAAGATGGAGGGTTTCAGAGTGGCACCGAGAGATTCGCACGGGCGGGCGCGCAGAGACCTGTCTCGTACTGTGATGAGAAGAGTGGGCCTGAGCCTGCAGGTCGCGTATTCATTGGCGGATGATTGGTATGGCTGCTGCACTGGTGGCTGATCGGAAAAGGAGCTGGGGTTGAGGCTTGAGAGAGAGAGAGTTGGGACACGGCATGGCATGCGCGATCTAGAGGCTTGCCTTCTGCTTGCCTGCTGCTTGCCTTCTTTCTCTCCTTCCTGCCTTGCGCAATCACCAGCACCTTCGTTTTCTTCCCATTGTAACTTCTTCTAATTGCCACTTCATCGTCACTCTCTCACACCACTTTCGCTTTTGGATACGCCAATCCACAACAGAACCGCCACCCAGGAGATTCTTCATTGCCTGGCCCTTTTCCCACTTCAATCGCCAACAGAGCACCCATATTCTCACTTTCCACAACCATGAAGAGCGCTATTGCTATCGCTGCGGCTTCTGCTGCCCTCGCCAACGCCGCCACCACCCCCGTCCAGATCGCGGCCAGGGCTGAGACCAGCTCGACCAGCTCCGGCAGCGTGCCTCAGGTCACTGTCAAGGGCAACGGTACGCGACTTGCGCTCAATGACACTTGCAATCAGCCATGCTAACTTCAGTTCACAGCCTTCTGGGCCGGTGACAAGCGTTTCTACATCCGCGGTGTTGACTACCAGCCCGGTGGCGCCTCTGATGCTAAGGACCCCATTGCCGACGTCGATGGCTGCAAGCGCGATGTTGAGGAGTTCAAGAAGTTGGGCATCAACACTGTTCGCGTGTACACCGTCGACAACACTGCCGACCACGACGAGTGCATGGGCCTGCTTGCCGACGCCGGCATCTACCTCGCTCTTGATGTGAACACCCCCAAGTACTCCATCAACCGCGGCGACCCCGCCCCTTCATACAACAAGGTCTACCTCCAGAGCTTGTTCGCCACCGTGGACGCTTTCGCCAACTACGACAACACCCTCCTCTTCTTCTCCGGTAACGAAGTCATTAACGATGACAAGACCAGCAACTGCGCGCCCTATGTCAAGGCTGTCACTCGTGACTTGAGACAGTACATCGGCAGCCGTGGCTACCGCAAGATCCCCGTGGGCTACTCCGCCGCCGATGTCGAGAGCAACCGCTTTGAGATGGCCCAGTACATGAACTGCGGTACCGACGACCAGCGCAGTGACTTCTACGCTTTCAACGACTACTCTTGGTGTGACCCGTCTACCTTCACCAAGTCCGGCTGGGACCAGAAGGTCAAGCAGTACAGCGACTACAGCATTCCTCTTTTGTAAGTTGAAAGCATATGAACGAATTACAGCAAGTCCTCGTACTAACTCAATCCCAGCCTCTCCGAGTACGGCTGCAACACCAACACCCGTACCTTCGGCGCCGTCAAGTCCCTCTACGATGACGACATGACCTCCGTCTACTCCGGCGGCCTCGTCTACGAGTACTCCCAGGAAGAATCCAAGTACGGCCTCGGCTCCATCGACGGCAACACCTACACCGAGAACGACGACTTCAAGAACCTCATGCAGCAGTTCAAGGACAACCCCGCCCCCGAGGGCGACGGCGGCTACAAGTCCGACGGCAAGGCCAGCGAGTGCCCTGCCGAGAGCGACTCCTGGAACGTCAAGGACTTCAAGGCCGGCGAGCTCCCCGCCATCCCCGATGGTGCCGACCAGTACATGAAGGACGGCGCCGGCAAGGGCCCCGGTCTCAAGGGCGACGGTAGCCAGAACGCCGGCGGCGAGTCTACCGCCACTGCTCCGGCCGGTTCCGGCAGTGTGACCGCCGTCGCTTCCAACGCTTCCAGCGGTGCTTCTAAAACTGGCGCTGCTTCTGCTGCTTCTTCCAGCGCTGCTGCCAGCTCTCTCCTCGTCGGCGACATGGGCAAGGCTCCTGTTGCCTGCGCCGCTGTTGTGCTCATCAGCACCCTTTTCGGTGCTAGCCTTTTGTAGAGCGGTGATGATATAGAAGGAGGAGAAGAAGTAAGAGGAAAGAAGAAGGCGGAATAGAATCATTGTAACGCTGTTTTTTTTGTAGAGAGATATGCATTTCAGAAGTTTTCTTTCTTCAGTTTACCTTACACTCAGTTTGTAGTCCGTCCAGTTCAGTGGAATTTGTTCGATTCGATTGATTGAGAGTTGATTAAACTCAATGCAGATGATGCAGATACCGAATGCGAAATAATGAATATTGTTGTTAGTGGAATAATACCTTTCGGCCTACATGTCTGCCTCCTAAATCTTCCTCGAGGTCTCGGCTGCGGCTTACGTACAAGATTCCCTGTCGCCTCCGTCCTCATGGCCTGGGTATACCAATATCCCGGTCAGTGATACCTCCAACGGACGTACCGCGTCCTGCTGGATGGCCCGCCACGAGCATCATGTTTTCATCGCTGTTGCACCGCCCGCGTTTGTTCAACCAATCATCCTCCAGCAGGATCGGTGGATGATTCTTGATTCGCCGCCATTCCATACCTCTTGTGGTGAGGGGTACCAATTGGGAGCTCATGTCCGAGAGACCGTAGGGGTATGGCCTGGACGTATCAACTTCCATCTGCAAGGTGGTGACTGCCAGACCTATTTGATCCTCCCTCCAGTCAAGCTAGTCTGAAGGGGTTCCAGTGGCGCATAGCTTGCCGGCCAGGACTCAGTTCATCGGCAGCTCCATGAGGGCATCTCGAGATTGGTCCATCTTGGATTGGGCGATGTCCAATCGGAGCAATCTTCACAAATGCTCGTGAACCGAGCCTCTCCCTTGACATGTCCTGGTATCGTCGTGCTTGTGTGTCCTCCACGCATGTCATGTTCCTTCTACGCAGCAATGTTCCTGATGTTCGGCGCCTCGTAGACCTCCAATTGCTTCTGGCCTTTGCGCAGCAGGAACTCGATCGTGCTGAAGTCCTTCTTGTCGAGGTTTAGGTTACGTGCGAACTCGCGGCGGGTGAAGGCTTCGAAGTTGGGCCTGTTCGCGACTGGTTTCATGCGAGCGGCGCGCAGACAGCGGCGATAGAGAGAGAGGACATCGCGTTGGAGGCCGGAGAGGCGGGCCATTGTGGGTGGTGGAGGAATCTGCGGCCTGATGGGGTATAGTTGTTTAATGATATTATTGTCAAATGTTAAATATTTGGCAATCTTCAAACTCGCCTTGATCTTGAAAGGTGACGACAACGTGCTTGGCGAATCGTGGGACAGCCAGCCAGCCAGCCAGCCAGCCCTCAAGCTTCTCCACAGCGAGCGAGCGAGGCATGCTCCAGGCGGCGACTACGCAGCTGCTGGAGCGACGACGGATTATACTACTGCCCATGCTGTTGCACCGATAACTGCATACAGATCCACCGCCCTCTCTCTCTACCTCCCTCTCTCTCCTCCTCCTCCTCGCCGCCTTCTGCTCAACAACAATAACAACAACAACAACACACACACACATACACCATGGCAGAAACACCCATCGGTACCGTCATGCCCGCCCAATCGCCAATGCCAGCTTGCTAACTCCCCGCCATAGTCCTCGACGGAGGTACCGGTTTCCTCAAGGCTGGTTTCGCCGGCACGGTATGCCTATAAGAAAGACAACCAACACCATGCGCACATTGCTGAGACAATCGCCCAGAACTTCCCCGACCACCAATACCCCTCCATAATCGGCCGACCCATCCTCCGAACAGAAGAGCAGTCGACTGGTGATGTCGTGCTCAAGGATATCATGTGTGGTGACGAGGCTGCCGCCGCGAGATCGATGCTGCAAATCACCTACCCGGTATGCGACCATTTGGATATGCGGGAGGAGAGCAAGAGCAGCACAGCTAACTTGGAGTCTGCGAATCTGTAGATGGAGAACGGCATAGTAAAGCGCTGGGACGACATGCAACATCTTTGGGACTACACTTTCTACGAGAAGATGAAGATCGACCCGACTGGTCGCAAGATTCTCCTCACCGAGCCTCCCATGAACCCGCTCAAAAACCGCGAGCACATGTGCGAGGTCATGTTCGAGCGCTACAACTTCGGCGGCGTCTACGTCGCTATCCAGGCCGTGCTTGCCCTCTATGCGCAGGGTTTATCATCCGGTGTCGTCGTCGATTCTGGAGACGGTGTCACCCACATTGTACCCGTGTACGAATCCACCGTCCTGAACCACCTCACTCGACGACTCGACGTTGCTGGTCGCGACGTCACCCGCAACCTGATCTCCCTCCTGCTGCGTCGCGGCTACGCCCTCAACCGTACCGCCGACTTCGAAACCGTGCGCGCAATCAAAGAAAAGCTCTGCTACGTCAGCTACGACCTCGCCCTCGACCAGAAGCTCAGCGAAGACACCACCACGCTCGTCGAGAACTACACCCTGCCCGACGGCCGCGTCATCCGCGTCGGCAGCGAACGCTTCGAAGCCCCCGAGTGTCTCTTCCAACCTCACCTCGTCGACGTCGAGCAGCCCGGCATCGCCGAATTCCTCTTCAACACAATCCAGTCCGCCGACGTCGACATCCGCTCCTCGCTCTACCGCGCCATCGTCCTCTCCGGCGGCAGCAGCATGTACCCCGGCCTGCCCTCGCGCATGGAGAAGGAGATCAAACAGCTGTGGCTGCACAAGGTCCTGGGCGGCAACCCGGAGCGCCTGGAGAAGTTCAAGGTGCGCATCGAGGACCCGCCGCGTCGTCGCCACATGGTTTTCCTTGGAGGTGCTGTGCTCGCGAACATCATGGCCGAGCGCGACAACATGTGGGTCAGCAAGGCCGAGTGGGAAGAGCAAGGCGTGCGCGCGCTGGAGAAGTTGGGCGCGAGATAAGAAGGGAAAAGGGAAGAAAGAATTAAAGCCACATATGCAGTCATGAAAGCAAACATTTGTTCGTTCTAAGATTCTCGAGCAGAGGGACTTGAAAAGGGACACAGGGAAATAGATCGACTTGAAATCAAGCCCGCGAAGGGCGCTGTTCCAACGAAGTGACGGCAACCTAGAAGGATCACTAAAAATGAAGACTCATGGCGTACAGAGCACTGGCAGTAATGTCCATTCTCGAGCGATATTGCCAAACAGGCAGGGCATTGACTGGAACATTCATGATCGTCTCCGAAAAGGAGAAGGAAAAATCTATATATGGCAATCACGCATAGTACATGAAACTACCCTGTGATTCCCGCCCTCTTTCCATGGGAAGCTGGAGACAGTCTCGGACCTCACTTCACCTGAGTCAGCGTCACGATCGCAAGAAAGACACTGCAATCCAATGCCTTCGATGCCGAAAACAGTCGAAGCCCAATGCAGGTAAGACGAATTCATTGTTTCACTCGTTCGGAGCAGGCTACCTTGTAGAAGCGCAAGTGATGTGTAGCTAGCCCACCTGGCTTACTACGCGCGGTAGATAACGCTATTTCGAAGGTCTTTCCCACCCCGGGACATTCTTTTTTTTACACATCGTAAGAGAGAGAGAGAGATGGGATCGAGAATTGCTCAACCATACCTAGCCTTCTCAATGGCAGATTGCGCCACAGCCTGTTTGGTCCTCGGAAGCCTAGCCAGTGAGTGCATTGCACTGCTGGCCGTTATTCATCGCTCTACATACCACGTCCCAAAATCTATTCAGCCCAGTAAGAAACCACCGTACATTATATATACTGTACGTATACACCAATGAACACCAAACGCCGCACGACAAGCACGTCAAGTTTCAAAGCACAAGCCGAACCAAAAACGGCTGCACCACGGCCCCGAGCTACACCGACGCACAGGGCCGCAACAGCGATCCCCCATATGAACATATGAACGAAACTTACAAGCGAGTCGCTCAATCGGGCTGTGAAACAAACCCGGCAAAACCCGGCGGGAACATGTATGCCACTCTACCTTAGCGTCAGGGAGAGAGTTTTCTTCCTGACGCGCGGATACGAGTCGTCGGCACAGGATAGCCGTGGGCCCTAGACTAATGGAAGGAACGCGACAAGTATCTTGTTTCTGCACTCTCGCTCGTTCGGTCTGGTGAGCTGGTTATTTGGCAGTGGATAGAACAAGACGAATGTATTGCTCAGCTAATCTGTTGATATACGATCGCGTGCCAGAGCATCCAAGTGGCTGGACAAGTGTTCGCTCATTCCTCATAGGCATGACCCGAAGAAGGCTTCATCTGACAGATGGGTGCACGACAGACTCTCAAGAACAATCTAGGAAAAAGAACAGATAGCATTGATCAAAAGACATTATGTACCAATCAAGCGAGCGTGCACCACTCACATAATTTCCGACCGAAAATCCCCAGGCTTTTCTCCAAAGAGACGTGGCGCTGTAGCAATTACTTGCTGCCAATGAAGGTGAACGCACCGCGTCTTCAGAGTTTGCCTGGTGGAAATTCGCTGTCAAGAAACGAGAAAGCATCGAAAGGGTACAAACCCGGGGTCGAGCTCGCCCAGAAACGCTATGCACAGATCTTCCCACCCAGCTTTGTTCTCGTTCATAAAACGAAATAATGAGAAGGAAGAAACGGGAGAGAAAGTAAGAGGAATGGAACTGACGGAACGGAATAAGAAATTTTTGCCTCGCGGGGCCAACAGAGTGGCTCACGCGAGGTTTTCCAGAGAAATAGCAAAGTTCAACCGTGCTGTTGTCCCCGTCGACGAAATGAGGCTAGGTTTTGGATACAGGTTGCGTGCTGCCGTCTACTCAGGGCGGACCGAGAGACTAATATCAAAAGGCACTTGTCGCGGCAAGATGAATGTGGTCAAACATGTACATAAGCCGATAGAGTGCCTACAGGGCCGGTCGGAGATTCTTGAGGATGTGGGTAGACGCATGCCAGGTGCCTGTTGGGAATGTGTTGGCAAGTGATGACCACATGCTTGGATTCAGATGTGATGGCGTCTAGTCGGAGAAGACGAATGTAGCAGTGCCGGAGCCGACGGAGACCTGTATAAATTGTCAGTATTGGTTCATTAATTCGGATTGTGGTAAACTTACAGTGCAACCAGTGGTGGAGCTGCAGCCGTTCTGCGAGCAGTACTGGCCGTTGGAGTACTTGCAGGTACCGCTCATGTCATCGCCACCCTTGATCTCAACAGTGAACTCAAGCTTGGCATCAGTGGTGGGTGCGTTCTGGAAGATAGACAACCAGGCGCGGCCGTTGCTGTAGCCAACACCAAGGTTCATGGGAGCGAAGTTGCCCCAGGGGTTGGCGGCAGAGCCCCACTGGCAAGCATCCGACATGGAGACACCGGCCGGGTTGACGTAGTACTGAGCGCTGGTCTTTCCGCCCTGCCAGTTGTAGTAGTTGTCGGCGTTGGGGCAGGTCAGAGGGTAGGTCTTGCCGGGCTTGGTGTTGAGAGGGACGGTCTCGCCCTCGGTACCAGGGTAATCAGTACGGCAGACAGCAACGTTCTTGCTAAGCTTGTTCTCAACCTTGATTTCCACCTCAGTGGCGCCGGTCATGCAAAGCTTCTTGGACATGTCAGGGTTGGTCAGGTAGAGCTTGCCACCCTCGCACTTGATGCCACCAACGGACTGACCAGTCGCACCCTGAGTAGTAGGCCACTGCGATTTTTGGTATCCAGCAGGGCAGGCGTAAGAGCAGTAAGCACCGTCAGTGCAGCCGTCACCGTGAAGAGCGGTCCTGATGTCGCCGTAGCCGCCCAAGGTGCTGCCAGGGTGCTGAATACCAGTCCAGCCGCCGAGACCCATCCAGTCCACGGGAATGGCGCCGTATTGATCGGGGAAGTCGCTGCAGTCGAGCTTGCCGTCGGGGAAGTCCTCATCGAGACCGTTGCCAGGGTGGTTGTCGTCATCGTCGTCGTCGTCGTCATCGTCGTTGCCGGAGCTGTAAGACGAAGGAGCAGCCTTGGCAGAAGAGGTGGAAGACGGCTCGGCGTACGAGGACGGAGCCACGTAGGCGCTGGAAGTAGACGTCTCGCTCCAAGAAGAGGAGGAGGAGGAGGAGGAGGAGGCAACGGACGCAGGCGCGATCCAGGCGTCTGAGGAGCTGCTGCTAGAGCTGGGTGCAACGTAGGGAGCCGGGGTTGGGGAAGCAGCGGACGAAAGCTGGCCGTTGTTGGCTAGCACAAGAGATCCGTTCTTGAGACCCTGCTGCACCTCATCCTCGGTGATGACGGCACCGTTGAGCTCGTAGACAACGACAGTCGGACCAGGAGCGTACTCGGCGGCGACCTGCTCGGACTGATCACGCCTGGCGTGGTGAACATGCTGGTGGCCGTGGTTGTGCGCAGGCTTGGCGGCAGAGACGGCGACAGCGCCGACGAGGGCAAGAATTGCGTGCTTCATTGTGAGTTGCTGGTACTAATGAGGCGAATTGAAGAGATGCTGACAGGAGGAATCACGAGTAGATCCTCCAGGAATAATCGCGTGGCGAAGAGGTTGGGTAAGGCGTGCAAGTCTGTTGATGTTGATTGTAGGGACTGAACGTTCCAAAGAGTGAATTGGAGGCGAAGGCTCCAGGTGGACACGACGGTGGTGGTAGGGAAGAGAAGGACACGGCGCTCACTGCATCAAGCCTGGATTGGGAGGCAGAGTGGGTTGTTGTAAGTGACGGGGAGTCCTGGGCGAGGGCACCGGGCAAACATGGGAGAGGCGCGACAGGAGGCGCAATCTCGCTCAATGGGCTAGCGCGGCGCCCGTGCTTTGATGCCAATGTGTCTCGAACGCCACGCTCCATTCAACTCTTGGCCGTAGCTTTGTGCTGGCCATTCATCAATCGTGCACTCTACTACTACAGGTACTTTGTCTGTTGTCGACGACCGCTGAAACCGCCTGGTCATGCTCTCACAGTGCAATATCGCAGAGCAGGCAGCATACCAGCCACCTACGAGTCTAGACCTAAACGTTTACTCACGACCCACCGCAATCACACAAGCCTTTCTGCACTGTCTTACCGTTGTGCGGTCGCGAGCGTTGTTTGGTGAGGCAGACTCATGTCTCAAGCTGGCCCCAACCACGTGGATGCCGCTTTTCAACGCCGTCTGTCCGATTTTCTTCGTCGTTCCAGCGTCTGTCGGCGATACGCCTTGAAGTACCCAATTATCCTTCAGCGATTCACCATGCATGTCGGACCATAAAACCTTCGCGTTAAAGCTCAACGTCCGAGACTCAAGCGCAGCTCTGGCCTCTGCCCATCCCTGCCATTTCTGCGCGGCCCCATCCGCGTTCCTTGCATTAGCGGAAGCAGCCCCCTAATGGCGTGTATCTTTCGACAGCATTCCTGAGAATCCAAGAAATGGATAAACAAACGAATACATGTCATCATTTCGATTCTGTCCTGATCACAGATCTCAGCGTGGTTGCCACTCTCTTGATACTGTGATTGCATGATGGGCAAAGTCATGCGGCATGCGGTGGTGTTCACAAGCGATCGCCTCCGTAAAATGAAATTACACGCCTCAACGGCCGCCGTATAGGAAGTCCATCTTTGGCAAGCTGTTGTGTTCTCGCCGCGCACATCACAAGACCACCGGACCCTTGGTATCACAAAGCCACGTCGTCGATGCCATTGGCGAGCGTTGCCAATCCTTCGCGTCTTCACGCATTACTGCACTTGCAGGACCACTTCCTGTCTTCGCACAGCCGCGGAACGATTCCCTACTGTGTTGAGGGCTCACTATAGCGGTTGTATAGCTTCTTGTGATTGCTCAGCTGTTCTCGACGCGCGTCTATCTGTCTCTCATGCACACAATTTGTCGAGCTCGGCATCTAACCTTATATTTCATCACGCAGCACAGCGCAGGGTTGCTTGCGCGACTCCTGACGAGTACGTACGAAAATCGACCAAGAAAGATCGTATTGTCGGGGTTCGGGTGCATTTGAGTTGGGACACCGAGGAGTCACACTTCCGTTCATATGGCAATCTGCCTCACTAGTCTATATAAGGCTCACAGTTCTCCGCAGCTCTGCATTTTACATCTATGAACTAGTGTAGGTGATACTTCTATCCCGTACAGCGGATCTTGAGAGCAGCATCTATTAGCCGAGTGTCGACTGAACGGGCTGCCTCTCAAGGCGTCGCAAAAAGAGTCGGTATTCACAGTTACGTTTTCTTGCGTACATGTATCTGGAGTGTCATGCCCCCCTTTGAAGAGATGTCATACATACACGAAAGCGTATCGCCGTTCGAAATGTACCCGTACAGAGCCATTCCATGCGATCGAACATGATGTCAAATGTTTACTTATACATGTATCCGGTCTGTGTACATAATGTACATGTAGGCGAACGACAAACAGGGTTGGGGTTCTTAGGGTAGCATCTTCCATTCGGTAAATTCCCGGCGAAGTTCGACCCTCGGCCCTGTAAGAATTTATGAAAGTCTGCAAGGGCAATATGAACATTTCGCCTGCAAATACACCAACAACCACACTGCCGCAACAATGTCTTCCATGCGCAATGCCGTCCAAAGGCGCAACCACAAAGAGCGTGCCCAACCGCTCGAGCGTCAAAAATGGGGTCTGCTCGAGAAGCACAAGGACTACTCCAAGCGAGCCAAAGACCACAACGAGAAGAAGCGCAAACTCGGTCTGCTCAAGGCGAAAGCCGCCGATCGCAATGAGGATGAGTTCTACTTTGGCATGATGAACAGCACCAGCAAGGGTGGTATCAAGGTTGCGAAGAGAGGCGCGGATAATTCTGGTGGGGGAGGGAAGAGCTTGAACATGGATGTGGTCAAGTTGATGAAGACGCAAGATGTGGCGTATTTGAGGACAGTGCTGCAGAGCACGAAGAAAGAGATTGCGAGGTTGGAGCAAGAAGTTGTTGCTGGAGACAAGGGTGTGAAAGTGGATGTTAGCGCAAAGCGCAAGACGGTGTTTGCGGAGGAAGGAGAATCAGAGCCAGAGATGATGTCTGAGGACGACGACATGGATGACTTCAACGATCTGGCAGGATTCGAAGGATTCGGAGAATTGGGTGCTATGGACGGTCTTGACGACGGATCGGACGACGACATGTCAGATACGCCAGCCGAGAAGACCGACTCCAAACCTTTGACCAAAGAAGAGAAGGCTGCTCGAACACTGGCGAAGCGCAAGCGCCACTTCATGGAGACCCGCCGCAACAAGCTCGAGGCGCTCAAAGATCGCGAGGAGAATCTTGCGACTGCGCTACGAGAGCTGGAAGACCAGAGGGTGCAGATGAATGGCAAGGCTGGTGGCGTCAACAAGAACGGAACCAAGTTCAAGGTCAGGCAACGTGTGAGATGAGCGTATCTGCTGCACGGCTGCTTGTCGGTGGCGCATGCGGAAGCGCCCGCGATACAATATTCTGGTTGTTCCAGTCACCAGATTTGCCGGCTCTACGCACACATCAAGCTTGGTACATCTGAACAAAGGGCTCTGTAGAAACCCACAAACAGCTCCCACACTCGCTGGAATTCCCTGCACCAGCTCTTCGAATACTACTTATAACTTACGGCTCCCGCGTGGAGCTTGTCCAGTGTATCAACCGCGCGAGATCTCTGGTGCATGTTTGAACCAAAACATACTGGCTATAGGTCTATTCTGATACGGACCACACTTCACATCCTGGCTTTGGCGTTCTCAGCATCCTTCTCGTCCGGGAAGTCTCTCAGCCAGTCTCGCATCCGATCAATAGGCATTGTCAGCAGTCCCACGATCGACCCTGCATAGAACTCAATCGGTGCAGCGGGATGGCTCCGCGTAGGAACGATGCCCTTGGTTCGCTGGAAACTTCTCGCGATCGCCTTGCTTTCTTGACGCGAGACCAAGCCTTCCAAGCGTGGCATATCCTCGTTCTTCTCATGCTCGATGTGATGGTGGAGGTTATCCATGAGGGTGTCCAACAAAGGCCCGAACCGAGAGTCCAAGGGTGTCATATCCTGTAACTCATACAAAGTGTTCTTGACCTGACGTAGACGTTAGCGCACGAACATCAATCTTTCCCAATAAATGTACACATACACCCTGGTGTTGTTCCTTGTCCGTCTTCGACAGTCTCACGCCTTCGTCGCCAAGGTGCTTCTCCATGGCAGGGTATAAGGTGAGCTCTTCAGAGAGCGCATGCCTCGCCACCGTCCATGTGAGCTTGTTGCGCCACCGCACTTTCTCAGCGTCGTCGGTGGCAGTCCTTAAGTAGTCTGCATATTCGCCGAAAGAAGCGTGGTCGGCGGCAATGGCCTCAGAGATAGTTTCGCCCATGTTTGTATGTATTTAGATTTGACGTTAGAAAATATGTTCAAGCCAGAATTTTGCCCCGAAGAAGATTGTGGCTCGTCTCCTTGAGCCATTGATATATGAATACCCGTTTTCCAGCATCACGCGGTTCATTGTCTCCAACCAATAAAGATCCATACGAAAGTCTATTACGCATAAGTCTGGGGAGATCGACAGCGCTAGATGTATGCACAACTGCCATATTCGAGTTGAAGGGTGAAGTCGCTGGATGATGTCGTGAGGATGTCGTCACCAAACATGGCAGGCGACCCTCTACATGGTAGGTAGTACCTCCAGCTCTCAAGAGAAAGACGAAAGGTTTGTCTCGGAGGGTGACAGTCTGTTTGAATCAGCAGCAATCTCAACAGTGTGCTGGTACCGGAAGTCATGGGTATAAAAAGACAATTGTGCCTGCCAGTGAGATATTGCTAGTATCTTCGTTACGCGTGTGCTTCTGTAATCGTGAAATACCATCCAAACAACATAAAGGCCAGTGAGATGTCGTTGCTAACTTGACCATTCCAGTTGTAGTATCTCCGTTGGGTACGTGCTACTTAAACTGGAAAGTGACACTAGAAAGACAAACCTGCCAGTGAGATACTGACGAAGTCTCCAAGGGGCCTCAAGAACGAGTTTGCTATTTCAATCAAGCATGGGAATCGCAAGAGTCTTACTTGCAATTGAGAAAGTCGTCATCTTATGCAACGACCCTAGTACTTAAAATTACACAAAACACCATGTCAACCGAGAATCCCATCCAACTACTTCAATCTTTGTCTCTCAACCTCTCGCTTCACGTAAAATGCACGTGGATGACACTTAACCTGCTCGCCTGCCACCTAGAGCACAATGAAACGCATGCCCACCACGAACTGCTGCTCCTCAAACTCCCCTCCGCGAGCTTTGATCGCCTGACGCTGCTTGAGTCCGTCAGCGTAGCTGACAGTACTCTTCTTGAAGAGATCGGGAACCTGGAACCTTGTAACTGCATGATCGGGTAACTGCTCTCTGGCGAGTGCTTTCTTACTCTTCTGCGATGAAGCGGAAGTCTGCTGCGGCGTAAATGGCGAGCCCGTGTGGAGCGAGGGCAAGCCGAATACCGGCTGGTCGTCGACGAAGGGATCTGTCAGCTCCGCCGTGGGATTGTAATTGTGGTGCGAGTGGTGGTATTTCACAGCGGTAGAAGCTGGCGAACCGCTCAAAGCAGATGCAGGGGTAATTTTGTTTGGTATTTTGAACGGAGTCACGTCTGCAGGAGGTACGGCAGAATTGAAGTTGAGGAAGCCAGAGTTGCCTTCCGATGCTGTAGTCGGGTGGAACTGAGGGTATGAACCGAAGACATCGTCCTCAAACAAAGATGGATGGGTCTCGGGGACAGTAAGGCTGAACGGATCCACAATGTTGGCGAATGTCTGAGTGTAATATGTGTCGTTCGCCTGGTGAGCTGTATCAACAGCAGTAAGACTCAGTGGGTCAACGGTAGTGGCGAATGTCTGAGTATAAGATGTGTCGTTCGCCTGGTGAGCTGTATCAACAGCAGTAAGACTCAGTGGGTCAACGGTAGTGGCGAATGTCTGAGTATAAGATGTGTCGTTCACATCGTGAGTTGGAGCACCAAAATCACCGAAGCTGGAACCCACTGTTTTCGGCTCGGAGGGTGCTGATTCCGGGTCGTCAGCGTCGAAGGCTACCATGATGGCGTTCATGGTGTCCTCATCGAGATCCTCTCTCATATGGCTCAAGACTTCTTGCTGCTTCCTCGGCGACATCTTCGAAATGTCACCGAGGCGCTGCCTCAGCGTGCGCGTGCCTTTGACGTGGCCTTTTGAGTTCTCGTATTTCGTGAGAGTCTGCTTCATGGGCGTTGTGTTTAGAACATCCCTGAGTCTCTGAGAAGTCTTCATGTCCATCGTCCTGGGCGTGCGCGGAGTCGCTGGGGTAGGAGCCTGCCCTGAAGGCATCCCAAACATATTTCCTGTCAACTCCGAAGGCTGGAAGGTTGTGACACCACCGAACATTTGGCTGTCATTATGCAGTACAACGTCGCCATCTTGGTGAAGAAGTGGTCCCGAGCCGTAAGTCATCGTAGCCAAGCCACTAAATTTCTTGTCGGCTAGGTGGGTTGGTTCAGTGAGGTAGGTTGTATCAGGCCCAAATTTTCTGCCTTTCCCAGCGGTGACGACCAGGTCAACGACGGCAAAATGCCGACTCTTGGTTTTGACGCCTTTAGGGAGCTTGGAACGAGCTAGACTCGCAAGGAATTGCGCGGATATGGGGAGCTGACCCCATATGTCTGTGCCTCGCATGTTGGCTTCTTGCTCCAATGACTCGCTGATATTGTCCCAACGCTGATCGGGTGTGATGTCGGCGTCGTCTGACGTGATTGCTGCTGTTGGTACATAAATCCAGGGCTTTTCGGCCTAACGGACGCGTATTGTATCAGTATTAAGGTCTTGATGTGAGATGCATTGCTCCGAGCAGACTTACCTGGCGGTGGAATCTTGTTCCGCTGTACAAGATGAGACCTGTACGCTTGTATGGGCGCGAGTTTTCGTAGGTCACCTCCATCAATTGGCCATTAATGAAGACCTCAAGCTTCAGGTCTTTGCCGTTGAGAAGCGGCGCATCCACCTTGTCTTTCTCGTAGAATTTGGTGAAGTCTACTTTGAGACACAGTGCGAGCTCTTCGGCGGGATGCTTTGATTGACGGTGGCTCTCTGAGAGCTTTCGAGTGTTACTGGATTCTGCTGCAGGTGCTGTGATGTGGTCAAAAGGTGTGGTTGACGACTCTGTCAATTGCTCACCGCGTTTGCCGCCGTTCGAGCCTGTACGCTGGGTTTTGACGGCGCGCTGATTGTTGGCGATGCGCTTGCTTCTCTTGTGCCCTGACGTGGTTTGCGTAGGCGTCGAGTCAGGTGGCGTGGTATCGCCCGTTGATGTGGGCACTGCATCAGTATTCACAGGGCGTTCGCCCTCAATGTCATCACTGTCTCTGACAGTTTCCCCATCATCGTCCTGCCCGTCGCTTACTGCTACCACCAAAAGTACCATGTCCTCGTCCTCGCCACACAACTGAAAAATGCCTACCTCAGAGTTTTTCGGGCCAGTCGGCTGCTCTCGCAAGGCGCGACCATTGGAGAGCTGATTTCGGATGCGCTTGGTGTCCTCCTGGAGGCTCTTGCCCATGCGAAGGTTGATTTCATCGGATAGAGTCTGGTCGAGATTGGTCACCAGCAATGAGGCGGAGATCCCCAACGAATTGTACGTCGGCATGGCGGATGGAGGCGGTGGTTACAGTTCCGCGAACCTGTTGAAGGTAGACGAAAAGAGGTCGTGTGCAGGAGAGTGGGAACGAAGGAGGTTGTTCTGATCTGAGAAGGGCGGCGTCGCACTTTGTTTTGTTCGGCTTGTTTGTGTATCTGAGCTTGAAGACGCGCTTCCGCGACAAGAATCAGCCGACGAGGCATAATTCGTGGTGCGGTACGGCGGAGCATTTCTACACATCGACCATTTCCACTGCCGAATAAGAATGCAGATGCTTCCTTTGCCATGCACGCACAAGCGTTTTTGTCGATCTTACGTCGCTCTGCAGGGAAACACACATGATTTCCCATAGTAACCCAGTCGACAGGCAGGTATTTCAAGCGATAGCAGGCTGGTAACCAGACCGTACAATTCCCATTCGCGTCTTACTTCGGTATACCCAATGCCGCAAGGGCGAGGGTGAACTGGTGAGCTCGCGGTGTTGAACGACCCACGGCTCGCGAAGGCACCCAAGCGTGCAACATTCGCAGGTGCTAGGCCATGGAGAAATGGGGCAGCTGTATCTGCTGCTGGGCGAATGATGATCTCCAACCACGGGACTTGAAAGAATGGTGAGCATGGTGACGGTAATCCAATTAGGCCAGCCTCAGCCTTCGGTGATGATGCCTATGTTTGGTGTTTCAAGGCTGTCTCCCAGTTCGACCATCGTGCGATCATATACTCTTGCAATCTGCATTTCCCAGGACTCTTCTTCCTGTCCTGGAGCATATGGCCCATCGCCTTCCAATATGAGCTCGCCTTCGAGACCGTCTTCGCCATCCACATCCATCTTCTCGCCGTTATCATTCTCTTCCTCATCTGACTCATATGCTTCGTCCAGCTCTCCAGACTTCAGACTTTCCATGACACTTCTTCTTGTCCTTTCTATCAGGCTTCTTATCCGCACCTTCTCTGTCCCGCTCACGCCTCTTCTGTTCTCGAATCCTGGCAGTCTCTCCCCACTGTCCACATCTTTGCCTTGCAGCAGGCTCGCGAATGCATGATCCAGTTTGGCTAGCACAGTGAACAGCTGCTTCGGATTGGCAGGCATACCAGCGATGATTGTCGTCAAAAGAAGCGCCAAGCTGATCAAGTATGGGATCTGAAGGCCTGGCGTTCCACTCACCCACACTACGCCCAGAAGATCTTCGAGGTCCTTACATGCTTCGCGCATGCTCTTGTACCCTTGTACACTGTCCCATATGGCAGCGGCATCTTTTTCTGCGTCATCGCCATTGATAGACGGAGTTTCACGCTTGGCGAAGCGCCTCTGGATCTTTAGAAGACGGTCATCTACGTATCGGATGAATGCGCTTTCCTTGCTACCGCCCGGCTTTAAGGGAGTGGAACGGGGATGCGGTAGTTCCGAGTTTGCGTTTGTGATTGCAGATGTCACTGACGAGGGCGGAGGCGAGAGAATGAAGCCGCCCGACTGAGCTGGCGGCGTAGACATGGCGGCGCTGGTGTGTGAAACACAGGACAGTTTGAAGAGCCAGGAGTCAACTTACGACAAGGCTCGATCTCAAATTGGCTGGCAGTGAGCTTCAGAAGAACGCTGTCCGCTTCGCATAGGTTGTCAGTGCACACGTGAGCTCCTTCCATGTGACGCTGTTGAGCTGGATGCCATTCAAGATGAGATGAAGTCGAGAAGCCAGGCTTGGCACATGCTCCCCTCCCAATCTGTGAGGCTCTCTGTCAACACCTTTTGAGACAGCGGAATCGGCAACATTATCTGTGCTGTTCTCCTAGGAAGCTATCATCACACAACATCAGTTTGTGTCTTGAACTATGATAGTGTTGTCAGAGAAGTGCACGATTGGCTACTCGCAGATCAAACGTCCGAATAGCATCAAGACACATCAATCGAGGCAAATAAAATACTGATTCGCAATTATCGGGTACTTATTAGCGATTCGGCAAATATACAGTGTGCTACAAAGCTGCGCGAGTAATAGATTTACGAGCTGCGTGTGAGCCTTGGGAGTGGATGGTGGTGACTAGCTATTCATGGTAGCGAACAGCATGTATTCATTATTAATGTTTACGACTCTGCTGCAATGCTCTCCACTCTTAGTGAAACTAAGTGATGCAAGTGATGCAAGTGCAAGTGCAAGCACGACAGCGCCAGTCTCACATTGTGAGTGATAATCGCTCAAACACAGCAGCGACTTTCCGAAACAGTGCTTTGACGTCTGCCGGCCGCATGATACCGTAGCCAGACGCAACACCGTTGCTACCATCCATATGGCTCCAGAGGTCATCGACCTGCTCGGCAGAAAGCAGGCCTTTCTCTTGACCTTCCACCTCGAACCCAAGGACGTTCTCCAGTCTCTCCAGAAGCCCAAGTACCACATCGCAAAACAGCAGACCCTGGTCGCACGGCCTGGCCAGAGGTTTCCCGTTAAGTGTAAGACCAGGAACTGGAGTAACTGGATTTGTGGAGATGTGCTCGATTCGACCCGTCAAGTGTTCTAGGAAGAGCTCGTAAAAGGAGATGAGTTGTGAAAATATGCTTGAGATGGTGTAAGCCAGAGCGGGAGGCAAGCGCTCTGGCGATGCAGCGGCGATATGGAAATATGGATTTGGTTCTTTCCACTTCCTGCTTGCTCGAATTCGAGTCAAGACATGCAGAAAATCCTGGGACGCGCTGATGAGGAATTCACTTAGAGTGTAGTTGTCGATGAAGAGCGGGCTCTGTCTGTAGATCAGGATGTCTAGACTAAGCACCGACTTGTTGCACCTGATGATGGTACGCCGAAGATCCATGTCCTTTCTGATTCTCGACAATGTGCCCACAATGTCTGGCAGCTCGCTATGGCTCGTGGTCGCGCAGTCCAAAGGTGCAGGTTCGTCCACTACGGTACGAAGCCTGGTGTCGAAGTATAGAGCTCCTGTAGCATGTGGACCACAGTATCGGGCTTCGTTACCAGGCGGCGACAGTCAAGTAAGCGAGCTTGCGTGCATGAATGCCGGAATGATTGCAATGTCTGGCCATTCTGGCTCGCGGTCGAAAATATCGTCTGGGCTTGAGGAAAACGAAGGCATAGCTCTGTGAACACGTTGATCCATTGGACTCGTGCCATTGTACGTGTCAATACCGACTTGCTCATTGGGAGTCCACGCTTGTAATTGCCAACTTGCTGGTTCCGTCAAAAAAATCGAGCTGTGTAGGCGACCGGATGTACGTCGACGGATTCGGTGGAGTTAGGATCATTGGGGTGATTCCATCATCGCTTCCTCTAGAAGAGGCGGTACTCTTGCGTCCAGTGGGCGGCTGACGGCATTCCTTGTTCGCTTTTCTCGGTCTTTTATCCCAAGAGATTGTTGTTGACTTGAGTGCCTTGCGCTCAAAGATGCCTTCAGACCGTTTCGGTCTGCCGACCTTTTTCTGACTACCGGGACGACACTCCACACCTAGCATTGTACATCGTGAGCACTTTAGCTCAGTATGCTGTAAGCGCTGGCATTTTGCCTTATTTTTCTTGCAGACCTCACAAGCAAAGCGTCGTTGCGATGGATGTATGTTCATGGTACAATGCTCACGTTGTCACCTGGCGTAAGAGAAGATAATCTCGATGTCGCAAGATATCCATATCGCAAAATAGAAACATAGGAGGCATGAGTTCCGGTAGTAGGCAGAAGAGCGTTTTGAACTGATTACTGATCAAGAAGGCGAGACCCACAACTTTGAAGTCAAATTTGAGCTACCGCCGACCAATATTTCGGCTGTGGTAAACCATCCTTGGAGAGTTTTCAGGCCGCAAAGACAGACCATGATATTCTTTGCCGGAATAGACTTAGAAGAACGTCGACCCAAGACTGTGGTGGCTCTTGCCTGTTACTCTAGCTTAACAACTCATCGTCCGCCCCAGCGATCACTCCTAGCAATCATCAGTCCCGACGCGGGCATATTCATACCTACAAGTGAACAAGGACAAAACAGAATGCGTAAGTCAGAATAGCCTGGAATAGATGGCCGGAAAGTACTATGCAGACACCTGAAGACTAGATCTGCATCGACCTCACTGTAAGAGGCATTAGCATCGAAGTCGCTTTCGACGACGACGCAACGTCTCAGCCCAGCCCTTGCTGGGAAGTGGGGAAACACCTGGAACGACAATAGCTTCAATTCATCGCAAGGCTGATCCATGCCCGATGGGATGCTTTTAAGTCAGGGACGATCTGAACCAGGCCGTACGACTCAACTCATTCGTGAATGGCTTGTCGATCACCGCCCAGGAGAAGTTAGATAAAGAGCTATGTCTGCCGAGGAATCCAGCAACACCACGATACTTGCAATATCGAAATGTGCGAACACATATGCCTCTCGACGGACTACGGTGATGCTCTACATGTCCACTGTCACATCTTTGCACTGTCTGCTACGCGTCTGAGTCAGCATCAGCGCATGTGCCGACGAAAAGCGATGCAAAGCGCAATGACTACACTCACTGACACTTCACTTGGCCTGCATGAATGACGCTCGACTTGTAGCTCTGTGTCACGAAGGAGCGACCCCTCCGTCTTTTTCAAGCTTATACATACTTGTCCGCCTGTAAGCTCACAAGCGCAATTGTCCAGTCAAGGGAAGCTTAGTGCTTATTGTCGTTATAACCCTACACACAATTAACACCAATAACGCCTCCGACCCAGAAACAGCTTCTTCCAACAAACACTGTTAGTCTCGACTTCACATCAAGCGTCGCTTTGCAAATACAGCCGACTGTACACATCTGAAACGCAACAATACTGCACGCAACAATAACTGCACTTGGCCGGCTCGCAGACGCACGTCTTGATGGCTTCCGCGATGAGTGAAGGAGGTGAGCGCGACATCGAACTACTCGGGCACGAAAAAGCCGACCATGTGTACCGCGAAGGCGCCATCGCTGGAGAGGGCGGTGAGACCAAACGTGGCTTGAAGAGTCGCCATATACAATTCCTGTAAGTTGTGCTGTTGTACCTGGATACATCTGCACCATGTCTGCAATTGAACTGACTCGGTTCAATCCTGCAGTGCGCTCGGTGGTGCTATCGGTAAAGGCCTATTTGTCGGATCTGGTGCTATCCTCAGTCTCGTTGGACCTGCACCTCTTTTCATGGGCTATCTCAGCATGATGGCAATTGTCTACGTCGTCATGAACGTCCTTGCAGAGATGGTAACTTACCTTCCCATGGGCGGCATAACGGTCCCGTACTTCGTCGGAAGATTCGTCGATCGTTCACTGGCGTTTGCGACAGGCTGGAACTATTGGTATGCGTATGCTATACTTGTTGCAGCAGAGGCTACAGCAGGAAGTATACTGCTGAGTTATTGGGTATGTCGTCTCTGTCTGTTGGCTGCAACTCAAAGTTTGGCTAATTGTTTTCGCTTTTGCAGGACGCAGACATGAGCCCAGCTGCCTGGATCACCATCATCTTGATCACGATATTGCTTCTCAATATCATCGCAGTACCTTTCTTCGGGGAAGCCGAGTTCTGGTTCGCCAGCATCAAATTGATCACCGTAATTGGGCTCATCATCGTTGGAATAGTCTTGTTCTTTGGCGGAGGCCCAGGTCAGACTAGTCGACTCGGATTCCGGTATTGGAACACTTCTGGCGCATTCAAGCCCTACCTTGTCCCTGGAAATACAGGCAGGTTTCTGGGCTACTGGACTGCATTCGTAAGAGCTGGCTTCGCCTTCATCACATCACCGGAGCTGATAGCACTGGCTGCTGGTGAAACGATAGAGCCCCGTCGCAACATCCCAAAGGCCGCAAGGCGATTCATATGGCGTTTGGCCATCTTTTACGGCGTCGCCTCATTGATCATTGGTGTCATCGTGCCTTCAGATGATCCAAGACTCCTTTCACCAGACTCCAATGCTAGTGCATCGCCGTTCGTCATTGGCATCCAGAATGCAGGCATCCCGGCTCTCAATCATATAATCAACGCCGCCATCCTGACATCTGCTTGGAGTGCTGGCAACGCCTTCCTCTTCAGTGGCAGCCGCACTCTATATGGAATGGCGTTGACTGGGCAAGCTCCGAAGATCTTCGCTCAAACGAATCGATATAGTGTGCCATAGGTAGCCATCCTCGCCACCTAGGCATTCGGACTGCTTGCGTATCTCAACGTGTCCAACTCTGGCGCCGAGGTCTTCACTTGGTTTGTCAACATCTCTACCATCTCCGGTTTCATTGCATGGATCGTGTGCCTGATCACCTACCTCCGCTTTCGTAAGGCGATCTTGTACAACGACGCATATGATACTTTGTCGTTCAAGAGTCCGTTACAGCCGTACGCTACCTGGATCGCGCTCTTCGTCCTCGTCATTCTGACGCTCACCAACGGGTTCCACGTCTTCTTTCCGAAGAACTGGTCAGCCGCCAGTTTCCTCGCAGCTTACATCACGCTGCCTATCTTCCTTGCGCTGTACGTTGCGCACAAAGCTCTGAGGCGTACGCCATTTGCTATCAAGGTTAGCGAGATCGACATCATGACAGGCAAGAAGGAAATGGACGAGCTTTCCGCATCCTATACAGAGGCTGTTCCCAAGAACTGGCTGCATAAGGTTTGGCTGTGGGTTGCTTAGACTTGGGAAGTGCATACCTTCGGTCTGTAGAGATCCTGAGACATATTCACGCAAGGTCTACGGCGCATTGAATTCGCTGGCTTGATGGAAAGGTCAGCCGCCAAGTGGCAGAGACGGGCGGAGAAAGGGCCGTCGATAATTTTGCGGCGGTTATTCCTCGCGGTCAGGTCGCTTTCGCGTTGTCGTCCTCGCCTGAGTCGTTTTCGCATACATCACGCGTACGCGGTGGGCAGATATATAAGTCTTTGAGGCACTGAGCTGTCTGGAACCAAAATCCCCCTTCAATGTCGTTTCATTCAAGTGAGAGATTGTCTCAATAAACACTTACAGCGAAAAGATTGAATTCTGATAAGCAAGTACACCATGAGCGCCACATCCTTCCCTCGGAACATCGCTGCACATCTCATACCTCGTAGGGCCAGTCCAAGTGTCTCGAAGTCTATTGTTATGAGAGGGTTTGCGGACCAAACACCTCATCGCCCAAATGCATCGGACGCTGACAGAAGCGATCCAATCAATCTGAAAAGACTTGGAGCTACACGAACAGTCCGTATAGTCGTCTACAGTGCTCTTGGAATTGCTGCGGTCGCAGAAACAACATTCTGGTGTTCCTGGCTTTGGTCGAAGGCGTTTAAGCGAGCTGCGGACGAGCCTGAGCAGCAGGCGCAGCCAGAGGAGCTGTTTGTACTTGTAGGTGATCACTTGCAGGTACGCGTGCCGGCTATGCCTCCGGCGGCCGTGTGCCCTCGCGGAGCGAGTGCCGTGCAGCTCAATGAACATGCTTCATCTATTATCTATTAGGCTATCTATATGCCCTATATCTACGCCAATATGACTACTGAATACCACCAAGTTGAGGCTCGCATTGAGCATGCAGTCACCTACCAATCAGAGCTGACTCAGCTGCTGCCAATCACTGTTCTGGCTACTGAGTTCCAAGTACCCTACTAATGCCTTCGTAGGCGCCTTTAGGGCTCCGAGAGTCGTTCAACACGCAGTCCTACGAATATGAGACTTAGTAGTGATCAAGAAGAAGTACTACTTATGTACCTATATCGCTATAAGCAACTCGGAGTCCACGCGCGCATGCAAGCAATCACGATTAGTGCCAACTCGGTGCTCTGCTGCTATTATGAGGGTGCAGAGCTAGCACTAACAGTAACTGCAAACTGGACCTCACGCTTCCTTAAGCAATATCCGACATTTGTGAAGAGAAGGCAGGTACCTTAGGAGGCTGTACATATAGCTGCATACGATCTTGAGGACATAGAGAGCTGGTTTGTACAGCTTGGTGTACTACTCGATAAATACAGCATCTAGCCTAAGGATTATTGGAATATAGACGAAACTGGCTTTAGAATAGGGATCGGCAAAGGCCACTATATCCTTACAGAACACCCTAAATAAGTACACAGCTTGCTAATAGCTAGTAACTGTGAGAGCCTCACAGTGGTAGAAGCAATCAGTGTAGCTAGCTATACAGCTCCTGTAATGCTTATAATTGTAGCTAAAACTTATTAAGCTTCTTGGTTTAAGAGCCTACATGACGATATGCTTATAGGAGTTATAGATACTGGCTATATAAATAACGAGCTTATACTTGTATAGATCACGCACTTCGAGAGGTACTCAGCTTATCACCAATATGGCTCATAGTAGCTCCTACTGCTCGATAGTTATGGCTCGCACTATACACTTGAGTTTATCACGTACTACAAAGAACACTACATTATCCCTTTTGGCTTACCCTTGCATTTAATGCACTTCCTATAGCCTCTTGATGTTGTGGTCTTTTAGCTATATAAGCATTAGCATATAGAAGCTGTTAATCGATCTGTACAGCTTAGATATAGCAATTATAATAAGCTCGAGTTCTTTAGTGACTTTAAGTAGTTTAGGAGGCAAGCTCTCTTACCATCAATGATCAAATCAGCATTTAAGAAGACTGGCATCTAGCTATATAATCCGACTCTAATTCTTAATTACATGCGTGCACGCATTGCAGCGATTAGGCAGCAACAAACACTAACGCTACTGCTTGTGCAGTCATCAGGGCTAGTAACACCTCGAACCGTGAGAACACTTAATCGTCGCTTCTAAACTATATTAGATGATAAGACTCTTAATTAAGCATTACGCACGCAGTTAGAGCTAATCTTATGTGGTATAGCGATTTAGGCTCTTAAAGGAGCTGAAGCAATTAATGAGCTATAATACACTATAGTAGCACAAGCAGCTAGTAGGGCTCGGAGCATATAAAAGCGAACTCAGCTTTAATGTGGTGGTGTTCTTACAGCTACAGGTGCACGTAAGATGGTATGTACGCATAAGGATAATGAGATTAAGAAGGCTTGTAATCTCATCCGCTGTGCAGATGAGGCTGAATATAGGCGACGGTCAAAGAAGGTGATTTCTTACATCCTACCTGTGGTTTAGAGACTATTATATAAGCAACACTGCACCAAGTTCACGCCTCAATAGCTCCATATAATGGATGAGCTCCGTGCGAACAGATAGGCATCAATTTGATTATCGTTGAGCTGCAATGTTCATTGAGCTGCACGGCACTCGCTCCGCGAGTGTTAAGGGCCGCGCGGAGCCATGGCCGGCACTAGTAGCTCCGCAACAAACCACAGCTAACCATCCGCAAGCAGCTAGTTGCGGCGCTCGGCCGGCGCACCTGTCGATAAGCCATGCACTCGTCTTGGTGATGTATGGCCCTGACGGACAATTCGGAAGAGAGCCTGCCCTCCACGAGAGGGGATTACATGCACATAACAGTGGCCACATTTTCGAAGGATTTATTTACCGAGATTGATGGCGTTCGGTGGTCTGTCCAAGCTTTTGGACCGCAGGAGGCAAGCCTGGGGATGCGAATAGGTGGCGTGTAATTTCTCGACATAAGTTTGAGTATAGCTCAGTCACAACGCTCTCACCTCCAACTATCAAGTTGATTAACCATTCGCGACGATCGAATGGCTTTTCGATTTGGTACTGTGACATATGACCGCGCATCTTGGTGTCTGGCGACATGATGAAAGCAGATAAAGTGGCATCGCGAAAAGCATTTCTTAATAAAGGGGACACTACATGTGAACTTGTGACACGCGATCGAACTATCCATCTCCTTGGCAACCTTACGGGTTTTCGACACTCAAGTGTGGGTCTGTCCCCACTGACCTTGACCTGCATCAGCAGCCCTGTGGTTTCTAGTCAAACAAACACTCTACGGAGGCTTTCGTTACAGTTTTTATCGGCTCCAACCTAGATTGCCGACGGACAAATTGTTTCCATCCATATAGATTGGGTGCGCCTTATGTATCACAATCATGTATCACAATCATGCGGTAAGACTATACAACGACTCGATAGAGTTGTGGCAATCCAGGCTTTTGTATAAAAACATTATATTCCCCTTCTCGAAGAAGTCTCGTCTACCACCTGTTCTCTGTGTGACTTTCAACATGCTTTCCCTACTTCTTTCCGTTGGCTTGGGTGCCTCCACTGTCCTTGCGCAGAACCCGATCGTTGGCAAGACTTGTACTATCCCTTCCAAATACAAGTCCTCCAACGGTACTGCCGATGACTCGCCAGCCATTGCTTCAGCGTTTGCAAATTGTGCAAGTGGGGGCACGGTGGTGTTCTCCGAAGGTCAGTCGAACGCCAGACATCGTATTTGACCACAAGCCTGACAGTTCAAAGGCTTAAACTACAACGTCTTCAAACCCATTCTCGCAGACAACCTGACCGATGTATCCATCCAAGTACTTGGCAACCTGCATCTCCCGCAAGACGTCGAGGCCACTCGCAAGCTCATTCTAGCGAGCCCGCAAACCATCTGGTGGTTTGACTTCCGTGGCTCGAATATCCACTACACTGGTAGCAACGACTCAGATTACGGCTGGATCAACTCCTATGGACAGCAATGGTGGGACGCCAACCCCTCGAATGCAACCGGCATCACCGGACGCCCTCACCTGATGATGTTCAACGTCGAAGGTGGAAGCATCAAACGACTCAAGTCTCGCAAGCCCATTGCGTGGAATGTTCAGGTTAAGGGCAACGATATCGATATCTCGGATTCCATCGTCGATGCTGTGTCTGACAAATGGGAGAGCTTCCCATTCAACACAGATGCCTTTGATATTGGTGCCTCTAATGTCCGCATCACGAACCTCGTGGCCTACAATGGTGACGATGCAGTAGCTGTTAACGACGGCGCTCACAACCTCTACGTCTCGGACTCAACCATTGGTTACCAAACACATGGTGAGCTGCAATATGCCTGCCTCTGCCGTACAACACCTTCCTAACACCTCCTTCCAGGTCTATCAATTGGTTCACTCGGCAAGAGCCAGAACAAGTTCGCCAATGTCTCCAACATCCACTTCGACCGCATCACCGTTGATGGTGGCTTGTACGCTGCCCGTCTGAAGTCATGGGTCGGCGGACAAGGTCTCGTGAGCAACGTCTCCTGGACCAACATCAAAGTCCACAACGTCACCTTCCCCATCTTCATCACTCAGGTAAACGGCTCAGACCAAAAACCATCGACAGCAATGACTAACCAACAACCAGACATACGTCGACCAAGGCAACGCCGGCAGCGCCGAACGACAAAACAACTCCAGCGTCGAGCTCCGCGATTTCACCTTCGGCAACTTCACGGGCGATATCAACAGCTTCAACCCCGGCGACGGCTCCTGCCGCACAAACGTAAGACTCAACGGTTCTCCTCTAAAATGTGAACACAACGCTAACCACTCTGTCGAATAGCCTTGCTGGTACAACCAAGGCCTCCCGAACCTCACACAGACCGAAGCGCTCATTATCGAGTGCAATACAAACACATCGTGCAGCGGCTTCGAGACTTACGGCATCAACGTCTACCCTCAGAAGAAGGAAGCCCCCAGTGTCATTTGCTCCAATGCTGGCGCGGAGCAGAACCCTGCTTTGGGCTTCAAGTGTGCCAATGGAGCGTTCGTGCCTCAGTAGTGTTGGCAGTATAATTCATGGTTAGAGCCTCCAAAACAATACACACTCTCCGTTTCACAATGGATCAAGCTATCATCGTACTCCGCGTGGTGAAAAATCGAAGGTCGCATCACCCAGTCAACGACATGTCAAGCTGTCTCGCGGTCTGGCTTCAAAATCTGTACTGCTCGCCCTGCCATTGAGAGAGGCCAGTACGGTGTTTGAACATAGACCGCGAGGCTGTGTAGCTCATTGCAAAGAACGTGCTGTATTATAGTTCCAAAGTACCCAGTGTACAAAACCAACAATCACATTTCTCTTGGCGGATAATCCAACCCTCGAAACACACATCCTCGCCAACTCAACCACCCAACCGATCCGAATCATCGATAGATACGAGCTCCATGCAGACAAACTCACAGGCAATGTATTATCGGCCCGGAAGCGGCAGGTAGAAAAGACACAACGCGTACCTCCGCTCCACTTCACCAAGTTCGACTATTAGCCACGCGCCGCGGCCTATTCAGTTCGCCAGGCGCCCGTGCTCGCTTATGTACCGTACCATCTAGCCCACATCGGTACGTCGGCATGGATCCCAAGGAATCCAACAACGGCTTGAGGTGGGCCGCGCGTCGCAAGCCAACGACGCCGCCCCACGCCGTTCACTACCACACCTCACTAAGTGAGCTGCAATGCAAGTGCAATGCGATGCACTGCGATGTGGCGTTCGTTTCAGGAACCGCTGAGGTGGTATCGTACATTTGTACTTTTTTGAAACGTCGAGATGTATTCAGAAATGAGCAATTGGAGTAGGCATTCTCACGCAATGACACAGGAATGAAACGAGAGACGAATAATGGTTGTTGTTGTTTCAAAGAAGAGTTTGTTTTGCAAAAAAAATTCCTAATTACCCTTTTGGAATGCAACACTCCTCAGGCTATGCAAAAAGGAAAGTGCTTGGGATGAAACCAACCACAATGTTTTTTTGCTATTCATCCTGACCTGCCATTACCTTGTTCTGCTGCGCGAATCTCCACCGTCGCGCAGGGATAGAGACATTATTTCTTGGGTTTGTCCAAGAAGTAAAGAAATCATGTACAGCAAAGCTGCTTAAAAGAGAAAAGTGTGAAAGTGAGAAAAAACGCCGCCTGGCCAAGCCCCGTTTGTCGCCATTGATGTCGTTAAGGAGTGTTGAGCCGCCGGTGATGAGGAGAGACACATCTTCTTCAAAATGGCGGTTGATGCACTTAGAGAGCAACGACGAGGCCGAAGAGGGCGACGACGGCAGCAGCGCCGGCGGTGTAAGCCTTGGAGGCAGCACCCTCGAAGGGAGTGGGCTGCTCACCAACACCAGTGCCAGAGGGAGTGGCGGGCTTGGTGACGGTGCCGTTGCTGTAAGGAGCCTGGACCTGACCGTCGGGGATCTGGGCTACCGGGCTGACGGTGGGTGCAGCCTGGACCTGACCGTCGGGGATCTGAGAAACAGCAGCACCAGAAGTGCTGGCCTGAATCTGGCCGTCGGGGATCTGGGAGACGGGAGCGCCAGTGGCAGCGGCAGTGCTGGCCTGGACCTGACCGTCGGGGATCTGAGAAACAGCAGCACCAGAAGTGCTGGCCTGAACCTGTCCGTCTGAGATCTGGGAGACACTATTTGATGGTTAGTATCGATCGATGAGGACCATGTTGGCGTATCAACTTACGGAGCGCTGACAGCGGGAGTCTCCTGGGGCTGTCCGTCGGGAAGCTGGGAAGCACCGGAAGCACCACCCTTGACGATGTTGATGTGGACCTCGTTGCACTGGTCGCCAGTGGACTCATCGTAGAGGTTGTAGAAGTCGCCGCTCAAGCACTGGAAGAAGACAGTGGTGTCACCGAGGGCAAGAGAGCCGTTGCCACAAGCAGACCAGCCAGCAGTGTAGATGGCGCCAGTCTGGGCAGGGCCGTCGAACTGGAACTGGTGGTTTGCGGCGATGTAACCAGTGCGGTCCTTGGAGTCGGTGAGAACACCGTCCTTGAGAGCGATCTCAAGCTTCTCGGCGTCGGCCTGCTGCCTCTGTTTGTGGTTGTTAGCAGGTGACGGTGATAGTAGGGTGAATTCCGGAAACGAACCTTGTTCAGGGAGCGCTTGGATGCGGACTGAGTGACGTTGACGACCTGAATCTCGAAGTCGCCGTCGTAGCTGGTAGAGCAGCCAGAGGGAGCAGAAGTGTCGGGCTTGATCTGCTCAGTGACACCCTGGGCGACGGGAGTGGCGACAACAGCGGCCGCGAAGGCGATGGAGGAAGCGACGGCGTAACGCATATTGGCGGTTGTTGGTTGATATGTGGTTGTTGATTAGGTAGTACTGAGCGATCGAATATGTACGATGAACTCGGGTAGCGACAGTGATGTGCTTGCTTGCTTGCTTGCTGCAGTGCGAGGATGCTTAAGCGAAGGTGAAGGGAATGGATGAATGTGTGGATGGATTGATGTGATGGAGAGGCTGCGATCAAGGGTATTTGAAGCTGCAAGCGGATGTGTGTGAGAGTAGTTGTTATGAGAGAGTGAGACTGAGCCGTTGAGGAATGTTGTCTTATGTATGCAATCAGCGCCGGGACATTGACTGCACGGGAGGGGTCAACGGGTTGTGTCTCTGGCGGCGCATTGGCCAAGCAATTGTCGCTCGCCCTAGTGACTGGTAGGCAGACTGCACGCAACCAACTACCTGCAACCTACCGCCTTCGCCTTCGCCTTTCACTTCCAGCAGTGGCAGTCAGGCAAGCAAGCCGCGAAAGTGGCTGGGCGACGCGGTTCAGCAGTGAGGTGTAGGTACGCATGCAGGCGCGCTAGCCACAAACTAGGCCCTCTCCGCCCATATGCTTCCCACACTTTCTGCCCTCGCATGCGCACTCGATCGCCCATCACTCCCCGCTCGCGCCTATCACGGATCCTCGAGCTACCCGTTGATCGAGGGCCGGTTCTGCTGGGAGCGCCGGGCAACGCGTATGCTCGTTATGCCTCCTCATCATTCTCCAACCCGTGAGAAGCGTCTCTGGCCTGGCAACCCGCAACGGCATGTCTCACCTGTACCACACCTTCGTTTCTGAAACAGAGAGCATCCCCAATGTGCAGACACATGGGGTGACGGACTGTTGGAGAGTGATCTCACCCATCGCTCTGGCGACACCAACCGTGCATCCTGGGGAAGCCGCCTGAGACCATCTCCTTTCGAGCAGCCTATACCATGCCACATGCGGCTCCGCGAGCCAAGGCCCTGTGTATCGGGGTCGGAGGCCTGCGTTACCACCATGTGTCAAGCGCAGTGGGTAGCCGCGTCCTGTATCTGAACTCAAAAATGTACAACTACCGCCAGCTCCAAGAATAGCAGTGCAGCGCCCAACGATGAATCATGATTTTCTGTCTTTCCCAAGCTTTGCCTTTTGCCAGTATGACATCGCCTTCCGCGTAATGTGACCATAGCGGCGTCGAACTGCCCAGCCATCTCTCTTCAAAACGCCTTTACAGCCGGGGCGGGAGAGTTGAATGCTGCATGCATGAAGTTCGCTCACGCTCCACCGCCCGATCGACCTGCGTCTGTAGTCTGTCTGTCTGCACGACTGTGCACGGCGAGGTGTGGTGCGGGTACGCGCCCGGGCCAAGCGCAAAACAGCAGAGATCCACCGCTAGCAAACAGATCCCAGTCAGTGCTTACGCGGGGATGACAGTTCATTGTCTGTCGTTCCTTGATTGACTGGTCGACGATGGCACATTTCACTTAGTATGATCGTCAACGTCGTAAGTCAAGAGCATCGCAGGACCGATGCCCTCAGAACTCCCCGTGGCCCCAAGAGCGGCCCAAGATGCTCACGAGACTCGGTTCGTGGATTGATCCCAATGTTATTCTCCAACGGCTCTCACGCCTCCTAGATCTACCCCACAACGCCTGCCAAGGATTGCTTCGCTTCGGTAAGTCAACGCTCGCTCCCACGGGACTGCCCTCAGTGATGTCGAAATCATCGACTCTCGTTGCCGTGGCGAGCGAATGAAGGACGGGACATCCAGGTGGATCGGCCTAGACAGAGCGACACACACCACACGTGTACTCAGGCCCTCGTCCAATCCCGCTAGTCCACCACTGTCTACTCCCGCTTTCGCCACGATCTTGTGCACATTTGATTTTACGATGGAATGATTCCCCCGTGAGTCGCGCAATCTCACCAATCACCTCCCAGGCGATGCACGCCGCAGGTCGCCTTGCTCGCGCTGACCTGCTCTGGCCGTTGACGCCCGTCGATCCCGCATAAATCGATCTTCCACCAGGTTGGCACGGCTGGCTGAGACCCTAATCCTAGAGGCGGGCGGGTGCGAGCAGCATGTAGCAGTAGCAGTGCAGTAATAACCAGCATCAGAAGCAAGCATAAGGTAGCTTGCAAGTAGCTCGCTTGCGCAAGCTGTGTAACGTACATGTGCTGATGTCGCAACCTCTCGCTGCATCGCAAGAGTGGAGAAGACAGACCCAAGGAGAGAGCAAGGGAAAACCCTAATCCCCCATAAGCTTCTCAACATGCGTGAATATCAAAAACCTTCCCGTTCTGGGAAACTCGTATGTTACGTTGCTCTCACAAAAGGAGAAAGAAGCAGCAGCGGCGGAAACACACTTCCCGGTAGAAAAAGCACCGGGAGAGTTTACGTACATCTCCCCTCAAAAAGCCAATTGACTGTTTGACTCGCCCTGCTTTGCGCAACCTACTGTTGCCGAAAACCATAGATTCGCTTTCTCCAACGCTCAATTCCTCTTCTTCCTTCCAAATTCGATCGCGTGACATGTCTTTCAATTTGAGCTAAGAGTAGCGATCAACCAGACCTGTGTTCGTAATGGGCAACCGCCTTGATCATTGCACACACACACACAAGTCCATTTGCCACCCAAACGGCCGCGGGTAGACGGCAAAACATAAACAATCGCTCGATCGAGGTCGGAAGAGGGAAAGCAGCCAGCACCAAGGGCTTAACTCTTCTTCATCCCAAGCTCCCCAAGCTGCCTAAGCCGGCTCGGGGCGCCGGCTACGGCTCGAGGCGCCGGCTACGGCTCTGGAGGCAACTCGACGTTCGCTTTCTTACCTCCGTGGCCCTCGCTACAGCAACTCTGCTTGCTTGCCCCAAAGCGGGGAAGTTCGAGTGGCAAGGCTTCTGCAAGGCCACCTGTAAGTCGCAGGAACATCAAAAAAAATGGTTGGTTGGTTGGATACATGGTTACGGTTCGTATCGCGAGTGGGGTCCTTCGATAAGGGGGTGGGCGAAGAATCTCCCGGTATAGTTCAAACTCCGTACTGGCATCTCAGCGGCACTGCGAAGATTACGGACTTTGAAGCTAGACCACGAGAGTGTGCAGCAAAGGGTAAAGGTGAGGAAGTATGCATGGATTCGCCATAGCTACCCTTGTCCATAGCTCCAGCCTCCATCTGCTCAAGTATCGCTTTAAAATCGCAGGCAGGGTGCACCAAGCAGGGTAAAACGAAGAGCACTGAGCTGAACAGTCCCTTGCAGTTCCTTCTTCATATTTCATCATCAATTTTTTGGATTGAACTTGTACGTAAGGATCCGATCGTCAATTCTTTGTCCACGTTGCACAAAAGCACAAAGCAAGTTTCCGAACCATTCATCCTTGTTGCTTCGATTCGCGAACGCCTGCAGGCGCCTCTCCCAGCAACCCAAAACCAAAGGACGCCTTGTCTTGTCCCTTGCGCCGCGCTGTGACACCGAACTTCGGTCAACCAGGTCTTTCTCTCGTCTGTTGTAGAAGGGTACACCAAGCAAGTATGACACTCCTTGCGCCATGCGAGCTGTCTGCACTTGCAAAACAAAAGGAGACGCTATGTCTCCATAAAACAAAAATTGGTCAAAGCAAATACGCCGGCTTGAAATCGCAGCAGGCTAAAACAGTAAATGCAGAAAGTAGCAGGGTGGCGGTGACGGTCGGCTTGCTCGCTGCAACCTCACCAGTGCCACCACCACCTACTCAATACAAGGGTCGTAAGTGTCGTTTCTCTCTCTCTCTCTCTCTCTCATCATGTCGCCTTGTTGCTCCCCGTCGTCGGCAGGCTTGAAACATAGCGGCCTCAGTCTTCGCGACGCGGGGACAAACACCGCGAATCTACTGGCCGAGGGCACCAGCCTGGTGAGGGACTTTCAGGACGCCTTTCTCGCCAAGCGCACCCAAGACCTTCTCGTTTCCACGAGCGTCCACGATGGGGTAGCGTGCGCGGCGCTCCAAGTCATCCAAGTCCATGTGGCTACGGATGTACTTGTTGCGGCTATCGTCATCAACGTGGTAGTCCCAGCTGGTCCACTGGCCCTTCTGGAGAGCTTTGTGGCAGAGACGGCGCTGACGCTGACGCTTGACGCAGTCCTTGGTGATGGCGTCCATGTTCCACTTGGCCAAAGCCTCTGCTTGGAAAGCCTTAAGAACTGCTTGGGTCTCTGGCACAGTGCTGGATGTCAGGTTAACAAGCTCCTTAGGGTCTTCGGCGAGGTTGTAAAGCAGATCTGGGTCTGCTGGGCAGGTAATGTATTTCCATGCGCCACGACGGATCATCATCATGGGAGCGATGGTGCCCTCGCCCATGTACTCGGCGAAGACGGTATCGTGGGTGTCTCTGCCCTTGAGATGAGGCACGATCGACACACCGTCCATGGGAAGGCCAGGAACAAGCTTGCTGCCGACGATGTCAACGAGTGTGGGGAGAATGTCGAGTGTGCTGACATTCTGGGAAACACGGTGAGGAGCCCATTGCTTCGGGTAGCTGAAGAGCATAGGAACGCGGACTGATGACTCGTAGTAAGACATCTTGTACCACAGGCCACGCTCGCCCAGCATGTCACCGTGGTCTCCAGAGAAAATGACAATAGTGTTGTCG
Organism: Cladosporium cucumerinum; assembly: GCA_023634325.1. Taxonomy (NCBI): domain Eukaryota; kingdom Fungi; phylum Ascomycota; class Dothideomycetes; order Cladosporiales; family Cladosporiaceae; genus Cladosporium; species Cladosporium cucumerinum. The sequence continues at coordinate 473,021 of JALDQA010000001.1, forward strand.
TCAAGACCGCACTGCTTCAAGGTTTCAAGCAGCTTGCCGATGTTGTCATCAACATAGCTGACAGCTCCGTAGTACGCACGCTTGGCCCTCTTGATCTGCTCTGGAGTAAACTCATGGTCCTCGAGGTCTACAACGTGCTGCAGACGCTTGCTGTGCGGGTCTTGCTGGTCCTTAGGAATCTCGACCTCTGGCATGTTGACGTCGACATCTTCGTACATGTCCCAGTACTTGTGCTCGATGGTGTACGGGTCATGCGGGTGTGTGAGCGAAACAGTCAAGCAGAAGGGACGCTTGTCTGCCGGCTGGCGCACGTGATCGTACAAGTACTGCTTCGCCTTGTACATGACTTCTTCGTCATAGTCGAGTTGGTTGCTACGGACGCATGGGCCGGCCTGGTAGATCGAAGAGCTGTTGTGGTACCACTCCAGCTTGGTTTCAGGGTCGTCCCAGTTCACTGACCAACCTAGATCGCCGGGATAGATGTCTGCCGTCAACCTGCGCTCGTAACCGTGGAGCTGCTCGCCAATGAAGTGCATCTTGCCACCGAGGATGCACTCGTAACCCTCGTTACGGAGATAGTGGGCGTAAGTAGGAGTATCCTCCGGGATGGGAGAAGCGTTGTCGTAAGCACCAATCTTGGATGGAAGCTGACCAGTGATCATAGCCATACGACTGGGAGCACAAAGAGGCGAGTTGCAGTAGGCGGATTCGAAGACGACGGATTGCTCAGCCAACTTGTCGATGTTTGGCGTCTTGATCTGGGACTTCTCGTTGTAGATCTTCAGCTGTGGTGCGGCAAGCTGGTCGGCCATGATGTACAAGATGTTAGGTTTGGACTGGAAGAGGGGAGTGCTGAAGCCATTCTGGCCGGCGAAGCCCACCGGAGGCGACTCTGGAGGAGTTGCTGGGGCTTGCCTGCGGACACGCTCAGCAGGGTCGGCCATGTCGTCGAGGATGTGATGGTATGAAGAGGCGGAGGAGGAGGTGGTGAAGAGGCAGGAGAGGGTTTGGGAATAATGTTTGGTCTGAAGTAATGGCGCTGGCAGCGGTTATGTATTTGACACGGGAAGAAGAGTACGTGTTAGGTGATGCGCGATGGTGCAGGAAGCACGGAGAAGATGAGCACGCAAGCGAAACTAAATCGAATAATGAATCAGAGTCTCGCCGTCACCGCCACGGCCGCCTGGCTTACACTGCTGTTCTACTACCGAAAGTCGGTCGATGCTCTTTATGGTGAAAGAATACACCCTGAGCACGCGATTGACATGAGGCCGTGCGCCTTTGCTCCGCGCGGGGTGCATTCGGGGGATGCAGGTCCCCTTGATCCAAATTGTACGTTTCGATCCATTTTGTAGTGCCTTAATTTATAGATCTACCTACAAATTTTGAACTCGATCCTGAACTCGGCATGTTTCTTGCTGAGTTTGAAATTTGTGATAGTCGCATGCGAGAATCGCGCAATCTCCCATTTGCCTTTGTCCAGGTGCGACAGATCTTACGCGAGCTTGTGCAGCCCCGTGCAACAAAAGCTGATTAGATTTAGTGACCACGTGATCTCACAGCCCCGACGCGCTTCAGAATTCGCCACGCCATTCCTCCTGCCAATCTCCCGTGGCTCACGGACACCTGTCTGCTTGCGATCCGATAGGCCCAATCGATAGTTCCACGTCGACAGCAAGCCTAGACGAGACGAGACACGACGACCAAACCGCGTCACATCCGTTTGCAGCCCACCTATTCGTATCAGCACCGCTACACCGCCCACGCTTATCATGGCCAACGTCCAGGACCGCGGCCCACCATCTGCCGCCGCCATAGCGATAGGCACTGCAATTGTCGCCGGTCTTACCGGGTACTTTATCGGACAGGCCAGCAGTATAGGCCTGTTCGGGAGAAACGACACGCGAGCAGCTAAAGCCCGTCTCAGCGGTCGTGGGAGCCAAGCCAAGCCAGACGCTTCTGAAACAGAGTCTGACGACGACGACGATGATGCCGCCGAAGAAGACGAAGACGACGACGTGCAGGACCTGGGTGAACTTCAAACATTCCCAGGAAACAGCGAGGAATGCAAGCTCGTGCTTGTTGTCCGAAGTGATCTCGGTAAATAGGCTGCCCTATTCGAATATACTTCAGAACCACGCTAACAGATCCGCAGGAATGACTAAGGGTAAATTTTTCCTGTTCCTATCTATGGTTCTCTTCGCTCGCAGGCGCATTTATCCATTACGTTTTCTGCAACGCTGCCCGCTTTTTGACCAGCTGATAGCACATTGCCACATCTCGGGTCAGGCGACCTCCGCTTATGTTACACATGCTGATCAGTCGATACAGGCAAGATCGCTGCTCAGTGCGGACATGCTACACTCGCCTGTTATAAGACACTCGTTCGTGCAGACCCTTCTCACCCAGTGTTGAAGCGCTGGGAGAGGCTTGGTCAAGCCAAGGTCGCCCTCAAGATCGATAGCGAGGATGATATGCTCATGCTGCAGGCGCAGGCCATCAGTCTAGGTCTTTGCGCGCAGGTCATTCACGACGCAGGTCGTACGCAGATCGCCAGTGGTTCAGCGACTGTTTTGGGCATCGGACCCGCGCCCAAGAGCAAAATCAACGAGGTCACCGGACATCTGAAGCTCCTTTGAGGAACGGCACATGCATGAGCGCCAGTGATTGACTCCCTGCACACGTCACGATGGTGTACGGCAGAATCATTCCCACTGTGCGCAGGGCGCACATCATCAGTCCATCATGTACACGAGATGGTGTGTCGTGGACCGGGCTCGACCTCATGTGTATTGGTATAAGGCCATCACCCGCGAAGACGGGGCTGCGAAGACATCCGACCATCGTTCCGTCAGGTCCAAACATATCCTCTGAGTCAACGCATGCTCACGATACAGCAATATATTACAACATCTATCGATCATCCACATAAGTTGCATGGATCAAGTATATGCAGACAGCACAGTGCGATATATTACACACCATGTCACAAAAGTCATTCACATCAACGCAAGGGCAACAAAAATTCAATTTACCATGTGACATACCGAGATACTGTATAGCGCCGAAGAACGACTCACCTTACCAGAACATGCTCATCGACAGATTCGGCTGGCAAATTACTATACAGTAGCATTTCCGCAGCAGCAACGTGACGTCTACTTCTCAGCCCAACGTCTGCAGTGACCTCAACCCAAGCTTTGCCGGACCCGCGAGTCCTGCGTGCCAGCACCCAATGGATGGGACAACCGTCGGAGTAACTTCGGCTGGCCTTTCTTCGCACATGCGATGCTGAATCGAATTTGATGTTGGATGGTTGGCCGCGAAAATCAACACAAAACATGTTTCGATGCCGTCCGAGGAACGTGATCGATGTTGCCGATGAAGGCTGCCTCAAGACCAGCGGACAACGATCACCAGGCGAGTGACCGATGCACCAAAGGCGTTGCTTCTACGTTCAGCCACAATCGAGTCACTACAACTCAAGCGACCTCCAAAGCGCAGAGTCGAGAAGCCTGCCTCACAATTCTCTCAACAGAGAGAAATCCCATGTCGTCATCCCACATGTCACGTTGTTCTAGAATCACAAACAGCGTTTCCCACAACGGCAAGCCATCGAACCGAGCAAACGCCCATCGGCTACTCAGTCGGCAACGGCAACTATCGGCACAGCAAAACAAGAGAGCCAAGAGAGAAACCTTTTTCGGCTATGTTCGCCAACTTGGTTATACGTCCTGCTGGTTTAGTTGCGGTCCGATTTCCACTAGAGGTTGCTGTGACACGGTAGGTTTCCGATCCAAAGCGACGTGGGTGGTCAAGGCGTTGGTCAAAACAAGATTTTTTTTCGGCGCCTCGTGGGATGGCGAATTTCGGCTTTTGTGTAGGAGTGGAAGAGCTGCGCCTAGCGATGCCTCTTTAGGCAGATGCTTACTGCCCAAGTCGGTCGTTTGCGAGTAAAGGCACGTCACGGTCGAAATGCACGGGATGAGAGATGTAGAAGTATCAATTTTGTGAAGAAAAAATCGGATTGCTCGGAAGCGATGCAATTGATACCAAAGGGGGGCTAATCTATCTGCAGTGAAAAGCGAACGTTCATGTTTTCGATCAAGTGAAGAGTTGTAAGTGCATCGTGTCCAAGACAGGACATTCCGCGTTGAACAACCCTAGCCATGATTGAAAACATCGAAGAAGAAGAAAAGTCCAATGAAGCAGAAAATGTCAAAAGTCCACCATATACACCGGGTGAAAACAAGGAGGTTTTTTGTTGCCGGCCCAAAATGTCGCGTGGGGTATTGTTGATCGTGGTAATCGTAAGCGTCTCAAAGTCTCGCGTTCTCGTGCGTTCGATACAATCGAAACAGCAACGAAATTTAACTTTTGCTGGCAAAGCAATGATAAAAGGAGCGTTCAGCCACGGGGGATCCACACAGGGCGAGCAAGCGGCACAGACGCGCTCTACCCTGTGTCCCATGGCGGCTTTGCCGAGAGTGTTTTGATGTTCGGAGATTCGTGAGTGGAACGATCCAGCGGTGGGTTTTCTGGTTGTGATGTGTCGTGTTTGGTCGTGAGAGAAGAAAAGGGGAAACTGACAACCCTCGGCATAATCGAGGTGACTTGCCAGAGGAAGATCGAAGGGCCTCGAGGTCGCCAGCTGGTTCACAGAGAATGCAGCGGCGTTGCAAGAGGAAAGAAAAGGGCCAGAAAGTGGCGCTGAGCGACGCGCTTAGTGACCGTGACGACGGTGAGCACGCTGGGTGGGAGCGGCCTCGCGAGCGTAGACGGTCTTGTAGACGGTGTGGTAGACAACGTTGTCAGTGGGAGTGACAGAGGCCTTGGTGGCGAGGGTGGTGGGCTGCTCGACGCCCTTGTTGTAGCCCCAGTTGCTGTAAGAAGGAGGAGCAGAAGAGACGGAGGTAGAGGAAGCGGCGGCAGAGGAAGAGGTAGCCTCGTAGCCACCGCTGCCAGCACCAGCACCCCAGGGAACAGTGTTGGCCTGGCTTGCGGAGGCAACGGATGCAGAAGCCTCAGCGGCGAGCTCATCGTTGTAGCCCTCGCCAGAGCAAAGAGTGACCATGATGTCGGAGTCGTCGGGGCAAGACTGCATGCCGTAGGCATCGTCGTTGGCATAACGGTAGGCCTGCTGCTTGGGGTTGCAGTTCTTGGAATCGGCGGTAATCTGCCAGTTGCCGTACCAGGGGTTGCCGTCGACCTGGCTCAGGTCGTACCAGATGATGCCGTCGCCGTGAGTGGTGTACTCGTACTGAAGGATGTGCTCCAGAGATTCGGTGTCAGAAAGCTTGATGGACCAGCCGTTGCCATTGGAGAGCTCAGTGTACTCCTGAGTGTAGGTCTCGTTAGGCTGAAGCCATTTCTCGACTTGCTCGTATCCACCATTGCTGGCGGGGACGTTGCACATCTTGATTTCATAGTGGCAAGCATTCTTGACGATAGCCTTACCAAGAGCGTTGGCGAAGGGAGCACTGGCCAAGATGGCGGTAGCGGCGATAACGTTGGAGATCATTTTTGCTTTGGTAGTTGCAATCGCGTAAGATCGATTGGTTAGAGAGTGATTGGCGAGTGTCGTTGCGACGTTGTTGGGTAAGTCCAAGAGAGTGAGGACTGATTGATTGCACTGAGTAGTGAGTGATAGCTAGCAGTAAAAAGAGTGAACTGCACAGCAGGATGCTTTCCAGAGCAAAGTACGATAGAAAGGGCGATGATGGTCAAGTCCAAAAAAACGGCAGTGCAACGACAGGCGGGCCTACTTATTCTACGACCTTTGCAACAGCCACAAGACGTACCTCTTCCCACCAATACATAGAAGAGCAGACCCGCCCGCAGCGGAGAACTGTCGTTGCTGTCGAGTGCTCGGGAGACCAAGCCATTCACAGCTAGTCCAGGCACCGAAGGAACCTGCCGGGTCAATCACAGTGCAGCCCTATGCCGCCGTTGCAGCGGTCGGATAGGGGTGGGCGAGCGAGAACTCGACGAGATGTAGCCGTTCCTGACGCCGTCCGCAGTCTTCGGCCCAGGAACTACACACTGTACGGCCATGATTGGGCAAAGAGGCGGCTGATGGGATTTCTTTTCTGCAGGGAACTAAACCTTCAGCCCCAATTCCAAGTCTTCCGGGAGCCTACGAACGGTTGCTGGTTTAGGTTGAAACGCACGGCTACGCACACGTCGGCAGGGCGCGTGGCCCGCTGTGGTAGAGCATGCATCGCGCCGGTTGAGTCGATTGTGATTTGTGACTGCTGAGCTTGCCTGTTTTTTTCTTATGGTCGAGACCGCCGGCCCGTTACAGAGCCAAGCGTGGTGCTGTCACTGCAGCGCACCGTCTCCACGTGGCCACGAGACGGCGCGAGTTGCTGTAGGGTGGCCTCTACAGGCTATTTGATTGATCGCTGTCTGTCCGAGGAAGATATGGAGACAGGCAAAAATGCGGAAGTTGTTGCAAAGTCTAGAACCCGGCAGTCGTTTGCAGATCGAGAGACTGGGCGATCGTCAAACGTCACTACACGGAGCAACTTCCAGGAGTTCGGAAAAAGCCCCTGCCTTGTTGGGGGACAAATGCTGCGATCCTATTGGCGCGCATTCTGTTTCGAGTTTTCGTGCAGCAGCGGCACATGTCGCAGTAGGCTTGTGATAAGGAGCTGGATGAGAGGCCACCCACATCAAATGGACCTGTACAAGCGACAGGTATTTCCTGCAGTATGTCTGATGTCAACAGCGCACGCAGTAGGAGGTACGGCGCGGCAGTACATCCGATGCAGTGCAGGGAGCAAGACTGTACACGTCGGGCTGACGTCTCATGCGGGCTGAGCAATCAACAAAGTGGAGACGCACTTCTTTGCCCGAGTGTTGAGGGCGGACGCGGACCTCGCACTCACGGCACTGCTTAGCCCAAGCCTCGTATTCGAGTTGTTGAGCCGCATGAGTAAAGCACGAAGGCCGATGACTGTTCAGACAACTCATGTCGTACACTCGGTGCTCGGCGTGGTGTGGCATTCGTGTTTCTAAGGTGGCCGCCTGAAGCGGATGGCTCTGTAGCACAGCATTTCGGGTCGCGTGATCACGCTGTCAGATAGCGATCGGGTTTTGTGTGTGCGACTAGAAATCGAGCCGGGGGCGCTTGTGGGCCGTTTCTATGCCGTTGCAGATCACCGTTGATGGCAGAAGATGCACAACTCTCAGCCCGCCGGTTGTTGTAGACAGCACATCGCGACCTGCAGGCAACACCCCGGTGAGAAAGGTCTTCTGAGTAAACTGATTTGTTCTCAAGTTTGCGTTCTGGACTGGACTTGTTGCAGTTCGCACTCGTCCGCTTCGGTATCGATTGCCGGTGATGTTCAGACTAATTGGTGAGATCCGTCGGCGTAGCTTTGAAAACGATCAGACCAAATCCAAGTACCATGTTGTCCACCTGGTTTGAGACCAGGACCATCCGGTACATCTATAGGAGCTACGGCTTATCTGTACAGTGATATTGTGCGTTGTTCGTGCTGTGCATCCTTGAAGACGTGGGCCAGTAGGAGGAGTTACCATAAGGAACACCGTAGATGTTCACATCATGCTACATAGTAGTTCCCAGCCCTAGGCTTATGTTTGGTGGTCACAGATTACTATGGTTTACCTTGCCGGATTAAAGATCGACAAGTGGATAGTTGTGATCTTCATCATATACTTGGATCCCTAGTATCGAAAAAGGTGGCCGCATGAGTTGCGTAGTCGATCTTGGTCTGTCGTGTAAAGAAAAGCTGAAACGCCTTGTTGCGATCAGTGAGGGTGCCTTGAGCTACACCGTTCAACCATCCATGTGACTTTCAGGGCCTACGTGTAGCGAAAACGTTCGGCGGCTCGTTGGCAACGACTTGTGCTTTTCATTCGGTTCAGACGGCAGTCGTGTACGTTTTTGTTCGATCACTAGGGGCTGATATCTCTCACTTCACTTCGCGCACGACCACTGTAATCGCGCTTGCTGTAACAGCAAAGATGTCTTATCCTCGAAGGACCGTGGCCTTCGTTTGGCACAACGGATCAACATCACACACAGGAGTCCCAGGAGAACCAGCCTTGACGTGTGAGGGTTAGGGTTGGGTTTAGCATGCAAGTTCAATGTACGATACACGTGAGAGTTTGCTTGTGTTATTCCCGGATATTGATGTGAAACTAAGTGTCAGATACAAGACGTCAGATGACTAACGTCAATAGTTATTGTATGCCTTCGACTTGCGTGCTTTGGCCTCGGTGATGCATGTTTTTGACGCCGCTGTATTCGGCGACAGGAAGTCTGGGTTGGCATCGGAAACAGCTCTACAAGAAAGAGGTACAGTTCATCGGTTTCACGCCCCTGAAGTAAATTTCACGATGACAATGCAGAACATGTGAGTTACAAGTATGGAACACTTCATTCTATAACAAAATCACCGACTAAACGGATATGTCAAAATGCACGATGAACGGAACGCACCCGCCGAAACCGCCAAGTGACCACGATAGAGATAGAGATGCAATTGCTGTCGGACATCACCTCCAACCCATAAATCACCATCACGATTCATCCCCATACAGCTCTCTATTGTAACATAAGATGACCAGTCAGTCTATCACCACGAGCATCAACCCCGCCCATCCCATTGCCATAAAAGTGATCCCGAAGGATCCCTCGAAAAGCAAGACAAAAAACGCCACAAGAACCTTGGCCTCTGGAGACCCCGCACATAGCCCTTCCATTGAAAGCATCACGCTTCATGGGCACATGCCCATCCGCGTAGTAGGCGAGGCGCGGTCGCGGGCACAAAACCTTCGCATGGCCCATTTGAGGCATCCGGCCTAGACAAGTCGATCCAGGGCTGCTCGGTAGAGAGCATGGCATTAGTGGTTCTGATGCGAGTAAGAGCGGGGAGAAGCAATATCGCGAGAGGAGTCGTAGCTCTTCGCCGTTTCTGTTGGTTGTATACATGTAGAGTAAGGACCTCATTCTGCGGTCCTCTGTACCTCTTTATAAGTATTGCTCTTGTGTGACCTACTAGCATTGCCAGCGAGTCCGCAACACGCGCTTGAACGCCGAAGGTCAACGCTCGTAATACAGCACGCCATGTCTTCAGGAAAGCTCATGAACGCTGTGCGTTTCCACGGCCAGGAAGACTTGCGTTTCGAACAGATTCCCGAACCTGAGTGCGGTAAAGGGCAGGTCAAGATCAAACCTGCCTGGTGTGGCATTTGCGGAAGGGTGCGTACAACATGAGCTCATATCAAGCAAATTATCGAGAAGCTAATTTATTTGTGCAGTTCGTAGCTAACCAACCCTGGGTACAAGACCACGCAAGCTCGCTAACATACTTCTTGTGACCTACATGAGTTCCTTGGAGGCCCATCGCTTTGTCCAACGACACCACACCCCATCACGAAAGAGACGGTACCGTTGACATTTGGTCATGAGTTCTCGGGCACGATTGAAGAGGTGGGAGAAGATGTCTCTGACAGTTTTGCCGTTGGAGATCGCGTAGTAGTACAGCCCATCATCTACGACGGCACGTGTGGCTCTTGCGAAGAAGGCCTTGTGAACTGCTGTGATAATAATGGTTTCGTTGGCTTAAGTGGTAAGCTTGTTCTCCGGCAGCGATCAAATACCAACACATGCTAATACCGCCTAGGCTGGGGAGGAGGTTTGTCAGATTTCGTTGTTGTGCCAGAGTACTGCGTTGTGAAGATCCCAGACAATGTTCCTCTAGACGTAGCAGGTGAGTCGACGAAGCGCTACTTGACACAATCAGGGCTTAGGAGCTAATGTATTCTTATAGCATTGGTGGAACCTCTCTCCGTTGGCTGGCACGCTGTGAATATTTCTCCGTACCAGGCAGGCGACTCGGCTTTGGTTTTGGGCGGTGGTCCTATCGGCCTCTCTGTCATCCAAGCACTCAAAGCCCGCGGGTGCGAGAAGATCATTGTCTCCGAAGTGAGCTCAATGCGCAAGCAGTACGCTTCCGACTTTGGCGCACACCACGTACTCGACCCGACCAAGGACGACATCGTTGCACGATGCCGTGAGCTCTGCGACGGCAAAGGTGCGCACATGGTCTTCGACGCAGCAGGCGTTCAGGCAGCGCTCAACCAGGCCGTCAAAGCGATTCGAGCTCGTGGTACTGTCATCAACATCGCCATCTGGGAGAAGCCGTTCCAGCTACAGCCGAACGACATGATCTTCCGCGAGCGCAAATGGATCGGTGTCGCGACCTACCAAAAGGGCGACTTCCAAGAGGTATTGGCTGCCATTTCATCAGGGCGCATGACAAATGTCGAGCAGATGATTACGAAGAAGATTGGGCTTGATGAGGTCGTCGAACAAGGCTTCAGGGCACTGGTCAAGGACAAGGACAAGCAAGTCAAGATCTTGGTGCGCGCAGGCTCAGGAGCGGTGTGAGGGGAGCATGCGTAGGCGGTGCTGCATGCATTGGAGAAAGGGGCATTCCAAATAGGCGGGTGTATTATATGACTTCACCCCATTGGAAATTATCCTGTTCGTCAGTGTACTTTGTGGTGTATATCTCGCCGCGGCGCGATGATCGCTATCTTCCATAGCATGCGCGCACATAAGGTAGGCTCGATCCAGTAGGAAGCTGGTGGAAAGGAAGTTTGGGGCGATGATGTCGACGTAACAGCCAAAGAACCTCCGATGATGAAAGTGTACCGATGGACCTGGCAGAGCAGTCGAGGCGGCCCAAAGTTAATTGTTAGTTAATCGGGTGCAAATCAGGGTTGATGTGGCTGTCGTCATTGTCCGAGGCACGCTGACAAGGGGACTGCAGCTACTGCTGTTCGTGCTGCAGCAGCTGCTTTTGGAGAGAATCAAGTACAGTACGTGTGTACAAGGTAGAATATGCTCTGGGAATAATAATGACCACCATAGCGTTGAGAAGCCCGCGGTGTACGTTCCCTGTTTTCTGGGTACTGCTTTGGCCGTTTCAACCTTGCTATGACATAGCGCAGTAGACGTGGCTCTCGTTCGTCTGGGCGATGCTAGGAGAGTGGCGGTGCAGTGCAACGATCACAGGAGGAATCCGTGGCTCAACAAGCGCAGCCACAGCCTCAAAAGCTGTGTGCCTACATACGTCACACGACGATCTTCCCAGACAAAGCAGATTAAATCCAACGCCTCCTCCCCATCAGCCTTGCAGAATCCGAATCCTTCATATCACTGCCGGCGCGCAAGAGAGGTCCATCTTTGCTTTGCCTGTACATTGTCCCCAAAAACATCTCTCTTACAGATCCATCTCTCCATAAGACATCCACAATGGGTCTCATCAAGGGAGGCTTCTTGCGCCTGGTGCAAACACTGCTCTATGCCCTCTGCTTCTGCTGCGCCGGCATTACCCTCGGTACGCATTAGCTTGTCATGACACGCCAACATACACAGCTAACATCCCTACCAGGCATCTACTCATACTTCCTCGCGGTACAAGCCGATCGCGACCAGGGCATCCCCAGATGGCAAAAGGCTGTTGAGGGCATCTCCGGCGTTGCTGTTTTGTACACCATCGCCGCCGTGGTCCTCACATGCTGCCTTGGTGGCATCAGCTTCTTCGCCTTCACCGCGATCGTCCTCGACATCCTCTTCGTCGGCGGTTTCATTGCAATTGCAGTCCTGACCCGACACGGTGCCTCCTCCTGCACTGGCATTGTCAACACCCCTCTTGGTATCGGCAATGCTGACGCCGACAACTCTGAGGGCTTCGGCAACAATGGTCTCGGCACTGGATCAGGCGAGAACCTCACTTACTCTGTCTCTCCTCGCAACGCTTGCCGCATGAACACCGCAGTGTTCGCCGTGTCTATCATTGCCGCTTTCCTGTTCCTCATCACTGCTCTCTTCCAAGTCTTCCTTGTCCGCAAGCACAAGAAGGAGAAGCGTTTCGGCCCTGGCCCGTCCAACAACTACACTAGCGGCCCTGCCAAGCGCAACTTCTGGAACCGCAAGAAGAACACCACCGACAGGGACGCCGAGAAGGATGTCATGACTCCTGCTGCAGCTGGCACTCTGACCACTGGCCACGCCACCGACATCCGCCCGTCGCACGACACCGCCTACACTGGAAGCACTGTTGCTGCCCCCGGCGATAGGTACGACAAGGTCGACGGTGCTAACGGATACGCCGCTCAGTCACACCAGGGCCACGCCGCTCACGGCTCTCACGGTGCCTACTACGGAGCTCCTCAGGGAACTGCGAACCCGTACACCATAGACACCAACCAGCCAGCACACGGTCGCGGTGCTGTCTAGATATGTGCATGTACCCACCATGCTCAGATCAACATTCTGACCTTCGGGTCTACCAACGGCTAGTCTTACAAGATTGACTGGCTGCTTTTCCTTCTGTGCACTTCACGACGGGGGTTAATGAATAAGATGCCACTATAATGCCACCTGTACCATAGGATTTCCGGAAAAGAAGGCGACACGAAGATGGGATTGGATGGTGGCGAAGAGCGATGTTTACTCTAATAATATATGTAATTGCAAGAATCACAGCAGCACCTAGCCGCTAATAAGACTACTTTACTCCGATTCCACTTGAACTGTCTTACTATGTGAGTGCTTCCACACATTCGGCGATGCGCACGTAGGCAGCCTTGCACGTCTTGTCCCTGGGTGTCATGATCGCTCATTGTGCGAGTGTCTCAGATGTCACCACGGTATCCTTGTGTGCGACTGCGACGAATCCGCACACGGTTGATCATCGGATAGGAGCGATTGGCCAAGAAACAGGGAAGGCATTCTGGAGCGATGAGAAAGTCATACCAGAATATATGTTGATGATGACCCCGGGTGTTTTGACGGCATTAGAGGTTTGTTTAGACATGTGCTGGAAGAGCAGTCTTGGTCAGCGACTTACGAGCAGATAACAACATGACATGGGTCATTTTCGAACTTTACACAAATGCAGAATCTGATTGTCGCTTCGGAGTAAGCATCCCAATTTCTTATACAGCACTATACAGCACTATACCCTGTAAATGAGATGAGGTGAAGCTGAAAGTTCTGGCTCAGCAACGAATGCCGTCATTGTTGATGGCTTAGCGCGCGATATGGGCAAGAGCACCAGCAACAGCATAACGGCCGACAAACATACCACCCATCCACACCAACATCTACTTCGTACGCTCTTTTCCACGCCGTTCAATACCCGCGAAGGTTTCTCTTCCGCTCAAGATTCTGCACTGCCGAAGGTGTGTCCCCTGCTCTCTACATTCCCGTCGCTATGCTGACCGCTCGGAATGCTCCAGGGACCCCTCTGCCCAACACCACCACCACCAACATAAGGCACAAACCCGCTACGCAAGGCCACCATGACCTCCTTCATTCAGACAATGTTCGTTCAGTCTTCCCCTCCGCAATATCCGCACTCGCCCAGACCTCTGCCCGCCGTCCAAAGCAACGTGCTCGTCGAGTCGGAGTCGTACCTCCACCTGCCACTGCCCAGCAGCCCAGACCCAGTGCATCAGAGCCCCCTGCACAAGCAGATACAGACTCTGTTCTCCTCCGACAACACATCGACCAGCAGTCTGGGCTCGCAGTACCCTTCCTCTCCGACACGACGGCAGGAAGCAAAACAACATGAGGCACAGAGGGGCTTGGGCTATGGATTTACGCAGATAGCGAACCAGGCTGACATTTTTGCCCGCAGCAACTCCAATGCTCGCAACAGACAGACTTTTCAGAGCCAGAAGCGTGCTAAGGGCACGAGCACATGGCAGCTGAAGCAGTTTGCTGATGCGACGCTGGGAGGAAACAGTTTGAGGAAATGCGTACAACTGCCTGAAGGCGAAGATCGCAGCGAGTGGCTGGCAGTAAATGGTATGAGAGTCCTTCTCCTAAGCGACTGACCACTCTTCGGCGACAACAGCACCTAACACATCGCCTCCCAGTGGTCGACTTCTACAACCAAGTCAACCTCCTGTACGGCAGCATCACCGAATTCTGCTCGCCAACCTCCTGCCCCGAAATGAAAGCCACCGACGAGTTCGAATACCTTTGGCACGACCCGCCATCCTTCCCCAAACCGACTCGCCTCCCGGCACCAACCTACATCTCCCACCTCCTCACATGGACCAGCAACCACCTGTCCAACGCACAGCTCTTCCCCACCGCACCAGGCGTGCCTTTCCCGGCCGACTTCGAGAAGAACGTGCGTCAGATCTTCAAGCGCCTGTACCGGATCTACGCGCACATCTACTGCCACCACTACACTGTGGTGCGAGGCTTGGGTCTGGAGCCGCATCTTAACACCGGCTTTAAGCACTATGTGCTGTTTGTCGAAGAGTTTGGACTGGCTGACGAGGGTCGCGGTGGCAAGAGGAGCGAGTGGTATGGACCGCTCGGAGAATTGGTGGAGAGCATGCTGAGGAGTGATTAATGGAGAATTGCATTTGACGTGCGGTGGCGTTTGTTTATGCTGTTGCGGCTACCTTGTGGGTTCATGGACTAGGAGTGCAGTGTTGAAGGGGTTTGGCGTTGGCGTCTTTTTTTTATGAGGGGATACAGGTGCTCTCTCTCTGGTGAAGGGAAGAGCGTTTCCACAGTAGCAATATAGTAGTCCGACTTGCGATCTTAGTCATCATGCACACAAAGAGATTTACTTTTTCCAAGATGAGGGATGAGCTTATCGCGATTACAGTTCGTGCTATATGAATCTGGACGCCTGCGACGATCGTACAATTTATTATTGCCACCGCTAGAGCCAGCTGCGTGTCTTCCTGGTTAGTGCTGTAGCACCTTTAGGTGCGGGAATCCAAACGAACTTGACTGGCTTGTGAGATGCTGCTCAGCGAGCAGTAGAAGGTACACAGCCAAGTGACCACGGATCAAGATGGACATGGATCCGCATGGACAATGGTAAGTGTGATGAAATCGCACACCGAGATCCCGATGCGACCAGACTTTTGGATGGGAACAAATGCGGTGAATTGTGGGAATGCGCATTCAGACCGCCGCCGCCTCGGATTCCTGTGCCGCCAGTCTTGTGTCTTACGACTTGAATGTCTCACCGGCTACGAGGTTGAATTTTTCTTATGGTTACTTACCATTGGCACGAGTTTCAGTTTCAGTTTCATTTAAGCAGGCATGGTCACCAGAGCGTTATCAATGGATATTCAAAAGCAGCACTGAGTATATGCCATTGATTTGTACTGCAAAGACGTTGATACTCGATGCAAACAAAGTAAATGTATTTCATCTTCACCGTAAAATGCCAGTCTACAGTCGACAAGCACATCATCATCATCATACTCTAGCGCAGAGACCTCATCGGTCGATACCACAACGCCAAGAGGAGTCGGAAGGTCGCAAAGATTCTAGACAAGGCGGTTATGACGTTGCGATCGGGTGTTCCCGCGCCCTCTGCGCCCGCAGCGCGTGTCCGCTCAGCGCACGGAGAGTCTCGAGCGTCACGTGGAGGCGGCGGGAACAATATGGAGAGCTCAACGGAGTCAACGTAGAGTGGGCCGCGGTCAACCAAGCGCGAAGTGGGATGGAGACTGGAGTCTGGAGACTACTGGAGAGCGGGTGGGTTGGGATGGGATTAGATGAAATGGGATGATGC
Organism: Cladosporium cucumerinum; assembly: GCA_023634325.1. Lineage (NCBI taxonomy): Eukaryota > Fungi > Ascomycota > Dothideomycetes > Cladosporiales > Cladosporiaceae > Cladosporium > Cladosporium cucumerinum. The sequence goes on from JALDQA010000001.1 coordinate 488,620, forward strand.
GTGAGCGTCAATTCTTTTTTTGTCATGCATAGACCGGGATGTTTGATGGACGCAAGGCAGGCACGTTGTTGCGGCTCTGCTCTGTGCGGCAAGCGAGAGTCGTGGCTTCGGATGCAAGCAACGGTTGGCGGGCGTCTACCAAACATTTGATGCTCTCGTGAAAGAAATGGTTGTGAGACGTGGCGGGGGCGCCCGGTCACGTTGGTCTTGATTCGGTGTCCTCACGGCGATCTGGGGCGGGTTGAGGCGCAAAAGACAGCGCGATAAGCCTGCGCTAGCTCTAGCTACCTACACACACACACATCATTGTAGTAGTAGTGCTGAGAGCCATTTGATGATGATGATGATGATGATGATGATGATGAGGATGATGATGCTACTGTTGCTGCTGCTGCTGCTGCTCGGCTTTTCAGGCACGCTCTGACGTGACACGCCTGCCAGAGAAAACCACTACTGCTGCTGCTAGATACCTTGCCTTGCCTTGCCTTGCCTTAAGCGACTCCTTCCTCCTCCTCCTCTTGCCTTGTCTGCCCGCGTACACTCCGTCTGTTTCCTCCTCCTCCTCCTCCTCCTCCTCTTCTATACACATCCACATCCGCTTCCTTCTTCTACCCTCTGCTGTGAACATCCACAAACGTCGCATTGCTTCTACGGCAGTCTTAACGCTACAGCATCCTGTCTGCTCTGCCGGAAGCATAGCCTATCTCGCCATACAACCTGCATCCTCTTGCCCTTCACCTACCGCTCGTTGCATTCTCTCTCTCACCGCATACATTGACCCGGCTCTGGTCCTCTGATCCCATCGCTTCGACAAGACGTGCCTTCGCGCACTATTACCCCACCTAGACCACAAAGACTCGAAACTTGCCGAGCCTTCACCATGGTTGTCATTGACAAGCACGACGTCCCCAGCGTCGAGGAGCGCAGGCTCAAGGAGGACAATGACCGTACCAAGTACTGGAAGAAATTCGGTCCCTACGTTGCTGAGAGGCAATGGGCCACTGTCCGCGAGGACTACTCGTGAGCTTTCGCTCTTTCCGATCCAATCTAAGCAATTCGTACTGACAAAGCATAGCGACAACGGCGATGCCTGGAGTCACTTCACCTACGACATGGCTCGCTCGAGAGCTTTCCGTTGGGGCGAGGACGGCATTGCTGGCGTTTCCGACACCCACGGCCGCATGAACATTGCCTTTTCCTTCTGGAACGAGAAGGAGTGAGTTTTCCGGCTTTCATTTTGCTATATTCAGCTCAAGCTGACAACAGCACAGCGGCCACATCAAGGAACGCCTTTTCGGTCTGTCGAATCCCCAAGGCAACCACGGCGAGAGCATCAAGGAAGCCCACTTCCACCTCGACAACACGCCCACTCACTCTTACATGAAATACCTCTACAAGCTGCCTCAGAAGGAGTTCCCCTACAAGAACATCATTGAAGAGAACGCAAAGCGTTCGAGGAAGGAGCGCGAGTACAACCTCATTGACACCGGCATTTTCGACGAGAGCCGTTACTGGGATTGCAACATCGAGACCGCGAAGGAGGCCGACGACCCCGATGAGCTTTTGTTCCGCGTGACTTGCTACAACCGTGGTCCCGAGGCTGCGAAGCTGCACGTCATCCCTCAGGTCTGGTTCCGCAACACTTGGGCTTGGGGCTACGATTCATACAGGCCCAACATCAAGCAAGTTGACAACCTCACTTCACACATCAGCCACAGGGAGCTTGGAGAGCGCTATTTCCAATGCTCACCTTCGCCCAACAGCTGCGGCAACGATGAGGACATCGAGCCCGAGTTCCTCTTCACCGACAACGACACCAACTTCAAAGAGCTTTGGGGAACCAAGAACCAGACTCCTTACGTCAAGGATGCCTTCCACAAGCGTATCGTGAAGGGCGACAAGCAGGCTTGCAACCCGGAGAAGACTGGTACCAAGAGCTGCGCGTGGTACGCCTTCAACCAGGGTGAGGGTGTCCCGCCTGGTGGATGTGCCGTCGTGCGTTTCCGCATCTCCAAGAACAAGGTTGAGGGCTACCTCGATGAGGAAGAGTTTGACAATGTCATGGACCAGCGTCTGGCCGAAGCCGACGAGTTCTACTGGAAGATCAACCCCATGCCCATGGCCGATGACCTGCGTAACATTCAGCGCCAGGCTCTGGCTGGCATGATGTGGTGCAAGCAATACTACAACTTTGTTTGGGACGAGTGGGCCAACGGCGATCCCGGCATGCCTCCACCTCCTCCTGGAAGAAAGGCTATCCGCAATTCTCAGTGGAAGCACATGCATTTGGATGATATCCTCTCCATGCCTGACTCCTGGGAGTACCCCTTCTTTGCCGCTTGGGATACTGCTTTCCACTGCATTCCTCTTGCCATGATCGATCCCGCTTTCGCCAAGAAGCAGCTCGACCTATTCACTCGCGAGTGGTGCATGCACCCCAACGGACAGGTCGCAGCCTACGAATGGAACTTTGGCGACGTCAATCCGCCTGTCCACGCCTGGGCAGTATTCCGTACTTTCAAGATCGAGCGCAAGATGTACGGCACCGAGGACTTGGACTTCCTCGAGCGTGTGTTCCAGAAGCTGTTGCTCAACTTCACCTGGTGGTGCAACCGTAAGGACTCCGAGGGCAAGAACGTGTTCGAGGGTGGTTTCTTGGGTCTGGACAACATTGGCTTGTTCAACCGTTCCGACCCTCTGCCTACCGGCGGTACCCTCGAACAGGCCGACGCAACTGGTTGGATGGGCTTCTACTGCCTCAGCATGTTGAACATCTGCTTGGAGTTGGCCAAGCACCGCCGCATTTACGAGGATATGGCATCCAAGTTCTTTGAGCACTTCGTCCTCATCTCCGACGCCATGTCCTACCGCACGGGCGACGAGGCAAAGTCTCTCTGGAACGACGAGGACGGCTTCTACTATGATGCTATCTCATGGGGCGGCCCTTGGACTCACCAGATGAAGTGCCGCTCACTGGTCGGCCTGATTCCTCTGTTCGCAACCTGCACCCTTGAGCCAGAAATTATTAACAGGCTTCCCGACTTCAAGAGGCGCCTGGAATGGTTCATCAAGAACCGCCATGATGTTGCTGGTCGCAACATCGCCAGCATGAAGGTTCGCGGCAAGGACGATCGCCTGCTGCTTTCTTTGGTTGACAAGAAACGCTTGGGCTCCATCATGCACTACATGCTATCCGAGGATGAGTTCCTGGCACCGAACGGTATCCGATCGCTGTCCAAGTTCCACAAGGACAACCCTATTGAGATGGACGTGAATGGCCAGAACTACAAGGTCGAATATCTCCCCGGTGACTCTGACAGCGGTCTCTTCGGCGGCAACAGCAACTGGCGTGGACCCATCTGGATGGCGCCCAACTTCCTGCTCGTGGAATCTCTCCTCCGCTTCTACATGTTCTACGGCAACACCTTCAAGGTCGAATGCCCCACGGGCTCTGGCGACGAGATGCACTTGGGTCACGTTGCCGAAGAGGTTCAGCACCGTCTGACACATCTGATGGCTAGAGGTGACAACGGCCGCAGGGCAATCAACGATGGCAACGACATGCTTGACTTTGATGAGCACTGGAGGGACACCCCTCACTTTTACGAGTTCTTCGACGGCGACACCGGCCGCGGTCTCGGCGCCTCGCACCAGTGTGGTTGGACTGGTCTGATCGCCAAGATGATCCACGACACAGGGTATGTGAACCTCAATACTGACCAGAATGATTTCAAGATTGCTAACAGCCAGACTAGTATGAACTGTCGTCTCCCTCAAACACCACGCACACCCGCAGCAGCCGCCTCCCACTACTTTGACGATGTCTTCACCCGCCAACGCCGCAAGTCTCTCTCGGGCACCCGCCGCAATAGCCTTGCCCGCAGCTTGACCCGCACCCGCTCCATCGGCGCTAGAAGTGACTGGACCAACGGCGGCGACAAGACTCCCGGCGGTGCTTCCACCAACGGCGCCGACGACGAGGACGGTGACGACGAGGCCGGTGCCGGTCGCCAGAGGCCCGAGCGCCAGTACAGCATTTACAAGGAGGATCCCTCCGAGAGGGATCCCAAGGAGAGCAACGATGACCACATCACCAAGTACGTTCAGGAGCAGCTGCAGCGCCTCAAGACGAACGAGAGCAACGAGTTCAGCGAGGAGATTGCCGCAACCAATGACGGCACGAACGAGAAGAAGTAAAGAGGGGGATGACAATGGGCGGAGAATGCGCACGCGCTACAAGCCCTAGAATAAGAGGTCTCTCTCCCTGCGAAGGGCTGCGCTGGACAACTTGGGTTCTCGCTCCTGGCGGTACCTATCACTGTGGATGGACTCGATACACGTTAGACGGCATAAATTGCATGAGAAATTGGCGCGGGTTTGGGAATGGGGTTTTTGCATTGTTTTCGCTTTAAGCCTACGAATTCTACGAAAGCTGGTTTCATTGTCACTATTCGTTGTTATTGAGTACTCGCTCACTTACCCGCGCCATGGCCTGATTGGATTTTTAGCTTCTCATTGGGCGGGCATGTATCATCTCTCCACCATGCACGAGAACACGAATGTTTTCCTTTGCTGACATTGCACATATAAAATCCATGTCAAGCGGCACGTACTACGGTAGGGTGGTTGCCAAGCAGTCAACCCTTCACTTGGGCATGCACATATGTGCGCCAACACGCTCATCTGAGAACGCACATGCCGACATGAGCGCGTATGCCAATGTGCGAGTCACCCTTTTGCTTCTTGAGCGCACGTGCGTGCTTGCAGTGACTTTACGCGCTTGACGCCAGAGACTCGAACGTATAAGGAAGATCCTGATCTTCCCGCCACGGCAGAGTGCCCGAGCACCCAGCTCACGATGCTCATCAACATGCTCCCCGAAAGGCTACGTCGACTCGACGGCAGCAACAACTCCAAGGCAGAAAAAGAAAAGACCTTTCGGAACAAATGCCAGTCGTAACTGTTAGATGTATGCATGTATATATATCTACAAGATTCTCCCCCCCTCCCCCCCCCTTTCTTTGCTCGGAAATATGCGGCGGTGCCGATGCAAATGATCATGACATGTCATATCATGTCATGTCCCAAAATCACGCACCAACCTCCACCTTCGCACTCGCCTCCCCAACACCGTCCACGGGAACGACGTTGCCCAAATTCACCTCGCCGGCCTCCTCCTGCTGTTCTTCCCAGTGCAAGCGCTCCGCCTGCTCGATGCAGCGCATGTTGGCCGCAGCCTTGTTGATCGTCTCCTCGTACTCGTCGCCCTCGTCGCTGTCGAACACGATGCCGCCACCAGCTTGCAGGTAGGCCACGCCGTCCTTGACCACCATGGTGCGCAGAGCAATGCACGTGTCCATGGCGCCTTCGTCTTCAGTGCCGAAGTCGGGTGTGCCGGCAACGCTATTGACGGACGGGTAGCCGAAGTAGCCGACGGCGCCGGCGTAGACGCCACGCTTCTCGCGCTCGAGCTCCGCGATGAGCTCCATTGCGCGCACTTTGGGCGCGCCGCTGACAGTGCCGGCCGGGAAGATGGCGCGGAAAGCGTCAAAGCGGGTCTTGTCATCGCGTAGGAGGCCGGAGACTTCGGAGACGAGGTGCTGAACGTGGGAGAACTTCTGCACCATCATGAGCCTGTCAACGCGGGTGGTGAGGGGCGAGCAGACGCGGTTGACGTCGTTGCGAGCCAGGTCGACGAGCATGACGTGTTCGGCGCGGTCTTTGAGGGAAGCGCGAAGGGTGGCGGCCAGGGCTTCATCTTCAGCAGGTGTGGCGCCGCGTTTGATGGTGCCGGCGATGGGGTGGTTGATGATGCGTTTGGTGGTGGGATCCTTCTGGACGAGTAGCTCGGGACTTGCGCCGACGATGTGGAAGTCGGCGCAGGAGATGTAGAAGAGGTAAGGGGAGGGGTTGACGGTGCGTAGGTGTCGGTAGATGTTGAAGGGGTGGAGGGTAGTCGGGCGAGCGATACGCTGGCTGGGTACGGCCTGGATGATGTCGCCGGTGACGATGTGCTTCTTGAGCTCCGTGACGTGGGACTCGTAGCCTGCACGGCCGATGTTGGAGGTGTATTCCTGGTCGAGCTTGACGGGCGGCTGAGGTGGAAGAGGCAGGTCCTTGGACTTGAGAACGTTGAGCATGCTCGAGATGGTGGCGCGGCCTGCCTCGTAGGCGTCACGCAGGGCAGATGCAGGCGCACCGGCAGCAGGGACATGCAGGTAGGTAATAACCATGACCTTCTGGAAAAAGTGATCCAGGGCAACGATGGTGTCGAACAGTCCGAACCAGCTCTCGGGAACTTGGAGCACGTCTTTGACATCATCCCTACGGGTCTTGGGCTCGAAGTAGCGCACGCAGTCATATCCCACGTATCCAATTGCGCCTCCAGTCATGGCAGGCAGTCTTAGGCCGGGGATTTCTGCAACGCGAGATTGAGAGAGCTCATCTTCGAGACGAGGCAGAGGGTCGGCTTCGAGGCCATGCTTGGGGCCAGATGCGAGGATCTTGCGCGGGTTGATACCGACAAAGCTGTAGCGGCCAATGGTACCAGTGGTCGTGGCTGATTCGAGCAGGAAGGAGTAGTCTGATTCTGACTTGGAGCTGGCCGAGACCTTGAGGTAGATGGAGGAGGGCGTGAGGAACTCGGAAGGGACGGATGCGCAGAGAGGGATGAGGTTCGGCGGGTTGGGCAGGCTGCGGGTGTTGTCGATGATGGTGGAAACGTCTTCGAAGGAAGGCTGGATGTTGGTCTAGGTGGGAGGTTAGCTAACAATTGCTATGCTGTCTGCTCACGCACGTGCAAGCATAAGCAGATGATGTGAGTCGAAATGGACTTACTTGGGGAGACATGTTTGCGGGATCAATGTTAGGGCACGGGTCGTGGGGAGGTGAGGAAGACGAATCCGCTCACCGAATGCAGCATGTGTATACAGCAAAGAGAAGAATGAGGTGTATGGTGGTACAGGCAGCTGACTACTGTACTCTTCAATGCCTATCTGTCATCACTCCAGAATTTCAAATCCGTCAGATACCCTGATGCTGGATGTGGTCTAGCCTGCTCGGTACGTCGCCTCGGGCCGAAAACTAGCGTCATATGATATGCCACCCACGAGAGCACGAGAGAGAATTATTGGTGGTGGTGATGATGATGATGATGATGATGATGATGATGATGGGCTTTCTGCAGACAGGAAGTTGCCGAGAATCTCCAAGTCTAGCCTAGTATAGCCTAGCTCAGCCCAGCCTAGCTCAGCCCAGCCTAGCCTGGCCCCTCTCTGCCAGCACAGCTTTGCAGCACAGTACAGCACAGCACAGCACAGCACAGCACAACACAACACAGTGCAGTACAGCACAACACAGCACAGCTTTGCAGCACAGCACAGCTCAGCTCAGCTCAGCTCAGCTCAGCTTTGGCGCCAGACTAGACCAGGCCCGGCACGCGCAGCTTGAAGTCTTAGACTTTCTGCGACAACCAACCCACATCAGCTCCCGTTACTGCTGCTTGTGCCAGGCGCGTGGTGGCATCATCATCATCATCGTCATCCGTGTGTATGTGTGTTGTATGTCCCACTTCCAAGCCTTCTTACATACACACACGAGAGAGAAAAAAAAAGAGAGAGGGAGAGAGAGAGAGAGAGAGAGAGACACACACATCATTATTTACCACTGCTGCAGTGAGTTTGCGCGCGTGGCTGCCGCAGCAGTGAGGCAGTACCAGCAGCACCAGCAGCACCAGCAGCACCAGCAGCACCAGCACCAGCACCAGCAGCACCAGCAGCAGTAGCAACCATGCCCTCCCCCTCCTCCTCCTCCCTCTACCAGGTCCAGCAGTCGCCCTGTCCCTCGCCCTCACCCTCGCCCTCGCCTTCGATACCTCTACGCGACTCCGTCTCGCCCTCCTCTGCCTACCAGTCGCCCTCGCAGATCCCCTTGTGGTTTGTCCCCGGGCCCAGCTCGCGCTTCAACCAGAGAGAGCGCAACCGTCCGGTCCACACGCGCGTCCACTCCAACTACACCCCCAGAGGCCCTGTTTTGAGCACTGAGGCTCGCGCCCACCAACGCGCGCAGAGTTACGCCGGCAAAGCTTTGTTCGGCGTGTCGAGTCCTACCCCCAACGCGACCGCCAGCGAATGTGGCCGGAGCCCTCTGGGTCGCATGTCTTCCTTCCCAGGCGACATCGACGGACCCGTCAACAGGTTGTCCCGCAGCACTGCCTCCTACGATGCACCGCCAATGACTCCGGCAAAGGCCACCATGCACCGCCGACATAGCTCCATCCTGCAAGACTCGCCCTTCAGCGACTACTTCACCGACGACGCTCGGTCGCTCGAGTCGCAGACCACACCAACCTCGGAAACACAGCATTTGCTCGTGCGGCTGAACAAACTGCAGTCGCAGCTGATGCGCGGGGACAATGCGCCTGAAATGCTGCACATCGTTGGCCGGCGCATTGACGATATCGAGCACGAGGTGGAAGGTCTACATCCGGATGACTGTCTGCCCGAGGAAAGCGAGGACATGGAGGAAGTTATCGAGGAAGAATTCTTCACCGAGCGCGAGAGAGACGTCTTGCTGTCGTCGAGACCGGGTTCGAAACGACATGATCAACGCTTCAATCCACTGGGTATCGAGGGAGTCACTGAGAACGGCGAGGATGGGGCGAATTGGGACCGGGAACGCCAGGAGAAGCTTTTGAACGAAGCGCAGACGGCATTGCATTTCCTCACCAACGCTCAAGAGCAGTTGAAGCAACGACACCAGGAATTGGTCAACCTGAACGAAGAGCATTCGCTCGACATGGAGGAGAAGGAAATGGAGGTGGAACGTCTTCGCAGCGAGAACGAGTCGTTGAAGTCTGACCTCGGATTCGATCACTCGGAGCTCTTGTTCTTGGAGCTGCAGTTGAAGAGTCTGGAAGTAGAGTGCGAAGATTCCATGTACCACCCGAAGCTGGAACGTCTGCAGAGGCAGATGGAGAACTGGCGCGATGACTGGCGCGACGTCGAAGCTCGATTTAAGAAGAGAAGAGCTCGGTATGGTGTCACTTCACATAACGACAAGACGGAAAGCGACACTGTCACTGGGGCAGACCGCGACCAAGACGACCAAGAGTGGAAGGTCGACATTCAGAAGCAAGGCTCGAGACGCGTGAACAGCCTGACCATTAGACGCGTGAGCAAAGACAGCGAAACCGAAGAGCAAGAACGGAGAGAAAGGGCAAAGGAGGAGGCATCCACGCCTACCAAACCACAAACCGTAGATGTGGAGTCTACGCCCAAACCTCCGCCAGCCGATCCTCAGCAGGTGAACAAGATCTCTGCCAGCTCCAACTACACCTCACAAGCAACCCAAACCACCCCACCGCCCTCACCGACCCTCTCGCCGGTTCCTCTCGCCGAAGCGCTCGGTCTGAAAGGTGCGTTCGGTCCTGGCGTCGACGAGTGCGCTATCACGACCTCTCCTTCCTCTGTCGCAGACAGTGACGAGGAAGACGAGGATGAGGGTGAGGACGAAGTCCAAACCCAAGCCGAGACATCCGTCCGCGACACCAGATCTGATCAGAAGCGCACTGCTCTCCGCGAGCTTTGGAGCGGCCTGACCGACTGGGCCGGTATGGGCGACGATGACGACTGGTAGAAAGACCAGTCGAGGTTTCATGAAACCCAACAACATGGCACAAATGCCATCATTGCATAATTCACGGGAAGCGCTGGATCGTTTGTCCTGCAAAACTTTCAATAAAGAAAGGACGCTTCCGCAGATATTGCATAGCAGGCCTCGATGAAGAACGAGAGGAGAAGAAGAGAAGAAGGAGAAAGAGAAAGAGAAAGAGCGAGAGAAGAACGCGCGCCACATACCCCCCTTTTGATTTATTCCCTTGCATAGTCCTAGATTTTTTTCCCCCCTCCTTCATCTCATTCCTTTTTCCCCTTTCGTATGGCCGGGCTTAACTCTGCCGCCAGGGATCATCGTTGGACACAAATCCCGTTTCGTACAGGATAATTAATCCTTGACCCGTGAAACTCCCTCTTTCGAAACAATTATTTCCTTTTTTATTTTTTATATTTTTTATATATTTTTTATATTTTTTTTTTGGTTACTTATTTTGTCAAAAGACTAAATTGCACATGGGACATACTGCTCTTGACTGACTATCTCTTTTTATATATTGTTACTTCGCCCTACTTGAAAAAAAGGATCTCAGTTCTCTATATAGAATATAGTATTCAAGTTGGAACACGCCCCCCACCCCCCTCTCTTTTCTTTTTTTTTTTCTTTTTTTTTTCTTTTCGGTGTATGAAGCCTTCCCCTTTACCTTTTCTGCAAATCATGGTCTCCTCACATGTCGATGCTCTCTCTCTCTCTCTCTCTCTCTCTCTCTCTTGTTTCCTAGATACGAATGATCGACCGCGACCTGCTGTCCGCCGAGCTCGACTCATAGACGACGTTCAATGGGGGATGGGAATACTAGAGATCACCTGTCGATGGTGATTATCACGCGCCAAGACTGTTGATTTCCAGAATTGTTCTTATCCCAATTCCTCTGGTCACTCAGTCGACATTTCCACCGCTGCGGGTTTGTTTGTTCGTCTTGACTGGTTTGAAGTAGGTGATTGACCTTTGTCGTGTATGAAGGTAGTCAGGGAGTTCGCGTGGAAGGACAGTTCTCACCATGTCATTCATCTACAGCGGAATCGACAAGGGAAGGCATTGTTTGAGAGGATGATTTTTCAGTGGGTTATTTAGTGTGTTCTGTCTGCCACCTGAGAGAGTGGTGAGAAGCCGAGAAAGAGTGGAGAGTTTGATGGGCCTGAGGACTCCGCGCCTTGCGAGCCACCAGTCATGGTCGCGCACGCCAGTGTCACGGCCCGATCTGTCCGATGAGTGAAAAGAATGCAGAAAAGAAGAAACAGCATGAGCAAATGGAAGCTGTGCAGGCTGGATGCCCCGGGAAGATCAGTCCTGCACGGCTTTCAGGGCGAGCATGAGGCTCTACAACAGTCGGGATTCCCAGAAGGATGGTTGCGCATGGACCGAAGGCCATCCAGTCTCAAAGCCAGAGACCGAGATTATTCAGGCGCCCGTGATCAACAACTTCTCAATCGGATTCAGCGTCGGAGACATCCACGTCGTTGGCCTCGGCCTTGGCCTTCTTCGCAGCCTCGTGTCTCATGTCCTTGTGCTGCTCACGGACAGCGTCCATGTCGACGACAGTGCGACCTTTCTTGATCTTTGCGAAGGTACTGCCGGTCCTGGCGGTTGATTCGCTAGCCACGCTTTCGGTTGGCGAGCGACGCCCCGGGGCACCATAGGCGTTCGGGTTGAATCCGCCAGCACGCCTGGCAGAGCTGGCCGCGCTCGAAGATGCCACACTTGGAGAGTACCCAGCGCGACCAGACTTCTGGGTGTTGAGGCTCGGGGCGACTGAATCAGAGATGGTAGTTGCGCGACTGGAGCCCATGTTGGAAGCGCTGCCGGCGTAGATGGTGCCACCGCTAGTGCTAGGGGTCTTGGAGTTGTTCAGACGGACCCCACCAGAGGAGTTGTCGCGGCTGCTGAAACCATTGCTCTCATAAGCAGAAGTGCCACCGGAGGTGGTCGAGCGAGTCTGAACGTCGTTAGTAGGCATCACTCACCGAGCATTGAGACCAACTTGTACTCACATCCAAGTCTTGGAACTGGTTGGTGATGAAGGTCGTGCCACTGTCATCGCTGCCGCTGTAGCTCCCACCGTCGTCCTCGTCACTGCTCAGAGTCTCGTTTTGCTCACGCTGTGAGCAGTCCCAGCAGAGCTAAGGAAACACACTCATTAGTCAACGATCTCAAAGGTCTGCCATGAAAGAAAAGACATACCGCCTCATCCTTCCTATTCTTGAGCATGCTCTTGGAGAAGTACTTGTCGTTCCTCGGGAAGGTGATTTCACAGTGGTAGCACTCGTGCTCCACGGCCGGGCCACCAACGCAGAGGGAGCAGCGAACGAAGCCTTCAGACTTCGGATCGAAGGCTCGCTTGTTCTTCTTGGCCATGATGATCTGCTTCTGCAGGTCGGCGAGGCGGTTGGCTGAGTACTGATTCTGCTTCTTCTGGACCTTGCAGCTGTTGCATGGGATGCTAGAGACTGTTAGCTGGCCCTGTGAGCTGATGGCAGATCTTGCGACGTACGTGAGCGGAAGCTGAACGCTGTTGAACTGCTGGAGCTCTTTGCGTGTCGCCATTGTGGCTTGATTCTGGGTGTGTTGTTGGTTGTTGGTTGGGTAGGGTGTGTTGTGCTGCAACGGACAAGGCGCCGGTGCAAGCTGATGGAAGAGGTTGAGTTGGTTGGAGGGTTGGCAGGAAGTGTGTGGAAGTGGAAGTGGATGGGCGGTGTTGTTGTTAGAAAGGTTGAGGCGTTTGCACTGTTGATTAGGAAGGCGCGTAAGAGCCACGTGCGTTGTTAACAGCCACAAACGAGGAAGGAGCGAGTGACGCCGTTTGCCAGACTTCACATGCCTTGAAGTGAGGCAGGAAAGGGCTTAAACATTAGATCTGAGGACATCCATCTTGCAGTTATAAATTGACGAATGAGAGCTGACCGTTCAAGCTCAATTGACCATGAGAATCTCAAATTGTACATGTCACTCGAATGGCGCGAAACAGGACGAGTGGGTCTGCATTCTGAGTTTCTAGGCGTCGTTTGAGTCGCTGTTCCAATCGTCGGTGGACATCAGTAGGCCAGCAGATCGGAACTCAACTCACTTCACGCATGCGATGTAGAGCTCTTGCATGCTTGTTGTAGACAGCTGCATGACTTGACCAAAACGGCCAAACTGTCGAGCTCTACTCATACACACGTCAATACAGACATATGGGCAAAGGATTCGCGAATGTTGCGAGACTGAATAAGATATGACCGACAAGGGGGAAGGACTGGTCGCTCACGATCTGTCAAAAATTGGAGTGAAGAGATTTTTCGTACATACATGACTCTCGCTAAGACTCGCAGAATCAAATTTCTCCATGTACATGGTAGTCTTGATAGAAGGTAGAAGGTACAAAAAGTGTAGTATTTGCGTACAGGACAAGGAAAGAATCATGAGCCCGCCGTCATCTGGTTGTTACCCCAGAATACATCTTGCAAGGTGTCTTCCCTCGCCGTGTCTCGCATGGTCTATGGTTGGTATCGATGGTATAGTGTTACAGGTGGGTCGAGCGTTGATTAGGTCGTGGGTGGCGGCATTGAGGTTATTGTGAATCGGACACTCTGGCCAAGCGCTTACTTGGTCTCCTGCTTGAGGAAGGTGATAAGGTCTGGTATAAATCATCAGCAATGTGTTCGTATGATCAGAGCTCGAGGTGTGCTTACCGTTCCTGTCCTTAGCCTTCTTGAGGCCACCGAAGGCCATCTTGGTGCCAGGAATGTACTTCTTGGGGTTCTCGAGGTACTCGAAGAGAGTGCTCTCGTCCCAGTGGACGGCGCGCTCCTTGTTGGCATCGGTGTAGGAGTAGCCGGCAACCTGACCGGACTGGCGGCCGAAGAGACCGTGGAGCTCAGGGCCAATCTTGTTGCCCTCGCCCTCCTTGAGGGTGTGGCACTGTGCGCAACGGGTCTTGAAGAGACCAGCGCCCTTCTTGGCGTCACCTGAAAATGTAAATGTTAGCCTGTGATCTCGGTGCTGATGCGCCGAAGATGTAGAAGGATGCAGTAGACGGCGGAACGAGACGGCTGTCAATTGAGATGCTGTCCTTGATGGAGGCAATCAACCCAAGATCATGGCCATCTTCTGAACCTCAATGCGCCTGACCTCGTGTCGCGCCTCTTCTACAATCCTCCTCATCTCGAACGCGCCATGTGGGAATGAGAAGCATACCGGGTGCGAAGCTGTCCTTGCCCATTGTGATAGATGTGGTGAGTTCTGGTGAACTGTAGTATGTGGTAATGAATTAAAGTGCCGGTAAGAAGTGGATGAGAGTGTGGATGGAGATGATACAGATGGCGACGTCGAGGAGGCGAGCACTACAAAAATGTTCCCAGCAAGCCGCTCGCAGCAGAATGGTCCATGCTCAGTTTCCGTGATCTCCTTTCATCAGCGAGCCACGCCGAGCCAATCGCAGCGACTCTTTGCATTTCTGCTGACCGGATTCCGTCTTTCGCCGATGCCTCTCCGCCACACGCCGTCGCCGCAATAGCCCCAACGGTTGTTTGAGCGCGATTCTGCTCGGCTCATCCGTTGTCATGACCCGCTGGTCCATATTGAATTACCCCGGGCATCATGACAACGACGCTGCATAGACATCACTTCGCGGCATACTGACGGAGAGAGTACCAAGCTCTCTACTGTCATCTTTACCCTCGCATCTGCGAAGACATGACGCCGCAGATCTATCATCGTGGCGTGCAGAAAAGTGTGGCTCAAAAACTTTAATCTGTTTCTTCTGCTGTGACGTATTAGATGCAATTCGGCTGATCTGGTCTTTTGGTTCTAGTCCTCGGTAATAATCGTGACATCAGACAAGCTTGATGCCTGCCGATCTTGCTCTGTCACATGACTTGAAAATAAGTGACAGATGGATAGTGTAGTTCGCCAGCTTTTGCCACGCTACCCGTTCTTGCGCTTGACTGGGCAGAGTTGGCGAGAACATGCGTTGGATCGCAGTCCCTATATATCAGAACACCCTATCTGTTCCTCAGGCCCACCTCGATATTTACCAAGCTTATTGTAGACAGGACCTTTTATCAACAGCGGAGACTGCCAAAATATCACTAGAAGCTTCGCAGCACAGAGTCGGGATGTTGATACTGTATTTCAAAGCCGGAAACTGTCCTAAGCTGGTTTATGGAAGCTTCGAGTACGTACTTATCCTTGGGAATCATTGCTAAAATATCACGACCTCCCATACGGCCTAGACACTTGATGCAATGAGCGACGTTCTTTGTATACATAACACATAACAGATCTGAAACCACAACCTGATGTACTCAAACTCCATTCATCGGAACGATCCTCAGACGTCCTACAAGTCCTCATTCGCGACAGGATCCTTAGATGGCAACCTCTCAGTATTCCGCACATGAACCTTGTCGTCCCACTTCTCTAAGGGCACACCCCTCCAACCATTCGCCATGATCTGCTGCCACTTGTACTTGCCGTCAGCTTCCACCGACCCATGCCTGACGTAGTCTGGCGATGTCTGCCGAGTACATGTATGCACACCATCGTCCCACTCTTCGATGGGGATTTCACGAAAAGCGTTTTCTGCAACTTGCTGCCACTTCCACGTCCGTCCCCGGAAGTACTGGGCGTCACCGTGCCGAATCCCACAATATCCGTGGGGCGGATACTTCCAATCTTCGCCCACATCGACGAGCTCGAAGGATTGCAAGACTGGGTGCTGCCGAGAAGTGTTGAGGGATTGGAAGCTTCTGCCTCCTCGCACAATTGGCATCTGTGAGATCAGGTGATTGCTGCCACAGTGCGCGAAGCAGTCGTTGGAGCGGTACAAGCGCACTGCTACCCTTTGTGAACTTTCAGGTGCGGTTTGATTGGTAGCGACGCCTAGGACTCTGTAGCCTGGGAAGTCGGTGTAGCAGCCGGTCGTACTGTTTAGCATGATAGCTGCTAGTGGTGGTTCTTTGCATTGTGTATCAGAGCAGAGCGTCACTTCCACTTGCGCAGAGGCGAATGCTAGAAGAGCAACAAAGGCTAATGGGAGAAGCATGATGCGATAAATTGATCTCAGTTCAACTGTAGTGCAGGAGTCGGTAAGAGGTTCAAGCGATTCTTATGTACATGATATCTCGTTGGAATCCTTCCCGCGGCCTGATCTCCTAGTGTGTCATCCTTATGCTGCGCCTTACTGGGCAGCCGCTAAGAAAATACCCTGTCCTATGATCGATACATTATTCGACGGGCCTTCATGCCATGCATCGAAGTCATGTTGTACCTCCTTGGCGAGTTGGCGTTGAATTTGTACCTTGGTTTCATAGCAGCGGCATGGCGTGGTTCTCATCAGTTCAAAGTCATCGCTAAAGAACTGTTGCATCATTCCAAAGCTCACCGCAAGAGGTATCCAATCCATTAATGATTAATTGCGTGCACCATAAGAGACTCAAGCTAGACTTGCATCACGGACACCACTCAAGCCTATGATCCTGGTCGGGTTGACTTCAGTATTCTGCTTCTCAGGCAGGCGTGATCCAAAGGGAACAGCACATGTGTTGGTCAAGGGCAGCTTGACGATGAAGAACTAAGCGTTGGTTGTTCCAAATGCATTCTGATCATAATCACCATGCGTTGCATAAGTACGCTATTTGGACCATGAGCATTAAGCAAATACAGCCATGGCTTTCGCGTTGGTGTACGTACTCTCGATGGTAAGTAAGATTATCGAATCTCTACAGTTGGTAGTACTAGCATCCTAGCGGTTGGAACTGATCGATACTATGAACACTATCTCAACGGCCGGTATATCCCTAGATATGCCTACAGTCTAGGGTACTTGTTCCCAAGAGTACTAATAAAGCTAAATACTACTCGGCTCGTACATAGACTTGTGGCTACATGTACCAAGCTGGACCTCGAGGGTCCTGTCTGCTCATGACGCAATGTTTGCTGAACGTCGCATCGAAAGTGAAGCCAGACGCCAAACACAGCCGAGGCGCACTGCGCGCTCTTCCTCTTCAAGCAAGGCAACTACACGCAACATCAATAGACTCCACAGGCCTGAAGGTCGAACGGTTAGAGCCTGTTTCACAACATCTTACCCTCGCCCACCAGCATCTCCTCACACCAACACACAACAGCTATGGCGTCGATGCCCCAGACGCAGCCGCCTCAGCACCAGAGCTCGTCAGACGAAACATCTTCTCCTCAACCACAATCGCCCATCCTCACGCGCTCTGCAAACTCCGAGGACTCACAAGTTGTCATTCTCGATCACAATGAACCGGCTCCCATCGACGAACAACCACAACCACAACCGCAACAGCAAGCACCGCTGCCCAAGCCAACAATGCCTTCCGCTGACGATCCCGACTCCGACATAAAGAAGTGCTGGATCTGCTTCTCCGACTCAAACGAAGACACCCCAGAAACCTCGCCTTGGCGCGATCCTTGTCCTTGCGCGCTGGTTGCGCACGAGGAATGCCTGCTCGACTGGATCGCCGACGCCGAAAACACCAAGAACACCAGGAATCGCTCTTTTGGCCCGCCGCAGATTACCTGCCCGCAATGTAAGAGTGAGATTAAATTGGCGCGGCCTAGGAACTACATCGTGGATGTCGCAAAAGGCTTGGAGAGACTGGGTTCAAAATTGGTGTGGCCGAGCGCGCTCTCACTGCTGGGAGGGCTCATTGTACAAGGCAACTTCGCGCTAGGCGTGCACACCGTATATCGCATTTTTGGGGCGCAGGACGGCTACCGGATCTTGCAGCCGCTCTTGCAGCAAATGGTCACGCCACCTCTCGACTTTGACCTACCACCCAGACTGATTGCGGCCAGCGTACTCTACAAGTTCGCACAGCACGCCAGACACTGGCGCTTGTATGTTGGTGTACCGCTGATCACGCCACTCCTGGTTCTATCACGAACCTCCCTCGCAGATTCAGTGCTTCCGGCGCTACCAGTCCTGTTCCTCGCAACTCAGGCACACTCATCCGGTGAGATACTTGACTTTACGGCATGGCCACCAAGCGCTAGCATGGCCTTCGCTGTTCTACCTTATCTCAGGTCTGCGTACAACGCCTACTTTGAGCGTGTCTGGTCAAAGAAGGAGAAGCAGTGGATACGTGAGATTCAGCCTCGTGCTGATTCACAGGATGACACCGGCGATCAAGCAGACGAGGATGCCGGCCAAGCGGCGGCGCCTGCTGACGAGGATAACATCTTCGAGGTGCGCATAGATGGTGGCATCTGGGAAGACTGGGGAGGAAACAACGGCAACGAAAACATCCCTGCTGAAGCACAAGCACCTGCACTCGATAACGAGGGCAATCTGCCTCAAGGCCAGGGAGATGGTGTTGCCCCACCTCCTAACGTTGCTGACAACCGCCCCGCTCAACCTGCAGGCGTACAAGCACAGGCACAACCCCAAGCACAACAAGGCGAACGCCGCCTCTCCTTCTCCACCACCACAGTAGCTGAGACTGTCCTTGGTGCCCTCGCATTCCCTACAATCGCCGAACTATCGGGCGAAGTCCTTCGCCTTGCTCTCCCATCGGCGTGGACGGTATCAGAGGCAGCAATTTCAGGGACAAGTGTGGCTGCTGGGGGCTTGCTTGGTGCGTTAGGATTGAGGACATTTTCTGGCTCAACTGCTCTTCGCTCTAGCCGTGGCCTGCTGCAGGAGAAGTGGGGCCGCAGTCTGGTCGGTGGATGTTTGTTCGTCGTGCTCAAGGATGCGGCCATGCTCTACGTTAGGTGTCGAAGTGCGAAGATGCACAAGGAGCGCAGAGTGTTGGACTTCCAGAGGAAGCAGGCCAGGGCTTAATGGATGTTTGATGATTGAGAAAGGATTCGGCAAGCGGTACCTATGTGTGACCCTTCAATTAGTGTTGGATGGACTTCGGCCTGCTGAAACCGTTGTGGAAATAAATATCCGATAAGGACAAATGTTTGATACCCCTCTCTATTTAATATGTCCGCGAAGCGAACAACTCGATTAGATCGGCAATTTCGATTGATCCAGTACACCGCAATTATCTGAGTGCTACGCGAGGGACTCAGTCCAAGTGCTATCATCTCGTCTCTACGTTTCCTGGCAAGGTGTTGGTCAAAAGATTACGCTAACAGTATGGATTAGCCCACAAGAATTGGTCGTTTAAGTTGAACTTTGTACATATTTCTGGCTTACAAATTTTGCGAAGTTCCTGGCGTTGTCAACGGCAGGAGGTGGCAATGAACGCGAAAAAGTGGGAGCAATGCAGCTTTCGAATGTGTTCTCTATTCAGACTAGAGCCTATATGCCTCAACCGCAGTACCACTCCACACGCGCTCTTGTTCGGTGGCCTCAAGAAGATCATCCAGCAATTTCTCCACCGTGCTGGCCCATAACACCCAAGGGCTACCATCGTTGGGACCATTGACATTGCACACCGGCCAATCGCTACCGAACATCACTCGTGTGGGGCCAAAGTGCTTGAGCGCCTGCTGAACCCAGGGCTTTATTTGAGCAGCAACATCTGTTCTCGAAGTCGGCCTCTCTGGTAGTTCCGAAAAAGCGCCCGAAAGCTTCATGTAAGTCTTCGACATGCGGGACAATTTCTCAATTGATTGCGTCCATCGGTAATAGTCAATATGCTCATGACCAGGGGCTGTGTTGTTGCTAAAGTCCGGCTTGCAAAGATGGTTGATGATGAATGTGACTTTCTGATCGTCCGATACGCCTTCATGCGCTTGTTGCATTGCCATGTAGACGAGTTCAGGCTGCCATGCTCCACCAGAATGTTGATCTACTCCAACGTCGAAAGAAAATCCGTGTTGACCAAGAATCTTGAGATTGGCTGCGAAGTTCTCACCTAGGACGAGGGCTTTGAACTCTTCCTGGTCGTGTATAGCTTGGAGCAAGAACCGGAAGCCTTTGACTCTCTCCCAAGTTTCGGCCCCAGCCGCTTCTTCTACCAAAGACAGCCAGTGCCGAAGTGTGTCGGGTGATTGGTTCATCGGCGCCCAGAAGACGATACCGCGGAGCAGACGGCTGTCTCGCTCGCCGTATTTGCCCTCAACGACACTCCGCACAAACCTGACTTCATCCAGAGGGTTCTCCGCCCACTGTGAAAGATTTCCAGACAGTGCATCGTAGCGACGATCTGTTTCCACGTAGACTATGCCATCAACTTCGATCTTGCTAGTCACTTTCGAATCTTGCTGTGAGGCATGGTAGTAGTCTGACAGGACGTGTTCTTTAGCCAGTGGCATTCCAGGTGTCATCCATGAGAGTCCGCCCTCATTCGATGCACTCTGTGGCCATAGATGAATATGGCTGTCAACGATCTTTCTCGGGGCCATGCTTTGGAATGAATGGAAAGGTGTAGATCAGCTAGAAGAAGATGTATACCGGGTTGCGAGACCAATTTCCCTGTCTAATTTTTCCGTTCGTGTGTATGATCGCACTCTTTTTTTCGTCTCGATGCTGTGAGGTCGTGGTGTTGACGTTGAAAGCTTGAACTCACGGCCCCACCACCACAGCCACCACAGAAACACCTCGGCGTACACTGACCCGACGCCCCACTATCACTTTGTCAAGTCCATAGCGAAAACGACCTGAGTTCAGTTTGAGTCTTGGAAGACGTTGCCAGATACCATCACTGCTTGAACTCTAACATACAGCTACTTTACAATATGGCTCGCTTACTCGAAGGAAAGGCCGCTGCGATAACAGGAGGCGTGACAGGTATAGGTCACCCGACATTATTTGATATGGAGGAACTGCTGATACCAATTCACAGGCATTGGCCGCGCCATCGTTCTTGAATATGCTCGTCAAGGCGCCAGCATTGGTGTCAACTATTATCCGGACGACAAATCAGCTGCACAATTCGAAAGTCTCGTTGCCGAAGCTGGCGATGCAGGCAGCAAGATCATTGGAGTGCCCGGAGACATCAGGAAACCAGAGGCCGGCCAGGAGCTCATTGCGAAGTCCGTCGAGAAATTTGGACGACTCGACATATTCGTGAGCAATGCTGGTGTGTGCGAGTTTGCAGATTTCTTGACGTAAGTCTTAATATTTCGGTCTTTGCTTGACATGAGTTGATGGTTATTTTAGCATATCACCCGACCTCGTCAACTTCACGATTGGCACGAATCTCAATGGCGCGTTCTTCGCAGTTCAAGCTGCTGCTCAGCAAATGGCAAAGCAATCGCCACAAGGCGGCAGCATCATCGGAGTCTCTTCTATCTCGGCCTTGGTTGGTGGCGCCGGTCAAACTCACTACACACCTACGAAAGCAGGAGTGTTATCTCTGATGCAATCTTGCGCGTGCGCACTCGGCAAATATAGCATACGATGCAATGCACTGCTCCCGGGCACGATTCGTACGCAGCTAAACGATGAAGACCTGGCTGATGAGAACAAGAAGGCGTATATGGAAGGCAGAATTCCCCTTGGTCGACTTGGGCAACCTCATGACCTTGCTGGGCCTGCAGTGTTCCTTGCAAGCGACATGAGTGCTTATATGAGCGGGTCACAGATGCTTGTAGATGGCGGTGCATTTGTTAATTTACAGTAGACGCAAATGAAAAGCGATATTGCACACAAACTCTCTTCAGATACAGGTCGGCAATCCAGATTAGATTGCTGGGAGCTTCCAGAACGAAATTCGTAATTTTACATCTTCTTCCCTTGACAATTCAGTCAAACCCTCCAAAATCCGAACCGTCGCCATCCTCCTCCTTATACTGAAGTTTGGCTCTCTGTTTGCTGCCGGCAATTGCCCCCTTTCGCTTGTTCTCCTCTCTTCGGACGTATCCGGCCTTGGTACTGATACGAGCCTTCTTTGCGCCTCGAGGATCGCTAGCCATGCCTCTAGCTGTGCGCACCTCAACGCCACGCTTCTTGAACTTTTGCTTATCGTTCTTGCTCAAAGAAGGCAGAGCGTCTAGGAGCCATTGCTGTACGCCTTCGCCAGCAGCTGCGCCCTGTTGCTTTTGTGCCATCGAGACTACGGTGGCTACATGCTTCATATAAGGAATGTCCTCTTTGCTGTAAAGAGTGACCGCCACGCCTCCCTGACGCCCTGCTCTGCCTGTCCTGCCAACTCTGTGTACATATGCAGCACTGGAGGTGGGAATGTCGTAGTTTACGACACCGTTGACACCACGGAAGTCGATACCACGCGATAGCAAATCAGTTGTGATGAGGACCCAAACCTCGCCTTTGCGGAAACGAGTCATCACACTGTCACGTGCGGTGTCCGAAAGGTCAGAGTGAAGCACAGCAATACGACTGATGCCTCCAGCTTCTGCAGGAATGTCGTACAATAGCTCCGAGTGCAAAGCGACGGCTCGCTCGATCGTTTGTGTGAAAACGAGGAAAGGTGGTCGGAGGGGCGGACCACTCTCGGCGCTAGAAGTCGTAGGGTGAAGTAGTTGTCGCAATCCCATCAGCTTTCCCTGCTCGGTTGCAGCATAAATAAGCTTATGTTCGATATTGGGCACAGCAGAATCCTTCAATCCCACAACCAATCTGACCAGAGGTGCACCGGAAGTTTTCACATTCTTCTCCTCGGCAAGACGCTTTTGACGGGCATCGATAGTCGATCGAGCAAGGTCCTCGATATTGCTGCCCATTGTAGCCGACCACAAGCTCACTCGCAGATCAGGATGTGTCAGCCTGTTCCATATGGCTAGAGTTTGTTCCCGGAAGAGCGGATCCAAGAGCACGTCAGCTTCATCCAGAACGAGAGACTCGACGGCCGGTAGAGCTACGAGATCTTGGTTTTCCTTATCTCCCAGTATGCTGTGAAGAACGCCTGGTGTCGAGACCAGAACATCAACCTTGACCGAAGAATCTTCCTCTGCTGGGCTAGCATCGGTCGTTGCAGAAGAGTGGTCTAGATTCATTCCCTTGCGTACCTGGGAGATCTTGGTACCTGTGTTCAATCCCAGCTTCTTACCCTCGTTCGCAATCTGCCCAACCAGCTCTTTCGTCGGCGCTAATATCACAGCTGTGGTGTGCCGTGCCCCATTCTGCTCCTTTCGTAATCGCATAATTTTGCTGAACAATGGAATAAGAAAGGCCAGTGTCTTTCCACTACCAGTTGGGGCCACCGCAAGCAAATCGATGTAGGAAGACTCATGCTTCACAGATTCTTGGCCGTCGGGCGCATGTAAAAACGAGTTTGGGTTATCCAGCAACAGAGGTAGCGCAGCCATTTGTACTTCGGTCGCGAGATCATAGCCTTGATCAGACACATTTTCCTGCAATCTCTGAGGTATGCCGAATCTGCTTCTAAGTGTATGGAACCGTTCCAGCGGCCGCGGGTAGACATGTTGATTCTGCTCCTTCTTGCCCTCCTTCGCCTTCTTCTTGCTCTTCTTCGATGCCACACCCGGGTTCAACCATGTCATTTTGAGCTTATGCTGCTTCAAAGTCTTCCGAGATTCTTCCTCGGTCTCCTTGTCGTCATCCAGGTTTGCGCTATCATCCTCAAGGCTCAAGTTCGTGTCGTCCATTTGCGGTTCCTGCGGTAGTGGCGAGTTCTCTGTCGCGCGGCCACCAAAGAAGTCCGGTCCGGCAGATTCGATCACACTGTGCGATTTTGCCGATTGTCCTCTCTTTCGCTTTCTTGAAGCAGTTTTGTCGGCTTCATTGCGCTCACTGGCAAAGAGCTGTGGACGGGCCTGTTGCCCACTGGGTAGTTGCGCGTCTTTTGCAGGAGCTGCCTGCTTCTTCTGCAGCTTCGTAGAGCGCGACAAAAGCTTTAGAGAATCCATATTGGTAGAGCGATGTTCCAGTTTTCGAGTCTCCCAGTGTCGCTCGCAACAAGATCCGTCCCAAAAAGTTGCTGTTGGAGTGGCAGAATCTTGCGGGCGGTGTGAGGCGTCCGGGGCTTCCCGAGACCAACCTCCGACCTTCATGAATTTCCCAAGGAGATCACGACGACCGCGCCATTGCATCGCCGTCTCCGCACCTCACACCCTCTTTAATACAAAATGTCGGCCCGTATCATGCCCCGATTCGCCCTGCGCCAGTCGCGCATCGCCATCCAGCGTCGCGCCGCTTCCAGCACCTCCGAGGCCGCCGCCTCTGGAGCCAACAAGGCCAAGCAGGCCGGCCAGGAGGCTGCCAGCAAGGCTCAAGAGACCGCCAGCAAGGCACAGGAGGGCCTCTCGCGTGTTCAGAGCTCTGCCAGCGAGAAGCTCAGCAGCGCTGGCTCTGCGCTGAGCAAGAGCTTGGCTGGCATTGGTGGCAGGACCGGACAGTTGATCAGCTTCGTCAACAGTGAGTGCACGCGATCATCGGCGCATTGGCGCAGTCTCTGACAGCATCACAGGCATGGTTCCTCCTACGATCTACTACGGACGCGTTGTTGGTGAGCTCGGTAAGATGGCCGTGCAGGGCCGCAACATGGCACCTCCGTAAGCTTCATGCCATCTGAAACATTGAATATCTCGTACTGATGGTCCTGAAGTACCCTGCAAACCGTTCAGACCTACCTCCAGCCTGTGACCAAGGCTATCCAGAACCCTTCAGCATTCCTCAACCGCGCGCCTGCGCCCAAGGACCCCCAGTCATTCCTCAACCGCGTACGGGACATGGACCCTGCCACTCTCAAGCAGGTCGGCATTGTCACCGCCGAGGTGATTGGCTTCTTCTCCGTTGGCGAGATGCTCGGCAGATTCAAGATCGTTGGTTACAGGAGCGAGGCCGCTCACGCCCACTAGATGACATAAAGTTGTAATGGCTTAGAAAGAGGGCAACAAGCAGAGCTGGGGTTGTGGGGATGATAGGTGTGATCCGGACACGAAAAGCAGAAGCCGGTTATGACAGCCATACCACCGGAACGCTAGAGGCTTCCTCGGGCGTGTACACTATTTGTGAATATTACCATCCTACGGTATTAGAAGTTTCCTTTCTCGACAGTTCCTGTTTCAGGACACCCAAGACCCCTTCCTGGTGATTGAACGTACATGAGGATGTCTCAATATTGTCCCGCACACATGCTGTGATGATCTGACTTCGGTGGAACTGTGGTGCTTATTCGAGTATATAACGAGTACTTCTCACTACCTATCGATAGTGTAAGGCAGGAGTTGTACATTGCGTTCCGCCGAATAATCGCGCTCGATGCACCAGCGCTGTATCAGGTGCAGTCGCCGAATGAGCTGAAAACGGCAGGTGCTGGACTTGTGGTAGGCAAAAATTAATAAGCGACAAAGTTCAGGCCCGTTGAACTGCTCGTAGCTTTTATGCTTGGACACCGACGCCTTGAATGCGAAAACCAGCATACTCGCCACTGGATGATGGCCTTACATAACTCACCGCAGATACTCCCAGCATTGTGCCAGGGCCGATGCTTGATGCTTTTTGCTTCAAGCGAAGGACGCTTCGACACACCCCAACCGCGAAGATTCGCTCCAATTACCCTCACTGCCTCGATATCACAGGGCGCCTTGACAACAGAGACCACACGCGCTCACGATCTCTGGAACGACCTTGAGGCTGTTACCCTTCGGCGGCCTGCGCTAATTGTCACGATTGACACGAAGATCCTGTAAACTCGTCTACACGCCTAAACGGAGCTTCTTAACGTGAAGCATGCCAACATGCTCCTGATCACGCGCTGCTTGCGAGTGATCATCGAATCTCGCTGCTACAGGCCACAGCGTAGTGTAAAACGAGCCGGCATCGCGGAAAGAAAAAGCAACATGTTATGCCCTTTGTACCTTCCTCTTTCAGTACGCGATCGCTTGACAACCTAGGTCAAGCCAGCCACCCATACTAATTGAGTAAAGTACTCATACCAGACTGTCGGATGCAAATATCGCTTCGACCATCGCCCGGACTGATACCACCTTCGTTTTAGCCACAGAGCCGCAAGAATTTTTATAGTGCGGATCACCGATGCTACCACGGCATTTGCCAGAAAGACGCTGTCAAACACGTGTCAAGAATGTTACAGAAGCCTCCAAGACGCATCGGGAATAGGTCTTGGCCACTCAAAGATATGATCAGAGGCACGGTATTCACAATGGCAAGGCTCGCAAGGCTAAGCTCCGTGTACACAATACGCCACACTCCGACTACGTCTTGGCAATCCTACGGGATGCCCTTGTACGAGGATGAAGAGATTGCCATGAGGGACAGCATCGCTGCCGCGGCGCTCGCGTAGCGACTTTGGCTCGACGACACACTGCCGACAGGGCAAGTTCTTCAGACCATTAGTCTCCTGCAGAAGGGAGTCCTCAACGTCCTTCGAAGGTCGTCAGAACAAAACTCTGGCGTCAGCACGGCCGTGCTCGCAATGCCACCGTCGGTTCAAGGCGCTGTTCACCTCGAAAAGGCCCACTCGCATGTCGTCGTACCTGCATCGGATACTTGTCACTCCTGCTGTGTCACATCCGGGCCTGCTAAAGTTCTTGCTAAATGACGGCATGGGTGCATGTAAGTGAACGTCACTTTGTATAATTTTCAGCGATCGCACACGGCGCTCGCGTTTTAATGGCGAAAGATTAGGTGATATTGACAGTGAATTGTGCCAAAAAATGAGCACTTGTTCCGGAGTGGCGAGGCCCACGACTCGCTGACCTCGCTTGAACTTATTGTTCCGTCGAATTGCTCAATGGAGATACTCAGTGTTCCGCCCAGTAGATACGCAGATGCCCTTCAGGGCAGCCGGGGCTGTCGGAAGGTCGGTCCTCTGCAACGTTGATCTTTAGTGCCTGCATTCGTGACGCGGCCAACCAGCCAGAGGTCCACAAGCTCATCCTGCATCTGATGGTATAGCGCATCCTGCGAGGTCATGCAGCCAACGTGCAAGCGAGTAGCCCGCAGACGCTCATATCGCAGGCGGCACGGGGGGGGGCTTCCACGCGCAGATCACCAGCATTGGAACAGGGTTGCCACCCCGGATTCCTTTGAAGGTTGCACGAGTGAGGCGCGAGCTGGAGATGTAAGCAACCACTTCATGCGGGATGTACTACTCAGACTGGCCCTTCCGCTGCTATAAGTATAGCAGTAATCGAAAGCATGAGAAGCTTGATGTCAGACTTGTCGAGAGCATGGCGCTTCAGCCATCACGAGTACTGTTTATTTTGTGCAACACTCGGGAGTAGCGCCGCCATGTCTCGCGCAAGCAGGTCCGCTGTCATCAACATGTGGCCATATCGCACGATCGGCAAGACTTGCATGCATTTGCTGACGGCACGCCCTCCCTCCACGGTGCAGACTGCAG
This sequence comes from Cladosporium cucumerinum, assembly GCA_023634325.1. Classification (NCBI taxonomy): domain Eukaryota; kingdom Fungi; phylum Ascomycota; class Dothideomycetes; order Cladosporiales; family Cladosporiaceae; genus Cladosporium; species Cladosporium cucumerinum. Next base: position 515,490 of record JALDQA010000001.1, read on the forward strand.
ACGTGCGATGGTATACGAAAGCAGCAGCAACTTGGCAAGCCCTGTTCTGCCCCACGCCAGGGTCTGCATAACGTCCACTTTGCGGGTGCAGACGGAGTGTTACGGTTATTTCGAATGCCCGCCTGTGCACTGCATCCGTGACGAGCGCCAGTAATGGGTCCCGACGGAAGGACAACGGGGTGAAGAGACCATCCACCCAGCCTCCGCACTGCGAGTGGTATGCTTTCGCAAAGAATGGGGGCTTTTAAATGCGCCGCATGCAGCTCCCTCAACCATCTCGCGACGATTTCGGGCAAAGAGGCTACGAAGTGCTGGCCGGACACGATCCTGTTCTGAGTCGCTGCTGTGACTAGACGATGTGGGTAGCGAAGCTTTGCAGTCAATGCACACCAGTTCACCACCCTAGCACGTAGAGGCTAGCGTGAAGTCGTCATTAGCACACTTGGAGGATTAGCCGTTGGCTGTGGGTGAAAAGCAAGCCCTCAAACCCCAGCCCACAATCGCAATCGCCGATAATCCGTCAGCGCGTGGCGCGCTCTCAACGTGTGAAGAGCGCCGCGGCGGCGCCGGAGCCGGGTACATCGAGTGGGCGCCACCATGAGCGCTTATGGACGATGGGTGGACGGACGGTAAGAAGGGATCGCGCGCGGTGGTGGGAGGAGGCCAGGGATGGTGTCGAGGGCGAGAGCGCGCGTACACCCAGAATGACTGTGTGTACAGTATACTGTACGTACATGCGAAAGATACCCACGCTCCGCCGCAGGTCTGGCTCACGGCCACCCGGACAGCAACCGCCGCCGCCGCCGCCGAGCATGCTGCCGGCCAACTCTCCCGTATATTGCTCCGCCTAGGCCGAGTGTGAATGCGGCTGTGGGCCAGAGCTGGCAGAGGGCCTGGTCGTGTGGTGGGTGGAGAGCGCTAGACCCTGCGCCAGCAAGACAGGACTGGCCAGCGACATCCGACGACAAGCCCTTGGAGCTCGCCGTCGTACGGGCAGCGCGAGGCAATAGCATCAGACAGAGATCGATAATAGTACTGGCGCGTACAGTACGTGCTGCTGCTGCCACCACCACCAACATCACCGCCACTGGTGTCCGTCTTGACTACTGGTACGCCTGGCACGCGCACCCCCTCGACCAATATTGCCGCCCTCACAATCCCAGCAGCTCGACTCTGACCTGACCATTACGGGACTGGGCTGACTTTTGTTGTGGCCGACTCCCACTGCTGTGTGTGCTAAGAAGAGCGAGTTAGCGAGGCCCTAGCACGGGCCCGCCGCTATCGTGCACAGAAGTCAACGAAAGGCAGGCAGTCGACGCGCGACCAAGCGGGATGAGGGGGCGCCAGCCATAGCTCTCTGCAGGACGCCGGCCAAGCTCAACCTGAGTGGACCGACCTTCGAGCGCCTCAATTGCTCTTTACCCAAGTGATCTCATACTGTATGGAGCTGCTGCAGGCAAAAACCGTGCTAGATGAAACAAGAGCACATGCGGATCCCGAACAAGCGTGCATGACAACCGAGGAGAGCAATGGCTAACGCTTATATTCCCGTTTGGCCTTCCTCTGATCGTTTCCCTTTCTACATTTCGTCGCCTGTGAGGTCTATGTAGACATCGCGGCTTGCCACTCCTCTCGTTTGCACGTGTCAGCATGGTTTCCTGGCTTGTTATCGCCGTCTCTGCATGGTAAGTTTATCTCAAGGCCGCGTGTCTGCTTCTTGGTGGCACAACAGCCACCCTGTGTCACCATCACCCCGTGCATGCCCTCTAACCGTGGTTTTAGGTTGTTTCGATATGTGCGATTAATCGTGAATTGCATTTCTCACTGGACCTACCGTCCAGTCCCCATACCGGACAACCCAACATATACCTCACAAGATGTCACTATCATCTTGCCCACCATCTCGTCCGGTGGCGAGGAACTCGACCGCACGATCCGGACATGTCTGCAGTCGGAGCCCTACGAAATGATCCTCGTCACGATCGACTCCAACGCCGATGCCTTGACGAAACTCGCACACACCATCAACTCGAAGAAATTACGAGTACTCAGTATTCGCGAAGCCAACAAGCGCCGCCAAATGTGCAGGGCAATCCCTGAAGTCACCACCAAGGTCACCATATTCGTCGACGACGATGTCATCTGGCCGAAGAAGGTGATGCAGTGGATGCTGGCGCCCTTCGAGGACCCAAAGATGGGTGGCGTCTGCACCTCACAGAGACTGCAAAGAGGGGAGAATGTCAGTGTGTGGAATTTCTTGGGAGCGGCATACTTGGAACGCCGTAACTTCGATTGCTCTGCATGTCTCCACATCGACGGCGGTCTCCCGTGCCTCTCCGGGCGCAGTGCTGCATACCGTAGTAGTATTCTCCAGGACGAGGCTTTCACCTACGGATTCACCCACGAAGAGTGGCGAACTTGTCAACTCAACGCTGACGACGACAACTTCATCACTCGCTGGCTTTATGCACACGATTGGAAAATCGGCATGCAATATCACAAGGAGGCTGAGGTGCAGACTACTCTCGAGGATGGTCCGAAGTTCCTCAGTCAATGTCTGCGCTGGGTTCGCAGCAACTGGCGCAGCAATCTGACCAGCTTGTTTGTTGAGCGACACTACTGGTGGTAAGCAATCCAACTGAATGGATCAAAAAATGAGGCGGCGATTAATTATCTTATAGGACCCAGCCATGGAGCACATATTCTGTCCTCCAAACGACCGTGACCGCATGGGCACTTCCCTACGATTTCTTCATCTTCTACTCGTGGCTCAAGACGACCGAGCAGTGGCCTGCCGACGAGAGACAGGCGCTCATGATTGCATTGGCAGCATGGACCTTTGTGTTTAGCAAGACTGTCAAACTTTGGGGCCACTTCTTCCGCTACCCAGCCGATGTTGTCTTCATCCCCGTGTACATTGCCTTCGGTTACTTCCACGGATGCATCAAGTTCTGGGGTCTTCTGACTCTCAACGCTGTGAGTAATGAAAACCGTTGAATTAGTCCTTGCATTTGCTAACTTTCTTTTCTCAAGACTACATGGGGTAGCAGAGACGGTGCCGATTCCGACAACCGCGTCCGCATGATCCGTTTGCCTCGCTACGGTTCACCTGATCCTGAGGGACGCAAATCAGAGACCTTTGAGTTCACTGATGAACTACTCCTCAAGCAGGAGTTCCTGCCTGCTTACGAATCACACAGCAAGCACTCCCGCTTGCCCCTAACGACCCGCTTTAACGACTAAACGACTGTTTGCCCTTCCACGCGCGCGCATTCGATACCCAGGCGTCGTCTTCTTTTCTTGCATGCGCGACGCACATAGATGCTTAGATGGAGAGAGACGAGGAGGACGAGGACGAGCGACATTCTTGCCACACGAGCAACAAAGTGTCATGTGGACCGAAAAAGAAAACCTCCGAAAAAAGTCCTCCTGCTTTCAACTCAACTTTTTGCGAACAAAAAATTTCTCTGGCTTGCCTTTCTTGCAATAGCGATGATTCTCCGGCTTGTGCAAAAGCGTTTTTTCTCGGCCCTGCGAAAAAAAAATGGATGGGATACTGCTGGTCTTCAAGAGAGGAAATGGCGGTTTTTCTTTTCGCTTGTCAACACATCGAAGACGCTTTGCCGTCTACATCTCATTGTACTTGTAGACTTAATAATGTTCACACATATCAAACAACGCATTTGCAATCCCACTGTCACATGCTTCTCTCACGGCGGCACTTTTTCCTTTCACAGATCCAATGTTTGACGTCTCGTTTAGCTGCATCATGCTGTGTCACCCCAGGCGGTACCGGTACGTCAGATGCACTCAAGCGAGGCGCCCGTCACCATGCCGTGCCACATGGAGGAGCGGCACATGCTCGTGTTGCCGATGCAAGTAAACGAGTGCCTCTGATTGATGCCAATGGTGACGGCCGGTCACCATGCTGGTCACGATCAGAACGAACACCACTCACCGATCGAGTCGCAACAAGGGATCCTCGACGACCATCACAAAGTACCAAGTGCGGCGCAGGAGGGGGGCGCATATCTGCAGCTGTGCAGAGTATTTGCTTGAGCAGCTCGAGAGGGTGCATCGGCAATAGCACGCGGCCAATCAGCGATTACATCGGGAGAATGGCGCAACCACCAGTACGCCGTGCATGTCTCGCAATAATGTACGTGTTTTAGCCTTTGGTGGCTTGCATGTCACTTCATGCTGTACCTATTGGGGGGGTGGCCGGATCATTCCTACACTTATCGCTCCGTCGTCCGACCAGAGCTCTTCTCGTTTGGCTGTCTGCAAGTGTCGACGAAATTTTCACATGGTGTGCCATCCCGTCGGGTTGCATGGGTGCGTCTGGTTGTAGTGACGCGCATGCAGCAGGGAGCACTGTTGAGTACAGTACTACTGGGGCTCGCGAGGATCTCCGTCAATAATTCAGCCCCAGCGGAGACCTGCGCTGGAGGGAACCATTACTATTGTGTCACAGGGATCAAGGGTCCGTGAGGCAGATCACACTACTCAGATTGTATGTCTGTCATCCTCAGACGCCTCGGGCCGTGAACCATTGGCGGATTCGCGATCAGTCGATTGATCATGACCTTGTATGTTACAGTATTTGCGAGCATAGCCGTTGTGTCGTTTCGACGAGATGCTAGCGACTTTATCGCTGCCACATGTTATGCCGCGCCGGCCAGGCCTCTGCTAGGGAGTAGCCAACATGACTATTGAGACGTGGACTACCGTTGCATTGGGTCGGCCTATCTTCTGTCCGGATACCTGCGTCTGATACTCGAATCCACAAAGAAACTTTTTTTACTCTTCTGGACAGCGCTGAGCTCCATACACGACTCAGCCAGCTTGGCCCTTCCTTCGATGGACTGGCCAACTCCACAGGTGAAGAATGGTGGCTCGTCTAGCGCACACTACGGGACTGCGTATCCGCTCGTTACTTTAGAACCACGACAAACTTCAGCTAACAGCCTCACGAGGTTGGGGTCAGCTGCATCCGGCAGGTCTCTCCAAATCGTGAGTGTGGCCAGGTGTCCTGGCTCCAGCAATGTTATCTTCGATCACCTTTTAGCCACACGGGTGCGATTCGCTCGCCAGCGCGTCAGCAACAACAGTTGAGCTGGCGCTGTGTAGTCATAACGGAAATTTCCACATCCTCTTATACCCTCCCATCGACTATATCTCAGGGTCTCTGCTGGTCTGATAGGCTTCAGCGTTGCGCGAGCTGATACCCGAAATCATCTGCTCATGCGAGTCATAACTTTGCTGAAAGTTAATGTACGCCGTCGAGGGCGCCTTGTACAGATTACGGAATTCCTTCTGCACGTGTAGCCTTGTACCTCCATGCTCAACGTGTCCTTCGAATGCGGCTGCTGCTCCTGCTATAACGAGCCCCGATATAAAATTAATCCGGCGACATATTCACGGAGTTTGCCCGCCTCCGATGAAAAGCCTGGTGGCACCTGACAGGGCTTTCCGGATAACGGTCTAGAGATCGCCTGACTGCGTCGATTGCAAAACGCACCAGCGTAGCGTTACGAGGTACCATCGAGGTTTGCTGTGCATACAGACTTCGGCTCGGCCCTAGTTGCTTCCTTGTGCAGCAAGAAGTGTGTATAATAATGTGGAGATACTGCGCTATCGAGCCTCGGCGCTTCCACATCAACAAGGCTGGACTACTAGCTTGTTGATTGTATAGGACTATAGATACAGTTTACGCTGGGTTCGTGATGCTGCGGAGTAGACACGTAATGGGCGAACAATCACATCCAGACGCACCAAGAACTTGGGGGTCATCAACATACACACACGTTATACGCTACTCAGACTAATCTAAAGACTCTCCTCCAACTCTTTGAGGCCCTGGTATACCTTCTCCCACTTGCTCCATTCCTTGTCGTCTTCAAATCCTCCAGCGATAGGAAGACGCGCACCTTTGGCGCCTCCGAAGTCCCATACGCGCGCGAGAGCCTCCTTCAAGCCCACCACTCCCCATCGAGCGACCAGCTTTTCGCCCTCGCAAATCTTGAACTGCAGGTCACGGAGCTCTTTGATGTTGTCTTTCGTGATGCCGCTGGCAATGGTTTCGTTGAACAAGTTGAAGAGACGGACGACTACACGAGGGAATACACCCGCCAAACCGTCGATAGCAGCTTTGATCATGTCAGTACTCGTCTCAATGGTAAACAGTGCCTGCAGGAGGATATGTACATACCAACGCCTCCGATCGCGAGGACGGGGAGCAGGTTCTGGCCAAGTCCAGTGAACACAGAGAACTTCTCGTGGTCGATGTTAGGCGAAGCCGCAATCAGAGTCTGGTCATCAACAATCCCGTGCGAGAGCTTCGTGCCTACAATGTTGGGGTGGGCAGCAAGCTTCTCGAAAGTCGAAGGCGCAATGTGCAAGTTGTTGGTGACGCCAGGGTAGTGGTAAATCAGTATAGGCAACACGGCCTTGTCTGCCACTGCTTCGAACCATTTCTGGATACCAGTCTGGTTGACAGCTGTAGCGAAGTAGCCTGGACTCAGGACCAACACAGATTCGGCTCCTGCCTCTTTGCTCTCCTTGATCTGCTGGAGAGTTTCTTCAATGTTCTGAGTTGCAGTGCCAGCAATGATGGGTCGGTCTTTGAATCCCGCCTCGTCCAGAGTCTTTCTTTGGCTCTTGATCAATTCATTGCGTTCTTGGTTTGTAATGTGAATGGCTTCGCCAGTGGTGCCCAGGATGACGAGACCTTTAACGCCGCCCTTCACGAGAAACAGAGAGTGCTTGGACTGTGTTTCGAGGTCGAGCGGTGGTGCTACGGGATCGTATGAAGCAGTACCCTCTTTGGCGAAGAAAGTTGGGACGGGGACGTAGATGCCTGCGGGAGGGGGAGATGACATGATTGTGGTAGTGATGGTTATGAATGGCAGAAGTATATGATCAATCGGCAGGTATGTAGTTGAGACAAGAATATACAATGATGAGGGAGATTCGAGGAGCTATCAACATAAGATGTGGTAAGATGCGATTATTGCGTTACCTTTCGTCACTCTCGCATGTCAATCAAAGACCGATTACCGGCACTCCACATTCGTCTCGGTTGTAGCTGACCCGATGGTCCAGAGAGATATGCCGAGCATTCATGTCGACAGACACCTGCGGGCTTTGACCAGATGATAATTACGACGAGAAGTCGTTTCAGAAAGAGTCACATGTTGACTCGAGTACAAGTGGAAGTTTTCTGGTATTTGGGCATCGAGATGCATTTCTTCCTGGTCAAAGGTCTATGCCAAACGATTCAACAGAAGTTTCTACACAGTGGATACCATCGTCATTCAGTGCTCAAGATTCAAAATTGGTTTGCCTCATGTAAGCTGGCAGTATATCTTGAGAAGCCCAGGCAACATACTCGTAGTCTCTTTGTACTTACCGGTGCCATTTGGTACATCTCGGTAGAAGCCGTACACAAACAAATGTTCAAATACAAGAGTCCAATCGTGCATCTCTCAGACGCCGAATTGTTAGGGTTGAGTTAGGGTAAGATGTAAATTGGATCTTTGGCACAGACACATCACATGCACCTACATGTATGAACATCACGAACGAATATATCGATCGAAGTCACCTTCATCATTGGCTTAGTCATAAGTCTTCAGATCAATCATGCTTGGGTAATACGTAAATCTACGCACAGGCTATCTTGAGACAAAAGTCGGGCAAAACCGTTTGCTGCAGTCCTGTGAACTACTCAAAGCCTCAACAGCTACCATTCTCCTTCAATCACATGACTGACGTGGAATTACGTTGCAAGCCACGAGTGAGGTGAAGTCGGGAAGCCGTGCGACGCACTAAGCTTACTTCCAACACTCCTCCACCACCTCGCTCATTCCACCTTCACGTCTGCTTTCTCGCTGTGGCAAAAGAGTCCCATCAGCAAACCACAAATGCCACCCAAACAAGCAAAACGCGTTCGCCAGAAACATGTCGACCTTCAACGGCAAAGCGAAAGAATTCCCTGACATCCGCATCGACCATTTCCGCTCCTCCGGTGACGACACAAGGCTACCACTGGCATTATTCCTCAGCCATGTCCACTCCGATCACCTCGAGGGCCTGGAGTCCTGCAAATCGCCCTTCATATACTGCTCGCCAGCAACGAAAGAAATCCTGCTGCGCCTGGAGAAATACCCACATCGCATGAATTTCGCGAAAGGGATTCTGGAAGCTCGCAAGCAGACTTACAGGCACCTCAAGAAATTGCTCAAGACCATTCCGCTCGAGACTCCCACGGTCATTGACTTGGCGCCTGGGAGGTCCATACGCGTCACTCTGTTCGATGCGAACCATTGCGTTGGCGCGGTCATGTTTCTGATCGAAGGTGGCGGCAAAGCTATATTATACACGGGCGATATCCGCTCGGAGCTCTGGTGGGTGAAGCACCTCGCTCGTCATCCACTCATGCTTGCATACGTCTCGCACGCGGGTAAAGCGCCACTGAAGCAGCTTGACTGCATCTACCTTGACACCACATTCGCGAACAAGCAGAATCCTTACAAACACTTCCCGTCCAAAGCAGAGGGCACGCTCGAGCTGCTGCAGAAGATCTCGCGTTATCCGCAAGACACCATTTTCTACTTCGACACGTGGACGTTTGGCTACGAAGATGTCTGGATGGCGCTGTGCAGCTTTCTGAATTGCCAGGTGCACGTCGATGATTATCGTTACAAGCTATATCGAGCACTCGCGACGGGTGAAGGCGTCAAAGCTGAGGAAGCTGCGCGGTTGTTTGGATATAACTGCGGCAACCACACACAGGAAGGCTGTCTCACTCTTCGCCAGTCAAGACTACATTCGTGTGAGCAGGGCACAGGGTGCGAAGTCTTTAAGAAAGGTACGTTGACACCGACAGTCTACGTGAGTAGGCACTGACAACAAAACAGCCTTCGTACGTATCACCCCGATCATAAGCCGGCACGAAGGCGTAGAAATGGCAGAACTAGGAGCCGGCGGCGGCAAAGGTGATCTCGACCAGCAGCATGAGCTGGAAGTTGGCGATACCAGTGCCCTGGGGATGTTAATGTCGCTTTGTGCCACAAAGATGCAAGATCAGCCAAAGCTTCTGAGCAGTGTCATGGGGATGCTCGCTTCGATCATGCGAGATCCTGTGCGAGCCATTGCTCTTGACTTTACCGCTTTACATCCCGAACAGCTGGCCGAGGATCAGGAGAACATCACTGATTTCGAAGAAATGCCGCTTGAGAGCTTGATACCAGCATTGGTGTCTCTGGCTGGAAAATCAGGGGAGCAAGGCAACGGAGACGCAACGACAACATCAATCGGACAGACAACAAACCTCACAAACCAAAACGCCAACCTCCCGAAACAAATAGTGAGCATTTCGCTATCAATCTTGTTTTCAATCTCATATTGACAACCCACGCAGACCTTCCCCTACTCACGCCATTCTTCGTACGAGGAACTCTGCTACCTCATTGAAGCCTTCAAGCCCAGAGACATCTGGCCCTGCACTGTGGACAAAGTCAATTGGTCCGCAGCCCAGTCGATGAGCTTCCTCTTCGGCCACCTCTACGAAGCACCGTGCAAATTCACGCACGATCAGGCAATGTTCCGCAAGAAGGGCGGCGATGCAGGAGTTGCTCAAGGGCCAGAAATTGATCTTCCAGAAGATCGCAGAGAACCGTCTGGGGAAAGAGTCGTGGATTTTCAGCACGGAGCATTCTCATCTCCATCGGATGTATCGTTGCGCGATCGGTCGAATCCAACGGCCCCCCACATACGCTCGCGGGATCACACAGAGCTGGCACGCGATCATGATACAGCTCCTGTGGTTTCAAACCCAGATCATAATGCCAAAAAGCGACGCCGGTCTGAAGGTCCGTCGGAAAACGAGCACCAATTGCCCTCTATCCAAACAGAGCGCAACGCAGCTCACATATCTGCTCGTCCAACCACTGGATTGCAAATAACATCAGCGACACCACGTGACGATTTGCCACCACTATCTTCGTTCGAATACTCCGAAGCATGGAAGCAGCAAGCCTTCGAAGCAGCCCAAGGCGTAGGCTCGAGAAATTGGAACGACATCACTCTAGTCAGCGTCTCCGGACATCAAGAACGCGAAGAAGAACTATAAAGCAACATTTTAAATGTTCACAATGGCTAGTTATTCATGTCTCATCATGTAAAAATAATAATATGGGAATTCCGGTCTTTCGTCATGACTGTCCCGAATACCATCAACGCTGGAGCATCCGCACACAACGTCTAAGCCTCAGCGGGGATACCAGCAGCCTGCTTAGCCTCGCCCATCTCGTCCCTACCCTCAGCAAAGACCTTGTCAAAGTCGTACTCGGCCCACCTGATATCGGGGTTCAAACCAGCGAACTTCCACACGCCATTGACCTTCTTGTACCAGTGGATGTTGTAGCTGTGCGCGTGGCCCTTGACGAGGATGTGCGAGCGGGTCTCATCGCTGTACTTCTGGTGCGGCACGCGCAGCTGGTGGTAGCCGGTGATCTCGTCGTCGGAGACCTTCTCCCACTTGGTGCCGCCGATGAAGTGCTGGGTCATGAGGCGTGGGTCGCCGAGCACTTTGGGGTCGGAAGCCATCTTGACGAACTCATCGGCGGGCATGGCTTCCCAGAGCTTGTTGAGGAAGGAGCGGTAGTCGATGCGGAGGGTGGGCGCGATGCACTTGGAGAGACGGTTCCAGTCTTTGGTGTCGTAGGAGCAGGCCCATTCGTAGACTGCGGCCATGCAGCCTTGCATCTCTGGGAGGGTATGTTAGTCTTTTGGTCGGACGTGAATGTTCATCAGTGGGTAGACTAGTGTGGAGGTGGTTGGGAGGCGGTTGTCCATCCAGCTGGGCTGAGCAGTAGTTCACGACCCAACGATTGCTTGAAGCGTTCGCTCAAACAATGAGTTATGAAGTGACTCAAGGCTATCCGTGCGGACATTCCAATCTCATGAACTTGTGCTGGGAGAAAGGCCGCGAAGCCGAAACCATCTATTCGCCTCCGGGTGTAAGCGCGACTTACCCTCCAATGAGACGATCTTCACAGGCTCAAGCTGAGATTGTTCGGCCATATTGTCTGATTTCTAATATTTCTGTAGTATTTGAAAAGACTTGCGGTATAGCGATCAATGCGAAGAGAGTAAGAGCAAACGTGAAGTAAGAGTATCAGTGAGAAAACCACACAGCAAAAGTAAAGGCAGCGGTGACGGGCAAACAGGTAGCTTGATATAATATTGAGCTCTCAGCTATGATACTAACCCACATGGATTGCGCAGCACGATCATTGGTGCTTGGAAGTGGTACTAAGGAGTGTGCAGCGCGTCGGACATGTGGTGGGTGCATTGGATGTTGAGCGGGGCCGGAGGCCGTTGGTGGGAGGGAGTACTTCGCTGCTTCACGACGCCGAACGCGAGGGCGAGGGCGAGGGCGAGGGCGAGGGCGAGTGCGAGTGCGTGTAGGACGGACTATTAGTAGTAGTAGCAGCAGTAATAATGTTGGTATTTGATATGTGGGATGCGCGGCTGGCTCGGGGCTCCGTCTGGAGTGAGTTTCGAGGGCGCGTGGCCCCAGGAGTCTCAGGGTCATTGAACGTTCCTGCGCAAGCGGCCGTCGTGAGCATTTCTGCGGTTGTTTGGGACAAGATGTGCGCGCGCGCGAGTGAGTGAGTGAGTGATGAGTGTTGGAGCGGGCGATGATCACAAGTCTGGATGCATCAAGAGGCTGTCTATATATATATATATATATATGCAAGCCAGATGAGAAAACCCTCCTCGTACTTGAACTTTTGAACATGGCGGGGTCTTCTGCGAAAGCGAGCGATGGAGTGAGTAGTGAGTGAGTGATGTTGGTGGTTGCTATTTGCAGATCAGAGTCCGGTATCAAGATTATTATTATTATCAAGATTATTATTATTATTATCAAGATTATTATTATCAAGAAGATTATTATTATTAGTCTAGCAACAAATGCATGATGCTCCTCCTCCCATCGTCTCATCTCATCTCGTCTCGCCCCCCACACCAAAGCTATTAGCCCACTGCGCCCCATGAGAGCTGCCCCGGCAAACCATCGTCCATGTCCTTGTCGCGCATACTCTCTCTCGCGAGAAAGTGCCTACGTACATGTACAGTACAGTATGTAGGAGGTACCTTATATCGTCCAGGCTTCATCACGACGATCGATCGCATATGACGTTTCGCGAACCAAATTCCACCTCACCTTTGAGAACCCCACTGCTTGGAATCCAGAAAACCAGTTTCTCAGAAGGTGTACATGGATGGTATTTATTGTATTCAGCTTGTTACATGTAGGTACACTCATCACCCATCTCCCTCCCTTGCAAACCATTCTCTTGTCATCATTCCACTCCCTCACCACCTAGCCCATCCACCCAACTCCACAATCGCGCAACCATGGACCTAATAATGGGCCTGGCAATCGCCCTGCCCGTCGTCTCCACCACCGCCATCGGCACCGTCACCGGCGTAGGCCAGGGCGTCGCCGAGCAGCGCCGCCAAAACGAAGACAGCAACAACCAAACCCGCATGATGAAATTCCACCTAGACGTGCACCTCGACGCCCGCACCTCGCGCTCCAAGTCCCCCGCCGCCAAACTCGCCAACCGCATCGTCACCCTGCGTGACGACAAGCTCTGGCTGGACCCGCAAGACCACGAGACCGGCCAGCCCGCCGACGAGAACAAGCACCCGTTCACGGGGTTCTTCGTCGCGTACCCGGACAGCGACAGGGAGTACACGCGCGGGCTGGTCAGCACGATTTCGCGCGATCCGCCCGTGCTGAATTGGGTCTACGTCGACAAGGACACGCTGGAGTGCAAGTACTCGAGCCGGACGGGCAGTATTGCGCACCACGTCGGGAGCTTCGATTGGACTACTGAGGAGCCCGTGGACAGCGCGATCACGCTCATGGACTGGGAAGGCTTCGTAGCCGTCCAGGAGCCCGACAATAAAGGTTGGGCGCTGTACTTCGATTACAACGACGATGGGCTCAAAGACGTAAAGAATGGGCGGAGCAGTTGCGAGGTGAGCTTGATGCGGCGCTTGCTGGACAAGCAGGACTTGAACAAGTGGGGATTGAAAGAGGAGGGTAATATCGGGTTCAAGGCGACCAAGGAGGTTTGAGGTGTTGCCAGTTTGGCGGCGAGCCTGGGAGAGACGCACAGATACCGCGCAAGACATCTGCTGCTTGCGGACTCTGGCAGATGCCATACTGCGTGCTCTCAGCAGTGTGCGCTGTGCATGCTACCTGGGCCGAATCGGCCATCCACAACTCCTGTGCTGTTGATCGTTTCGACGCAAGCTCCAAGCACGCGTGGCGTGCTCGTACCTGGTCGAGTGTGTCGAGGAGGTCGGCCTGAGGTCGTTTCCAGTCGTTGAGGGGCAAAGTGTAATGCGGCCGATGACCGCGAGCAGACGCTGTGGTTATTGTGGCCATCGAAGCACAAGTGTAGTTGCAGGCCAATGACGTTGGCTGGACAGCGAATGCTCATGACTTGGTACGCGAGATTGGCTTGCCGTCATGTACATTAATGGGTCGAGCAAAGCACGAAATGCCAATGCTGCTCGTTCATTGGAGTGTGCAACTTATGCGGTGCCGTCCAATAAATTGCCAGACACGCACAAGATCAGAGTCGATCGCAAGTCTCAGCGGAGCACATGTAATCACGAGACGGAAGTCACGAGAATCAGCAACGTTTGAATTGAATAAGGATATCACAAGCGATCATAGTCAGCCATCAACGCCATACGACCTAGAGCGTAGCGCTCACTCGTAGCAAAGGTGTTCGAACAAGCAAAGAACATTCACTGCCTCTTAGCACTTGTGTCAAGCACATTCTCAGATGTCCATGACCATCTGGTTCTCCTTGTCCTCGTCATCAAACTCCCCAGCTTTGACAAGGGTACGGCCGGCGGCCTCCTTCGCCTTCTTGGAGCCTCCAGACGAGGCTCTGCTCACCTTGCGATGCGGCTTCCTGGCACTGGCGTCTTTCTTCTCCGGGGACCCATCGTGTATGTTCAGTGCTTTCAGAGCCGAACGCGTGCGCTTGCGTCCAGGGGTCTCGCCAGGACTGTCGGAAGAAACGGACGACTTTGTGTCATCCGTGACCGGCGACACTTGGTCGTTGTCGTGTGAGCCGAGGATTGTAGAGAGGAAGTCACGAGCTATTGTTCAAGTCAGCTAAGACCCTGCAGATTGGAGGAGACGGCTGGATGACACACGCTTCATGGGCGAAGAACCTTCCTTCCTGCCCTTGACATTCGCGGATGGGCATGCAGGATTACCGTGGATGACCACGCTAGAATCATCCACTGACGTGCAGCTCGGAAAGTACGTGCAGCCAGTGTGCATGCTGACATCCGAAGACCCACGAGAAGCGTTGTACAGGGCTGATTCGATGCTCTTGGGGCCATCATGAGCATGCTGGTCCGTCTCGCCAGCTTTGGCGACCAGTGCGTGAAGTGGCAACGGAGGTGGCGGCATTTGAGTTGAGCCCGTCGACTGCGTCTCAGCCTGCTTTGATGGACTCATTGCGACAATCAGCTTCTGGAGTTGATCGCTGGGCAGGCGAATCTCAAGCTGAGTCCTTTGTCCACGAAAGGGCTCATGCAAAGAGGGGAGTGCCACGGACCCAAAGATGTTCTGAAGGTCCTGTCCGCTGATGGTTTCGGAGAGGGCTGGGTCGTGGAAGCCTTGCATGTTGCTTGCCTGTAGTGTGTGGAAGTCGTAATGGCTCAGAGCTGGTGTTGGCGGTGGCGGCATGGGAATCCCACACATGGGAGAGGATGCAGGTGCACTGCTGTTGCTGTATGTGCGTCTGTGGGCGACATTGCCAAGTCCGTGAGCATTACCTGGGTCAGTGCCGATGGCATTGGCCTCCGAGTGGAGCGGTTTCTCAAACATCTTCGGATTTGGCCAGGCAACGCCAACACGCTCTAGGTGGGCTGTACGACTCGTCGTCAGTTCCATGTCTCGATAGTCTGGGAGAGGAAGAGGAGGAGGAGGAGGGGGCACGATAGTGACAGATGTGCACACCAAGTCGTGTCACGAGCTTCTTGAGAGACATGAGCACAGGAGACTTACCAATCGGTGCTGGGAAGAAGGCAAAGCACACAATGGTGGACAAGGTGGTGAACACCATCTTGCCACCCAGCTGCTCTTTGAACCCAGCAGCCAGCTCCACCTTGATGCGGCCTGCAGAGTCGGCGGCGTCCCAGTCACGCTGCGTGATTGCAGACTTGCGCCAAGAGGGCCAGATCAGCTCATGAGTGAAGGTGTTGCCATTGCGGTCGGTGGTTGTGCCGGTCGCTGTCACGTGTCAGCATACCTTGCAAGCACAAGTGCTAGCTCGATCGGACAACTCACAGATGGCTTGCGGCCATGAGCAGGTGTGCGGGTAGACCTGCGTTCTGCGGATGTCAGTTGACCCGTCATTCATCAGTCTGGAGTGAAAGACACTCACGCGACGGTCTGGCCGTCCACTATGACCTTGATCTGCCACATGGCACGATCCCCAAGACCGGACAAGGCCAGTGACCCGACGTGAATCGGACGAGTCCACGAGTGGAGAGAGATGCTGAACGGACACCCATCAGGAACTCCAGGCACGAAGCAAGTGAGCAACGGCTTCACAGTCGGCACTGCGGTCCATGTCAGTCAACCGTATTCAGGAGCCCTGACAGTCGTTCAAGGCTTTGAACGAGGAGGACATACTATTGCCACTGGCCGAACCGCCCTCTTGCACGGCGTAGCAGGTGGTCTTGAACTCTTTGAATGGCACTTCGCAGTCCTTCGGATACAGAAGGATGTCCCAGTCTTGGTAGCGCATGGCGTCTGGCTTGCTGGAGGGATTGCTGTGTTTGCGGTGGATGTAAGTGAAGAATGAAGCGCGCGCAATGCCGTGTAGTCAGCGATGCACGTGGATGTATTGGCGGTGGAGGGAGAGGATTGATTATTTGTCAAAAGGTCAAATGATTGAGAAATGCTGAAGGTGGCAGGCGCGCTCTCGGCGTACTTTGGGAAGGCACATCATGAAGCAGGCACGATCCTCAGCCACGCTTGCGCTGCGCACAAGGCGAGCGTAAGGTATGTAGCATATACGCAGTGCTGTCAAGCCTTCGCAACAATGTAGTGCGAACCTGCGCTGCATAGTATAGACGCCAGGAGGCATGGCCAGCGTCCGCTACGGTTTCGCATTGCTGAGTCCGTGGAGCGAGTGCACATGTGAGCTATGAAGGTGTCAGTCAAGTCACGAGCTCGAGGCAGCCTGCGAACCATACTGTATCCAAATCATGTCAGTTCATAGATGATGCGTATGAGACAGACACGCTTTAATTGCCTTTGATATCGAATACGAAAAGATAGAACTTTTTATCAAGTGAAAAGAAGTTGTGGAACAGACGGCAACTCACAGCAAAGAACCCGCTCCACTGTGTCGGCTCGCAACGACATCATGCTCCAGACAACAACAACAACAACAACACAAAGCCATCCTCAACCCTTAAACTTACACACAAGTGATTTACACGCAGGGTAACACCATAAAAACATCGCTTTTCGTCAACAAGCAGATCGAATTCAGAGTGGAAGAAGACACGCAAGAACCAATAATGGAGAATTATAAAAAAGCAAGAATAATCATTCGCAACCTCAAGAAAGAAGCAGGTACCTAGTCAGACACAAGGTCATCAGGACATCAGGTTGCAAAACCGTAGTAGCAATTCTCCCTCCACCGCAACGACCAAAGCAGACGCAAGCAAACAAAAAAGCAAGCAAGCAAGCAAGCAAATTGACCGCCAGTCCCCGCTTGCCCGCCCCCCGAAACACAAAAGAAGTTCTTTTTTCATTTCGCCTCTCCCTCGCGCCCGCCGTGTGAGAATCTTGCTTAGAAAGAAGCCAAAAGCAGAAAACCGCTGGTGATTTTCCATCGTGTCGAAGAGTAATAGTACTAGTAAAGTAGGTCATTCGTGGTTTCGTTCCGTTCTCGTAGCGAGGCGTTCGCAGCAAAGGCCCATACGCAGTGGCTGTTGTAGTGATAGCAACGCTAAAGTGTGCTGGTGGCAAAAAAAGGGAAGGGAAGTAGGAGAGTGAAAAAGAAGCATGCAAATCCGAGAAATAAAGGGCATGTCTTGGTGTGTGTCGTCGTGAATGGTGATGAATTCCCTTTTGATTTTTTGATTGACCAACTCCCGCTAAAGTGCAACCTCACTCAAGGCAAGAAGGACGCAGAAAAGACGCTTTACTGGCGCGGCGCAAAGTTGCCGTACGGGTTGTGCGGCGGCATGCCCATGGAAGGGTAGACTGGAGGTGGTGGCGCAGGGCGGTAGGGAGTGCCAGCAGGGCCAGAGTTGTTCTGGGAGCGGCCCCAGCTAAGACGGACACGGGAGTTACCGATGGGGTAGCCCTGCATCTGGTTGATGGCCATCTCGGCAGCGTGGCGTTGGACGAACTGAACGAAGCCGCAGCCCTTTCCGGGAGGGATCTTGACGTAGGTGATCTCGCCGAAGCCCTGGAAGAACGAACGGAGCTCGTCCTCGGTGACGTAACCGGAAAGGCCACCGACGAACACAGTGGTGTTGTTGGGGTCGGTGAACTGGTTCATGGGCTGAGGGGCACCGTAGTAGCCGGCCATGGGAGGAGCACCCATGGAGTACATGCCCATGGCGTTAGGGCCACCAGGCATGCCGCCCATACCGGGAGCGCCAGCGGCGCCGCTCTTGTTCTTGGGAGTGGCGGTGCTGATGCGCATGGGCCTGTTGCCGCAGTATACACCCTGCATCTCGCGGAGAGCGAGCTGCTGGTCGCCCTCGTCGGCGAAACGAACAAAACCGTAGCCTCTGGAGAGACCGCTGATAGGGTCGGTCATGATCTTGGCGGACTTGCAAGAGTTGTACTTGGTCTGGAAGAGCGACATGAGAACGTACTCGTTGACCTCAGGGCCGAGGTCGCCGACGAAGATGGAGAACTCGGGACCACGGTCGTCACGGCTGCGGTCGGCGAGACCACCGCCAGAGGCCCAGTTGAGCTTGAATTGGCGGTTGCTGTTAGGAATGACCTGGCCGTTAAGCTGGAGGGCCTTGGAGGCGGCATCGGGGCTCTCGAAATCAACGAAGCAGTAGCCAGCGTTGCTTCTGGTAGATTCCTGTCAGCTTCCACGTACTGGATATCTCAAGTGTATTTTGCGCTTACCCCGAAAACTTGTCGCGGATCATCTTGACGTTGACCTGGTAGCCCATGCCGAACCAGACAGTGCGCACAAAGTTCTCATCGATCCAAGGTTCGAGCTCGCCCATCCTAGATATCCGTCAGCACCCGGTCGCATTTCACGTTGTGTCGCATCCACTCACCAGAGCGTGGTCTTGCCCTCCTGGGGCTGGCCGCCTTGAGCGCCAGGTGTGCCCGAGGTCGGGGCGCCCTGGAACTGACCCTGAGGCTGTGTCTGGTCCATCTGCTGGCCCATCTGTTGCTGGCCCATTTGGGGCTGACCCATCTGCTGGTTCATCTGCTGCTGGTCCATCTGCTGACCCATGGGGTTCTGTTGCTGATCGGGTCCGCTGGTGGCGCCAAATCCACCGTGCTCCTGTGCGGGCTGTTGCGGCTGTGCACCGGTCTCGCCGAAAGCAGGGTAGCTCATGTTTGCGAAAGTTGAGTGGTGAACGTGGGTGGAAGAAAAATTGGTTTGAACCTGAGGTGGTGGTGGTGATTAGTTAAGTAGATTTTTAAATTGGCGAAAGGCTGGATGACGCGCAAGTGCATGCGCCATGTGAAAGTCGTGCGCACTCACGTGGTAAAGTTAAGGATGCTCAAACGATGATCGGGTCGCAGTGACGAGATCAATCAATGGCGCGCGTGAAGGTGTGGACGTTGCGAGGTGAAGCGACGCAAATTGAAGCACAAGTAGCCGCTTGTGAACGTGAAGTCGCGCGAAACCGGAATTGGATGGTGGTGACGAGGGAATTCGCAGAGCTCGAAACCGAAGGAGTGGTGGGAGCAGTGTGTCGCAATAGAAGCAAGCAAGCAAGTCTGTCGGAAGGGAGGATGAATCTGTAACAACGCGCGTGAGCCAAGCGTCGCAACGGGTAGTGCAGCGAGAGGGAGGGCGAGTGAGTGTGAGTGGGACAAGAGTAGCAAGGCGTGTGCAAGCCGGAGTCGGGGTGTGTGCGCTCGAGAAGCGGAAGCCTGCGACGGGCCGTGGTTGGGCGCAGGACAATGGCTCCGCGGACAGCAACAGGCGCAACGGCGATGCAGGAAGTTAGGTGAAGGATAGGGGGTGTGTTTGAGAGGCGGGGGTGGCGGTGGAGGAGGAGGTGGAGGAGGAGGTGGTGGTGGTGGTGGAGGAAGTGAAGAGACGGACGAGCTCGGTCATGTGATCCGGCATGCTGGACGACACAGCGGCTCAAGCTGTTGCGCCGCATAGTTTCAGTGCGTGCGCGTGCGACGCCCAGCAGCTGACGGCGATGATGATTCCGCGGCGGGCTGAGCTGCAGTCGATGATGTGCGGACAAGGATGTGCTTGAGCCGCGTCCGATCGCCCTCCCGACCCGCTGGGCCCAGTGTGTAAATGAAGCATTTTGGCGCTGGGGGGCGGTGCTGGTACTGGACTGAGCTGGTGTCTGCTGTCGCCATCGCTAGAGCTATCGCCGCCGCCATTGAGAGTAGCGCGAATGACGGAGCGAAGCGAAAGGAGACAATGCACAGCGTCCAGCCAAGCAGCACCAAGCACACGACGAGGCAAGGAAGGATGTGTATGGTTGGATGGTGATGGGCAGGAACATGCACTTACCGAAAGACTTAACCGCAGAATGCAGGAACGCGGCAGGGACAGGTCAAGTAGATGTAGTAGTAGTCAGGTAGGTTCAACTCCTCGCAGAGAACGCCGGGGGCAATTGCAAGCAAGCAAGCAATAAGAGCGGGAAAACGGGGATGCGAATGAGACGGCGCGGAGACTAGGTCTTGATGGTGGTGGGAGGAGGGAGGGAAAGAGAGGAGAGAGGAAGGGGAGTGAGTCGCGATGATAGAAACCCGCCGAAGGGCAAACCACGCGCGCGCCAGCCAAGAGGCGGGCAGCATCGTAGCCAACAAGACACCAGCACCGAGCAGAGGCAGCAGCAGCAGCATCATCATCATCATCATCATCATCATCATCATTGCACACACACACACACACACACACATTACTTCGGTCCCAGAGAACCTGAACCTACACCATCCGCTCGCAAGTGAGCTGCACGGCATCTCAGCCTACCCCGCGCCTGTCCAGTGAGATGAGGGCTATCACCGTCCACTAGAGCTACCTTACTTGTACCAGACACGAGAGCGAACGGTGGTCGATGGGGAGCTGACCTGTCCGATCTGACATCACGTGTCCTTTTAACGCACATGTACATAGATAGCTAGGTACGCATGAACGTTCGTTAGGGAGCTTATACAACGAGGCCTACTGTCGCCATCACCACCAACACCTCTCATGTCACTCTCCATAGCCATCAATAGACCACATCCCCTCTATCATCCACCTTAGCCTCTACCTCCCAGCGCCCAAGCCATCCTTCGGTGTCCCATTTCCCAAATCCCCCGTTAGAACCAACCAGGCCTTCCCGGAAGAGATCTCGCATTGGGCAACCGCACGCCCCTAATAACGCCCACGCCCAACCTATATCTGCCACGACCGTTGCGACATATCGACCCTTCCCGATCGCTGACACACGGACTCGGAATCTCAATCTCACTACTGTGCCTACGCACGCGCAATGGTAAAGTTGGTCCGAATTGCATCTGCGGCAGATGAGCATGTCTCACTTGTCGGAAATTAAGCAAAAGCTTGGGCTGGCTGCTTACCATGCATGGTGAGGTGGCTCATGTCGCTGGACGTTGGGAGGTTGCGAGAGTGTCACTTCGAAATCACGTATGCTTTTGGTCGCGATCATGTACACAGGCATCGTATTGGTGGTTAAAATGTATCATCTTTGACATGTTTCCTGTAGAGCTAGCTCAAAAGACACCACTGTTTGTCGCACAACACGAGCGCCATCAATCGAAAAGACGCACATGATAGGAAGCCTGAGGACTAGGAGAGATGCAGAGAAAGCAGGTTGATGATCACTTGAGAATTTCCGCAAAAGACAAACCCCACTTGCTCAGTCCTGCCTCATTCCGCCACGCTCTGCCAAAAGTTCAAAGGGGGCCCAAAAAAAAACAAGGAAATCGCACGACCCGTGTGAGAGCGGCTGAGGCCGCATTTCTCCAGCACAGGCGGCGCCGCTACCATCGTAACACGTTCGATTTGGTGGATTTAAAGGAGTGTATGCATCTACTGCGCAGGCTTGTCTTCGGTGCCAGCAGGTGCGTCGGCGGTGTCCTTGGACTCGGGCTGGCTCTCGGTAGGTGCAGCGGCAGTCTCACCCGAAGGCTCGGCCTCGGAGGAGGTCCAGAGAGTCTAGTGATGCAGTTAGTACGTAGATCATGCATGTTGCAATCAGCAAATGCAGCTTACCAGGTTGTCGCGGAGCAGCTGCATGATGAGGGTGGAGTCCTTGTAGCTCTCCTCGGAGAGGGTGTCGAGCTCTGTTAAAACAGTTCGTCAGCGTTGTCCATCATACGTCTCTGCAAATATTCCACGCACCAGCAATGGCCTCGTCGAAGGAGGTCTTGGCCATCTGGCAGGCCTTGTCGGGCGAGTTCAGGATCTCGTAGTAGAAGACCGAGAAGTTCAGGGCAAGGCCGAGGCGGATGGGGTGGGTGGGAGCAAGCTCAGTGGCGGCGATCTCAGTGGCAGCCTGGTAAGCCTCGAGGGACTTGTCGGCGGAGTTCTTGCGCTGGTCGGCCATGGCGAACTCGGCGAGGTAACGGTGGTAGTCACCCTTCCTGTAAGCGGAAATTCGATGGTCAGCCTTGCTATTGCCGTATCGTATCATTTCCAAGTGTTTGACTCACATCTTGTGGTAGAAGACCTTGGACTCGCCGCTCTGGGCAGAGGGAATCAGGTGCTTCTCGAGAACCTCGAGGATGTCCTCGCAGATCTTGCCGAGCTCGGCCTCGATCTTCTGACGGTACTCCTTGATAAGGGCGACCTGGGACTCGTTGCCCTTGCTCTCCTCCTTCTGCTCGATGGAGGTGACGATGCGCCACGAGGCACGGCGAGCGCCAATGACGTTCTTGTAGGCGACGGAAAGAAGGTTCCTCTCCTCGACGGACAGCTCCTGGTCGGCGGAGGCGACAGCCTTCATGTTCTCGACCATCTCTGCGTAGGTTGTCAGTAAGCGCATGCGATAATATTCATTCAGACATTCACATACCCTCATAGCGCTCGGCCTGCTCAGCGAGCTTCGCAAGGTAGACAGAGTTCTCGTAGCTCATTGTTGCGGTTTTTGGATGGGCTACAAGTTTATGGTCAGCCTTGTTGCTCCTTGTCAAATGCCGCGATCCGTGAGGTGAAGATGGCGTGGCCGTTCAAAGCGTATGTTCAGGCGCGCGTAGTGAAAGAGCATGTGTGCAGCTGTTCAGAGGCTCCGACAAGTCGCGCGTCGATATGGGGACTCGTGTGTTGACATGGGCGGGCTATAGGCGTCATGGAGTCGGCTTGAGCGATAGCAGCAGCAGTAGCAGCAGCACGGCGCACCGCAGCGTTCCTCCGTCGACGTGCCATCCTCGGAGTCTCTTGAGGTCCATCGCATTGCCAGGCATGCCAACGACCACTCTGCGACATGCCATCATCGTCGTCGTCGTTGTCGTCGTCCAGGGCTGCGGAACGTTGCTCTTGGCGGACAGGGTTTTGCAGCGGTGAGGGCGGTGGGGTGGGAGGGAGGGCAGTCTTACGTTGGGTGGTTGTTGGTAGGAGATGATAGAGCCTTGGACGATGGCAGGGCTAGCGTGGGAAAGGATTGTGTTGTGGTGAGGGCGAGCGGTGGTGGTGTGGTGGTGGTGCGGGTTTTGGCGGGTGTGAGTGGCTTCGTGCTGGCGAGGCAGTTGCAGTTCAGGTCGAAGACGCACAGCCCTGGCAAGCAAGCAAGCAAGCACGACTTGCGTCACACACAGAAGTGCCTCGCGCCTCACCGCAACCTCTCAGCCAGCGAGAGGGCGACCCCTCGCCTCTAGTGGGGTATGGAATAAGACCGGTCAGAAAAACGGTGCGGTTCCCAGACGCGCGCACTTCTATTGACGCCTGTCGATCCGAGTCCTGATGCGTGTCATCGCGTTGCGGCATGTGCCTTTTGCGTTACAGTCTCTCTGCTATTATTCACTCAGAGCCATTTGTCTCTGCCTTGCGAGTGTTCGCATCCCATCAACAACGAGCCCGGCCTAGCCTCCCTTTGCCCCCCAAACCCTGAGAGGGGGTGATCCCGGCACACGCGTGGGTTTAGCTTACCATTCGCGGCGGCCAATGACGGCTCCAGACAGGGCGGCTTGGGGATACGCGATGTTTATTTACAGGTTGAGAAGCATAACGCCTCGAGCCATGTGACCAATACCGCGTGGGATTCGAAACAAGAATTCCTCCCTCCCCGGCAGGCTCCAGAATATAACAGCTGGACACCTGGTTACTACAAGCTGAATATGTTCACTGGTAAGGGGTTGCAGTGAGCTAGTGGCCATCCTGCTTGGGAAATTGGTTCTCCTATGCGGACCAGAATCAATGGAATATCGCACATCTTCTATACCAGGAACTGCCAGCGCTCTGAACCATCTATGTGCACTGTAGCAGCTCAAACCTATCTCTACTCTGTACAAAATGCCCATGCCGCTTCGTTGAATAACCGTCAAAACTGCCTCATAACGTCATCCCAGCGAGCATCCAAACTGCTCACTTCAACATCGCCGAAATGTGAGGGTTGATCGAATACTTCTTCAACACCTCCCGATCCACACCCTCTGCACCCGAGATCTGGCCAAGGCAGACGTCCTTGGGCGCATCACATAGACACTTGAACGGCTTTCCCATGTTCCACTCGGTAGAAGGGTAGAAGAACGAGAGGTCCTCGCCGGCCTTCATATCGCGGTCTGCAACCACGCGAAGCTCGCCAGCAACGCCGTTCTCGCCTGCTGTCGGTATAGGCTCGCCTTCGCGGATCGGGTATTCTGTAGCTGAAGGGTATTTGCCGTCTGGACCTGGCGAGACCATGCGGAATTCCACGTTGGGCGAGCAGGAGTGGTTGATGTAGAGCATGGGGCTGTTCAGCTCGATGTGTGAACTGGGTCCGGTCTGGACTGAAGACCACGCTGGCTTCTTCAGTGGTGTGTGAGTGGTGATGTATGCAATGAGCTGGCCTGCCTTGAGATCAACCTTGGCGCGGAGTGAGTTTGACAAGCCGTCTTCGCCGTGAGAGTGGTAAGTGAAGTACTGGTCGAGACCTAGCGAAGTGATGGGGTAGGCAGGTTCTGTCTTTCCCTGCGAGGGATCAACGATGTCGCCGTTCATGAAAGGAGCCATTGTTGCGTTGGACAAGTGTGGAGGTTGTTTGTGGTATCTACCTTTTGATACCCTCGAGGGTGGGTGAGGGCTTTATGGCATCTTTGGAATGCTGCGCTTGGCACCTGGAGGCCTCTGCGTTCACTGAAGACCCGGACGGGTGGGCATCGACGTACGTGGACGAGCGGATGCTAGGAAAAGTTACTGGGCAGAGTGGGTTCAGGCATGTGGAGGAGGCAGCCAGAACCAGAGCCCTGCCCCGCAGTCACAGTGAAGGTCGCGTCGGTTATGTTTGCATGGGAAAGACATGAAGCCGATGGTCAGCTCTAACTGCCGTCGGCATTGTTTAAGCTTAACCTTGCAGTTTCCTATGTTGTTTGAAAGCTGTCGCAGGTTCATGAACATTTCTCTTGGGTGTTTTGCTCGGTATACATCAACAATGAACCGAGGTAGGCAGGCGATCTGGTATAGCGATGATAGGGAAACTTCCTTTCACGTGGGGGACAGATGCACGTGCGTCTTTGACAAAGCCGAGACCGAGGTGGTCGATGGAGTGAGGTAATCGTCGGTTCTGGTGCGGCATTGCATCTTCACCAGTGTATGTCAGAACCGACTCGAAAGTGCTGGGTATCAGGCTGAAGATGCAGATTACTGGCTGAGGAGTGGCTCGTTGTCTGGCGTTCAGATTATTAGATTCAACCGTCAACAGCGGGCGTCTCGCAAGGATGGCCAACATTTCTAACTCATGATCAGAAAGGCGTCTCTTCGGCGCTATGATGTGGCGTGTATGTGAGCAGTCATGTGGCCGAGATGCGTGTGTTCAATGCTCCGTAGTGGAGGCTGGTCTCGACTTCGACGATCACGCAGAGATCTCCTTCGGCCGTAGCAGTCATCATGCGAACAGGACCTGCGGGACTTTGTGTCAAAGAGCAAACCTAAGCTACACGATAGGGGCGACTGTTTGTAATTTCAGCCTCTCCGTGCGCAAAAGAGAGAGTCTCAATGTAGTGACCGTATACCTCATCTTTCGAGTCCGTGTACCCAAGTCTACGTATGTGCAGCCTAGCTATCTCTTTTGTGTCAGTACAAGCGCCTATAGGACACCAACGAGTAGTTCGGTATCACTACACTATTGACTCTGCACGTTGACTATAGGAGCTAATATACAGATATCATTGAACATAGGCATTGAGCAATCTTAGTTACCATTGAGACGGCTTTGCGTACACAAACTTAAGCACAACTGCAACGCGACCCTCCGCAATTCGAGATGACTTCGCGCTAAGATCGTCGTCGTCAATAAACAATCGTGTTGATAGAGAACCAGTACTGCACAACACTTCACTCGCCAAACAATCGCCCCAGCATAGCCACTGCCGGCTACCTGCTGCACACAATGGACAGTGAGTCATTGCGGACAGCGTCCACATATCTCAACAACCTCCTCCTCGCCCGAGGTCTCCTACGCAACGGCGCCGACGTTGACTTCGTACGGCCTTCACGCGAGTCTCGCGCACAAATCATAAACCTCGTCCACGACCTCGTACTTCGCTCGGACCGCGACAAAGACCGTAATGAACACCTGTCTTTCACTTTGCGTGGACTGCGTGCCGAGGACACACGGAAGGACGCCGAGATCGAGCGGTTGAGAGTCAAGGGCGAAGAACATGCAAGAGAGGCTGTGCAGGCGCGGACCGCCGAGCGTGTCGCGAAAGATGAAGCCAAGAAGGTTGAGAGGAATGTCAAGGGCCTACAAGAGCAGGTGGCGAGACTAAAGACTGCGCTTGCGCAAGTCCGGACACAATGCGCGAACGACGTCAAAAAGAGAGATCTTGAGCTTGCCAGGCTGAAATCACACCTTCAGGATCAGAGGCGGGGCAACAGGGCTGGTGTTGTAGCGCCGAGCATGACCCTCAGTGGTAGTGGGAGACGACAACATGAGGGTTCCTCGAAAGACTTAGGGGACCCGGAATACAGCTTGAAGCAGGAGACCACCGCATTTTTGACGCAACTTAGTCAAAGCTTGAGCGACGAGAACGACGGGTTAATTGGACTACTGCGCGAGGCACTCACAACAATGAAAGAGCTGCTCGGACTACCAGCCAACACGCAAGTCATGGCCGACAGCGCGATTGGCAGTCGTGGAAGTGGCGATGACATCGCAGACGGAGGGCATAACATCGTCCATGCACTACCAGCATCATATGAGACTCTGGCGACGGAACTTGACAACACTCTTGCGCATCTCAGAAAGATACTTACGAACCCAAACTTTGTGTCTGTGGAAGAGGTCGAAGTACGAGACGACGAAATCGTGCGGTTACGACAGGGCTGGGAACACATGGAGAAACGCTGGCGAGATGTTCTTTCCATGATGGATGGTTGGAGACGACGCATGGATACTGGTGAGACGCTGCGATTGGAAGACTTGCAGCAAGGCATGGGTCTAGTCTCACCTGCTCGGGATGAGCAACATGTACGAGGGGAAGACTACGAAGACCCCGATCAGAGTTTCGTCGATGGCGATATGAGCGAAATCCAACTGCCCAACGACGATGTTGACATGGATGAATCGAGCATGCTCATGGATGCACCTCAGCGCTCTGGCAGCCTGGCGGTGTTGAGTGCGTCGAAACGAAAGCGGAACATCCTGGAGCCGCCTGCGTCGTTTGATCTCCGCCCACCCGGCACAGTGCAACGATCGAATGCGAAGACAAAGACACCAGGATCGTCACGCCCAAACTACGACGATGAGCAAAATCCTGAGCTTGAAAAAGGTGGCTTCAGCGAGCAGCCTTCAGAAGCGCGGATGACGCTGCACGAGAAGCTGGACGCTGTTGCTCGTGAAGCGGCCGACGCCCAGACCCGCAAACAAGGCAGTATGCCCGCTCTCGACGGGGCAGCCGACGAAAACGACGAGCTGCAAGACGATGATACCCTGGGCCAGATAGTGAGCCCGGTAAGAAAGACGAAGATCCGAGGGAGAGCCAAGAGGAGAAAAAGCACTCTTAGCCGAGAAGAGTTAGCGGAACTTCTCGTTGTCGGGGACGAGGAGTAGGCTTTGTTGTTTGCACGATGAGATCTCGTTGTCACGAATACCTGCTCGTTTTGGATGTTCAAACGATTGTATCTTATACTGATCACTATTAATTACTTTTATGACCAACCCACAACAATATCCTTCCTCGCCTCATCAATCTTACACTCGAGCGAGAGTCTATCTGGAGACTACGCCTCTATCCCGAGATGCAGCAACGAAAGAGGCACGCAAGCGAGCCCTTGGGCTACTGTACCTTCAGCCGTTCCAAGCAGGGTTTGGCCTAATTCCGGTCACTTCGTAGAGCCGATCGTGCACTCCTGCGCGCACACTTGTGGGTACCTCCAGAGTTGACATCAAAGTGTCATCCGGGGTCATTGGTATTGTCTTGCGCATAGACGCTGACACCAATGCACGCTTGGCATGCGTGAACTAGCAGCATATATGCGCATGTGCGGGCAACGGCCAAAGATAACAACAACAACAACGAGAGGTGTGCTACATGCAAGACATCACGCCCTGATCCTTGCCGGACGTTCAGCTTCCTCATGCGCTGCAAGCTCTCACTGGGCGAGCAGAAAGTGGGGCGCTCACGCTGCAAGCCAATGAGGAGCATCTTCTAACCGCGAACCTCACGCCTCCATCTGCACACACTCCCACCACCTGCCGTCTGCCCCGTCGTCGCCGTCCACTCGAGGATTTCTGTTAGCGCTGGCATGCGAGCTTCCGATAGTCGCATTGCACTGCATCCACCGCGCACCTGTTCAGCCTGCCATCTCCTCGCCCGTTAGCATAGAGCATAAGTATACCAGCCCATGGCGCTCTTTGCGCTTTCTTCTCTTTTCTCTTCAGCAAGCCTGTCAATCGCAAGAGCTGTTTTTTAGTTACGCAATTTTTTTATTCCTCTTTTTTATTCCCAAGAGCCTGGTGCTCGTTGTTCATACTCTCAGACTAATAATCCACCCTACCAAATAGCATCACCTGTCGCCGGTCGACATTCCATCAAAATCCACAAAAACCAAAACAACCATACGCTACTAATCAGCTCTTCTTGCCCACTCAATATTCAATAAATCCAAATTCAACGACAAAATACCAAACGTCAAACAATCACAATGGCCGCCGTCCAGCTCAACTTCACTCTCCGCACCTCCGCCCACTGCAAGTCCGTCCACTTGCTCGGCTCCTGGGACAACTACAACGGACAACTCCCGCTCTCCAAGGATGCCAACAAGGCTGGTGGCTGGAAGGGCACTTTCCGCTTCCAGGGCAAGACCTTGAAGCAGGGCCAACGCTACTGGTACTACTACATCATCGACGGCTACCACGTCTCGCACGATCCCGCCCGCGACTCCGTCGTCGAGCCCACCACTGGCCGCAAGCTTAACGTCCTCGACATCCCCTCTGGCAAGCCCGCCGCTGCTGCTGCCACCGAGAAGGCTGTCCGCTCATCCCGCCGCGTGTCTGATGTACCCAAGGGCCGCTCCCTCAGCCCTTCCCAGATCAAGTCCCCAAAGCCCCAGAAGCCCCATGCCAGCGCCGCTCTGCGTTCCGAGACCTTTGCCGGTCCCACCGTCGAGCAACTCGCCGCCAGATTCGCCGCTGCATCCGTCGACGATGAGGACTCCGAAGAGGACTCCGAGGAGGACTCCGACTCCGACTCCGACTCTGATGTCCCGTCCCTCACTTCCCGCAGCTCTGGCTCCAGCACCCCGTCTTCTGTCTCTAGCACTTCCTCTTGCTGCACATGCGAGCGCTACGGTATCACCCGTGCCGGTGCCCGCGTCAAGCTCGACTGTGGTGGCTCCCGCTGCGGCTACTCCGACTCTTCTGAGTGCTCCTCTGAGTCTGAGGACGAATTCCACGCTCAGCGTGCCACCCGCCGCCAAGGTGTCGTCGTCCGCAAGTAGACGCTACCTGCTACCGAGCTGCTCCGATCAACTTGCTGTTTTTACAGCATTTGGTGTGCACGCTCGTGAAGACAACATTGCAGAGATTCGAACCCAACCGACCATGGTCGCCCGTTCATTTCATTTCCCGCCTATTGTTTGGCTGATATTCTGTCCCTGGAGTTGCTCCATTCCCGACATCGCAAGGCTTGCAGCTGGTCTGCCTGCTTTCGTGTCACGGAGCCTCCGAACCAGGCTGTGCGGATCGCACGCCTGTTAATCCGGCAATGACAGCCGCGCTTCGCTGCTTCGCGCGAAGACCTGCGGCCGAGAGGGGAGGACGAAGGAGGTACGTGGAGTCAACAGGCTGCACGGTGTTGAATGCAGGCTTGTGGACAGGGCATTGACGGAGGCATGCCTAATTGACAAGGACGGGTACGACGCTTGCTACGTTCGAAGCTCGTCTAGCCCAAGGATAGTAGCACTGAGAGACGATGTTTATCTGAGGTGGACTTTCAGGTCGGAGCGAGACCCAAACATAGTTGAGTTCAGTTCAGATCAAAGCGAATCAAAACATTGTCGACAAGATACATGTCTTCTGTCCCTTTTCTCGGGCACCAATTGATCGATGCTTTCAGCGGGAGAATGACGACGTAAAATTCACATGCTCTGGAGTGGATTTAGATTTGGAATTCTCTGAGAGGTGAGATCCAAGCCGCGGCCTGCGCTGACTTTCTGGTCACACCACCGATTATGCCACCAACTGAAAGCACCATTAACTGCCTTATCCAACTTGAACCATGTGCAACCACAGGAACATCTCAAGCAAGGTTCCGGCATCTATGCCTGGCTCCGCGTCCAACCTCCAGGCATGCCCCTGACTTTACAGTATGGTTCCTCTCTTTCAAGCCCAGATCAAATCCGAATGATGCCCTCGAGTGATTACAAAGAGAGTCGGTGAGGCGTAATATCGGCGTTCGGCTGGGGCATCCACCACCTCGTTAGTCCAGGAACATATGTCAAGAAGTTTTTCTGCAGTGGAGAGCCGATGAGCTTGCCAATATATTGGTACTCGCAGCTGTCGTGATCCGGTGGACCCAGCGTGATGGAATTCACAGTTCTCGCTTCCAGAGAGAGTCGATTAGGTCCTGACGCTGATGGTGGAGAGCTCCTCCTCTGCCACGTGCATGCCGTTCGCATGCATAGCCAACGAAAACAGTCTTCTCTTGCACGCTGCGAGGGTAGGTTATCAGCAAAAGCTCTTGTATCTCACGATCAGAAGACAATCTCAGCTAACCCGTGATGTCTCTGTGCTCTTGCCGGGCACGGGTCGACTGCATGGCGGTAGTATATGCATCGACAGACTGAGAAGCGCTCGATTATCTGGATGCACATAGTGTGAGGCGGACGGGCTTTTGAAACAAAAGTGAATCGAATAAGTACGAGCACGCTTGAACGCTGTACACTGACAGAAAATGCAAACGCTGAATAACAAAACAGAGGATGTTGGACAGATAATGGCAAGATGCAACTCTCCTCGAGGTAGTGCATGTGGCAAAGATATAGCGAAGCTCCCACGACTAGTTGTACTTTCTACATCGCGATGACTCGTGGGCTGCTCGCATGGTACTTTGTAAGATTGCGTACGGCTTCTGATGGGGTCGGCAAGCTAAATGCCATTGTTATAGGTTGGAGCGGCATTCGTAGCCATACCGGTTTCGGGTCGAAGTCACGGCGCGAAAGCGTGCAACTATTTGAGAGAAGCATGCGACGTTGCCTGAGCTGTCAGATTGCAAGGCCTGGTTTGAAGGTTGTCCAAACAAAAGCGCGACGTTGATCGGATCACGGATAGGGCGCGCACTCGCAGCGTGCCGGCAGCAGCCAACGGACTGCCACATTAGACTGTGATTGCTTCTAGTCCCAACACTGAGGTCAGAAGGGCATCCCGAAGCGTTGGTCCGTTGTATGCGAAGTGAGAGGCTGAACAAGCTGGCCTTTGGATTCGTTCGCTGCAGCACATCATCCATCGAGGCTGGGCGATCCCAGCGTACAGAAGACATTGACATGCCACAGGGTCGGTACTGTAAGATCCGGGATCCACGGAGAAGCGTTCGGCTCACGTGTTCCTGGTCGTTATGCTGCGGTCCTTATCTGTCAGCGGCTGGTGCCTTGGTAGCCGGCATGTCTAACAGCTTGATGACAAAGGCGGTATGCGATATTCGCCTTGGAGACGCTGTCAGCTGTAACGAAAGGCATTGAGTTCCAAACCATTCACTAAAGAATTGACTGGCTCGCTTTGTTGAAGTAGCGTTGACGGCTGTCCTATACGACCAGGTCGCGGCAATACGTTCCACGCCCCGTTTGTAACACGAGACTATCTCGTACGACTAGGGATTAGGTTTACATGTGAGGCCGATACATACCGAGGTGTGAGCTTCACAGGATCAAGTAGCTTTGACACCTGTCGAATGAAAGGTGCATGCTTCGATGTTTCGCGCATGAACTCCAGGCGGCAGGATCCAAGCGAACATCCAATGGCGTTGGGTACCCGACCCTTTACCGCATTCCGTCACCGCAGAGTCGGCAAGCAAACAATGACCCTTACGTGTATTTGCATAAGGCTGACTATGCGTCGAGAAGAATTTCTCGGCGACGGGCATAGTCGATACGATGCCTGCGTCGATCTAGCACGATGTCCATTGAGATTCGTACTGTGGCAAAACTCTCGAGCATGCTTTTACGTGGCAATGTTTGCGACTGCTTCAGAGTCCTCCAACGCAAAATGATACATGTACTTGGCTGACCAGATGATGTAAAGGCTATAGACTTTATCACGTGCATCGGGTATACAAAATGAAAACACGGCAGAGTATCAGCCTTGGACGAGTTCATGAAACTCATAATTCAATTCGCTACATGCTGTGCTGTGTATAGGTACGTACACGATCATATGAATGCACTCACTGGGTGTAACAGGGTTATTGCAGCTGCCTCGCCTTGGACACGCGATCCCGTCTTTACTGTGCCGGCGCATCCCCATTCACGGCATGTTCCTTCTCCTGTTCCTGGGGAGGCGGTGCCAGCGACTTCATAGGTGCTGGGTTGAGGACGCCTGCCGCGTCGATGAGAGGCGCAGCTGGGTTCAGCTCCAGCCCAAAGCCAGGCTTGTCCAGCTCGCTGATGTCAAGGTAGCCCTTGGTAGGAATCGGCTCGTTGCTGAACAAGTTGCCAAACACAGGGAGCACACTGCGGCCATCAGGAGAGTTTGCGAGATACTCCTGGAATGGGGAGTTGGCTTGTGAAACGACAAAGTGGTAACTGTAAGGACCGCTCGCGTGAGGAACCACGGGCAGATCGTAGGCCGCGGCCATGGCAGAGATCTTGAGCAGCTCGGTCAAGCCGCCGACCCACATCACGTCGGGCTGGAGTATGTCGATGTTGCGGCCCTCGATCAGCTTTCGGAAGCCGTAGCGCGAGTACTCGTGTTCACCAGTGGTGAACTTGATTGTTGGGTGTGCGCGCTTGATCAAAGCAAATCCATCAATATCGTCGGGAGAAAGCACCTCCTCCCACCAGTCGATGTCCAACTCTTTGCACTTCTCTGCCAGCTCGATGATGTATGGGACGTTCAGACTCATCCAGCAGTCGACACGCAGAGGGAAGTCTGGGCCAAGAGCATCACGGTGGCCCTTCAGGTATTCGTAGTTCTTCTTCAGACCTTCGCGGCCCTCGGCGGCGCTGTATGGTAGGGCAACCTTTGCGCCATTGAAGCCCATGTCTCTTGCTGCTGTCGGTTGGGGTCCAGTGCAGTAGAAGTCGAGTCGTTCGCGTGTGGTGCCACCGATCATCTTGTAGACTGGCTCGTTGCGGATCTTTCCCAGCAGGTCCCAGAGCGCGAGGTCAATCACGGAGATGACTGCAACTGGCAGACCCTTACGGCCATAGAACATGGAAGCTCTGTACATCTGTTCGAACAGGTTGTTGGTGTCTCTGGGATCTGGGGCGAATGGTTAGCAAGGGCTCTTCGATACTACTAAAAGCGTAATACACACCAGAGCCGATTAGGAACCGTTTGAAGTGCTCCTCAGTCAACCAACAGGCTGGTGGGCCACCGAAACCAGTTGCGAAACCCTTGGATCCATCTGTTGCCTCAATCTCAACGCAGAAGGAACCCAGAACGTTGATACCGAAGTCTGTTCTCGATTTCTGGTACTGAGGGTAATGTGACATCGGCGTTGCGATCTTGGAGTCGATCAACCAGTGGCCACCCTTGACATTGTGGTAGTCGCCGCCGGATCCTACACCTTGGATGAGGAAAGTCTTGATTGCTTTGATCTTTGGGAACGACTTGACGCCGCTCGTGGTAGATGCCATTTTGCTGGATTCTAGGCAATGCCTGTGTTTTGCTCGATCAGTGGTTCAAAGAGCTCTTTGGGTAATTGGACAACGGGTATGTGTGATTTAGCAGGGGCAAACAGAGCAGTCGCGGTCGAGGAAACGTGAAAGATAGCGAGAGAGTACAGCATAGGAAACAACCGGGCAGGCATACTTTTTAGCCAGCTATTAGATCGGCCAGCCATCAAAGACCGAGGACCGCGAGAGCGCCATTGTTCGGTGGTGTGGAATCCCGTCCATACGAAGCTGTCGCCTCGGCAGTAGTGAGCATTCAGTGGAAACCTGGCGTATTGTGGCGGGGAAGCTGTTTGGAATAAGACCGAGCCATGCGCAGGCTCGGTTCCTTTTCTCCCGCCACCGACCCTGCACCAACGATGAACCAGAACGAGACCGACAATGCTGCCGAGCTTGGGGATGAAGAAGCATGGAGTGGCGACGAGGATGCTTCAGATAACGATGGAGCTGATACGTCAGGCAAACGCAAGAGACAGCGACTATCAAGGCCGCTGAGCGTCTCATGTGAGCTCTGCAAGTCACGAAAGGTAGGCTTGCAATTCCATCTCTAATATCGATACCAATGTATGATGGAAAGAAGATGTAGGATATGAAGCTGAGCTCACCATGATGAATAGGTCAAGTGCGATCGTGGGCATCCTCGATGTGGCTGGTGCCAGAGGAACAACGCAATTTGCGAGTATAGAGAACGCAAGAAACCTGGATTGCGCGCAGGTGAGTGACTCAGTCCAATTTTTGGGCGAAGGATGGCACGGTCTCAGGCGAAAGGGCATGGTTGAGTCGCGACGCGCGAATTGGTACTCCCACGATCTCTGGAAGCATTTGGCCCTTTATACATCGCACTCTCCATCACCCATGACCAGGCGTACGACATCTGTTCAAGTATCTGTTTTGCTACTTCGGGGAACTGTGACAATTGCGCGATAGTAGCTTACCATCTCAATCGCAGGATATGGCAGAGAGTTAGAAACCCGACTTGGTAAGTCAATACTTCTGGTACTCTAGAAATATAGAAGACGATACAGCCTAATTTGCACATTGAAGAAAGCAGCGAGGCAGAAGCTAACATGGCCTAGACAAGCTGGAGGGCGTATTGCAAACGCAACAAATTCTACTCCAACAACTGACAAACCACATTTCTGGCCGCTCTCCCGGCAATCATCAATCGCCAACTAGTGTGGCTTCTCAGCAGCATGTACCTCAGGCAGAGGCAGCGCTATACATGCAGACAGCGACCATGTACCCTGGCACGCAGCAAAATGTCTCTTATCAACAGCAGGCCCAGGGTCGCAACTCATTGCCAGCGGTCCAGGTACCTGCGCCTCCCGCAACATATGCAACCAGCAATCCTCCGCTAGAGTCGCCTAGTTTGAATATCTCATCGTCTTCACAGAGCGGGCTTAAAGCAGGGCCAAGTTCTGTTACTCAGGACCAAGACTTCCCTCCCTATGATCTTCTGTATGCCCTCACGGATCTATACTTCAAGCACGTCAATACTTGGTGTCCTATACTCCACAGACGAACCACGTTGGACTCATTATTTGGATCAGCTGCTCTCGAGGAGGCTGACCGGATCCTACTGCATGCTATCGTGGCAACGACTATTCGCTTCTCAACAGACAGCAGGCTCACAACGCAGCTACGCGAGAGGTACCATGCGGCATCGAAGCAGAAAGTCCTTCTCTACGGTCTCGAGAACAGTTCCGTGAAGGCTCTGCAAGCTTTGGTTATCCTTGCACTGGACATAGTTGGCAGCTCGAATGGACCACCTGGATGGAATCTTTTGGCGCTGATGGCAAGAAGTGTAGTCCAGCTTGGTTTGGCTGTCGAGACAACATCGTCCTCGGTGGCACCGGTGTACCCATCTATCTATACGCTCCGCGCTATGACGCTTCCAGAGTCGAACTGTTTCATCGAAGACGAGGCACGACGAAGGCTCTTCTGGATGATCTACCTGCTTGATCGGTACGCGACGCTCGCGACCGCGTTCGAATTCGCACTGGACGACAAGGAAATCGACCGCAAGCTTCCTTGCCGAGACGACTTGTGGGTCCGCAATCAGCCTGTTGAGACTCGATGGTTCCAACCTCCTGATCATGCCGAATGTCATGCCGACATACCGGACAATCTCGGCTCCTTTGCTTACTACATCGAGGTCTTGGGCATACTATCAGAAATCCACCGATTCCTCAAGAAGCCTGTGGACATTGGCGCTCTTTCAGACGTTGAACAATGGCAACAGCAGTACCGACAACTCGATAGCAAGCTAAATGCCTGGAAGTTCAGCCTGCCTAGCGAACACGGCAATCTATCTCGACTGTTTGATGCAAACAGTAGCAGCAAGATCAACTGTATTTGGATCATGCTACATATCACGTATCACACGTAAGTGTTCCTCCAATCGCTCGGTTTGAAAACCACTAACAATCAATGTACAGCACCGTGATCAGACTCCACTCCTCAGCCGCCTACCCAACAACCAGATCCCCCATCTTCACCCCATCCTACAGCGCCAGCCAAAGATGCCACTCCGCCGTCGAAGACATCTGTACCCTGTGCAACTACGTCCGCAACAACGACATGCTCACCAAACTCGGCCCGCCCTTCGCCTTCAGCCTGTGGGTCGCCGCCCGCCTCCTGCTCGTCCACGGCTCCACAATCGACCACCAAGTCAACCCGGCAATTTACCCCCTCGTCGAAACCCTGCGCGAAATGGGCTACTACTACGACGTCGCCCAGCGCTACGCCATCCTCCTCTCGCGCGTCCTGGAAGAATACCACGACAGCGAGCGCGCGCCGCCCGGCGCCAACGGTGTCCGCGAGACGCCTTCGACCGTTCGGATCCTAGCTGATATGCGCCGCTGCGCGTACGATCTCGACTTCCTCATCTCGCACCAGCCCAAGCCCATTAACGCGAAATCGACCGCCATCACGCCCGCGAGGACGCCGGCGACGAACGAGCTCGAGTACCTCGACGTTTTCGACTTCTTTAACATGCCTCGACTGCCATTCTCAGCTGGACCGGAAGTTGCGCTTGGTGCCACTACGGCGAATGGGAATGGCAGTGCGAGTGCGGCTGGTGGCGGCGAGTATCAGGGCATGGAAGGGATTGGGAATAATGAGTATAATATCACGAATTTTATGTATGATGCGAACTCGGACTGGTTTGTGAAGAATACGGGGCAGTGAGTGGGGGTAGTATTTGTATATAGCTATTGTTTCATTCGCAAATAAGATGATCTCGTACAATGGTGGAACGACAGGTCATGCGTTTAGTTAAATCTTAATCTTGAACTTCTATAACATGTTTTCTCATTACGGCGCATATTTCACATGATTCTCTCTATTTTCAGAACATCAGAGCTTTTGTCTACTGTCCACCCTTCTTAGACAGGTACTCCAAGCGGATCTCAACAGCTCTCCTGTGAGCCTCCAACTCCTCAACCTTGGCGAGCTGCATAACTGCGCCGCCAACGTTCTTCAGGCCCTCGGATGTAAGGTGAGAGCTAGTGATGTGCTTGACGTAGCTTCCAAGGTTGACGCCAGAGTACTGCTTAGCGTAGCCGTAAGTCGGTAGCGAGTGGTTAACACCCGCGCTGTAGTCACCCACAGATTCAGGTGTCCACTCGCCCACGAAGACGGAGCCGGCGTTGAAGACCATCTCGCGAACGGCGACGGGGTCTTCGACTTGCAGGATCAGATGCTCGGGCGCATAGAAGTTGGAGAGCTCCATGGCGTGCTCCATGTCCTTGACGAGGAGAGTGACGGAGTGGGCGATTGCGCCGCGGACGATGTCTACACGTGGAAGGGCGATGGCCTGGTTGTGCAGCTCGTCGTCGATGGCTTGGAGTTGGGCGTCGGTGAGGTCGACGGCGATTAGGATGACTTGGCTGTCCACGCCGTGCTCGGCCTGAGACAGAAGGTCTGAGGCGACGAAGGCAGGGTTGGATGTCTTGTCGGCGATCACCAGGACCTCAGATGGACCAGCGGGCATGTCGATGCTGACGGCTGCCGAGGTATCGTTGGAGACAATCATCTTGGCTGCAGTGACGAACTGGTTACCAGGGCCAAGAATCTTGTCAACCTTGGTCACATTCTCAGTACCGTAAGCCATGGCGGCCACGGCCTGTGCGCCACCTGCAAGCACGATGCTCTCAGCGCCAACCTTGTGAGCGACGTAGACAATCTCAGGAGTGACGCTGCCGTCAGCACGAGGAGGGGTGGCAAGGACAATGTTCTTGCAGCCAGCGACCATGGCGGGAACACCAAGCATGAGGGCAGTAGAGGGCAAGACAGCAGTGCCACCGGGAACGTAGAGACCGACACGTTCGATAGGGCGAGCAAAGCGTGAGCACACAATACCGGGCATGGTCTCTACCTCGAGAGGCTTCTCGTCTTTCTGTGCGGCGTGGAACTTGCGGATGTTCTCGTACGAGATGTCGATGGCCTCGATCGTCTCGGGCGAAAGTTGCATGAGGCTTTCAGGGAAGGGCGCCTTGAGGACTGGTGATGTGAGGCTGGTGGCCTTCTCGAACTTGTGAGTGTAGCTGAGAAGTGCCTTGTCGCCACCCTCGCGAACCTCCTTGATGATGGGGTTTACAATACCCATGATCTTGTCGGTGCTGCGCTGGGAGGGGCGCTGGAGAACCTCCTGAACCACTTCACGCTTCTCCTTGGTGGTATCATAGCGGCGCATCTGAATCTTCCCCTCCTTGTTCAAGCCTGCAGGGTCTTCTTTGCTCTTTGGATTCGACTCTGCTTCGCGAACCTCCTCCTTCTTGAGTTCGCCGTTTGTCTCCGGAGCTGCACCGTTGACACCGAACTTGGCCGCATAAGGACCCTTGGCATCACCCTTTCTCCTCTTGACCTTCACGCTCTTTGCGTCAAGGTTGCGCTCAATGTCTTCCAGTGAGACACCAGCAGCAGTGGCTTTGGTGAGAGCGAAGTAGAGCACATCCGCAGCCTCGGCGGCAATGTCTTCCTTCGAAGTAGCCTCGCAGAGCTCTGCCGCCTCCTCCATGATCTTAGCATTGAGCATCTTCGAGTCGCTGAACAGACGAGCAGTGTATGAGCCCTCGGGAGCCGATCGCTTGCGGCTCTGGAGGGTTCTCTGCAGCTTAGACAGACCGCGGTACTCGCCGAAGCAGCTGGAAGTCTGCAAGTGGCAGAAGCCGTGGCCCTGCTGACGAGCAGTCACACGCAGACAGTCGCTGTCGCAGTCGAAATCCATGCGCACAAGCTCTTGCCAGTCACCACTGGTGTCGCCCTTGCGCCAGAGGCCGCGCTTCCTGCTGTGGTAGACACCACGGCCACATCTTAGACTTTCTGCCACGCTCTCCTCGTTGCTGTATACCAATCCAAGCGCAATTCCCCTCTCGTCCGTCACCAAGGTCGTCAAAAGCTCGTCCGGCCTGTCGCTCTTCGCCTTTGCCAGAAGCACGCGCGCAACGCGGATCTGACCCTCTGTAGCCTCCGCGGCGGTGGTCAACTGTGGTGCAGGGATAATTGGGACGGCACCCAGCTTTGACAGCTCGACGGCATCGTGCTCTGAGATCTGTGCCTGGGACACATAAACTGGCGGGCGCTCGCTTCCGAGCTCTTTGAGCAGACTTCCGACAGTGCCGGCGTCTGCGATGTTGAGGTGAATGGCGTATGAGGTTCCATCCAGGATCGAGCTAGCATCTCCAGTCGGGCGGATGACTATTCTGCCTGAGTCCAAATTGGACAATTTGGTGAGGCTCGAAAGTTGGGTGCTGGAAACGAAGACCTTGGCGGCGCCGGCGTCGAGAAGGTCGACAACGTCCTGCTGCTCCTCAAGGGCAGAGACATCCAGGTAGACGGGTATGCGGGCAACAGTCTCTTTCAGGAGAGAAAAGGCCTGGTCGAGGGTGGCAGCGGTTGCTTGGGCGAAGAGGCCGCCGGTGTAGGCAAGTTCCTTCGCTTGGTCGATCTGGCCGTGGCCGGTGTATGTGCTGAGGTCGATGGCGGCGAGGAAGGGAGGAAGGTGCTCGGCCTTGGCCTGTGGTAGTACTTGGGTGGCCATGATGTATGTGTATGTGTGTGTTTGTGTATATGGTGCAATGTGGACAGGTACTGGTAATGCTGGCAGAT
The DNA here is from genome assembly GCA_023634325.1 of Cladosporium cucumerinum. Lineage (NCBI taxonomy): Eukaryota > Fungi > Ascomycota > Dothideomycetes > Cladosporiales > Cladosporiaceae > Cladosporium > Cladosporium cucumerinum. The sequence goes on from JALDQA010000001.1 coordinate 555,377, forward strand.
GTATTATTGGCGCGGGCAGGCAGCTGAGTCAATGGGCCGAAGATCGGATTTGGTGGCATGTCATGTCATCATATCGCTCTTTTTTCTCCCAGACACGAGCCAGGGTCTGCCTTAACACAGACTAAACGGTGAAGATCGGCGGACGTGCTCTTTCGAGAAGGCCTCCAATCACGTGGTGTCCATCTTATCAATATAATGCAATATCGAATTACAGCACAAATATCAGAATGCCTCGTTGCCTACTATGAGGCATGTTCGCCGCGAAGGTATCTCGACCAGCATGGCGTTGCCGCCCGCTTCTTCACAGCACGCGACTACTATTACTACGCCAGTACCATATACACATGTACAGTGTAAAGAGGCCAACTGCTCTCACCAAAGCTGCACCTATATATAGTCAGACGCCTTTTGCCCTGACCGCAAACCCCCAGCAACATCGTGCCTTCCTCACCTCCTTGCCATCCGTCCTCGTACCACCAATCGTCTTCACGGGCCTGCTTCTCGCACTATGGACATACAAGGTCGTTATGACAATAGTCTTCCAGGAGAAGATACTCTATATGAGTTATATGCCACCTCGGACGCGCTCGGAAAGGATTGAGGACTACGCTGCCACGTGTAGGCCCGTAGAGTGGGAAGAGGTGAAAATTAAGAGTCTTGACGGAACCAATATCTCTCTTGGTATAGGCTCAATTCCTTCACCACCAGCATCCCAAATACCCACGAGAGAAGTTGTGGTTTGCTACTTTCAAGGCAACGGAGGGTCAGTGCCGCCCAGATTGCCTTTGCTGTCAAACACACTCAAGCTCCTCCAGTCCCGCATGGGCGAGCACGTCCGCTTCACTGTGATCGCGCTATCATACCGTGGCTATTGGACGTCCTCAGGCCGCGCGACAGAGCCTGGCATCAAACTCGACGCACAGGCTACCCTGCAATGGGTCAAGGACAACCACCCACGCGCAAGCGTCGTGCTCTGGGGTCAAAGTCTGGGAGCTGGAGTCGCGTGTGCGGCGGCTGAGCACCATCTCTCCAAAGATAAGAGTCAGCCGCTTCAGGGCTTGATCCTCGAGACACCTTTTATCAGTGTAAATAGTATGCTGCTGGCACTCTATCCGGAGAAGTGGCTACCCTATCGCTACCTTTCGAGGTTTCTTCGCAGCCATTGGGACAGCAGGGTAGCCCTCCAGCAGATTTCAAGCGCCGAGGTGTCCAGACGACCACAGGTGTTGCTCATAGCTGCCACTCGGGACGAGATTGTGCCTTCGGAAGAAGCAGAGAAGCTCCAAAAGGTCTGCGAAGAGGCATCGCTTGGCTTCCGCCGAGTCAATGTCATAGGTGCGTTGCACAACGAGGCCACCACTAGGAGGGAGGGACAGGAAGCTATAGCAAAGTTTGTGATCGATCAATGCGGCCCGACGAAGCTTCCTTGATTGAGTCTTCGTAAATTGCCTTCGTACCACATCATGCAAAAACAAAAGGACTCATCGATGAGTTCAGAGTACATGTACATCACCCAAGTGAATCCGATGTCTCGCAATTGATCAGCCCTTCTTTGAGGCATTGCTGTCCCTGAGACACACCACACATGGCTAACCCCTGCAAATGTCTCTCGGGCGTTCGTTCGTTTTGGAGTGCTTGCGTCAATACATGTATGTTCACATGATCTCTCACCACGGGTCGGGTAGCTAGGGTTGGGGTTGGGGTGAGACCTGGACGGAACAAATACCTCGTTCGACCTTTGTAGTACCATTGAGTCGATAGTTCAGGGTCAAAATGAATGTGTTGATCTCTAGAAACTCTTTTGCGGCAGAGTGGGGTCGTATGAGTCGTATGAGTCTACATATGGCTTCACTGGCAACATACAACGAATTTGGTCCGTCAATGCGAATTCTTCAGAGATCGTGCCTACACCATGTGCTCCCACAACTGCACGGAGCATCCATACGGAATCGTAAAACACCAGCTTTCAATGGGAATAAATCTCAAAGTCAACAAAACAACGTCTCCTCCAATGCATGCATGCAAACCTTCCATCGAGGTTCTACTCTAATCACATCCTCCATCAAAACCCAGCCCAAAAAGAAATCTCCAACAACGCCATCAACACCATCGCTTCAAAAAAGACAGACAAACAATAAAGTACGCAACCCTCCTATCACTGAACAACACACCCCCACCCCCTCCCCTCATGACCATCCTTCTCCAACTCCGTAACCCGATCCTCCACCCTGCCCACAGACCTCTCGAAATCCTCCACCCCAGCCTCCACATCCTCAATCCTACTCTTCAGCCCATCGATCTCGTACTCCAGCTTCGCCGCCAGCGTCTCGAGCTCCTTGTTGCCTTCCTCCAACTGCTCCTTCTCATCGCGTAGCAGGCCCTCGAGGCCAGCTTGCAGAGCCTGCAAGCCTTCGAAGCGCGGTTGGTAGGAGCTGGAGAGCTTGTCCGCGTTGCGTTCGGCGTAGGGCAGGAATTCGTGCAGGACGTCGAGCTGGGCGCGCGTCCAGTCTGCGGTTTCGGTGGAGAGGTGTTTGAGTGCTAGGCGTAGGTTGAGGGTGGATTTGGCGGAGAGCTGCTGCGCGGCGAATCGTGTGGCGAGGTCGTCGGCGTCGGAGTCGGAGTCGCTGGCGGTCATGGCGCGCCAGGTGAGGACGCTGTCTTCGGCTAGGCTGAAGCTGAGATGGCGAGGATAGTGCTCGTCTGTACGGGGTACGACGTGGCTGATCTCGATGTGGCTGAGGGATAGAGTGCGACGAGGGATGATTTCGGGCTCGTCTGTGTCGTTTGGATCTTGCTCGAGCTCGTCGTCGGACACGATAGCTTCATCGATAGTGTCCACGAGCGAACCGCGATGTGTGTGGGCTGATTTATCTGTGGTTTGATTGGTGCCTGTCCTCTGAACAGGTTCGCCGTTGTCAGTGTTGGTGTCGTCGTCTTCATCATCTTCCTCTCTGACGTCCTGGAAGCTCTCACGAGAAGCTCCCAACGATCCCGAGATGGCGCCCTGACGCCCTTTGTCCCTTCGAATTGAATTTGTCTTTTGTTGGGTAGCAATTGCAGCATCCAACGAAGTTTCTTGTGTTGATGAGGCGAGACTATTAGGACTACTCGCTGGCGACGTCTGCGAGCGCGCGAGTTGTGGTCTTGACCTATCGTTGTGCGCATCTTCGAGCGGTGTCCTTGGGAATTCCCCATGCGATGGCTTCTGCTGATGCGTCTTGATTCCCACAACACCTTTGAACTTGCCGAGACCGCTCTTGGCCTCTCTCTTGATTCCCGTAGCTCGTCGGAACAGACCACGTTTCTGTTCTTCTTCCTCGCTGGTTTCCTCTTCCATAGGCGTACGCAGATCATTGTACTGCTCTCTGGGAGGTACTGGCACACCATTGGCTGTCGATTTCCTACCAGCCCAGGTATACCCGCCTTGCTCGTCTGGTCGGAAGATCAAACCTCCACTTGCCGACCGGGTATCACTCTGAGTCTGCTTCGCCTTCTTGATCGGCTTACCGTACCACAGCCACTTCGATCGCTCTCCGTAGATGAGCTGGACGAATCGTTCCAGGTCCGTCGTCTCAATCTCAGCAATACCAGCACGGTCACGCCCACCAACGACGTCCATCACCATTTCACCGCCTTTCCCACTTAGCTCAGCGACTGTAGACTTGACCACTCGTGGCACTGTCCAACTGTCACTGCTTGCAGCTTTAGTGCTGACTCTATGCAGCCTAGCGAGAGTGTGCCGGTCGAGGCGACGAGACTTTGTCAGCCGCTGTTGCTTCTGAAAGGATCCAATGCCGTGCTTCATGCTCTCAACGTCGAAAGCATCCTTGCCGACAGGAGCGCCTATGGCATGTAATCTGTTCCGCGCACCCATAAGTAGGCCCAACAGGGCAGCGACTGTAGTAGGACCTAGTATACCATCATGAGGCTCTGAGTGATGGTAGTCACTTCCGATTTCTATCCACCAGTCATTAATGGCGCCCTCGGTGACATCGCAGAGCAAGCCATCGGCATAATCGATATCCAGCTTGTTGAACAAGGTCAGTGCGAATTGGCAGAGTCTCACAAGCTCCATGACGGATTTGTAAATCTCATTCTTGTCAGACGTGCGGTAGAGCTGGTGGAACTTTGCAATTGTGGCACCAGAAGGCGGCACTAAGGTCAAGCCCACGCGACCAGAACACCCAAGTCGTTTCAGGTTCTCGTTCACAAAGAAGTCGAAGCGGTGTTTCCTGAGATCGCCGCCTGGAACGGGTATGACTGTGAGTGACGACGGGAACGCTGACAGATTTGTCACCATGAGCGTTCCCAGAGGCGTGTCTCTCCGGCGGGCATGGTACTGATTCAGTGCTTTGAAGTAAACACGCAACCGTGGCGACCATTGCGACTCATCAGTCGGTACACTCAGAACACCCACCACGATCACATGCGCCGGGTCGCCAGTGTACGTCGTGATAACGAATGTCGGATGCGTTCGAGACGTAGTCCACTGTTCGACAATGTAGCACTCATACCCCTGCAATTTCTTGCGTCGCTCCAGGGTAGTCGTCGACGGGTCCTCTTCCAAGTATCGAAACGCGACTGGGTCATTGAGGACAAAGCGCTGATGGCCGGGTTTCGCGGGAGTGAGGCCTTCGTATTCAGGATTGGTTTCGTCAGCGCGGTCGATCCGGTCTGATGTCGGAACGCGCTTCAACTGCCGCTCGCTGCCGTGTGGTGCTGTAGTCGGTCGCTGTAGCGAGGGAGACGGAAGGGCTGGAGGACGAGAGTGCCTCTCGTCCATTGACATTCTGACGGCCATGCCGCCTGTGCCGATCGATGAGATACTGGCAAAGATGATGTGGCTACCCCTCGACTCGCGCGGACGACCCGCTCGCTGCGACCTTCATGTATCGCGCGCTAGTGTCTGCTTCCTCCCGCTGTATCTTCACTGATTAAAAACAAGGTTGGCTGCATAAGGCTGAGGTACCTCGAAAGTTGCCCCCAACACACGTGACCGCGAGGGGATGAGGTTCGGTTCGAGTGAGCTCGAGCCACGTAGTTTGGTTGTGGCGAAAGCTTGAGCCCGCATCGCAGCCGCAAGTTCAAAAGTGACAAGTGCCGAACACCTCACGTTGCGAGTCTTCATCGCAAGCCCTCCCATGCGATAGATTAAATGATGCTCCCTCAAAGGGAATTTCAAGCCACAACGTGCTAGAGACCGTCGAGAGTGGATGCAGCCGCGAAACCTCACTGGCTCTTCAGCAAGCGATGCATCCAGCAACTGCCGGAACGGGCATGTCGTTAAACGTCATCACGACGTCTCCATTCTGTTCACCCCTCCAAACACGTCAAGATGGCCGGGGTTGCGCGGGAGAATGATGATGAGCGACGACGTGGTCGGTAGAGTCGAATGCCTGAATAAGAGCTTCACAAATGTCCTTGTAGGAACTAATTGATTTTTACTTTCTGTCAATATCTTACTTTGTTTTAGTCCAACGATAAAGCAAGTACAATCTAATTCAATATGGCTATGTCACAGGTAGCATTCAAGGCGGAGCAGGCCCTCGGGCATGGAGACAATGCAACAACAGCTCAAGATGTCACCAACCCAGGCCTCAAACAAGAGTGGGGGAACTCAAACGAGACCATGAAGGCCCTGGCCTGGATGGGAAAGAACAAGGTCGAAGTCGGTATGTACAGACAATGCCATGCTGGCATCATTGCTATCTTGATGGGCGCTAACCAAAAGCTTCGAAATGACAGTCGACTGCCCCAAACCCAAGATCCTCGAGGACCGCGACGTGATTCTCAAAATCACCGGCAGCACCATTTGCGGCAGCGACTTGCACCTGTACCATGGCACTGTCGTCGAGCTGCAGAAGGGCGACATCCTGGGTCACGAGTTCTGCGGTATCGTCGACGAGATGGGACCCGGTGTCAAGAACCTCAAGAAGGGCGACCGTGTCGTCGCCAGTTTCCAGATCGCTTGCGGCGAGTGTTTCTACTGCGAGAAGAAGCTATCTTCCCAGTGCGAGCGCACCAACGGTAATACCATCGAGAACGCCATGTACGGCGGCAGGACCGCGGGCATGTTCGGATACTCGCACTTCACGGGCGGTTTCGCAGGCGGTCAGTCCGAGTACACTCGCGTGCCGTACGGCGACAACAACCTCCTCAAGCTCCCCGACGATGTCCCCGACGAGAAGGGCCTGTACCTCTCCGATGTGATCAGCACCAGCTGGAACGGCGTCGTCGACACTGGCGTCAACGAGGGCGACGTCGTCGCCATCTGGGGCGCGGGACCCATCGGCCAGATGTGCGCCGAATTCGCCCTGATGCACAAGGCTAAGCGCGTTATCATCATCGACCAGAACTGGCGTCTGGACTACATCAGGGAGCGCTATCCCAAGATCGAGACCGTCGACTTCTCCCAGCTTGGCGGCAGCAAAGGCGTTGTCACCAAGCTGAAGGAGATGGTTGATGGCCGCGGTCCCGACGTCGCTATCGAGTGCGTTGCTGGCGAGTACCCCAAGAACTGGGCTCACACCATCGAATTGGCCGTCGGTCTCGAGACCGATACCAGCGAGATCATCAACGAGTGCATTGAATCCGTGAGGAACTTCGGTCGCGTGGGTGTTACTGGCGTCTACGTCGGCTTCACCAACCACTTCAACATCGGTAAGTCTTACCAAAACAAAACCGGAAACCCCCTTCCCCAAAAAAAAGCAAACATTACAACATCCCAACTAACACTCACCACCAGGCTCCCTAATGGAACGCGGCATCCGCCTCATCGGCAACGGCCAAGCGCCCGTGCACCTCTACTGGCACGACCTGCTGGACAAGATTCAGAAGAACGAGATCGACCCTCTCAAGATGGTAACCCACCGCGTGCGTATCGAGGACATGGCCAAGGTGTACGAGGACTTTGACAAGAAGAACGACGGCATGCAGAAGATCTACGTCGAGACGCGCTTCTCGGGGCCGCCGTGCGAGGGCAGCCCGCAGTTGAAGAAGTACTGAGGTGCTGAGGTGGATGGATGGGCTGGTTGGTATGACGTGTTAATGAAATGGTTAATGATGTGTATGCGATGATTCTAAATAAGAGATGATGTTAGCTTTTGCAGATGTGACGTATTGAATCTCCCTTTGTTTGTTTTCATTTTTTAAATATGCCGTTGACGGTTTGATGAACGCGTGTTTGGCGTGCGTCATGTCTTACACTCTATACTCGCTCGGCTCGGTCATACCTACGTACATCCCTCCTGTAGACCAAGGGTGAGAGTGATGGCACGAGCACGGACGCAACAGCGAAAACTAGGGGAGCTTGATGTAGTATTGATATGTTTGTTTTCGTTTTTTAAATATGCTATTTGAATATTTCGTGCGTAACATTTGCACTTGATGACCCTCTGGGTATCTTGCTATGAAGAGGCCATGGAACACTCCAGAGCGAGAATACTCGAGACCGAGTCTTGCTTTAAAATGAGTGACAAAGAGAAAGGTAAACGCCATAGACTCCAACCCAGCGACCGAATATGCGGCCGATCCAGCCATTCCAGGAACCGAACGCCGTAATTAAAACAAATGCAAGGCTGCAGTTCGCAAGCCAAATGCTCCACCATGCTTTGAAGGGCCGCGAGTTGATTGCAGCATAATAACACATGTACCGAAGAAGAGAGGAGTCAAAGGTCGAATCGTCCTGATGTTTATTTTCCGATGCGGCCTTTGCCCTTCTTGGGTGGCGCGGAGGATGTGATTTTGGATGTTTGCATGAGCTCGCCGATGTATCTGGTGAGAGTGTGAGTGGGTATCCGCTTGAGCGGGCGAAATGTGGAGACTTGTGACTTACGACTGCAGGAACTTGTTGCCGCCCTCGAGTTTCTCGTGCTCGCTCTTGACTGTTTCTACACGGTCGACGATTGCTTGCAAGCTGGTCTGGAGCATTTGGGCTTGCTCGATGAGGTCGCGCCTTGCGTCTTCGCCGAGCTTGTCCACCTCCTCACTGTTCCGCCTAGGCGACATAGCACGGACATCATCGTCCTCGAAGTCGGAGTCGACGACGGTGGTGGGCGCGTCGCGAGACACAATCATGGTGCCGCTGCTCTTCCTGCTGCCCAGTTTCGGCCGCGAGAGTCGGGAGCTTGATCTCCCTCTGGCGTCGTCTTCGCTGACCACGGCGCTCGAGTCCGGGGAAGGCTCGGAGGAGTGGCCGTCGACGATTGCGGATTGGAATACGGGCTGCTCGATGGAATGCACAGCGTCGTCTTCACGTGGCATATTTGGCTAGAGGAGGGCGTCGGGGTGAGGCGCCTCTAGATATATGACGTGTGGTGGTGCCAGGCTTGCGCCTATGAGTGTAGGCGGGGGATGTGAGGGATACAGTAGCGTGGGTCGCGGGTCGGACGAGGGTCAATTAAACATTAGAGAGCAGAAGAGCGGTGGTGGTGGTGATCGGGCATGCGTGTAGTGGTAGTGGTGGTGGTAGTAGAGGCGTGGGATGCTCGTGACCGGAAGCCCTGCGCCGGGAAGAAAAGAGGTGTGCGGTTGGCAGGCAGGCAGGCAGGCAGGCAGGCAAGAAAGGTTCAAGGGCTGTGGGCAGCGGTCGCAGGAGTGAGTAGCACCGACTGCGGTGTAGTGGAGGAGGTTGCTGCGCTACTATGGGACGGTGCGAATGCTGTCGAGTGGAGAATGGAGCGGCAAAAGCGTCATTCCATGCAGGGTCCCCCTCTGATTTGGATCTGCCGGACGAACAGCCACTGAGCCATCCGCACTAATACAAACACTACGAGCTCATCCTGGTTCGCGTCCGAGCGTGCGTTTTCTGGTGTGAGCAAGAGTTCGGGTGGAGAGGAGCAAGAGGACGGGGCCATGCGAGCCAGCAGCGCCACGAGCCCATGCTCGTGGGAGAGGAAGAGGATGTTACTGCTGATGATGCTGATGCTGATGCTGATGCTAATAATGCTGCTACTACTACTACTACGACTACTACTACTACTACTACTACTACTACTACTACTACTACTACTACTACTACTACTACCACTACTACTACTACTATATGGCCGTAGCTTTCTTTCCCACGCATGTGCCGCCCGTCTTCATGCCTACCGCGTAACGGCAGCCGCCTCAGCAGCACATCCATCCATCCATTCATCCATCATGCAGTCAGTGCAGCAGGTAGTGTAGCACGCACACCCACCCGCTACGTGTTCTTCTTCCTCCCTACACCAGCCCCATCACCGTGCCCGCGCGCTGCACTATTCGCTGCTGCGGAGAGGCGAAAAGGCACCACATACGGCTTTATCACGGATGGCCGGCAAGGGTGGCGACATGCGCGCACACGCGCGCGCGCTGCTCGCTCGCTTGCCCGCTCAGCGATGTGCGGATCTCAATACTACCCATTATCTCATACCCAGAGGTCATCAGTCAAACACTCCCAGCACTAGCTGCCTCCCTACAACAAATCACTGCTGCCGGGGTCAGGTCCGCGAGGGCTCTCCCTTTCTGTGCGTGCTGTGTTCCTGGCGCTTACTGGGAGTCTCCCTTGATCTTGCTTTCGCCCGCGTGCTCGATACACAGTGCCTTTCGCCTGTGTGATCGATACACAGTGCCTTTCGCCTGCGTGCTCGATACACAGTGCCTTTCGCCTGCGTGCTCGATACACAGTGCCTTTCGCCTGCGTGCTCGATACACAGTGCATCCGCCCGCGATCACCAGCAGTGCATTCGAATGCCACCGTGGCCCGGCATGTATGTATTTGTAGCAGCATAGCACATCATCGTGACCACCACTACTGTCGTTGCCTCTTCTCGCGTAGCCCTGGCTGACCGCTCTGCGTGCGCACGCGCTGTAGGCGAAGATGTACAGATTCGCTGTCCGCCCTACCTAGTCACGCCGTTGGATCTTGCATGCAGAGTGCCTGACCCGTGCAGCAACCAACGGCCCTTATACAACCACACAACACCCGAGCCTCCCGAAGATCAGTGTTGGTGTGGAGAGCAGACAGGTGGGCAAAGCGCTTCGGCAAGAGCACACGCGAGCAAATCGGCGCCTCCCTCCGCCCTACAGGCGCCAACTCGGCTCAATCGTGCGCGAATTCCAGCGTCTTCTCCGCTGCTTGCTCGGCTGCAAAGCACGTCTTCCCTTCGTCGTGCCCTCTGAGCCTCTCCACCGAAGCACACAGGCCTTCTGCAGATCTTCCAAGTGTTGTTCCGGCGCCTTGCTTGGCTGACAAGCTCGACACGCTGCCGTTGGCCGACAAGAATTGTGCTCATCACGACTACCACCTCCTGGCAAGGGGCCCGGACTGCGTGTTTGGGAGGGTTGACTGTTTGCGATTAGTCGTGAGCACTGATGACAGCATCGCCACGTTCCCATTCGCGGAAAGCCTGATGTCTTGGCTGCTGTGACGTGGGGAGAGCCTGGGGATCGTCAGCCGAACAAGAGCAGTAAGACCGCATGACGGCCTCCGAAACATCACACACCAACGTGAAACGGCGACTTATGAGGATGCTATTCCTTACGTGAGCTCACCGCCTGTGTTGGCTCATCATACAAGGATCGGAACACTAGGAACAGAAGCCTCAGTGACTCGGTGAGAGCTGCTGCATCATAAGTCTCATCATCATGCGAGATCACCAGCAGTTCCTCTTGACACGACCCACTGGAAGAACCCAAGCCCATCCCTGCCTGACAGCTGCGCGCGAAAGATGGGCCACTCTTGATAGAGTTTCGCCCGCCAATCACACCGTTCCTCAAGCCCACTCTCGCGCTGAGTCGAAGCAATCACGATGGCGTTCCACGCGGGAACTGCCATGCTCGAATCATGCCGGATCCTTCAGACGGATGCCCAAATGCGCTGATGCCCCCATGGAGCATGGCTAATTTGGAAATTGCAAACAAAACTCTTCCCGAGACCTATCATGCGCCAAGACGATTGGCTTCCGAGCAATGAGAAGCCATCGGCACAGTTTCTACCAGGAGTCCTGTCCGCCTCTTCTGCTCGGCTGTGTTGCAATAGACGAATGATTATCCGGACTAGAGAACGACGTGCACGATAATGATAGAGACAGGGGTCCACAGTATACTACATACAATATGTGGTATTCGCTGCGCCGCCGTACTGTTACCCCAAATCGGAGATAATCAGCCACGATCTCAAGGGCACCAAGCATCCTGACTCAAGCGCCTTGGGCCTCGGGAATGACAAGTCGCATCTGTGCCATGCGCCGTGCGCCGTGGTACGACAGCCAGCACCGCGGGATTCCGACTTCACCTCATGAAATTGCTGCATTATTTCGCATAGCCGCCATCATCGGCATCGAAATTCCAGCATGTCTTATCGAACTTCCTTCTACCGAAACACTTTGAACGACAGTTGATCTAGCGAATCCCATGGCGCCAAAGCACGTCCGTCATCCTACGCGATTGCGTGCCCATACTCATCTCAAGCTTTCACCTATGATTCCGATTTGCACTTCCCACCCTCCTTTACGGCTGTCAACCTGGTCGCACCGCTTCTACATCGGCAATGATCCCAGGAAAACACTTTCTTCACTACCTCCGTCACGCGAGCATGGATGGGGACGAGCATAGGCCTCGTCGGAACCCTCCGAAGAAGAACCCTCCTGGCACCGGCCATACTTCGGATCGACTCGGTTGTCTGGCAAATTTCAGCGGGTGGAAAATCTTTGGATCGAGCTCTTGATCATTCAGCCTACATAGGTTTGCAGAACACTTGCCATTCAACAATTACAGGTCGGCTGGCCCAATGGCAAGGCGCTTGACTACGAATCAAGAGATTGCAGGTTCGATCCCTGCGTCGATCACGACTACCATCCACGTCATGTGGATGATGATACTTTTGCTCGCCTTTCGCTGTATCGAAGGTATCGTTTTCCTCGCCATCTACTCTATGGGCTCCATGGACGGTTGCTCTCTGCATAATCAACCTTCCAGAACAGTCATGTTGTAGGATCGTAGGCCAGACACAGGAGTGTCGACCCCAGCTTCTCCTTTTGCTAGACCTTGCTAATTACTTGTCCTCAAGTCGGCTATTGTGCTCACTGTCCGCAAAGCAGAACGAGTGGTACATCAAGATCTACGTTGGAACTTATCGTTGTCCCATTCCGTGATCGCTTATCATCAAGTCACAACCTGTGCTCCCTATTCACGGGAAGCAGAAAACACTGGTAGGTGAACGTCTGAATTTCGATCTATCACTGCCCCATCCCCACCTCTGCCGTGAGCTGTTCCAGCACAGCGAGCAGATCCCCAGCGCATACCTTCTTCGCGTTCTTCTGCCCGAATACAGAAGGCGTCGCGCACAGGGCTCCTTCGAGCTGTGGCTGGCGCACCACATCCTGGTCAAGGAAGTGTGCCGCACAGACATAGAAGTTCTGCCCAGCGGGAGTGCACTTGAACTGCGGCGGCGACAAACCGAGCCGGAGGCTAAGTTCTACGATAAGCTGCGCGGGAGACTGCTCTGTCTTGAGGCGAGAGACTTCTTGGGAAAGTCCGGTGTGAGCCCCTTCGTCTGCAGTTGACTTGCGGCGCTTTGTAGATGGCGTGGACGCGGCGTCTGGAAGCTTACCGACGGCGCGAAGCCAGGTCACGGCGTCTTTGGCGGCAGACCGCTTAGCCTCTGCCTTACTAAGGTGCGGGGTCGAGTCTGAGCCGAAGATGTGATCCGGGCGAGCTTCGATGTGTAGGGTACAGCAGTATTGAATGGAACCATTGCACAGTCCGCGCTGTTGCTGTGAACGCGTGTTCACTTCGAAGAATTGGAATTCAGGCTGGGCGTGGCGGTGCTGTTGTGCGAATCTGTGCAGGACGGCGACCCAGTCTCCGTTTGCATCGTCGGGAGTTCCATTGTCGGAGGATCTGCGCTTGGTAGATTCGAGGATTTCTTTCTTTGAAGGAGGAGACTCGATGTTTTCGAGTGTGGAAAGGCCGCGTACTGCGACTGCTTCTTTCGCCAGTTTCTTCGACGTGAAAGGCCCGGCTTCCTCGTAGGCGTAGTCGCCGAATTCCAGCTTTGATGCGAAAAGTCCTGGTTCCACTTCTGTAAACGTGAACGAAGGTGTGAGAGAGTGAACCTGACACAGATGATTGAATCTTGGAATGGCCTCGGGGTTGTTTGACTTCGGAGGCAGAGGGGCAGGCTTCCCCGGCGTAGGTAGTTGGAGGGGCTGTTTCGCGGGTTGTTTTGGGATGGGAAACAATGCGTCCCACTCGTCGAGGGTGTAGAGTTTGCCGGGCTCTGCGACTGGTGTGTTGGCTTTGGGTCGATTTGGCCACTGGAAGTCGGTGTGCGATGTTTGCGGGAGAGGCTCCAGGGTGAGATCGATCTCCATCTTGGCCATGGTGTGGTTTCTGGAGAATTGTTCTTGGGAACCTGTTCCCGGTGCTTGGGTGGTTCGATCCTGATGCTCGGAGGGCGAATTGTCTGCTTGATTTGGACGATGTCCACTTTGAGCGTGATCACTCCCTGTGAGATAACCACCCGCTGTAGCAGGCACTAGTACAGGCACGACCAAGGATCGAAGAAGATCCTGTGGCAAACGAGCAGGTTGAGGATCCATGGAGTATGTAACTTAGCTGCAGGGTAGCCAGGCATGCAGGCGGCAAGGCAGCGGCTGCAATTGGCGCGTTGAGGTCGCGATTCGTCTGATGTTCAGTACAGCAGCACTCTTTTCTGTCCCTCGGAAACCACAACACTGAATGGAAGATGTTTCACGTGTTGCGATATTTGCCGCAACTGTACATTGAGTTAGGAATGTTTTTACAATGCGAAATGCGCCCGTGCGGATGCCTTGCCTATGACCTGAAGATGGGTGGTCGATTTTGGGTTTTAGGTTTAAGGTGGATTCGCAACAGTCATGTGACCAGGCGTTTCGACTTTTGGTGATGTGAATCTGTGTGAAGGAAGGGAGAGGCTGTTTGGTGCTGGCAGAGTGCTCTCTTTATGCAACTGAGTGCTGCACATAGACAGAGGACAGTGAGGACAACATGGACCGTGCTCGCGTCCGAGGACAGCCACGCGCATATGTCCTCTTTGCTTTCACATGGTCTGGAGTCAAGACACAATACCACTGACAAAGTCATCGGAATGAGTGGTCCTTACATGTAGCCGCTGAACTCATATCGCGCATACAATCGACATGCGCACAGGTAATTTCTACGCGATCACACAACAGACTGGAATCATATCGCACATAAATTCATTATCATTGTGCAACCTGCATTACTACTACACCGGCTCTTGGGTCTCTACCGCCACCTGCACATCGAATGCAGAGGTGCTTGCCAGCATAGACAAGGTCTCTTCTTCTTTGATCATCTCCTGGCCTGCACCGCCGAAAGCCTGACTCTCGTGCACCGACGCATACATCTCAGGGTCAAAGACGCCGTAATCATGAAACCCGCTGTTCTGGCTATCCATCACAGTCAAAGCCGCAAAGTTGCCATCCGTGAAGTTTTGCTGTCCGTCAAAGCTACCGGTGTAGCTGCCCACCCACGACTGCGAGTAATCCTGAAGTGCGGGATCTGCGACAAAGTCGTCCGTCGTGTTGTCGAAGTTGAACGTGGAGGTATCGAAGTTATCGATGCTCAAGTTCGGGTCGTAAGAGATGTCGATGTTTTCGCTGGCGAAGTCAAAGGCATCGTCCAGTTCGACGTCCATACTATCACCGTTGGCGAAAGCCGCGCCGGTAGCATCACTGATTGAGGTCGGCCAAGTAGCGGATGAGAGAGCTGAGCCGAACTCGTTGCTTTCGTACTCAAACGGAGACTGCAGCGTCGGCTGGGGTAGCGCACCCGAAGCCGTAAGGTTGAGCATGGGATCATCATTGAAGTTGAACGGAGGGTCTGTTTGCTCGGGCTTCAGCGGTGAAGCATATTGCGGAGCTGAGGCTGGGGCAGGAAGCAAGACTCTCTTCCAGCTGGTGCGACCCTGTTCACGTGTAGATTGGCGGAAAGACCAATGGATCACCATTACTCGTTCGGTCCCCGTGGCCGTCTTCACGAAGACGTCCTGAATCGCTGTGATGCCTCCAATGAAAGCCGCCCCAGCGTCCGAACCTACATCGCGTGCTTCCTTGTATCTACCCGACAGCGCTCTCACCCAATAAGTGCTTCCGAACATAGCTTGCATGCCGTTGGTTGGATGATTGTCATCCTCGCTCGTGAAGCTTTCGTGGTGGCTTGAGTTCTCGATCAGTTTGCCCCTCTCGTAGAAGTGGTTTTGACAAATGACCTCAAAAGGACGCGCCAATTCGCCAACGCGACAGTGGAACGAAATGCCAAGTTCTATGCCCTCGCCGCTGACAGGGAGGCCATCTTTGTCTTTCCACGGTCCTGAGTGCAAAGCCAAAGATGCCTGAGCAGCAATTATGTTACATTCGATCGGCCGCTGAGCATGCATTGCCGCGAGGTGAGGGTGCCGCTGTGCGAGACGGCTCCAGTCCGGGAAGACATCATCGGCTTCCCATGGCTGCGAGATTTGTTTCGTGTATGTGTGTAGCCGCTCCACATCGTAAAGATCGTCGCGAGGGTTGTTGGCCAGAGGCAATTTGCGTTGCACAAACATCTCAAAGTCGACAGGCTCGAAGATATCAGGGATGTCTCTAAGCTTGCCGTGTCTGTCAGGAAGTCCAAATGCAGGGAGAGTCAGGACGTGCCGTCCACTTGAAAGAGGCGTCTGGACGGGGTAGCGCGAAAGGCTTCTACCGGTGGCATGGGTGGAGGGATGGCGGCATCTCATCAGGCTTTCGGGATCAGGTCCCTTTGAGAGATAAGCCATGATCATTGGATCATGCGCGACGAACGGCTTCAACACCTGTATGTGGCTTGAAACCTGTTTGCGGTTGCGACTCTGACCAGTCGCCATCTCGATCCAGTCGGCAATGAGCTCGTTGCGACCCCTCTGTTTCTCCTTGAAAAGGTGCTTTTTGCGTCCCATAGGCGGGTACTCGACAAGAGCTGAGATTCCGTCAATGGCGTACTTCCAAATACACTGAAGTACATACCTCTAAAAAAAGCCTGCTCAAGGTGGTCTGGCCATTTTTGGTCGCCATCTTTCCCGTCAGTCTTTCCTTGACGAGAGCGGTACTTGGCATATTGCTCGGAGTTGTGGAAACGTCTCAGGAGGATGCGTGCCCTCTCGTCTTTCTCAGCTTGCGTGGGATGGTGCAAGCGTCCATAGTTGGGCCGAGCAAAGCCACTGCGGTAAGGCGCGTGGGTCACAGCATGTTGTTGACGATACAATGGTTGAGGTCTGACCGGTAACCGAGGGTGGATGTTCTCAGATAACAACGAACCCGAACCTTTCAGCTCGTAGTCCTGCGAGAACTTGAAGTCGTGCTGCCGATTGCCAGAATGTTCTTGCAAGACCCTGGGAGCTGCTTCACTTCCGCCGAGCAGAGGAGACGCATTAGATGGCAACACACAAGGCTGAATCATGGTGCTAATTGAGATACAATCCACGTTTTTGAAAGGCACGTAGGCAGGAATGCTTGAGAGTGATGCCTCATGAAATGTTGTGATTCGTCAAAATGATCGAGGTATGCTGAAGGCTATGGATATCGGTATGCTGACGGTAAGGAACGTGAAAGAGTTGGTCTGTGGAAAGGAATGACTAGTAAGGAGAGTGAACTGGAGTGACCAAACGGAGACGACTAGAATGCTGTCGTTAGGCAACAAGCAGTGCGTCTTGTTTATAGATACCAGGCCTAGGACCAAAAGAGAGGTGTGCTGACTTAGCCTTGTGTTCCACGATACTCCCAGCGCGCGCGTGCAATTTCGGGCTTCCACGAGCGAGACCTACACATGGAGGGTTGGCTGCAAGGCCGATTGCGTGCAGGCTGACGGCAATCAAGGGTGAAGCCTAGTGCCCTGCCGCAAGCTCATCAAAAGGCAGGCAAGGAAACGCTAGTGACGTCGATGGAGGAACGAGACCAGGGAGATCGCCTTCGAAGGAGGGATGACTTCCATCTTGGCATCATGGTAATCTCCTGGATAGACAATAGCCCATGTGAGAGGAATGTGTCTGTGAGTCAGTGGAATGTTGCCCTGTTTATGAGCGTCGACAAACAATGGCGTTCTTCGTGAACCAGCCAACCTCGAGCCACTGCTTTACCAAACATTAAAAAGGTGGGCTTGATCAGATCTCAAGTATGTGAGGTATCATGAAGTTGCAAGCATGTGTCGAAGGTTGCAAAGGTAGTCGCATATCCGAAGCAAGGAGAGCATCCTCGCAACCTTCATGAAAAAAAAAACACGTGATCTTGCCTTGCTTTGCCCCACTTGTCCCGAAAGGGAAAGAGAGCTTGTCAAGTCAGATGTAGCCACATCTCTCACTCGCCTACTCCTCTGTATCGTTCTCAGTTGTGAACTTCTTTCTTCCACCGCTTGTGAGCTTCTGGAGTGCGACCTTGTTGACCTGCGAGCCAACCTTCTTCTGCATCTTCTCGATCTCTGCCTCGGCGTCTTCTGCCTCTTCTTCGGCGAAGTCAAGAACAAGTCTGCGACCAAGCAAATGTGTGTCGCGCAAGGCATCGATTGCATTCTGTGCTTCTTTAGGTGTTGTGAAGTCTGCGAAAGCGAACCCGCGAGCGCCACGGTCCATCTTCTTGGGCACACGAACGGAGCGCAATTGTCCGTAAGCACCAAGCAATGACCGAACGTCCTTCTTCGTAGCCTCGAAGGGCAAATTCTTGACAACCACCTTGGTTTTCTTACTGGACTCGCGCTTCGCTTTGTCTTCCTTTCTGCGCTGTTCGGCAGCATCTGTGCCTTTGTGGCTGGCACGGATCTGCAACTTGTGGCCATGCAAAGAATATCCATCCATAGCTTGCAAAGCAGCTTGAGCCTGTGCAGAGCTGTGGAATTCCAAGAAGCCAAAGCCCATGCTGAGTACTTGGCCTGGCTTCTTCGGATCTGTCCTTGTCTTGACTCGGGCGCTTAGGAAGCCATCAAGTGGGGAGAATGTCTCAGTAAGCTGTTGTGAGCTAGTCTCGAAATTCAAGTTTCGGACGAACAGAGTGGCAGTTCCCGAAGTTTCTGGAACAGTCATGTCGGCATCTGTGTTCTTGAGCTCTCCGGTTGAAAGCTTGGAGATGCCCTGAGGACCTTCGGCCTCGCCACCACTGGCAGTTGGCTTCAAGGTGAACAGATCCTTAGGAGCCTTTTCGAGGAAAAGAACGGAGCCTTTGACCTTGCGGTATGCCAACACACCAAAGGCTGTCTTGGCTTGAACCGAGTTCGCGAACTCGACGATCGCCAGGGTGCCACTGGGTGGCATTATGAAGCGTTTCAGATCGCCATGCTCCTCGAACAGTCTTTTGAGTTCGTCTTTCGAGCAGTCATACGGAATGTTCTTCACCAAGATTGCGGTGTCACCTCGTTGACTTCGCTTAAAGGCGTCAAGATCGACACCTTGAGATCTGAAGTAAGACTTTGTCTCTTGGATGATGTGCGTCTCAGCGTGAGCTTGCTTCACTGCGGCATCGCTGCTTGTCGGGTCCAGGACTTCAGACTTCGACAGACCAAGGCGGGCAGCAACACTAGAAACAACAGTGTCCGCATTCATGTAAAGAGCATTCCAGTTGAACGTCGTTGACGCGGCCTCGCGTTTCCTCTTGATCTGTTGTTGTTGCTTCAAAGGAAGCTTCGACAACTCGAAATCGTTCAACTTGTCTTCTCGCTTCGCTGTGGCAGGAATGACATGCAAGATACGGCCTTGGAAGTATTGGCCGTCCTTCTCCTTCATGGCTTGTTCTGCCGAATCGGCATCACTAAATTGGATGTAGGCAAAGCCCTTTCCGCTGCCCGTCTTGCGATCCTGGGATACGTGAACCTGATTGTCATAATGTTAGCGACAATTACAAATCATTTTCATCATTGTAGAGTAACGATTGTTTCGTTCGGTTCAGTCAAAGAGACATCTACTAAAATACTCTTCCTGGGTTTACCTCAAATGCAATTGCATCGGTTGTCCCTATCAGGTGCTCATCTTGAAAAGTGGGGGATGGGAAAAAATTGTCATGCTTACCTCGTCGACATTTCCGTACGAAGCGAACTCAGACTGCAAGTCCTCTTGTTGCACATCGTACGGCAGGTTGCGTACAAAGAGACGCATGCTCGCTCGGACACCTGTTGGCTCAGCATCAGCGTTCGGCTGTGCAGAGTCATCAGTCGCTGCGGCCGGTGCAGATGTGTCCGTTGCCGTTGTGGCTTTAGACGGGCCGGATTTAGTGGGTTCGACATCCTCCATGTCACTTGAAGACACAGAAGCTGCGCGAGCTTTCGGTCGGTTGTTCCCTTCTTCCTCTTCGTCGTCGTCGAGAAGTCCGAGCAGACGACTAGTCCTCGAGCGAGTCCAGTCAGCATCCGACACGGGGCCTTGAGGGGCGACATCTTGTTGTGCATTCTCTTCTGCGTTGGCTGTAGGTGCTGTCTCCGCGTCTTCCATAATCGTCTCAGCAGGCTGCTGTTCGACTGGTGGGTCATCAACTTTGGTTCGTTTGGCTTTGCGTGGGACAACCTCATATTCGTCATCGCTAGCACCAGCTTCCATTGTCATCTGATTCTCATCGTCGAAGGGAGCTTCGATGTTGGCTTGAGCGACATCATCGTTCTCCCATGTTCGCTTCTTCGACTTGGGCTTCATGACCTCGAGATACTCCTTCAACTTTGGATCATCTTCTGGTGTCTGCTTATCCGCGTCGCTGCGTGTCTTGACAGCATCGATGGGCATGCTCGGTTGTTCTTTGGGTGCAGTGGGTGCTCGTCCGCCCGTCCTCCCAGGGTTGGCCTCGCCGATGGGTCTGGCAACCTCGACCCCGATGCGGCTCATGCGAACAAAGGTCTTGTTGAAGTACTTGACAGCCGACTGCGCGTCTTCGGGGGTCTTGTAGCCGACATAGCCGATGCGACGGTTGGCAAACAATCTTGCATCTGTGATCTCGCGGCCGCCAGAAGAGAAGTGCTTCTTGAAGTCCGCCTCAGTAATTGAAGGCGGCAAACCCTTGATGAATATACGTGAAGATTCCATCTTGACGTATAGGAATTGCCAGTGAAACTGACTGGTGCAGAAAGTGCGGTGGTACTGAGTGAAGTAGAATGCTCGCAGCAAAGAACTAACGAGGGGACTTTTGCGGTTTGCTTTTCTGCTCGACTAGCGCCCGCAGGAGCTTGGACGCTCGGCCGGTGCGCGCTTTCCCGGCTGTGTTTAGGGAGCGACGCGCTGAACACACCAGCCAGCCAGGGAGAGCGTAAAGAAAGCCGTCCATCGCACGAACAACGCCCCCACTTGCCACTACCACCAAATAACAATCATAAAGATCATCACATCAAAACGCCAATTCTGCCATCATGTCTAACGAGGTCCCCGAATTTAAGAATGAGGAGGTCAAGGAGAAGCTTGAGGGTAAAATGAGCTCTTACCGACCCACATATTCACTCAAGCACCTGCTGATAATATTGTAGCCCAAGTCAAGTCGGTTGACATGGTATCATTATTCGAAGCCTCCGTATTACATTCGTAGTGCTAATCTTTTGTCTAGAGTGAAGACATGCAGCAAGAGGCCATCGAAGTCGGTACGTGCCTATTACTCATCGGCCTCATCCTTGCGAGTGAGTACTGATACACCAGCAGCCCAAGAAGCCATGGAGAAGTACACAGTTGAGAAGGTTCTTATCCCTACTTTTTAATTCGTATGCAACGTAAGAATGGCAGTGACTAACGCACTCACAGGAGATCGCTCACCACATCAAGCGCACGGTCCGTCGTAGCTTGCCCAACATTCTACAGTGTATACTAACGCCGTTCAGTTCGACGAGAGGAAGGGCGCAACATGGCATTGCATTGTCGGCAGGAACTTCGGCAGCTTCGTCACACACGGTAAGGAATCCCTCGGATCCATTATACACTGACTTGGCCATGAAAATACTGACAATTACACAGAGACCAAGCACTTCATCTACTTCTACCTCGGCCACTGCGCTATCTTGCTTTTCAAGACGCAGTAGGGGGCTGGTTTGGGCCGAGTTTGCTTGAATCGATACCCGTTCAAGCGACCTTAGATACAACGCTATCACCAAAAACAGAATACAATACGCTTACCTACCAACTGGGTTCATGTATCTATTCTTGTAAGAGTGGCAGTGTTCCTTGCTATGGTGCACACCACACAGTTCTCACAACAGGGCTACCGATGATCGCCACATTCAAGAGCTGTTTGAAATCAGGGTTGGACATGGCAGACAAGTGGATGTCGCATTGGCAGGCATCAGTGTGGTGCATCGGTCTCGAGACGTTGTGTAGCTACCATCGAGCGATCTCCGTATGATCAACTTAGCGATGTGTATTGCCCAATAACATAGCTCGTGAAGTATGAGATTCCAACTTGAAGTGTCAAGACCTTGACCTTCGGACATGAAAAGCATCTAGTCTCGTATCGTGGATATCGCGCCACATGAGTGCTCTCACAACGTGTCACCCAATTCTAGACATCGTATCATGCATTGATTGTTTGACTTGGTCCATCTGCATGTTAAAGATCATACATGTATGCATCGACCAAGGAACAGTGCCCAGGCCGAGACAGCCTAAGCCAAGGTGCTAGGCGACGTCAGAGACCGCGTAACGGAGTTGCGCACAGCCTCACTGCGACAACACAACCACTTCCCACGTTCAGTGATCCAACAACCCCGGCGCATTCTACCGTCAAGATATCTCCGCGTCAGCTACGAGCTCTGAACAACAAAACACAAATATCTTCAAGATCAGCTTAGCGAACCTTTGTGCAACAGCGCGTCACCACCGAACCTCCCAGCTTTGTGACACCACAAGCAGCTGCCAACAT
This sequence comes from Cladosporium cucumerinum, assembly GCA_023634325.1. NCBI lineage: Eukaryota > Fungi > Ascomycota > Dothideomycetes > Cladosporiales > Cladosporiaceae > Cladosporium > Cladosporium cucumerinum. Next base: position 577,228 of record JALDQA010000001.1, read on the forward strand.
GGCGTTCATCTTCACTTGCGGCACACACACATTCTCCTCAATCCTCAAAGGCTACGAGAACATCACAGTGCAGTGCCAGAACTGCGGCAACTTCAGCGCGCGAGTCTACAAGCGCTGGGAGTGGTTTACGTTCTGTTTCATTCCTGGTACGCCTCGTACATTTGCGCAGAACAAACAAACGCAGGAAACTAACAGTCTTCCAGTCATTCCTTTCAGCCTCAAGCCCGACAAGGACGTCGGCTGCCACATCTGTAAGTTTTACCAAGATCTGCGCCACCGACCGGACGTCCAGAACATGATGGAAGGAGGAGGAGGAGGCCAGCCGATCCCGATGCAAGGAGGACCTCAAGGGTGGAATCAGCATCCACAGCAGCCGCAGTATGCGCAAGGTGGACAACCGCAGTACAAATGAAGAATGGGGGGGGGGGTTCCAGAGAAAGGGAGAGGTAATTGGGGGTTAGACATGGCGTTTTTTTCAAGGACAGATGATACCACTTTTGTTTTCTGGCTGTGTTGGTGCTAGAACGGAATCTCGTTTTTTAATGAGAGGAGAGATTAATTGGGCAGCGATGTATATATCACGTCCGCTTGTCACTCAGATTACCACATCGCGTGCTCCTGCCTCGGCCAGTCGGCCGGTATGCTGCTAGGAGTGGATGGGCATCATGGACGTACGGGAATAGAGATCCCTCATGGTTGGTACAAGCCGAGGCTTGTCGAAATATCAATATCAATTGCGTGAACTCTAATAGTATGCAAGCGCTCACAAGTTCGATCAGAGCTGAGGTACCTTAGGCACAGAACAAGTACATCAAGCGCACAGTTCGGGCGCTACTTTGCAGTCTGAAGTCTTCGTATTGATTCGTAAAATGGCTCTCAAGCGCTCCGCATCTATAGCTTGGCCTTGCTTTGTGCCTTCTTGAGAATAGGCTCCATCTTGGTCGCCTTCATAACATCACCCTTCACCTTGAGCTTGCCGCTCATGTACAGCTTCTGCGCATTTGCCTTTCCAGCAACGAGCTTCGCAAACTGGTCATCTGCCAAAATGAGGTTGACTAGGACATAGCATATTAGCCGAATGTAATAACTTTGGCTGGGAGCGACAAATAATCGACAACTTACCACCAGGCTTCTTGCCTTCCGGCGCGAGACCTTTGCCGACTGTACCGGTCTCCTTTAGATCAATGTGCCAGCTTTCCTGCTCGCCCTGTTCGTTCTTCAGTGTGAAGGCGAAGATTGCGCCGCCTTTCTTGATGGCATCTTTGCGCTCGGCATCGCTGGAGAGTGCGGATGCGATCACGTCGAAAGCGGCTGATGAAGGCCAGGCATCTTTGTCCACAGTTAGCTTGTGCTGTGAGACACGCGACATTCTAAGGATGGCACTCACCTTCTTTGAGAGACATGTTTGGGATTGTGATTGATGAAGGATTTCTGTGAATTGGTGGCAATGATCTTGCAGATGAAAGGTTCTATAGGAGTAACCAGGAGACTGACGAAGAGACAGACCGGACTTAGTAGTAACTGAAGCACGCCGGTGCGAGACACCAAGCCATTCAAAGGTCAGCGCATGTGATCGAGTCCTTCAAGGGAACCGAGGTTGCCCGCGACACATGACGGAATGCAGCATGCAAGCCAGCATGTGAAGAGTCCGGGGCGGGCAAGTCTGTGCTTCTTGCGGTGGGTGGTGCTAGCATCTTTAAGGCACGAAAGAAAGTCACTGCATCACTTGGCCAAATCATGTGAGGTTGGCTGACACGTCGTGCTAGTCTTCACTGAAGGCTGGAGAGGCAGCCTCGGGCAACATGAGAAGCAATAGGCATTGCAATGACGATTCCTTCGTCTTACAGCAACAGGGAACAAGCTGGAAATACTTTACTCGCCGGTATCGGATCTTCAGAGCTCAGGCTCGAGATGGAGAGTATTTCTCTGGTTACTAATGATGCGCAAATGATGTCCGAGTTATGTCCTACTCCGACAAGTACTTATTATACAATGCTCACGTTGAAGTAGCTTTAATTGGACATACATACCAACAAGGAGTACCACCATTGACAATACTTTAATCTCTTATCCAAGCATCAAATTCGCATACAAGCTGCGTTACAACATTTCTATAGCCACAGATCGCCAGCATGAGTACCGACCAACAAATGTCCGCAGCAGCCCGTCTTCGTGAGCTTCTATCAGACAGCTCTCATACAGTCGTGGCTCCAGGTGTATATGATGGCATTTCCGCCCGACTGGCCCTTGCTCAAGGCTTCGAGTGTCTATACATGGTAGGTGAAGATTCAAGCCTATGTGGCGAACCATCTCAATGCGAGATCACCCATCAGGCAGTCAACATAGCATATCGTATGTTAACATGATGACAGACCGGTGCAGGCACCGCCATGTCCCGTCTAGGCATGGCCGACCTAGGCCTCACCACCTTCACCGACATGCACCAAAACGCCGCCATGATCGCCGGCATCAACCCATCAGTCCCCGTCATCGCCGACGCAGACACCGGATACGGCGGCCCTATCAATGTCGCGGCGACTGTGAAAGCGTACGCTCGCGCGGGAGTGGCGGGCATGCACATCGAAGACCAAGTGCAAGAAAAGCGATGCGGCCACCTGAGCGGTAAGCTGGTAGTCTCACGAGAAGTATTCGCGAACCGCCTCCGGGCGGCCTGTAAAGCACGAGACCAAAGCGGTAGTGGGATTGTGATTATTGCAAGGACGGATGCGAGAGCTGGTCGGGATCCCGAGGGAAATGGTGGCTACGAGGAAGCAGTCGCCAGACTTAAATTGGCAGCTGAAATTGGCGTGGATGGGCTATTCTTCGAAGCATTGCAGTCGAAGGAAGAGGCTGAGAGGGCTATTGCAGACTTGCCGAAGATCCCTGTGCTTTTGAACGAGGTTCCCGGTGGTCGTACCCCCATCGTCACAAGCGAGGAGGCGAACAAGATGGGCTTCCGGATTGCAATCTGGCCTACCACGGGTTTGGAAGCTGTGGTGCCTGCGCTGGAGAACGCGTATAGTGCCCTAAAGAAACAAGGAAAGAGCCTAGAGGATCCACCTCTGGGCCCAGGAAAGCTCTTTGAGGTGTGTGGTTTGAAAGAGCTCATGGAATTTGATGAGAGTGTTGGAGGAAAAGCATATCAGTAGAGGTTGATCGAAACATTACCAAAATTAATGACATCTGTACTAAGGCATCATTGCCATGATAAGATCTCATGATATGCAACTGTGGCCCTCTGTAAATGCGCTCATAGGACATCGATATCAATTTCGCAAAACAATGCAACAGTGGAAAAGGACAAATGATAATGCAAGAACAGGTTCATCTATACGCACGCTGCGCTAAATGCCTGCCAGTTTCATGGTCAAATCAATGCCCTACGCCGCCAGCGACCCAGTCGTTGAATCCAGGCTGACCAGGCTGCGGAAACAGGCCACGGTCTGCTTGCTGTTGGTTGAGAGGCGGGTGCTGCTGCTCGCCACCCTGCTGTGCCGCCTGTCGCCTCGCTTCGGCTGCTCGCTGCAGTTGTTGTCTGTGCCAGATGAGCAAACCGAGCGCTGCAAGCAGACCTCCTATCAACAGTGTCACGAAGACATCATCGTCGATGTCATCATCGTAATATCCATCATCACCTCCCGGCATAGGATCGTACTGGGAATCCCAGTCGTCTGCTTCATACTGCATATTCATCTCCGCATCAGCCTTGAGGAAGTCGTTCAGCCACTCGGACAGAGACAATTTCCTGGCCTTAGTAGGTCCATCATCAATGCCTTTGATACCACCCCTGGTCACCGTGTTCCACCAACCACGCCAGCGAAGTTTCCACAGGGAAAGCATAACCGGGAGGTAGGCTTCTTGCTGGTTGATTTCAAGGGCTTGATCGTAGAAGCGCTTGGCTAGATGGAAGTCCTGGTCGATGCCGATGCCGTTCTCGTGCATCCAGCCAAGGTTCCATAACGCTTGAGCAGATTGTAGGCTCTCACCAGCTGCCTGGTAACATGCAGCTGCATTTTCTGGAGAAGCTACAGATCCAAGACCAGCAAGGTAGTAGTCGCCAGCCTTGACAAGAGAGTCTATGTTGTGCTGCTTTGCACTCCTGGTCCAGTGGACCAAAGCCAAGGCTGAGTCGCTGACTGCAGCTTGAGTGTTCTGTTTCAAGGTGATGAGCCAGTCTATCGGGCTCCAACGTGGACGAGAGTGGTCGAGGAGCCAAGCAACATTCGACTGTGCATTCTCTGAGCCTTGCTCCGCTGCCATGAGATAGTGGATGAGCGCTTTCTGATTGTCACCTTCCTCATAAGCCTCGTTAGCCACGCCGATTGAGCCCCAGATCGCTTCGGCCTTCTCGGCCACGATCTTGTACTGTACTGCGGCAGTGCCGCAGCTTCGCTCACGCCCAATACCTTGTTGGTTCATCTCAGCAAGGTAATAAAATGCTTCGATGTGGCCGTTGCGAGCAGCGAAGTCAAAGTAGCGGGTTGCTGTTGCAATGTCGCCTTGATCCAAGAACAGGATGCCGAGGTTGGTCTGCGCGACCGCCAGATCCTGATCTGCTGCTGCACCAAAGTATTCGCTCGCCTTCTTGACGTTGCGCTCGACACCGAGGCCGTCATGATACATCAAGCCCAAAGAGTATTGGCAAAGCGCATCTCCGTTTGCCAATCCGCGAGTAAACCAGATCTTAGCCTTGCTGTAGCTCTGCTCCATTCCTTCACCGCGAAGGAACATACGGCCGATATATCCAGCAGACTTGGATGCGAGCTTTTCCATGCCTGGCGTAGCATCCTTTGCAACATTACCATTGTGGTCCCAATACTGCCTTGCGACTTCCATGAAGTACTTCTTCGCAAGCTTGAAATCTCTCTTCATGCCCCTACCCCCATCGTAATACACTCTAGCCAGCCCGAAGCTAGCAGTGAATTCTCCTTTTGAGGCTTGGAAGAGCAGGTATTCAATGACATCCTCTGGGTCAGCGTATGCGTCGCTTGTAGGTCCACCCTGTTTCGCGTTGATTCCTGAGGAGCTTACGCTTGCGCCCTCTCCATAGACACCTCCTGTTTCATCTGCCAGCCGGAAGGAGTCGCGAATCAGGGCGTGACCACCGGGAGGCCCGGAGCGGTAGTACATGATGGCTTTGTCGGCGACTCGTTGATACCAATGCACAGCCTCGTCGCAATTGCGCGGCGTAGAGATCCCAGCATGGTGTCGGTATCCAAGGGTCATCTCAGAATGCGTATCACCCTGCTCTGCTGCGAATGTATGGTATAACAAGCTCTTTGCCTGGTCGGCTGGTACCTTCGGGTTCAACCCGGTCGCGTACATGAAGCCCAGCATGTATTGCGCTGTGCTGTTGCCGTCGAGTTCCGCAAGCTGTTTGTATCTCTCGAAAGCCTGCTCATAGTCGACCGGGTGTGTGTATTTGCCATAGAAGCTCAACTCCGCCAGCAGAAAGATAGCATCGGCGTCGTTCTCCCTTGCCGCGTCCTCCAGAAGCCGGACAGCTCTAGACAATGGCTGTGCGAGCTTAGCGGGCTGTGTGGGCGCTGTCGTGAATATCAAGTTGTCCTGCTTAGGCGCATTCATGAACAGCAGTACGAAGGCCTCCTTAGCGTAGTATGCTGTAGTCCCGAAGACGCCTTTGGGCTTCTTTGTGTATTTTGCCAGCTTGGAGACCGACGGCGGCTTGATCTTAGCCAGGATCGCCGCAGCCTCGCTCACGCTCTGGTGTGTCTTTTGCTCGTCTTCAACATGCTCACTGCTCTCCTTCGCTCTTGCAGCATCCTCCCAGCGGGTGTCGGGGTGTCTCTGGTCATCGTGCAAAAGCTGTTGCGAGTCGATATGGTGGGCTTGGTCACGAGCGACGGCATGGGCGACGAAAATGCAAAATGCGACTGCGGCGGTATCAATGTTAGCGACGAGCTTGTATGTTGACGGTGGACAACGCCAGCTTACGTAGCAAGAGAGGCGCGATGCGCCAGCCTGACTGCTTCATCGTGAACGGCGCTATTGTAATAATCGTGTTGGTGATGCAGTGAGGGGCATTATTCTCTGGCGACTCCTCGGAATAGATTCGTTCAGAAGATGTGCAGCGACATTGTTGTTGAGTGAACAATGCCACATGTTTGCTCGATCGTCATTGACACCTTGCACTTGACAAAGCCCGGAGCCCGCTTCAGCCGGAGACTCGCCATCTCACTCTCCATTTGCTGCACCTGTATCGCAGTCCAGATAAGGCATCAATAAATACAAACATGGACCGATTACCAGATGAGGTGATACTGTCAATCCTATCCTGTATGGATCCCCATGTGAAAAATGCCACAGCATCTGCTGATTTCCAACAGTCTTGGACATCATTGATCTCACACGTTGTCAGCTTGTATCGTCTCGGCTCCTAAATCTTGCTAGAGATTTTGAACTATGGAAAACACTATGTTTCGAGGATTCCCGAGCTGAGGCTGCGCGAAGACGACAGCGTTTACGCGATGCTCAAGGCTCTCATCTTGACGAGCTGGTCAATGCAATATCAAGTCTGCCCGGTGTTGATTCCACCTTTGGAGTATCGTCAGATACTACGGAATCTAGGACTTCAGATTGGATACAGAGGAACCGAGCGCTGGCAAACTGGGAACCTGGATACCCCAGCGAGGACATAGACTATTACGAGGAATACATCCACAGGCACGCCGATGTCAATGTCGATTGGATCAACCTACCGAATACGGGTGGTGGCGACAGGCGGGAAGTTCGAGAAGCAACTGGTATGGCGATTTTCTCCTATAACGGTTCTCAAAATATCGTGTCTCCTCTCGACGATGGCACCGTCTGCGTGTGGGACGTGGCCCCTCGATCAACGACTCTGGATGGAGGCAGAGCTAAACTACTGGGCCAGAGCAATGCCGGGTTGCTCACAGGAGGCGCTTCATCATACCGAAGTCATACACTTATGACCGAAATAGGGGCAGTCGAGTGTGTTTCGATCGATAGCAGTGCTTCGAAAGGCTGTTTCGCTGTAAAGAACGTTCTTCAAGAGGTTGATCTACAAACTTTGCAAGTAACTTCGACGAAGAAGTACCCGTTCCCCATCACAACATTGTCATCTTGTCAGCCAGGTATGCCTCTGTCTGTCGGCACCAGCTGGACAGTGCATCTACACGACTCTCGAGATCTGGCTACACCGTCTAAATCCGACGACGCCGCCCAGCTCATTGGTGGTTCGGTCAATGCCCACGCTGCCTTGTCACAGCCCGGCCCACTTTCGATTCTCAACCAACATGATACATCCTCGATATGGGTAGCAGGCCGCTTCACAAGTCTCCTGCATTACGACATCCGTCGGTTCCCTCGATTGCTTGGCACGATTCATTCAGGCGCCCGCATCGCTTCCTTGACTTCTCTGCCCTATCCCTTCATACCTCGCTCGCTGGACCTGGTTCGAAATCCTGATGCCTCCTTGACAGCTCTTCAGACCGCACGAAGTAAGTCTGATACAACGCTACTGGCAGCAGCAGAATACAAGGGCAAAGGCTCACTGGAGCTCCATGATCCATCCGGAAAGGATAGCTACCAGAATCGACAAACCGCCTCGGCATCCAAGCTACTGTCCGTTGCACCTCACGGGGGGCGGATCGTTTTCTCTGACGGCGATGGCAACTTGCGCTGGGTGGAGAGAGATGGCTCTACACTTGTGCGTCAATACAACATCAATTCCGAGACCAGTGCCGACGCCACGACTGGCGGGATCTTCTCATCCTCTGCTTCTGAGATGCCCGGTCAAGGTGACATCGTGCAGAAGATTTTGCCACTTCGAGCATGCAAGAGTGATGCCAGCTCTGAACGATCCGATGTGCCCAGCGAAGCGTTAATGCTGTGGTCTGGTGATGGTCGCATTGGATGTCTGAGTTTTGGCACCCAGAACCCAATCAAGCCGGATGATAGTTGGCATGATGCTGTGGAAGAGCAGGGTCTTAGTGCCGAAGAGCGCGCCAGAGAAGATGCCGAAAGACAGTACGATCTGAGGATGAGAAGGGCTCTGGAGCGAAATGCCGACGAGGTCAGGTTTGTGAGAGGGCTTGGTATGGCGTCTTTCTAGTGTCGATGAAGAGCCACCCGCCGACGGCCGACAAGGTGAAAACGTTGCTATCGTATTTGTCTCGTGCACGAAAATCTTGAATAGACATCGTCATAAGCTCATCTTCCATGTTCGGAATACAACGCAACTGGAACTGGGGAACATGAATGATGGCGACACCAGGTCGAAAATTACGAGCTCTACGAAACCCTGAACCCTAATTACCAGATCTATGAGGTCTAGACTTAGGGTTGATTAGTGGCGATAAGTTAACATTAAGGCGCGGCTCTGCGCCCCCACAGCCTGTCAAGAACAACGATTGTGCCATCAACACGTGCGCACACCTCACTTCATCCTGACCCTGTAGTGATTATGTCGACGCGATCTCGGAGATTTTATGTGAGTAGCTGGAGCATACTTGCTATCTCCTCGGCAACGGCTGCCAGCTCTCGTTGATGCAATTCCTTTCTCAGCGAGACCGCGTCCTGCCATGACACAACCGTGACGTTCGTCTTCAATGACATCTCGCGATCTGGGTTGCTGGCCACCTCGGATGCTTAATGGCTTCGCTATGATTGGCCTATCTGCTCTTAACCGGAGTGTTTGCATCACTTTCAAACGGAGGCCCCGCAGAGTATTCGATCGTTCGCCTGCCATGCGCAACAAACCCATGCCAAAATCGCGTCTGCTAGGATCTATCTGGACCTAGCTGAGGTTGAGGAAGTCATCGGCTTGCTTGCCATTGGAGCGAGAGAGCATTCGGCACTTCTTGGCGGAACGTTCCACCATGATATCTCAGCGACCGTCGGTGGCGAGCCGACCAAGCTCGGACGCCGTGGAATGGTATGTTGTATATATACCATAGAGGTGGGTGCCTTCTTGTATTTTTCCTTCAGCTCTACCCCTACCACACCCAACAATAATGTCTCTCTCAAATGGATTAGAGAAGCTCGGCCTTAATGGTGCCGCTGGCGACAAGAAGGCTGCCGACCTCCAGAAGGACACCGTCGACTACCACGCGAAAGGCAATGTGATCACAACCGACTTTGGTGTGAAGCAGGCCAACACCGACGACTGGCTCAAGGTCGCCACCGAAGACCACACCGGTCCTCAACTACTGGAGGACCACATGGGCCGTGAGAAGATCCACCGCTTCGACCATGAGCGTATCCCCGAGCGTGTTGTTCACGCCCGTGGTGCTGGTGCCTTCGGTACCTTCAAGATGCACAAGAGTTTGGAGAAGTACACATGCGCGAAGGTCCTTACCGACACTAGCCGCTCTACACCTCTGTTCCAGCGTTTCTCGACTGTGCTCGGTAGCAGTGGCAGTGCCGACACTGTTCGCGACACTCGTGGCTTCGCTTTGAAGTTGTACACTGACGAGGGCAACTGGGACATAGGTAAGCAATTGGAACTCCTGTACAGTCGACTGAAATTTACTAATCAATTTCCAAAAAGTCGGCAACAACATTCCTGTCTTCTTCATTCAGGACGCAATCAAGTTCCCCGATGTTATCCATGCAGGCAAGCCAGAGCCTCACAATGCCGTGCCCCAAGCACAAACTGGTATGTTTGCTAAAAGCCATTCTCTGTAACCAACGCTAACTCTATTTCACAGCACACAACAACTTCTGGGACTTCCAGTACCTGCACTCCGAGGCAACCCACATGTTCATGTGGACCAACTCCGACAGAGGCATTCCAAGATCCTACCGCATGATGCAAGGATTCGGTGTCAACACCTTCACGCTTTACAACGACAAGAAAGAGAAGCATCTCGTCAAGTTCCACTTCAAGCCGCGCCTTGGTGTCCACAGTTTCGTCTGGGACGAGGCTCTCAAGCTCGCCGGCCAGGACCCTGACTTCCATAGGAAGGACCTGTACGAGGCCATCGACAACGGTGCTTTCCCCAAGTGGGACTTTGGCGTCCAGGTGATTCCCGAGGCCGACCAAGACAAGTTCGAGTTCGACCCTCTCGATGCTACCAAGATCTGGCCCGAGGAATTAATCCCCATTGAGTACGTCGGCGAGTATGAGCTCAACCGCAACGTCGATGAATACTTCACCGAGACCGAGCAGGTTGCATTCTGCACTGGCCACGTTGTTCCTGGCATCGGTTTCTCTGACGACCCTCTGCTTCAAGGCCGCAACTTCTCGTACTCAGACACTCAGCTGAGCCGTCTCGGTACCAACTGGCAAGAGCTCCCTATCAACAAGCCTGTCTGCCCTGTGATGAACCAGAACCGCGATGGTGCTATGCGCCACAGGATCGCCAAGGGCTCGGTGAACTACTGGCCCAACCGCTTCGAGGCCACCCCGCCCGCGAAGGTTGAGGACGGTGCATACGAGGACATCCCTACCAAGATTGAAGGCATGAAGACTCGCCTGCGATCCAAGAAGTTCAGAGAGCACTACAACCAGGCGCAGCTCTTCTACAACTCGCTTGCCCCGCACGAGAAGGCTCATTTGACCGCTTCCCTAGCATTCGAGCTGGACCACTGCGACGACCCATGGGTCTACAACAAGATGTCCGAGCGCCTGTGCGACATCGACCTCGAGCTTGCCCAGAGCGTTGCCGAGCTCGTGGGCGCTGACGAGATTCCTCAAAAGGAAGGACGTCCCAACCACGGCAAGAAGGCGAAGGGTCTTAGTCAGGCTGACTTCATGCCCGAAACTCCGACTATCGAGACTCGCCGCGTTGCCATCATCATTGCTGATGGCTACGACGCTGTGGCTTACAACGCCATGTTCGGTGCCCTTAAGGGCGCTGGAGCACTCCCTTACACTATCGGACCCCGTCGTACCGCCATCTACGCCGCTGGCGAGGACAAGAGCAGTGGTGCTAAGGGTGTCAAGCCCGACCACCATCTCGAGGGTATGCGCAGCACCATGTTCGACTCAGTCTTCATTCCTGGTGGCGAGAAGTCGATTGAGACGCTCTCGAAGAACGGTCGCGCACTGCACTGGGTGCGCGAGGCCTATGGTCACCTCAAGGCCATTGGCGCCACTGGTGAGGCCGTCAAGCTTGTTAAGATGGCCTGCGAACTTCCTGGCATGGAGTTCTCCACCTCGTCTGAGGTCACGAACAGTTACGGCGTCATCACCGTTGGCCACGTCCAACCGGAGGGCTTCAAGGAGACGCTCCAGATGGCTAAGGGTGCCAAGGACTTCCTTGACAACTACACCTACGAGATCTCGCAGCACAAGAACTGGCAGCGTGAGCTTGATGGCCTGTCTGTGATGGTTGCCTACTAGAAACTTGAGGTGTTTCAGAAGGTCTGTTTTGATGGCCTTGTAGGTAGATCCGATTGATACTAGGTACGACCGTTACGATTTCACATACTTAGAATACCATTTCCACATGATCGTTGTGCTCTCTCATCATATCCTTTTCATTCTTACAAATCCCCTGTCTCTCTGTGTCTTTCTTTTTCCAGTGACGCACATCATTCTCTGTCTACGTCAATGGTCAACCAAATCGACCGCACCCTTCCATCTTTTCAAGTCAGCTCGTCTCAATCCTGCTTCGCAGTGCTCAGCCACAAGTACGAATTCGCAGATTCCGCGGAAGCATTGCTGTCAGACCTATCTCTGCCAAACGGAACTACGATGTCGCCCGCTGAAACAGTGTTTTTGGTGTCCGAAGGCTGTGTCTTTGATACGGTAGGCGATGCGGGAGGTGAAGCTGGTGACGTAGAGCTTGTGGGTGACAGAGGAAGGAAGGTGGACTTTTGCTGGCTCGCTGAAGCCATGATCGAATGTTTTGCGAATAAGGTTGGCGGAGATGGGTGTATTTGAGGCAAGTGGGATGTTGGAACTGCTATCGAGATTGGGGAGTTTAGCTACTGGTGATCCCAGATGGTTGTCAACAATTGTGTGTCGCGAACATGGTGCCCGTCATTGCTTGGGGTTTGATGCTCTCAGCTGTTTTAAGTATCCACGAGATGAGCTCTATTTCTCGGCTTAGTGTGTTGTTCCTTTGAGAACATGATCACGCACTCGTCTCGTAGCGTCTCAAGCGTAAGTTGTCGCCCAATCGAGCTCAGGAGTCCTGCGTAAGAGGTACTGTTGACGATAAACAACCGGACGTGTGTTCGGATGGATTCGTCACTGTCCAATGAGAGCAGTACCTACAGAGCTGTTTAGCATACCCCACCTTTTCGAAGTCTGGAGCTCCTTCTCGAGTATTTGAGGTGTCTTATCGTGCTTGTGTATCCTTCTTATGGACTTGACAGGGCTCTGTTTGCACATGAAGAAAATGCTCCCTAGACATACAGTCGAAGTTTGATATAGCGATCCTTAATATAGCGATGCCCTTAGCAATCCCTACTAGTTTCTATACTAAAATAATAATAAATTGCGCTTCTTACCAATATCGTTATTTTACTCTATTTGATAAGATTATTATTATTATATCTTAAGATGCTAGCTATAAAGAGGGTTGCCTTTACTTTAGATAAGAATGTCGCTCTACATAAGTAGTATATAGAGCTATTTTCGCTCTTATAAAGGGAGCTTTATAAGTAGTTTAAGGAGTTTTTTAGTAAACCTATTCGCTAAGCAATAGTTAGTAAGGTTCTAAGCGAGCAGTATAAGCATCTTAATTAGTAGATCATGCTTTTATAAGTAGCAAGAACTTGAGCATAAAGTTAATCTAGTACTAGTACTTATAGTATTTAGTAGTAACTAATAGATCTTAGTATTTATAAGGTTAGAGCTATAAGGTAATACCTTAAGCTCTATAACTATGAACTTATGAGTACTAAAGTTATTAAGTAGTAGAATAACCTTATAGCTATTGTCACGGGCAAGCCGTGGCACGCACTGACGGCCAGCTGAGGTCACGTGACAGGGTCACCACCGGGTTGATCCTGCCTCAGGCATCCAGAATCAACATGACAAGAAGGTAAGCCGAGGCTTTGGCTTACTCCTGACTTCGCACTTTGCATCTAATACGTAGCTCTTCGAGCTACGTCCTGTCGATAGGACCAACATCAAGGTTGGCCTTCAGTCCGTAGTTAGCTCTGTATCCGATCCGTTACGCTCCCATACCTACTTCCCGCACGATCTGCCTCACGCCCGTGACAGCTATAAGGTTATTAAACTACTAGAGCTACTTAACTATTATCTCTATAAGTATTTACGCCTTCTTATTTGCATACTATTTTACTCCTAGTGCCTATACTCTGTCACAGGCAAGAAGCTGAGAGCATCCGTCCATCCGTCCGAACATCCGATCTAGCTACATATGCGCGAGCAATGTAAGACAACCGGTCTTACATCCTAGTCTTTTGAGCTTCTTTACCTCAGCGGCTACGCAGCTGAATGCTCCCAGCTGTCGCCCCGTGACATACTCTTAAGCTTCGCTATAGCAAAGTAAGGTCTCTTATATTTAGTAATAATCTATATTAAGAGTTTGTAAGAGCTAGTTATATTATAAATATGATAAATAGTTATCTAGCCCTTCTCTTTCTTAACTCCTAAGTAGTAATATATTATAAGGCTCCACTCTAGGATTATCTTCTAATAGAGACTAATTTTATTATAATTATACTAAGTAAGGCAGTAGAGATATTGCCTTAGGTACTACTATAGCAGGTCCTATACTTACTATAGAGTATTAAGCTTAGTAAGATACAATCTAGTAACTATAATACTACTATCGTTATAGCAAACTTCACTGTATCTCGTATGCGTTCGCAAACATCTGTCAACTTAAGGCCTGTTCAAACCCAGTTTCACATGTGGAGCCGACACTCTTTCTAAAGACCGCGGCAGTTGGCTGGTGATTCCCGCAATTACTCCTAGAGGCATAGTTTACAAGGCGATTATATAGTGTCTGTTAATTTACCATATTGCTGGGAATAAAGTGCACCGGGCTTATGGCCGAGGAGCAGGAAGCGTCTTGTAGTTTCGGGCTATGTCCGTACTCACGGACACAACCTTCTAGCCGAAGGTAGGCCATCGAGGTCAGTAGTGTCGTGATCCCACTCTGGTGACTGGAGGGGTCGGCAATGTCGAAGCTTCTAGGAAGCCAAGGATCACTGCCACGGGCATATTCAACGTTTTAGCGTTACACATTGCTCGACACTGTGCTCCTTTCCGCGGAAGGTATCGGATCGAGAGTTCTTGATATGCTGATGGTAGACGACTTGATAAGCACGGTGTCACGAGTACCCTGGCTGCCACGGCCCGATTCTATAGAGCCTGTAGGCTTCTGGGGTGCTGTCGTGTGGAACTTAGACAGTGGAGGTAAACCCCGGATGGTTGGCCAGTTGGAGCGAAGAGAAGCGGACCCGGGACTAGCGGAACCACGTCAACCTGTTCCCGTAGATCATCTGCCTGCCTCTTTGATATGGGTACGATTCATGTGCTGTAGTCGATGCCATACACAAAACTGTCGTGCCACGGCTGAGCTGTTGCGGTGAAGATGGGCATCCATGCAAACAGGTCGGCGTCCTACGTGCATCTGGAGAAGCGCGTTGCCGACATGCATTCGAGGCTACGGCGGACCATCCTTACGAGACGGACAAAGCACAGATTATAGTACTAAGGTATAATACTAAGCCCTCTTAGTTCTAGCCTATAATAAGACCTTTCTGCGATATAAACTCTATATATAATGATTATAATTTCTATAAAGCTCGTACTATCCTCTAAGTTTATTTATAATCCTATATACTCTTAAATCCTAATTTATATACTTTTATCTTACTTTTATTTAGCTTAGCTTAATTTAGCTTAGGTATTGGTGTATATAAAATATTATAAATACTTTATATACTGTAGATCTTAGATATATATGATAGATATATAATTCTATATATACTAATTATTACTTATATAGCCTATTTAATCTTATTATTACTTTTCTACTATTAATGATTTCTATAATCCTTTCTACTCCTATATAAATCCTAATTAACCTTACTATTCCTTATCTATCGTTTACTATCATAATAAGTAAACTATATTTATATAAGATATTCTTAATCTTATCAATACTTATAGATACTTATAAATATAATAATACCTACTAGTAGAGTTAATACTTTCAAGTACCTTATCTAAAGTCTAAATTTTCAAGAGCTTACTTTTAATAAAGATAAGATATAATCTTTTACTAAGCTATTTATAATATTCTATATACCTAGTATCACTCTTCTAATCCTATAAGATAGATATAGCTACTACTATATTTATGTATAATCACTAATTTAGAACATATATAAAAAATGCTAACTACTATAAAGCACCTACTAATGCTAGTGGCTAGCCGAGTATCTAATTGTGGTATTATAATTTGAGGTTTGTCCGTCTCGTAAGGATGGTCCGCCGTATTTGAGGCGCGCAGCAGAGCATGGATTCCTTGCTCGCGGAGCACGGTGGTGCGTGATGACAGCTTGGCTCCCACATGGGCGCAAGGATGGTGAGAAAGAGGATTTCCTTTTAGGGAGCATGCCCCACCTTCGCCTCGTTAATGTTTGTGTAGCAGGTATTTAGCTTGCCACTCTTTGACTGCCGAACATGCGAGCAAGCATTGAAGAACTCACTGCTAAAGAACGGCGTATTTTGATGGTACCTCAAGAGAGGCGCACGGACGCGTGCAAGTTATCGAGGTTTCACATCTCCATCGAAGCACAGACGGTGTAATCAACCCTCGCTCGAATCAGGGCCTCTGCGCCTCCTGCACATCACAAGGCTGCTGAAGCCTCCGAATGGAACACGCAACCTCACATATCGGCCGCTAATGCCCACATCCTCTCACCAGTAGTAGTCCGCAGAGCAAACACCAGCCGCACCGGAAGCTTCCCCCCGGCTCTCAGGCATGTGGTCTTGCTCCACTAGCCTATGCTCACGGTGCATCTACACGTTATCGAGCTCGCTTGATTGCCTTGCCGGCCGGCACGTCTGGCACAAATGCTCCCTTGCGTTTGTCGACAGCGTATGTACACATCCGTGTCCATTTCTTACAGAAGAATGTAAGGATCCAAGCCGCCTGTCCACGCCCGCCTGCATGACACAGCAGAGGTCATATTGACTAGCCCAGTTGTACAGCAGCAGTATACCTGGCTTCAGAAGACCAGTGAGAATCGCATATAGACCCGCCATCCTTCCTGTTGCTCTCGTATCTTCTTACTACAACAAAGCACACGACGACCTCAACCAACGCCATTAACACCAACAAACTGGCCAAACTCCACCAAAGCCCTCGGTCTCGCATCTATCTGAAAGATAGACAACCATCCTACATCATAATGGTTCGATCAAGAACGTCCATCCCGAGTAACATCCGACTAACACTCTCAAAGGCCAACGGCATTGCTCCCGAACCCGTGCTTCACTGCACCAAGGTCTTCCACAAGTACATTTGTGGACATACCAAAATCGAGATTGCCGCATGTGCTGTCTCCAAAAGGACTGAGTGCGGCGTCATGAATCCGCGACACGTCAGTCACAACAGCATCTGTCTCCCTTGCGGCGACTGCTAGGCTGGTACGAACTATGCTCTCAATAATCAATTCAACGGTATTCATTGACCTTGTGAAGCAGAACGAACATTGTCATTTCGACTTTCCCGGCAGTCGCCATTGCTTGAAAGTCACCATCATTCGTTGCTTTTCCTTTAGGCTTGTCAAGCATGGCGTTGTGGCGGACCAGGGAAAAAGAAGGATAACCTCGATTGTCTCACGACATTGCAGGACGGCGCAAGAGTTTTTGAGAGATTGGGAAGAGGGGTAATGGGTGTTTGTCGGGCCTTGCGTGGCTCTCGTTGGCCAGAAACGTAAGGGGATTTCTTTTGCCACACATTTTAGTGCATCATTAGCTCAATATATCAACAACGATATTAACCATGACCTTGCTTGTTCAATCCACATCCCTGAGGTACACCTGTCCGTCTAGCGTCTATGTAGGATTTTTCCTCCAGTGGGCGGAGGATTTCCTGATCTGAAGGGGAGTGTGGCACAAGCGAGGCGGTAAGTCACCGAGACAATGCATGTGGTGGCGCTTTTGACAGCGGTTACGCCAATAGTACATTCCATTGTTCATGGCTGTGCCACTTTGACGTTTGGTAGTGGCTGGTGAGTTATGGATGACAGGGCCGAAAGCATAACGTTATATGGTAATGCTTGGTTCGTATGCAATTCCACAAGCCAGAAAGCATGCAACTCGAAACTTCAACAGCACGTAAAAATTAATGTTATAGTTGAAACATTGCATGTTTCCACACGAGCGAAAGCCTAAGGGGCAGTAGCCATGCCAAGCCTCTCGCTAAAGCCCGTCATCTCTCTAGCTCGACAAGGGCCTCGTGTTCCTGCAACAACATCTCTAGTCACCTTGCAATGTCTGTCGATATCAATTGGGACACGCTGACCTCAGGTCCCGATGGAGATGCTCTTGCCGAGAAGATTCGCGCGTTTGTGCACGAAAGATTCCAGACCATCAGTCTACCTAAGTTAATTCGCTCCGTGAAAGTGCACGGCTTCGACTTTGGCAAGACCGCGCCAGAAATCGTCCTCAAGGACATTTGCGAACCATTACCGGACTTCTACGATAATGACGCCGAGAGCACTGATGATGGAACTCAGGATGATGGCAAAGATGTGGCATCAAAGTCACATGAAGAACGACCAGCGGATCGCCTGCAAGCTGCTCGGGAAAGAATGATGCGAGCAGAGGCACATAGTCGCCGTACTTCTGATTTATCCGCACTAGAACATGCCACCAACCCTCAATTATCTCGAGGTACGACTCCTGGATTCTTACATCATGGCACATCGAACCTTGGCTACTTCAACCTCCCTCTCGGAGGGGTATCTGGCACAAACACACCACTGGCTGCCGTGGCAGGAGCCCACTTTGGCCAAAGTAGTCACCAGCCAGCTTACGAACCACCACACCATCCTTCAGATTCCTTCAGCTCGATCTCGCCACCGTCATCAATTACGCCGCCTTCGCGGCCAATCTCGAGAGATGACGGTCTCTTCGATGCCCGACCAAGCTCGGTAGTACTCGACGAGGATGACGAGGCTGCTGAGACACAGACTTTCACTCCGGAGCCACCAGAGCGTAGCCCCGAAGACATGCAAGTGGTCTTCCACGTGACCTACTCTGGAGACGTGAAGCTTGCCATGACAGCCGAAGTCTTCCTGGACTACCCCATGCCCAGCTTCGTTGGCATCCCGCTGAAACTCAACATCACGGGAATGACTTTCGATGGCGTCGGGGTTCTTGCTTACATTAAGAGGAAAGCGCATCTCTGCTTTCTTGCACCTGAAGATGCCGAAGCCCTTGTTGCCACTGGCACAGATTTGGGCTCACCTGAGGAGCATCCATCGGCGACAAAGATTCCGAATCCTCAAGGCGCAATGCCTGCAACTCACAAAGTGGGTGGCTTGATCGAAGACATCAGGATCGAAAGCGAGATGGGAGGCACAGACAGCGGGCGACAAGTGCTCAAGAACGTCGACAAGATCGAAAAGTTCATCCTCGAGCAAGTACAGCGCATCTTCGAGGACGAATGCGTGTACCCCAGCTTCTGGACATTCCTGGTCTGAGCATGTATAGCGAATGTATCCGTCAGTATTGCTCTAAGACAACATAGTGTCATAACCATCACCATGATGCGCTGTTACGACCATTACTCAATGCATCGTCAAGACATCACAAGCCAACGGGCTCTTCCCCGACAAGCCGCTACCGCACGTCGCACAAACTACTTTATACACATGTACTCTACCGCTCCGTGCAACAGCATCAACGACGCACTCACCCACGAACGGCCCCCGCCCTGTACGCGGCTTTACCACAGCTGTCAAAAAGCGGCCCAGCGCATCCGAACTCTCACGGCCAGCGTTGAGCAAGCAACGCCCGCGAGTACAGCATCTGTCACGGGCCACGGCTATCACGGACGCGCGACAGAAGGAAAGGAAAAGGAATGGCAATCACAAGCAATGCAGGGCGCCGCTGTCAATAATGCGGAAGTTGCGTTCTTCTACCATGCCGTTCCTTTGACAGCTGCTGTGGCCCGATGTTGTAGGGTCACAACATTATTGACGCGAAATGAACATGCGCGAGAGACTTGTCTGGAAAAGGAAGGGGGAGGCAAATGCAGTGCGCGTACTCGGCTCTTCTTTGTTTTCGACTGAAAAGGAGAATCACATGCACATAGATGGTACCGGTAGATGACATGAAAAGCCATTACACCAAAGCTCTCGGCACCATTCGAGAACAAAGTGATAGAGGCAAGCCTTAGCGATGTAGCCGGGAAGCAATAGTACCCGCTCTCTTCTCCCATCACAGCCATTGAGAAAGGCCCACAGACCGGGGAAAATTACGTATAAGCCGAACCGATCATTGCTACCAACATTGTGCATACCCGGTTGATGTAGTATGGTATTCAAAAAATCTACCTGACCGAGAACGACGGAAAAAAGTGCGTAAACCATGTAAAAACTTCGCAACATTGGCCAGCCCAGAAGAAAGAAAAAGCAAAACAAACAACGCCGTCGCTAAATACTGCATGCAACTCCGTCCGTGTCATGATCGTGAACACAAAGTAATGTGCGAGTTAAAGTAGCAGAAAACCAGGAAATGTGCCTATACATCCAAGACTTGTCGCAGCCATCTCTTTCTGGAGTACACTGGTGTAAGACGTATGATTCTGTTGCGCAGGCTGACAGCCAGTGGGTATAAATGCGTAGTAAGTATCCTTCTCTTCAACCTCACCTCCATCCTAAGGCGGGGAATATGCTCCCGATGACTTTTCTCCACCTTGGAGTCCGCGCGGCTTCTTCAGCGTCGGGATCTAGAGGTGGTGCACGGCGACCGAGCATTGCGACAGCTCTTTGTCGTGCCCATTCACGCCGTCTGTTGGCATCTGCAGGTGGCACGGGAGGAGGTTGAGGATATGCGCCGGTGGCTGATCGTTGAGGTACTGGTGAGAGGTCTGACATTTGCTGGATATTGCTGCTTGTTGGCGCTGGTGCTGAGGTGATGCGACGAGAGATTCGTTGGCTGAGTGAAACCGGTGGATGTGATGTTGCTTGGGGCGCGTTGTCTACAACGTTCGCTTCAGCATTCGGCTGGTTTTCGTCGACACCTCCGCGTTCGCGATTTCTGCGCATGATTCGTTCGCGACGGACCATGGCATTTGTGACGTTCTTTGGGCAAAATCCTTGAGGCAGGCAACTCTTCTTGCACATCGGACAGAGACTGGAGTTGTCGCGTAAGAAAGCATCTACACACTCCGGGTGGAAGATGTGATGACATGGAAGTTCGCGCACAGTATTGCCGGGCTCATTGGTCGAAGGATCAGCGGCTGCAAAGTCGTCCAGGCAAATTGGACAGGTAGGCTGGTCAAGAGCTGTTGGGCAGTAGGAAAAGGCGCGAGCCATCGCTGGTGAAGGGCGGGCATCCGGAGCTGGAGACGATGATCGACTGTCTGAGCTGGACGCCAGGTCCTTTGCAGTTCTCTCGATCTGCACTGCAGCTTCCTCAGGCCGCACTGTGCCGTAGGTGTACAATGGCATCTTATCTAGAAGCTCCTGAGGCACAGTGAGGCGCTTGATGCCAAGTACCTCCAGGTCGACTTCACCAGTCACAACGCGCTGTCGCAGCTGTTGGCGTCGTCTTCTTTGGAACCAGTGCATGAGTATTGATGTGGCGCCGATGATGATCAGGAGAATTGCCAGAACGACCAAAAGGAAGACCCACAAGCTGGGTAATCGAGCACCACCAGAGCCTTTTGTTGCATGTCAGCCTCGTGAAAATATTGCACAAGCTCTGTTTGCCACAGATACATGTATCGCAGGATAATGCCATGTAGTCAAGACAGAAATGCTCTCGCATGCGATTCCGTGATAATAGAGTACGAGACACAAATGAAGGAGAGAGACATACCAGGGAATTGTGAATTCGACTCACCAGTGTCAATATCCACATAAAGTCGTACATAATCGGATGGGTCCTCCATTCCCAAGAGCTCCTGCGAATTTGGCACACTTGAAAAGTTTCCACTGTAATCACCGGTCGCGTTGATGAGTGTACTGCCGCTTGCACCGGGTAGCACGTATACGGGAAATTGATATTCCTGCTTCCACTTTCCACCGTCACCCACGTTCCAGTATGCATCGTTTGTCTGCGGTGGCGCTTCGGTATTGTCGTTGGTCATGAAGAACAGGAAGCCCCGGGTTTCTTCCTCCTGCGCGGCGGCCAAGTAGGCTAGTGTGCATGTAGGACTGATCCATGGCGCAAGGGCTACGAGTGAATATCTTGCGTTGTTGGGGAAGTCCGAGGGTTTGGTGGCATTGCGTGGGACATATGACAGGCTTGCGTTGAAGCACGGGTCGTTTTGTGGTAGATCGGGAGTGTATAGCAAGCCAGTGATGTCGTTTCCAGTGACGGCACCATTCGTGCTTAGCGTACGAATGTTTGACTGGAGGTCGAAGCTGAAGGAATACGTCGAGTTCACACGATGGGGCTCGCCGGTCGATGCGGGACCTGAGGGATCGGGAATGGCCAAAGTAACGACCCGGAGTGCCTGCGCGCCTGTAGAAGGGAGTGTTAGTGACTTGAACTTCAGGGAGTACTGGCAAATGGAGCGCGCATGCGTAGAAGATGTGCGCAAAACGAGACGACATACTCATGGCCGTCTAGGACGCAGCGATGTAGTGGCGGAGGGGCGCAGGGTGGTGGTGAGCGGATCAGCTCGTAGACTGCAATGTCGCGCTCATGGGGGCAATAGCAGACGACCACGGATGCGCGCGGAGTCGGACGTCAGCTGCACACAGAGACAATGGTATAGTGGTCGGTAGGAGAGTTCGTAGAGATCACGACGACGACACCTGCATCCTCGAGTGCCGGGTCACGGATGGAGGCTGGCCGAGGCTGGGGGCTTTCGCTAGTCTCAAACAATGCCTGGCTGAGTGAGATTGTTCTCGCCACCTGGGCGGTTTCTCAGCGGCGCTATTGGAGTGGGTAGTCAGTATCTACTTATACATGCCGTGTGCACGGCGAGGAGCCTTTCACAAATTGAGTATAACAACAAATAAATATACCGTACAACATGGCCAGTAGAAATCCTTGTCTTGTGTTTACGTCAGCCATTTCATCAAATCGATCGCCGTTCAACTACCGTTAGAAGCGTGGGGACTCCGCCCTCGCACTGACAATAATCACGTGAGTGGCTTCGAAGGTGTGATATGTATATATAGGAGCATATGTATACTTATGCCCAATGAAGTCTCTTATCTGATCCTGCCCGATCAGATAACGTAACAACAACCTCATCCTGCCGCCCAACCTCTAGGCAGGGCACCGCCCGACCGTATGTCCATGAGTCGTCGCGATGCTGGTGTTTTCGCGATGCCTAACGGCCTGCGTCTTTTCTGTGCGTGCATAGTCTGTTGACCAATTTCAATATCGCTCTTCTATGGCCTGTGACAGCCGTATCATGATACTGGATCGCATCATCGCCCAATCAGGCGATGTCTCTGCCACGACTGCCGGCCAGGATGACAGAGCCGAAATCATCCGGAAAATGATAGAGGGTGGGCTGTACACACAGTGGGCCATTCAGTACTATCAAGTCACTTTGGTAGGCGTTGTTCTGATCTTCTCCATCTGGCATGGCCTGGACAAGTATTCGAGGAATAGACGTGCAGCTCGGTTAGCGAGGGGACAACAAGAAACGCTGGTCAGCTCTGTCAGGGGAGATCTCCGGACGCACCACAGAGAGCGTGAAGGGTCCGGATCTTCAGGCAGCAGCACCACACTTATTGGAGATGTCTACATCTCTGGACCAACGAAAGCGAGCCAGGGCTCGGACGATCGTTTACCGTTATTGCCAAAACAGCATACGACATCATCACGATTCTCACGACTGCAATCTTTCCTCATCTACCAACCGCCACCTATACCGTTCTTCAACAAGACCCTCCCAGAGAACGCCACCACCTTACTCATCCTCGCACTCTTCGGCATCAACATCTTCTACACGGTGCTAGGAATAGTATGGGAAGTCCCTCTCATGCTAGTCTTCTCCGACCGCACCTCTCTCATCTTCGCCGCCAACCTTCCCTGGCTATACATCCTCGGCGCCAAAAACCAGCCTCTCCGCCTCCTCACAGGCTATTCCTATGAGCACCTCAACATCCTCCACCGCCGGCTCGGTGAATGGCTATGCTTTGTGGCTATTCTACATTCGGGTAGCATGTTCATGGTGTGGTACACTTTCTGGCGACCAATTGGCCACGGCTTGTTGTGGTTCTTGAAGGAGAAGACGATATACCTGGGATTGATCACTTTGTTCTGCTATGAGGTGCTGTATGCGACTAGTCTGGCCAGTTTCCGGAAGTGGTGGTATGAACTATTCCTTGGTCTGCATGTGGGCTTGCAAGCTGGCGCGCTTGGGTTCCTGTACTTCCACCACAGAGGCAGCAAGCCCTACGTTCGTGTGACGCTGGCTATTTTCCTAATTGATCGAGTCGTATTCCGCCTCTTGGCTAAGAGTCGTGAGTTCAAGGCAAGCGTCAAAGTCATGCCTGACGGGAACACCGTGCTGTTGTCTGGCAACTGGCCTGTTGCAGCGAAGCCTCAAAGCAAGTGGAGGTCCCTCTTCAGCCAGAACATGCATTCAGGTTGGGAGCCAGCGGAGCACGCCTTTCTTACTATTCCTTCACTGGGCAGGAAGCACATTTTCCAGGCGCATCCGTTCACCATCGCCTCAGCAGCACCCAGCGACGAGCAGGAACACGCATGGTTTGACCTGATCATCCGCGCACTAGACGGCTTCACCCGCGACCTCTTGATCCATGCTGAGACGTGCTCTTCGGTCACGATACGCTTGGACGGTCCTTACGGCTCTAGCCACGCCTACGACATGTTGCGCTCAAGCGACGTAGCCGTGACAGTCGTAGGAGGATCCGGAATCGCAGTCGCCTATCCGATGTTATGGGCTTTGCTGCAATCAAGCTCCAACAAGCATCACGCCGACGTCGATTCTGAAGCAGCAGCGGGCTCTTCGGGATCCACAAGGAAGGTGGCTTTGATATGGATCGTGCATCAAGCAGACCACATCCAGTGGCTAGGCCAAGAGAGACTGGATGAGCTTGCGGCTCTTGGACTGCATGTTGTCCTGCCGCCTCCTACAAGGGAGGCTGGCAGGCCTGATGTTGCGGCATTGGTCAGAGGCACGATAGAGGACCTGACATCCGGTGGGCAGAGTAGGGTTGGAGTCATGGTTTCGGGACCTGATGGGATGAATCGTGCGGCAAGGAACTCTTGCGCGCAGATGCTAGGTGAGAGACATGAAATCGAAGTTGCTGTGGAGAAGTTTGGATGGTAGTTTGGGCATGATTCACGATAATGCGTTTGTGGCGTTCTGGATTATGATAGATAAGAACTCGCTATAAATTCCATAGGAAACATATCACTGGGTGTAGGCATTGGGATTGAATACATGCCAGAACAATGGAGACCTTTCACGACTAAAACAGCGAGAATACCCCGACATACAGATTGTGATTTCAAATCCAGCAGTATTTGTATATATTTGTATACCGGTCGATGGTAAGATTTTGCGCGAGTCTAAATTGAATAAGGCGGCCATAATCAGCGCACACACGAAGCTCAGTTGAACATCAGCAGTCGGGTCTGAGTTCCATCAGTGCTATAAGAGCCCTGGCGGTCTGCTCCAGTCGGACGTGGCAGCTCAGACCGTACATACGAATGAGTGCCGGCCTCGGCCAGACACCCAAATCTGTGTAAGATTGGCTTATGAATCTCTTTTTGTGATGTCGCCCTATCCGCCCAATTTTCCAGCTGTGCCTCCGCCGATTCCATCGGCATCTACAGCACCTATCCTACACACCTTGCGGTGGCACCTGATGTTCCCTTTTTGCGCCTGACTCCTCGCTTAAACAAATGATGTGTTTTGTTGTGATTTTTCCGCGTGCCTTCCATGGTCCGTAACCTTTGCGGCAGGGTGTTTTGCAGGGATCGTTTATCGGTTGGTGGTCTTGAGGATCTCACGCTCGGCAGGGTTGTACCTGAGCAGCTTCTCGATCAGGTCGACGTGGGTGAGCAGCATGCGGCGGCAGCAGTAGCGGGAGAGTCCCAGTTCGTCGAGCGCTTGACTATTGACGACTTCCGTCAGTCATCGTGTCCGGATCATTCTAAATGGTGTAGTCCACATACCCTTCGGTCATGCCCTCGCCACTATCGGGGTCAATCAACTTGACGTATTTGGTCCAGAGGTCACCGACGACCTATCGCGCATATTGTTAGTGTCGCGCGCAAACCCCGAAATTTGCTTGGACTCTGCTCACCTTGCCGCACGAGAAGCAGCGCACAGGAATGATCATGCTGACGGCACGCGACGAGGGTGTATGTGGTGTGGAAGTGTTTTCGTCAAGGAGATATGGGTGGTCGGTCCGGCGAGCGCAAGATCGGTTTCAAGAAGTTCGTCGCCGTAGGGCTGAAGTGAAAGAGGCTCGCGGGCACTGCCGGAAGCAAGCGCGACCCATATTGATCTGATAAGATGTGATAAGAAACTGGCAAAGAAATTAAGGCGATATCAAACACCCCGCCATCACGGTCCAAATAATCTTCCCAAGAAACAGATCGTTATACCATACCACAACAGACACAAATGGCCTCAGAAGTACCAGCAGCACCCGGTGGCGGCGTTCGTCTCCCACCCACACCCGAGCAACTGCAAGCAGCTTTCGACCACGGCATCTGGTATGCACTCTCGCTATGGCCTGCCCTTCACGTCGCAGTGCAAAATAGCTGGGGCGGTCCAGACAGTTCAGAGAAGCGTGATTGGTTCGCGGGTGCAGTATCAGACCTCTTCACCGAGCGCCAGGACACAGACGCTGAGGAGGTCGAGGCATTTCTACTGCAAATCATGCAAGACGAGTTTGACTGCAACGTGGAGGACGAGACCGAGGTGGAAGTTGGCCGTACAATTCTGCTGCTGCGCAAGACACTGCTTGAGGGAGATGTTTCAGGCTACGAGGCGCTCGAGAGGCGGTGGAAAAGCAGAGGCATGATGAAGGCCGATGTGCAGGTTGTGGATCATGGAGATAATGAGGTTGACGAGGACGACGAGGATGACGAGATGGATGAGGACCGCGCGCCTCAGGGTGTTCAGCAAGCACCCAGGGAGCCTAGAGAGAAGCCGCAGCCGCAGGTTGATGACGATGGCTTCACCAAGGTCGTGGGCAAGAAGCGTTAAGGGCTGGTCGTGATGCAAACAAGAGCGCGCGCAAGAAAATGTGCAGGAAAACGATTACCCATTACCAAGATGTGAAGTAGTGAGACGAATGAGGTGGATTTGTTTCCTCATGTGGCTACTCCCGATGCAGGCACATATTTCCAAGATCTCGCCCAAGAAAGGTTCTCATAGCCAACACCCACGAAGTCACCATAATGACACACCGATTGCCATTTTCATAGGCATCCTCACTTCCGCTCTCTGCTGCCCTTTCCCAGCGACTCTTCCTTCTCCTTCTTTTCCAACATTCGCCTTCCAGCTTGCCACCAATGCTCCGAATCCGGCCCGACAATTTGCGGTTTGCTCTGTTCGCCTTTCGCAACTTTTGATTCCCGGGACTCAGAAGGCCTCTGAGGTGGGCTAGGAAGTAGCACAGTCGTCGGGCGCTGCTGTGTTCTGTTCTCGGTCTTCGGCTTGGGTCTCTCACTCCACAGAGGCTGTGGGAGCGTTTCGGCGCGTCGAGCTGCCATAGCCGGCGGCGTCGAATCGTTGCTATTCTTCGGCGTGTTTGGTGGAAGTGGGGTCGGGGGCCGTTTCTCGTACGCTCGCGACATGCTCATGCGGTTGCCGGGGTCGAATTCTTCCAGCGAGATGGTTTCCCGTTGACTCAGTGAGCTGGTGGGTTGTGTTACAGTTGGGTAGCAGCAGCACCAGCGGCGCCACTCGGAGAGTGACATTGTTGTTGGCTTGGTGGGTTGAGGCATGTTGAAGTGAAGTGGAGGCAACTGGTATTTGTAAGGTCTGATAAGGTCTGGTCAGCTGTCTTTGTTCGTGAGGCCGGCGATGAGTGTTTTCTGGTGACAAGGGGAGACTGAGACTGTAGTCTGATCAAGTTCACGTTTGGTGTATGCGCGTTTTGACAGTTTGGCAGTTTTGGTAGGTTTTTGTTGTCGTTGTGCATGCAAGCTCGGGTTGACGAGATCGATGGGCTGCGTGAAAGTCAACAGCTCAATCACATGATCACAAGTGAGAGGCTTCTGTTGACATGTGACGGTCAATATCAACAGTCCAAAAAAACGAACATATCGGAGCGATTAGGTCTGCTACATCGAGTCCTTGGACAAGACAGGCAACAGTATCATCAGCCTCTGCCCAACGTCCGCTCGGCGGATATCTGGTTGTAGCGTATACGCATTACCACTACTCAATTCACTCCAATTCACACCTCAGCTTCCCACCAAGCATTGCAGCCTTGCATGCACGTGGCTGAAAGCTTTTAACTGAGCTCCTCTGGTCTCCGCGTTGTACCACGGAATACAAAACGAAATCACAACTCCGCCAACCGCGAGCGCGAACACGACCTCACTTTCCCAGTAAGCAGGTTTCCACACGCAGGTACCCTCCAACACCACATACGAAGCAGCAATTCTTGAAACAACATACCAGAATTCTACTAGCAAGCGACATCAGCGCCACTATGAACTTCAATCAAATGGATAATCTTGCTAAGGGAATGACCAACGCTTCGCCCCAAGATCGCGCGCTCGGCGCCGTCACCAATAGATCTGAAAGTCAGTCCAGTCGTTTGCTGCCCACCTCTTGCATGTTCTTTGCGCTGACTGATGTAGACCCTGCGACTGCGCATATTCCTCCGAGTCAGGCCACCCTTCTTGAATCCCACAAGAGCTCCGCAACAAGATTTTCGAGTACGTCTATGGTGGGCCCGATGCAGCCAGTGGATTGATCAAATTAAGGGTGCTCGGTCCTTCCTGGGCCGCCGGCACCACTGCAGGACCCTGTCTTACAATCGATGCTTCTGTCAGAATTTCACCTTTCGAGGCGCCGTTCAAGAACGCGATACTGGCCTGCCGTCAGCTTTGCATCGAAATGAGCAACATGCAAGCTGCTGCACCGGCGATACTGGAGCGAAAGTACTTTCGACATATACGACGACTGAGGGCTACTCAGCAACATTTTCTTTGCTGGCTCCGAACGAGACCTGCAGCATGTCAAGCGTTTTGTCGATCAATTCATGTGTAGGGGCAAAACGATCACAGTGAGATTGCACTTCCAGGCTGGGAAGTGGATTGCCTTTTTCTTATCTCCCGGATCAGCCTTGGTCGAAGATGTTCCAGGACCTGGGTAAACCTGTACCGCGAGGATTCCAGCGCCTGGTCGGCTTTGAACAGGCGATGCGCACACACTCTACGTTTTCCGGCGAACGCGCCCAAATGAATCCGGAGTTTGGTCTTGGTTTCACTGCCAAAGATCTTCACGCTGCCGAGGCTGTGTTTCGTGCACTGATCCGCAATTGGGTCATGTCTTTGTTCTAAGCCTCCATATAAGCTGAACAGGAAGCTGGCATGCCTAGCTCGCGTTGGGATTGCTATCGACAGCACAGCGGCGCATCAATGGCTGGAGCGCTGGTGAAGAGCAAACGACGTTTAAGTATGGCTCATACCGAGAGTTTGTACTAGGGTACCAGCATTCAAAGATTGGCGAGCGAAGGTAGCAGCGGCAATTAGGACAATACAGACGCGAATGCGTAGACGAAAAACATGTTTCTTCTTACAATGGTGAAGCAAAACTTTCCATGAACACATTATTGCGTTCCGCGCGCCACTCCATTCATTTGAAAAACACAAGCACAAGCACACTATACATGAGCAATCAATGGAGTATAGCTTTATGACGGACATAAATCGAAAACGAGCTGTTTTTGTCTTCAGTCAAGTTCACCTTCACTTCGAACCGCGCTCAAATTTCGTCTGCCGCTGCTTCCGTATTAGTGCACGTGGCTGCCTGACGGGTCCTCATTCTTAGCCTCTCTCATGGGCACTGCCTTTCACTCGCCTAAGCACACTTTAGCCAGCTTCGATCATCGCTGACTCATCAGCGACCAGTGAGTATGACTACGGCTGCCAGATATACGTTTTAAACTGACAGCAAAAGCAGAGAAGTTGGCGGCTTCTACAAATGTCCCCAGCTGACGTGACTACAGAAATGATCGGCAGCTTCACTGGTCAAACGAGTGAGGCCTCGCTAATAGCGTCTTACAGCCAAAGCGCCAACAGAACCCAAAGTCTGCCTCCACTCATATTACGCCTAACACCCAACATACTGACTAAAGCAGACCTACCGCTCGATGACTTGAGACAGACCGTTGAGACAGTTGGGAGAAGGCAGCTTACCCTCCTCGGTATTCCTCAAGAGCTCCGTGACGCGATCTTCTCGTACGTCTATGACACATTCGATGCCGACAACATTGTCCTCATACGTTTTAAAACACCTCGCCAAGCAGGGATTGAGTCGTGTAAGGCACCACCAGCAAAAGACATCCTACTCGTCTGTAAACAACTCTATGCCGAGTAGAAGAAGATGCAAGCCGCCGCGTACCGCCGCTACTGGACTACTCAAAGGTTCCTCGTCATCGCAAACCGCAACACCCGCAAAGAGCTCGACCTCGCCACAAAAGCAGACTTACAGCACATCTGTCGACCCGCCGTTCAGGATCATATTCAGCGGCAGCACAAAGTCCTTGTCAGCTTTCGTTTCGAAGCGACAACCGCCTGGAGTGTCGACTTGGAAGGGCTTCCATCTCCGCAGTCGAAGGAGCCGCCCTTCCGTTGGCACTTGATGAAATGTTCCTGGCTACGCGGTTTCCTACAAGGCTTGAAAGACATGATGGACGCTTTGCGTGAAGATTCTGGCGACAACGAGTACTTCGACGAGTCAACAGCCGATCCGATGAGCGGCCAAGGCCTCGATGCCTACGAGTTGAAACAGCTCCCATCCATGGTACGCCGGTATTGTTAAGTTCAGTTGGCGTCTTGATGGCATTTTCTCCTCGCCTACCGTTCAGAAGGTTTGGCTCAAGCGCAGGCTGGCTGAGTTGTCGATGGGTGCTTGCTAAGGGCTGCACGTCCGGTCCTCGACACACCTTCAAGTGCGATACATGGCGGACATTTTCCTTTTCTATTTTGCTTTCAAGTCTGTGTTTAGTCCTGTCGAAAGAATCACATGTCGTGTGGTGGGTATGAATCGCGCTCAAACGAGCTGAACCGCACGTGCGTCATCCCTTGATCCTTCCACCTCAGCATGGTGCCTGGTAGTCCGAATGACCTCGCAACTCTGTTTCAATTTGGGCCGCCAATTGAGAGAAATCAAAAACTTTACTCCGTTCTAATCAGGTCCTTCTGGCATACTAGTTGACGAGATCAATCGGAAAAGTTCAGCTGGAACAGCCGAAAGTCCAATATGACCAACACAAGTCGAAGTCTGCCTCCTAGTGTGTCTACCTTTACTACCCAGCAGCCATCCAAAGAAGAGCCAACAAGAGAATTGGCGTCCCACGTGCCACCCACTCGAGCCCAAGAGTCTCTCTCGATCCCCAAAGGAAGCCTACCAGCCCTCCTAAACATCGCACAAGAGCTCCGAGACATCATCTCCGCCCACGTCTTCAACACAGCAGGCCCAACCTCCACTGTAGACCTGAGAATCATAACATGTGACAACATCCGCGAAGAAGTCCAAGCAGGAACCCTACCACGCGAAGCATCACCCCCAACCAAAGAACCCCTCCTCGTCTGCCGCCAACTTCATACCGAAATGAAGCAAGCGCACGCAGCCGCGTACCGTCGATACTGGGACTCACAGCGCTTCCACATCACGACAGACCGCCCATACCTGCTCGCCAAGCTGCGCCTCGCTTCGGCGCCAGACCTGCGGCACATTCGCTGCGTCAGCATTGCCCCGATGCTCAAGCGGACTCGCATCAAACTCCTGATCACGTTCCGCTTCGAGGTGGCTTCCAAGTGGATCGTGACGGTGGAACGCTCCCCGCTCTCAAAGGCACGACCGGGCGAGGCGGTACCGTGGCAGTTGACAGAATGCGCTCGTCGAGATGCGTTCTTGCAGAGCTTGAAGGAAATCATGAATGCCCTCCGCAAAGATTATGAAGTTTCCTCCTTGATCGATCCGGCAGTCGGGCAGGGTCTTAATTCTAACGAGATGTATGAGCTTTCGTCTTTGGTTTGGGACCTTATTTGGAACCTTGATGGGGAGTGAGCTCTCGTGATAGATGTCAGCGCTGTTAATCACCTAAGGAGCATGTATCATTAACCCTCAGTGCACAGTAAGACAGACTTAAACTTAAACCACAGCACGAAGCGAATGCAGCGAGCAAGAATCATAATATTGATTAATTAAAAAGATGTTCTTTCTTCTTCCCAAGTCGCCCTTGTGTAAAAGAAAACTGCCCCCAGAAGTCTCCATTCCAGTTTAAATCCTCCGCAATTGGAGAAAGCAAATTGGGTATGCGCATATTGTCAAAACGAAAGGAACAAAAGAAAAAGAGCTCCAAGAAAATCCTCTACGTCTGGCAGAGTTTGTCTATCCCATCCCATCCGTGGTCGTGGTCGTGGTCGTCGAAGAAAGCAATGGAAAAGCCACAGTGCAAAGGCCAAACCGAGAAGGATGTTAAAGAAAGTCGTAAATTGTCCTGAGACATAGATAAGCTGCGCAAGGCAGCCGCCAAGGACCATGGCAATGTGTCGGTAAGAAATCCGTAAGCACTTCGTACCAGAGTGTATTTCATGGGGCATGGTCTTGTGCTCCAAGTGCTGCAGATGTGTCCTACGCCGAAGACCGCTGTCCACGTTTTGAGCCTGATGATGGTTTGATCCGACAGATCGCTTTCGTCCACTGCTCTACATCATTGTGTTGCTAGCGAATTGGAGGGAGCATGGGAGTCATGGCAGCGGAAGCAAGAGGGTCGTCTCTGAAACCACGCTGGTGGTCCGAGTATCCAGGCGGAGGAGCGTCGAGGGTGCTGGTACGTTCGAGCGGCTGTTCAACAGCTGATAGCGAGCGAGGAACAGCGCTGTACGGTTCTGGCTGCAAGTTCGGGTTGACCAGGCTGCGCGGCGCGAAGAAAGAGTGGATGTCATCCTCGATGTCTGTGTTGAGCTGAGCAGAGGCGACGGATTCGCGGCGGCGAGCGATGTCAATGTCGTTGGGAATTGGAGGCGCAGCGGAGATTTGCATGGGCACACGCAAGTCGATGGAGCCACCGAGCCCTGCGGTCTGCAGAGAGAGCGACAAGGCAAGGGTGTAGGTGCGGCTGATGAGGCAGGAGTGGAAGGTCGGCACGAAAGAGTGCTTCTTGTTGGGTAGCCTGATAGGCAACAGCATCCTCGCGGTCCAGAATGCTGTGCCAGGTGTGTATGTAGAGCTTGGTCCAGGAATCCAGCGCTTCTCCTCGATTGAGACGGTGCTGTCGCGACGAGCAGGAGAATCGCTGCGCTTCGAAGGGTCCTCAACACGCCACTCGAAGTTGCCCATAGCATGAGAGATGAGATCGTGCGTGTGACCGTGTACACTCCTGGAAGCGTCAAACTCGCTGTCAGCCTTCTTGGGGAAGTCGTGACGAGCGCTGGTGGCGTAGTATGTGCGAGACTTCAGCTTGCTGGTCAGTCGGTCGAAGCGCGGTGGCGACTTGACACCCTTGGCGGGCTCGAAGCGAAGCATGACAATCGCGGTAGTGTTAATCTCGCTGTGGCCAAGCTCGCTGTTAGCTGGAGGCAGACGGGCGCTCTTGGGCTGCGCAGCCTCCATCACCAAAGTTCCAAGGTTGCCCAAGAACAAACTCTTCTTGAGCTTCTTCTCCTTCCTGACACAATATTCGGTCTTGACGTCGTCCTGGAGCATGCCCTTGACGTCGAGTGGAGGCGCCTCATCAACAGCAGGCACGACGCGAATTCTGCGTGCTTTCGCAGCGACGTGTGTGCTTTTCTGGCCTGGACCATCCATCTTGACAACGCGGACGAAGATTCCGTAGCGGACGCTAGCCATCTCGGGAGCCATGTCGTCCAGCGTTCCATCCTTGCTGGAAAGCTCTTGATCTCCCAACGATGGAGGCAACTGATAGTGAGCTTCCTTAACACTCTGGTTGTTCACCTTGTGTTTGCAGATTCTGTCAATCAGGCGAACAGGCACCTTGAACAAGAAATCGTACTCGTACGTCTTGCCGGCTTTCAGCGTACGCTCAGCGCGGTCTTCCTGGTAGTACTCATCCAACTTTGGCTGGCTGAGACGAAGGAAGTTGTGGTACGCTTCGGAGCGTCCGCTGATTGCTGCAGCGGTGGTGTAACGCTCAACGAATGTCCTGGAAGTTCCGATGAAATCGATCTCAACGTCGTCGAACTCGGTGTCTACGACAGGCTTGATGCTGACTGTGCCTTCGATCTTATCCATTGTAGAGTAGATCTTCCTGCGGCTGTTGAGATGGATAGTGATCTCAGGCTTGGTGCTCTGCAACGGGTTCCGCATATTGGGCTTCTTGGGCACCTGAGCACTGCCAGCGTTGTTGGTGTTGTGAGTGTTAGAAGACATAGTGATAGTGCGCGCTGCGCGGCGACTATATGACTATGCCTTATGATGAGGTGATGTCCTGGAATGCGGTCGCGCGCCTGATCGGCAGCGCCTCGCCGAGGGTCACAAGAGCAGTAAGAAACCCTTGGTTCAATGGCCCGGTATGCAGGAAGCTACTCCCCGCACGTGAATGTGAAGGTGATTGGTAAGTGGGAGGTACGTAGTGAGGGCAGAGCTTGCGTGATTGGGAGGAGGAACTGGGTAAAACGGAAATGTTCTACCTGGTGGAGGGTGGCGGGCGCCGAATGATTATATACTCCCTCGGGCAAGACCTGGCACTGTCGACGGGCAGGACTGTGTTAGGGCGCGAGAATAATCTGTGCAGAGCAAGACTGGAGGATTCCAGCAGCACCAGTCATCCGTGTCACTATGACCCAATAATAACGCGCGCTGTCGTCCAACTCCGTCGCATCGGAGACCACTTGCGCGCTCTCGACAACTCCCTCCCCCAGGCTCAAAACCTTAGCGCAAAAGACTAAACAGTCATCGTGATACATCAGTACATCCACCTCCCATTCGCTGTCTGATCTGCGATAGGGCGCTGCATCATTCGATGATAGGGCGCATGCTTGCTAATGCCCTGCTTTTTGCAGCCTGCCATTCTGACATCTGACCTACTTTGCTGAACAATCATTTGCACACTCGAGCATGTGAGCGCGATCTCGCCTTCACACCACGGCCTTCGCCCGACCGCCATTGTCGGGGGCGCAACCGGTGCCAGACCTCAATTGGCAGGCGAACGCGCGTAGGGAGCGTGCAAAGTAGGCGCTCACGAGCGCTGTGTCATTGCAAACCGCATACGTTAAGCACAACCGGCCAATAGAGTGTAGGGGGCCTCAATAAAGCGCCATCGTCGCCCCAAACTTGCCTCATAAAGTCTGGCGCTGCACACGCTCCGCTGTCCCTTAGGTCGCTGCCATCCAGTGCGCGCAGAGAATTTCGCACGCACGTGGCTCCTGGCCGCTTATTGTCCGCCTTGGCTGCGCGTTCAGGTTTGTGGAGAAGGAGGAATCCCGCAAGAACGATGGCGAGATGCGACTCAGCGGCTCCGACTACCGAGCAGATCGCGCCAGGCACGTCCTCTTTCTTGCCATGCCATGCACGTCGAGGCACGCCACCATCAGGTTCACCCGCTATATCGCTGATCTCGGGCTGAGAGTGCATCACTCTTGCCTCAACTGTAAGCACGCTCCGCAAAAGCAGGTATGCGCAAATCGTCACCGCAATCACACCTTCAAGCTACGGTTTCGCCTTTCGGCCTCACTACTTGTGGTAGGTATTTTTCTCTGCAAACGGCCTTTCGCTTGGAGGCTTATGAACGGGCTTTGATGTGGCTTGCCCTTCGTCTGCCCGACATCGGTAGTCTCGGTAGAATGTGACCCCAGAACAGTCGAGACTTTCTTCGCCGACTCCACTAGGTGGTATGGCTCTTGGAACGGACGCCGTTAGGGAGGCATCGTGATCTTTCCCTCGACGCCGTGGACGCCTTCCACTATGCATGCGGAAATATTTCGCATGCCACCTCCACACATCCCTGGTTTTCCCAGTCACCGCCCTGGAATAGTAGAGTTTGCCCTGAAGCCAGTGCGTGGAAAGTCTATTGCTCGTCTGGAAGATGTGTCTCGCCACGTCTCCGTACGGAGTTGGAATAGCGTGCTCATGCCTCATTCCTGCATGAATTCCGCCAGCCACAAACTCCTTCGAACCCCGTGTAGATCTCATGCAAGAGTAACCAAAAGGGTTGTCAGACTTGTTACACCGTGACGATGGCGTCGCGTGTCATCGCATCATTAGTCGAATGTGCTTTCAGTCACACGAAAAGCTGAAAATTTCACCCCATCATTCGGCATAGTCCAAATGCAGGAGTAGTTTCCTGCCTCTCTGCTATAGACGTTGACTCGGGCGGCGTTCGCGGCACATCATTCTCTAGCGCGAACTGGGAGTGTGTGAGAGGCCCACAGGGCTTGGCGGCAGCCTAAGGCAGGCTGGCATTACCTTAAATTCACTTCAAGGCATGACTGCACTCCAAGGCATGCAGCGTAAGGCATTCCGTTGGGCGAGTATGACATGCATGAGCATGAGGATGGTTTACGCACTATTGAGACACTGGTACTAAGATCTACTGTGCTAGTATCATCAGACACAAGAAATTCCCTGGTCATATACCATATCGTCGAGACTGTAGCGCGATGGCTGTCATGCCCACAACATGGAATCACGATTCGGCATACCAGCAGAGTATCATTTTCCGATCGATCAGCTTATGAATCTAAGCACAATGTGCAGGATACGATTGCCCAGATGCCTGCCTTCCCGTTTACGACTACACATCCGTGAAGATGGCTTCCGATGATGCAATGAGTGACGCGGAATGGTCTCAGTACCTCGAAGCTTGAACAGCATAAGCAAATACTGTATACGTCTTCGGGGAAATACGAAGTCGTATCTAGACCGCAAGACAGTATTACGCTGACGACGTGGGTCGCTATGCGTAAGCTCACGACGACCTGTAATGTTCTGAAATTGTAGGCTTCGTTCCAAAGACGCGTGTTGGGCCCTTCTCCATGACGTCGATCGACGCGTGTACTTTACTGGAACCCAGCAACAATTGTAACACCGTACCAAGAGCAGTTGTTGATGATATACGTCAATCGAATTTCCATTTTCATCAAACTAGAGTGATTTTTTTTTGTACAAGTCCTTCGACGATTTAGACTCGTAGCGTGTGGAATTTACGCTGCTTCCAAGTAAAACCGTGGGAAAAAAAAAACATTCTTCGCGAACCCGCAAACGATTCAGACTCCCGATGTACTATACAACAACGCCCAACCAATACCACTCACGCACACACCCCTTGCAAAATCAAATCTTCATGCATAAATCACCACCCTCACTCACTGCTTCTCCGCTTCCTCCTTCAGGAGTCTAGCAAGCTCCTTCGCGTCTTCCTCCTTGCCACACTGCACGAACCACTGGCTTGGCTTCTTCGGGTCCTTCTCGTTGATGTGATCAATGAAGGTGGCCGTGACCCTCTTGTTCTGCTGGGCGTACATGGCCGCCGATTTAAGCACGTTGAAGTTCATGCCGGCCTTGCCGAGCGGCGCGACCTTCTGCAGCAAGCGTATCTTGCCGGTGGTCTTGTTGCGCAGCAGCCAAACGGGGCCGAGGGCCTTGTAGACCCATTCGGGCTTGGCGCCTTCGGTTTTAATTTCGGATTTGTAGGACTTGGCCTTCTCGATGTGGTAGACGATGTCGGACTCTTCCTGCTCGGCGGGCTGCAGGGCGGTCATGTCTTCGACTTGCGGCTCGTTGGCCGCTTCTTCCTCATCGTCGTTGCCTGCGCCGTTGGTTGTTGCTTCAGTGTTGGACTGAGCAGATTCGGCTGGCTTTGGTACCGAGCTGTCGGCTGGCTTGGTGAAAGCAAAGAGGCTGGCGCCATTGGTCTGGGTTGGCTTGGTCTGGGTTGGCTTGGTCTGTGAAAACAGCGAGCTGCCGCTTGATGGTTGCGGCGTCTGGCTGCCCATGTTTGCGAAGAGGCTTGAGCCTGTGTTGCCTCCGAACAAACCTCCGCTCTTTGCTGGCGGTGCCGTAGCCGGGACCGCGGGTGTCTTGTCCTGGGTGCCGAACTTGATGGGAGTGCCTTGCTTCCAGGTATTGTTCTCGCCTGCAGCAGGTGTGCTATCTTGCTTCTCCTGCTCCTTGGCAGCGGGCTTCGGGGTGGCTGGCTTCATCATGAACCCTCCACCAGATTTGGCAGCATCCTCAATTGCCTTGCGCTTGGCAGCTTGCTTCTCCTCGTATTGCTTCTTCCACTCCTCGGGATCATCGTCTTCGCTGTCGAAGTCTTCGTCCATAGCCTTCTTGCGTGCTTGGTCTTGCTCCTTGCTCGCGTTTGCACCAAAGGCTGAGAGGAAGTTGTTACCACCAGCGGGAGGTGCGGCAAAGGTTGGCATGAAGCCACCAGCAACTGCAGGCTTCGGCATCGCTGGCTTCGGCATCTCTGCCTTTGCAGCTGGTTTCGGTGTGAAAAGTGAGCTCGATGCGGCAATACCGTTTCCGTTGGTCTGGGGGGTATCGGCATCCTTCTTTGCAGGTGTGAGGAGAGATGAGGTAGATGGCTTGAATGCGCCAAATGTGGGAGCCTTCGGAGTTTGTTCTCCGGCCGATGTTTCAGTGGTGGTCGGCTTTGGCGTGAAAAGAGACTTCGCCGCAGCTCCAGACTCTGCAGGCTTGTCAAGTGCCGCCTCGAACAGCTTCGCCGTGTTACTAGCACCGGCGGGTAGTTTCGGGTAATCGACAGTCTCCTTCGACTTGCGGCGTTTAAATTCAGTTTGAGGCACGTTGTTACAGTCATCCTCGATGCTACGCTTTATAGCGCCCTGCTTCGGCTCTGTCGCGGGTCCGCGTCCGAAGAGACCGTTTGTGGATGATGGTTTGGGTGTTTGCACCTCAGATGGACGAGACCCGAAAAGGCTCTTGGTCAAGTCGACGCCGTTGGGTTCACCTGCCTGCCTGGGCTTGCTCGCCGTGCCATTGCCTTGTGCAAAACCTATTCCATTCTGTAATACTGTCGAGGGCGTACGCTCGAACAGCTTCTTTGATGCCGCAGGTTTCGGAGTTTGGGTGAACGACATGCCTTCAGACTTCTTATCATTCTTCCCCTTGCCGCCGTTGATGGCCTTGACCTTCTTGAGGTAGAATTTGAGAAGCTGACTATAATCAGCGTCAGGGTCAGCTGCGGATAAGCGCTGCATGAAACCCTCGTTAAGTTGACGCATCTCACTTGCACCAGTAGTGTCAAAGGCGCTGGTAGTATCGCTGGCGATAGCCTTCTTCGCAGTTTGTGGTTGCGGAGATGGTTGGAATGAATTGCCGGCGCTGAATCCTGATCCCTGAGCTGGTGCAGGGGTGAACAGAGAGGCAGCCGGTTGTTTGGACGTGCTCGAGCTGAACAGAGAGTTTGTTGAAGTTGGAGCAGGCTTGGGTGTCGCGGATACTTCAGACACTTCCTCAGCGGCTGGTTTAGGTGCGAACAATGAGTTGGCGGTCGGTGGCTTCGGAGTAGCGGCGCTGAAGAGCGAAGATGTCGAGAACGATTGAGCGGGCTTGACGGTTGCCGGCGCCTCGGGTGCCTTCTCGGGAGCTGGAGTAGGGGTAGAAGGAATGCCGAATCCATTGCTTGCGCCAGAGAACAGGTTCTTTGCCGGAGCGGTCGCAGGAGGTGCTACCGAGAAACCAGAGAAAGGATTCGATGCCTTGGGTGCCGGCGTTGCGCTGATAGTCTGATCATTGGCTTTGTCTGGGAAAGTAACGCGTCCAAACAGATCGCCACCGGAAGACGTGGGCGCCTTCGGGGTTGCGGCGCTGTCTGCTGGCTGCTCAGTGGGTGTAGTATTTGCCTCGGTGGGCTTCGAAATACGGCTGAAGAGATCGTTGCCCGCAGAAGCAGCAGGTTGTGAAGTGCCGAAGAGGTTTGAGCCGCCACCGAAAGCAGACACTGGCTGAGCTGGAGTCGGCTTCTCGGGACTGGCCATGGTATCATCATCATCAACATCGCCGGTCGGCATTTGTGATGCAGAGAATGAGAAGGTGGGCTTTGATGTCTGTTCCTTTTGCCAGCCACTCAACACGCTTGCACCCGAGGCTTCGCCACCAGGAGTAGCAGCAGGAGATGCGCTTTTGAAGGAAGCCCATCCGTCTGCCTTCGGCGCCTCGGCTGGCTTGCTGAACATTGAATTGCTGCCCTGGAACGGCGACGGGCTCTTTTGCTCGGTGCTTTGCTGGGGAGCGAACAAGCTGCTGGTCGTCTGTGGAGCAGGTGCTTGGGCAGGCTGTGATGCGCCGAAGCTGAAGCTCGGGGTTGTCGTACCGTTAGCGCTGGGCTGGCTGTTCGAAGGCTGTGCTCCGAATGTGAATGAGTTCGATGGAGCAGGAGTGCCGTTCTGTGAAGGTTGCGAGTTGAATCCGGAGAAGGGGTTTGTGGGTGCCGGGCTGGCAGACTGACTTTGCGCTCCGAAACTGAATGAAGTTGAAGGAGCGTTGCTGGTCTGAGTCTGCTGTCCGAAACCACCAAATGGGTTGGAATTCGCGTTGCCAGTGGTGCTGCTCTGTTGTGCGCCAAATGAGAAAGATGGCGTGGTCTGTGCGCCACCGGTCGGAGCAGCGTTTTGTTGACCAAACCCGGCGAATGGGTTGCTGTTCTGTTGTCCGAAGCCGTTTGAGCTCGGCTGTTGTGGCTGGCTCTGACCGAAAGTGAATGATGATGCTGCAGGTGCGGGCGTTGAGGACTGCTCGATTCTATCCATGCCGTTTCCGTCGCTCGATTGCTGCTGACCGAAGGCGAAGCTGTTGCTTGACTGTTGTTGCGCGCCAAAGCTGAAGCTGCTCGGTGTAGTCGTAAATGTGTTTGGTGGGGTGAAGGTGGTGCTGGGGCCAGTCAAAGGTGATGCGGAGCGTGCCTTGCCACCTCGCTTGATGCTTGCGATTCTGGAGTTATTGTTAGTATTGTGTACGAAGGGTCGTTTGCGCTGTCCTCCAGTCGTCTGTTGAGCTCTGTATTCCGGGTCCACGTAGCCAGTCTTCGCTGCTAGTCTCATGCGGATACCCTCCATTTCTGCTTTTGACGCTTCGGATCTCCTGAACGGAGTGTCGCCATCGTGCAGTCTCCACTCGCCCATGTTGGCAATACTGCTGTTCTGATGGTTGAAGTATTGAGTAATGGTGTCTGATTTTGGTGTTTGCTGTTGGTTTTGAGTGAAATTGATGTGACTGCTGTGAATTGGCGCAATTCAAGTCGCGGTGAGATCCGCAATCGGATAATCCCGCGTTTCGAGTGAGGGTTGTTGTTATTGTGGTGGCGGGTCGCGCAGCGCAACAGTAGCATGTTGATACACAGAGCTACCCGTACGTCATACGCAATTGAGCATACCGATCCCACCGAGGGAAAAGCGTCACCCTTCACTCGAGCGCCACATGTATGAGTGCACTCGGCTGGTGGAGGGCGAAACACTGATAACTTGTCGGCCCTTCGTATATCGTGAGGACCCGTGTATCGAGGTGGCTTTCCGCCGCGCAAGCGAGAGCAGGATGATCGCTCTAAGTTGAGCTTGGTAATGTCCAAAATCTCCCAGTGCATCGTGTCTTGCACATCGTTTGGCCGACCATTTCGAAGTTTTCGCAACAGACTCTTGCCCTCGACGGGTTTTGCTTGAAGGTTTGCGCGCATCATCTTGCCGACTTGAGCATTGGAGCTGAAGCTGACTTGAAAGCACAACGACTCCCTTCGAGCAACACATATACCGGCACATGCTTTAGAGGTTTCTTTCGCGCATCCGCCCAGCTGCCACATCAATGCGTCTTCGGGTACAACAATGCAAGCGAGCTTGGGGTCTTCAGCGCACAGCGTGCTGAGCTGTTGCGTCCATCACCGTCGATTTGCGCCTTAGTGCCAGATCTCGTTCACCATCCACAAGATCCTCAAGGTCCGGTTCACAAGCCCAACACTAGACAGTACCTCCCATCATTCCACCACCACTTGCCCACCCAGAGCTCAACAACAAACAGAAACAGGGAGTGGGATGTGTGTACTTACTTCCTTTTGGCCATCTGCGCGGCCGTCGCGGCCTTTGGTTTGTCGTCCATGGCTGCGTTGCCAGAGTCCCAGCTGCCGTATCGTTCTTCGCCGCCTTGTCCCTCTGCGCCTCTCTTGCTCATTCTTCTCTTCCAACAAGCCTCCGCAGCGTTTGTCGCGAGCTTTTCCAATGGGAAAAACCAGAGCGCAATTCTTGTCTAATCGGGTCTTCGATGTGGACAGTCAGAGTAGATTGGGTGATGGCGTTGGTGGATGGATTGTTTCGTAGGAACCGGGCTAGGATGCGCTGGGCTTTGTAGTCGCGTGGGTCTGTAAGGGAAACAGAAAAACAACAAGTCGATGTGAGCACGGGCGGAGAGGAAGTGAAAGGGATCCTGGTTCGCGCGACGTTACAAAGGGCAACGGCAACCTGCAGTGAAGAGGTTGGCTTCGATGATGGAAGTTCAAGTTGTCTGACGGCTTTGCGCAAAAGATGGCCGACCCAAACACTCCAGAGAGCTGCACTGGGCTGGCTAAAGTGTGCCTCAGCAAGCACGCGCTTTCTCCTTCGGAACCTGCGAACCGACCCGCTACGAATGTAGATTTGCCTTTCCGTGTCGCGATATTACCATCGACAATTCTTGCAATAACTACATGTACACATCAGCATCACGACAACCGTGTGGCATCATTCAGGAGGTGGTCATGGATCATATATATGAGAATTGTTCAATTTCATTTAGAAAGGTCAAGTTAGAGCTTCCCGAACGTTTCGTCATATCTGGAAGAAGGAACAAATGAACCATAAAGGGATATTGATTGAGCATTTAAATCAA
The DNA here is from genome assembly GCA_023634325.1 of Cladosporium cucumerinum. Lineage (NCBI taxonomy): Eukaryota > Fungi > Ascomycota > Dothideomycetes > Cladosporiales > Cladosporiaceae > Cladosporium > Cladosporium cucumerinum. The sequence continues at coordinate 619,359 of JALDQA010000001.1, forward strand.
TCTGCTTGATCAGTGAGATGATATTACTCTTTCATTGTAGCTTTTGATCTGTGTGTAATAGTTCATTTCTGCTACTACAGCCTGCCTCTTTGGCGGGAGGCGTAATCGTCTGATGTAAGTAAAGCAATCAATGTAGCTTCACAGCTCTTGACATTGACATTTAGCTTAGATTGAAGTTTTTGTAGCCGTTCACATACATGTACATATCCAGTGTTCACTTCGTGCATTGATCGCATGCACTTTATACTTTTTACATCGGAAAGGCCAAAATCGAGATCGCTGTCGCGCAAGGGTTGGGGTTGGGGTGATGTTGTCGTGTGGAAAGATCAAACATGTGCACATAAAACGCCTTTAGGGCACGATAAAGGTCACTAGATCAATGAAGAAAATAGCTCTCGTCTTGCTAGCTCTGAGGCACCATGTTGTGGGTGCTCTTGGGCTGGTTTGACATCCAGTAAGCATTTTTTAGTCTTTCACGACTACAGCGACCAGGCATATAAACATGAACCACATGCAAAGCTCAGGACAACGGGATCCCAAAGGTAATTCAACCGATCTAGCATACCAGCACAGATCAGTATAAAATCCTCACATCGAGACAATAGGTTTACTCGCACATACTGTATCGGTAGTCGTGCACTGAATGGCCACATTGATATCTCCTATATTGTTGTTCTTGGTACCCCGCCTATATCATCAGATAACGACGGATAACGTAAGCTTTGAAGTGGTGGCACATGTGAAGATGCCTAGCTTGTCTCCATTGATGCAACTCGTCTGCCTCCATCTCCTAGAGTCTTCAAGTCACCACTAAACAGACTCACTCCTTCATTCGTACGCTCAAACACACTTGCACCGAACATCAACAACACATGGGTCTCAGAATGGACGACCTCCACGCGCCAACCATTCCCTCCGGGCCTAGCTCCCAGCCAACCACCAACGGCACATCGAAGAAGCAATCGCTGCAAGAGCTGAGCACTCAGAAAGAGAACCTCGAAGCTGAGCTCTCAGCTTTGGGCTCGGTGCTGGAATCAGTAAGTCGCAGAAATGCACAGCATGCTACTCGTAGCATACAAGCTAAACATCCATCTCCAGCATGGCGTCAACATGAACACCGGCCTCACCACACTCGACGGCTTCCCACGAGCAGACATCGACGTCGCGCAAATCCGCACAACAAGAGCGAGGATCATACGCCTAAAGAATGACTACAAGGACTTGATGGCGAAGTTGGAAGTCGCGGTACACGAACAATTCGAAGCAGGCAAAAGCGCAGAGTCATTACCGGCTGCAAGCAGTGCACCATCAGAAGCCGCGATTACAACAGGACAAGCTCCGCCATCCACACAGCCGGTATCAGCAGCGATCGAGCCACCCTTCGCAAGAGTCAACACGGTGGTGGAGAACAGTCCAGCGGACACAGCAGGGCTCAAGGCGGGCGACAAAGTGACAAGGTTTGGCTATGTGGACTGGACGAATCACGAGCGGCTAGGAAAGGTCGCCCATATGGTGCAGCAGAATGAAAACCACACGATCCTGGTCAAGGTGCTGCGCGACGGGCAGATGGTGAGGCTGGAGCTGACGCCGCGGCGCGATTGGGGCGGGAGAGGTCTGCTTGGATGCCATTTGGTGCCCGTGTGAAAGATTGGGTATGCACGATCTGGATCTGGCTAGTTGGAAGGAGAATTGTGATACCGACTGGCTCAATGTATACATTTCTGGAGCAAAGTGTGACTGCGCATCGCACACGAACTCTGGACTTTCTGGACCTGGTTGTCGCTCTTTTTCGGAAATGCTACTATCGACTGCCACAGACGTTTGATAATATCCCACAATACTTCCGTAGCATAGATCTGACTGGGACTTGGGGATGCTCACAGCATATGAAAGAGCACCCTTGCGTGAAACCTCACTTCTTGTTTGCAACAAATTCCTCCTTCCCCATCGAACCAGCTTGGTTCCATCAACCACATCCGAATTGGTCTAGTGGCTAGGATTTGTCGCTCTCAATCATCGAAAGATGATCAGTTCCGACAAGGCCGGGGTTCAATTCCCCGATTCGGAATTCTTCTTTTGATCATTCGACAGTCGAAAGAGACAGACGTGGGATCTTTTTTGCTCCAGCAAGCATGTAACTAGTATCGTGTGAGAGGCTGCGTAGAATGAAATCAAGGCCTGAAGCGCAACCGACTTGTACAATTGTGGTTGGTGATCAGTATGTAATCGTTACTGCAAGCCATGGTGCTTCAAAGAGCATGTTCTCTAGTGAAACAGCCTCAATACCTGATTCATGTCGGCACGCAGCCCTTACAGATAAACACAGCCACAGCGAGATATATCCCATGCCATCCCACACGCTCCGAAGCCAAGCTAGCAGATGTTCGATACATGTATAGAAGTGCCGAAGAAGATCAGAATCGACCTGCCAGCCGTCCGAATCTCAAATCAGCCAAGATAGAACCGTGGTATCACCTCCTTTTTTCCCTCCCCTCGGGACTTCTCCGAATAGAATTGATCACTCGCGCGAAGAAGCACCTTTTCTTGCGCAGAGACCAGCAAGAAGGCCCAGCGTCCTGTTCGGGGCGAGGATTTGCCCTGCATTTCCCCTACTGTGGGGAAGCCAAAGACGTTGTGTTAGAGAAAGAGAGACGCGAGGGAGCATGACAGTGTGCAAAGTCGAATGTTCGTAAAAGCTTTCCAGGGGTGGGTGGTCGAGCATTAGCATGTTGAACTGCGGTTTCATTTCGTCTTGCTTTGGCGGTGTGTATTGCGTTGTGCTGTGTTTTGTAAGGGTGGCTTGGACGCGAGAGGAGATCTATCGTCCGCAAGCTTTCAGTCAACGATCTGACCGCCTCACCTTGCCCTCAGGCATGTGTACGCGGGCGGAAACTTGCAATCATTAAAGGTACTAATGAGTCAGTGGTACTGCAGTATCGTTGATAGATCATTAAACCAAGCTGTGATGTCCTGCAATGTGGTCATCCGACACGTGAGACAAGATAAATTCGCTCGACAGTCTGCGATATCCCTGAGAATTAGCACATCGGCAGCAAGGATGCCGACCAGGATGAATGCTGTTTCGAGATGTGGCTACATGCCGAAGGAGTGAATGTCTGGTCGTACTTGTACGTTCATGATTATGTACGGGGTTATGTATACTACTCTCTGCCACGTGAGCGCGTTGTGAGGGTAGTCCCTGCATGACAGCCCGATAGGGCTATGGCGTAACACACGGTGGGAAGCAAGAGACAGCCATTGATTGGGCATGGATGTGTATAGTATTGCTGTCTTATCACAGACATAGCTGGAGAAAAAGCGGAACTCTTCTCACAACCCATGTCCTGCTGCGAATGTCATGACAGAAGACCATAGGAGGCAGTTCATACGTCAAAGGCATCTCGATCTAGATCGGTCACTCCACCATGTTTTCTTTTTGGCGGAAAGGGCTGGCAGAGACGATACGGCGACATGCAGCTGACGAAACGAAATGGTAACACTGCATTCACACACACATACACACACACACACTCTCTCTCTCTCTCTCAAACACCCTGCAAGCCGCGTTCGATATGCCTGATATCGCAAGCGAAGGGCTGTCTCTGAAAGGATTTGACGGGCCTGACACGCCACTTGACTCGGAGGCATAAGGGTCCCAGCAGGCGCTTAATTCTAATGCCCACTTACCGTTGTTCCGTGCATGCAGAGGAGGTTCTTGCTTTCGTACAACGGGACGGTTCGTAATCTTACCCGCAGCACGATCGCGACACACGACCTCGCATCTCCTGGAAATCGACGGCGGTGATGGCCCGACAAGAGGAGCTGTAAGGGAGTTTATTGGCCACTGCTCAGGCGTGCCCTCGACCGGCTTGCGTGCCAGTGCCAGGCAGCCCACTCTTCACGCCAGTGTTGCCGTGTCTGCTCGTATCACGGTGGACTCGGTGCCAGGAGGGTGGTCTCGGAAGAAACACGGTCTCGAGACGGTTTGCTCGGCAGACGGGCCCGCCTGTCAGAACGGGCAGACGGGTCGTGCAGCGACCAATCTACTCGAATGAGGGCAGGTGCTGTGAGCCAGGGTCTCCTAGTTTTACTGTTGCAGTTAGTCTTTTCGCTGGCGGGCACTGGCACGGGGCTCGGGATGGAGGCTCCTACAGGCAGGCTCAGGCAAAGCAAGCGAGCCATCCCGGATGTAGCGACTGCAGACAGCAGCAGAGCCCTCGCGCGTGTTTCCAAGTCTCTCCCTTGCACCTGCCTGCCCACACCAGCCCAATAATCTTTCTCGCCCACCGCCCTTCCGCCACCCTCACACCAACCGCACGCCTGCGACATCAGCGCCGCCACCCCCTAAGCAGCCTCTGCACCACCCCCCCCCCTCGCGGCTACAACAGCGGTGCATGCGATCCGCGCAGTCAGCGCAGCACGTGGCCGAGCGATAGCTCACGGCCAATCTACACACCCTGGCCAAACGCCCTGCCCCTCAGGCGTGGACCTCGAGCGCTGCGCACCACGTCGTAAAGCGCAGATGCACCTCTGAGGACCTTACTTCTTCCTTCCTGCGCCTCCCTGCCATGCCGAACGAAGAGACCTCCGCTGCGGTCGCCAGGATCCTGTCCAACTTTGCTAAGCAGTTCACCCCGCTGAGCGATGGCTCCTTCCCGACCTCCGCCGTGGTGAACGGCCTACATCCTGCGCGGATCACCCTGCCAGGCGAAGAGACGGTGGAGAAGAAGACGCTGGAGCGCGAGTTGACAAGCCTTGCTACCCGGATACAAATGCTGGAAGCCAAAGCCAACAACGGCTCCGGATCGCTCCCTGTGACGCCCAATGAACCTTTGTCTTCAGCGTTCGGCGGCGACATTTCTGCCTCGCCGCGCTTCCAAGCAGTCACAAACCGACAACGGTCACAGTCGTGGGTCAACAGCCTACTTGCTAAGGGCGATGGGGAGAAGCACGAGCCGCGCCAGCTCACCGAGGAGCAACTCACATTCTTAAGAGAACATGTAGAGCGACAGTCGGAAGAGATCAAGAGCCAAAAGGAATTCATCGATGGCATCAAATCACAATTAAATCACCAACAGGCCGCCACCAAGGCTGTCCTCGACGGCTACGGTAGCTCCATATCGATCGAGCAACTTAAGCGGGAAATCGAGAAGAATGCGCAGATCAACGCTACATACCAGAAGGTGCTCAAGGAAATCGGCACAATCATCACGGCTGTTGCAAATGGTGATCTCAGCAAGAAGGTACTCATCCATGCCATGGAGAAGGATCCTGAAATTGCTAAGTTCAAGCACACGATCAACACAATGGTGGACCAATTGCAAGAATTCGCTGGACAAGTGACCCACTTGGCCAAAGAGGTCGGCACCGAGGGCAGACTTGGAGGCCAGGCCATAGTGCCAGGTGTGGATGGTATCTGGGCCGAGCTTACGCGCAATGGTGAGTTTTCGACGAGTCGAAAGAGTCAAAGCGTATCAACTAACATCTTCTAGTCAACGTCATGGCCAACAATCTTACCGATCAAGTGCGAGAAATCGCAGTGGTCACAACAGCCGTCGCTCAGGGTGACTTGAGTCGCAAGATCGAGCGTCCAGCGCGCGGCGAGATTCTTCAGCTTCAACAAACCATAAACACCATGGTGGATCAGCTCCGGACCTTTGCTACTGAAGTCACACGCGTTTCTCGAGATGTCGGCACCGAGGGTGTTCTTGGTGGTCAAGCACAGATCGAAGGCGTACGGGGAATGTGGAAAGACCTGACGGAAAATGTGAACGCCATGGCCAACAATCTGACTGCACAAGTGCGAGATATTGCCGATGTCACCACTGCGGTGGCCAAGGGTGATCTTACGCAAAAGGTCAAGGCCGAATGCAGAGGTGAGATTCTGGAACTGAAGAGTACTATCAACGCCATGGTGGATCAACTGCGACAATTTGCGCAAGAAGTCACGAAAATTGCGCGCGAGGTCGGAACTGAAGGACGACTTGGTGGCCAAGCTACTATTCATGGCGTGGAGGGAACATGGAAGGATCTCACCGAAAATGTGAATGGAATGGCCATGAACCTTACAACCCAGGTGCGCGAGATTGCTGAGGTCACGACAGCCGTGGCCAACGGTGATTTGAGCAAGAAGGTGCAGGCTGAGGTCAAGGGAGAAATCCTGGCCTTGAAGATCACCATCAACACCATGGTGGATCGCTTGAGCACTTTCGCGTTTGAAGTGAGCAAGGTCGCAAGAGAAGTCGGAACTGAAGGCACACTTGGAGGCCAGGCACAGGTCGAGAATGTCGAAGGCAAGTGGAAAGACTTGACTGACAACGTCAACACCATGGCCGGAAACCTCACAAACCAAGTACGCAGCATCTCGGACGTTACACAGGCCATTGCACGAGGCGACATGACACAATACATCGACGTACACGCCCAGGGAGAAATCCAGACACTGAAAGATACAATCAACGACATGGTGACCCGACTCGACGCATGGTCATTGGCTGTGAAACGAGTCGCTCGTGATGTCGGTGTCGACGGCAAGATGGGAGGTCAAGCTGAAGTCGAGGGCATCACTGGTCGTTGGAAGGAAATTACCACCGACGTGAACACCATGGCTCAAAACTTGACATCGCAAGTACGAGCTTTCGGTGACATCTCCAACGCAGCCATGAAGGGCAACTTTTCGAAGACCATCACAGTGGAGGCCTCTGGTGAGATGAACGAGTTGAAGAACAAGATCAACAAGATGGTTCACAGTTTGCGTGAATCCATTCAGCGAAACAACCAACAGCGTGAGGCTGCCGAACTTGCCAACAAGACGAAGTCCGAGTTCTTGGCAAACATGTCCCACGAAATCCGTACGCCTATGAACGGTATCATTGGCATGACTCAGCTGACCCTGGACACTGAACTGGAGCAAAACCAGCGCGATATGCTGAACATTGTGTTCTCCCTGGCTAACAGTCTTTTGACGATCATTGATGATATCCTGGACATCTCGAAGATTGAGGCGAACCGCATGATCCTTGAAGAAGAACCATTCTCCCTGAGAAGCCAAGTATTCAACAGCCTGAAATCCTTGGCTGTGAGAGCCAACGAGAAAGACATTAGTCTGGTCTACGATGTTGACGCCTCTGTGCCCGACTTCATTGTTGGTGATTCCTTCAGATTGAGACAGATCATTCTGAACCTGGCAGGCAATGCGATCAAATTCACGGAGCACGGCGAGGTACGCGTCAAGATTGGAGCGGATCACAGCGTTGCCTGTGCAGAGGACGAGGTTGTTGTCAAGTTCGCCGTTTCTGACACCGGTATTGGCATCCACAACAACAAGCTTGACTTGATCTTCGACACTTTCCAGCAAGCTGACGGCTCCACTACCCGCAAGTTTGGAGGCACTGGTCTCGGTTTGTCCATCTCCAGACGTCTAGTCACCCTGATGAGAGGAAAGATGTGGGTGGAATCCAACTTTGGATCTGGCAGTACTTTCTTCTTCACAACAGTCGTGAAAATCGGACCCAACGACCTCCAGCGCATCAAGCCACAGTTGCAGCAATACAGGCAACATCAAGTGTTGTTCATTGACAGCGGTGTGACTGGATGCGTCGATCTCATTGCTGCCGCCGTCCGCGAGCTGAACCTGATTCCGACTGTCTTGAGCAGTGGGCCTGGTGGTTGGTCTTCCGAGCTCGGCACAGCTGACGCTTATGACTGTGTCATTGTTGACGATGGTGACACTGCCCAGAAGCTTCGTAATACGGAGCGCTTTAAGTACATCCCGATTGTCATGGTTGCGCCATCCATTTCGGTCAGCTTCAAAAACGCACTGGAAAACGGCATTGCTAGCTACATGACTACTCCTTGCTTGCCTGTTGATCTAGGCAATGCGCTTATACCGGCATTGGAAGGCAGAGCCGCACCAAGCTCACTAGATCATTCCAGGTCTTTCGACATTCTCCTGGCAGAGGACAACGCTGTCAACCAAAAACTTGCTGTGAAGATATTGACAAAACACAACCATAAGGTCACAGTGGCAAACAACGGCGTGGAAGCTCTCGAAGCCATCAAGAAAAAGCGATTCGACGCGGTTCTCATGGACGTGCAGATGCCCATCATGGGCGGTTTCGAAGCCACGTCCAAGATCAGAGAATACGAGTCATCCAACGGCTTGACGAGATCGCCCATCATCGCGCTCACCGCGCACGCTATGCTGGGCGATCGCGAGAAGTGCATCCAGGCGCAGATGGACGAATACTTGAGCAAGCCGCTGAAGCCAAACCAGCTCATTCAGACATTACTGAAATGCGCTACGTTAGGCGGTGCGTTGCTCGAAAGAAAAGACGATGGCCGCGGCCGAATTCAAGAGGAAGGAACTGATCAGAGCTCAGATGCTAGTAGGCAATCGCCACGTCGCCCGGCCTTGATCGACCGTGGCTTTACCGATGCAGGCCCAACAGGCTTGGCCTCACCCAGTGCCGAAGCCGACAACGAAGACCCATTGCAAAGGGTACGTGTTACACATACCAATGGGAAGAGTGCTTGCTGATTCACTTCTAGGAACAATTGTGGCGCGCGAACAGTAGCTAAACGCTACTTCAAGCACACCTTGCCCATATCCCATGACTGATCGACCAACGTTATTTTCAAATCAAGATACCCCTTGCGTGACGCATCGTCATTGTCTTCCAAGATCTACACAGCGTGTGACTCCCAACGCGCCATCCATACTGCCGACCGGACCACCATGGCGAGCCGCAGCCGCAAACCCCATCTGTGGCATGGAATCATTTTTTTTGCATTCTTCACGGCCTATCCAAACTCATACATCTAGCACTATCTCTCTGCACGCGACTCTTCGACTTCGCAAACTCCCCTTTGGCTAACACGATTGTCATTCACACTGACGGCTGGCTGGCATTTGCCCTTCTTCTTCTTCTTCTCCTCCTCTTGTCTTGTTTCCTTGCGAAACTTATCGATTGGCTATTGGGGACGCAGGCAACGGAGCGCTGGAAGAGAATCTGATTTTTTCCACTTGAAAGACATTAGCAGCATTGTTTCCATCATCATTCAGCAGTCAGCATTCATAATCGTTTTTTTATTCCCTGCTCGCTTTAAAGCGATTCACCTTCCTGCAGCAGGGCAATTTTTGTACTCTTCTCGTCCCCCCTTTCCCCTTGTCTCTTGTATTTCATCGGCGCTGTTTCTGATTTGCGCTTGGGGAGAGGTATAGGAAGAAGTGGAATATACTCTATTCTTTGTGGAGAAGGACGGAGGTGGGGCTTTTGGTTGTCTGGTTTCCTCTCCTTCCTGAGATTTTGCTCTGCCCAATACCTACTTATGTTCATTTCCAGAGATAGGGGAATTTATGACACATGGTCCTGAGAAAGAGAGTAATTGCTGATGTGCCTCGAGACTTTTCTTGTGCAGTGCCTGTTTGGTTGTGTGATTTCTCGAGAGCTACGGCATTTGAACATGATGCACTAATGGTATCTGCTCTCATACTCCGTCATGGATGATTCCAACGAACGTCAAGTGATTGGAGTTGACTCTTGCGACAGTACGGCATCTAAACAATTGACTCATAGCATGCCCCTTGTTCATCCACAACTGCTCCAGCCAGATCAGGGCCGACTCCGTTATCTATTGAAACTCATCTTCAGCTGCTTAGATTTGGCGGCCAGGATGAGGACACAAAGCGCTGGTCGCCACTACTCACTCTTAAGAGTTCAGCCATTTAGAAAAGGAGCCATGTGGAAGTCTTTAAACGGGGAATTTTGGGTCGAGCAAGTTGAATTGAGAGTATAGAGATAGGGACTGTCATGTTGAGTTTTGTCCAACGATCCTGCGTTCCTCTTCTCCCTCAAAAAAAAAAGACATGCAATTTTTCATAACCCTACTTTTCCTCCTCGGCGTAATTCGTGATCAAGACCAGCCTGAAAAAGGGATCTGCTCCTCAGATGCCACCAGCAGCAGCGATGCGCGACTCGAGGAAGTCGACAGCATCGGGCACATTAACAGCGTAAGTAAGGTGGCCAGGAGTGACAATAAGGCCGCCACCGCAGACTCCGTCGGAAAGGTTGCAGAAAGTGAGTGCCTTCTCCGAGGGGAAGTTGGGGATCTTGCCACCCTCCTGCGCGTTGCGAGTGTTGCCGTAAAGCACGACACCGGCAATCTTGTTCTTGACGGCAGTGGAGAGACGCCTGACGGAAGCGATCATGACAGCCGCGCCTTGAGAGTAGCCACCAGCGACGATTTTCGTGTTTGGGCATTTCGTGTTTGCGAGGTTGAAGAGGCGCTGGGCCTCGCCGTAGGCAGCGCTCGTGGTGCCTTCGGGAAGGATGTTCGCGACGAGGGTAGCATCGTAAGGGCTTCCCACACCTTGGCAGGCGACATTGTTGGCACCGTAGGTGGACTTCAGGCCCTGGCAAGTAGGGGGGCCAACGGTACCGCCCTGTCAAACGTGTCAGCTGGAGAAGGATACAAAGACTGGTACTATGGGCATGCATACGATGTTGCCAACTTCGGTGGATCCACGAGCGAAGATGAATGTGATAGGACGGCAACTGCCGCTGACAAGCTCGTTGACGGTCGTGCCAACAGACTGTCTGCGCTCGACACCAGTCGGGAGGGCGACAGCAGTACCGGCGAGGAGAGCAACGGCGATAGTGAACTTCATGTTTGCGGGTAGGTTGCTATCGGGCCAGTTGTTGAAGGTTGTGTTAGTTGTTTGTTAATATGGTGAGCGAGGGTGGGTCTGGAGCGAATGTTGCAACAACGAGTGTTGGTTTGTGGAGGGTAGTGAAGTGACTCCGGTTGGGACGGCCTTGAGGATCTCATTTTAACGTTCCACGGTTGTCCATCGTCCCTCTTATAGATACTGTCTACCTTGGGCAGCTGCGGAGGGCCTTGATCTCTTAGCATTGATGTGAGGCTAAGAGCTCTACGAGCTCCTAGTGTCCGCCATGAAGCCAGATGGAACCCTTTAGCCAGGATCCATTCGGCTCGGGGCTGGACATCCGCGGACAAGACTGGGGAGAAATAGCTAGGAAGCTAAGTCAAGGTGTCTCATGACCTCGTAGTAGCATTGTGGTTATGTAGAGCGGTGGACGATCTTCGCTGTTAGCACGCGAGGTGTGGGCATTAGAGTTTAAGCCATAGGCCTTTCTATGCGCGGTAGATGAGCTTCCCGCGGAGAAGACCGAAAGAGTGCGATTACTCCGTCGAGTTTCTCGTGAAGTCTTGAAAACTGTCGTTGATAGAGCGTCAAGCTAACCAAAATAATCAATATGGTATACGCACTTGGCAGATTCTTAGAAGGCATACTGTATATCCTTGTCGTAGATCAGTAAGCACTCTTATCACTGATAGGCTGCTTAGAGTCATGGGCGTTGTAGGCATTGGGTTGGATTCGGTATTGCAGCCATGCATCGAGCCCAACGAGCAGTTGTGATAGGTTGGCCAAGATGTGATGAGGTCCTGATCTAAGCTGCAAGCGGCAGGAAGTAGCACAGCTGTCAACTGCCATAAGCGGCTGAGGCTAAAGTCTCTGCCCGACCGTAAGCCGGTGCTGCATAGATTTCCGCAATCATTCAGTGTTGCCGAGTACGAAACGAACCACGGGACTGCGTTGGCCCTAAGGAAAAATCATGTCTGCAGCCAGCTGAATGAGGAGCCGTCCTCACACTGGCTGAAACACGCCGAGGCCATGCAGGTACAAGCCTGTTGCAGGATGCAACACACCTCATGACTGTGACATTCTCCGACTTCACTTCGTGATAACGCCGTCAGCACTTTGGCTGTTGATTGCTTTCACGCCGAAACTGGCAGTTCTTGTCAAGCTGTCAGCAATTCACCGCGTGCCAAGTGATAGGAGGCAGATCTTTCCTGACCGGCTGCAATGCAAATTTGCTCGCCGTTGCACTAACAGCGGGCATGACAAAAACCAGCAGAGCGAGAAGTGTAAATGGCGTGGAAACAAGGTTCACCGCGGGGTGCAAAAGTCTTAGGAGGCGATCCTCCACATCGGAGGAATACCACTTTGATGGTAGATCGGCGTCTGTCACAATGTGCCAATATCGATGTGAGATACTGTCTCGGCAACACGCAGATGCGTCTCAACCCGACTCTCTAATCACACTGCTGTTGTTGCAGCTACAGCTTCGAGAATCCGTCCAGTATACTAATCGGGAATGCCATCGCGTGATGTTTGATGCTCGTAGCTTGTATGTGACACAGCCCTACAGCCAGTTATGGAGTATAAAAACGAGGAGGAAGCTCTCGGGGTCTTATCCGTGCCTCGGTCCGAGTTTACAAGGAATTGACCTAATTGGTTTAAGGTAACGAGAGATCCTTTAAATCGGGAAGACGAATATGCACTCCACATACGGTATTGCGGAGAGCGCATGGATACCCACATAACTGCATGCGGACAAGCCACAATCCCTTGAGGATTCGACCCTCTGTTTGTAAACACACTATACTCGAGGCCAAATCGAGGATATGTTGGAATACAAGTACAGCGGCACCGTAAAGCGATCTGTCAAATCTCACTACCCTATAGCACACACCCAATCGATCTGCCTACATGCATCATGCGTTGTTTCTTCAACTATCACCCACCTATAGCAATGCGCCATTGATTTCACTTTGGGCCACATCAAATGGTCATGCGATAGATCACGCAGATTCACGACTAACGTGTCTATCATGTGGTCTTTTACATTAGCTGAATGCAAGAGAACATGGAATGACCTGAATGGCGGACAATATACAGTACCTGGCAAGGATGAACAAGGAAGAGGACATAGGTCGATGTACTAGTGAACCTCGGCTAGGGCTCATTCTCGGACGGATGTCTCGATTAGTCGCGACGATGTGATGTGAATATCACCGGTACTGTGATGGATATTCCAAGTTGGGCATCTTGGCGACGCAGACATGTTACTTCACTGCATAAGCAGCTCTATATCGCTATATTCGAGCCAATGGCTTTGAGCTAGTGAAGAGGAGAGTGCAAAGCGAATGCTGCGTTGTACTGCATCGCCAACGGCACAATAGCTTTTCAGCTCTCAAGACCGAAACTTAGAGACCAGAGACAAGAGTGGAATAATCACTTTGAACACCCGTAACAAGCTCTCGTGCCATCTTCCTGGTCCTCTAAGACTCTCCTCTCTGGCTCGCTGGACTTGGCAACGCAGGCCGGTATTGAATGTCGCAGGATGTTGCATGGTGAACAGAGCTGTGGAGAGATGCAGGCGTAGAAATGCAGTAATTTACAAATCTAATTTGTGCCAGAGAACCCACTGGCTTGATACCTACGGCCACAGCATCGGCTTTACTGTACTCAGAGCTGCGGTCGGCCACCTTGCCCACGCCTTCGATGACAGCCGGGTGTCCTTCATTGTAAGCTGCCGCATCAAACGCCTCGCGCTTCGGTCTCAAGTATCGCACGTCAATGAATCGAAGAACGCACGTCATGGTCAACACCACTATCCAGATCGCAATACTTGACCGCCAGCCGTACTTATCTGTCGTTCGGGTCAGAGTGCGAAGCGGAGTCAACGTTGGTACGAGGGACTTACAGTACGGCGCCTGTATCGCCGGCCACACCAAGACCTGGCTCCATGAAGAGATGGCGTAGTAGCCGGCGACTGCTACACCGACGATGAGGGAGTGAGCTTCGGGATCTTGTGGGATGCTTGAGATTTTGCGTCAGCAAGTTGACTTCGGGTGCCCGGGATTCAGGCGAAAATTCAAAACTTACAGCTCAGACAGCCAGGCAAATATCAGTGGCGCGGTACCCAGACAAATGTAGCTGATGAAGTAGCTTGCATACGCTGCCGAAATTGGTCTCGAAGATGGTTGGGATGTCCAAATGGTCATTGTAATGCACGGAACGAGGCCGATAAAAACTGAGATGTATTTGTCAGCATCACTCTGCACTCGCTTAAGTCACGTTCAAAGCTGGTCATCGCCTGAGGTTAGCTACAATGGCTTATAAAGCCTGACGAGCACATAGTCGGACAGAGCACCACATGACAAGATATCCGTCTTTGAATCGGACGGACGACTTACCTTGGGCAACGATCAGCGTCCAGCGGGTGTGCAGCGTGTCGGAGAGTAGCGCCCAGTACAGCTGTGATAGAAGCCCATTCTCTTCGCCAGTTCTGTAGGCGTGTACCAATGCATGAACAAAGTCATCATACCCGGCCAGGCACTGGACTCACACAGCCCTAGAAACACTCTGATAATGTAGACCTGCTTTGCACTAGTGACCATCGCCATCAATCCAGTCATGATACCCCAGGCGATTTCGAGCCCAGACAACCAGAAAGAAAGGAGGACGTAGGCCATGATGATTTGTAATGGGATGAGCATGACGCAGTAGGCGACGTTGAAGGTCGTCGTGAAGTAGTTGAGTTCGTTGCCCCGAAGATTGAGATCTCCTTGCATGCCTGAGACATAGGCATTGCTAAATTCTTGGAATCAGCATGAGCCTAGTACTAGTAGAGGACTCGGAGCGTTCGAATTTGATATCCTGTTGATCTAGATATTTGATCACTTGAGAGACGCAGCCGAAGAAGAGTAGGAAGCAGTCTGGACGGCGTACGAGGGCTTTCTCTTCAGGCGATCGCTGGACTGTCGTAGCCAGGAATGCCGGACGGTCGAGTCTGCTGAAGAGACCTATATCGTTATGTGAAGAAAGTGGTACCCGCCGAGAGCGATGCTTGGATGCGGTGGGGGAGGTTCAGACTGTCGACCGCGGTGCTCACTTTAAAGTCGCAGTGATCGGCACATTTGCGACTCATGGCGTACCGATACCGGTGGCGCATTTTGGCCCGTATGCGAGATGAGTGGTCGTGTGATAGGTCGCGGATAAGATACCCTCGACACCTCAACGCCAAACTTCCATCTCCTTTGCCAGACCAAGATGTTGACCATTTTGCTACTACGGGGTTGAGGTTTCCGCCAATCGAGGACCCATGTCTCTTTCAATGGCGGCGAGGAGGCAGGGGAACTGACGAAGGTCGCGTCTGCCGTCGCAGCGTATGAATGGCCTGCTGCCTCGAGTCATCCGGTGAAGCTTGCCCAATGGATTCTAAGCGACATGATAAAGCGAGGTGTCCGGCTATGGACACACTGTCCGCCCATCAGTATCGAACCTCACGCGGATAGACATACACCTACGAGATGGGACGTTCGGACGCCTCGAGGCACGATTGCCGCAGAGAACGTGGTGCATTGCACGAACGCTTACTCTTACCTTCTGCCGGAACTCTCGAGCTTTGTCACACCGAACCGTGCCCTTGCACATTCTTTCGTTCCTACCTTTTCGCTCGCCGGCACGAACGCAATGCCTAGCACCATGTCTCTTCGATATAGCCTCCATCACTTCTTCTCGTTGATACAACGCCGTGGAGATGGCACTGTCGTCTTCGGAGTCCCAAGAGGCAACCCAGAATGGACAGATGAGACTCGGCAAAGCATAGTAAGTTTCGACGACACCCACTACAATGAAGAAGTTGCTGCTACGTCGGAACGAGAGTACACCAAGCTCTTCCCAGAACGAGCTGGCAAGGCAAAAAGCCACGGCTCAAGGCGCGGAGCATTACTGGAGCGTCATCATTACCATGACACCTGACTTTGTTCCTATGGTAGGCGCGGTCGATGGCAAGCCCGGGCAGTGGATTTGTGCAGGTTTCAATGGACATGGCATGGCGAGAATCTTTCCATGTGCACCTGGCCCGGTCAAGCTGATGATGGGGCAGACGTGGCAAGAAACGAGGCTACCGGAGTGCTTTCAATATAGCGCTGACCGGTTGACAAAGGCGGAAAAGGGAAAGGTAGTTAGCGTGTGGTAGGGAGCAGACTGGAGGAGACGATCAAGTAAATAACATGCGCTGTGTTTCGATAGTTAATATTCCGTCCCTCGTAAATGTCACCCACGCATGTGTAGGGATGGTCAGATACGTGGTCTCCAACTCAGCAGAGGTGAAAGGTTGATAGTCATCAAGTCTTGGTCTCCATAATATCAAAACTCTTTGTCTCGCGATTCATGATATATTCTGCCCACGAACCCTCGAAGTCGGGTTTGAATCAACAACCAGCCATTCGTATGACGTTCCAGTAAACCATGATGAATATTATATTTGTAATATCACCGGTGAGTAGTACATACGACCATAGGTCAGTGAAAACTGGGCATCCCGTCCGCTCTGCCATACATAAGCACTGAACCGGGCGACTAGTACTAGAGTGGGTGACCATCTGGGAATCCCGCCTGTTGTATGTTTTTGCTTTTTCATTTTTGAACGAGCTGTGCGATAGTGATAGAGAAGGCAAGCAGTGGTAACATTTTGAGGTGATGACACGAATTTAGTGCTCCTAAAGAGCATTGAATTCAACCTTACCCAACACATGCTAACAGTTGCGCCTAAGAACATCGAATCTGACCAAACCCAGCCCAACACAACACATGCAGACAACCTGCATGTTGGCTACTCCTCCCAGTCCCACCAAAATGGGCGTTCATCGCCCGGAGCGAGAGTCGTGTAGCCTTTGCTGCCGAACACGAACTCCCATGGATCTTCACGAGTCTCCAGCGGCCCAGCGGGAGCCTGGCCCACGGCTGGAAAATGGCGTTGTTGAGCGACATCTGGGCCTATTGGGTTGACGTGACCTGTTGGTGCTCGTGCGTTATTGGATTGTGTAGGGTATCTGTTATTATGGCGTTGATCTTGCTGGACTGATCGACCTGATCCGGGATATCCATGGCCGGCATGGCCTTGGTCCCCGTGCGTGTCCATTGGTCTGTAGGGCATTGGCCGCGGCGACAATGATCGCGGCCTTGAGTGGGTAGCGCTACCGTGGTCAATGGGTTGCGTATGGCTGCCATGATAACCGTCGCCAGGGTGCGGCGGTGGGATACCTGGTCGACCAGTTGCGTGACCGGTCAATTGGTTGTCCACCGGCGAAATCGCAGCTTGTTCCCTTTGTGCATCTCCAGGTTCAGATTCGCGAGGCATGTAGCGCAAGTGTGACCTGTACAATGGATCGGCTAGGGGAATCCCGTAGATGTCGGTCACGGGATGTATCGTAGGCTTCCAAGCCTCGACCCATTCACCGTCTCGACTATCTCGTACATAATCACGGCCAAGATATCTCCATCGTTCACGACCTCCGCGTGGGCCATCGCGCGAGTCTGCCGGAGGGTCGTGTGGATATTGATCGTGCTGGCGTTGCTGAGGCGGTGGAGGCATAGGCGGAGCCGCAGTACGGTGATGAGCCTGCCCTGTCCGATTATGTCTTGATCGGGTTTGCTGGTAATAACGATCGAACTCGTCCCACTCAGCATCCCATCGACTCTGCACAGCAGCCTGCTGTTCATGATCGCGCGCAACGTGGTTGTACAGAGGACGAGAAGGCTCCAGGGTATACGGTGGGCGCAATGGCCATGGCACTGGAACAGGCGAGGGCGGGCGTCCGGTAGGTTCGGACATTGATGTTGCGAATTGGAGGGAAAGATTGAGTGATGGTGAGCGAAGATGGCGAGTTGTCTGGCGCAAAAGAGGTGTTTATATATACGCGGTACGCGTTCAATGGCATTCACTGCATGGTAGAAGTGGAATGGTGGAGTAAGGTGTTATAGGGTTGCGTAAGAATGTGTCGCAAGTAATGGCAATCACTGTAGCAGGAAAACGCCAGTCTTTTCGCCACTAACGTGCTGGGATAGTACCTGCGCAACCATCAGTTCCAGTGTAAACTCGTTGTCCCAAAATCTCACACCAGACAAACACCAGGCCAAGCAATGCAGACCTGGAAGGAAATGCTGTTTCAATGAGATGATCTCAGGTGTGATGAATTGCTCCATACCGAGAGATTAAATAAATGCAAAAATGCTCCCCCCTATAACGTGTCGGTCGTGTGTTTGTTGAAAAAAAGATGTGCCGCTAAACTTCAGATCCATTGTTCTTTCTCCATGCTTTCGCTTCGGTCAACAAACGCTTTTCTCTCAAGTTACATCTTTCCTATCTAAATGAAAAAGAAGGCTTATGGCTCCCGAGGTCTCGCCTTGAAGACAGAAAAGTGAAATCGACCGGAGAGATATTCTCCCTTACGACACAGTAGCAGCCATGTCGACGCCCTTGGCGGTCCGACTGGGCGCCAGGCTGCCCTCAATACGGCGCTTCGCCTCTTGCTTCTCAGCATTTGTAGGATTGTCCTTCTGCTGGTCGGGTTTGTGCGGCTCGGTACCCGGTGTGTGGCCGATGCTCATACCGACGCGGATTAGCGTCTCAAGAGCAGTGTTGGAGTTGTTGACCATGTCGTCGTCAAACTGCACGACGCCTGGCTCGAACAGCAGCAGCAGCGTCGAGCCGCCGAATTTGAAGTAACCCAGCTCTTCGGCGCGCTGGACGCGCTCACCGGCTTTGCGGGTGATGACCGTGCTACCGACCATCATGGCGCCGACGCAGATGACCATGACGCGGCCGTGAGTGGTAGAGTCGATGGGAACGACATAGCGGACGTTTTCGCCATAGACGTCGAGCGCGGAGCGGATGGCCATTGGGTTGACGGTGTAGTATTCGCCCTCGATGAGCTTGGGCTCGCCCATGATGCCGTCGACAGGGATGTGGAAGCGGTGGTAGTCTTGTGGCGCGAGACGCATGATGCCGAGCGCGCCTCCGTGGTAGCGTTTGGCGTCTTGTGGGTAGGCTTCGCCAAGGAGACGCTCGACGCTGAACTCGCGGCCCTTGACCCAGATGCGCTGTGCGTCGTCCATGCGGTTGAAGACGACGGAGCGGCAGTCTGCTGGGCTGACGACAATGTGTGGATTGTCAGGAGCTGAGCAGGGGCGCGCACCAGGTTTCAGCTCGCGGTAGAAGAACTCGTTGAAGCTCTTGAAGTCTTTTGTGGGGACAAGGACCTCGTCCATGTTCAGCTGGTGGAAGTTGATGAAGCCTTGGATTTGTGCGGCGGACGCTGGGTCGTCGTATTTGCGGCCTTGTTTGAAGGACATGGATTTGAGCAGCTTGCGGACTATCACGACTGTCAGTATTAGGTCGATAGCATGCTGGTAGATCCCGTCTCAAGACTGCAGTATAACTTACTCTTGTCCTTCTCCATACGCCTACTCTTGAGACCCTTGTACAGCAAACGAATGCCCAATCGTACATAAACGCTCATGCGCTCCTCGTTAATCATGCCTGTGATTCGGTCCTGAACGAGAATATTGGCACTGTTGGCACCGAGCTTGTAGCCACCATAAGACACCTGTTGACAGAATTAGCACGTGATGCAAATGACGTCTTCTCATATCTGATAAAGACTGCACTTACCTTCGAGATGACTTTGCTGTACCACTTCCTCTGAGCCTGGCTACTTGTGACGAAACCAGCCATCACGAGGTTGTTGACAGCCTTCCAGTCACTGCTTGCACACGTGGCGATGTGTGTGATGATGTCTGCATCAGTGTTCTTGCTACCTCTTGCAAGTCGTGGCTGGTGGCAAATGGGACACTCCTGGATCTCCACGACGTGCTCCTCTTTCGTGCCGTCTTCATAGTCAAGGTCGTTCTCCATGTCGCTTTCGGTTGTGTTGAGGTCGTCTTCAGGAACGTATGCGCCACGTTCGCCAGCCTCGCCCATATCACTGATCTTGAGAGCGGGCACGTTGACGGTGTTCGGATCGAAATTCGAGTCCTTTCCGTGTGATAGAGCCGGCGTAGTACCGCCAGGACTTTGATCAGGCGAGCTGTCGTTCGCCTTGACTTGGTGTACCTTTGACTTTTTCCAATGAGGCATGTGCATGGATTTTGTTGTATCTTGTGACTTGCGAAGCTGCTCCTCAAGACAGATAACGGCTTGGTCCATGGTCAGAACACCCTCCACCGGATTCTGATCCTTGAAGCGATTGAAGAAGCCATCGATTGTACTGTTGTGTAGCGTTGAGCCGAGAGTGTCAAGCATGGTGGTCAACTCAACTTTATCGACCGTGCCACTGTCGTCCGCATCGTACTGGCGAAGCATTGCCCGCCAGAACTGCTGTCGTATAGCTTGGTATGACATGTACTTGGCCTGGATGTAGAGTACAGGATTGTGTTTGGCCTCCCACCGCGACTTGTTCTTTAGCTCCAACGGGATCTCGAAAGAAGCAAGGCCAGGATCGTGGTCGTCGGCCAACGCCTGGCTATCGTTGATATCAGGTAGTGAGCGGCTGTTTGGATTGAAAGTCGGGCCACTGCTTTTACGCTCATTCAGATTCGGGCGTGCTTGATTGTTCAAGCTGTTGCTACTTGAGCTGCGATGCGGTTTCTGCAGGTTTGTGGAGGAGCCGTTTCGGCTGCTTCTGCCCAGCGCATCACGGCTAGTGGTTCGCGACAAGGGGTTTCTGAAACGTTTCTTGCGCTCGCTTTCGTTGTCGCCAGTTGCAGGAAGGCTGTCAAGGTCTGGGAGAGCGTAAAGTCCAGTCTCTGGGTCTGCATCAGGTTGGAGTGATGTGACTTTGCTCAGTGGGAAGCTTGCTGTTCCGACAAAATCGTTCCCGCTGAACTTATCCCTATCGACCACGGCGAAGTTGAGAGTGTAATTGACCGCTTGCTTGATGACTTGGAAGACAAGCTTTTCATCGTAGACTGGGTTGAGTTCATGCTTAATGACCTTCGTGCGATACGTCTTCCTGCCCAATGAGGCGACAACGAAGGGATCCATATCGAAGCTCGTCCGCGTGACGTTCTTCTCGGGAGGAAGGTCGGTGATACGGTTGATCTCGAGGAACAGCACACCTGCGACATCGCTTGTATTGCTGAATTCATATGCCTTGAGCTTGCTCTTCCTCTTTAACTTCTTGATCTTTGCTCGCCTCCTCCGCCTCTGCTTCTCCTCGCCGTCGCCAGAGGGTGTTGAGACACCCTCGTCAGTCTCGTCTGAAGGGTTCTTGTCCTCGTCATCCTCTTCGCTCAGATCATCGAGATCCCTAGTCTGGATCCTGGCCAAGAGATCGTCGTCATCATCTTCATCATCGTCTTCAGCCACAACACCGTAGAACCTCTGGAGTGTCTGTTCCGAAGTTGCCGAAGTGTTGAGTGGATCGTACAGGGTGAATTTGATCAAGATCTCGCCGGAAATGTTGCTGTCCTTCTTTGCCTTTCTGCGTCCGCTCCTCTTGGCCTTGACTGGGAACCACTGGGCCTCGGGAGACGTGGAGCCAGAAGCGAAGAGGTCCTCAAGGATAACGTCGAATTCGCCCATATAGTCGTTCCTGAAACGGTCCTTGTCCCAGCACACAGCCTCCAACAGAGCACTGTCGGCGGTAAGGACCGGAAGCTCAAAGGTCTGGTTCCATTCGGGGTTCAAGGTCTTGCTGATGACGCTCGTAGCTTCTTTCGCATCGCCCAGTGTGAGGACGAGGAATGGGTCGGAAGTGCCGCTCTTGTCCTTTGCAGCGAGGTTCCTGCCTCGCAGCACCTCGACCTTGAGCACCAGGCCCATGCCTTTGTGGTCTCCCATGTATGAATTGCTCGTCGGGCCGTCGACTGCGCTGGTGGGAGGCTTCATGTTTCCATTCCTGGCGGGCGAGTGTGATCTGCTCTGGGCGAGCGGGGTGGAGGGAGCTGTGCTGTTGGCGGAAGCGGTGTTGGAGGAGGATTTGAAGCGATTGAGGCTGAGGTGCTGGCTCAAATGTGGGCGCGGCATGGCCGGTCTTCACGTCACAGGCTGCTGCTGCTGCTGCTGCTGCGAGCGAGCCTGGGGTTTGCCTTGTTTTTTGGTCGCTTGCTAGCAATCGAGGTAAGGCAGGCCGCCAATCGTTGCGATCGGCGGGGCGCAGGGTGCAGCAAGCAAGTCGGCGATGCCAAGTGGCAAGCCGTCCACTATATCTCTCAGGTACGGCAGCGACGGCAGCAGCGGTGTTTGGCACAAGCAGACGAAGCCGACTACTCGTCTGGCTACCTTATGCAGTGAGTGTATGGGTTGGAGGGGCAATTATTGGCAGAGCAATGCGGGTGCCAAGGGGTGAGAGTGCAGGATACGTTCGAAAGTATGTTATAGTCAGTGTATGCTGGAGTTCCAAGGCTGGCTGGTGGCACGGTACACGCCGAAACGTCGACGTCGACTAGTAGCAAAGCAAAGCAAAGCAAAGGTGCGGGGAGGGATGATGGGGAACAACAAGTAAGTAAGTAAGTAAGCAAGCAAGCAACAGACACAGACACAGACACAGACACAGACACAGACACAGACACAAATACACACACAGCCTCGTCCCCATCTGTTCCGAGCTCCATGTAACTTACTGTACGCGGCACATTCGCTTAATCGTGCTCTCACATCCCCAGGGCTGAGCTACCTCTGCACGAGCGGGAACTTACAGCAGAAGCTACATCTGCCTTAGGTCATACTGTACCAGGGGGCAGGCAGGGCCAGGGGCTACATCAATTCAACGGTCAACGCTCACCGGAGACCAGCTCGAAACACGAACATCATCATTGCCTCGTTGCCCATCCGTACACATGTCCGCAATTACCTTAGAGAGAAACACAACTAAACAACAACCCTCAATGTACCGCACCGTCATCGCCCAGCAGCTCCCAAGCACCGCCGCACGCTCGAAGACGTCAGATCTCTGATGGACCGTGGAGCCCGGAAGCGTTGGCTCCGTCCTTTTGGCTCGAGACCATCGATTTTCCGCGTGTCTTTTTGTGGAGCTTATCGTCGGCCTCTCTTCCTCACGCATCCGCGAGCGTCGATTGACAGCTGGCGGTCGTGACATGAGTGTTACGCTTGCGACCGCTCGAAGCAGGCCGAGAGAGGCAATTTGTGCAACAACGCCTTGCTGGCTGGCGAGACACCTAGCACTGCAGAAGCGAGATTACTTGGTTTGTCTTGTATCATGAATCTCCATCGTGAGAGAATTGAGATTTGGGGCCTCGGCTTGCTTGCCCGGAGAGCACGGCTCCTCCTTCACAACTGACACCCTGTAACGAAGACGTTGAGATCTGGGACGCAGTCAAAGGGGCCGAACATCACGTCAAACGATAGTCTAATCTTCAAGTCGATCATATATGCCCATACGCCCGCGCAGAACGAAACACCTGGTGCTGATAACATGATCTCTAAAAATCAAACTTGCGAGGTCTGGAGAGCTGGACAGAAAATCCCTCATAGCTCCATAAACAAGCTGCACCTCATATCGTAGCTTCATGTCTTTTCAGATACATCACCGTGCCAGAAATAAGATCGCGGAAATTGTGAATAGTGCCCACCGATTTAGCCATTAATTCGGATGTATGCCCGAAACCGCTTTCTACCGCAACTCCTTATTACCATCCACCTCCCCGTCGCCAACCAACTTGCCCTCCAAAGCAGCAGTATGCTGCGCAAACTTACTCCTCAGCCGAATCCCCTTCCCACACCTCGCGAACAACACCGCAATCCCACAGTACACCGTTGCCAAACCCGCCAGCACGAACATCGCATGATTCGGCCCAAGGCTCACGAACATGCGATGTCCGAACAGCGGCAGCACGCCCGAAAGCACAGCCCGTAGGAACGACAGCGGAGCGTTTGCGGAAGCGGCGTGCGAAGTGTACGTGTCTGTGAGGTAGCCGGCGAGCACGGTATCGAATTCGGCGACGCTGAACCCAACCAGTGCTAGTGAGGCGATTGGTATCCAGGGCGCGAGGCTGGTGACGAGGGGTGGGATGGTTAGGCCGAAGACCCAGAATGCTATGGCTAGGACTGGTGCTGCGACGAGGAAGCCAAAGAGTTTGTCTTCCGGCTGAGCGGTGATGTTGTTGCGGCGGCAGGCGTTCGAAACGCGGATATCGTAGAGTCTCGGTAAGAAGGTGAATAGTACGCCGACCGATATTGACAAGTTGAACAAGGAGCATTCTCTAGGAGTGAAGCCGAAAGTGTCTGCGAAGACGACGGGGAACGCTTCTGGGAAGACGTATATGATTGCGCAGACCGTTGCGGCCATCGTACTGGTAAGGAAAACTATCGGTTCGGTGCAGAACAGTCGCACAGGTAGGACTAGGGATGTCTCGCAGAAAGCACCGAAGCTCGGAACGTTGTCGATGGACTCAAAGTACAGGCCGTCGAATCCGGATGCGCGTGCAATTGCTCTGATCTCTCGTCGGAGGATGGAGGATGGCCGAGACTCCTTCATCGACAAGCACAGGATTGCTGAGAAGCCGGACACCGCGGCAGATAAGCTGAACACCCATGGCCTGCGAAAGCGTCAATTGGCGTCTCTGAATGCAGAGGACCGGACGACTTACCATCCGAGCGAAGACGTACTTATGTACGTCGCGACAGCAGGTCCAATGCCCGGAGCAGCAACAGCAGATGCAATCCATATATTGAACACCCAGATCCTCGAGCGGAAGTCAAACATGTTCTCGAAACTGCTAACGGCGACAGTACTCGGTAAAGCAGACGTGAAGCCACAGATGATGCGACCTGCAATTACCGCTGGGAAGGTGGGACAGGCAGCCATCGAGACACATCCTACAGTAAAAGCCACAGTGCCGGTAATGTACAGAGTCCGACCGCCGAAGGTTTCTGCAATTGGAGGCAATACGAGCCCACCCAGAGCCTGAGCCAGCAGGTAGGTGGTTGTGAAGCAGATGAGCGCAACTTCTCTACTCACGCCCAGATCTGCAGCTCCTGCGACTGCTGTTGAGGAGCCAGTATTGCTGACTAGTGTTGTGAACCCTTCAAGGAATACGATCACTGCAGTCTGTCCGAGGCGTAACACCGTCAGTGGCTTTGAAGAATGTGAAGCTAATTCTTGGATCTTCTGCACTTACATCATACAGCTTGCGCAGAGTCGACCAGTTCCTTGGATGTAACGGACTGTTGTCACGCCATGTGACTTTTCCAGAATCGTTCACATCAAAGCCGCAATGAGCTAGGGTTGCTGCAACATGAAGTGGGACCTTGAACTTCTCCTTCTCCGGCACCAGTGGGCAGTCAGAAGTGGCAGAGAAGTCCGAAGAACTGGATGAGCTTGAGAACGATCGCTGTGCGCTTGATTGCGAGGAAGCCGTGTCAAGTCCCGCATAGCTCTTCGGTGTAGCAATTCCAGCGAGCCCCGGCCTCATGATCTCACTATCGTACATGCTCCAGAGTCGGTTGGGTCCTGACATCGGATGCGGACCAAGTCAGTGCTGTGAGACTATGGATCCGGTCATAACAGAGGGTGGGAAGGATACGGTCTCTCATGAGCATACATAGGCGCCTGCATCCATGACAAGAGTTGTGATGATCGTTGCCACAACAAGGATGTACACCTCCTTCTACTGAGGAATACCAACCCATGATCACGGTTCAGACGTCAAAGATCAGGATCAATTAGGTGGCGGGCGAACACCTGGTGCGTTCGCTTTGATAACCCCTGGCAACGATTGCATTCCAGAAGCTGTCACTGGTAGGTGGCATTCGCGTTCACGAGAAGACCCGTGTCGCCGGTACAAGGCTAAGCTGCTTATCAGTTCGCAGAGGTAAATTGTAGGTGTATATGACGTTGAAGCAAGACACTGTATTCTGAAATGACGTGCCGAGAATCTTTGGAATGTCTGTGAATAAAATATTCGTTCTTGATCGGGCTGGGCATCCTCTTGTAAATTGCGCCATTTGTTTCAAGTTGGGATCAGCAGTTGATAGGTTTTGCCTATGTTTGTCAGCCTCAGATCACTACATACAGCGCCACTTGTGACCTGCTGCGAGCGGTCAAATCGCTTTTTCCAAGGTCGATGACCGTGCCTTGTTGGAGTAGCTGGAGGCCCCGGAGAGCGTGGTCGGGTCAATGGTGTCAAGGATACTTGTCTGAAGTTTGCTGCAAAGACCAGTTTGTAGACTCACAACTGAAAAGGTAGCTGTTTCAACGAGCCTTATCACTTACGAGATGCTGTCACCTTAGCACAACAATATGACAAGAGCTGAATGGCCAACAAGAGCCATAGTTCTAAGATGCAGTAGGAGTCCGAAACAGGTCGGCTATTGTGCTGCTGTTGAATAATTCTCAGTGATGATGCCCTGAGCTAGACCGGACAAATTTCAGAACCATCTGCCCGCAGAGGACCACTGAGACGCGAGTTGAAGTGATGAATGTTTGGTGAAGACTGGTCGCACGTGACAGCGTGAAGTCAGAAGGACTCGAAGCGCTGATGTGGTCTGTGCTGACGCGCGACTGCCTTAAGCACTTTCGATTCGAGGTCTTCAACTCTAAAACCATCATTTCGTGACATGCGAGCATAAAAAAGGCCAAGTGAAAGGAGCAAACTTGCTTCTTCTGTACCATGAAACGACACAAAGACACACAATACCATTTTGCGCGAAATGGTGACCAAAGTTCTATGTGTGGCTGAAAAGCCCTCTATTGCGAAAGCCGTGGCCAATCACCTCTCTGGTGGAAATGTCCAGATAGTGAGTCCAATATCAGCATCTGTTGCGCTGGAAGATATTGACAGCATGTAGCGTAACGTCACAAATGCGACGTATAATAAGAACTATGAATTCCAATTCGACTTCCCGGCTTGGGGCCGGTGCGACGTGATCATGACTTCGGTGGCCGGGCATCTCATCAGTCATGACTTCGAGCAGAGATACAAGAAATGGAGTTCATGCGACCCATCGGCTCTGTTCGAAGCTAGGATCGAGTCGTTTGTCGAAGACGGAAAGAAAGGCATCGCCAAAAACATCGAGACCAAAGCTCGCTGGTGTCAGTATCTCTACATCTGGACAGATTGCGACCGAGAAGGCGAGAACATTGGCACTGAGATTCGCGATATTGCCTGCAAAGGTAACCCGCGTCTCATAGACCCGGGTCGGACTGTTCGTGCGCGATTCTCCAACATTGAGAGAGCGCACATCATGAATGCAGCAGTTCACCCGATCGCCTTGGACGAGGCGCAGTCGAATGCTGTCGCTTCACGAATCGAACTGGACTTGCGGATCGGCGCCAGCTATACCAGAAATCTTACGCTCAACGTCTCGGGCTTCATTCAGAGACACCAAGGTGGCGAGAACAGACAGGTAATCAGCTATGGCAGCTGCCAGTTCCCTACGCTTGGATTTGTGGTGGAGCGCTACTTCCGTGTTCGCAATTTCGTTCCGGAGACATTCTGGGCTATTAAAGTCATGCACAAAAAGGACGGCATCGAAGTGCGCTTCCGATGGGCGCGTGGCCACCTCTTCGATCGCATGTCGGCAGTCATTCTGTTTGAACGATGTATCATGGCGAAGACGGCTCGAGTAAGTAAAGTCCAGACGAAACCAACCAACAAATGGAAACCATTACCTTTAACGACTGTCGAGCTACAGAAGTGTGGCAGTCGCTTCCTACGCATGGATAGTCAGCGTGTCATGCAAGTTGCAGAAGCACTCTACCAGAAAGGTTGGATAAGCTATCCACGAACTGAAACGGACCAGTTTGACCGAGGTATGAATTTACAGGCACTTGTGCAGAAGCAAACACAAGGCCAAACCCAGTGGACACAACACGCACAAGGCCTCATGAATGGTGGTTTCTCTCAGCCCCGCAACGGTCGCAACAATGATAAGGCACATCCTCCGATCCATCCTGTCAACTTCGTCAACCCGAGCACACTCAACCAAGAAGAACAGCGAGTTCACGAATTTGTCGTCCGACGGTTCTTAGCGTGTTGCAGCAAAGACGCCCAAGGCTCCAAGACAGACATCAGCATCGAGTATGGCCCCGAGACCTTCAACACGTCAGGCCTGATCGTGTTCGAACGGAACTACCTCGAAGTATACCCGTACGACAAATGGACAAGCAGTCAGGATTTGCCACAATACCGCGAAGGAGAAGTCTTTGAGCCCACCGAGGCGAATCTGAACGAAGGCCAGACCAGTGCACCAGGCTACCTCACAGAGCCGGAGTTGATCGGATTAATGGATGCCAATGGTATTGGAACAGACGCAACAATGGCTGAGCATATCGCGAAGATTAAGGAGCGAGATTATGCCACTACCAGACCGAAAGGACGTCAGCCGCGGCAAGATGATGACGATGAAGCCTCTGACTACGAGGGTCCCGATGGGGAGCCCGAACGTGGCGCTGTCCGCGGTAGAGGGCGAGGCCGTGGCCGTGGTAGGGGACGTGGACGTGGCGGAGCTGCAGGTGGAGCTCGAGGTGCAACTACTGGTGTGCAAGAGTTCATTCCAACCACTTTAGGAGTTGCTTTGGTCGAGGGCTACGAGAACATGGGCTTCGAAACCAGCTTGACGAAACCGTTCTTGCGTAAAGAAGTGAGTATTGGTGAAGCTCACCACTAGCTTATACACGCTAACCACTATCTCAGATGGAACTCAAGATGAAGGCTATCTGCGAAGGCCGCAAGACTCGGCGAGAAGTGGTCGAGGAAAGTCTCAATCAATACCGCGACGTATACCTACGCGTTCAGCAGCAGCTTCCCAAGCTTCACGATGTAAGTTATTCCTCTCTTTCACGTCGAGGCACTAGGCTGATATTCGCAGGCTGTTCGGAAATACGTTTTCGAAGAAGGCCAAGGTGGAGGGAGGTAGAATCTACACTGGCTACTATGGGTATATGAAATCTTGATGTATTCCGAAGTACATAGTTTCACGAAGCGCTCTTGCGGCTGCCAAGCGAAGTGAAAGTTGTTGCTGAATTGAACCCTCGTGAGCCGTCATTCCTTGGAGTATCGTGGTGAAAGATGTTGGCATGTCGAGCATGTGACGGTCAGATAAAACGCTGCTTGCTTGAACAACGCGAGTGACGCGGGGAAACATTGAAGCCAGCCAGCTCGCTCAAGCACATAAAAGCACCGCCCAATCTTCTTCATGGCGGCGCCGTTCCCTTACGCACACTACGCCTGCCCATGCTCTAGTAGCAGCGGTTTCGTGTCTTCCAAACGTGCCTCACAGCCCGAACCAGAGGATCAGGACACTTTCAACCCTCACGACCCTCGCGCCGCCTACGCCCTCTACCCGCTCGACCACCTGCTCTTCTGCGACGAGTGCTCGCAGATCCGCTGCCAGAAATGCGTCAACGATGAGATAATCACTTGGTTCTGTCCGAGCTGTCTTTTTGACGTGCCTAGCGGCCAGGTTAGAGGTGAACAAAACAGGTAAGGGTGGTGAGATGGCCCGATCATGGACGCTGTGAGGCAGGAGGAGCATGCGCTGACTCGGATGAAAGGTGTGCGCGAAACTGCTACAATTGCCCGTCATGCACGTCGCCGCTGCAATTAGCACCAGTCGCGAAGAAGGACAGAGACTTGCTCAAGCCAGAAGACGGCGCTGCGAGCGATGACGCCTATGTGCTCTTCTGCCAGTATTGCAGCTGGTCTACCCTCGATATTGGCCTACAGTTCAACCGACCCACGAAGATCACGGAGCAGATCAACAAGGCTCGGAAAGCTCGTTTCAACCTGCCAGGAGATAATGCGCAGGAAGAGGGTTTGTCCCGCCCAAAACAGGTGCGAAATCACGACGGGGCCTTTGAGCGACTCAGTGCTTTCTACAAGGATCAGTTGAATGAGACGGGCGAAGGAGCAAATCCATACGGAAACAGCACATACGGCTCACCAGCCAACTTGGCTCGCATCATGGGGATCTACGGTGGATTGACGAACAACGCTTTGAAGAAAAACCGGGCTAAGCCTCAGCCCATGCGCGAAGCTGCCGATGACGAAGAAGGGTTTGCTGCGTATGCGCTGGGCGACGACACACATGAAGACGGAGTCTTGCAGAAGATGCGAGAACTGGGCTGGGACGAGACAGCATCAGAGGAACAAGCGCTTTCTACGCCAGCCAACTACGACGCACGCTTCAACGATGAGCTGTGGCCTGCTGCAACCCACTTGCTCGCTAAACGTGGAAAGCGCTGCAGGGCTTGTCGCCAGTTCATCGTAAGACCAGAGCCCAAGGCGAGCGGCCTGCGATACAGAATTCGCATCTTGGCACACAGCAACATCCCGCGACTATCGTTAAAGCCTCTCCAGAGCATTATCCCGCCGCAGAACTCTTCCTTTGCCATGCGGAAGGAAACATTGTACACAGAGCCCACATTGAAACCCTTCATCGCACAACACTACCTCCTCACCCTGCGCAACCCAGTCTTCGAAACCGTCAAGGTCACGCTTGCAACACCGGCAACGACTCCAGGACGCGTTGCCTCTAAGGTGACGATTCTGTGTCCTTCTTTCACGATAGGAGCCGCTGGTGATCAGTGGGACGATGCACTCACCACACCAGCATCGCTGGCCGAGGGTGGGCGAAGAGCTGCCATGGCACAACTGACTGGCATGCCAGAAGTTGAGCGGCAACCGGAAGCCGGCAAGGTCTGGGAGCAGACACGCAACAGCACATCGGTTGTTCTTGAGATTGTACCGGGCTCACTCGACCCTCCTCTAGCAGATGGTCAGGAGCAGACGGAGGCGCCCGAGACTGAGGATGATGACATCTTGGAGATTCCTGTGTATGTGCGTGTCGAGTGGAGTGTTGACGCGCATCATGGCGAGAAGGGCGTAGAGAAGGAGCCGAGAGAATTGGGCTATTGGTGTGTCTTGGGAGTCGGCCGTATTGTTGAATAGGCTTGACTTCGTGATTGATATCAACTACAGCCATACTCGATGGTATATCCTACCAACAACCTTTGTATCACCGACCAGGCGGCTCAACGGTCATGCAGCCGATCCTATACAGTAGTCTATCTGTGTATCCACGTGCAGATCAGATCACAAAAACAGCCCTGGAGACCCCCCACGTTCAGATACGTCATTTTCTATTCTTCGCGGCTCGCGGCTCCCACGTGTGAACATCATCGGCGGGTCATTACTACTACTAGTCCTGCAAGTAAACACCATGTTGCATTAGCCTTGTCGTCTCCTTTGTATCCTGTCCTGTTCTTAGAACACACCCATGTATAAACCCCGACCTACAATACACACCACACGAGCCATGGCAGATACAACTCTCAACCCAGCGCAATCCGCCGCCCTCTTCGACGTCCTCACCCACTTCGAGACATACCGTGAGATTGAAGACTTCAAGCAGCCTGGCGCCATCCACAAATACGGCCCTCCCTTCCAAGATGACAAGAGTAAATCCTCATCACCCGTGCTGCAAACCCTCATATCCAAATTCATCCTTCCGCTTCCTGGCCTGCGAGATGTGTCCGCCGAATTCTGGAAAGTGCGCATCACCGATATTATCGACGAGTTGAGCCAGGCGGAGTTGAGCGAGAGTTTCGACAAGGGCATACTAGGCATAAGGAAGACGCTGGCAACGGCTATCAGTGCTCTCATCGAGTACCCGGCAAGAGCTTCGCTAGGCGGCTTGCCTGAAAAGAAGCGGCCGGAGAAGAGGACATACGATGTCAAGAACCCGGAAGATGTGCTGCAGGCGTGGCAGGACTGCTTACAGGCTGTCGTTTACGGCGACCTGATCGATGAGTTGTTCAGCAAAGCCGCGGAGACGGACGATCTGTCCAAACATGATACTTTGGTGCAGGGCATGCACGAGTTTGTGCTTGTAAAGTAGGTAAGGCCTTCAGCGCTTTGGGGCTGGGATGTTGATTAGGAGATGAAGAAACTGACTTGGTTGTGTAGCATCGCGTCGATCATGCACTACACTCTTGTACTATCACCCGAAGGACCCACGTTGCTGCGCATGATCGGTAGCGTACACAGCATGCTACCGTATAGCGTGGTACGGCAGACCCTCAAGGTCGGCAATGTCGCGACAATGATCAGCGGTGTTATGAGAATTGTGCTTGCAAAAGTCAGCGTCAGTGCTGTGACGAATTGGATAGGACTATCTTCTGGTGCCGACGAGGGAATGAACTTGCTACAACAGTGAGCATATCCAACTCTGGCAAGATATATTATACTAAGCTAACATTCGCAGGATCATCTCACAAGTCCTCTCATGGGAGAAGCGAGAGCTCAAAGCCCGCTTAGCCAAGATCGAAAAAGACAAGGAAACTCCCTCCAAAGCAGTGCTCGCTGAGATCAACACTTGGGTCAAAGACAGATCTCGGGAAGAACACGCCGAATGCCGCAGACAGAGCAAAGAGCAACAACGATCAATCATCACTGTGCTCCTATCTCTATCGTCTCAATCTCCCGACCTCCCCGACAAGCAACATGCCAAAGCCCTCGAATACCTTTCCCTGACCCTCGCAGTGCGAGACAGGCAGGAAATCGTCCGCGTACTCTGCCAAAGAAACCCAGACCACCTCACAGCCGCCATCCGCGACGGCGTTGACGCATACACGCCTATGATCCGCGACGTTCACCAAGCCGTCAACCTCAGCGACACCCTCTGGGACTTCGAGCGCTTCGTCACGGACATGCTCAAAATCAGCAAACCGAAGGGTAAGAAAGGCGAAGAGCAGCCTCCAACCGTCGAAGACTTTGTCGACCTCCTTCATCGCCACCAAACAAGCTGTCACAAATTCCTGCACCAAGTCGCCAAAAACAGCAAGCCGTTAATGGACACCTGGAAGTCATACGTCCGCTCCGCAGCAGCGCAGTTCAACGCTCACACCAAACCTCCCACAACGGCCTCCGTCGTCCCGGACTCCATCGCCAGCGGCGGCGCCCACAAGAAGCTCCAGGAAGCCTTCTCAGCCCTCTCGCAAGGCGACCAAGAAGCCGTCAAAGCAGAGCTAGAAGCCTACGACAAGTACCTCACGGACCTGCACACCGCATCCGCAGCGCGCATCAGCGCGGTGATCAAACGTACGCACTCCACACCGTTCGGCCCCGGAGCATTCCTGGCGCGCTGGCAGCAGCTCATGGACTCGACGCCTGTTACGCCGGACAAGCCGCATGGTCCTGTGCGGTATGGAGGCAGTCGGAGCGTGAAGGAGGCTGGAAGGAAGGATATCAACGGCGAAGAAGCTGGGTTTGTGGGCGAGGATGAGAAGGAGAAGGAGGTTGGGGAGAAGACGCCGCAGATGCCGTCGATTGAGAAGACCGTTGAATTGTTAGGGCGGAGGTACAGGGAGATTTTGGGCGGTAGCTAGGCGAAGGTATGTAATGCCCGCGCCGAACGAAGCTTTTGAAGCTATCCACAAATACGCAGAGAGCTTCTGGCAACCATCTTGGTAGGCAGCAACGTACATCACATTCATCTCATGGTAGAGTTCGCGACATGCCAGGATGGTTCCCTTGGATGGCGGCGGGCAAGACAGGTCGAGGTTGACTCTGGTAGGGGCGTCAGCCACCACAGCTTCGGCTTCACAATCGTATCTGATGGGCCCGCGGGCGTGATCAATACTGTCGCGGATCGCGAGGACGTAGATGATGTTGCGGATCTCTTTTGGGCAGGATCATGAGCCGAGAACCGCTCTGATCGGCATACGCTGGTCTAGAGTTCAGATCGGCATACGCTGGGCTAGAGTTCAGATCGGCGACATGGGTGGGGGATTTAGGTTTCGAGGTTGTTGTGGTAGTCGACGACGTCATGGTATGCTTTGTTGGCGCCATTGTGGCCGAGTATGATCGGTTGTGAGGATTGATTGTCCGAGTAAATAATTGGTAGAGTAGGCGGACTGATTGTTTGTTGCAGGATTGGTATTGGATTCGAGAGATCTTGCTGGGTGGTGGAGATTGGTCTCTTTGTCGGCAGATCGGCACTGGAAACTCTATCTGCGTGTGACAGTAACATGTATTGAGCTGTAGCAATAACGGCCCCGTCACTCATAGGTATCTTCAGATGATCTTCGATAATCGCGTGTGACAGCAACATCAATGAAGCTGTGGTAGTAAGGACTCCGTCACTCAATCAACAAACGTCCAGGCGACCATCGACATTTACATGTGACGCTTCGCGCTCCACAAGCATAGTTTGCAAGCTAAGGGATGTTCTGTCCTCGAAGTAAAGAAGCACAGTGAACCACAACGATCGATCAAAAGAAAAAAAATAGGTAGAAAAATAATCTTCATTTCATCACAGCCAACTAGGGCCCATACTTTCCAGCCATATCTGCAGGCTCAACTATATACATCATGCATGCGTCCCAGCCGCAACGGTAACAACCACAACCCCCATCATCAATGAACTCGCTAGATTCCGCATCGCATCGCATTTCATTCAACAATCATCATCAAAAATCAAATCAAAAAAATCAACGCATCTATTTGCCAGCACGGAGCTGGTCGAAGAGCGAAGTAGCACGAGTGACCTGGCCAGGAGTGAAGCGGTCCAGGCAAGAGTCATCGCTGTAGTCCATCCAGTTGTGGATGGAGTCGACGCCGCCGCCGGAGCAAGTGTCCTTGCCGACGGGGCAACCGGAAGAAAAGTCCTTCTGGGGAGGAGTGTCGGAGACGGAGTCGCCGGGGGAAGCGCAGCCGCCCTGGAAGACGTGGTAGAGGCCGAGCCAGTGGCCGATCTCGTGGGTGGCGGTGGCGCCCTCGTTGAAGCGCGTGGCGGCGCCGCCGGGCATGGAGTCGGCAAGGTTGACACAGCCGTCGAGGACGAGGTCAGAGGAGGTGGGGTTCTGGACAGGGAAGTAGCACCTGGGTTGGTTGTTAGAATTGGAGCTTCTTGGATCGAAAGAAAGAATCGAAACGGGGTTTTTTTTGTGGGATGATGACTTACCATCCGAGAGTGCCGCCGGGGATGTCAGAGACGAAGTACAGGTCAAGCTCGGAGTAGCGACCCTTCTTCAGGGCGGCCTTCATGTTGCGCTCAGCGCTGGTGCCAAGATCGGCAGCAGCCCACTGGGCGTTGACGGTGAAGTCGGTGGACTTCAGGCTGAAAGTGATGCCCATGCCAGAGTAGGCGTCGTTCATGACGGCGATCTGGTTGTTGATCTGGGTCTGGGTGTACCTGGAGAGCTTGGCCTGGGTGGAAACAACGTGGACGTAGACGGGAACGTTGCGATCAGCAACACGGCTGATCTCCTGTTTGGCAGCACCGAGTCTGGCAGCCTCGTTCAACGCAGTGATCTGTTCAGCAGGCGGGTTCTCGATCGCACATCGGTGGTACTCGGCGCTGGCGAGGCTGGCGGCGACGGCGGCCAGGCTGAAGGATGAGAACTTCATGGTGGAAGAAGTTGGATAGAACGAACGAATGGAGTTCTGAAAGCGGTTAGGCCTGAGCGAATGGAGCCTTGTTGGAAGTGATTGGTGATTGGTGATTGATGCTGATGCTGATGATCCGAGGACACCATGATGAGAGGCCGTTTCCTAGCCTTTATATATTCCAACATCTCCTCTCTCCCAAGTCCCAAGATCATCTCATCACGCTGGCTGATAACATGCCCTTTCTCCTTTGCCCTCACGCTGAACCTCTGACAACAGATGGCAGCGGAGCGTGCACATGGTATGTTCGTCTTGGCCAAACCGGACACTCGTCCAAACGGGGAAATAGATAGGCATTGCAGGCCTGTACTTGCAACCAGTCGCTCATGACTCCGGCGGTGCCTTGCCTCGAACGGAAGGTTGTAGGCTGCTTGGATAGAGTGTCCTTTGCCTGAAACGGAAGGTTGTCGAGTTCCTGCGTCGCGCGATACAGTGGGTAGTTTAGTCGTCTCGCAGGATTGGCTGACAGGTCAAGGCTAGCAGCTTTAGTCTGATATTGACGTACAGATCGCCAAGCAATACCTCTTGGCAACGGCGCGAATGACTGGGTCGGACAACGCGATGTTATTTAACTTGCATGCGGTGCAGAGATAAGGATCCCAATTACCTCACCCTGTGGAAAACAGGATTCGACTGGAGCGGGTGCTGTCCGAACCTTATGGAACGCTTAACACTCCTACCCACTGGTGTAGCGAACATGTCTTGTAGATCAGCCGTAACTGAGGAAGGTCGGAAGCGAAGGAGAGAAAGGTAGAGTTTGAACTAGCGAAAAAAACCCCCGGCCGAATCGCGATCGCAGGAAGCAGTTTTTCCATTCGAGCGACAGAGGTCGAAACGATCTATCATGTTTCCAAGGAATAGGAGAGTCGGAGAGAGCGAGAGAGCGTGGCGATATGCACAAGGCGCAAACCACGTTGTCGTGTAAATGCTGATCAACGGCGAACATTCGTAAGGGCAGGAATCGACGACAACGTTACAGCAGAGTATATCAATGCACGACCCGCAAAATGCCTAGCGCAGAAATGTAGTACGGGGTACCACCCAAAGTCAGGTGAAGGCGCTCTGGAGCCATGGCTACGGAGGTAAGACCACAGATACATCTCATGATGCCGTGATGGGACCGGCGCAGGAGCAATATCGGTCGATAGTAAAAGTTGCCATGGTCACAGTCTAGTCAGCTGCCATAAACGGAAGAAACAAGCGAAAATGAGGAGGAAAAAGCGCTCATTCATTAATTCCCCAAGGCCGTCACGATGTACAAAGGCAGCAAGAGCATATCTTAAACGCCGCGGCAAATAGGTATCATCTATCCTCCATGTCCAAAAATTACACAGAACCCAGAACTCCATAGACAGCTGCCGAAAGGTTCGATACAAAGCTCAATCAATGGTCATCCGATTTTGTAGATTTCCGAGTTGATGGCTTGATGGCCCTTGCAGATCTCCTCCGCCAAAGTAAGAAGGCGTGGAAGCTTTGTTCTCGGTAGCGTTGATGACTTTGCGCTTCTGGATGTGTGGTTTGAGGCCTTTGTTGAAGTTGCGCGTGCAAACGCAAGCAGTGGCGATGGTGGCAACGAGCAGCGAAATTGTGATAACAGCGAAAACTGTCAGCGCCTTCCGCGCGGGCAGGTACTCGAGCACTTTGTCCATATCGCCTTTGTCGTACATGCGCACGAGCTTGAAGATGAAGTAGGCCATGGCAGCCAGGTATACAACGATCATGATTGCTTGGCCGATATATGATTCGCGACGGGTGACGAAGGCCGCGAAGAGGAGGAAGCAGACGGTCACAGGAACCGCGACGATTGTGAGGTAGAATTCGAAGTCGGTGAAGTTAGAGCCGACGATGACGAGGAATTGGACGGTAAATGCAAGGAAGAAGAAAAAGTCGAACTTGAGGAGAGCGATGTAAATCTGAGTTGGCATGTTAGCGGGTGCTTGTTCACGGATAATACTGTGGTAAAGTGGCGACGTACCTGGAAAGTCAGATAGCGCCGTTTAAGCCTCAAATCGGCGGAGATGTTTTTGTAAATCGTCCAGGCGAATTCGTGGTAGAGCTTCCATGCCACACCGCTGAGGAGGATGGTTCCGAGAGCAATGACGCAAGGACATGCCAGGAGGAACCAGTGCAATTTATCCCAGATGTCTGGTTCGATTTGAGGTACTCCATCGCCTTCTGTATTGGCAATGAGTCCGTCGATGGCCTCTTTGACTTGCGCAATTTGTACGCCCGAGTAGATGACCATGCCGACATTGTAGAGGCACAGGCCGATGACCTGAATGGTGTTTTTCGCGCGCAGCGCATCGTAGACCAGGACCAGCTGGTACAAGAAACCGAAGATGAAGAGGGCGAGGTATGTGGGTACAGAATGCGAGGCGCTAGTATCCCGGGAGTTCTCGAGAAGGTTGACTTCGAACTGGGCAAAGACGTAGCCCTCGATGGCGAGCGCAATGATGGCTTGGGCGACAGCGATGAGCGCAAAGGACCAGGTCCAGCGAGAATTAGGCAGCCACATCATGCTCCTCCAGCAGCTGCGCTTGTTACCATTCCCTTGTGAGGTCGTCAGTCCTTCGCGGTCGTGGTAGCCTCCGGGCGGGTTGTAGATGTTCTGGCGGTCCTCGATACTGAAAGAGTTGCTGTGGAGAGGTTTGTAGCGTTCGACGCCCGCTCCGAGGAGCGAGGAACGGTGTTTGGGTTGGGAGGCTATTTTGACGGTTGTCTAAGGGTCGCCCGTGGGCGACCGAGCGTGTGGGAGAGGGAGAGAGGAAGAGGTAGAGAGGATTGGATGGTGCGACGGAGAGTGCGCAAGGGCGGGCGCGCGGTCAGGTGCTGCGACAGACAGGGCTGAGGGTTGAGGGACTCGGTCGAATCGGTCGCGTGCAGGGTGGGCCGTAGCGGCGGCGGTCAGACGAGTCACTGAATCTCGAGGTCGGACAGGCGACTCGACGAGGTGGTGTCAGGCGGAGAGAGTGCGGGTGTGTATAGATCGGCGCTGAAGCGGCTGGCGACTTGTACGAGGAAACGAGAGGCAGCAGAGAGAGGTTTCGTTTGAGATGACGGTGGTGCTGGGCGCAGAAGAGAGCAGTGGTGAGCGGTGGCAGCGGATGCGACGGCGCAAAGAGTCTCGACTGTTCACGTTTCAGAGTGGAAGGAGGATGCGCGTCGTCTTCGCAGCTGTCCCTTGGCGAATGAGGAGAGAGAGAGAGGGAGAGAGAGGGTGATGGTTTGGCGGGGAAGAGGCTCTAGAAGGCGAGAAGGGTCTGATGGCGCCTCTGCAAAGCGGATCAGGCACTGAGTTTATGTTATGGGGGGGGGGGGGGGGGAAGATGATGTGTAATAATAAATGCTGAAGACAAACGGAGTAGTGTATGTGTAGTCTCTGGTTGAGATATGTATCATTCTTACTACTACTACCACCACACACGTGAAGAAAGACAGCCAGGCAGCCAGACAGCCAGACAGCTCCAGACGCCAATACCCAATCTACGGGCACCACCGCTCTACCCGCATCCTGCCCTCTGCTGTGCTGTGCGTGCCTCGCTCACATCGCTAGTCGCCGTACGCCATACGCTGCTGAGCCTGCTAAGCATTGGCATTCGTGCACTGCCTGCCTGCCTGCCTGCCTGTCGGGTGCTGTGGGCAGTGCTACTACAGCCGTTCCTATATGCGGCGCTTATGTTTGCGTGCGCTGCTGGTGTACTTCCTTTTTAGGGCAGTGCTGGTGCTACTAAATGTAGGCAAAGCATTTTTTTTTGAAAAAAGTCTGCTGGCCTTCACGGGAATGCAGATGTCCGCAACAGACATTATTCTACTCTTTCCTTATACCGTCTCCAAGTCAAACAGATCTAACACAATTTCACACTCAATCTCAAGTACGTAAATATGTGAAGATTGCGCCCGTGCTCTCAGCTCTCAGCTCTCAGCTCTCGGCTTTCGCCCACCCACGCGCATGCCCGCCGCTCCTCACACCTCCGTCAGCTGTGCTTCTCCGCTGACTGCCCCGGTGGCTGATGCACCCGAAAAATAATCTCCTGCCAGCCTGTCTGCACCATCCCCGTCTCTTCACCCTCGCACTTACACTACCACCACACCACATCACACCACACCCCAGCACCTCATACTCGACTGCTGGGGACCTCAAACAAGGGTACGTTACAATCGTTTCTCTCTCTTCTCTCTCTCTCCCCCTTCCCCTCACGTGATGACAGTAAACCATAACATTAGAACCGTTGCGAATGACTCTGGCTCCGGCCGGGGATTGATCACAATTTACCATAATCTGACTCCGATTACACTACACATCTTCTCGCATGTCTGCTTGCAGAATCTCGCTAACGTACGAATTAGGCACTCCTTGCAATGTCACATCGTGCTGCGCGCTGCTTGCGACCCTATTTGTTCCACAGCTTCAAGCGTTCCCAGTGCGCTGCCTCTACACGCTACTTCACATGTTCTACCATAGCTTCATCAATCAAAGCTCCGAAAGATGTTACAAATGACTATGAGAAACGGGTCGCCCAGCTGCAGGCATACAAACCGCGTGATGAGTGGTATCCTCGCGTCACCCAAGCCGAGCGCATGCCAGTAGATGTCTTCCAGAAGCAGTACGCACAATTGGTCAATGATGAGACGCGTGATGACACCCACACCATGATTGGTACGATGATTTTTCGCCCATGTAGACAAGGCGCTGGTCGCTGATAGGTAAGGTAGGCAAAGTGCAATCCTTCCGAACCGCTGGATCAAAGCTCGCTTTCCTCGATATCAAGGATGGAGACCATACGCTCCAAATGGTTGTGCAACTCAAGAATGTCGAGGCATCCGGCAGCAGCCTGGCAGACTTCAAGTCTTTTACCAAGGCCGCTCGCAAAGGCGACTACTTCTCCTTCACCGGCCACCCTCATCGCACTGGTCGAGGCCAGTTGTCGCTCCTCATCACCGATATGCCTATCCTGATGTCGCCTTCTCTGCACCAGATCCCAGAAGTGCTGGACGACGCCACGACACGCGCCCATCAACGCCATGTAGACATGCTGGTGAACCCTGCGACTATCCAGACCTTGCGCGTCAGACACATAGTCGAGCGTGCTATGCATGATTTCTTCAATGAAAAGGACTTCATCAAGGTTCAGACGCCCATTTTGCAATCTGGTGCCGGTGGAGCTGTAGCAAGACCGTTCGAGACAGAGGCTACCGAGCTGCAAGGCGAAACACTCAACTTGCGCATCGCTCCCGAACTCTGGCTCAAGCGTCTCGTCGTCGGCGGCATGGAGCGCGTCTACGAACTCGGCCCCGTCTTCCGCAACGAAGGCGTCGACGCCACTCACAACCCCGAATTTACAATCTGCGAATTCTACGCCGCCAAAGCCTCCCTCGCCAACCTCATGCAATGGACTGAAGCCCTCCTCCACTACATCCAAGACCGTATCTCCGCCGCCCAAGCCCAAGGCCAGCTCTCCGCCCTCGACCTCCCAGACCTCGCCCTAACACCACCCTTCCAAGTCCTCGAATTCATCCCCGCTCTCGAAACCGCCATCGGCAAACCCCTCCCCAACCTCTCCGCCCCCACCGCGCACTCCGACCTCCTCTCTCTCTACACCGACCTCAACCTAAACCCTCCATCCAAACCCACCCTCCCCCGCCTCCTCGACGAGCTCGCCTCAGTCTACCTCGAACCCCTCTGCATAACCCCAACCTTCATAACCAACCATCCCGCCGCCCTCTCCCCTCTGAGCAAACACTACCCCTGCTCCTCAACAAACCAACTCATCTCCGCCCGCGCAGAACTCTACATGCACGGCAAGGAAATCGCCAACATGTATGAAGAAGAGAACTCGCCTTTCGCGCAGCGCGCGAAGTTCGAGACACAGCTGCTTTTCCAGGCGGAGGATGGGGAGGGCGATGGGAAGAAGACTGTTGATGAGGGGTATTTGGAGGCGCTGGAGTGGGGACTGCCGCCTACGGGCGGATGGGGGTGTGGTGTTGAGAGGCTGGTTATGATGTTTGCGGGGAGAGGCAGGGTGGGCGATGTGCTCGCGTTTGGGGGGCTGAGGAATGTTGTTGGGGTTGGGAGGAGGTGATCATTTTGGTAGTTGTGAAGGAAGTAGAGGATCTTGTACGATTACTTGTATGATATGTTCGGGGGATTTTATGATATGTCGAATATCTTCGCTGGCTCTGGTTATTGGCAGGCCTTTACTTGGAAGGTCGCGAAGTGAGCCTCACATATCAGCCGACTCATTCTCCACCAAATTCACACGCAGGCGTCATATCTTCAGTTCAAGGCGTCACAGACGGTACTTTTGCTCACACATGACTGATGTTGGGAGATGCGTTGACATTGATTTTAGTATCTCTCTGGACTGGGCAAGCATGCGAGCAACTACACTCGCCACCAAGATGAAACCAGAGGCAGCGTTGCCACTGAGCGGCGCCTGTTGTTGCTGGGTTGTGTGCTGCTGCCGCGCATCGTGGTCATCTGCGCCTGCTTCTCAGAGGTTGACCTCAAATTGGAGCCCGGCATTGTTGTGCTCTACAAACATCAACATCGCTCACCAAAAACAGTATAGCAGGTTATCGACTTTCATACCCATAGTTATTCGCAGAGCACACACACTTCGCCAACGAATGTTTCCCGAGCCCCATTTGCACCACGACGACGACGCCTTACAATCTCAGCGGCTCGGACGTCAAAAATGATGTCCACGAGCGAGAAGCAAGAGCCAGAGCCAGACGCCAAATCCGTGGAGATAAGCCCAACTTTGGTGGTCTTGGAACCCATTTCTTGCCTCGCCCTCACCATATGCAGCATGGGTTTGGGAATAAAATCAACCACATGCTTAAACCCCGACGACAGCATCCTAGAAAGCGCTATCAAACTGCTCCAAGTGTTCGGCGCAACAATCCTCATCCAAGCCATAATACTAAACGCAGCGCTCCTACGCACCGTCTGGAGTAGCCGGTATCCTGATGAGAGAGTGTTCCATGATTGGAGGTCCGCGATTCTACACTGCTATGCGTTGACTCTCAAGAACTGTAGACACTTTGCCGGTTTTACCATAAGCGCTGGTTGTGCTCTCTCTGCGGAATGCAGTCTTTGCTGGGCTTCACGCCGCGCCCACAAAGTCAGAGAGCGAAAGAGGCCATTGAGAGCAGATTCCGCAGTCAAAAAGGGCCATTTATCGACAATAGAGTTCACAGCCGACAACAGCCATGGCCATCCATCCACGTTACCTCGC
Source organism: Cladosporium cucumerinum (assembly GCA_023634325.1). Classification (NCBI taxonomy): domain Eukaryota; kingdom Fungi; phylum Ascomycota; class Dothideomycetes; order Cladosporiales; family Cladosporiaceae; genus Cladosporium; species Cladosporium cucumerinum. The sequence goes on from JALDQA010000001.1 coordinate 661,668, forward strand.
CTTACCACAGTGCTTATGCTCGTCTTCTCGTCCGCTGGCTTCTTCGATCTAGCAACCGCCCTATACTCCGGCACCATCGAGACAGCAGATTTGCACGAATATTCGTCGCCTTTTGGCTTTGGTATTCTTGCCGAAAGCAAGCAGTTGAGGCCCCGAGTTGATGTCAAATCGCTCTTCCCACTTTACAGTCGCTCCCGATTTCCCCAACTGTCGTGCAGCCATCTTGTCCCCACGATGCCTCGTCTCCGTGAGCCGCGATCGCCTCAAAGATGTCAGCGACACCCCGAGCGATCTTCTCGGCCGCATCTCCCTCTTTCCGGTGTCGAACGCTCAGCGATCGATAGCTTTCCCAGCTTCCTCGGCGCATCATCCAGACTTTCCTGAGCTTTGCGTGCCCGTGGGTTTGCCTGTATGTCGGCTAGAGATCGCTTTCGCTTCAAGGTTGCCTGCGGCGCGGTGTCTTCGAAGCCATTCTGATCGCTTTGCACTGCGCAGTACTGGTGGAAGTAGAAATTGTGGCCGTTGTGATTGCGGCTATTGTTGTTCGCCGTGATGTTGGAATATGCGCTTGTGGCGTTGGACGGGATGGAAGGCCAAAGTGGCATCGGCGTGTCATGTGCAGCGGTTAACGGGCCGATAACATGTAGCAACAACGTCTTCGTGCATCGAGTTGGAGAATGCATAAACCATTGACTTTCAAGTCGGAACAACAGGAAGTCATAATCTATATTCGTGAGCCTGTCTAGGTCGCCAAGGTTCCCCCTCATCACAATCAGTGGACCCGTTTACCACGTCCACTTCGTCAGATACCTGCAAGCTCGTAGAAGTTCTTCACACCTTGCCTCAAACCCTGCTCGTACTCCCAAACAAACTTGCCTCCCTGGCCGCTCTCACGGATGCGCTTCAAGACCCAAAGCTCCAGCATGCCAATCTTGTCGCCACCTTCAAAGCCTCGCTGCGTACGCATGCCAAAAAAGTGCTGCGCATCAGTGAAACCGACATCCCAGCCAGCTTGGAAGCGCCAGTGCTCGTAATTGCCCGGGTGGTTGCTGTCCCACCAGTGACAATGCTGTGAATATGCGTCGCTACGCTTCTGGTTCTGCTGGCTCTGAGCATGCTTGATGCGACCGTGGACATCGTCCTTGTTGATCGTGAGGGAGAACGGCGGCTTGATGGCGTGCGCGTTGGTCATCTGCTTGAAGCCCCATTCGCCACCGTCCATCCAGTCCATGCGATAAGTCCAGAAGAAACTACCTCCGGAGCGGCTCTGGTAGCGGTCAGACTGAGCGTTGCCAAAAGCGCACACCAAGCCGTCTTTGGGTGTGCCGCCGCCTTTAGCCCATGAGTCCTCGGTCAGGACACATGAGTACTCGCCAACGACGGCTTGAACGGCACCGCGATCGATAACGCTTCCGTCCTTGCCATCGAGCTCGCCAAGCTTGCCGCGCACCTCGTTTGTGATTTGCTGGGGAGTCTTCTGCTTGTCTTCATCCGTAAAGGCCCAGTAGTAATGAGTGTCAATGACCACGGGGTTGACGGTTTGGTTGTTGAGGTTGTTCGGTCCCAGCGACCAGTCAACGCAGCGACCCAGATTCCAGCCATCAGAGATATAGATGGGCATGGAAGCATCAATGCGAGAGACTTCTCCGAGCACCTGGCTGTACCACTCGTACATGTTGGGAGCATCATGCTCGGCCTCATTCACTATCTGAATGCCAAGCACACCCGCCATGCTACGAGCCTGCTCCGCAATGAAGCACATGCACCTGGTCGCCAGCTCGCGGTTGCTGCGCGAGTCCCAGAACTCGGTCTTCCCGCTGTTCGTGCCCGAGTGCTCCTGGGGATTCGCGCCACCGGGCAAGCCATGGACGTCAATAAGAACTGCGATGCCGCGCACCGAGCATCGAGCAACGAGCTCTTGGATGTAACGCCAGGCATTCTGGTACACGCCTGCTAGCTTGTCGAAAGCAGTACCTTTGCAGAACTGGGGTCCGAGATCCCAGTAACCGATGGGCAGACGGACGGAGGTGCATTTGGCGACATCTCGGAGCCAGTCGAGGTCTTGGTCACTCACATACTCTCGCCATGCCTTCTCGAAGCGATCCCTCGTGGCATCGACGCCCTCGCGAGCGACCCAGGCGTCCGCGGCAGCCTTCTCGGATGATCCTTCAGCGCCGTCGGGGAATCTGCTGCCGGTGAGCCAGCGCTCGATGGCGAACACCGATCCTATGTTGGTGCCGTGATGGTAACGGTAGCGGTCTACATCTGCTGGGGTAGGAGGCTGGATGGTTGGAGGGCGGTCTGGGAGGTCTCCGATAGGCTGTTGAGGGTTGCCACCGAAGGAGTGGGCGTGGCCGTGGCCGTGTTCGTGAGCGCTATCATCTGAGAAGACCTCTTTGGCTTTGTTGAGGAATCTCTTCATCTTGTGTGTGCTTTGCGTTGTCACAGGATGAAAAATAGCAGGTACAGCAGTAGGGGAAAGAAATACCAGAGGTCGTGGATGAGTACAATAATAACGAGAATGGGTAGGGCTATAGTCAAGATATAGACAAGCAATAGTTATGAGGTAGTCTCCACAGTCAAAGTTGGCAACTGGCAGCTTGGGACTTGGCTTGAATCATGAGGACGCGTAAGAGCACCCGACCTGCTCATCGAGCTGCCGCCTGCCTCTTCTTTGAATATCTTGGCCATCAGATGCCAAAGTCGTCGCTGTATCATTAATTTTGAATTAGGAAAGACATTCACCTGAGCAGCGCCCTTGGTTAGGTGGAGAGTCGCATGATATCATAGTCTATACTGCATGGAGGAAGTGGCTTGCGTCCCGTGGACGGGTGCGTCGATCTGGAAAGGATCTCACACATGAGCATGCGCGGATCGAAACATTAAGAAGCTAGTCTGTGATGAGAGACAGATTGAATATATTGCATGCGGGCCGATGGTCATGTATGACCACAGCGCAACCACTTCCAGATGTACATGTATTCAACACTTGCCATATGCAGCCTCCGTTGTCTTGACTCTAACCTTTTGCAAATTATTCGATGTAATCAAATGACATCTGGATTCAAGCCATGTACATCTGCATGGAATTCCAAAGAGAGGAAAGGCCCCTGGTTCCATACTCCTAGAGTATCTCATTCCCAACATGACAGATTTCACTACCGAGATCAGCAGACTTTGCGGCCTGTACAGCGTCTCATGGCTGAACACACATCACCGCCATCGCTCCGACCAAGAGACACATCGGGCCATGGCGGTGCTCGTAGTGCAAAGCCGCAGGGTCTCTGACAGGATCACGCCCATCGCCATTCATAACTACCAAATGCTCTCCCAATCCACGGGGCGCTTCGTGTCCACTCCATAGTCTGGACCGCAATCTGAGCTCACATGCCTGGGCAGGGTCCATGAGTGTTCGATGAATGGGTCAGTTTGTTGCACGCGACAAGTCTTGTTACCCTTGAGACAATTCAGACACAGGCCGACGCAGAATGCCTCGATGCGTTCGTCGATAAGCACCAACTCAAGTTTGTTAGGTTGCCTGACGACTTTGGAGTGCGGTTTCTGCAACGGAGTTCCCTCAGAGAGTCAGCCGTACGTTCCGTTCTCAATGGTATCGAAGACTGTCTCATGACCCGGTAGGATGTCTGCTTGCATGATCGGGACATGATATTCTCGCAGCTCTTCGAAGAGATACGTCAGAGGTAAGACCCTCAAGTCCAGAGGCCACAGATTAAAGCTAAGCATCATTTGCGTGAGCTCGTTAGAATAAGCTATGGCGTTGAGCGCGGAAGCGGCAGCGTGGTATCTGGTAATGAACTTGCTGAAGTGATATGTGAGCTCCCGACCTGCTAAGACTCGCTGGGCATGAATCGAGGCTGTGGTCGTTAGCGAAGCCGAGAAAAGGGTAGGTCGATGCAAACTTACTGAGGACCTCAGCTGGAAGGATGTCGAGATGTCTGTCTTCTGGCGCAGCAGGGCCATATCCATGGTTTGTGATGATACTCTTGCTCAAGCGCCTGAAAACTTCCGGTTGGTCGAGAATCCAAGCAGCGGCCAATTAGCTGATTTTGACAGCCTGCCCAAGGTTTTCAAGCTCCAATGCGGCGAACTTGCTTGTTGTCGCATAGTGCAGAGCCTGAGCACAACCGTATTTGTCTATAATCACGGCGAGATCGAGGAAGCGCTCACGCCTGACCTTCATCAGGTCGCCTTGGAAGTGCAGTAGCCGGCACAGCAAGAGGAGGTCGGCCGGGGCATCGCCGACACGGATCTCCGCAAGAGATCCAGTCGCGTTACGCATGGCTTCACCCTCTGCGAAACTGCCTCTAAAAAGTGTTCTAAAGACTTTGCTGGCAGTAGAGAGAAGAGCGGGAGATGCCTGGATTCTCAGCGGAGGGTTGGAGCCATCATCTGCGACGAGCAGAACATCACCGATGTCGCAGACGACTTTCGTGAGCGGTTCAACTTCTGGATACTGTGTATACGGGAAGTCGTCCGTCGCAAAGTTGAGATCTGCCATGCTTGTCGTGGGCAGCTGGCCGATGTTTTCGTGGTTGATTGTTTGTGCTAGAGACCAAATGGATGTTGGATGGGAATTCGGGAAGCGACATCCAAAGTAGAAAGCTGTGTGGTGCAAAGGAGAAAGTTGTGAGGCTGTAGAGAGCTGGACTGCTTGACCTTTATTTGTCAGTGTAGACGTGTAAGATCACATGTCATTGTTCACAATCACACCAAAGCAGTGAAGATGGCTCGTTCATGTGAAGTGAAGCATCTCGGTGAGTAGACATGTGCTTGTCATCGCGTTCACATTACCTACATCACTTCCAACTTCACTTGGTGGCACTCTTCAGACGCTCGTCTACCAGCCTCTGCACCATCTTCTCCAGCATGGCACCTCCACTAGCACCGCTGCCCTCGAAGTACGCAGCGACACTCTTCTCCACGTATTTGCCAACCTGGTCAACCTCGATATTGACATCATCACCCTTCCTCTTGTTGCCCATAACGACCTTCTCTTGAGTGTACGCGATCATCATGATCTCCCACCAGCCCTCCTCGTCATCGACGGCAGTGACAGTGAGAGACGCCCCGTCCAAACACACATATCCCTTCTCGACAATGTATCTGAGCACAAACTTGTCTCTGGGCTTCAAGCGGAAGGTAATCGCATTGCCGTCCTGCCTGGTCTCTGCGATCTCTGCAATGGTATCCACATGACCCTGCACAAAGTGGCCGCCCATTCGTGTGTCTGCTCTTACTGCGCGCTCCAAGTTCACGCCGCTGCCTTCCTTCAGACTTCCCAAGTTCGTTCTGCGCAGAGTCTCGGGTGCGACGCCAACCTTGAACTCATCCTTGCCAAACTCTGTCACGGTCAAGCATGTGCCATTGACACTGATGCTGTCGCCAAGGTGAACGTCTGTGAGGATGTCGGCGCAGCCAGAGATGGTCAGGCTGGTGCCGCCGCCGCCGCTGGAGGTTTCGTCATGCTGGACGAGGCGCGAGACAGCTGGCTGGGAGTCAGCACAGCGGCGAGGATGGTTGTGTGATGGATGGAGACGTACTGCCGATGGTCTCTACGATGCCGGTGAACATTATGGCGAGGATGTAGATAGTGGTTCTATGGTGTGGTGGCGATGACGATCGGCGAGTCTTGGGTTATGACATCGACCGTTTTGGCGGCGGGGTGGAAAGTTGAAGGAAGCCCGCCCGGGGTTCGGTGCCGTTGTCCGATTGCCGTGGGGCTTCACGATGGAGGCCGAGGCACACTCGTCTCTTTGATAAGGTTACTATTTCGCTGTTTTGAACATACAAACATTGATTATACGTCAGTTGTCTGGTCACTTGTAGATCACGATCGCTTGTTTACAATGTCATTCCAAAGATCATGCCGGCTACTCAGCCAAAGAGCTGTGTTTCACTCAGCCCGTCAATCACTCCTCACAAGGCCAAGATATATGTCGACTGCGCCGGGTACTACCGACACTTCAACCTTGCCATTGGCAGGAATCAAAGTGCTAGATATGACAAGGGTGCTAGCAGGTGTTCGTACGACAATGTCCTGAAACTTGGATTCACTGCTGATTCTTTGCAGCCATATTGCACTCAAATACTTGGAGACTTAGGGTATGGATATTGTCTGCTTGACATCTCGGGTACTCGATACATGATACAGCTTACTGATAGTTTGAAGAGCTGAAGTCATCAAGATTGAACACCCTATCCGCGGTGATGACACCAGAGCTTGGGGCCCACCCTACGCTACTTACACCGAGAAGAGCGGCAAACAAGGTTCTGGCGAAAGTGCATACTTCCTGGCCGTACGTTTAGGAATGTCTAAGCTCACGGGTCTGTATCTCTGACATGGAACAGGTGAACCGTAACAAGAAGTCGCTTGGACTCTCGTTCGCACATGACTCTGGAGTCGAAATCCTACACAGGTTGGCAAAAGAGTGTGACATTCTCGTGGAGAACTATCTACCAGATGCGCTAAAGAAGTATGGCATGGATTACGAGACTCTCTCGAGAATCAACCCAGGTCTTATCTATGCAAGCATCACGGGTTATGGCCAGACTGGCCCTTTGAGGAAGAAGGCTGGCTACGATGTGATGGTCGAAGCGTGAGTGCATTATAAGAGCCCGCGATTTTGTCATCATGCTGACGATCACAGCGAAATGGGTCTCATGCATATCACTGGACACCGTGATGGGCCACCTGCCAAAGTCGGCGTCGCTGTCACTGATCTGACAACTGGTCTCTACACTAGCAATTCCATCATGGCCGCTCTTCTCACACGCGCTCGAACTGGCAAAGGCCAACGCATTGACGTGGCTCTTTCAGACTGCCAGGTTGCCACCCTCACCAACCTGGCCTCATCAGTCCTGATCTCTGGAAAGCCAGATACAGGTCGCTGGGGCACCGCGCATCCCTCGATTGTGCCATATAAAGGATTCGTCACGAAGGATGGCAACGTGATGCTCGGTGGCGGAAACGATCGACTCTTTGGCATTCTATGCGACAAGCTTGGCAAGCCCGAGTGGGCGACAGATCCCAAGTTTGTAACAAATGCAGATCGAGTAAAGCACCGTAAAGAGCTGGAAAACCTGGTCGAAGCAGTTACCATTACCAAGACTACCGATGAGTGGCTGGAAGTGCTGGAGGGCTGCGGCATGCCGTATGCGAAGATCAACGACATCAAGCAAACCTTTGAGCACGAGCATGGTAAGTGTATATACATTTTTACACCAATAAAGTGCATTCGAAATTAACCGGTACACAGTGCAAGCACGCAACATGGTGACCGAGGTCGAACACCCGGATTGCGGTCCCATGAAGCTAGTCAGCCCCCCTGTCAAGTACTCTTTCTCACAGCCCAGCATTCGAACACCGCCTCCAACACTTGGACAGCACACCGACGAGTTGTTGGGAGAAGTGCTGGGCATGAGTCCAGAAGAGATCCAGAGCCTAAAATCGGAAGGCGTTGTCGCATAGTGTGTCAGACACTGATCTTGGTGAAGATAGATAACTAGACACCTTCATCATAGACTAGCTATTCCACGTGCACTTCCCGGTCACGTCTTGTCAGGATTCACCCACGAAGGATTGCTGTTAAGAATAAAGTTTTTTATGCCTTTGCCGCTATAGCATAGCGCCTCATGTCTTGGGAGCGTGCTGCACACTGATTGGTTTTGCGCGGCGCTCCCCGAACCGTCCCCCCGAACCCTTTCTCAGACATGACGACCTCACCTATCGGCTATCTCGTCTATATATATGGTCAGTCATCTATTCTTCCGCCTGATGCACCAAAAACCAACATGGCGATCACGCTCATCCGTGGAGGCTGTGACAGCGCATGCATAGTCTTGAGCGCTGATATCGGACCATGTCCACCCGGCCGACCAGCGCCGAGGCCATCATAACGCTTGGCGGCCGCGGTATCGCGCGGATAATCGCGCAGGCCACAGTCCGGGGTGTGCTGATCTGATCTCGGGGGACACGACGAGCTGCCACTGCTACCATCAAAGCAACTGAAAGACCAGGCTAAGAGTGCTCAAGCCGTCCTAATCAACATCAAGCCGCAGAAGCACGCAGGGCAAACCGTCTCGGTTGTCAGTCGATTCAGGGTGTATGCCAAGAACGTGACTCTGCACATCTGCTTAAGCGAACGGCCCTACGCGCCCTACTGCCCTACCGCAAGGCTTGCTGCGTTTCGATTCGTTTGCAACACGCAGCGACCCATAACGCTACCTTGGCCTGCATGATGGTGCAAGCTGAACACCAGAAAGTCCCCACCTACTCTATAGCACCGGGACCCGCAAACACGGGTCCGCAATTGTCCATTCCCCATGCATGGGAGGGGCAAAGAGGGTCCAGCATGATATAAAGAAAGCTGTCATGGTCGGTGTTTGTCTCGAATACTTTCTTCTCCTCCCTCTACTCATCCTGATCTATCGACAAGAATCACAGCAATCATGTCGTTCTTCTCAAAATTGACCAAGGAGTTTGACGAGCTCAAGGCTAAGTTTACCGACGACGATAAGCCCAAGGAGGCCGAGAAGCCCAAGGAGTCTGAGAAGCCCAAAGACTCTTCTCAGGAGACTGGCACCAGGGGTGCTTCAGACTCCTACTACGGAAACAGTGCGCCTCCTCCCCAGGCTCCTACGCCCTCAGGCCCTCCGCCTTCAGACCCGCATGGTGCTCCCCCTTCCCACCAGGGAGCACCACCTCCTGCACAATCGCCTTACGGTGGACCGCCTCCTGCTCAATCGCCCTATGGCGCACCCCCTGCACCTTCTCCCTACGGTGCACCCCCTGCCCAGTCTCCTTATGGTGCACCACCCGCGCCGTCTCCATATGGTGCTCCTCCCGGACAACAATCTCCATATGGTGCTCCTCCCGGACAACAGTCTCCATATGGTGCCCCTCCTGGACAACAGTCCCCGTACGGAGCACCACCGGGCCAGCAGTCTCCCTATGGCGCCCCTCAAGGTCATTCACCTTACGGTGACCCTGCTCACAACCAGTATGGTGCCCCTCAAGGTCACCAGCAACCTTACGGAGCTCCTCAAGGTGACTACAACCGCGGTGCACCGCCGCCACCTCCCTTCGGTCAGCCTCCTGGAGCACCCGTCTGCCCTCCTGGTTGGAACGCGCAGTACGACCAAGGCTCTCAACGTTGGTACTATGTAGAGCACTCAACTGGTCGCACTACTTGGGAACTTCCCAGTGGAGCTGCCGTTGGCGGTTATGGTGATGCTGGCAACAACCCTCCTCCTGCTGGTTCAGATGCAGCTCGTGCTGCTGAGCCTGGTAAGAAGGAGAAGGACAGTGGTGGCAACAAATGGGTAGGTGTCTCATGATTTCCAACATTGACATTGACATTTCACTAATATCTTTATAGCTGTACGGAGCTGGTGGTGCAGCAGCCGGTCTCGCTGGTGGTGCTCTTCTTATGAATGCCCTTGGTACGTACAAGCTCGAGGCTGTAGCTAACAATGACACATCGATATTGACGAATGGTTGCAGATGACTCTGATGACGAGAACAAGGCTGCAGCCGCTCCTGCTGCAGCTCCTGTCGCGGCACCTGCGCCGGCACCCGCTGCGGACCCGTATGCGCAGTACGCCGCGCCTCAGCAAAGCTACCCTCCCCAAGACCCATACGCCCAGCAAGGATATCCTCCCCAAGACCCGTACGCCCACCAGGGCTACCCGCCAGCCGATCCCTATGCTCAACAGGGCTACCCTCCGGCTGATCCTTACGACCAGCCCCCGGCCGTGCTTCCTAAGAATGATGCGTAAGTGTTCTCAAAATACACAACATCGATGATCATATACTAACAGCCTTCAAGCGACGGCAACTCCGTCTCCAGCTCCGACCGCGAAGACGTCCAAGACGCCCGCAACGACTACGAAGATGCTCTCGCCGAGGGCGACAAGTCGGACATCGAGGAGGCCAGGCAAGAGTATGAGGAACAGTACGAGGAGGTCTATGGTGGTGACAGCGATTAGGGCAACGAAGACTGACACAATATACACATGCGTTTTGAGCGGCATAGCTAGCGGATTGAATTGACTTCTGAGTTTTTGTCTTTCGATCTGGGTCATCACCTCCGTATCGAAACTCGTGCGGATGACCTCCACAATGAAGGTAGCAGTACAGTCGCTACGCGCAAGTACAGCAGCCTCAACGGCTACGGTCAAGCGTAGTCGCTGCCTTGGGTTGACCTACCATTGAGATGATGTACGAGCTGTGCTTCTTTGTAGCATTTATCGTAGTAAGACTATCATACGCATGACTATGATATAATCGCTCTTGCTGCCGAGGTGCTATCTAAGATATACAGTTCTTTAGCATTTGTTGCGCCAAAATTATCATGCGTAGAACTTTGTTGATCCTACCGTCACCGCGGAGATAATGCCGAAGCTCCGTTCATTCCTCTGTATCTAGTATGCCGATACTATTCCCGTCACACCTTGGAGTGATCTTATTTACCACAGAGATACGGTCAATGGAACGACCAGAGTTGTGCGCATTCATGCGTGGAAACTGTGTCTCCACGGACACCGGCCGCAAAGCCTTGTCTTGTATCCCGCGGCGAAACGGCGACACCCCGAGATCATATCGCTCCGATGCATTAGATTCACAAGAACACGGCTACGCCACTAAACTTCTATATCTTACTTGTGTATCCACTCGGCTCTGTAGTCGTCTTTGGCAGAACATGGCAGCAGTCGCACGCGTAAATTTCCGAAGATTGAGACTACGCTCCGGTCCTTCTGACACCATGGCAGCAGTCGTGCGTGTATATCTACGCAATTTGAGACTACCGCCGGGCTCCTGGGATTCTCATGTTCACGTCATCGATGAAGTAGGTCGTCCCTTCGATCAAGCCGGGCGTTCATTGCTGACAATGTTATTGAGGATCGCTTTCCATTCTGCAACAACCCGGCATACCGCCCCAGGAAAGCCACTGCCCAAGCCCTTCTCGAATTCGAGAGAGCATGGGCATCGAGAACTTCTGCCCGGTCTCCGTCGCCGTCTATGAAAACGACAATCGATCGATCGTCGACGCTATGCAACACTTCGGACCACAGTGCAGGGCAGTGATTACGCTTGATCCCGACAAAATGACTGAAGAGGAGCTGGACGAGATGCACGGGTTCGGTATGCGCGGCGTACGACTGAACTTCAAGTCAAAGGGAGAACGCCAAGTAGACAGGCGCTCGAGGCCGTTCTGCTACGGGTTGCCAACCTCATCCGAAGCCGAGGATGGTTCATCCAGCTTTACTTGGGCCTCAGCCAGGTGCAACTGATAGCAGATCTGATCCCAACGCTCGGGGTGAGGGTCGTGCTGGATCATATGGCATCGCCAGCCCCGGGCTCGTCAGCAGCATCGCAGGACGGTTATGTTCAACTGATGCAGCTATTGCGAGACGGCCTGGTCTTTGTCAAAATCAGCGGGACTTATCGATTCGCTGATCTTCCAGATCTTGACAAATATGCAAGAGAGCTCACCCAGACCGGGCCAAGGAACACAGTCTGGGCTAGCGACTGGCCGCACAAGGGTGGTTCAATTTCGATGGTTGGAGGAAAGTCTTACAGCAGTTATCGTCAGGTCGACACTGGAGCGTTCATCGGCAAATGCTTTGATTGGTGCAATCATGACGAGCAGCAAATCCAGAATCTGTTCGTAAATAACCCTCGAGCGCTTTGGCTAGAGCGATAACCTCAGAAACGGTATTGAAAATAATTACATCGTCAGACCGGAAGAGGGTCCAGGCTCTGCTCAGCCAACATAGACCAGTCAAGAGCATAGGCGTCTAAGCTTCCAAAAGGTATGGCGTTGTTGTCGTTCATGTTCAATCCAGTGAAATCGTTGTAATTATCGAAAGGGAAAGCAGGGAGCATGTCGAAACCTTCCACTCTCTCTTGCATAATTCCAGGCTGTGAAGATGCTGGCGCCTGTACAGAAGGTGCAGCGGGCGTGACGCGGCTAAAGCCATCAATGATAATATCGATGCTTTTTTGTATCCCTGGGCAGGATGTGCGAACGCCGTACAATATGCGTAGGTAGGTGTTTACTCGTTGCTGGGAACCTTCGATCTGATCATGCAGATCAAGCATAGCGACAGTAGCTGCGGTGTATGCGCAGTACGCTGACAGATATGTCATGTGTGTCAGACCGTAGGTGGTCTCGAAAAGGACAAGTAGCTGCTCAACTTTCTTGCCAGCTTCTTGGCATATGGTACGGCACGACGCATTAGTCCAGAAGGGTCGATGAAGTAGGATCTTTGTTGTGTGAAACAGCATACTGTAAATGTTAGCCGTGTGTGGACCTTTCGATCGGATATGCATGGCTTACTTCTGGCTGACCACGTGCGGTGCTGGGCATTGAGAAGTCGGTTCGACTCTTAGATGCTGCGTTGTGTTTGACCACCAATCTTCAAGCTTTCCTCTGATCTGTCGTATCAGCGTCGGGTCACGATCCGGCTTCTTGCCATACACCGTGACCAGGATTTCATTGATGATAACAACGAGTTTGCAAAAGTTGACAAAGCACGATACACCGAAGCATCGTACTGGAAGTGCAGTCACGCCTTCACTATAAGTGTCCAGATGAGGCGACCAAAGTTTCTCTTCAAGAGCTTCGTCGGGAACGAACGGATCGATATCAGGAGGCTCTGGCAGAGACGGGGTCCGTCCCAGGTACAAGCTGACCGCTTTGTCCCAAGCGAAACACGACCATGCAAGATGACCACGGACTGCAACATCTGTCGGGTCGTCTCTGGGATTTCGCGGTCTGGTGAAGATACCCATGTCCATAGCCATCCTAAACGCCATACCGGAGTAAAGCCAGGCTTGTGGTAGAGAGCCATTACCAAGATCTCTAGCACTTAGCTGCAATAGTGCCTGCACTGTAGGGATCGAGGGCTCCCGGAAAATTTCCTGGCTGAGATGTAGGCGGACGTGAGAGTGCAACTCCTCCTTAAGTGCGTGGTCGGTGAATCTGGTCGCCTGCAGACACACCACCGAGATAAGAAGCGGCGAGCTGTAACGGGCCCCGAGCAGGAAGTGTGGCCTGGAAACGAACAAGAACACCGGGAACACCCAGGTCAAGTAGGTTTTGAAAAGATGCTCGACCTTGTTCAACGGGAGGTGTAGCTGCGCCGAAGCTGCCGCGATCGCATTGGTCAGCCAGAAGTCTATCTGTGTCTCGCTGATCAAGGAAAGCTCTTCTGTGCCTGTATAAGAGAGCGTGGCGTCTTTGTTGGTGTTATAATTGTTGTTAGCCGGGTCGAGGACAGCGGAGGTCGATTCGAATTGAGGGCTGGGTCTGTTGACAGCGGTAGAACTGGCAAGCTCTCTGTGGCTGCTGACTGCACGATGTATTTGTGCCTGTCTAGGCATTTCTTGTACGTCGCCCATCTCACTGTGTCCGCTGTTCTCAGCGGCTAGCAATCTCTCTAGTTCTTCGATACGCTGTGTCATCGATATGACCTGCGACATCGCAGGCAGTTTATCGTAATGGCATTGTGCACCATACGCCTGGCAGATCCTGCATTCTGGCGTGCGACCATCACATTTGACCTTTCTTGCTCTGCAACGAGAACAGGTCAATGTAAGAGCTGGTCTCCGGGATGGCCGCGAAGAAGGGGTCCCGGTGTGCTTTGACCGAGGCGGCATGCTGAAAGCACGAAAAATAAATAGCGTGAAAGCTGCTTGAATGCCGAACAAGCTACAATGCCGAAGGTCGTACAGCGCAATGAAGACAGAGCGCGAGGGAAGTTGGTGGCTTGCATCTCGGACCTCGGAGGTGTCAGCGGAGGCTGCAAGCGTGCGATTGGCCGAGAAGGACCCATGGCAGTCTTAGAGGATTTCGAATACTTGCTGTCCTGCATCGCACTTCTACAAACACATATTATCACTACCGACGAACAAAATATCATTTTGATGGCGGCCGACTGTTGCATCTGTACTCTTATCCAATTTGAAAGTCGTCTATAGCACCACACACTAGTTCATGCTCAGAGAAGACCTGGCTTCATGATGACCACCAAGATACACTGATTCCAACCAGATATCTACCAGTATTCTTAACCCAACGCCTCTGATATGTTTGCGGCATCACCGCTCAGTAAAGCAATAATAATATCCACGGCCGCCATACCAGACTGTTCCTGGTTCTCTGCTGCGGATGAGCCGACGTGTGGAGTCATGATGACTCTCGGATGAGACAGCAGCGTGTTTCCGTACGCGGACAAGGTTGGCGGCTCGTACTGCATCGCGTCCAGTCCAGCCCCGTAGAGATGGCCGGCGTTCAGCGAATGAAGCAGTGCAGCCTCATCAACGACGCCACCGCGAGCACAATTCAGCAAGATTGCACCCTCTGGCATGAGCTCAAATTCGCGTGAGGACAACATGTTCGCGGTCCCCTTGGTCAAGGGTACATGCAGTGTAAGTACCTCAGCTGCCTCCAGAACAGCCTCCAGTTGATCCGCTCGGCGGACGCCTGTCGCAAACTCATTGCTCCAAGCGCCTTCCTTGCTGTACGGGTCGTATGCCACCACAGGTCCGCCCATGGCTGCCCTCCATTTCCTAGCAACTTCTAGTCCAATGTTACCAATACCAACCACACCCAGTGTCTTGCCGCAAAGGATTTTTCCCAAAATCTGGCTCCGGACGACTTTCTCACCACTTCGAATCTTGCGGTCGAACTCGCAGATGCGCCGAGCCACACACATGGCTAGAGTAATCGTCAGCTCAGCAACTGCCTCGCTATTGAGCCCTGGTGTATTGAACACTTGGATGCCCCTCTATCGTGCTGCGGTGATGTCGATGTTATCGACCCCGACGCCTTGCTTGATGATGTACTCCAGCCCGGGATGCGCTCGTCGGATGGATTCCGCGTCGATGGTCGTTTCACTTCGGACAAGGACAGCGGTCGCATGGTCGAGGAAATCTTTCTTCCTAGGATCGTCGTGGAGTATTAGATCGATCGAAGGTTGCTCTTTCAGTTTCGTGATTGCGGCGTCGTGGTAAGGATCTTCAACGTAAACTGCTGGCTTCTGGATGCTTTCCATGGCCTATTTAGTCTGTTGTGTGCTTTCAGAGAAATTCATTGTATGGCCCTGGTGTCAAGCCTTCAAAGCTATATCAGTAGTCGATGAGAACAAATATGGCCCTCCTTCGGCAAACTGAATCGCATGCCGGAATGAGGTATCGGTACAGTAGTTCTCCTTGGAGGCTCGCCGAATTCCCGTCATGCTATCCGCTTGCGCTCTGTGTATCGCTTCGTCGATCCAACCAGTGGTAGCAGTCATGACTTGGCTGATATATCATGTCGAGCATGCAAGAGGCGCACAATACTCAGCGTTTTCGGCACCAAGTTCGATCGCCATGTGAGCGATAGCGGGAGAACCAACCGGCACCGGTTCGTCAGCCTACTTCACTGGTGGTGTGTTCGATACTTTGTTGAAGCTTGGTGCTCCTCCGGAGGGTTTCTTCCTGACCCATCATTGTACTCGCTCCACTAGCAAAAAGGGCCGACAAGATGAACCAACATACTAAGCCCTAACCCGAGTGATCGAGATTCGGACCCAATTTTCTTGGGACCGGATAAACGCAAAAAGTCTCCCCGAAGACGCCAGCTTCACTCATCTCCTCACAACCTCCTCGAATATTACAAATAGAGCCACGTGCCAAGAGGCTTGCTATGAAACGTCCATTCGTTAGGAATACGAGTACGGAGTGGTCATAGCCCTGGTCGAGCGAAGGATTGGTGCCCGTAGCGGCCGCGCCAGCAAGTTGGTGGTGGCTTGGTGAACTGGACCCTGGCGGGTTGCGAACCAGGGGACCGTGATGTGGGAGATAAAGACGAGTGTCACGGAGTGTGTCTCCTGTGCTTCACTACTGCGCCATAACGTCTCCTACATGAATCTTACCACATCATTAGAGTCGTGTATGTCCAGCGAAGCTCTGAATATTTTCCTCGCTATGCTGCACGTATGCTTCAGGAAGCGGGAAATCACCCGCCAGCTCGCCTTTCCTCCAGGATACAAACGCTATCCGCGTGGAGTGCTGGACCGCAGCAACACGAGACGCGTGTTCATCCACTGCGAGATTCGCATCATCACTCGATCCTTAGCCCTCTTCGCTATCGTGTCCCCCAGGCGCTAATGCTCAGCACCGAGCGGATAACTGTAACAAGCATTGTCTAGCGAACCTAAGGTTAGATTGGAGCCAGATTGGCTCTTGGTAAGACGTGACGACAAGGTTTAGTGGGGACTAGTATCATGATAATATGTATCCTTAGAGCCTGGCCTCGAGCAAAGAGCTGACCTGACAAGGACCATGAGCTTGGGTATAGTTCCTAATGTAGTGTGCAGACGGCGAAGCGATGTTTGATGTTGTACCTGTTCGACCGTTAGGGTCCTTCAGGATTCAGACTGTCACTTGACACTGGCTCAACGGCGGGTTCAAACCATCGCCCAGAAACCCCCAGCATGAACTATCGGGGGTTAGCAGCCAACATATTTGCGTAGATGCCAATGCGGAAAAACTGATTGGCGTCATATGCCTACGCTTACAGTACCCTGTGAAGTCGATCACGCTAAGCCAAACATACCTTTAGCGATGCCGTGGTTGAGGCACTGCAAATGGTCTTTGGATATCGCAGCCGCGCATCCGTGCCCTAGGCTGCACTATAATACATCGAGAGGCTTGAACTACCGCCTCCCGGCAACGCCTCACTTACCATTCGATCTACTTTTACCTTAGTCCCAGAGCTGCTCTTCGATAACATCATTGTTTCTTTACCGGGCGTCCATTGACCATTCACGCAAGCTGACCAACACGATCGTCTTGTACGAGAAATGTCGACTTCACTATACCTGGAGCTGCCCTGGCAAGGCAAACGCCAGATGCTCAGCGACATCGCCGGCTTCATCGGTGTCACTCTGCTCTTGATCCTGATCGACTCTTACATCCTCTGTGAGCAACAGAACGCCTCTCGGATATTTATCTCCATCAGCATCGACTACGCCATCCTCTTTGCTTACATCGCTGCTCGCAATGTTGTGATGACTAGCAAATCCGACCCCCGTGCCACGACACAACAACAGTCTCCTCAATGCCAAGTTAAGCAACAAGGCTACAAGTGAAAGAGAGCAGACATGAACCTTTTCAGCAGCCAATCAATATTGGTACAGCCTTTCTTGTATATCTGCGGGCATGGTTTGGGACCCAGGCCCGAAAGAAGCATGAAAATCGTCGCTACAACATACACAGCGACACGCCGGCACGGGTGACTAGATTTATATCTGGGAGGGTGGCTGCTAATGCATGCGATGCTGGACATCATCCGAAAGCGTGGTGGAATCCTTGGTTCATTCGACTCAATGCTGAAGGTCACATGAAGGCAACCGGCGACTATCATAACGTCCATCAACGTCAGAACCACCAATACAGATTCCACAGGCCTCGCCCACCCATTCGAGCACGCAGAGCAGCAGAGTTACCGTCAGAATGTCCTGTCTTGAGCTGGACAATTTCCAAGCTCATGCTAGGGCTGGACACGCAAGCTCAGCGAATTGCTGAGCTACAGGTCATAGAACGGCTTCGAGGGGAAACGGCGGCTACGAGAAGTCAACATGATGGACAAGCGGTCAGTTGACGGAGCAAGGGACACCTTTGAAAGCTCTCGGAAGATACACGCGTATGACGGGGGCATAAATATTTACCCCCGACTAAGGTCACTACGGGGAAGACTAGTATGATTATCGTTACAATGCCTCAAATCGTTTGTAGCACCTGTCATGCAAAATTACAGAGCCGGGTCACATGCCCCAAGCTGCCTTGCAACATGTTTCTCTGTTTCATTTCTTCTGGATACTTATCAGAGACTAATCTGAATCTTCTCGTGAATCCTCGCCATGCCAAAATCCATCCATCCCCAGACCCCAATCACTGCCGATCCAACTCAGGATAGTACCTGAAAATCCCCTCACTATACGGCATCCTCCTCTCACTCTTCAGATACTCCTTCAACCCACCCTCATTCTTGACACTTTCATAAAACGTCCCAAAGAGTTCCGGGAACTCCTTCCTCCTCGCCTCAATCTCCTTCGGGAACGAAAACGAAACACCATCAAGCACCTGCCACACCACTAAATCGGCAAAAGTCAGCTTCGAGCCGACGAGGTATTTGTGCTGGCCGCCGTTTTCGTTGGCGTTGTGCTTCAGAGTCCGCTCGAAGTACGAGAAGAACTTGGGCAAGCGGTTCTCGCGGACATCGGTTGCCTTCTGCAGAGCGGCGTCTTTCTGCTCTTCGTAGTATTTCATGACGGCGAGCGGGTGGTGCGTGTCGTGAATTTCGTTGTTGAGGTCTAGAGCTGTGAGAGCGAGTTGGTAGACGTGGTACTTCGATGCTTCGTCGTCTTCGGGGACCAGTCCAAGGCGGCCGGCGAGGTAGATGAGGATGTTGGGGGTTTGGGAGATGATGAGGGCTTTGCCGTCTTTGCCTGCGTCGGGGATGCGTAGAGCAGGTGGGCTGAAGACCGGAGGGTTATCGTCTGCGGATTCGAGCTCGCCATTCATGCATATGGCTTGGACTTCGCTGTAGCCATCTTTCTTTTCTACGGCGACGTCTGTGAAAGGTACGCCTGTGGCTTCGAAGCAGAGGCGGATGAATTCGCCGCGGCCTGGGATGCCAGGGTGGTAGAGGAGTTCGTATTGAGGGTGAGTGCGGGCTTTCTTTGGAGCAGACATGATGTTCGAGTGGCGAGATGGAATGGAGTTGGATTGAGATGGATAGGTGATAGCTATGCAGTTGTGTTAGCTGATGTTGGTGTGAGCATCGAGGTTATGGACTTACTCGTAGTGAGTATGACGATATGCCTGGAAAGTGTATCAATCGTCTCGACAGTGGTGTAATGGACATGTATCACGGATGGTCGCTCAATGTACACGTATCGTTGCATTGACGTGTGATCGGGCACCTCGGGAAGAGAGCATGCTATCTCCGCTTTGACATCATGGCCCTGCAACCTCCCTGACAACACAAAGATGCTGCTTGTGGCACTAAATGTCAACACGTATTGCGAAGGGTACAGGCAGCTCTTCTCGCAATCTAAGGGTCTCACATCTTGCAAATCAGTCTATTCGAGTTGAGCAGTGTGAACAAATGCATTAAATTCGTCACTCACCCCGGTGAATTGTCCACGGTGATTAACATCCCACAAGATCACCATGACTCTACCACAACAGCAACAATTTGATCTTTCGAGACCTCAAACCACTCAAGCATGACAACTTCTCAGAAAATTCGCATTGTCTGCATCTCCGACACGCACAACACCTCCCCAGGCTCAGGCTTCACCCTCCCACCCGGCGATCTCCTAATTCACGCTGGCGACCTTACGAACAACGGCCACCCATCCGAGATTCGCAAAGCGCTAGCCTGGCTTCGAGAAACCAACTACGAACACAGAATCGTCGTAGCCGGAAATCATGATCGTGGCCTAGACTCGAAGGTGTCCCTTGGCCAACCTGTCGAAGATGGAGATGAAGAAGCGACCCAGCTCCACCAGGCGATGAGTGAAGACAACAAGATCACTTACCTCGAGCACGAGAGCAAAGTGATCACGGTCAAAGGCACGGAAATCAAAGTCTTCGGCTCGCCATACTCGCCAGCCACTGCTTCTCCAACGCGATATACGGCATTCCAATACCCTCCGTCTCAAGCCCAACAGCTGTGGTCGGGCATCCCATCGGATACTACTATTCTCATAACGCACACGCCGCCAGCAGGACATCTCGATACCAGTGCGCACTGGACACAAGGAGGGTGCCCTTCGCTTGCACAAGCACTTTCTCGAACCAAGCCTCAATTGCACATTTGCGGCCACTGCCACGAGGGAAGGGGCGCGGAGATAATATGTTGGAGCGACGAGGCTGAGGCAAACCACGGTGTCACGGAATGGACAGATCCGGGCTCAGGCAACAAGAAGCAATCGCTATTTGATCTGACAGGAAAGAAGTCGCGCAGAGCTGCTACTCCCATTCATGCTGGTGCTATTGCCAGGGAGACGGCGATTGTCAATGCAAGCATCATGGCAAAGAGCCACGGCCGGGGCGCGAAAGCGTTCAACAAGCCTATAGTCGTCGACATTGAGCTGCCCGCAGTGGAGGAGCATGCGCAGGGTCCGCGAAGCATGCATGGTGGCGTGGTAGATGGTGGTGGCTTATAGCAGTAGCACAAGAGCTCGACTGTAAATGCGCCTATAGATAGCTTCGTCTACGCGCTCACCCCACAGAGCATGCATATCTTGTCGGGGAACCGCACGCCTCCACGCATCATGCTGCGCAACCTAGAGTGAGCGCAAGGCAGGGTCCCGTGATGTGCTGAACAAAACCGTATGTTACACGTGACATCAGCCAACACTTCCTGTGTGTAGTTAGTCGGTAGCTAGGCGCACATACGTGTTATAGGTATAGCGGAATCTATAGCGCAGTAAAGACGTGGGAGTCCAGTTCCAGTCTGGTCCAATCCCGCGCTGAACTCAGCGGCACACGCGCTTGCGCAGCAGCTCTCGCGAGCACGTGAATGAAAGGTGGACTGGCGAGAACGAACTGCAGCGGTACCTGACGCTACTCATGTAGTCAGAAGTGCGTTGAGCGAATAGGCATCGCACGCATAGCCCGGGCATCCTTGCCTTTGGAGGTTTGCAGCCCAAGTCTCGCTTTTTCTGCGTTGCACGCCCAGAAAGAAGGATTGCTGGGAACGTTGCCGTTTGGGGGTGAGGGCATTTGGCTGTTAATTAGCAGGCAACCACCCGAGAAGGACTCCTTATTGATTCTCGTGATGTCGCCTGAGACCTTTTCCAACGGATGACTTGGATTGTGTAGCCAACACGAGTCTCTCTCCAGCTGACCGCTCTGCCTGCCACAGGGACAACGACACACATGATGTTGGCGCTAAATAAACAAACAAGGCGAAGCTTTTGCAGCGATGTTCGGTTACCCTGAGACGTCCCACAGGAACAGAGAAATGAGAGCCGGAAGCGCTGGTGGCTGGCTGGCTGGCTGGCTGGCTGGCGGGGTATGTAGACGATGATGCAGCTGAGATGCGCTGTACAACACGACAAAAGGATGTATCTACATGAAGATGTGGCCCTACAGGCCTAGCCGACACGACATGTCAGAAGCTGGCGGTTGCATGTGGCCCTGATATGGGCGCAGAAGCGCGATGGAAGCTTCGGTGGCACAGGCGGGAGGCGTGTGATGTGTGATGGCGGCTTTGGAGACGGGCGTGTATTGTTGGCGTTCGTTTCGCGCCGTGAGACGGGCCGTTTGGCGGTTGATTACAGTAGCATGTCGCACGCGCGCCATGGGCTGGTGAAGACGAGGCTGATTGATGGATTAGCTGCTGTGTGCCTCGCCCGATGATTTATTTGGCTGGACAAGCGTGCTGTGCTGTGAGGGGCATGGCATGGCATGGCATGGCATGGGCGGGCGGGCGGGCAAAGCAACCAACCACCCAACTAAATCACCCAAACCATCGCCAGCTCGGCCACTACTGCACGTAGACGCTCGTGGATCGCAGATGGCGAGGCAGGAAGGCGATGCAGGCGATGCGGTGCAGATGCCTGAGCAAGACGGCTCCATGGCCTGCTACGTAGGTGTAGTTGGGAGTATGTAACTAATGATCATCGTCCTACTTTTGCTCGCAGCTACGTTCGATCATTCGATCGCATCTGGCTGTCACGACAACCGGGACGACTCCACCTTGCCTTGCATCTCTTGCATCTGTGACGATTGTATCAGCCAGCACATCACGAGAGCCTCACAGACAGAGAGAGGGCAGAGCGGCTACAGGAAGCCTAGCCTAGCACACACACACACATACACACACTACTACCTCACTCGCTTGCTTGCTTGCCCTCGGCAGCAGTACCTTCCAAAGCAGAACGAGAGAGTACAGCGCATTTTCGGGAGCTGACTGATTACGACGGCGGCATTCCTGGCTACCTCTCACATTACATTACTCTTCCTTACGCGCACGCACGCCGCCTCGTCTGAATCATCTCATCTCTCTTCGCGCCTTTCTCGTGCCTTCTCGACCGCGTTTCGCCCTCTGCACCGCCATTTCGCCGAGTCATCACTGCAAACTGACTTCCACGCCTGTCTTCCCCGGGCCACTCACAACCGGCCTGCTCCTGTTTGCAGACCGCCCATCCCCGTTCGCCCTCACAGCGATCGCTGCCCATTCTCCTGTCAATCTGTCTATCCCTACTCCGCCCCCCGGCCCTTTGAGACACACGCGCCTCCGACTGCTCTGCGCTGTTTGTTGCACTGCTGTAACAAGAAATCCTCACTCGACATCACCACCTTGCCGCACTGCCCGCTGCTGCTGACCAAACCTCGCCTAATCAATCAATCAATTAATCGCAGCATCACGCTGCCTTCCATCGCCTTCTCGCCTACGTCATCCGCGATTAAGGGAGTGGCTAGACTTCCCGCTGCCACGATCGGCAAGGCCCGGCAGTCTTCACAACCATCCGGTCTTGCAAAGAAAGGCTCATCGCGCCGCTGTTACTGCACGCATTCGCATACATATCCTCTCCTTCACCACTGCGCCGCACTCGTCTACGCAAACACACTGACGCACGTCGCCTGCTAACTGCAGCCAAAATCGCCACCGACTCCAAGCGAGGCTGTGTTCCTGGCAACCAACGCGGCCAAGGGCCACCACCAAACAACAGCCCGTCTCCGCAACCGCAGCGCACCGACCTCCTAACGCTCGGCCAGACGCTGCTACACCACAGTGCACACACCGCTGCACGAGCCTACTCTGGGCCTTTAATGCTCACCTTCCCCAAGATCACCACTTAGTACATCCTCTGCTAGTCGGCCCTGACTGGCATTTTTCACACGTGGACACACAACACCATGGCCACACCCTTACCGCCCGACCCATATCTGGCTCTGGGCCTCCCACGGGATGCCTCTGCTGCCACCATCAAGACAACATACCGCAAACTCATCCTCAAGTTTCACCCCGACAAGGTCCAGGATGCCGCCCAGAAGCAAATCGCCTCGGATCAGTTCCACAAAGTCCAGACCGCCTACGAGATCATCGGCGATGAGGACAGACGTGCCAGATACGACGCACAATGCAAGCTGGTCGAGCTCAAGAAGGACATGCTGAAGCACAACGGCGGTGCCAAAGCACAATCTGACGTCCGTGGATCAAGTTACAACAGGATGCGCCCAGAGTCACCTGTTCGTCCCAATTACACTGCCCGTGCCTCTGAGCGCAACGAAAGGGTGCATGTGGAGGAGCGCAGGCCGTATGACGCCGAGCCCGACTACTTCGACAGACCTAGGTCGACCGCACGGAAAGACTACGAGTACGAACGATCATCACCCAAACGAGCTCTAGCTCCATCTCCGAGGACCGAGAAGGAGCGTGCACGTGCTTCAAAGCAAACCGCAAAAGAGAACGAGCGCACGAGGCAAAAGGAGAAGACGAGGCAAAATACTCGCGACACTCGCAGAGACCGCGACGCCAAGTACTCGTATCCCGAACCAGAGACCGCCTCTAGCAGTGATTCCGATGGATTAGTGGAGCCTTCACGATATGCTCGCAGGGAAGAGGATGGCCGTCGGAGGGAAAGGGATGCATACTACGAGCAGCCAAGAAGAAATGAAGGATCTCCGCGCGCTTTCCACATGGAGGACAGAACACACCACAAGATGCAGTCACACGAGATGTCTGCCAGAGATTACATTGAGCGTTCAGGAGGCAGGACGAGGCAGTACCAGGAATCGGCGCGCCGACCTTCACCACCACGCGTGTCACCAAAGGACAAGGTGGAATACATCAGAAGGAGTGAAGGACGTCCCGCTGTTATGGTACGACGAGGATCCGGAAAGCCCAGACCAGCAAGCCGTGAACCAGAGGAGCCACCACGCCGGGAATCACCGCGTCGCGAATCGCCGCGACGTGAACGGGAACGAAGTCGCCGAATGAGCCACGACTACAGTGACCTCCCTCGCAAGGCAGCGCCCCCGTTGGTTTCAACAAAGTCTGCGCCTGAACACATTCAAATCCCAGAGCCCCGCCGCGCTTACTCCATGCAGACTGACGCGAAACCCGAGAGCGACTCCCAGCCGCCACCTATGAGACGTGCCGACACAATGCCCGTTCCCAGGCGTGAACGCGAGCCGACATCCTCCAGGAAGCCTCAGAAGTCATCAGGGCTGAGGAGGGGCGAAACGACCGACAGCTTGCCTACCCCTGCTGCCACTCCGGAACCCCAGCCTTCGCCAAACCCCAAGTATCCGTGTGGACGCGAGTATGCGGATGACCACGAGTTTGCCACACCAAGCGGCTACCGTACCGAGGTGCACGCACCAACAGGCGCTGGAAGCAGAAAGGTCACACGTTCGCCCTCGCCTATGAAAGAGGAACGCACCAAAGAGGATCGTGGCCGTGCACCATCCTCGCGCTACCCTCCAACATCACAGCGTCCGCCTATGCCCGCGTCCCGCACCACCAGCTATGTCTACACACCACAAGGCCTGCAAGACATGCCAGCAGGTCGCCCCAATCTCTCGCGCAGCGAGAGTGTACGCACAGAAGTCCCACTCTTCGGAGAGATCCCGACTTCACGCTCTCCACGTACTAGCCGAGCAAGGCACTCACCTCCGTCCGCCGAGGCTCACTACCAGCAATACCGTCCAGATGACGTAAAGTACCAGACCGGATACTCTTCGCGCCGCGGGAGTGAGACCTTGAGGCCGGGCTATGCTCGTGGCAACAGCTACACCTCTCAGGCGGCCTACTAGGAGTCCGCCATTCCCGAGGAACAAGCTGAGTGACGACAGTCGCTGCGTCTCGGTGCGGACGAACGTTTTCAACAACACCAATTATTCTGGCGGAATGTACAGCCACGCCAACCATATCTGGACGATTGGCATCTTTTATCTTTTTAGTTTCCTTTCCACAACATTAGTATTTCGCCTCTGAGAAATTGGCATTGGAACGGCGTTTTTAGGAGCTGGGACTGGATATGTAGATACTCATTGGGTGGAAAAGGCATCATTGGAGAAACATCATGAACTCCGACAAACGGCGTCAACCTACTTTTTAGGGATGAGAAAACCCCGATATTTTGCATCCCGTCAAATCACGTGGATGGTAGGACCAGTTTCCCAAGAGTTGGGTGCTGCGTCTGAATAGATTGGTCTTTCGATAGTTCATTTTCTTTCTTTCTTCTACATTTTTGGAAGTAATGACCCTGAATTGATGATTGGAAAAAAAAACATTTCTCTCTCTTCAGGTCAAGAATTTAATTGATTATACCCTGTGCTATACTCCCTTACTAAGGGTGATTCATTGTTTCAATCCTTGCTTGTTCACTGCTTTTGTCAACAAGATCTTATGCTGATGTCAAACAGTAAAAAAAAACAGCCAGATCTATCGCAAAAAAACTCATACATATGGCCATACATACATGACACGCACCATCGATGTTTAATCCTCCCTCCTCGCCCTAACAACCCACAACGGGTCTCTCGACCTCATCATCCCCATCATCCCGAACAAGCCTTGCAGACTTCTCGCCCCCGAAGAACTCTGCTCCGCCTGCTGCTGCTCCACCTCCCCATCACTCAACTCCACAATCTCAATCCCCTTCCACCCCGCAAAATGCAAGTAATCGCCCACCATCTGCAACCTCTCCCCTTCGTCGACCCTCAACCATCGGCTCATGGCTTTCGTCGGGAAGCACCGGTTGCTGATCGTCAGGTGCATCGTGCCGCCGGGTTTGGTCGCGGAGAGGATGGATTTGAGGACGGATACAGGGGAGGTGAGGTAGTCGATGGATACAACACATGTGCTTGCGTCTAGGAGCTCGTCGTCGGCATCGCCGATGGCGTTGGCGGAGCGCAGAGCGGTTGCCACGTTTTCCGGGGTGGAATTGAGATCGATGAGCAGA
Organism: Cladosporium cucumerinum; assembly: GCA_023634325.1. NCBI lineage: Eukaryota > Fungi > Ascomycota > Dothideomycetes > Cladosporiales > Cladosporiaceae > Cladosporium > Cladosporium cucumerinum. The sequence goes on from JALDQA010000001.1 coordinate 687,669, forward strand.
CGGCCGTTGTTGAGGAGTTTGTTGGCGGCGAGTTCGGCCTTGTTCATTCCCATGCCGGTGATTTTCAGCGAGCGGATTTCGTCCCCTGTGGCGGCATGCTCGATGGCGGGCGGGTAGTGGCTTATCCAGGATGAGCAGAAGTCTAAGATGCGGCCTTTGGTTGGGAGGGCGGCGGCGTAGTAGGACCGGAGAGAAGCTATTGCTAGGTCATCGATGTGGGTTACGAAGCGCGGGGAGGAGTAGAAGTTGGTGTCGGGGGAGGAGTCTTGTCTGGTAAAGTCGGAGGGGTTGTAGGGCCAGGATGTGTGGTGGGGGGTGTAGGGAGTTATGCGGTAAGGCTGGTTGTTATTGTCGGTGTTGTTGGAAGTCATGGTGGCTACTCTGGGGGATGTTGATAGGGCTGCGGCAAGGTAAATGGCACCGGTTGAGAGGCCTAGGATGGGGAGTGGGCGGAGGAGAGGTGTAACTATTGATTGCATTCGAGCCGGATCTGTAGATTGGGATGGGGTGAAGAGCCTGTTGGTGGAGAGTATTTCAATGTCAGCGATCAAAGATGATTTTAGTTTTGATGAGATCGATGCGGCTACACCGTGTGCCTATATTGAGCGCCACATGTGTGAATGTGTTGTTGGTGAGGTGGATCGATCCATGACGGCATTGATATCTAACCCTAAGGGTACTTATATTACCCCAAATGTACTTGCAAGGCTCTCTCATAAGATCACTCACGAATAGTTTCCACCCAGCTTAGAGGTCTAGAAGCATGTATTGTTCGATTATCAATCCGATACCAATATCATGAAGTGCTGACATCGGCCAGTGTGCAATAAAGGATCGCAACTAGGCGGAATGATTGTATCGATTTGCTTCCATAATTCACAACCGACGCTTCCAATGATGTGCATTACTGAAACACATATCACCAACCTCTGTAACTAATGTAATCCCTTCCGCGGCTTCCCAATCTTGAACATTTCGGTCGAAGACACAACGCTAGGCAATGATTGCCCGTCTTGATCATCGTTAGAAACAGTACCACGTGAACAGCCCTGGCAACAACCAACCGACTTTTTTCAACGGTTGAAGGTTGACTGACAAATTAGGCCTTCAACCAACCTTTGGTTGGTTGTAATACCTTCAATCAACCTTCAATCAACCTTTCAAAATATCGGTCAACCTTCAGTAGTTGATTGAAGATCTTAATATATATATTTTCTCATTTTTTATGTAGTAGTGGAGGAATATCCTAACCCCAAGTCTAGTATTTGGTGTTAAGGGTAAGGGTCACTAGAATATATGCAGGCAGTACCAAATTTACAATGGGTCATATGACTTCAGACTTCTCAAATTCCTCTCTAACTCCTCTGACGCGTATTTCTCATAACGTCATTAACTCTGAAGTTGGACAGACCCAGAAGTCAGACACCTCTGCGCATAACTTTCGCACTATTATCTATTTTTTACGCGACAATCTTCTCTTCTCTCTTATTATGCCTACCTATTCTGAAGAAACCCTTACAAATGCTATAATAGCTTATTGTAATAGCGAATATACTTCGATCCGAAAGTGTGCTTATGCATTTAATATTCTAGCCTCTATCCTCTCTGACTAACTCTCGACTCGAACTTCTTATTCTAAATTGCACGAATTATAAAAGATACTCTCGACTGCTGAAGAGAGGACCCTCTTAAAGACGATTACTCGACTCTCTAATTCAGGATACCCTATTACTCTCCTATTAACAAGAGATCTCGCTAAAGAAATCTGCCTTTCCTGCTTCTGCTTAAGCTTAATTCCGACTTCTTACCCTCCTCTAAGTAAAAGGTGGCTCGATAAGTTCCGAAAATGATACTCCGAGCTAAAGACAGTCTATTCTCGATCCCTAGATGCGAGCCGATCTAAGGGAGTTAACTACCTGGTCGTAAATGCCTACTTTAGCACTCTTACTGACCTTTTCCTCAAGAACTCCTACTCCCCTAACGCCATTTTTAATATCAATGAGACCAGCTTCGCCCTTAGTACTACTTTACCCTCGAAGGTACTTATAAGAAGAGGAGATACTAAGGCATTTAAGAAGATAAGCGGAAGGCAAGAGTGGATAACAGCGATCGAGTATATTAGAGCCTTAGGAGTTGTATTACCTCCGCTTCTTATCTTTAAGGCGAAATATACGAATACTGCATAGATACTAGCCTCTACGCCTAAAGACTGGAAGTTCTCGATGTCTACTAGCAGATGGACATCCGATAATCATACGTACAAGTAGTTAACTACCTTATTCGAGCCCAAAATGCACTAAAATGACGGAAAACGGAGGCTATTACTTCTCGATGGACACAGATCTCACCTTATAGCTAGGTTTATCGCATTTTATATCGATAAGAGTATCGATCTAGTAGTATTACTGCTGCATACCTCGCATATCTTATAGCCTCTCGACATTAGCGTATTTAGCGAGCAAGGGAGGCAAGGGTTTGGTGAGGATTACATAGAAAAGATGCCTTAGAGGCCTAATATCACCTGTAAAGAGCAGAAATACCATTTAGGAGCCTATACCACTTTCAACTATCAATCAACCATAGTGATTAGTCAATCAGTGGTTGAAACAATTCACTTCAGTCAACCATCAACCAACCATTAGCTAACCAGCATCAATCAACCAAAAAAAACGATCAATCAACCAAAAAGTTGATTGATGACAGGGTTGCACGTGAATAGTCAAGCGCAGCCCTGGAAGAGTCACTCTGTTGATCGCGTGCCGCCAGGTTATAGAGCCCCGACGGCCGGACTTCCTCCTGGAGCCAACGATGTACAATTCTCAGTGTCGGCCGTCTTGATCCTGACGGTCTCTCGTGGCCGATAGGGATTCTTTCGTCCGTATCTGTTATTGTGTGCTCTGAACCATTATCTTGGCGTAGCGTCAAAGCATCAGGCACCGACGAATCGATGGTAGTGGGAACTGAACGCCGTTCAATCGATGATGCCCCCGTGTAGAGACCGAGTAAGCTTTCGAACTCATCTCGAGGCTCCGAGCCCTGATTGTGAGAAAGCAACGGTGTCCGATCGTGATTGTTGCCTTGCAAGAGGCGCTGCATATACTTGCGATCGACCGTCACATTCGCATCTCCACTTGGCCCAGCATGGCGCAAGAATTGCGCAAGCTCTTGCATTGACCCGTATTGTACTCGAGGGTCTCGTGGTGCTAGTATCCTGTGCCTCCTCACATCATCGGCCGTGTCGCTTATGGGCGCAACAGTGAGATTCTTCTCGGCGTCTTTGACCAGATGCAGAGACTGCACATCGTGGCCAGCAATGTGCAAGGGTTTTACAGCTCGGCTGATAGGTTCTTGTAGATGCTCGTTTATGTATACGTGTCCTGTGGAATCCAGCCTCTTTTCCGTACTGGTTTTACTATCCCTATGGGACGTGCGGGTCGATTTTGAAGGCGGCTCGAACAATACTTCAGCAGGTACAATGTGCAAGCGAGTCCGCAAGTGGCTAGTTCGACCATGTCCGGCCGCTGCCGCTATCAGCTTGGACCGCATGTGGTCGATGTTTTCTTGAACAATGAGTGCATCAAGGTTGTAGGAGCCCATGCGTTTGTGGCAATCATGTTCGTTTGCATCAAGACACCCCAAGCAGTGCTCAAATTGAATCTGCGCGTGCACATAATCTCGAGGTACCGTATCCACTAGACCGAGCAAGAAGTGAGCGATCGGGTTGCGGTCATCGTGTTCGAGAGCCTGGGTGAAAGATGTCACCGCAGCGTCGAGATCTCCGAGTCGTGCTTCGATCAGACCTTTGTTCATGGCAAAGATGCACTTGTCTCCAAGATCCGATGTGTGCTGTTCGAGTTGAAGAAAGGCATCTGCGGCACTTTGCCATTCATAGCTGTGGTAAAGTAGGCATGCATGCTCCCAGAGATCGACAGTCCCGAAAGAAGAGCGCTGTTGGTGCTTTCGACTTCTCATCATTCCAGCTCTTGCCTGTCGCAAGCGCGAGAAGACACCGAACTTGCAATGATGTGGTTGCAAGATAGATCGTGGATGTCAGTCACAGTGGCGGTAGCGTCTAGCTCTCATACCATAACGCACTCTCACTTGACCATTGTTAGATGGCGTGACTGGGGCCATGGATTCTTGAAGGCTTACGGCTTCATCGCGCAGGTCATGTGCTTCCCGTTGGTGGTGAACCGATTCAAAACATCGAGTGCAGATATTGGCCAGCCTACGACGACCACCAATGTGTTATGAACCATATGCGATCACGTCGATAGCTCACCTGCCAGTCTAATTGACCATGGGTTCTGACAGTGACCCAGGCAATCGTCAGTATATGACGGTGGAATGGCCCGAGACTGCCTTGTCAAAACGAGTGCACTACGAGCTTCGCATAGTCCTTGGCTTTGGCAAAGTAGCTACCACCATAATCTCATGGTCTGGTAGACCAGCGTTGGTGACAACATTTATTTCAGCAAAAGAGTCGCCGACGATCTTTTCACAATCGGCCCAGTCACTGCGATGCCCGAGCCACACCAGCTTCTCAAGTGCACCACCGGCGCACGCGTCTATGTAAGATGCGATTAGCGATGCCACTCGCGGGTATACAAACATCAGCACCGAGGCAAGGATCGCATCCGGATGCAGTGAGCGGGTGCCTGTCACTCTCAACACCTGCTCAGGCGAGAGGTAAGCACAATCGCAGGAGGGTACCTCCACACCGAACAAGTTCAACTCGTCGGAACTGGTGTGCAGAAGCATTCCTTCCAGTAGCCCGCTGCCGCTGCCGACCGAAAGGATGAGGTCTGGCCTTCGAGGCAGTGTTGCCAGAAGGATCTGGAGCAGCGGTTTCGAAATTGCAAGGCAGCATCCTGCAAACTGCTGTGGTTCGTCGTCAACTTGTGCGAGTATAGCTTGCATGGTATCCGGAGGTAAGGTCGATGACGATGTTGATGATGTTGTTCGTGAGTCACAAGACGTACAGTAGTGGTATGCAGTCTTGAAACAGGTAGTCAGCTGGCTCGCCCGGGCGTTAACTGCAGCCTGTCAGGTGACGTACTCACACCGCCGCCGTTGATGTCGATGGCGAAGAGAGAAGATCCAACGTTTGGTTTGCTAGAGGAAGACACCGGGTTCGCAGTGTGCTTCACGACTCAGTTGTCGCTTGTCGTTCGCCTTCCGGAGGAAGATCGAAACTGCGAAATCGTCGGTCTTGGCAACGCAGACGACCAACGCAAGGCCGCATGCTCACATCAGCTGCCCTGCTTTCTGTGCGCGTTGTTGCCCCTGTCACTTCGCCTTGACATATCATGATGTTGCATCGGACTAGCCCGTTACCTAGGTATTCCCCTCGGGCTGCTCACGAGCGATTCAACATAGAGATGCAGGGCGCATGGCACAGCAGCATCGAGGAAATTGTATGTTTATCGGGCACATAGGCGCCTGGCAAATCATCGCACCGCATGGCAAGAGAAATCTGTGCTCAGAGTCCATGCTGAGGCGATTTACTGTACGGCACGAGCCTCTATATGCTGTTCTATTTCTCCAACAAGTGATCCGTGAGCCCCCTAAGATCATCATCAAACGGCCATCCTTCGACAGCCAGTTGCGTGGCCAAGGTGTGGATACCCACGGAGCTGCCGACACGATCTTGATCTGCACGCAGCGCCACACTATGCCTGCACAGCCTCAGCCTCGTGGGGCGTCAACGTGGCCGACTACCGCGGTTTTACTCATTTACCGTTGTTATGCGCTCATGTTTCTATTTCCAAGTCGAAAAATCGACAGACCCTTGTGCAGCCTTGCATCGGCCAGTGTATGGGACTGCACTTTTCGCCATGCCTTCACTGGAGCAGCACGCGCTTGTACCACCACCCTCTTCGCCGACACCCGGCAGCTGGCCCTCAGGTCACCCGGCCGCGTGAGACCCGTCATCCCCGGTACGGCTTCTCATTGGCTGTGCATGATGTGCATGATCCCTGTTTGGTACACTTGTTCCTCGAAGCCACGGACGACGACATCCACTCAAGCCAGTTTTGCGCGACTTCACGAGTTACGTCGCGCACTCCCCCTTCGAGGAGCGTCCCGAACAGCTCTTGCCGCACATGGCACGATCCTGCGCGAAGACGCACTGATCCGCTCGCCATGAGGAGTATATGCGCCGACGAGGTGGAAAGGCCCTGGTTTTTCGAGAACGTCGATCATGCGTGGAGAGACTGGCCACGAGCGCGGCCTGCAGACATTTGTGAAACGCTTTCGAGGTATACGACGACATGCGCGGCTTAACGCGCCATGCAGAGCTGCCGCGATTGAGAGCAGGTAGCAGGCCTTTCGCTACGTCGTGCATGACTCTAGTCAGAAGACTGTCTGGGAGCGATGCCTCGTCCCTTTGATCGCTCAACCAACGCCGGCGGGGTCCCCGTTTGCCTAACATGCCAGCCGAGGTGAATCGCGCTGGAGTTTAGTGCGAATTTTCCTCTTTAGGTGAGTGGACAGGAGTCGTGAGCAGAAACTTCTACGTACCGCCACCGCAGTGTAACCGCATGAGTCTGCCCTGCTATTTCCGTGCGCACGAAGGCGGACGGATGAGGCGGACGGATAGGCGAGCGCCCTGCGAGCGCTGGAGCCCGCAAAGCGACCTAGACATGCAAGTCCATCGGCCCATATATGCAGGCGCATGCAAGTCGTAGAATCCAGAGGCTGTGCTGAGCCCGCGCAGCCAGCCAGCCAACCTCTGCACACCAAATCCGAGCTGCGAATATTAAGCCTGCCTCCCCGCATAGCGCTTTGGCTGACTTCCTCTGTCTCCTACATCTCGTTACGCCACCTCACTCGCCGACCACCTCTCGCCCTTCACTCCTCTCCCCCTACAGGCGTAGCAGATTAATACCCCAATCGTTCAAACCAACTCTTTTCGAGAGACATCTCACTTCGTTACCATTTTCAACTTGTTCTTCGTTTTTCTTCCGGAACGCCGTCCATATATCATCGCAAACGCATCGCATCGCATCTCCCGGCACCACCCAACTTGACCATCGATCACATTGCACACCAGGCGCCATGCCTATGCAATTACTTCCCGCATCGGCGCAAGCCTTCGCGCCACGAGCCGCTCCCAACATCGTCCTCAACACCAAGGTCGAGCCCTGGTTGACCCAGACGCTCAAGCGTATCAACAAGATCAAGCGACCCCTCAACAGTGTTCCTCAGCACATGCGCTGTCTCACCGAGACCCTTGGAGGTGAATCGGCAATCTGGTCGCTTACATCTCTCATGCTGCCCAAAGCCGCCGACACTGAGCTGCGCAAGGATGACAACCCTCTCATGGAAGCTCTGCACAACTACCAGCTCGTGCACGTCGAGGCTTACGTTGTGCACGTCGACATGGTGTCACAGTATGAGGTCGCCTTCAAGCTGACGACCGACACCATCGATGCACTGGTCGAGTACCACAAGGACATCTACTCGGTCGACGTTTCTGCCAACACCTGGAGCTGGCCCGAGAAGGAGACCCAACTGAAGAAGATGCAAGAGGAGTTCGTGCAAGCTGCGAACCGTTTTGTCTTCCGCACTAGCGCCCGCGCTTTGGAAGGTCTTGAAGAGGAAGGAGCTGGTGAGCTGCTCGAGGGTCGGTCAGAGGAAGTGAAGAGCCAGATCATGAATTTGTTTCTTCCCCTCCTCCCGCCGCCCCCAAGAATCGTCGACGTGATCCACCCCGCGCCTCTAGTCCAGAACCAGAGTGCCGTAGTCGGTGGCTGGTGGCAGCCAACTCAACAGTTGATGACACCGCATCCTGCTCCGATTGATTCGTGGCATGTGTTGCCGTCAACTCCCTCGCCCACCGCGACGACCTGCAGCGACACGACTTCGAATGGCTTCTGGCCTGAAGCCAGCTTTAACAACGTCCAGCTTCCTTCGCCTACACCTTCCTTCACCCAACCGTTCACATCCGCACCCTCACACTTCTACAGCTCTCCCGAGTGTATGGCACCCATACCTGCCATCCCGTTGCCTAGCATGCTGCCTCAGTCTTGCGGCAACGATATGGGTATGGGTGGTTTCAACGACTTCAGCTGGAACCAGGGATTCTACCAGCCGCAGTACGCCGCTATGATCTAAACGATCACGGCAGCCGAACCACTGGTCTGCAACCCCCCGTTTCTAGAAGTCGTTGATCGACTACGCTCTGGAGGTCGGAGTTCTGGCCCAACGCCGACGCCCAAGCTTATCATTGTGGAGTGTCGCGGATTCTGAACATGCGCACAGGACCCTACAAACACGCGACTCACGATGTAAAATTTCTGCTCATGCGATGCGACGATGATACCCGATGTTGACCATCACCAATTTTTCTTTTTGGAACCTATGGCTTCAGCATTACAAACGAATTTCCGGCATACATGGACGGCGCTTTCCTGTCTTACTTTTATTTGTCTTTTACCTGCGAGCGAGCATTTGGTTTTGGACTTTTTCTTTTGGATCAATGTTGATGGGTGAACGCATCTCTGGGAGGCACGCATTGCGACATGTTCACACAACCAAGACAACACACACGACCTCGCGGTCTTCGCTTTGCTGGGTTTCCTTTCGGCCGGCCTGCATTTCCTGGGGTATACGGGACTGAGAGCGCGACATCTTCATTTTGAACGCGCTGATTCGCTCGCGGCGCTGGCTCGCTGCCTTCATTTCACCTGCTTTCGTACGCCTGGAAATCTGCACAATCTGGGAAGCTTCGATTTGTTGCTAGCCAAAAATCGAAGTGGACAGTCTGGGCATGGTGATGAGGGCGTACGCGGCGATGTCTCCGATCAAGCAATAATGACTCGGACTGGATACGACATCGACGAACGGTACCTTTTTCTTTCTTTTGCTTGAGCCCACAAGAGTGCCCTGGTGGCGCTGGCTCGTTAATGCGACGGACCCTACAACCTTTCTGGGGTTCAAATCCTGGAATCGACATCAGAACTGGAGGCATATCCCACCGCACCGGATGCGGAGACTCGCGGTCCGCGACTGTGCTGACGTATGAACATCTGTGATGCCGCGTCCAGCACATGTTCCGGAGTCGCGTTTCCGAACGCTAGACGGGAGGAGGTAGACCGGCTCCGAGTGGCCGCGGTCTCCTGCGTCCGAGGGCTTGGAAGGGGCAATTCTCTTCATCCCTTTCAAGCCTGTGGGATATGCTGTTGATGGTTGAAAAATGTCGGACACCTGGATCTGTGACGCCTTGAGTGGCATGTCGTGGTCTCGGGTGGTGGGTTGGAGGGAGCTTGTCGGAATGGCGTGATTGCTCTATCACGCCAAATCTCCCAGCTGGTTTGGGAGCAGTCTGGAAGGCCTTGCTGGCGAGGTCGGATCTATCCACCTGCTGTTAATTTTGGACAAATACCGCTCATGAGAGTGGTTTCACTGCGCATGGGCGGGGTCCGAATGTTTAGTCGATTTCTTTGTACAGATCTAATCGAAAGATATTTCTGCAATGGCTTGTTCTTGTTGAGTGACCATGTCGTGTATGAGACTGTGACCATTCAGTCTCTCCCAAGGTTCGATCGTTGTCACATTTATATCACAGGAGAAAAGTGCAAATGTAAATGAGGTAGGTTGGCACGTGAAAGCGCGGCCGTCTGGCCCTTGGCGATGACGAAAGCGGAGCTGACGGAGACCTGATGGCATGTGCGGCGGTTGCTGCTTTCACAGACAAGCCACGGCAGCTCTCTCTCTCTCTCTCTCGCTCGCTCGCTCTTTGTCACAACACGCCTGCATATTGCTTCTTCGTTGCTCTAGCCTAACCCTTACCATTAGCACCAGCATAACATCATTGACTCTGTCCCTTGCATGTAATACCCCAGCATAAAACCCGTGACAAGCTCTCCAGCCGAAATGCACTAGCCCGTCGATGATGCCGCCCGTAAACACCCCCGACATGCCTTCTTCTCCCACGGTATCGCCTTCGATCTTGCCTTATTTTGCGCGAATGCGATCAGCTGACCATGTATCAACGTACAGAGAAGTCGCAGTCCACATCGGGCCCCAAGCCCAACCTTCGAACGACCTCTAACGCCTTTCTCATACCTTTCCTCGCCCGCTCCGGACCTCGCCTCGACCTTGCATACTCAATCCGTGGAAGCCGCCGACGAGGCAAATACAGACTTCCTCCGCGACTCTGTCGAAACATTAGACCAGGCCAGCCGGACCGCAGCGCCTCGAGCATATGTGGACACCCAGCGAGACCCGCGCTTAGCCAGCGACACACATGCCCAGACCTACATTCCACGCAACCGCCAGGAAACGGCAGACGACCTGTCCCGGCGAGAGCGCCTGCAGAGAGTCCTCGCGCGCTTGAATCGTCTTCACGAGCCTCAAGCTGCTGCGGCGGACAATGCCTACGGAGATCGCACACCTTCGCCGAACAGACAGAGCTTGTATGATTGGGCTCCGGGGTCAGAAGAGGGAAACGACGACAGTGAGCTGGATGCCATCTTGGTAGAGCTTCGGAGGCAACAGCCAGAAACATCGCCAGAGATTCTGCGCTTGCTTGGACAGAGTCAGGTGAGAGGCGGACGCGACAGCCCTGCTAGAGCGGCGTCTTACATGCGGGTCAACGGGACGGTGGAAACGTATGAACAAATGAGCGAGCGGAGACGCAGGGAGCGACAGCAGAGTCTGCGCAACAGAGCTCTGCTACAAAGAGCGAGGCAAGAGAGCTCGCCCAGCAGCACCGAGAGGATGTTACGATACGTGATGGACAGAGAGCGTAGTGGCATGAGCGAGGAAGAAGAAAGAGCGAGAGGTAGTGGGTGGTTCAGGCCTACGCCGCGCACAGGATACGAGCAGGAAACCAACGCGAATGGGGAGAATTGGCTAATACCGCCAATGCTCAACTCCCAAGAGCGCGATCGACAGGAACGAGTAGACGCCTTCCGGCGAGGATATCTGGCCGAGCACGCGCAGGTAAGGTTGCCTCGTATTGCAATACCAGCGGCAGCACCACCAGCCAACGCTTCGTTGTTTCTGGAGAATGCTCTGAAGTATTTGAGCGATCTACGCTCAAGTCGATCGTACGAAGACGCTTTGGCAACGGCTATAGATAACAATCTCGCCACCAAGGAGTTCTTTGCCGACAAACACGACGATTTTGTTCTGGACTTGGACGACATCGAACAACCGCCCCCGTCATCTTGGGTACAGCCAGGAACCATATTCGAGGGCCATCAGCATGCTTCGAGTGCCAGCATGAATATCACACACAATCGGCAAGCACAGCCAAGCTCAAATGTCGAGCAAATCAATCCAAATTACCAATCCACAGGTCACACAAACTACAGTCGAATAACCTTCGATGCATCACGGCCATGGCTCTCACATCAGATACCTCCGGCTCCTCGTCCTGCGGTGACAAACACCAAGAGCTCCGACCCTGCGCATGACCACTGGCCTGTCCGTGTGACGATTCACGAGATAGACTGGGAGAACATGACTCTCCAAGGCACCATGGAAGCCTACGATGTTCCCCAACATCCCCAATCAACAGTAAACATCCTCAACCCGAGCTCGACATCGCCGTCCACCACGCGCCCCAAAGCCGGCAAGAAACACGCCCCAATAACAACCTACCTCGAAGGCCATATCCTCGACCACCGCACCCACTCCTTCCTCACCCCAGCCTCCCCGGCCGCAAAACGCCGCACTTCCAATCCAACTCTCGCAGACACCATCTCCTTCCCCTCCGCAACACCCCACCTCGACGCCCAAAACTGGCTCGCCCTCCCACCCTTCAACACCCTAAGCCAAACGCAAACCCCACCCTCATCAACCTCCACCGCCGCAGCCGACGCGCTCGCCCGCCTTCTCCTCTCCCGCACGCAGCTGCGCCAGCTCAACGAAGAGTACATCTTCATGCGCTGGAAAGAGCGCTGCTTCGTGCACTCACGCCACGACTGCTGCAAGTCTAGCTCCTCGGACAGAATGGGCGATCAGGACCGCGGGCATGGGTTGACGATCAGCGGGTTCTACTATGTCAGTTTGAGGCGCAGCGATGGCGAGGTGGAGGGGTTGTATTTCGATCCTAGCTCGACGCCGTATCAGCTTTTGCGTTTAAAGGGAAGGGCGGCTGGGTGGGGGAGTTTTGGGTTGAGGTAGTGCGGTGTGAAGGTGGTGGTGGTGGTGGTGGTGTGTGAATTGGGATTCTTGTTGATGCGAGGATCGGGCTCGGTTGTGTGTTGGTGATAGTAGTTGCAATTGTTACGATAGGTATTTGGCCATGATCTGAATATGAGACGATTTCTCTGGGGGTACCACAGATTAATGTACATTACTGCCGAATCTGGCCACTATTGATTACGGCAACATTTTTGGTGCTATGTGAAGTACGCCAAGGCGTGCTGTCTACCACAGAGCGCTACGTCTGATTGAAACAAAGTACAATCCAAGAAGAGTGTAGACAAAACATTACACAATAGGAATTCACACTGAAAGGAAGGATGCACAAGTTGTGTGAGAACATAAAATGTCCGTGGTTTCCCATTTTGCTTTCAAGACAGCTCCAGCCATGCAGCTGGCGAGCATGATATACACTGCCAAAGGAATAAATCCCTCCTCACACTCATCAACCTTCCGACCCTGCCAAATACACTCGCTATTGACCATGACTTTTGGGGATGTTCGTCTCCGGGAATGCCATCGCGTGGAATATGTACTCGTCGTGATAGGAAGTTTTGTTGTCGAAGAATGCCGAGACCGCAGGCTGTGTGCTGCTTGGAAGCGGGTAGGTCGAGGCGACGCTTACTGCTCGGTCTGGAAGTAGTTGAGCAGGATGCTGCGCTCCTGGGACTCCTCACCCCAGTCCTTGACAACGACGCAAGAGCAGTTGACGACCTTGCGGGCGTTGCCCTCGCGGTCAATCTGGCCTGTTTCGCAAGACGGTCAGTACAGTGTTCCGCATATGATCACGGACCATCAAGGTGGTGAGGATAAACTTACAGAGACCAGCCCACTCGCCGAGCTGCTTGCCGTCGGGGACCTTGATCAGAGGGATCTTGTGCTCGCCGCAGAGAGCGACGACGAGCTTCTTGTAGGCCTCCTCCTCGCAAGCCTCGTTGAGGACGCACATGTGGGCCTGGCGACGGTCAAGGGCCTTGGAGGCCTCACGGAGACCGCGGGCAAGACCGTCGTGGATGAGGGAGATCTTGAGCACGCCCTTGAGCGCGTCGAGGACAGACATGCTGCCGCTGGCGTTGTCGGCCGGCACCTCGACCTCCTCGGCCGCCTCGACCTCCTGCTGGGGAACCTCTTCTCCGTCCGACTGTGAGAGACGATGTCAGTGTTATGTTCTCATGGCTGACAAACGTATCGCGCGGTCCGTAGGCGGGCATATCGTGGTCCAGCATATTCCTTCCATACACCTGTCCTTCATAATCCATCTCTTCTCCCCTCCGACCCTTTCCACGCACCAACACCCCACTCCTACAGCCCTCCAATGCCATCGCGCGACCGAGATCCAGAAGCAAAAGATAGCGACCTACCATATTGATTCAATTGACTGTTTGTTAGTGTCGAAGATCCTCGAAGAGCCGGGTGATGATTGTTGCAATAACGAGAACACGAGCAGCGGAGCAACTTTTCGCCTGTATCGAAGTAGCAGGCGCCGCACGCTGAAATAACGGTCCGTGCTTTTCGAGCGTGTAGTGCGCCAAGACCCCTCGCCGCTAAAGCTCGGAAGCTGCGAGCGGTAAGCTCACGATCACGTGACTGGCAGTGCTGATGTGAGGGTTCGGTATCATCAGATCTGATCAGTTCGATAGTAGTGGATTCAGTCTGCACAGTTGAAGAAGGTATGTGGTTCTCTTCACGGTCAGCATATCTTTGCGCCGAGTCTCCCACCATTACAACACGAAACGATCGAGCACAGAAGACTGTTCGTAGAATATTGCATTCCTCTCTGAATGGAATGGACAAGACATAATGATAGTAGAAAATAGCTATGTCGCCTGCTGTGCAGATAATAAACAGTGTAGTCGCTGCATGCCCGCCCATGCATGATATAATGCCGAGATTCCACCTCAGCAAGCGTAAGGATAAAGCGGCAACAAAAAGGCTTGCTCGAAAATCGCTCAGAATGCAAACAGCAAGCCATGGCTCGAAAGAATCGAGATATAAAAGCACAAACGAGACGGCCATTGGTATCAAGGGAACAATAAAAACAAAAATCAGGAAAAACTTCGCTCGCCAGGGATTGGGGCGGCTTTACAACATCCTTCTCTTCTCTTTCTCTTCACCGGTTGTGAAACGAACATATTCTTCTGTCTTTCTGCGCCAGTATCTCACATCACGACACAGCCCATGCAGCCCTTCTTCTTCGGCAGCTCTTCTTCGTCCTTGTCAAAGTCAGGGACGCGAGGCGTAGGGTTGTGTGGTTCTGTCATGTCTTTCTCTGACGTAGAGTTCTTTTTGGGTGAGGGGTGCGATGAAGTCACAGGAGTGATGCGGTATCCCCCACTGGTTCCAGGCCGGGGACTGCTAGGCTCATTGTTCGTATTGCCTGCTCCAAGAGGCCATGCTGATGTGTCTTGCGAGTGCGTCGACTTCGTAGGCGAGCCTCCATTGGGACTAAGGCGCTGCTGCTTCTCCGGGTTTGGCGGTTCAAGGTTGTGCTGCTGTGTGAGCACGGGTGTGTATGCTCCGTCGTCTATATCTACAGTCTTGACGTCGACGCCTCCTTCTTGCGCTAAACGCTTCGCGTGAGTGGGTAGCATTTGTTGATCGGGCGGCAGCCTGGGGTCGGGCTTGTACATCGATGCAAGCCATGGTGCCTCGCCTTCGGGTCTATTAATGGGGTTTCTAGGACCAGAACTGGAAAGAGGGCGTATGATCATTCCGCCCGTACCAGAGCGTACACGGGGTTTGTTGGCATTCGCAGTAGGCGGCCGAGGGCCAGAAGTTTTGCGACTACCAGACGTAGGAGTGTCTTTGTTCGGTACTCGAGCCTTGGGCGGCGAGGAAGACCCTGCGCCATTCCGAACGTGTGAGCTCGCTGGTCGTGAAGGCGTTCGGTAACCATCGTCATCCAGAAGCACCTGGCTGCCCACACTGCCGCTTCTCCGCTGTCGTGTATATTGCAGGTCATCCCAGTTTCCACTCCAGTTGGCGCTTCCGTGCCTGCTGCGAGGCAGTGGCGAATCGCGGTCCACCATGGTGTTAGGCACTGGCACAGGACTGACTTTCGAAATGGGGATTCTCGACGTGCTCGGCCGGCCAGAGTGCTGCCTGTAGCCGGGCTGTGGTGCGGCCAGCTCCTCCAACGTCCGCATTCCGGAGTCGTTCTGGTGGTGGAACTCTGCCTCCCGCTCTTCAGACGCATCTGCAGCTGGGATCGTGGATACTCTCTTGCGTTTGAAATCCCCATACCCAGGCTCGTCAACAGGTGAATCGCCCATCTGCTCTCTGCTCGCGGGCCGACGAAGTCCGCTTCGGCTCATTGATCTGCTGTTTGAACGCTGACTGGCTCCTGGCCCAGTACTGTCAGACCGACGCGGCTGGCGGATGCGCATACCAGCCTGTTCCATCTCTTGGATCTCGATCTCCCGTAGCTTGTCGCGGTGTATCCATCCCTCATCTGGCTCCTCGGCCGGCGTCTGTTGCTGCCGTAGAGGCTTTGCTGAGCGTTTTCGTGGGATAGAGTTGTTTCGCGAGCGCTGACCCTCGTTGTCTCCACGCATGTTTGTATTACTCGGACGCTTGCTTACACTCCCGTAGGCATAGTTGGACGAGTCCTGGTAGGTGTAGTTGGCACCGCGTGAAGAAGCACTGGCAGCTCGCGGGCGGTGGTTCTCGTGGCCGAGGGGCACGGCATGGTTCCACTGGGTGGTGACATTGGTCGCCATTGAGGTGTGGTGAGTTGTGCCGGTCGGGTGTTGCGGTAGAATGTTACTTCATACGCTGCTCCCCGCGCACAGGCGTTATGCAGGTTTCACAGACGGAGTATACGGTGAGTGGCTGAGCAAGCCTCGAAGTGGGCGATAGGCTGGTGGTGATATAGGCGAGTCGGTGCGTGTGCTCGTTGCTGCGCAATACGACTGGCGTGTCGCCCGGACGGTGTCGTGGGCAAGGTAATGCTGGTATATGGCGGGTAGGAAAAAAGTAGGTGCGTTGAAACAGTGACGACCCGTCCTGGCGGCGCCGAGATATATGAGAGGGGGAGAGCTCTCGGGGCGAAGTGCTCGCAGCTGGGAGCGGGACGTCACCGGTGAAGGCTTGAGAAGCGAACAAGGCACATATGAGGCGGAAAAGAGTGTATAGGTATGGGTGTGAGGATGAGTGTGCAGCAGGACGGCAACGATACCTGCTGGTGAGGCGGTTGGTGGTACTGGGAGAAAGACGGTTAGCTGCTAGTCGAGGCCTCGCCAGCATGAAGCAGCACCGTAGCAGCAGAATCACTAATGGTGACAGGGACGGCGACAGGGCAGCAGCAGCACACGGTGCAGCAGTCGACCGAGTTGGCTGCAATTAAATCTACACGCGCTCGGTACTGCGTCTCGCCTGGTCCGCCTGTGATTTGCCCTGGCTCGAGCGTCGACGGTGTAGTAGGCTCCACTTGCCGCTCGTTCGCCGTGGGGACGAGACTCCTTTTGCATGTTCACGCGCGTGGAATATACCTCGCTGCCCGTATCAGGCCTTCACCTCCTGCGCGACTCCACTTGCTTGTCTATCGCACTGCTCGCCTCAAGTATATGTCTCATTATGGATTAAATTCGGCCTGATAATGCTACACTCCACCCGATGTATTGCCTGAATCATTGCCTACCCAGTGCACCCAGTAGATACACCATCAAGGAATGTCGTACGCTGCGATTGAAAGAGGCAGGCGTAATGACATTAACCTTTCCCGTTCCAAAGGATCAGCTGTCAGTTCGTGAGAAGTATTACGCCATCCCATAAGACGGGTTCGAAAAACCTAGGCTTATTTGCTAAGCGTGGCACCATCGAAAGTCTCTGGACATGCCCGACTATCCCTGGACGTCTATTGCTATATATCTTAACCTTGATGATATCTTGTCATCTTGTCATCTTATCATCACTCCCATCCTGTGTCTTCTAAGTTATATATGCCTCTCTCGCTGAATACATTCACCGCATTCAACGGCTCTTGCTCTAGTCATTATGGTTTTAGCAAGTGGGCAGCATGGCCTTAGTAAGCAGCAACATCTCCGCTGTTTGTTGTGTGTCCAGGGTGTGATCACTTAGGATCACCCACAACCCTACGTTGAGAAGCATCTACACATCTCAATAATTGGCATCGTCTCTCGTTCTTTGTTTTTGATAGTAGTAACCTCCCTATTACTAAGACACTTGTCTAATCAGGTCGATTATTCCATTCGATGTCAATTTCTGATGGTGCGAGCATGTTAATTCCAGACATCATGGCAGATGACGCGAATCACATCAAACATCTTTCTTACACTCCATCCAAGTTTCCTACACTCTCTAAATCGAAGACAGCCACCGAACTTCGAGTCCATCTGGCTTCAGCAACACATGCGACCAGCCGAAACACACATGTGCTTCATGCAGTCTTCCTCCTGCATCTGCTACTCTCACCAGCAAACACCTACCCGATATACAGACTCACAATGAATACATACGGTCCTGTAAAACATGCTGTAAGAATGATAAAAAGTTGATCCTGAGACTGCGCTTGCAGGCAAACAGAATGCAATGCAGTGTCTCAGCTTAATGCTACTGACTAGCTCACGTCTAAACTCACGATGGCGTGTACAAGATATAAACGGTCTTCACCCTTCGTGAGTTGCCTGCACACATACGAGAGGGCTCGCAGTATCAAACGCGTTCTCTTCCCGGCCATCGCAGCAATCCCGCTCACCGCAACCAGACACCATCAACCACGATGTCCAATCGATCGTGGATTCCTGCATCCTTGCGTGAGTTCATCAACGAACGTGTTCTCAAGCGTAAACCACTACGCAGCCTTTCACCGAGTGGAGCCAAGAACCTCAGGGATAGTTTGCCAACTAAAGCTGATTGTCAGAGGCTGGATGAATTGGTAGTCGAGGATGATGGAATGCAGGCGACAGAGCCCGCATACAAGGAAAAGTGGAAGAGAAAGCCGCTTCCCATGTTGCCTTCGCATGGAATCTCTGCAAGCACGTTGCCAGTAGACAACCCGCTCGGAATTACCATCTCATCGACCACAACAAGCGACACCGCTTCCCAAGAAGCTGGACGTCTCACCGCCGCGGCTTTCCACCCAGGCATTCAAAACCGCACATCGCACGCCGAGACACTAAGCACCTTCGCGAGCTTCTTCGAAGACGATGACGAAAACGACTTCAAGCCCGACCTCAACGTCCCCGTCCGCGCATCCGAATTGACCAACAGCACCGACTGGCCCGGCCACGCCATCCTCCTATGCAATCCTGCTTTCCTCGCTCGACTCACCGACCT
This sequence comes from Cladosporium cucumerinum, assembly GCA_023634325.1. Taxonomy (NCBI): domain Eukaryota; kingdom Fungi; phylum Ascomycota; class Dothideomycetes; order Cladosporiales; family Cladosporiaceae; genus Cladosporium; species Cladosporium cucumerinum. The sequence continues at coordinate 706,125 of JALDQA010000001.1, forward strand.
CCTCAAAATCCGCAAAGCATACGAGAAAGCGAAACGCAACGCAAACCTCATCAAATCCGCCACCGACACCTTCGCACTGAAATTGAAAATGGTGATCACCAAGACAAAAATCAAACTCCACCGCTTCTACCCCGACGTTCAACTTGCAAAGCAGTACAACGTCTTCGACACCGCGACCAGCGGACCCAGCGCGACCGCGTTGAAACTGGAACGCAAACTGGGAATTCTCAGGTCTTTCCTGGAGAGGGCTGCGGAGCGTTGCGCTGATACCTTCAACGCACTCGAGAAGCAATCCCAGGACTTGCGTGCTGCTCAGGCTGCGTTCAACGCTGATCTCGAGAATGCTTTCGCCGATGCTGACATGCTAGGTGCTGAGGTCGGGGCACCGGATGGCGCGCAGGCGTCTGATGTGATCCGCGAGTACAAGGCTTTCTGTCGCCAGAATGGCATCAAGTGGGATGACTGTGGGCGCGAGAAGCTGCCGGAGAGCTTGAGGGTGGGTCTGGTGGTGGAAGAGATTGATGAGAAAGGGATATTTGAGCTTGCATGACGAGGACGCAACACTCGAGCTGAGCGAGCGATGGGGCGTCTTGAGATGTCAGAATGTGTGAAATGGTGTTTCTTTATTGCCAGCATTCTGGTGGGTGGGTGTGCCGTTTGAGCGTTACTAGCTTTTTCTTTATTCACGGTTGATAACGATATTGGCACGAATGTCTCTCATTCGCGTTTGTTACTTCGCTGTTTGTTTCTGTTGCAGATGGTGCCTTAACCATATGTCTTCTCCAGCAAGTCTTCGACTATATCTACACTAAGCTACATTAATATTTGTACATTATGTAAAGCAAGGGCCCCGCTCCCTATAGTACATGAATTAGGCCGGAAGGCAAGATGCCTGCAATGTCGGTTGAATGGGTTTCCTCCCTTGACATCCCAGCACGAAAGTTTGCACCGACCGCGCGTCTAACTGCACATCTGCATCAGCAGCATCACAAATCCGAAGCGTAACCTTCACACCTTCAAGCCGAGCGCAGTGCAGGCACGTGCTCCGTGAGATACTTGTACCAAAGCTCCGAGCAAGCCATCTCGATAGTGTCGATCGTCCGCCAGATGAAGCTCAACACAGCGCGTGCGCTCGGCTGCTTCTTCTCGTAGTACAAATACGAAGTGATCTCTTCCAGACGAGTGATAGTCCAGCCCCAGCACCAGTGCAGCCATCCAAGGACATCGATCGAGCCATCGCGCCAGTGCGCAGCCGTGTTGCTGCGAGGGAAAGGCGTAGTTGGCACTTTGCCTTCAGGACATCCGACGAAATCGCAGAGAAGCGGCCAGTTGGCGTCGCCGTCGTCGACGGTCAATTCCAGGTATCGCTCGGGCGAATCGACGAAGAATTCGCGCACGCGTGCGGTGTGGTTGGTGTAGGACTGGCGGATAGTCTCCTCGTTGCCGTCGAACGTCACGGCGCCGTAGAAGTACGAGTATCCGATCCACTTGCCACGGCCGACGTGGCGACGCATAGACTTGAGCCAGGTGGCGTCGTCTTTGCGCAGGCTGAGTATGAACTTGGAGTCTGGGTACATGGCGGCCATTTCGCGGTAGAGATGCGGCCAGGGCAGGTCTTCGAAGGCATCGTAGAAGCGCGTCTGCTCGATCAAGGGCTCGTATTCGCCGTTGACGTAGGAGTGCACCATGTGCCGGCTACGAATGTCTTTCCAGCCTAGGCGTTTATAGCCGATGTGGGCGAGGGCATCGCCGAAGGAGGTTGTGCCGGTTTTGGAGAAGCCAATGACGAAGACCTTGGGTTTGAGATTTGGTAGTGGTTGGGCAATTTCGGTGCAGATGAGGATGATGACGGAGAGCAGGAGAACGGGGACGGCGAGCCATGAAGCCTGCATGGTGGGCGAATATCTGTCGCAGGCGCGACGCAGTTCCTGTGGGTGGAAGTATAGACGTCTAGTCTCGTCACAAGTGTAGAGTTCAAAATTATCGAGAGATAGGGAATACCACTACAGCACCTACCGGCGATGGCGTGACGTCTCCTGGAAGACGCAAATAATGACATTGGCATTGGATGCAACGGGCAGCGGGCAGACAACCCTTCCGCAAAACCTAACGGCTTCCGACTCCGCTGCGTGTGGGTCTCGCGCCCAGCGCGACGGACAGCAAGGATGCGTGTCTCCGATTTACATGGGGCACTTGTGCTGTACAATCAGCAGAGGAGAGGTCAGACTTAGGTGTTGATGCTGGGCCAGGTCGTACAATAGCGCGCTGGTCTTGAGAACGGGTTAGATCGGAAGGTCGTATGATGAGAGGACGGTAAGCCACGTGTACAATCGTGACGATGTCAGGGCTTGCTTGATGATATGGACAAGAGGATGTACAGTACTTCGATGAGGCTGTGAAGTCGTCAAGAAACAAGTGCGCACCCGTACACTTATATGATGTACCTTGAATGGCAGATTCCAGTATCCACAACCACGTGCTGTAGGCGTAGAAGTCGGTTCGTCGGGAAAGGTCAGCCACACACACAAGCCACCGACACTGATCTGTGACCTTCAAGTTGCATGCCTCCTTCCAACCAGACCAGAGAGAGACCTTGCAACCTCACTTCGACAAGCAGTAGTGGCTGGTGAGCCGCTATGGTGTGCTCCAGACGAAGGATCGCGTACCACCCCGGCTGACATCTTCGCCAAAAAACAAACATGGTCTAGTTCTTATCATCTCGGAACAGCTTTCGCTTGGCCTGTCGGCTTGCTTGGTCCAGACCGGGAGTTACCTTAATCACAACAAGAGTGCCACCACACCTTCGCGGGATTTCGCTTGAACAGTCATCGTCATCGCGAAGCTACGACGACCTCACTCGTACTGCCCAAAAAACAATCCACATCGATCTACCGATGCTCCCGGCTCGAGCCTTAGGCTAGAACTTTGGATTCGAAGTCTGCCCGAGCCGATGTCAGAACATGGGACGCGAAACTTAAAAAAAATCTCCAATGAGAATTTGCACAATCAGCAGGACAATTGAACATTGTCTGATACACCCGAGGGCCATAACTTTGCCTGCCAGACGTGACACCCGGTGAGAGATTGTCCAGCATGTGACGCCAAAAGTAGGAATCCGCAATAAACGGTGGCAATGAACGCGCGCGTGCTCAAGCTACGCCACAGCCGTTACGGCGCTTGAGGCGCTCTAGCCTGCTCTCGACGGCGTGCCGCGGCCTCACGGACCATGATCCATGCATGTGCAGATAATTGGGCGCCCCTGTTCGCAAAGCCGGGAAAATTGATAGGTGGCTTCGCTACCGCCTTGTATTAGCCTTGCTTACTCTTCGACCTGAAGAACGCCAATCTCTTGTACTGTTTTTGCCGGGGTGGACTCTCTGGAGCTTTAGCATGTTTGGATAGAGAAGAAAGAGAAGAAAAATCTTGGAAACTCTCTATGACCAGGACCGGGAACTCAGTCATCCGCAATCATGACTGCGCTGATTTGGAGAGTACTTTCCATTGTGCTGTTGACTGTTCTGCTCGCTCAAAACATACTGCTATGGAACTCGCCCAGCAAGGCAGCAAAGCCCATAATCTCGGCACCACCAACTTCAACAGGACACAAGGGCGCAAGCTCATCAGAAAGCCAGAGTGCTCTGAATCCCGACTACAGCGACTGGGTCTACGAGCCTCTGAAGCACGCAGAGAACTTTGCTTTGAACGACCAACAATGCGACATCGCGTTCCCAGACCTCTGGCATGAAATTGACCGCTCTGTCGACTACTGGAAACACAATCTATCACGCTCAATAACTGCAAATGACACGTCTCTCGAGTGGCGAGAGGAAGGTGCGTTCCGGGCACTGATTCACAGAAATCAATTGCGCATTCTGGAAACCAAAGGCATTTTCAACCTGGAAGGATCGCAGTTCCCCGAGCGAGCCGTCGCTGTCTGGTCGCAGATTCATCGCGCTTTGCTTGGTGCCACCGCCATAGGCGAGACTCTACCTTCAATCGAGTTTTCCGTCAGTGTGGACGACAGACCTAATACACCCGAGGATGACCCCGAGGACACCCACACCCTCTGGGCATTCTCCCGCAAATACAACAACCCATCCCACGACCGCGCTTTCGTGATGCCCGATTTCAACTTCTGGTCCTGGCGCGGCGTAGCAGGCTCTTTCACCGAAATGCGCGCCCGCGGCAAAGACCTGGACGAATACATCCCAGACAAAATCCCCAAAGCCGTGTGGCGCGGCGCCGTCTGGACTAACCCGGACGTCCGCGGATCGCTGCTCAAAGTCACCAAGGACAAATCGTGGGCCGACGTGTTCCAGTTCGACTGGACGACACGCGCAAACTTCATTCCCATGGAAGACTTCTGCCGCTATGCCTTCCTCGTGCATACCGAGGGCCGCTCCTGGTCAGGCCGCCTGAAGTACCTGCTCAACTGCGACAGCGTGACCATGATTCACGAGCGCGAGTGGACGGCGCACTACTACAGCCTTCTCATCCCGGACGGACCCAAACAGAACTTCGTGCCAGTCAAACGCGACTTCTCGGACTTGAAGACAAAAGTCCAGTACTACCTCAAAAACACGTATGAAGCGCAAAAAGTCGCCGACAACGCCGTCGCCACTTTCAGAGACAGGTATCTCACTCTCGCGGCCGAGACGTGCTACTGGAGAAGGCTCATCCACGGCTGGAGGGACGTGGCGTATGAGCCCGAGATTTACGAGCAGGTGTCGAAGAATGTTGATGGGAAAGTGCAGAACATCACCATGCTGAGGGGTATTGCTTACGAGGAGATTGTCATCTCTCGCCAGGAGCTCATTCTCAAAGTTGATGAGCCAGCGCCCGAGGGGGCAGATGCGAAGGAAGGCGAAGACGATAAAAACGACAAAGACTCTGGTTGAAGAAACCATGTTTGAGATTCTTGGCGAGATGGTATTACTGGATGTCGTACCATGACCGCACATCTTCCAGTCATCAGAGGTAATTAACGCCATCGGGGACCTGATGTTGAAGGACTCGATTACGACAACATCAAATAAAGCGAATCACGAGCAATTCCATCAGCTGGCAACCACGAAACGATGACATCTCAACATGGTTGGCCTGACTTCATTTGAATGGGGAACATGGGAGCCGACTATGACTTTGGTTGCCATCCGCGATGCATTCACGTGCGCGCGCAACTCTTACAGAAGCTTCTAGCAGAGGAATCAGAGGACACGATAATGGCAGGGAAATGAGTGAGAGTGGGAGGATGTAATGAGGAAGAAGAACTCCCACCGTTCAGCGCACTTGGATTCGTGCACAGGAGAGTCCAGTAGCTAGGATTATACATATCGTAGAGAACCTCTTTTTTCCCTAATGAACCACATCATTGAAGTCTTGCGCTTCCACGAAAGATATCATGTAGATTCTCCAGATGCCTCTGGAATCTACCCTGGAACAACGACAACGACACCAACGACGTCATATACGAGAAATCAATTTTGTACGTTTTTGTTTTTTTTGCATGCAATTCGTCTATATGACCTGATCCCAACGCTCCCAAAGGTGTTATGCAAAACCCGGCCACCGGAAACCTCATCATGCACTCTCGCTTCGCTTACAATGCATGTCCTCTCTTCCACACATGCTACGCCAACGGGCATACAACAACACATCTCCAAAGAAAAACGCTAGCAACACTAGTTTTGAGCACTCTTGGGACAGCCTCTCGGGGAGTCAGACTTCTTCCTACGACGTTCGATATACCGCCTAGAAAGAGAATCCTCCTCCTCCTCCTCCGCCGAAGGGGTTTCCGCCACGACCGCGGCCTCCACCTCCGCCGCCGTTCATCATGTTGAACAGCATCTCGGGGTCGATCTGCACGCCGCCGCCCATGCCGCCGCCCATACCGCCCATGCCACCGAAACCGCCTCCGAAGCCGCCCATGCCCTCGTGAGGGTCCATGAGGTCTGCGCCGGAGTCGAACTGGTGCCTCTTCTGGGGGTCAGTGAGAACCTCGTGGGCCTCGGAGATGTCCTTGAAGCGGTCCTCGGCCTCTGTGTTGCCGGGGTTCTTGTCCGGGTGGTACTTGATGGCGAGCTTCTTGTAGGCGCGCTTGATCTCCTGCTCGCTGGCGTCCTTCTCGATGCCCAGGATCTTGTAGTGGTCCTTGCGCTTGCTCTTCTTGAGCTCGAGCTCGGCGTTGCGCACGTCCTTGGCGATGCCGGGCTCCTCGGGGTTCTGCTCCGCGATGGCCTTGTAGGCGCGCACGGCTTCCTCCCAGTCGCCGCCTTCGCCGAGGGCTTTAGCGCGGGTCTTGCGGGCTTTGATGTATGAGGGGTCGAGCTTGATGGCCTGGTCACAGTCCTTGATCACGTCGTCCCATTGCTTCAGTTTGGTGTAGCACATGGCGCGATTGTTGAGAATCTTAGAGTTGGTGCCCTTGTTCAAGGGATCGATTTCGAGTGCTGATGTGTAGACGTCGACAGCTTGTTGCAGACGGCCGGCCTTGAAATGTGTGTTGCCCTCCTCTTTCATCCTGTCCAGCTTTTGCACCATCCTGAGGTATTTGACGGCGTCTTTGAAATCGGGGTCGCAAGCCAGTGCCTGTCTGAAGTGCTGGATGGCCTTGTCGTTCTCGCCCTGTGCGTACAATGCGCGTCCTCTGAGCACGAGCGCATCCGGGTCTGCGTTGTTCGATCGCAACATGCCCATTGCCACGTTCTGTGCGTCTCCGAGAGCATTCACGTTGCCCATCTTCAGGTATGCCTCACCGCGCAGCAGCTTCCACTTGCGCGGCGGCTGCACAGCAAATCCAAGACCCTTCTCCGCCTGGTCCAGACCGAAAAGTGCCATGGAGCCAGTAGTTCCCTTCTTGATGTGCTCCTCTGCTTGTGCAATGTGCTGCTTCATCTGCTGTGCGGGCTGCTTGTCCTTGGCGGACGCCGGAGGGTCTATCCTGTCGAAAACATCCAATGCCTCGTCCGGTCGTCCAAGCGCGGTGTAAATTCTGGCCATCCTGAGCAGAATTTTGGGGTTCTTGGGGTCGATCTCTTCGGCTTGCTTGCAGTCCTCGAGCGCCAGAACGTACTGGCTGGCGGCCATGAAAGCCGCCGCGCGGTTGGAGAGGTAGGTCGCAGATTGCCTGTCGGCCTCAATGGCTGCCGAATGATTAGCTCGATGTGGTAGCATGCGCTAGGCTTGCTTCAGATAGACGAACCCTTGGTGTACTCTTCGATCGCCTTGTCATACTGCTTGGCTTTGAAGAATTTGTTTCCGGCTTCTTTGCATGCCTCAGCGTCCACTGGCGGGCTCGGGGTTGGCGAGCTTTGCTGGGCAGGTGAGCTGGTGGCAGACCTGTGTGGCGGAGGAGCGGGACCGGTCTCCTCGCTCTGATCGCCATTCACTCCACTGGGGAACGCTCCCGGTGCCTGCTGGGGCGCGGGAGTCGACTCCTGCATTGGCTCGCCGGCCTCTTCTCTGGGGCTACCCATTGTGGCGGTTCTTAAAGCGCTGAGTCGGCGCAACTCCTCAGGCGGGAGATTGAGCGGGTGTGAGTCGTCGGAATCCTTCTTGCGGAAGGCGAACGAGGAGCTTCCACGCGGGCTTCTCGGGTTCTTCTTGTCCTTGTCGCCGCGCTCTCGCACAAATGACGAGCGAGATTTCTTTTCCGGGGACGACTGAGCGGATCGAGTGGGCGAGTCCTGTGAGGGGCGGGCCGATGACTGTTCTCCAGTGTAGAGGTCGAGCGGGTGCGGCTGACTCTCTGGCGCGGCGGTAGTGTTGTTGGTGTTGGTGGAGGATTTCTTACGGGCGAAGAGGGACGGCATCGAGAAAAGGCACGGCCGGCCTCGCAAGAGGCTATCAGTCAGGGAATAGGCCTGCGTAGTGCCCGGGTAGTCGCAGGATGGGAACCGCTCTAGCGTACCGCCCGCCGCATCTGACTTTCTAGAAGCTTCTCTTAAGCCTGTCGCCAACTGTTTGAATGCGAATACAACTGATGTCTTGGCATCAATGAGGGCCTCATGCCGTCATTGTTCAGTTGACCTGACTTGTGGTACATGAAATATTTCTTTACTTGTTCTAACTAGACAATTGCAAACTCGCCTCGTTGGTTATGCTCAGTGAGTACGGATCTAACGGTCGTCGTTCTCAGCGTCGAATTCACCAAATTCGACTCGATTGCTCGAAAGCCGCTGCACAGCACCCATCAACTTGAATAAATACAACCAGGACAGGTGCTACCTTGGGGAAAAAAACCATCCAACAAGGCTATATATGAGTTATTGAGCTACGTCCCACCCAGGCTCAGTTTGACTCTTGTGAGAGAGAAACCTCACGTGCAAAATTGCCAGATAGAGCACGACATCCCTCTTGCTACACCTGAATACTACCACCACTAGCATGCAATCAGACCTTCAGGATGAAACAGTCCAACTCTTATCTTGACCCGCCTTGTCAGCCTCTCTGTAGCTACCACAATCTTAGCAGCAAGGTCAGGAAGATTTTCACTGCGCATCAATTGTGCTCCACGAGTTGACTACGGAAGGAATTCATAATGTCGGGGTACAAAATATTGATAATGGGTATCTTCGCAGTCGATTCCAAATATTCGTAATTCGTTATCCGTTAAGGAGCAAAAGCAAGGCGAAGCGCCGAATCATTGCACCCTTCCGCCCAGCTCAGAAATTGCTGGAAAGGAGAGAGAGAGAGAGAGAGAGAGAGAGAAAGAAAAAATCCTAATGCCTCCTACGCCGCCTCCGCCTTGATTCAGAAGCCTTCTTCGTGCGAACCTGGATTCTCGGAAAACGGCCTGGCTCGAACTCGATTGAGATCTTAACGATGCTGGAGGGATTGTTCCGCGGGCCTAGCTTGATGCGGATGGAGAAGGATGAAGGCGTGAAGGAGTCGGGGAAGTGGACGTGTTTACTGCGCCCATCATCCGGAGGGTATGGAGAGGACGAGCCGTGGTAAGGTGGGTATTCGGATGAAGGCATGGTGGATTTGTATTTCGCAGGCGGATTTGGACATGGAGTGTGAGAGGAAGAGGAGAAAGATGACGAAAAAAAAAGTATAATGGGAATTTGATCGCAGGTTGTTGCATTACTTTCTAAATGCCAGTCAGGAACGGGGGTGATGTTGTCGGCTGCTAAGTTGTTCCTGTATGGCTAGCTCGTGATGGTTGTCAGCTCTGGAACAGATGTTTCACTTCAGCAGCTGATACAGAGTTTTGGCACGTGACTTTAGCGTCGAGGGCTTCCCTATATAAGTGACTCTGGCTCCTGGTCACGATTGGTATGAATGGAGTAACTCTCTCTCTCTCTTTCTCTCTTTCTCTCTCTTTCTCTCTTTCTCTCTCTTTCTCTCTTTCTCTCTCTTTCTCTCTTTCTCTCTCTTTCTCTCTTTCTCTCTCTCTCTCTCTGGACCAACGCGCTTCGGGACAAGTGAGTATTGTTACGATGGCTGGCCTTTCAAACATGCATGCCGCGACACAGGCGAAGTCTAACTTCTTGCACCTTTAATTCTTCATGTCTATTCGAGGCGATTTGGAGCAGAGGTTGAATGTCATACTATCAGACGTCGGACGTACATGGGAAGTCTGAGGTTGATGCATCCAGATGTATAGGGCGATGATGACAGGAAATGGATTGCGATGACGACAGAATGTCAAGTGCTTACCATCGAGAAAACATGTTCTTTCGATTTCTTCTTATTGAATGAAGCAGCGGGATGTCGGTGGTTGCTAGCGCCGTGTCTCGCCGCGCGCTGGCTGGCTGACTGACTGGCTGGCTGTGGTGCGTCAGTGGAAGTGGGCTTGGGCGGTGCAAGGATGCTTGCCTTGGGCCTTGCCTTCCGGCGCGAGTTTAGACTGTTTGCACCAACGCCCGGACAACTACTCTAAACACCACCACCAGCCCAGGCCAAACCTCAAACACCACCACCACAACAACAACAACAACAACAACAACAACAACAACAACAACAACAACAACAACAAGCCCTAATCTCTCGCCGAGCAGTACATTCAAGGCAAAAACACCGGCTCTCCTCCCTGTTGACCACATACCACCATGTCATACCCGTAACTCACTCACTCACTCACTCTCTCACCGACCCGTGACCGTCGCTTGCTCGCTTGCTTGCTTGCTTGCTTGTTCGCCTCGTTTCCCCGCTGCCCATCCTGCGACCTGCGACCCCGACCAGCATCATCAACAATCAATCCCAACAACCGCCCTCTCCAGGCACGTCTACCTACACACATTTCCTCCACCACCACCACCACCACCACATCCACATCCACACGCGACTGTATCCACTTCCTCCCACACGCGGCAGCCGCAACGACGGCCAGCCAGCCGTGCTCGCGACCAGCGCTCAGCCCGACGTCGCACTAGACCAGCGCCCCGCCCTGCCATCTCTCGACTCATCCATCTTACCACCACCACCTGCACCTCTCCCGCTTGAACCACCGCCATGGCGCCCTCCACAGCTCGGCCTCGTCGCCTACAACGTCGCTCCAGTACCTCCTCCAATTCTTCCTCTTCGACCTCGCCCGAGCGCGGCGTGGACGACGACAACGACTCCTTCATGCTCCAGGCAAACGATTCAGCATCCTCACTGGGACTCGACAACTCGCCCGAACTCTCTCAGGACGACTCTCTTAGGCGGCAGTATGAGGAAATCTGCCGCGTTTCACCTGTCCATCGCCTCCCGGCTGAACTCTTGATCCACATCTTCTCGCGCTTGAGTGCGCCAAAGGACCTGCAGTCATGCATGCTGGTGTCGAAAGAGTGGGCGAGGAATAGCGTGGGACTGCTCTGGCACAGACCGGCTATGGGGAAGTGGGACAGCATACACAGCGTCGTTCAGTCTATCCGGAAGGCGGATAAGTTCTTCGCATACCAGGACCTGGTTAAGCGTCTCAACATGTCCACACTGGCGAACAGCGTCAGCGATGGGACGCTGATGGGCCTCGCAGATTGCAAGCGTATCGAGCGTCTAACGCTGACAAATTGCACAAAGCTCACGGACATCAGCCTTCTCCCGCTCATAGCGGGCAATCGGAGTCTGTTGGCTCTAGATATCACTGGTCTTGACCAGGTGACGGAACAGACGATGCTGGTAGTAGCAGACAACTGCTTGCGACTCCAGGGCTTGAACGTGACTGGCTGTAAGAAGCTGACCGACGATTCTATCGTTGCCATTGCGAAGAACTGCCGTCACTTGAAGCGACTCAAGTTTAACAACTGCGTGCAGTTGACTGACAAGGCGATCATGACTGTTGCAACACACAGCTCACACCTTCTGGAAATTGATCTCTACGGCTTGCAGGCTTTGGAGTCGCCAGCAGTCACCGCTCTCCTTCTGTCGTGCCGCCATTTGCGCGAGATGAGACTGGCTCACTGTTCTCGTCTCGACGATACTGCCTTCCTCAACTTACCCAACGACCCAGAAATGCCCATCTCCTTCGATGCACTTCGCATTCTCGACCTGACGGACTGCGCCGAAATTGGAGACAAGGGCGTAGAGAGAATCATCCAGACATGTCCAAGGCTCCGAAACCTCATCCTGGCAAAGTGCAGGATGATCACCGACAGAGCCGTCTTCGCGATTACCAAGCTCGGCAAAAATCTTCACTACATCCACCTTGGCCACTGTGCCCGTATCACCGACGTCAGTGTTGAAGCCTTGGCCAAGGCATGCAACCGCATCCGCTACATTGACCTCGCTTGCTGCACCGCTCTGACCGACAGCAGTGTGACAAAGCTTGCTAGCTTGCCGAAACTCAAGAGGATAGGGCTTGTCAAGTGCGCTGGCATCACCGATCGCAGTATCTACAGCCTTGCCATGGGCGAAGTGAAAAATAGCAAGAGGGTCAACGGTGTTAGTGTGTTGGAGAGAGTGCACCTCAGCTACTGCACAAATTTGACCTTGGACGTGAGCTTCCCTTTCTCATACGGCTGTCTTCTGGCTAGCTGCTAACGTTTTCCTAGGGCATCCACACGTTGCTGAACAGCTGCCCAAAGCTCACCCATTTGTCGCTTACGGGTGTGCAAGCTTTCCTTCGCGATGAACTCTTGAGTTTCTGTCGCGATGCGCCGCCTGAATTCAACGACCACCAGCGAGACGTATTCTGCGTCTTCTCCGGCCACGGCGTGGCACGACTTCGCGATCATCTCAATGACCAGCACAGGGTGTATCACTCTGGCAGTGATTCGCTTACCCCTTCGGTAGCTAACGGCAGCGAAATGGGAATCGACGATCCAGACGACCAGAACATCGACTCGGGGTCCGATACCAACATACCTGTGATGAACGTGAATGTCACTGGCACCCACCCACCTGGAATGACACCTGTAGCACCGGGACCAAGCCACGGCAACTCAACAGCTCTCTTCCAGCAAGCACTGCATAACAGCAGCAACTGGGCGCCTCAGATGTCCAACTCCATGCACACGCACGTCCAAGGTGGCGCACCGGGCCTAAGCCAAAGCGCGCCAGCTTCAACCGGCAGCTCGCTGTGGGCTGGCAGCTCGAATGCTCACCCGCAGGCGCCGCCTCCACCACCACCTCCGGTGCACGGACACCCACACCCACATGGCAATGCACAGCAGGTCACAGGGATGCTAGGCGCCACTGTTCTCGATGACGTCGACGAGGGCGATGAGACTTTTGGCGACGAAAGCGAACTTATGAACGATTGAAACGAACCAACAAACCAAACAGACAGGCAAAACTATTGAGCAGTATACCCCCAGATTAGGCGCAGGCTTGTAATGTTTTTTTCCTTGTTTTCTTCACTCAGGACCGGAATGGGCGATCGAGCAGATGGCATGGGTTATTGATCTCCAGGAACGATGTGGTTTGGAGTCGCAGTTGAGATATCGCCCACAGTGGACGACGACTCGTTGAGCGAGCGAGTATTGAGACACAGCATTTGTGACACTGAGGGCAGTCGATCAGAAAAGATCAGACTCTGTTTTTTTGTAGCTGGGCACAGTTTTACGTGAAAGGCAGGCATTGTTGCCAATATTGCAACATCTTTATCTCTTACCTTTTTTTTTGCATGATTTCTTTGGATCCTTGACGTTGCTTGACGTGGCTTCGTTGTGCGCTGCTTCATATAATAATAACAACAACAACAACAACCCACGACAAAATAAGTGCCGTGAGAGGCAGTGCCATTAGAAGCTTCAGCAGGCATCTGTCGTCTCAGGATACCTGCCGAATGAACAATTCATTTGACATTCGGATGTAGCGTCCAGCTATATACATATGCTCGTAGTCAAAGCCTCGAAGTGTGGGCTCATGAGGAATCATTCCTACCTGCTACGATGAACTAAAACTCGCGATTCTGGCAAAAACGTACTTCTTTTGAGGACGGTCCTTATCCATTTAGTCAAATGGTTACCAAACAGGGCACGGTGTCATACGATACCTGGCGGAATCAATGTCCCCTACCTCAGCAACCGGTCCCTTCATACTACTGTACATGTAGGGTGGGGTCCACCGCCAACAAAAGCAAAACAAAAAAAGATGGACGATGCTGGTTGGCCAGCACCGGAAGACGGTGATATTGAAGAACTGTCATATCATGAGATGCTCCTCAACAGGGAATCGAACCCTGGTCTCCCGCGACTTGTCGGTTTTAATGACAAGCGGAAATCATAGCCACTAGACCATTGGGGATGTGGTGTACTGTTGTGCACCAATGGATGATTTTGACAGCGTTGCAATCGATTATATCTCTTAGAGAGACGGGGGTAGCACAGCTTAGCGTGAGGCCCAATGCCATCTCGAAGTCCAACAAGACATCGCCACTTCTCGTCGGAAATTTAAATTGTATAAATAAGCCCAGAGGTTCGTTCACGTAGCGAAGATTCAATCATCATCCCAAGACTTGTACGTCGCCAGCTCCTTCAAAGACCTTTTCGTCTGTTTCCGCGATCTTCTGTCTGCCAGTCGACTCTTTCGGCGGTCACGCATTAACCTCAGGTCTTCGTGGTCGCTTTCGTGAACGCGGGATGATTCGATTGTGCTACCTTGTTTTGTCTGAGAACCTCTGGCATAATTTATGTCGGTGCGCCATCTGGGCGTCAATCACGTTGCCTTTGACAAAAATGCTGCAGTTCGGATCCCAGATTCTCCGAAACGCTTTGTAGATGATCTGACTTGGGTTGTACTTCTGGGAGAACGCGAAGGCGCCTATGATGTGCCGTTCCTTAGGCGACCGTTGTACATGGATTGAGGATACTACTCAACATTCTGGTCATATTGCCAAGCGAAGTCGTGGCCGATAAGCGTCACATGGACCTCCAGAGTGTCACCACACTCTTGCGCATTTCGACAAACCCGCACACCACATGGATCATACCGCTTTTGCTGTTGTAAACAAGCTGAGGATTGGAGCGCTTCGATAGCTCTAGAAGATCCAAGAAAGCGATGGCATATTGGGTGAAGCGAGTCGAAGCAGCGAGATAGAATGGGAGGATTGTACTGGCTCTCGGACTGTATCTGCTGCGGTCTCTTGTATGAAGTGAGTTGGTCTGCGAGAAGTCAACAAAGCTTCACAATAGCTCGAGCGGCCAAGGAGATTAGCACTGGAAATCGCGATTCGTTCTCGTTTCACTGCCTCTCAAAGGTTTCAAAACTCACAGGAAGGTGAACAAGGGATGCCGTGGAGAGTATACTCAAGCATAGTGTCGGAACTTTTCACCACGTGACCCGCCCACATGATCCCCCATATGTGCTTCTAGAGGTCACTCTTTCTTTAAGTTAGGATTAATAGTAGTAATTATGCTACGAAGTACAATAGAGGCCTTCGGAAAAGAACTTGAAACATTAATAGCACTCACAATAGGACGTAGTAAGTAATGCATGCCTCTAGGAGCTCTAAACGATAACGTCAATGATGGGGAAGCGGATCAGATGGGGAAGCGGATCACTACGCAGGCAGGACATATTCTACGCAGTACGTGCTTGAAACATCGCGCATCAGTATGAGATATACCCAGACTGATCCGCTTCCCTATCTGATCCGCTTCCCCATCATTGACGTTAGTTGAAAGTGACCAATATTAGGTAGCGAGGTATTGAAAGAGAAGCTGATAAAAATTTATGTGAGTGATAGTGGTCGGACGAGACTCTAGACAGCGCTGATGAACATTGCTAGATTACTATACTATTAATTTACGAAGAGTAATACTGCTTTAGGAAAAGAATATGCGAGTGAGTGAGTGAATGATTATTAAGGGCGACAATAGTGGAGTCATCATATGATAGAGAAACAATACAAAAGTGAGGAAGGGAGCGCAGTAAGCATAACAATAATAGGCCTCTTAATAGCACATGATATTTTAGTTACGAAGGTGAGCTAGCTCTTTATAACTAAATGGTCAGCTATTATTGAGAGCATGACAATAAGCCTAAGGTAATATATCACTCTCTTCCTTCCTACTTCGACTCTCTCTCGCTCTTTTAAACATCACTACTACCACTATCACTACCACCACCACCACTACTATGTCGATCCCTAGCGGACGCGCAGTAGGGTTGCTATCGTTTGTCGAGGTCAGCGCGCGTAGAGCTGAGCATCTGGCCAGGCGTATTGCGCGCAGCGAGAGTAAGAGTGGTTTAAACTGTAGTGCTCTCTATGACTCGCAGATATACGTACTTAAAGCTGATAATTCAAGTTCTTTTACGAAGCTTGTGCTCTTCTTTCGTGACAGAAAGCTGACATTCTATATAGTGATATCCTGCTCGTTCGCTGCTATAATCGCAACCTCTTATGCGCTATTGCCTTTAGCAGAGCGTCGTTTACTACTGCTACTGCTGCTACTACTGCACCACTGCCTGCTGCTGCTAGAGAAGAAGAAGAAGAAGAAGAAGAAGAAGAAGAAGAAGACGACGACAATAATGCTAGCGGCTTTATGCTATAGTTCTACGACAACGATAACGACGACGACGACGATAAGATAGGTGTGCCTGCTGCTGCTGCTGCTGCTGCTACCCCTACTGCTGCTGCTGCTGCGCCTATAGCGCTGCAAGGCCCTCGCTGCCCTAGCCGTCCGAAAGGGACTGGCACATTTATCTACTAGCAGTAAGTTTTTCGAGCTTGTTTGAGCGAGCGTAGCTAATATTATTATAGCCCAGAGGCGCAGAATGAGTAGTAGTCCGTCCGCGAAGCGCAATAGGCGTCTGCCTCCTAGGGAGACCTTTATAGGTTCTCAAATGTTGCTCGCGCGTAAGAGTAGGAATAGTTACGCACTCTAGCGTACCAGCATTGTCAGAATGCCTCTTCGGAGAAGAATTATAGTTATAAAGATAGGGAACTTACCTGGTTATAACGAAGCTCGTCTGCCTTCCTCTTACGGGATTCATAGACTCGCTAAGCAGTCCTTTTGTAGCATGCGAAGCAGTTCTTAGTCTGCCTACTATTCTTTGTAAAGTTATTAACTAAGAAGGTTTAAAAGCATAGAGAACAAACTACTAATACTATAGTTGTTTACTTACGAAGGGTAGCTCGTAGTTATTAGTTATTATATAGGAGAGAGAGGGTTATTTTACAGTTAGTCCTGCTACTTAGTTTATAAAGGGGGATAGGCATTGATTTACGAAGGCTACTAGTAGTTATTTTACGAAGAGCTAGGTAAAAAGTAAAGATATAATAGTAGGAGTTCTTTTACGAAATGCTATATATACTTCGGAGAAGAATAAAGAGATTTCAGGTTGTGGGGTAGGGAATACGTGTTAGGATCACGTGTTGTTACATTTTCAACTTCCAATCAGCGTGCGACTTTGAGGAACCAATCAGAACCCAGTATTGGGCTGGACCCTGTAAATTTTCGTAGTAGTATAGTCGGAACAAGTTCCGACAATTACAACATATCGACTCAGGGTTAGTGTTGGGTTTAGATGGAAATAGTCAGACGTACTAAGAATCGATCTATATCGTTGATCTAGACGGTCTAAACAGACCATAGCACTAAGATTGCATATCAGAACAACTTAGACGTCTAAATATGCTTATCACAGGTCAGATAAACAGTTCAGCCCTCTGCAAATTAACCATCAGCTTGGCTACATGTATGGTCATATTGAGTGTTGAATGCCTCAGACTTTGGCCATACAAATTTGAGACAAGGTAGACTACCTATGCAGACCGTGGGCTCACTGAATCGAAGGGATAATGTGATTCATGCAAGAACAATGTTTCAAAAACTATATAAACAAGCCATGCTAATAGGAACAACCGCACCAGCCATCCGTCACTGTTGACAAGAAGACAAACTGAGCGCCCAACCTTCTGTAACGCTCAAGGTATAAATAAGAAGTCGAGTAAAACACTCAGAAAGACTCAGACAAGTGAGCACTTTGGGTAATGCATTTGGATGCGATTTGAAAGCAGCAGTTGCAAGATCGATGAATAACGGCATCGAGAGTCGCGAATACGAAGCTTGTTCAGGACGAAGGCATGCCACGACAGTTAAGCACGTGAATGACGTATGCAAGCAAGCACCTGCGTGATGACAATCTGAGAAGAAGTGGCGTATCCAGAAGACATAGCAGTAGGCTAGTGGGCGATGTCGATGAAAGGGCAACCAGTGATTCAGCGAAGTGACAACCAGTCGTAGCACAGAGTTACCACGGGCCGTCATACGCAAACGTGCCAGAACAGTCACACCAATAGCAGACAAGCGATCAATGTAGTCACCAGACGGCCACATGCAGTGTGAGTCAAGACGCGACAAGAGTCAGCAGGATGAAGCGCGACGAGATCCAGGTCAAAGAGGTCCAATCAAAGAAGTGGTCACCACAGACACATTTCGGTTGCGTTCACGTCTTACAGCTTTGGATGTCGAATGTCAAGGAAGCAATGGCTTACTGTTGGCCAGGGGCACCGGCGCTTGGCTGCTGGCCGCCTTGTGCCGCCATCATCTGCTGCATGTACCATTGCGCATAGAACTGCTGGTACGCCGCATTTGAGTCCTGTGCCGGGGTGCCCGAGGAGGCCGGTGCGGGTGCAGTCTGCTGTGGCAAAGTAGGCATCTGGAAGGATGGCATCTGAGGGGGCGGCTGCTGTTGCTGCTGGGGCTGATATTGCCCATAGCTCACCATAGCGGGTTGTTGTTGCTGCTGTTGTGAGTATCCATCGTACGATGGCGCCTGGTCATAGGAGTTGCCGCCCTTGCCACCGCCGCCGCCTTGGCGTCCACCACGGCCGCCGGACTGACCATCACGCTCGCGAACAGTCTCGACCTTCTCCCAAATCACCCTCTCGGCTTCCTCCATCTGACGGGGCGTTCCCTCAAGGTCAATGTCGCGGTTGATGTCGGGTGCTTGGGGTTGGTGGACGTTAATCTTGCAACCACTGTTACGCTGGAGGTCCTTGATAGTCTCGCCACCTTTGCCGATGATCATGCCTACAGCTTGCGAGGGCACCTGGATGGTCTTGGTAGATCCGCCCTGGCCACCACGACCGCCGTCGTAAGGGCGCTCGCGTGGGGCCATGGCGTTGGATCCGGTGCCGGCTCCGCCTTGCTGACCTCTGCTGTCGCTCTCAACGATTTCAAGAATGAGGTCTTTCGCGACATTGACAGCTTGCACACTGCCGATCAAGTTGATGGGACGAAGGCCATTAACACTCTTTGTCTCACCCAAGATGTTGACGTGACAGCCACTGCGCTCCTGAAGGTCTTTGATCGTCTCACCGCCACGACCGATGATAAGGCCTACAGTCTTGTCGGGAACCATGACTTGAGTGCTATCTTCACCGTCACGAAGAGCAGGCAGATTGACTTTCGCACGACCAGGCATACCAGCGGTGTAGGCACCCTTGTCTTGCATAACATTGGCACCGCCATTCTCTTCGATGATACCGAAGATGGCAGTCTTTGCAGACTCTCTGCTTCTCGCTGGGCCTGTGATAGTGCACTGGCGCTCGGTGGCATGAGGATCCTTAGACTGGAGGAACTGTACACGTGCACCGGACTCAGATTCGACCTTCCTGAGGTTCTCACCAGCGCGACCGATGATCAAACCAACAAGTGAAGACTTCACACGGATTGTTTCAGAGTCACCATCGTTCTGGCCACGGTTGGGAGGATCTCTAGAGTTGCGGTAGCCACGATCGGGGGAGTTTGACCTGCGATAGCTACCACGTCTGGGGTCTTCACGGCGCTCATCACGGTAAGGGTTGCTGTAGGCGTCACGTCTGGGCGGGGAACGCGACCTAGAGCGAGAAGGCTGGTAGCCACGGCCAGCGAGTCTCGGGTCATCACGAGGAGATCCTGCTCTAGGATCGTAAGAAGACACACCCCTATTCGCTGCAATGTTCTTTGCCTTCGCAATTGCCTCGGCAATGCTGACTGCACCACTGCCAGTCGGTCTGACACCAGAGAGATCTAAGCTGCCACTGCTCGTGGGCTGCGGAAGGTATGCGCCCGAAGGAGGGGCGCTGGGAGGTTGCGCAGTCGTCGCGCCTGGGTAAGCAGCCGGTGGTGGCTGACTCGGTGGGCCATGTTGCGGTGTCGCATTGGTCGGGGTCGCAGCCTGGTTCTGCTGAGCTGTAGATATGTTGTTAGTCGCGCGGGTCGCATGTCATTTGGCTATGCGCGCACTTACCCAGGGCTGCGAGGATGGAGGAGATGTCTGGCTGAGCCATGTTGGCGCAAATCAAAGTCGGGTCGCGATTCGGTGATTTTCAGTCTGCGCAATTCTTTTCGTCGATACGCAGTGTGGTTGTTGTTGTTGTTGTTGTTGTTGTTGTTGTTGTTGTTGTTGTAGTGGTGGTGGAAGTGGAAGAGTTGCAAAGTAGGAGGGACAAAGAGAAGGAGGTTGGTCGCAATCGCAAATGGAAGGCGCGCGTGAGCTTGCTTGGTTCTTTGCGCTGCGTTTTACCGTCGGTGGCCCGTGCTTCATTGAGCGCTATCACTTGACGGGCAATCTTGAAATCACATGATTACGACGGTAGCCTTCTGATTGGACAACTTGACTTCAGTGACACTGTTTGACTCAGAGAAGTGGTGGCACAAACATTCACTCTTAGTCAGAATTAGACGTCACTTGTTCAACAATATCATCCGGAAAAGACCTCATCGGGCTTCAAAGGCACTAAATACCATCACTGTATTTGCCACAGCGGACTCACTTCACTCGTTTGGAAAACCTTATACCACCAAGCTCACAATGCCTGCAACAAAATGCCTCCTAGTAGGCCTCTCCGGCCCATCGTCAAGCGGCAAAACAACAATCGCCCGTCTCCTCCGCGACATCCTCCCCAACGCCTTCATCTTGCACGAAGATGACTTCTACAAAACCGACGCCGAAATCCCCGTCAACAAACAACACGACCTAGCAGACTGGGACTGCCTCGAATCCATCAACCTACCCGCTCTCGAATCAGCACTAAAACACATCAAAGCCCACGGCGCTCTGCCTTCGGACTTGGAGAGCAAAGAGGACCAGAACTCCGTTGGCGAGGTGAACGTTGACTCAGCGCTGGTAGAACACCTCAAGCAGCAGGTGTCGAGGCTTGGGCTGGAGCACGTGCGCGTGGCGATCGTGGATGGATTTTTGCTGTATTCGCAGGAAATGGTGGCAGTCAGAGATACTTTCGACTTGAAATTGTTTCTGAGGACGAACTACGAAACGGCGAAACGGAGACGTGAAGCGCGCAGTGGGTATGTGACGCTCGAAGGCTTTTGGGCCGATCCACCAGGATATGTCGACAAGATTGTCTGGCCGAATTATGTCAAGGACCATAAGTATCTGTTCCACGACGAGAATGTGGAGGGCGAGATCAACGATAAGCTTGTCAAGGATCTTGGAATAGACATTATGCCCGCGGAGAAACAGGGCGATCTCAGCGCTTGTTTGGAATGGGCATATGGTAAGCTGGAGAAAGCTTTGCGAAGTATAGATGCGTAGGGTCAAGTGTCTGGTTAGAACAATACATGCATGAGCCTACTCCATTTCTTGTAATATCACCATGCTTCTACGACGACACCAGCCTTGCAGCATCAGCGACGGCCACCCGGGTGACTTTCTTCACGACACTCTTGGAGTCCGCCTCCCTGAACGGCTTCCCAATTTCGAGTCCCTCCCTCGTCTCAATCGAAAGTGTCTCATAGCCGGTCTTGATAATCTTGGCGACTTCTGCTGGACTGAGGTTGGTGCTCTTGCCCTTGTGATGCTCATCAATCAAATCGCGATAATGCGTCGACACACCAATGAGAGTGTTGATTGACGTCCGCTCGTCAGGCTTTGCGAGGCTGTAAGCCGTGCGCAGATCAGTGAGCGCCACGCTCGACTCGACAAGCTTGTAGAATAGGTCATCGTAAGACGCGGAGTCAGGAAGGAAGCTTTCTCCGGTGTTCAGTGCGAGGGTGAGCAGGTCCACTAATGTCTGGACCACGTCCGACGCTCCATGTAGCGTGTTGAGATCTACGGCGTACGTTGTAAGGAAGCGCACGAAGGATAGTAGAGAGCGCCAGAGTTCGCTCCAGTGGTAGGGCAGCTTTGTTCGTGTCTTCGACAGATGGCTTAGTATGCGCGACAAGACGATGATGCTCTGCTTGTAGAACACGGTGTCGAGTCGTTTGCGCAGGTTGTGGTTAATGCCGTCGATGAGAATGTCGAGAATGGCAGCTACATATGGGCGTTCTTCCTTAGTCGAGGGTGGCAAGTAAGGCGGCCGTTGTCGACATAGTCGGACGGGTGCGGTGTGTGAGCAAAGCTCTTTGGCGGTTGCTGGGTCTTCGAACAGAATCCAAAGAATGATGATGGACAATTGAGCGTACAGCGATGATCGTGTAGTCCTGTACGCATGATGCAGAAGATACGATGTGCTTGAGAGGAAGTTGCTGAAAGGCGTGGGAAGATCTTTAGCACTAGCCTGTTGCTTCACAAACATTGCACAAAACAGTTTGTTTGACAGAGCAAAGTCGTAAATCGCAAGGAGTGAGGAAGCTTGCGTCCCGGGTCTATGATATGTTAGCATTGATACTTGATATTCGAGACTCAGGGACGCATACTGTTCAGCAAATAATGTGCGCTGTTCGTCCTCGCTCAGGACTGGCGCCGGAGCTTTTGTCCTAGCAAGCGCACCCAGTCCGACATAGGACAATGTGCCACCTATGCTCCAAACGGCTGGACTGTCGTCCGCGATCGCGACGTAAAGTTCCTGCAGCAATCTACATGTCCAGCCGATAGACTCAATGACTTTTTCCATGCCAGCATCGTCCAGGTAATCGGCCAGCCTCACTTTGTACTGATTGTGTGTCTCGAACTTGTCATAGTTCGCGAGGAGACCGACAAGAAGGAATGGCTCAGAAGCTTGGAGAGGATGATCCATTTCTTGAATGTGCTACGCCCTGACTTAGCTTTCAACCTTCCAGAATACGGGCGTCAATTTACCTTCATGAGTGCTGGGAACAGATCTCGGTGGACAAAATATGAAACAGGCGCTGTTTGATAGCCGCCTGCGACAACCGCAATTGCGACTCTGATGGCTTTCTGTCTCGTGGAGGCTAACAAAGTCAATGGAAACATCTGGTCAACGTGTATCGGGACGTACCATCTCGGCCTGTTTTTATCGTGCTATCCAGGGTCGCAGTAAGTTCGGAGTACACAGCATCGACATTGTCGAGGCCTGAGGTGACTTCGATAATGTCAGAGCTCGGGCTGGTGAACCGTTTGGTCAAGACAACGGAAAAGAAAACTGTAAGGGTCTGAGTTATGAGTGGGTTCGCAGATCGTCGAGACAACCATTATCATCTTACATCAAGAGCATTGTCGTCCAATGGTGCAGTGCCCCCCTTTATGACAGACAGAGCTTTGAGTAATAGCTGACGAGGTTGATGCTAGTTTGTGTCAGAATTGGTTGGCAACAAAACATGCAATCTGGTACATACTGGCGCATGTAACAGGTACTCAGCGTCAATATCCTCCAGTATTTGCTTCAGACGTGCAAGGTCTGGCTTGAGGAGGAAGAGTTCACGCCAGAAACCCTCCGTATGCTCTTGGCCTTCGACATCCTGGACATCGTTAATGCATTTCCAGTTGTCAGGGGGGACTCGAGCGTTATACCCTGAACAGATCCCGATACAGCGTGACGATCTTCGGCTCAAAATAGTCAGGCCTCTGTTGCTGCGTGAGTGGTGATTGCAGATCCATTGCAGGCAATGAGAGAGACTGAGATGGCACTAGAAACCATTGATCAATATCGTGAGACAAGAATTGTCAGTAGGCGCGGTTATGAGGTATGTGGCATATGTTGGATGTACGACTAATGAAGGACCGCGGACGCCAGAGTTACGCGGCTTCTTGTTTCACATGCACAAGGCCAACTTTCCATGCATAAGTCTACATGCGATACCAGAAGTGCAGATGCAGCTCTACTACTCGTACGTGCCGAAGCTGCCAGGCTGGATCTTGGTATTTCCATATACTGTACAGACGAAATGAGACTTTCAGCGAATCAAACGCTTCGAAACACTTGCCTTGTTAGTTCCGCAGACAGTAGCATGTGCCTTCGATGGAAGATCAAACATGAATCTGTGAAGACGGTCGACACGCCATGAAGATCAGGATATCAGGGTTCAGGGTTCAGGGTTCAGCAATGACGTAGGTGTTGAGAGGGACAGTATTGATTTTGTGAACGTCCATCTTGTGAAACTCGAGCGAGGGGTTGGTTGTCTCCCTTTTCTTCGGACGACCATTATAGTTTTCACCACTAACCGAACATTGAATGCCCACACAACATGGCGGGCATGTTTAGCAAAGTCAAGGCGCCATTCGGCTTTGGCTCACGCGATGAAGATCGAGAGACCCAGCAAAAGGAACAAGGCGCCTCTCTAACAACCGTATTGCCAACCGATGAGGATCGCGCGGCTCTGACTCTACTCATTGCGGATTGTACAGAGCTGATGCGCAAGAGCATCCTCGATACTTTCGACGCCAGCCAAACTGGGCAGCAATATGACACCGTAACCAATATGGAGCCAATGACGGGCGACGAGGCAATCACCAGCCCCGACATCGACCCTGGAACTGTGGACGTGAATGCTATGGACAAGGCAAAGAAGGAACTCGAGACACGGCAAAAAGAAGTGAACAGCGCCAAGATGCAAGACTTGAAAAAGGCGGCTCTGGCATACTTCGACGACTGGAGAGACCATGTGATCCTGCGTGTTGGCGAGGTTATCAACAGTAAAGAAAAAGCTGAAGAGCAAAAAGAGACATCACACCCCAGGGCCGCTGGCTCGGTAAGCTCAAGAAAACCTGTCGCCGGGTCTGCCTCTCAGCTGGACAAGAATGTGGAAGAAGCGTTGGCTAGGCTCTATCCGCCCGTCGACAACACCCTTAAGAAGCTACCTCGTGAGAAACGAGCTTTGATACTCAATTCGATGTTGCTGCTACTGCTCAGTCTTGAACACTACCATGCTCACTCGAGGACACTCTTGCTATACCTCACATCAAGCCTGGGTCTCCCCACTAGCGTTCTTGCTGAAGATGAAAGTAAAGTCGCCCGTGGACTACTCGCAGCTGCCGAGACCATGCGAGCCGACGAGGAAACCAAAAAGCGACAGGAAGAAGGCTCCGACATGCGAAAGTGGAAAGTCGGGCTTGCAACAGTGGGAGGTGCCGTATTGATTGGTGTCACCGGCGGCCTCGCCGCTCCACTGCTCGCAGCAGGATTGGGAACGGTCATGGGTGGTCTTGGTTTGGGGGCCACTGCTGGTGCGGCATATTTGGGCACCCTCGCGGGCAGCTCTGTCATCGTGGGAGGCTTGTTCGGTGCGTATGGCGGTCGTATGACCGGCAAGATGATGGATCAGTACGCCCGCGAAATCGAAGACTTCGCCTTCATCCCAATCAATACCTACCACAAGCCTCGCAAGATTGAAAAAGAATATCGGAGATTGCGAGTCGCAATTGGAATCAGTGGGTGGTTGACGGAGAAGGACGAAGTTGTCGAGCCATGGAAAGTTATCGGTATTGGCATGGAGGGCTTTGCTCTTCGCTTCGAGCTCGAGGCGCTCATGAACATTGGTAACTCGCTAACGAGCATGATTAAATCAGCTGCGTGGGGTGTGGCCAAGAACGAGATCATCAAGCGAACAGTCTTCGCAAGTCTCTCGGCTGGGCTGTGGCCTTTGGCTCTGCTCAAAGTGTCCAGAGTAATCGATAACCCTTGGAGCGTTGCAAGCTCTCGCGCCTCCAAAGCTGGAGAGGTCTTAGCTGATGCTCTAATCAACAAGGCGCAGGGCGAACGTCCTGTCACTCTGATCGGTTATAGTCTAGGCGCCAGAGTGATTTACACTTGCCTCCAAAAGCTCGCCGAGCGCAAAGCATTTGGCTTGGTGGAAAGTGTCGTTCTTATCGGCGCTCCTGCACCGTCGACCAGTGCTGAGTGGCGAGCAGTGCGCTCTGTCGTTTCTGGACGCGTTATCAACGTTTACAGCACGAATGACTACATCCTCGCCTTCTTGTACAGAAGCAGCAGCATCCAGTACGGTGTCGCTGGTCTGCAAGCAATTGCAGGTGTCCATGGTGTCGAAAATGTGGATGTCTCTGATCTGGTCACCGGACACACCAGCTACCGGTTCCTGACAGGTACAGTCTTGCAGAAGGTCGGCTTCGAGGACGTGGATCAAGACGAGTTGGGGCGTGAAGTCCAGGCTCTCAAAGCAGAGGAGGCAAAACAGGAGCAAGCCAGAGAAACGTCCGAAAAGAAAGAAGAAACACAGAAGGCCGCCGACGCCTCTTCTGGCGAAAAGTCGTCTGAGAAAGACGTTTCCGATGAACACGTGAAGGACCTCGAGAAGGAAATCGAAAAGAAGAACGAGCAGTCTTACTTGACCTGGGCGGGCTCGAAAATGAGCCAAGCAGGCAACAAGGCGAAAGCACAATGGACATCGACCGTTCCCAGTGTTGGCGGAAACCCCAGCAATGCAGCTCCGGGTACCAGCAAAGAATCGTCGCCTGCTGGACAGGATAACTACAAAGACATGAAAGCGAGAAGCGATGCCAGGCAGGCAGCAATGTATGAGGGCACGTGATGCTAATGAGGAACATACGGCGACATAATGGACGAAATGGCAAGCCATAAGGCTTGTTACGATAATCAAACACCTTCGATAGCCCACAGTATACGAAATGGTGCTTTTCACGCCCCTGGAGCGGTGAGCGCAACAGTGATATCGATATACAATCGGCGTCTTAGCCATTTCGTTACGCGTGCCATCATATGTGAATGTGACCCCACCGTCCAGCACGGTAACAAGTTTCTCTCCTGCCATCTACAGTATTGCCAATACCGACCGAAAACTAGCGGTCAGCCCTACGGAAGTACGGCAGGATCAACAAGGGCGGGTACACAGCAGGATTCTGCTTCGTGCGCCCAGCGCCGAGGCGGAACAGCGGCAGGAGTGGGAAGTCATCATTGAGTAACTAGTGTTCAACCGTCTCGTAACATGAATCATACAAATCGAGACAATTACTTACTAGCGGAGCATGTAACCTTTCGACCGTTAAAACCTCCCCCCCTCCACTCCACACATAGACATGGCACGCGATCAATACACAAATTCGGCGTTGCTCTTACTTCCCAGTGGAGTGGGTGATTTAGGGTGAAAATTGATCTGGCTCCGTTTCAAACCGCTCCTGCGCTATTGGAGGCGTAGCGTCAACGAGGTGAAACCGGCATGCCGTTCACCCGGGTGCGTACTGCCGGCTCGCAAGCCGCTTGTATCGTCCTTGCGTTCGTGAAGAACCAAGCGGAGCGCAGGTGTGCAGGGCGCTACTCCGGATATCGCACGACTACCACCACCACAACTGTTTCTGCTTTACTTTGTTTTAGCAGCCACAGGGATCCACACTCGCAGGTCGACCGTTGAAATCCAATCCAAAGAATCGACGTCAAGAGTCCTTGGCTGCCTGCAAGTTGTCGGCACTCCTACCATCGTGACCACATTGATCTTCCCTCAATCGCAAATCATCATCGTATCCAGGGAATGCGTGATGGAAAAACACAATGTTAGGATCTTGGCGCGCCAACATTGATGCCATTAGACATTATTTGACCTCGAGGCGAATATCGACTGGTGCCACAAGAAGTATGTGACTTCACAAGATCGCGACCCCGCATCATACTTTTTCTCAGACAGCTAAAGAGGCTGAACCATAGCCACTCCGTTTGTTATTGGCGCGCCGCGTCGGAAGAGGTTGCCTTGGTACCAAAGATTGGATTTCCGTCGATCCTCAATGTCTCATAGGGCGGGGGCCTGACGTATCGGATTCTGGCCACGGGATATCTGTTTACTGCTTCTCAAGGAGATACGTGCACTTCTTTGGTGATGGTTGCGATATACTTTGGCAATCGATTTTCCCAGGCATGCATACGCCTTTCCCCCGTTCGTGAGCATGATGTGCAAGAGATTCAGATAATCATAGTGCTAAGACGGAGAACGATAATGACGAGGATTGGCAACAGTGAGTTAGCTTGACTTGGCAGTGGTGGGATATTTAGAGTTCGTACTGCTCATATGTGTGTTCAGTACGAGCGTGCCAGTGCCGATCATGGCCGAGACGAGACCTAGTTACCAATAATGGTATGCCATGATAGATAAGAGGCACCATGACCACTAGGACCGCAGATATTGCGTGACGCCTGTCAAGGGTTCTGGAGATGGGGATGGAGATGACCTGGGGTGAACCATCGATCGCATCAAAAGGAGAAGGGAGGTGTGGGGTCAGAGGTGTGGTTCAGTCCAAGAATTCACGCTGATCTTGCCATCTCGGTGAACGAAAGGACTGACGATGCAACGCAAACGCACCTCGGTTCGGTACTTTCCACTTGCGGGAGGATCAATGAGCGTAGCCGGACCAAATGAAACTAATTTGGCGGCCTGTCACTTTGGTTATAGGGCTGTGAAGTGGTCGACAATCAGTCTGCGTTTGGTGCTGTTACAAGGCCGTAATGGTACCATGCGTAAGGCCAGACGGTGGTCGGTCGCACGACAGGCCTTGGCCGCGCTGGGCATCGGCGTTCTTCGGGTATAACATGTTGCGTGACATGGAAGATGCGGATGGTCAAGTGTGGATGATGGGCATCATCGAGGGGATAGCGCAACAAGCGACGGCGACGGAGAGATAGCAAGATTACCTCTGGCTTAACGCGGAATGCTTTTGCTGTAAGGCGCAGTATAAGCCAGCCGCATTGGCGGTTTTGAATTGCGCCCTGCTTAAAGCCAACGCCGTGCCCAGCAGCCCAGACCGAAGAGCTGTCGCCACGGTCAAGCTGTGTCCAGATACGACAGGAGCTTGAGTGGGATGAGAAGCCGTGATGCCGCCATACCCGCCCCGGAAGTTGTGCAATATTGCTATATACGTTGGTGCGTAGAAGTGTAGGGCGCGGCATCAAGGCTTGACATGTGCAAAGGATGGGGAATGAGGCTCGAGCAGAGGCAGCTGAGCGAGCAGAAACAAACCGCCGCGCAATTGGCAGCGGGAATATAGGTTTCAGGAGATGTTGCCTTGCAGCGCAGCCAAGCATCAAGAGGATGGATGGTATAGTCGTGCATGGAGGGATAGGATGTAACGATGTACGTGTGCCTTAATCACAGTGCACGCCGAGAAAGGCTGCCCAGTGCTGGCTCAGCTTGGAGGCGACGCAGGGCTGGCTGGAGTGGACGACCAGGCAGCGTGGCGCCAGGCCGGATAAGAGACGATGCTAGAGCAGTGAAATGCGCTCACACAAGCAGGCATAGGCTTGCCAATGGGCAGCATCATTAATGAAATTGTGGAGGCGGCGGAGCTCAGAGTTGCGAGGGGTCCTGTCCTGGTCCTGTCCTGGTCCTGTCATGTCCTGTGTCCTGTCCTGGTCCTGTCCTGTCCTGTCGACCGGGGGGTGCTTGGTTGCTCGGAATCTACAGGAGGACTTGGTCGTGTGTTCAAGAGGCAGCAGCAGCAGCAGCGCGGCAGGCGTCAACTGAGCTCCCACAGCAAAAGTCAAACACAGCATGCAGCAAGGTCACATACTGCTAGACAGACAGACAGACAGACAGACATACTAACTACATACTACTGCTAAGATAGATGGGCACAAAAAAAAATACTGTAGACAGAGAGGCTCTCGTTAGGGCTTGTCCGCTCAGGCCGCGAGCCCGGCTTGAGTATTATTATTGACTGGCTGTCGGGGCTATCCTTGTATGGAAGCGCTCCTGCGATCATCACCACCACCGCCACACACCCATAAGGCTGTTGTCCATCCACATCAACATGAAAACCATCATCCACCGCTGCTTCCGTCCGCCGCGCCCTTCCGCCGGAGCGCGAGGCTATCGCCAGCATCATGCTGAGCAACATGCGCCTGCTGTTGCCCTTGGCCTTACGTTTTTTATTGGATCTTTGAACGTTCGTCCGAAGGGTTCGTGCTTTGCCAGGCCCTTGGCAGCTTGGTCGTCCATCTTGGCGTTCAGCATCGTCGTCTCCGCCCAGGCACTCGGCGGAGAGTGTAGAGGAGGGCCGCCATGGCATCCACCTGACACCGCGCAGGATACATAGGCGCCTCCTCTCCTCCGCCGACAACCTGTCACCACCGCCCTGTCGCCTGCGTACGACTCCATACCCTGCAAGCACCCCAGTACCACCTTCCTGCCACCGGCCCATGACGATTGCGACGTCCTCGCCTGCACCCATCATACTGGCTCGGCCTTCATGACAATGTCTGGCTCTGCGTCTCCGAACGCGCCCTCCAAAACCATCGACACTCGACCTGCCCTCGTCGATCCCTTCGCCAGCCCGGCGTCGCAAGCAATCAGCACACCCAGACTTCCGGAACCTTGTGCACAGCTTCAACCCCGGACTGGACCCACAAACACAACTAGCGACGAGACCCTTGCGAATACGGGCCTGCAAAATACAGCATATATCGAGACAGGCCACAAGAGCGCTTCTATGTCCTCTGCCGGCACCACAATGTCTTCTTTCGACCTCGAGAAAGGCGTATCCGGATCGAAAGCCAAGCAAGATCGCCACAGCAAGCGAGATAGCGCTCGTGATCCCGAGAAGGTCTTCTACAACGCTCAGACGCCTCCACGATCACATCGCTCTACCCGTCACTGTCGGCGCCAGTCAAGAGAAGACGTGGAGAGTGTAATGTACTCAGATGCCGACTCTGAAATCGACGCTGGGCTTGCACTGCAAGAAGCCAAGGCAATGAAGATCCTATTCTTCTTGTCAGGACCTGTGATCGCGCTGTCATTCCTCAATCTCTTCTGGACTCTGATCTCGCTCATCATCACCATTCTTTCGCAACCCGTGCGCCTTTGCGCACGACGAATCACCTTTGGGCAGCAGCTCGCCTCGCTCCTCGGTCCTGCCCTCAACCTTCAACTCAAGTCGATCTACACTCCGCTCCCGCCTCACGCCAACGAAGACGGTGTCTTCCACCCTGGCATGCTGGTCTTCGTTCACCTTGTCAGTCCGATTCTCAGCATCGGTGTCGCAATTGCCGCGTGGGTGGTGGCGGCTTACTGGCTCATGGCCGGCATCGTCGGCGATCCTGCAGGCATGGACAAGCGTGATGACGGCAGGGAGACCGTCCTCGGACTACGCGGCTGGTGGGAGAACTTGATGCTGAAGGGTATCAACCTCGACTGAAAGCTTCAACACCATTATGAATGCGACTTTTTGGCGACGGCGTTACTTTTTACGGTTTTCCAGGATGACCGCCGATGATACCACGGGTGTCTCATCTGCGAGACAGACGTTTCTGCTCTCTGGGACTTTTTATGTGAACAAGATACCTCTTTTTGTGCTCCTTCGGGCATTCTGCGATGTTGGAAATTTGGGACCAGCAATATTAGCGAAGGCGTTTAAGGAGTTGTCATTACGACTGGCCAAATAACCAATCATGCTCAGGCTTTCAAGAGCCAGCCTTTTACTACCACAAAATCAATGGCAAATTGATCTTTCCCCTCTGACCTATCAATATCCGTCTCACTCACCTTAATCATCCGTTCACCTTCATGATCGTTGTAGCACTCCAGACTCAGGGCTCTGGCGTGAGTGTAACCCTGCCTCCGACTTCGCGCCACCAACAGATCAGATAGAGTTTCAGGTCTCGCCTCCCGCGGCGTCGCCTGCTTGCTCTGCGCTCGCCAAGAATCTTGGAAATCGATCATGATTTTGTGTTATCACTTGTACATGCACTCCGCCTCATCTGCCACCTCAGTATCAATCCGAGCGACCCTCGTCTGCCAAGCATTCTACTGCCATGGGCTTTGCGGCATTTACCATGGTATCCATTCCCATGCGTTCTTCTCTCCATGAGAATCGTGCAAGACAGAGCCAAGACCAAGAGTGGCGCAGACCACTTGGGTTTCTTGAGGAGGAATTTTGGAATGGTGATGAGCTGGTGTTGAGAGGGAGCGGTGACCTTGAGATGAAGTGTGATGACGACTTATGGGCGGGCTGTGGTATAGCTCGTATATCGGAGTGTGCGGTTGTTTGTTGTTGGTATGGAAGATGCCATGTAGGTACCACCGCGCATGTATGTATGTATGTGAGCCCGCGGTCTAGCTTCAAAGTCCGTACCTTTTGCCGTGCCGCTGGAAGGCCAGTACGGAGCTTGAACCTCGAGCGCGTGAGTTGAGGCTCGCTTTGATCGATGCCGGAGCGTTTTGAAAGTGTACCTGGTCTGTTTGGGAACAGTTGTGTTATGGGATCTAGATACCGGCAACTATGCTCGACTGGACTAGTGAGCTTTCCGCCGAGCGATTGTTTACGTGCGTTCTTTACCGCTCCCTCGAACCTCGAGTGCAGTCATTATCGTTATAGTATGCTACTATTCATTTATCGACTACACGTACTACATGCTCCCACATACTTAAAGCTACGTGCACAGGCCGGAGTTCTTTCGTGTTCACTCGTAATATGTCCTGAAGTGAGCGCAACATCAGATCGAGTCTAATGGCACTGAGCGTGATTTGTACTTCAGTGTTCGATGCTGTCAATGTCTGCTTTGTTCATTCCTTTCTCTATCTACAGCCCATTAATTACTCCACTCCATGCTGTAACAGAACAGTTGGGTATCACCAAGAAGAAAACAAAACCACCGTCCCCGAACAAGGCCGGTGTATGCGTGCAGCTCGCAAGCTCGGAACAAGGAAAGAAGCATCAACTTCAGAAGCAACGCAAGAAAACAGAAACAGCGGACGCACGAAAATGCGAACCAGAAACAAACATCGCACCTCTAATAAGGCGGTCGCACCAGGCCGGTCTTCCGGCCAAGACCTTCGGACTCTGGTTCATCCATCCCTATACCCTCCAACAGCGCAGCTAGATCTGTGTTGCTGGGCTTCCTTGAGATTTTCCTCCTTTCGGTGCTGTGGCCGAACTCACTTTCGCTTCCCAGTTCGACATCATCGACTTCGACGAGACTTTCACTTGCGGTGTCGTCGCCGGTGTCCGCTCTGTCTGCCATCATGATAGAGGAGGAGCCACCACCAGCGAGCACACGTTTGAGCTCGTCAACACGGAGGGCTCGGTTTCCTGCTGCGGAACTGCTGCGCCTGTCGTTGGTGCTTCCACTCGGTCGGCCGTCGGGCGATCTCGAATCGAGGCGTTTGGATACAAGGCTAAAGGCATGTTGCCTGTGGTTCGGAATGGGCGGAGTCCCATTGAGTTGCGGCGTGGGCACCTGCACAGAATCAATCTGGGGGTTCGAGCTGTTGCGAGAGGAAATCGCATTGACAGTGCCAAGGAGTTGACGGTGGTTGCCATTCCTTGGCATCGACTGTGAGCCAGACAACGAAACGGACTTGGGCGCTGCAGCTGCTACAGCCGTGAGGCAAGCATCTTTTGTCCAAGTCGCTAGCATGGCATCTTTGGCTCTCTCGGGCAACTCGGGTTTGGTAGCAGTTTTCGTCGAGAGGTAGGAAGTTGAACGATCAATCGCAGGGACAGATACACTGCGACCTGGGCTTGTTGGTGGAGAAACTGATGGACCGCCGGCGTAATTAGTGTTGTAGGCATCGGAGATGCGGTTGACGAGCGCATCACGGTGGTCCATAGCCTTCAGATCCTGGTGTGCAATACTGTCTGGCGAAAGCTCGGGTACCGAAGAGCTTGAGTTGGCATGTGAAGGAATCCGCTCGAGAGGCAGCGCGGGCACACTGACTGCTTCCATCCACAAGCCATACTGCTTCCTTCTTGCAACCTCGCCGCGCACTTCTTTGCTCACAATGTCCGGCGTAGTGTCAAACTGCTCGCACAGCTGCCATAGGTAGCCGTGAACTAGACTGCCGAGTCTGATCTTTGCCACTGGTGATTCAATGCTTGGAATTTCATCTTGCAGAGCGAATATCATAGGCAAGCTGCTTTGTACAGCGTTTATGCCTAGACTCTCCAAGAGCGTAGTGCCCAGCAGATGCAATAGCAGTATATCCGCCTCTGATGAAGCAGCATGTTGCAATGCATGCTCGTACACGGCCAAATTCAGAAGCTGCAAGAAAGTGGTTCGTACTTTCCTGCTCTTGCTGTGTCTGTGCGATGCATTTGACAGGGCGCGTCGAGCGAGAGTGCCATTCGGATCCGCACTCTTGGCCCTCTTCTTCAATTCTTGAGGCTCTTGAACCCTGGCATCCACGTTACGCGTTTCCAACGAAAGCCATGTACAGAGAGCATCGATATATGCGCGCCTTACGGTCGGTGACGGATCACGGAGCAACCACTGGGTTCCTTCCCAAGTCGAGAGAGGTACCAAGTTGCGGCTTTCAGCCACGCCACCAGAGGCTCGGGTTCGCGAACTGTTTGCAACAATCATGACATCTCTGGCGAGCTCAAGGGCGACTTGGCGGGCCGTGTCAAAGGTGAAGAACCCTCCAGAAAGAGAATGCGATCGTTCCCGAGCGGTTGAACTGATGTTTGTCGCGCTTTGTGAGACAGCCGACAAGGGCTCCTCGATCGCAGCTGCGGTCGCAGCAGGACTCTGCTCTGCAGTAGGCGAAGTGTTGGGTTTGAGACGCAGCAGGATCGCAGAGACCATGTCGCCGATCTGATCCGTGTAGTACACATGGGTTGCAAGATCTGCAATACAATTCTTCAAGCGCGTCAACAGCTCAACCCGGGGTGCAGACGGTACTGCAGTGGG
This sequence comes from Cladosporium cucumerinum, assembly GCA_023634325.1. NCBI lineage: Eukaryota > Fungi > Ascomycota > Dothideomycetes > Cladosporiales > Cladosporiaceae > Cladosporium > Cladosporium cucumerinum. The sequence goes on from JALDQA010000001.1 coordinate 740,266, forward strand.
AGGCTGCTGATCTTTGATCTCGTCTGTACTCGAGTGCCCAGAATTGGGTGTGCGTGCTGTCTTCGGTGGGCCACTGAGCTGCAGAACGCGTAGAATATGTTGGACCAGACCCAAGAGAACGTCCATGACCGACAATCCAATGAGGTTCAAGTCTGACCGGAGTATGTCGTCAATGAGGTGCGTCAACAGCAGATGCTGCGCGAGATCTGTGTCTTTCAAAGGCAGGTGCGTAAGAGTTTCCGCAGCCGTGACAAGCAGTATGTACCTATCCTGGACAGCCGTGGACGCAGTGATGATCTCGAATAGTTTCACTGCCCAGCTGGTCCAATCGCGAACAGCTGGTGCTTGCTGCGAAATCGCGGTTTGCGGTCGGTTCTCAAGCTGATAGCGAACGAGGTATTTCAATATCTCGGTCGTGGCGAGTCGGACTTGGGCACGGTCGTCTGTTTCGAACATTGACTTCAGACAGTCCAACGCCATGACAGCGACGCCCTCTTCGGCAAGCTTGTCCGCGTCTTGCACAGTCCCTTCCGCAGCGCGCGCATCCGAATCGAAAGATGCAGTGCCTGCATCCGTCCGCACAGTGTGTAGGCTCTGCCTACGCTGGAAAGCCTTCTCTTTTTCCTCTTCCTCATTTCTTTGGCTTATTGCTTGAAGATGTGACAGATACAGGGCATTCTCGCCGCGCAGATTGCTCAAGACCGCCGAAATCGTGCCGCTTAACTGGCGTCCAACCTCGGAAGACAGTGCATCCGACGCAAGCACCGCCCTGATCGCACCAAGTCCAGCTTCTCTAAGCCGGACAGCATCTGGAACAGTAACCGCCGTTGTCGCCTTTCCAATGCTCTTCGTATTGCTCTTGTATGCAAACTCCGACCACTGCCGGACTACTAGCTCGTAAAGGTCCTGGTATTCATGGTCTGCAGCAAGGGTTGCAGGATCCTGGTGCTTGCAGAAAACTTCCCAAGTGTGAAGACTGGCTTCGACCAGACTGATGTCATTGGTGTTTTGCAACAACCCGCTGAGTGTACGGAGAACGTAGGGTGCAATCAAACTGAAGCCATTGGTGCCTCCGACTACTTTGTTTTCCAGCAATGCGGTCAGGATCTGTAGAGTGACGAATACACGTGCACTCTGGGCCTTGTATACATCGTTTGCCGTCTTCTTCTCCAGGAAGGTGCCGACTTTCTGCAGTTTGCTGCGACGCGTGCTGGCGTAATACAACAGGTAGCTGAGCTCGGAGCCGTTCGGGTTGACCTCTGCAGTGCTGTTTCGCGGAAGCCTAGGATAGCACTTGAGGACCAGCAGCTGGTGTTTTGGACGTAGCTTTTGGCGCACGCTGTCCATGTGCGCAGGAAGATGTGATTTGACCATGGCCGGTCGGAGCTTCGGCGAGACAGGAAGGTCTTCACAAAGCAGCGGCCAGGTGCCTTGAACGGTATGCTTCGTCCAGGAAAGGGGCGTGGGGTGAGATGTTAAGTAAGTGAGTGTAGGAGGTGGACGGTGGACTATGAGACGTTGCACGTCTCAAGACGTCAGGGTTTCCAACGGGCACGACGACGACGACGATGATACGACGACGACGGTACGACGACGACGACGACAAGGACAGCCACGCCACAGGCAGCGGGCCCGCTCACGACGCTCGCTCTCGCTCCAGCTGGCCGCCGCCTGCAACGTACCTAACCTCTATCCAGCGCACGGATGACGCGCTGGCGGCCCCGGGGGTGAAGGCGAGCAGCAGAGTGTCAGATAGCGTGACAGAAGTCGAGTGACGAGTGACAGATGTCGCGTATCCCTCTGGCGCTGCTGTCGGTCGCCAAGATGTCCGCACGGGCCCACGGTGTGCACTTCGTGAGAAATTGAGGTGGGCTCGCTGGCAGACGAACTTCGCGATTGCTGGTCAGGCACGATTATCCACGACTAACCTAATAGCAATCCCGAGGTGAGTGCAACTCCTGCGATGGTCATACCATTGACGCTGCTACTGCTGCCAACTGCCCGAACCTGCTGCTCAATCTGCGAAAATCCGACTGCGACCAACCCGACCAACGACCACCACGAAATGCGATCAACCCGAGGGACGAAGTTGCGTGTGCCTTGCGAGATGTTATGCGCACACTGGGAGGGAAGACACGCCGACGAAATGATCTGAGGTGCAGTCGCTCAAGGAAAATGGAAGCATATGCGGCTAGTTACACTGGTTACGATTCTGGAAAGCATTGAAGCAATATTGAACCCCGCCGTCTTGCTCGTGGGAGTGCGAACATGCAAGCGACCACAACATGGAATGCCATAGCAACCAAGGAGCAGATCTCGTCAGCAGAGCAGCAGCAGCAGCGACAATGGTCGTGCACCAGACGCATCGCAACATCACACGTGCCCACGAACAACCACTAACGACTATGCCAGTGGTCCTTCATCCCGTCCACCCGCCAAGATGCAGTCCAACGTTGCCCCCGCCCAGACCATGGCTAACGCCAGCGCCAACCTCTCCAAGCGCAGGAAGTTCATCGCCGACGGTGTCTTCTACGCTGAGTTGAACGAGTTCTTCCAGCGCGAGCTCGCTGAGGAGGGATACTCTGGTGTTGAGGTCCGCGTGACCCCTACCGTCACCGACATCATCATCCGTGCCACCCACACCCAGGAGGTTCTCGGTGAGCAGGGTCGCAGGATCCGTGAGGTATGTTCAACGTGGTTTGGTCGTGTCGCGACATCGATCGAAAGACTCTAACAAATCCACAGCTTACCAGCTTGATCACCCACCGTTACAAGTTCCCCGCCGACAGCGTCTCCCTTTACGCCGCTAAGGTTCAGTCCCGCGGTCTGTCCGCTGTCGCTCAGTGCGAGTCCCTCCGCTACAAGCTTCTTAACGGTCTTGCCGTCCGTCGTGCATGCTACGGTGTCCTCCGGTATGCACAAACACCTTTCCTCGGTGACTGAACCGACCTCTAACAAAAAACCACAGTTTCATCATGGAGTCCGGCGCCAAGGGTTGCGAGGTTGTCGTTTCCGGCAAGCTGCGCGCCGCCCGTGCAAAGTCCATGAAGTTCACCGACGGCTTCATGATCCACTCCGGTCAGCCCGCTAAGGACTTCATCGACCACGCCACCCGTCACGTCCTCCTCAGGCAGGGTGTGCTCGGTATCAAGGTCAAGATCATGCGCGCCTCCTCTTCTCCCAACGACCCCTCCGGCGAGAAGGCCGGTGGCTCTGGTCTCCCCGACTCCGTCACCATCATCGAGCCCAAGGAGGAGCAGCCCGTTCTTGCCCCTACCTCCCAGGACTACGGTGCCAAGGCCGCTCAGGCCCAGGCTGCCCAGCAGCAGCTCCAGCAGCAGCAGGCTGAGGAGCAGGGTGCTGAGGCCCAACAGGCCCCTGCCGAGCAGTACTAGAGGTAATGCTGTGCAGTGGGTTGCTTCGTTAGCCGCGGGGCATCTTTTCGGGATGGATGGCGTTTCAAAGTTTCACCATATGAGCGATTCGTGCGCCTTTTGATGCAGGTAGCAGCACGTAGGCTTGCAAAAGAGATCATGTCCAAATTCATAAAATTATGTTCACGATCTCGTTCCCGTCTTCGAGGTGAGACGTCCTAGGGAGAGATGCTTCCTATCTTGAGGGATACGTGAAAGCTACAGCGAGACCTCAATTCAACTGCAGTTGAAAAACACGGGTTGGACTAGTTCGGCTTTAAATGCATCATCAATTCGTTCCATCCCTATAAACAATCCAATCCATAGGTGAGGTGCCGGCACCCAACACCTTCCACTCCCACTTCTACTTTCCACTCCTACTTCTTGTCCTGCGCTTGCATATCTTGCAAACCCAAAACAACCTCATCCCCCAAAACCTTCGACGCAGAAGCATTCTTCCGATGGGCCCTTCCTTTCTTGTGCACAACTTTGAGGGGCGGCTCTTCGACCTTCACAGCCTCTTCGTCGCCAAACAAGAACCCTCTGTTGCGTCGCTGGTCTTCGAAGAATGACGACGGAGGCTTACGCGCTGCGGTGGCGGCACCGGGTCCGGAGTCGGAGTTTTCTATTTCTTTGTCGTCGCTGCCGAGCATCCAGGAGTAGGAGCTTTCTGCTAGAGGCGGGCGGGTGGGTTGTGGTGAGGGCAGGTCTGCTTGGATTGGCGCTGGAGTGGTGTTGGGTAAGTCGGTGGGTGGTGGCGAGTCAACTTTGATGGCTGATTGTGGTTTGGGGGGCGTATCAGGCGTGTGCGTGGGCGAGGGGTCGATGTCGGCGTTGTCATCATCAGGGTCGTCAAACATTGAAGGATCTGCGAGTCTGGTCTCGTGTTGTGGATCGTGAAGATCGGTGTTCAATTCGGATTTTGAGTGCACTGGAGCTGGCGAATGGGTTGTCTGGTCTCGTGGTTCTTCAGACAATGACTTTGCTAACTCGGGCGTAGATTCCTCGGTTTCTTTCTTGTCTTGATCGCTGGCTGGTGCGGCGTTTTCAGTGGGCAGAGGAAGGCTGGAATCACCAAGATATACTTGGACGAACTGCACTTTGGCTATTGCGACACTGAGCTGTTCAAGAGAGGCGGCTGTTGCGGGTGCCTCGCCTGCATTGCCTAATCCACCCTGATCAGCAGCTGCCTTCTGATACTCCCAGAGCTCGCTGACAGCAGCCTCAAGCAGCTTGTTCAACTGTGCGTTTCTGTTCTCGAGCTCTTTGACTTTGTGCAATACCGCCCCGTATGCAGTTCGCGGGCCACTCTGTCGCCAAGTATTCGCAGATGACGGCGTCTGCGCGTTGCTGATCTCCTGAGCCTTTCGGTGCACTTCATCAACTGCGTTCCGTACAGCTTTACCTATGTTGAATTGCTCACTACGCGCGTGGATGTTTTTTGCGGCTGATTGGAAAATCGACTCGATGTTACGGCTCTGCTTCGATCGACCATCTGCCGCACCAACACGGCCCAGAGCCGCCCTCGCAGCATTGACTCCGGAGAATGCGGTGATATTACGTTGAAGTGCGGGTGGCGTTGCTGGTCTGTCGGTGGGTTGTAGAGGTCGGTCAGTGTACTTGAGAACGATGTAACCGCCACCTCCGTGATGCATGTGCTCTCGCAGATAAAGAGCGTCTAGCACGAGGCTTTGTGGCGCAAGACCTTGAGGCAATGCCGGGTATCGCAAGAGCAAAGTCAAAGCACTGTTGTAGTCAGACTCCATCAGCTCCCACCGTATACGCAAGAGCATGACCAGACAAATGTGATCCACGATTTCCAAAGATGCATCGTTTGCAAAGACAACGTCCCAAATTGTCAATAGATCGTCAAAGGGGAATTCACGCCCGAATAATAGCCTAATCCATCGCATGAGGAAAACCTGCGGCATGATGTCGAGCTTCTCGAGGTGAGACGCAAGTTCCGGATCGACCTTCGACAGTGACTCGAAGACGATGCGTTTACTGCGCAGAACCATTGGGTTGTCTACTGCAGCGTGCGTGGTCTGCTCATAGAAGTTCTTCGCGTTCTGCATGACTTGGCCAAAGATTGCAAACGCATCGTGTTCGATGTGGTCGGCGTCGTAGACAGCACGAACGACGGCGTCCTCGCCCATGGCCTTGCTGCTATGTCCAAGGTTCACAGCATCTCTTTCCACTACCCATAGCATAGGTGCTAGCAATTCGTGCATTCCTTGTCTGTAGCCCAGGTCGGGGTTTAACTTGCAGAAGACGAACAGTATATCTAGCATCATTCGTTGTGTATCCGGTTGGCGGAAGTAGAGGTTCTCAGGCATGCACCGATCGACATCTTGCTGGATTTCGGCGCGGAGATCTTCGTCCTGGTGGATGGAGGACGATGGCGACTTGAATCACATCTTAGCTATCGGTCAGACCACGCCCAGAGGGAAGGCGACGTCGGAAGTTGAGCTTACGTCTGTCTCCTCGGCGAGCGGGTCGACCTGTTCCTCTGGGTTCTCAATGTGTCGGAGGAAGTGCAGGCGCAGCGAATTGTACGCCGAGCGCGAGGAAAGTAGGGTGCGCGGCCACGAGGCAGTGTCGACATTGTCGAAGAGCAGGAAGGCTTTCCAGCAGGCCGAGCGGAGGCCGTTGTTGGGTGCTGAGATGTGACCGTCGAGGCGGACGGCTTCCTTGAGTTCGGCGAGCGACGGGTATTGTTGAAGCTCTTGCCAGCTTTGTTTGGCGTCGGCAAGGCGTCGCATGGCCGCAGAGAGTCTGCGTCCGTTATCGTGTTGATCGGTGTTGCGGTGTTGGTGCCGTTACGCTCACAAGTCTAGTACTGAAGTGGGGGTGGGGTGTATTGGCCAGGCGCAGCTTGCAGGTGGAGGGAGGGTGGAGTTGTCGAGGAGGCGGCGTTTGATGGCGTCGGCGCTCCGCTAACTTACTTATCACCAAGTCCACATGTCCTCTTGACAATCTCACCTACCTGACACTCGTTCTAGGAAAGATCAAGACAAAACATGGGCTGGCCATACCAGTTTGTCAATCCCACAGAGGCTCAGAAGATCTCGCGTCGCACGCTGCTTGATACCTACGGTCTGGTTGCACAAGCATCTGCTGGGGTTGTGCTGATAGTGATAAAAATCTTCTTCCTGGCACAATGGTTGAGACGAAAGCGACAACAGAGTGGCCCTGACCTACCCAGCTCACCGAGCCTCAAGCATTCGCAGAAATCTGGAAATCTCAGCTTTCAGGCTATCGAGCGACGGTGGCGGCGTCTTGAGTGGTGGTCTGGCGACTCACTAGTGGTGTTTGGTACCGACTGCGGAACGAATGGACAGATTCTAGCAGCATCAGTCTGGACCGCATGGCTCTTGGTCTTATGTTTTGCCGAGACAGGGAACGGTAAGTGACGTGAATACAATACCTCATGGCCTTCTGTGGCTCATACTCTCTCAGATTACCTCCACCTCACAAAACGTTTCGGTATTGTCGGAGCCTCCCAACTACCCTTCCACTACCTCCTCATATGGAAATCGTCTTGGTCTCCAGTACAAACTCTTACAAGGGCTTCGCACGAATCGCTCAATGCCTACCATCAACACCTGGGCCGTATCGTCACACTGCTCGTGGGGATACATGCAGCTTTGTACTTCAACTTCTACGTACAGAACAGCCTTGTGGCAAGTAAGCTAAAAGAGTTCTACGTTATCTGTGGCGTTGTCGGCGTCATTGCTTTCGCTGCAATTGGGACGACCGCCCTGGCACCCCTTCGACGACGAAGCTATCGCTTGTTTTATGTTGTTCATGTCGTGCTTGCGACCGCTTTGGTGCCGGTTCTGTTCTTCCATGTCCACCATATTCGGATATACCTCTACGAGACGGCAGCTATCTATGTAGTCAACGCTCTCGTCCGCTGGCTATCCGCAACCGACGTTCGGGGTAGCATTCGATCGATACCCAATACCTCACTGGTAGAAATCGTAGTCGCGAACGACTCATCTGTCGCATCAAAACGTCTTGTACAGGACTTACATCCGGGCCAGCATGCATACATTTCGTTGACGGCAAACTCTTTCCTGCACACCTTCCGCAGCAACCCATTCACAATTGCTTCAATCCCCAATACTGATGGTCACATCAAGTTCGTGGCTCGAGCACTGAATGGTAACACTAAGCTGCTGCTGTCAAATGCCGAAAAAGTTTCGTCTGGCACCAATGTCAACATCACCGTCGAAGGCTCATACGGTCTGAACACTCACGAAGACAGACTCCTGCAATATGATCGCGTGCTGTTCATCGCTGGCGGTGTAGGCGCAACTTTCATCGTTCCTCTTTACAGGCAGTTGCTCGCGGATCTGAGTCCTGGGAAGGGTAGCTTTAGGCGGCAGAGAGTCAGCTTTGTGTGGATCGCGAGGACCAAATCGGAAGTCACATGGGCTGTGCCCGCGGATCCGCGTGAAAAGGAGGGCTTCGCCGAACGACTGAAGATCTGCCTCACCGGTCCCAGCACGGAGGGCAGCGGCAGTCCAATGACCTACGACGATAACCTCGAGGGCGCTGCTGTTGACGAAAACGAAGACGGTATTGAGCTTGAAGAGCAGAAGCAGCTGCTTTCCAACGTTGCGCAAAGCAGTGAAAATAGCGCCGAAGATGCCAAGGATCTGTCCATCTATACAGGCCGTCCTGATCTACGTCGATTGGTGCATGAAATGCTCTCCCATGGGGGCAATGAAAGGGTGGCGATTGTGGTTTGTGGTCCGAAGACACTCAGCCAAAGCACCCGCCGAGAGATCGCGCCTTGGGTGAAGCGAGGAAGAGAAGTATGGTTCCATGATGAAAGCTTCAGTCTATAGACCAAGGTTTGCTGTTGTGTGTCTTGCTGAAATGGATTCCCAAGTAGATTGATGTCCTCATTGGTCTCACCGGTAAATAGATAAATAGTCACCTTGGATACAAGATCGTCGAAGCGCTTGGATAAACATTTTTTCAAAACCTAATAATCATTGTTGTCCTGCACATCATCAGGAGGAAGTAAAACTACTTGCTCTCCGCCCTCAACTGCTTTCCCGTCTCCGCCACCCACATACCATAATCATCCACGTCTTTGCCCAGCACAGCCCTGAGCAATCGGTACTCGTCTTCGTTCGGCCCATACCCATTCTTAATCCATCCCTTACACATCAAGTCTAGATCTCTGCCAACCGCCCTTCCAACTGTGCCAGGAATCACCTCTGCCCAATGTTCCTCATAAGCCTTCAACCCCTCTGCATCACCCTTCCCCATCCTGATGTCTTTCCCTAGCGCCTTCGACCACATCTCCTCCGTCTCCTTCCCCGTGTATCTCCTGAAAGATCCCACGTTCACCTTTCTCCTACCCAGCTTCTCCCCTCCGTCTTCGACGCTCTTCGCCACAACCCTCGCCACATCCTTGCACGACACACGACTCACCCCCATCTCCCCAAGCGGCTCAGGCATCCAACCCTGCTCCAGCAAAATCTCCTTCGTCCTGACATCGTTCTCGAAGAACAACGTCGGCCCCACAACCGTCCACTTGAACGGATACGCAGTGTGCCACAATTTCTGCTCAACCGCCACTTTCACCACCACGCTCGCGCTGCTCCACTCGCGCAGCATCGCCGCCACGCCCTGCGGCGACGTGAACTCGCCCGCGGCAGACAGGTAAATCACATGTTTAACGCCGGCCCGGGAGAAAGCGTCCAAGGCGCCCATGGTGGTGAATAACTCGTCTTGGCCGCCGAGGTTGAGGAAGACGGATTCGACGGCGTGCGAGGTGCAGATCAATTCGAGCCAGGTGGGGTCCGAGACGGCGCCTTCGACGATGGAGAGGCGGGTTTTGTCCAGAGTCGGGGGGAAGGAGGATGAGAGGCGGGCGGAGGAGGAGGTGGGGAGGACGAAGGTTGTGTCTGATGGGGTGGTGGAGAGGAGGAGGGGGATGAGCTCGCGGCCGATGTTGCCGGAGGCGGAGGTGATGAGGACTGATTTGGGAGGCATTGTTGCTTTTTTGTTCTCTTTTTCTTGTTTCTGCAAGTGGTGATTTCAAGGTTGATTTGTCCTTTTGTTTGGATACAGAGGTGCTGTATCAGAAGCCGTCGCTTTTGGATTAGGTCTCAATGGTGCCTGGTGTAATGCTGTACTTCCAGTGTTGGCCGCCGGGTGGTACGATGGTAAGATGAGACAGGCGACCGCAGTTTTATATATCACAAGCTCACTCGAGTACCTTTTCACGTCCTAGCAGGCAACCTGTCAATTATTCAGCGAATGTCACATCTCATGATGCCAAGGTGTAGTTTAACGAAGCGTGCTCCCTGGCATGGGTAGCTGTCCTGCAGCCCCACCAGAGCTTCAGAAGGTTGTTAGCAATCCTTACACCTAACTGTACCGAAAAGCGCTGGCCGCGGGCGCCGCCAAACCGGCGGCCTGCTTGGCGAATCCTCGAGACAGGCATGTTCTCGTCACGAACCAACCCCCCAAGAGAATTGCGGAAGAATTATTGCCTGGGCACTCGTATCTGCAAGTAATTGTTGTTATCAGATTACAAAGCTCGACAGAGTAATGTGGAAGCTGCGAGGATATCGAACCCCTGTTTCTCTATCACAAAAGGGCACATGAGGCACTTTCGGCTCAGCCTCCATCTACCAGCGAATCTTGTCGGGTTTCTATTCTTCTCGCTGATGCCACCCAAAAGCGAAAGGTCGAAATACGGATCTTGAACCTCGTGGGTCCAGCTAATCCTTCGTGGCTCTTCTTCAAAAAACGAACGGCACCATTCTCCATCTACCCTCCAAAGCCTGCTTTCCGAACCTGGTCTCGTACCATTCGTACGTGCCATGGGCTGTCACACCTAGGTTGACCGCTACAAATACCAGTGCGCAGGCAACAGTGCTATTGAGCCATTGACCAGGCGGCGCGGCCATTCCAGCAACGGACAGATAAATGACGCACTCCGCAAGGTAATGCGGTGTGACCGTCGGACGGAAGGCAGGGTGAGTAGGTAGCTTATAGTCGGACTTTCCATCTTTGTTGTTGGCGCCCGTCGGTTTGAGGGATGCGAGGTAAGCGTGGCAGTCGTGCTGGATGCCGGATGCGAACATGAAAAAGGCGAGCGTGATGAAGGTCCGCACTGATGGTGCTTGGATGGCGAAGTCGACGAGGGTAAGCTTGTGGTTTCTGAGTGCCGACGTCCCTTCTATCCAGATGGCAACGCTGAGGCCGATGTAGAATGCCATGCCCAAGACCCAATGGCCAACCCACATGGTGCTTTTAGAGGGACGCGAGAAAGCTGTACATTCGTACAGGCGTCGAATGCCTTGTGAGAGCACCGCAAGCCAAACGATGAAGACTTGATGGAAAGTCATGGAGGGACGGGATGTGTTGACATAGGCAGCGATGTGCGACGAAATGGGCCCTGAGAGGGCATAGTCGGCAGCCCAGAGCAGCGAGCAGGAGACGGAGGCGATGTAGAAGGATGTGAACCAGCTATGAGGCACCTGAAGTGTTGCAGCATAGTCCAAAGTGGATGCGACATTATTCGTGGACTTGACAGCGAGCGTCTTGTCTGGCTCCAGGGAAGAGGGTGTTGAGCTCGCACGAGCACCATAGGCAAGGAAACGCGAGCGCAAGGGCGGGAGAAGAAAGACAAGGTGGACCTACCGTTTCTGTCAGCCTGAGTTCAGGCTAGGCAGATGTTGATGCGTGTGTTCTTACGCCGCCTGCAGCTCCTAGAAAGGCCAATCGGACGAGATCGACAAGGTCCAGGTCGAGATCCAGTTTGGAGGGAAACATTGTCCAAGATGGGACCGGCCAAGGGACTCACTACTGCAGTGAAGATGAAGAAGCAATATATATGCAAGCTGTACGTGATACTACTGTACTGTACTGTACTGTACTGTACTATCCTGTACTATATGATGTGAGACGAACGAGGAAGAGAGAGAGTGTGTGTGAGAGAGAGAGGGCGAGATCCGCGCGCGCGGGGTCGTGCTTTGGTGCTTTTTCCTAGCGCAGCGCGGGCGAGTGACGATCTCCAAGCGCCAGTCGCGTCTCGCTCGCTCGCGGTGCATTTGCAAGCAGCAGCAGAAGAAGAAGAAGAAGAAGAAGAAAAAGAAGCCGGGCAGTTGTCCAACTATTGAAGAGCTGGCCGTGCCTCACCACGCCCTCGCCACATCCACCAAATTGAATCAGAAGCGAGTCGCATCTCAACAATCGCCCGCTCCTCAGTACAACAGCCGCTCTCGCAGCAGCAAGCAAGCAAGCAAGCAAGCAATGCGCGCGTAGCAGCACCTCAAACCTTTCCTTCCTTCCTTCCTTCCTTCCACCACCACCATCGCCATGTCGGCCAACCAAGACGAAGCTGCCCAGCGACAACAATCCGACCGCTCGCCCTCCGACCAGCACAAACCTTCACTGCCTTCCATCAACACCGTCCACTCGCCTGAGCAGCATCATGTCAGCCTGCCCCAGTACACCCCGCCGCCTAATCGATCGAGTCCACCACAGGCGCAAGATGCTATCCAGGCCTTGACCAAGCTCTCTGCGAGCAATGCACCGCCTCCAACACAATCGGCCGGCTACAGAGCGCCTGAAGATGGCCAAAGGAGAGAGTCGGGTGCCAGGCGACCGGGCAGTGCGCATAGCACCACTGTCGAACTGCCTCCGCCGCCGCTCGATACCCAGAGGAAGATCAGCTCCCCTACACTCGAACAGTATCATGTGGCATCACGTTCGCCGGAGCAAAGGAGAGCTTCACTCGTCTCTCCTAGTAATGCTGCTTTCACATTGCCGCCTCTTCAGAACGTGACATCGCCGGTCGATAGTCAGATGCGCCGTCCTTCATTTGTGGGCACTCGAGAGGTGTCACCAACTTCTGCACGTGCTACTCAGATGTCAACTGGCTCAGCGGCATCTGCCGTTGAAAGCGACAAGGTGAACGCGCATGCCGAGTCCTCCACATCACAAGCTCCTGTCCCGTCGCTTGTCGAGCCCTCAATAAGTGGCAAAGAAAGCGCGGGCGATCTTTCTCCGGCGCACATAAAGCAGGAAAACCTGTCAGCACCTCAACCTGCCTCACCCATCGATGCCAGACGGCCATCCCTCCAAACCAGCGACATGGAACCCTCCAAGGCCATCAGCTCACTCAAGCGCGAGAACAGTGCCCGACACCAGTCTCCGCTTCGAGAATCCTCGGTCCCTATGCCGTCAACCGAAGACGTCCACGCCGAGCCTGCTATCCCGAGGAAACGCCCCCTTCCTAGGAAGAAGGGAACAGCCTCAACGGTCAAGAAGGCTCCGCCATCCAAAAAGCGCAAGCTCGAGTCTACCCGATCCGACACACCTTCTTCCCGCACCTCGAGACCTGCTTTCAAGGCTGGAAGCGCTAAAGGTACTCCAATAAACTCATCTCCGGCTCCGTCAGACCGTTCAGGCTCTGCCGACCCTGATGAGGACGAAGAGGAAGAGGAGGAAGGCACACCGGTGAGCGACGATCTATACTGTCTGTGTCGTAGACCTGATACTGGTACCTTCATGATCGGGTGCGATGGGCAGTGCGACGATTGGTTTCATGGGAAATGCGTGGGCATTGAAGAGCGCGACAAGAACTTGATCGATAAATTCATGTGTCCGCGATGCACAGAAGCTGGCGTTGGCAGAACCACTTGGAAACGGATATGTCGTCGCTCGGGCTGCAGATTGCCAGCGCGTGTAGGGAAGAACAAGCATGGCAGCGATGGCAGCAAATACTGCTCGGACGAGTGTGGCGTTCAATTCTTCCGACAAATGACAGCCGCCGCTCGCGGGAGCGAACAAGCTGGAAAGAGTCGGTCAACACGAAGGAAAAGTCATCATGTTCCGTCCGAATCACAAGCTTCGAACGATCTGGGTGCACGTGGAGGTGTGCTTGCTCCAGCCGAAGTGCGTGCCCTTCTTGAATCTTCACAGTCTTTGGATGGATTCAAGAAGCTAGGCGAAGGTGTTCTCAGTCCACCAGCGACTCCAGATGGGAAGAAGAATGGCGACGACAAACACCGAGGAGAATACACCGAGCTCGAAACGCAGACGCTGGCCGAGATCACGACTAAAAAGGATGCATCTCGAGTTCGCCATCAGCTCCTCAAGGATCGCCAACTGTTCATCAATATGACTAAGCAAGCCGCAGCCCGCGCATGCGCAGAGAACGAGCTCAAGCCCAAGGACTATTGTGGATTCGATCCACGTCTCGAATGGAGCGAAGATCAGTTTGCTATTTGGCGCGCCAGCCCCATCGGTGAACAGGCTTTCGCGCTGGGAACGCTAGCAATCGAGCAAAGTGGCGATGAACCCATAGTGGACCCAGACGACGACAATGAGGGTGTCTTCGCCACCGTTCACATATGCGAAAAGAAAAAGTGCGCACGCCATCTGGAGTGGGTGAAGCTTGCTACCGACGACGTGCGGTTCGAAATGTCGGACAACAGTGATCGCATGCGCGGATTAGACCGCGAGGAGCGTGAGATCAGAGAACGGGCTGCCCTGCGCATGAGGTCTGGCGGAGAGCTGCAAGGCGAGGGCAGTGTTGTGGTTCATGGCCTAGACGTTCAATCTGCAGCCGATAATGGTGTTGGGAACAACCAAGACGCGAATGCAGCACCACCTCCGCCGGCTCCCGAGAGCGTGTTGCCTGCCATACCGCCTAGCGAGGCCATGCAGATTGATACGAACGCTTGAGCTTCATCGATTTGGAAGCCGATTGGGAACGACCAAGACCAAGTTCGAGAAGCGACCGTCTTACTGGAAGGCCGACCCGTTTGAAGCAAAGTGGACCATCCTTGCGAAGAGCTACAGCATCCTCCTCGGAGACAGCAGATGCCGAATCTCTCTCGAAAGGTTTCCTCGAGCTGTGCGCACCGCTCATCGGTGTCCATGCATTGGCCACCCACATCTACCTCAGCGTTATGGGCTGAGACGTCGGCAAGTCGATCCGACAATGTCTAGATTTATGTCTGAGCTAGCAGACTAGGACCTGCTTGTCTTACTTGTTGCCGAAGGGCCATCTTAATTCCATGATGTGTTTCCTTTCCATATATCCACTACCAAACTCATCAGTACATATCACTACTGTTTGTTTCGCGATAGCTAGTACTAAAATGAAACGACTATGATGAACTTCGTAGAAGTAAAGTATTCTTACAAGTATGCAACCTGCGCCAAGCCATGATCAACCCGTAAACGACGTTCCCAGCTGCTCAAATTCTGTTCATCGACATAGATGTACCAAATGCAAGTTCACAAGCACGCGAAGATGCGAAGTACACGAGTGTGTGTTTTCCTTCTACCATCGCAAGACTTGCTTTCCTCGGCCCTTGTTATTTCCAGTCATTCCACATGTTCCGGCAATAGTCAATCGAGCCATCAGCGGAGCGGCGCCTCTGCTGCGGGCACCTGAACGTACCATCAACATCCATCGGGGACTCGTTGGTAGTGGAGTCAAAGGACAGTCCGGAAGTCATTACCGACTCGACGCTATCTTGCAAGACAAAAGCATATCCTTCAGCCGTGGTTATCTCGCCACGCATGTCTTGCTGCAAAAACTCCCCAACGTGGAGAATCATCAAGTCTTTCTGACATGTCTCAGCAACGGAGACAAGCGATACGCGGTGAAGGAGATCCCTCAAGACTATGGTGTGCGCACGGGTATATATCGTGGCATTGGCGACAATAATGCCCATGTCCGCAACGCCCGTCGACATGGTTCCCGAACGCCGGATATTTGTTTTCGAGTATCTTGACGAGACGTCGCTGCGGCTTGTGAGGAGGGGGATTCGATACCGGAGAAGTCTTTCGAGACACAGCCTCAAATGCGCACTGCGTGGACTGGCGTTGCTTCATGAAAGGGATGTCGTGCACAGTGGTAAGGGGTTGCCGCTTCGTTGCAATACACACATGAAAGTTGACGATGGTCCAGATGTCAAACCAAATAATCTTTTCTAGTCAAGACCAAAGAAGAACGAGACAGGCCTCAAAGTCAATCAAGTCCAACTGTCGTTGATCTCGAGGACGCCGCCCACATACCTCCTGAAAGTGCTCTCCGCGGCATGCAATTGGATGTGGCGAAGTCCAGAATCGCACGCAGAATGGCCGATGGAGCAACCCTGAGCAGCCCCGACGACCTTTTGAGCTTTGGCAAGGACAGGGAATGGGCGATGCCGATTTCCAAGGACCTTGTACGGGGTTTGACTAAATTCGATCCGGCGAACAGACTTACGGCGCGGCAGGCGTTGTCTCATCCATAATTTGCGGATGTGTGAGCCCGAGAAACGGATGGTTCGCTACAGATAGAGAATTGACTCACGGGAACTCGCGGGCACCGAACGTAAAGCGATAGTCAGGAGGTTGGCGAATCAAACCATCATAAGATGCCTACCAGCCCGCTTGAAGCAATCAAGGGTGAGTCTGCGCAACTCTTTGGATGAGAGGTTCAGTCAACCAACTCCTTAACATGGCAGATGAGTATATGATAGAACTCGGGAGCACGAGCAAAAAGTGATTCGTCTAAAAAGTTCATGTTGCATTTAATCTTTTTCCTGTGTTTTGCATAACGGGCGCAGGAAGAACAAAAAGAGACGCAGAGAGCCACCGTGCAGCAGCTCCATCCATACTGCGTCGTCCACCCAAGAGCCAAACATTACGACCCTTGCTAGAAGACCCTCCTCCATCCGGCCCTCCGGACATGGTCTTTCCCCATCAAACAGGACTCATTCGCCGTGTGGACTGTCGATCTTCTCCGACGAAGACGAAACGCCACGTAGACGACCTTTCGGCTGTTTGCGGCCCGCGTGTAGCATGTGGACGTTCTAAGTCTCCATCGCATCGCCGGCGGCACCTTCGCTGCCGGTGCCCTTTGCGGCGGTAGAGGCGAAGAAGCGGACGTCGACGTCCTCGTCTTGGATCAGCTTCTCGAGCTGTGGCAAAACTTGAGACTGAATGAGCTGCTGGCCCTTGGCAGAGCCCTCGGCGTTGGCGGCCTTGCCGTCCTTTTCTAATTGAGAGAGCGTCGTTGCACCATCGTCGGGGATGCGACGCAGGATGTCGACGAGAACGGCGTATGATTTGGCGACGTTGAATCTGATGTTGGGAATCGGGTCACTGACGAGCTTCTCGAGGATAGGGAGTACGGCGCTTGCGAGGACGGGGAGAGAGAGCGCAGGTGCAAGTGTCTGCAAAGTGTATTAGTAATCAGTCGATGTTGAGAAATAGTGATATGATGTACCGAAACAGCGAAACAGGTTGTCATCCTGTAGAGGTAGTTGGGGTGCTCGGCCATGGCGGCGACCTTGGGCACGATGGCTTCACTGGCCCACTCGACACCAAAGACCTCTGTGAGCTTCTTCAAGTTTTGTGTGCTGGCTTCGCGAATGCTGAAGACAGTGTCGCCGAGCCAGGACATGCACAGGTTGCTCAGCTTCTCGTCGAAGAACTTCATACCGAGCTGGCTGGCAAGTAGTGGCACGTACTGGATGATCGCCAGACGCACACGCCACTGCTTGTCCTCGGCCAGCTGCACAATCGCGGGCAGAAGAGACTGGGAGAGCAAATCGATGCCGATGACGTCGTTGACCTGCTCGAGCTTCGAAATGATGTTAAGTCTCACATCGGGGAACTCGTCCTTGAGCATCTGGAGGAACATGGGAAGGAGGTGCTCAGTGGTCTCCCGCTTGCCGAGAATGGGAGCGAGGCCGCTGATCTGGTTGCCGAAAGCAGCGCGAACGTGTTGCGAAGAGTCGGTGACCAGCTCCTCGATAGCAGGCATGATGTCGCGAAGGAGCGCATCACGGTCAACCAGTTGGCAGAATCCAGGAACCTGTCCAGAAATTGCAGTCCTGACCTCTGCTTCGGTGTCCTTCAACAACTTCACAAAGGCGGGCACGAGATCCCGTGCAAGCACCTCGTCGTCCACGGCCTTTGCGATCTTCTCGAAGCGGTCTGCCACCATGTACCTGACTCTCCAGCTCTTGTCTTCAAACAGACTCCTAAGCGCTTGCAAAAGCACGCCGTGGCTGCTCTGCTGCTGTTTGGGTACTGCCTCGGCGATTGCAATCAAAACCTCCACTGTGAGCAATCGGACGCTATCCTGATCATCGCCAGCCAAGTGCTGGAAGAGTGGGACCATGTCTTCGATTACAATTGCCGCGGGCATGCTCTTGATGAATTTCGCGAGGTTGTTCGCCGCCTGTCTCCTGACCATGGGCGTTTCATCGTGGACCAGCTGAGAGTAATGTTGCCTCAGTTGCTCCTGGTACTGAGGGCTCGCGTGCTGATAGGGTGTGTTGTAAAGGCCAGTGGCCGAGATCTTTGATGTAAACCAGTCGGCCTTTGAGAGGCGGAATGTGAGGGGAATGAAGTGTTCTTCGACTTGCTTCTGGCTGAGCTGCTCGCAGATCTTGTTGAGGGACTCGACGGCCTGTGATGGTTAGCAATGTGACCACTGTAGTCTCCGCTGGGCTCTCACTAACTTTGTCACGGACTAGAGGCTCCTCGATGGTTGCGAGGTTCTCCAGGGGCGAAAGAAGGCAGTGGCCGAAGTCCGGACCTCCGACATACTCGACGAAGCCGCCCAACTCGTCGCTGAGAGCGGTGAGGACTTCATCCTCGTCCTCGACAGACTCTATAGAAAGGATCAGCAGAGGCCATTGAGGCTGGTTGTAAATGTGTGCGCACCGTCGAGGAAAGGTATCAGCTCATCGCGAGTGCGCTCCGGACCCAAAGCGAGAGCAATGGTGGAGAGTCTGCGGATGGCATTCAGGCGGAGAAGGACGTCATCATGCTTTGTGGTATGTCAGTGCCAGACATACAACCAGCGGGTAGTTGCTGCTCTAGTGAAAGCAAGCGCCGGAGGATTCGCACCTTGAGCTCGTCGATGAGCACAGCAATCGGGTACAACTCATCGCCTTGGTCCTGTCCCTCCATGGTATATGCAATGCACTTGCAGTCGTAAAGCCGGCAAAGGAGTGAGCGGCCGTGGTACAGGACTCGCGGCGGTAATCCTGTTCTCACAGCCTGTGCGGGCGAGAGGCGACGTTGAGGGGTGTGTTGACAATGAGGTCAGAGGGTGTGTGGGTATCTGTGACAGACAATCTGCTTAGCTGTGCGTCCAGTCGCAAAAGCATTCAGTAGGCGTCGAGGCTGCTGCCGACTCGGACACGGTAGAGGGTCGGTGTGCCCTCTTCGCACATGTATGCGGCGGGCGAGGGAGCAGCCGGGGTAGGAAGGCACATGCGCGCGCGCCCTTGGCTCAGAGCATGACGCAGAATGCAGGCGGGGCGGAGACTCACCAGGACGACGGGGTGGAGCGGCGAGGGTGGTGGCGTCGTGTATTATACGAGGGCGGGACGGTGGTGAAGGTGGTGGTAGTGGTAGTGGTGGTGTGCAGGCGGAGGGGCGGGTGGTATTTGGAGCGTCGGGGTGTTATTGCGGCGTCGTCGTCGCTGTGCTGGAGCTCACTGCTTCGCACGCACGCACGCACGCACGCACGCACGCACGTACTGCGGTGGGTGGGATGAAGATCGGGCTGAGGCACGGACGGCAGCAGCCATCAGCCATCAGCCATCAGCCATCAGCCATCAGCCATCAGCCATCAGCCATCAGCCATCAGCCATCAGCCATCAGCCATCAACCATCAGCCACACGTCGTTGCGCCACACCACCGCTCGCTGCTGGACTGCGCCCAAGAATTTCGCCGTGTCGAGATGACTCCACTCCATAGGCCAGTTGAGAAAAGCCGCCCTGAGTGAGAGACATTGGACCACGGCCGGAAGCGCAATTGCAGACGCCCACCACCGCAACGCCCTCAGGTAATCATAAGACATTTTATTCGTGAGGCCAGCACTGCCCGGACGTCGTCAACATGCCTACCATTTCCGTCGACAAGCTCGCCCTCTACAAGGCCCTGGGCAAGGATTACACCCGCGAGGAGTTCGACGAATTATGCTTCGAGTTTGGTATTGAACTGGACGATGACACCACTGGCATCGAGGAGCCTGCTCAACTGAAGATCGAGATCCCCGCCAACCGCTATGACATGCTTTGTTTCGAGGGAATTGCCATGAACCTCAATGTTTTCCTCGGCAGGCAAGAAGTTCCCCAATACAAGCTCAAGGCGCCCGCAGACGGCAAGCTTCTCGAGGTTACCGTCAAGCCCGAGACCCAGCAAGTGCGCCAGTACTTCTCATGTGCCATCCTCAGGGGCATCAAGTTCGACAAGGCAAAGTACGAGAGCTTCATTGCCCTGCAAGACAAGCTTCACCAGAACCTCGCCAGACAGAGAAGCCTGGTGGCGATTGGCACACACGATCTGGCCACCCTCAAGGGACCTTTCACATACGAGGCTCTCCCGCCTGACCAGATCAAGTTCGCTCCTCTCAACCAGGAGAAGGAGATGAACGGCACGGAGATGATGGAGTTCTACGAGGTGCGTGTTCCCAGCAAATATTTGTGGCGTTACCTTAGATCAAAAATTGATCTTACGGAGATCTGCACATCATGGCTCATCTGGGCCTTCACATCACATACATGTAACTGACTCCCCCTACAGAAGGACCTCCAGCTCAGGAAATACTTGCCCATCATCAGGGACAAGCCCGTCTACCCCATCATCTACGATGCCAACCGCACAGTTCTGTCGATGCCGCCTATCATCAACAGCAACCACTCCAAGATCACTCTTGACACCACCGATGTCTTCATTGACATCACCGCCACCGACAAGACCAAGCTGGAAATTGTCAGCCAGATTCTTGTCGCCATGTTCTCTCCTTACTGCAGCGAGCCCTACACCATCGAGCCCGTCCGCATCATCTCACCCCACAACAACGAGACCCGCGAGTCACCAGACCTAAAGCCCCGTCCTTCGCAAGCCAGCGCCAAGTTCATCAACTCAGTCTGCGGCCTTGAGCTCTCCCGCGAGGAGATCTGCAAGATGCTCAGCAAGATGTGCTACACCGCCAGGCCTTCCGAGACCGACTCCGACAAACTCGACGTCGATATTCCCATCACCCGTGCCGATGTTCTCCACCAAGCCGACATCATGGAGGATGTTGCCATTGGCTACGGCTTCAACAACCTGCCCCGCAACTTCCCTTCAACCTCCAACTCCGTCGCTGCTGCGCTCCCAATCAACAAGCTGGCTGATATCGTCCGCGTCGAGTCCGCCATGGCCGGCTGGAGTGAGGTCATGCCTCTCATCCTGTGCTCACACGACGAGAACTACGCATGGTTGAACAAGAAGGACGACGGCAGGGCCGTTCGCCTCCGAAACCCCAAAGCCCTCGAGTACCAGATCGTCCGCACATCTCTCGTCCCCGGCCTCCTCAAGACTCTCCGCGAGAACAAGCGCCACGCAGTCCCCATGAAGATCTTCGAGGTTTCCGACATCGGCCTCAAGGACGCCAGCCTCGAGCGCAAAAGCAGAAACGAGCGCCACTTCGCCGCCGCCTGGTACGGCAAGACCAGCGGCTTCGAGCACGTGCACGGTCTCCTCGACCGCATCATGCTGATGCTCAGGTCCGCTTTCATCACCCGCGAGGAAGGCCTCAAGAACACAAAGCTCCAGGGCTACTTCATCGAGGAGCTCGATGGTATGTTCTCACTCACATGTTACAATCATGTTTCCAACTCGACTGACGAAAACCGTACACAGACCCCTCCTACCTCCCCGGCCACGCCGCCGCCGTCTTCCTGCAGCTCGCCGACCAAAAGCCCGTGCAGATCGGCAGCTTCGGTGTCATGCACCCCCTCGTGCTCAAGAACTTCGAGCTCCCCTTCCCTACTTCTACGCTTGAGCTCAACTTGGAGCACTTCTTGTAAGCGTGTGGGACCGGAATGGAATTGAATTGTGAGGGTCGCAGCACAGAAAACAAAATAGAACAAACGAAGCTGTGTGACATCATACAGCATGATATAAAGTCCTCTGAAAAATGAGAAAAAAATACCTTTTTGGCAACTACGTATGATGAGGGAGGTGCTTGTGATTTGGTGTATTGTCGGATACCTAAGCGGTGACGTTGAACCTGGGAAAAGCATGTTCCTCACTTGAACGCTGTAATACAATTTTGTTTTTGTTGAATATATATGGTTAATCCTCTGCTAATCAGATGATAGCAAGATACATGGCATGTCTTGACATATCATCTAGTACACGCCAGGCCAGATACGCCACCTGACGATCTCGCAGTACTTCTCCCAGTCCTTGCCATACTTGCGCCTACACTTCTCCTCGTCACGCATCTCGCGGTGGATCAAGAGGACTGCGAAGTACAGCATGTAGAAGTAAGTGATCGGGATCGCGTAGCCCTTGATGCCTTCTTGCGAGACGAGGCTGGTGCCGGGGTAGAGGATGGAAGGTGTGAGCTTGTAGCCTGCGGCGAGGGTGGGTAGGCAGTAGGACCACGACATCAGCCAGTCTCCGAGGTAGTTAATGTGGCGGGCAGTTCCCCACCAGCCGGTGGTCAGCAGGCGGGAGCCAGCGGCTGTCTCGATGTACTTCAGGTGAGCGACTTTGGGGTCGTTGGGGTTGGTACGGAAACGGTTCTTTTCGTTGTTGGCGCTGCGGAAGATGTAGTAGCCAAGGCCCTGAATGCTGAGGATGGCGAGGACGTAAGTGGGACCAAGGGTGACCGGATGGACGCTAAGGTAGCGTGCCTGGATGGAGTATGAGAAGGGCACCCAGACGAGGTCGCCGAATGAGAGCATGAAGCCGAAGCCGTCGTTGATGATGTCAATGGTGGTGAGAATGGCAGGCTCCATCCACAGAGCGTCAAGAATGTAAACACCCTGGGAGATTGTGACAATGACTGTTCGCGGTGTTAGCGTCTATATATGATTGAATTCGGAGTGGAAGAAACATACGCATCGAGTCGGTGACATAGCCGTACGACTTGTACTGTTTGGCCATGAAAGCGAGATCAAGGATGAGCCAGCCAAGCATACCGGGCCTCAGCTCCATCCAAGCCTTGATGTCGACCTCGCCGGCGAAGGGCAGAGTGATGCGAGGGTTGAGCTCACGGCCAATGAACCAGTCGTAGATGATGTTTCCAGTGTGTCCGCCAGCTGCGAGCTCACGAAGTTCCTTGTTACCACGCTTGACCTCAAACGAGCGTACGTATACGTAGACTGCGAGGAGGAAGGAAATCAGGAGGTTCGACGAGACCAGTCCGACGTAGTTCTTGTTGATGAAGGACCAGACAGGGAAGTCCGCGCCCTGCGCGACAGTGCCAGCGGCGCAAATGGCGAGGATGGTTGCGGCAGAGCTGAACGCGTTGAAGCGGTAGTTGAGTCTGGAGCCGTTCTTGAGCTCGACGCCCTTTACTTCTTGCGCCGGTAGAGCGGCGTACAGCACCAAGCTCAACGCATACCAGGCCAATGATCCGAGCATGCCATTGAGTGTGACCAGTCCGCTCCAACCAGGCCAACCTGTCTCTTTCGCCAGAACGGATGTTGCATGCTCCCAAGACGTCTGGGTGGTGTAGCTGGGCGGTGTGAACAG
This sequence comes from Cladosporium cucumerinum, assembly GCA_023634325.1. NCBI lineage: Eukaryota > Fungi > Ascomycota > Dothideomycetes > Cladosporiales > Cladosporiaceae > Cladosporium > Cladosporium cucumerinum. Next base: position 763,216 of record JALDQA010000001.1, read on the forward strand.
CTTGCTGGGGCTAAGGAGAGACGGCGCAGGGCATCCGGAAACGTCGTTGCAAAGGAAGGTCAAGGCGTAGACGGCAACAGGGCAACCGATCGAGATGAGGGCAGCACCGACTCTGTATACCTGTCAGCAATGCGACGCGCCTCGTGTGACGATCAACGCATGCACTTACGGTCCTCCGAACTCAAACCCATGGGGCTCCTCCACGGCAACAGCCTGTGGTGTCTTCTTGGGTGCCATTGTTGTAAGTTGCGAGTGGGATGTTGCTCGCGACTAGGAGAGAGACGTGCTGGTGGGAAGAGGGGGAGACGCGATGGCTTGCTTGAGTTGCTGTTTGAATTTCCGAGCACTGACGTCGACGATGCACATCGTACGTTGGTGGAAGCCAATCGTACGACATGCATTTCCACAACCGAGCTAACGTTAGCTGCCTCACAATTACATGTACAATACATGTAGTACTTGCATCGAAGTGGAGGATCGTGCCACCTGATATATGTAATATTACGTCGCGGAAATGGTAGACATAGTCTAATGCGCGTGCATATACACCTGTCTCCAACAATGGTCTTCAACGATGGCCAAAATAAACATTAGTCCATCACTTCGACCAATACACAACGCATTGACATATTCTCAGACAGATAAAACAGACTCTATGCAGACTGTTCTATCGAAGTCTCGTTCACAAATGGTCGATTGTAGCTCCCCGGACGACAGTCTACCCCAATCTTACGTGTACCAGATCTTACACGTTTGCTCGGATACTGGTGTCACTTGGGCGAAGCACTTCCAATTCACCATACCAGGCCTAATTGGACAACATATTGGTACAAGACCAATGAGAGAAAACTAACATATCACATAGAACAGACAATTACCCATATATGTACGTTTATAGCCACATACACGTTACCGTATCACGAGAGAGATTGCTCATAAGGGTCAGGGTTAGGGTTAATTGGTATTGAAACCAAACCATAAGTTACACAAAGTTTTGCCATCCGAACTAACTCGGATCCTTGAACGCGAATTTCGCATCGTCCTCGAGACACACATGCACCTTTTTGAAAGAACAGCACCCGGAAGATCTCACTCGGTATCGTGCAATAATGCTACGCCGAACTCCATCGTTGCCAGTAATCCGGTCGGGCCAAGCGAGGCGCGAAACCCCGATTATGTCACGTTAGCTTCCATCCAGCGCCTTGTGTCCAATGAAACCCTGAATAAAGTCCGAGCCTCAAACACGAAGTACGGCTGGGACAATGATAGACGCCAGAAGGAGTGGCGTAGGGCGGGTATAAGATATGAAGCATCCATGCCTTGAGTACTACTGTCACTGGCGATACCAACAATCTTTGCATCTCCCTGGAGATTGAACACCCAGACACCACCTCACAATGTCAAGCACGAACCAGTATCTCCTCCTTAAGAATGGTACAGTCCTCGTCCATGGTGAGAACGACAATGTGGAAGCATCTCGAATAGATGTTCTCGTCTCTGGTTCGAAGATAGCGAAGTTGGCACCAAACATTGCGGCTCCACAAGGATCACGAGTTATGTACGTTCGAGATTAACGTATCCTTGCGACATGTTGTGCTGACCAATGCCATTCGATTCATATAGCGACTGTACTGATAAAATCATCTCAGCTGGCTTCGTGGACACGCACCATCATGTGTGGCAGACCCTACTCAAAGGCCGCCATGCGAACCAAATGCTGCTGCAATACTTGCCCGAGGGCAATTTTACTTCAAGCATGCACTCACCAGAAGATACCTTCTGGGGTCAACTCGCGGGATGTATGGAGATGATCGACTGCGGCACGACATCAGTGGTCGACTACAGCCATATCAATTACTCCTCCGAGCATAGTAAGAATTTACATACTACTACACATCGATACACTTGCTAAGGAGACGGACAGACGATCAAGTCCTTGCTGCCACTCTGTCATCTGGTATTCGTTCGGTATTCTGCTACTGTCCAACACCAAGGTTGACATCTTGGGCTCCTTTCACCATAGATCCGAACTCTCTTGGTGATCACGTACTGCCCAAATTCGACAAACTTGCTGCTCAATCTCCTTGGGCCAACGGTCGCGTGACGCTGGGCTTCGCATATGACGGCTTTAGATTTCTGCCCAAGGAAGCTCTCGAATCTCTAATGGCCAGGCTGAAAGAGAATCGCGTGCAGCTAATCACCTACCACTACAGCCGTGTTCCCGACCAAGGTACAGGGAGCCAGACAGTTGAGCTTGCCGAAAAGGGCGTCCTGGATGAACGATGGCTAGTCTCGCACGGGGGAAATCCCGATCAGATAGATGCCGACATTTATAAGAAGTTTGGCATGCACGTTTCCAGTACTCCCAGTACAGAACTGCAGATGGCCATGGGAAGTCCAGTCGCAGCTTTCAGAGACGACCTTGGTCAGACATTCGTCCAATCGTGCGGACTGGGTATTGATTGTCACAGCAACAACTCTGCTTTCATGCCCGGAGAAGCACGTATCGGACTGCAGTCTGCTCGAGCATCTCGCGGCGAAGTAAGACCACTGGCCAAGCAAAAGGAATACAACAAGACTGACCTTCTCAAACAGAAATATCTTGCCCAGAAGAAAACTCCAAACTCAACACACTACACTGTCGCTGAGGCTTACAATCTCGCAACGATTCGCGGTGCCCGTGCTGCCAAGATGGGAGACAGAGTCGGCAGTATTGCTGAGGGCAAGCAAGCAGACCTGGTCATATTTTCAGGGACTTCTCCAGGCATGGTCGGCGCAGCACAGCACGATCCAGTGGCCGCGATCATTCTGCATTCCAATCCTAGCGACATTGAGTACGTGATCGTGGACGGCGTGCTGAGGAAGAGTGCCGCTAAATTGGTCAATGTCGATGTCGACGAGAGAGCGCAGGGCCATATCGATCAGCCCGAATTGTCATGGGAGGATATTGCCAGCCAGGTGATCAAGAGGAGGGTAGTTTTGCACAGAAATATTGAGCAGATCGATATGCAGGCTGCTACTGAGGCGCTTATCGATCAATGGGACCTTGACAGGAGCAAGCTTGTCGACGAGCTCTAAGGTCATATCCTGCACTGTTCAGACTGGTCACGTCTCGGAGTCACGGTGACTACATTGACGTTAATACATTTGCCTAACTTCTACTACCTGTATATCGCATACAAGTGATGCTACCGAATTCATGCGGACAGCGTGACTGGGGAGACGTGAGAGACATCAGTCCGACTCCACATATCTCAGTGGCCCTCATTTCATTCGAGTGTTATTTCCTATTTACAGTAGCACATACTTAACGGAGACACTACCACTGCATGCGCTTAATATGACCAAGCTCGCGAACACATCTCACTGGCCTTTGTATTTGGTTTAGTGTTGTTTTCCAATTGCAGTGGCACGTATGTACCGGAAAGACTAACGATATCTCGGCAGCTTTGATTTTCTATTCTAGTATTATTCTCTAATTATAGTAGCACATATGTATCAGAGATGTCAACAATATCTCAATGGCCTTTATGTTATCTCCGTGCTATTACTCGATCTTAGAAGCATACACGTGACAGAGATGGTACCACCATATGCGCATGAGATAGCCAAGCCCACAACGACATCTCAATGGCTAGCTCGTCACATTGGTACACTTCATTGCTAAGAGCCGCCTGAATATTGGTGAAACATCTGCACAAGCAACCAACTGTGTTCGTTTCATTTCATTACACTAACCCAAGTCATTCTTCACGCAATTTCTCACTCGTCGCTTCGTGATATACGCATGTTCATTCATTGCATTGCATTGCATTGCTCCATGTGATTCATTATGCAATGCCTCTCTCTTCGCTTCATCAACCATTTTCATTCATTGCATGGCCCCACGTGATTTTTCTTGCAATGACTCCCTCGTTGTTTTTTCTCATTTTCGCGTATTCATTCATTGCATTGCCCTATGGCATTTCACTTGCATTTTTTTTTCCGGTCGTTTCGTCATCTTCGCATATTGAGAACGGCCACTGCTCACTCGGATACCTGATCCGCTTGAGACTTGCCGTGCTCTTCTCTCAACTATCCAACCATTCGGCGACACGTCTTGCGACAGACGAGTGCGCGATTGCTGCCATGCAGAGTGTGGCATAATCATGCTCAACGAATGCAGAAGATATGGTGTTCGTGCATTCTCGTGCATTCCAAGCACAGCAGTTTCTCAATCTTCCTTGACAATCGCTACCGAAACGACAATTCCGATGATGATGAGACAGTAGACGATCGAAAGCAGCACTGCCCAAGTCAGGGCGTCATCTTTCCTCGACAGACTCATGGCTTTCACATTTCCGTCGCTCTTGTTCGCGATCCAATAGTCGTAGTGGCCACTGTAGTACAAGAAGCACAGCGGCGGAAATGCGAGGATGCGCATGAGGAACCTCTTAGAAAGCCTCTCTTGTAGGAGCAATGTTCGCGGGTCCATCACTTCGCTCGGACGCATGAGCATCCTGCCTTGAGGGTTTGCGGGGTGGAATGGTGCATCGTGGAATCTCGGGAAAGGTCCGGACGCATTCCTTCCCTGGGTGCGCCGATAGTAGTTGTGGTGGCGAGGGAGAAGGTCCCAGCGACGAGAAGCTTCAGCCATCTCGCGATCCGTGAATGCACCTTGGATGTTCGACGTCGGAGAACCGGTAGTGATCAAGGCGCGGAGACTCGTCTGGCTGCTCATAGCTGCGAGGCGGGCGGGTTTACGCGGTGCTTTAGCGCGGCCGTGACGATGAGAGTCTGACACCTGGTAGGAGCGCCGTCCGAGACTCTGGTCAGGACTGTACGTTGCGGCTGGAATTGCTGGACTGTAAGGGCGTGCGCCAAGATCCAGCGCAGCACGACTTTTGTATTCGAGTGGGGACAGTGTGAACTCTTCATCTCGGAACGTGCGGAAAGTGTTTGCACTCTCACTAAACGCAAGACGGCTGCTGCAAATGGTGGTGGGAGTGGCTGCGAGAAGGTTGCGGTTGTCATCTGCTGCGATAGCTTCGTCCATGATGTCTCGGTTAGCAAGTTGCTCCGCCGTGGGCTTTTCGCGATTGAAGACATTCCGTAATCTGCCCAAGGGCATAGGAGCACGCTGCGGCGTCAGCTGTCCAGGAGCGTTCTCAGCGTATATCTGATCTGCGGCCAGTCTGACAGCCTGCGGGTTCTTCTTGCGGATCTCTTCAAGCTCGATGTCGTTGTCGTGAGCCTGCAGGATGGCGCTTTGTCGGCGGTCGCGTAAGCCCCGGAGAATCCCTCGGTCCTTACGGTGTGTTTCTTTTGATACAGTCTGGCCCCCAACAATGCTGGCCATCATGCTCTGCTCGAGGACCTTGTCCTTGTAGATCTTCTTCAACGCCTTTCGAGCTCTTTCGACGTCCTCTTCATTGCTTTCAGCAACCATCAGCGGGCGAGTGTGGGCTACTCCGCACGGCCGATAAGATTGAGTGCCGGCAACTGTGACATCTGACATAGCACTGAGGCGATTATTCTCATCATATGTGCTTGTGTTGGCGTACGATTCCACACTAGGTCGGGGCAGGCCGAGATGGATCTCAGCGCGACTTTCTGATCTGGTGGTCTCCCAGTCACTTTCTCCATCGCTCTGTACAGTGTTGCTCGAGATGTCTCTGTGGGTTGGATCTGCCAGGATCTTACCTCTGGCTCTCTGCGAACTGTGTGAACCAGAAACTGGTGAGTCGCAAAAGATGCTAAAATTCGCACCCGGACGTCTCGATTCTGCTGTGGCTCTTCCTGTTGTAGGTCGCTTGCACGCCGCGCTCGACGCACTGGAAGGCATCGTAGTCGGTGGAATGTCTGGGTGAGGCTGTCTTGGCGTAAGGCCCAGTAGCTGGCCGGTATCTCCATATGTCTGGTCGCTGGTTGGCACCCCAGAAGCCATTACCGACAGCCCCGCGCTCATATGCTCCTGGATTTCCTCTGAGAACTGTCTGAACATCTCTTCTGTGTGCTCTTTTCTCACAGAGCCACTTTCCAGAGCACGAAGGGTCAGCTCATTTTCGAAAGGTGTCTCTCTGGTGTAATCGTATCCCTCAACTATATCGGCAATTGTACTCGCACCAGCAGTACTGCTACGCACCATTTGCCTGTGAAGAAAAACATTTCGTAAGTGTGTTCATAAGTCGGGGCAAGGGAGGTCGAGCTGATACATACGTCGCCTGAGAAGGCACATCGGTCACTCGAAGGTCGAATGGATCCGAGCGCACTCTTGTTGGCACAAGCGACGCCACAGAACTTTCATGACTGCTAGTATCAGCCGGAGCAGCCTCATCGACGTCCCCAAGACGCATGATGTCGCGCCGGGCGCTTTCGGCATCGGTGTACAACGCTCTTGGCCTGCCCATATATTAGCATGAGTCGAAATTGTCGATGCAATGAGTAGACATACATGGCGGCTTGGTCCTCGAAGTAGTTGTCTAAGAGTCCGTCTAGTTCTGCAGGTGTCTCAAAATGTGGAGAACTTAGAATCAGCGAGGCGTGCGGATTGACGAGGTCGAAGGAAGCGCCTATAATCCGTTAATGCTTTAGGGAAGATGGGTACACGTTGGAAACACACGAACCCCTGTAGTGTACTCTCGTAGGATGTTGTAGGTCACCTTACGAATATTGTCAGCAAAGGGTGTGGACAGGAAGCCACATGAGCACTCACCGCTTAAGCCGACTCGGTAGTCTCCGGGCGGAGCGGGAAACTGGTATTTGGAGAGTGAAAAATTGGAAGATTCACCAGTTTGTGTCTTCCTGAGGCCGCCTTCTCTGCGATGCGACTCCGAATGGATCCCGTGGAATGACTCTAGCTTGATGTTCCGAGGCGTGGCGTTGTTCTGAACCACTGAAGGCTTTTTCTGAGCGCTCGACCTCTCAGCGGCAGCGATGTTGGTGGCAACCGATTCTGGTGGCAGTGAAGTCGCTAGAAATCCTGCTTGTCGCTGTTTCTGCATGCACCATTCGTAGTGCTTGTGTGACGATTGCCTTTGAACCTGCCCTCGACCTTGCCCTTGACCTTTGCCACTGCTGCTGCCACAGCCGCCGCCGTCCTCGCCAATGTGCACCACCGCGTGTACCTCCCACAACCCTTGTTCACGACGCGGAAGACGCTTTGCACGCCTCAAACCAAACGTACCTTGATTATAGTCCCAGGCGTTGAAAACTTCGAAGGCTTTGGTGTCCGGTTGCGGCTCGCTGTACGAGCTCGCGAAGTGAGGGGTAGTCGGGGTGATTGTCGGCGAAGACTGCACTGTTGTTGCGCTGGAGGATAACGAAGGTGAGGAGGCGAAGCGAGGTGAGGGTGTTGAAGGTAAAAGAGGAAGCAAAGAAGGAAGAGTATGATGCGACGGGCGCGCAAAGTCGAAAAAAGGTTGCGTCTCACCCTGACAAGTCTTGTCCGCTGCGTCTTGGCTTTTCGGCTCGCTACCAATGAAGATGGCAGTCGGCTTTTTGCGAAGACGCTTCGGAGCAGTGTCGGTGGTGAGTGTTGGTGGTTTAGAGCGTCGTGGCGGGTGAGGAGTGGGAGTGCGTCGTGGATCTGGCGTCGGTGGGCGGGGCACAGGCGGAGTTGCATTAGCGTTCGAAGTGAGGTCAAAATCGAAGTCCGCGAGCAGCGCTGTTTCCGGAGTCGCCATAGTAAATAGTGGAGGGGAAAGAAAGCGGCGTGCGTTCGGGAGTACCCTTCAGCTCACTTGTGTTTGCTGGAGTCTCCTTGACCGGTCGACAGACAATCAAAAAGTAGGCTCGCTAAAAATGCTTGACGAGAACCAGCTTAGAATACCTCGCTCCAACTTCCAAGGCTCCTTGCTGGTATCGCTTTCGAGTGCGCTGTGGCTCTCGAGTACGCTCTGACCAGCGAGATCAGTCTGACGAAATGTCGCTGATGTGTTTGCACTGCGTCGACTGAGAAGAACCCGGGCGGGCAGTTCCACTGGCTCGCCTTGTCTTATACGCGCAGTCGGCCTCTTGGATAGGAAAAGGCTAGATATAAGCCAGTTCTGGTCGCGGATCCAGGTCTGATATCGCGCGGTGTACGAGCCAGCATACATCAATTCTCAGCAGATATCCTTCTGGTATCACGGTGCCATCCCTTCAGCTTAGCACTTGACGCTGACAAGTCGTTGCTTCTTCCCTGGAAAGAGCGTCGTATGATATCTTCCGGTATCAGAGAGCAAGATCTGTATTTCCAGTGTCCGAGAGAAGACGCGTCCGGCTTGTCCAAGTTTTCCCAGTGTGCTTCCAAGTGGCGTTATGAACTGTGGACAGTCTTCCAGGCGCTCATCAGCCCAACATAAAAGGAATCGCCGCTTGACGCGAAGAAAATGGAAAGCATCGCCTAAGACCGTGCCCGTCCATCCGTGAAGAAAGCATGGGACCTAAACACATCACCCAAAGAAAGAACAGTCCAAGCTTCGGGCCACGGCCACCACCCAACTGACCGGTCAGCGCCACATATATGCCAGCACTGTGCGTACCGGGATTATCATGCGCACATGGCTACCGGCATGAAACCAGCAAATGTGCCACCACTGTGGTGGCCAAACACTGAACGAAAGAGAACAGGCACATCGTACCGCTGCAGTTAGGAACACCAATCAAACTTCAAGTCCCCGCCAGAGCCTCAGCCCTCTCCAAATGCCGATACGCGAGACATGCACAGCGCACATAGTTCGACTTTACAATACTACCCTTTATCGTTGCATCTGGACTGAGATACTGGGCATCAAGTCACAAGGTACTCTATAGCCTAACCATGTATAATTGACAGACTCGAATCGAGCCTCTCGAGTCGATGTACTCACTATAATCCAAAATCCCATGTGTGCTACAGTTTTCTCTTATGTTTCGAGATTGTCTTCACATCGCCTCTTGGCCATCCACAGCTCGTGAGCCAATCATACCACTGAAGCGACTTGCCAGCAAGGATACGACTGCAGCAGAAGTTCGGTACTGACGAATCTCACAAAGACCAATCGACGAGCGCATCTAGCATCTCACCTGCTCACAGTGGAGTGTTAGCGTCAGGTAGGGCTGCAGCATGCAGGTCATTCGCGCACAGCTACCGAGGGCGAGATGACTATCGTGCCCGTATTTCTGGTAAGCTGCGTGGCGGTGCCAGCCAATCATGGGCGTGAAGTGCGATTTGATGATGGAGGGTTGTTTGAGGCGAAAGAGAGAATGTCTCAGACGTGCGTCGTTCAGTCGGATTGCTCCCGGCGGCATCGGCAGGTCTCACAATGTGCACCATGTGATTTTTCGAGGTACCTACGTGCTTCCATTGGGCCAATATAGAGGTTCGAGCTTACCAGTAATAACGCCGAAAGGAACATGTTCGCATTGTCCACGAATTTGAGGGTCCGCGCGAACTCTAGATATCACATGTACGCGAGATTAGCCTATATTTCGGTAGTGCCTGTCACATGCAAAGAAGATAGAAACATAGTGTTGTTTGAAATTACTGCTACAGGCGAGATCTTGCCAGATCCGCGTCCTTTCCGAGAACTTGCGAAAAATGAAGTTGTGGAGTGGCCCTACCATCCAATGGTTGGCCCTCACACAAAAGAAGCCCTTAGCCAATTTATCGTAATAACAAATGAGAGATTTGAACAAGAAAGTCAGGTGTGCGTAAGCTACAGTCGCTTGCCTGGAACAAGGATAAACAGACAGCAAAGCGCTGCATCTACCACGGCTATCCAAGCAAGACACATGAGTGCACGCTTGTTGAGGAGTTTCCTATTAGAAAAAAGTTAGCGTGTATTCCTAAATTGCATTCTTGGTTGTGGGCGTACCTCACGAATGGCTCCTTCACCCTCGAGAAGTTCATGAAGGTATACTCGCTGTATCCCGCCAATGCCAGTATAGGATCCAGCATGTATTGGTGAGTTGCTAGTAGGTATACACCCACAGTAAACGGCAGTATCTCCCAGCATCTTGTACTCCGACTAGCGTCTAGGAATATGAGTACGAATGCTGTCCAAAGCGCGCCGAATAGTGCGATCAAGCCTATGATTAGTCGTAACATCATGCTTGGAGCAACAATGTTTCCCAGTGCTTTTGCCCGCAAAAAACCAGGGAACGCATCGCGCTCCATTGCCTGAAACACGTAATCCTTCGCAGCATCGAAAACCTCTGGGTCATCACGGCCCTCTTTTTCGATACTGTTTGTGATATCATTGAGAATGCCTTGAGGGAGAATAATCTCGCGCTCAGCACCTGGCAGAAGGTATGTGTAGAGGATTTTCTCGGCTGAGGCGCGAATGTCGGCACGTGCGACGGTATGATTGGGCGAGCTATTGCTGTTGATCTGAGGAGAGGGCGTCATGGGAGAGTTGCTCTCGCCAGCCATGTAGCTAGGTCGTGGAGGCGCCTCGGATGTAAGATCGCTGCGATTGCTGTGTTGGCTGTTCTTGGGCGAGTGTTTACTGCCATTGTCGTTGCGGAGGAAGGCCGATAGCCCGCCTTCGCTGGAACGGTGTCGGTGTGCGCTGGGACCTTGTTCCGAAGAGACTCTTTCGAAGTTGTCGAGGACCTGGGAAGAGCGCTTACTTCCACCACCCTTTTCAAGCTCTGGTGTACCGATCAAAACCGAGCGGCGTAGTTCGCGGACGTAGTGTCGGCAAAGTGACATGTGCTGCGAGACATCGAGCCTGTTTGTTTGCATCTTGTCAGCCCACAGCATTTCCCAGCGCAGAATCCTCGCCATTGCGCGGGCGCATAGCACGCAGACTGATCATACCAAAAGTCCAAATAGTCCACGCTTCTCTGCACATCGCGCATGTATATGTAGAAAGAGAAGAGATCTACTGGCGCTGTTGTTCGGCGCGACAGCACTTCGAAGAGGTTGGGCAGGCGGCCGCGAGGTCCCATTGAGTCGGGTGTGGGCGTACGCGACGCCATGGTCAGCAGTGATGTATCCCGAGGGTCGCTGTGAATGGTCTTGCGTCGTGTGTTATGCGCGTTGAGAGTAGTCGTGGTGACGGCCGTCTGCTCTCACTCACTGCACGTCCCACGCGGCAGTGAGAGGGATATGGAGATGGGGATGAGCTGGGAACGCCAATTAGCGCGAGAGTTGAGAAGCGGAGGGGCCAGAGCGCGCTGCCGGCACCATTCGCGCGTGCGAACTTTCAGACCTCATTTAACTCATTTAACGATCGGCACTTCTTCGCATACATCATCGCAGTACCTGCGTTTGAGTTCTGATGCAGGTTTGAAACCCTGATGATTATGAGACGGTGCCATACACTTATGCCGCTCACTGTCACTTCACGTAAACCCATACACTATTCCGGCACAACAAACATTGGGTGTCTTGAATGCGCTATTGTTTCGCCGAGACAGTTACAAAGCTTTCTCAGGGATTAATGGCGAGCAAAACCCTTGAGAACCAGCCCCGAGACTATTTATACGCTGCGTTCGCTGTATGTCGAGGACATTGGGCTCACCTTCTTTCTAGTTCTCACTTCGATGAACACGGAGCTCTCATCAACGGTCAGCTGTCAATGCCTGCTTGATGCCATCGAAGATGCCTAAGGCTGCATGGAACACCCTATCAACAAGTCGGTGCTATCTTCGAAAAGCATACATACTGGATCTTCCAACGGTGATGTCGGTGGCTCGGTGCAATCCAGATGGCGAGATATATATCAGGCTGATGGACGCCTCTGTCCTAACAGCTCGTTTGCATCACTTCGTCTGCCTTTTACAGTGCGCGAAGCTTGTACACCGACAGGCCTTTACAAATACCCGCATATGTACATTTGAGATTTAGTTCTCGTCCCAACAGTGACGTTGAGGCTTTTGGGTCTATGCCTGACAGTAGTAGCACAAGCACTGCTCACCTACCCTGGTATAGCTATATAACCATCTTGGTGGCAAGTATGAAGCTTTTGCATCTATGCCCGACAATGATTGTACAGAACACTGCTTAGATACTGGCATGGATATATATCTATCCCAGTAGCAGCCATGGAGTTTTTACATCCATGAATGAAGGTAGTCGCACAAACACCGCTTTTATACTAGCATAAATACAACAGTGTCTCTATGGCAACACGGCGTACACTCTGAAGATCACGCGCGATAGCAACAGCAGAGAAAGGCCGGATTTATGGCAGACTTGTGTCCGTGAAAGACCTCGCTATCTACGAAGGACCAACAGCAATATCGTCGCTTGTGCTGACCGTAGCCGAAGGTAGTCTAGATGCAAAGCGAATGCCGCCCCAATAAGACCTAGACAGCAGCGTATTGAGGAAACTCCCTTCTGTTAATAACTACAGCTTCCGCAGTGCTGGTGTGCCATTGACTACCTACTGCGGTGAGCGCGTTACGGCAACGATGTCTCATTGCCAGATACTATTGTTTTGTGACCATAGCAGAACAGCGGTAGAGGAACACGTCTATGGGACGCATCCAGATTCCAGACCCTCGCGCCAACACTGTATGATGTGATGTGGAGTTTCGCGCTAGACAGCACGGATATACGAGGTTTATTGGAAGATAAGCGACACAATTTCGTTGTTGTTGACCGCCCGCATTGCGTTTACAACCATGCATACCGTGCTTCTAGCCACATACGGCCAAGTCAGGCACACCGGTACCTTCGTGTTGTGTTGTGTGCTGGAAGGGTGCCCGGTGATCAATTTTGCGTGTGTTCCCCTCTTCAATATTGCGCCTCTCGCGCATTCATGATATTAGGTGTGGTGCAAACGCAGCACTAGAGCCCGAGCATATTGCTCAAGCCGAGTCGCCCGCACACATGTGCACCATTGTTCACAAATATCGACAGCATGTAAGCGCATTGTGTCATCAGTCCGGCTAAAGCCGAAAAAGCTTTCTCAGCCCTCTTCTATTCGACGTCGGTGAAGACGGAACAACAAGTTTTCGAGGCGTCGATGATGACAGCTGAGAACCTTCAAGCCTTCGACCAGTTGTGACCTTACCGGGACGTGCACCGATTACTGTCCATGCTCATGCAATACGATTCTCGACAGCATTGTCAGCATCAGAACCGATCTCACCCAGCCAGTAGGAGAATTGCGCTACGCAAAGTGCATGCATGCCGGGTTATTGCTCCTGCGCGGGTTGGTCGCAAATTGCTTGATCGGCGGCCTTGATAACACCCGCTCGCCATTGAAAGAGGCCAAAGACTCTCAAGAGATTCTGAGTATGCATCGAATTCAAGGTGTCACCTCGCAGCATGAGCCTAAACTGCACACTTGACGACTTCGAATACTTCCTCTTGGGAGGGTTGCATTGTAAGGTCGGCGTGATGCGATCAAGCGAGATCGCCCCATTAATAGAAGCGGACAGATCCGCGCGCCCACGGTTGCTAACCAAACACGAGCAAGCGTATGATGAGAAGGCTTCTTCAAAGCAACCTCACCTCCACGCTCGGCCGGTGGTCCCGAATGCGCCATAGTGCTGCTGCGCCGCTCGTATACATTTTGAAAATACATCACCGTCGAGAATGATGCCGATTGGCTACCTGATGCTGACAGGGCGTCCGACCACGCTCGGTAAGGTGTAAGCCACAGCTGTGCAGCCGTTCTTGGAATACGCCTCGCACTGCACTCTGCTATACACGCTATCGGCTCGTGTTGACAGCCTACCGAGAAGGAATAGAGTGTCGTTGAGCCATCTCGTACCTTCTGACGTCGATTCACTGCTGTGATTAGCAACATCCTCGTGATGATTTGACACCCACCCACCAGTCTGGTGGACTATCGATGGCGGACGAGCTTGTATATTAGGCACCACATCCCACGCTGTAGGCTGACCATCCCCATCTTTCATCTGCATCTCACAAGCTCACACCATTTCCTACATTCGCATTTCTGGACTACATTCGCTTAGAGATCCAGACCACCATCACTTTGTTTTGATACTCGAATCGCATCCTATCTTGTGCTTTCCGTCTCTTTCCTCGTAACGACTAAGACAACACTATCGCTCTAATCCACGGAATACCGATTCGACTATCCAACATGCTTCGCACCTTGGCATTTATCGCGGCAGTCGGCGGCGCTTCTGCTCTACCTGGCGGATATGGAGAGCCCGCAGCCTACCCCCATCACCCACCTGGATACGCATCATGGGGCACCGGCTCTAACACTGCTACCTGGAGCTCGACGGCATCTACAGCACACCCCACTATTACCGACTCGAGCATCAGCAGCTCGGCCACTCCCTCAACTTACCCAAGTTCTTCGAGTAGCAGCTCGTCTGTTTGGTCTCACAGCTCTGCTGTGTCTTCTTCGACATGGCCTTCTAGCAGCTCGTCTCACAGTGTGCCAGTACTGCCGACAGGCGGATATACCCACTCTACTTGGTCATCGTCTTCTCACTCGACCATCGTGGACTCTAGCTGGAGCAAACCGCCCGTCTATTCTACTGGAGGACACAGCAAGCCCCCAATTCATCCCACGGAACCTCACAGCAAGCCTCCAGCTCATCCCACTGAGCCTCACGGCAAACCACCAGTTTATCCCACTGAGCCTCACGGTAAGCCTCCAGTCTACCCCACTGGTGCTCCTCACCCAACTGGTGGCTGGCCCACTGGCGTTAAGCCTCAACCGCCAAAGAAGCACACCGAGACTGCTACAACATACACCACTGTCACGACCTGCCCCGTGACTATCACCAGCGGTACCCACACCACGACTAGCGTCGCCACCAGCACTATTACTGTGACATCGTGCAAGCACGGCTGTGAGCCGGCAAAGCCTACAACCACCCGCATCCCAGGCGACACAACCTCGGTCATCTACTCTACCAGCACCTACCCGATCACCAAGACTCTGACCCAGTTCGTGCCTCACAGCTCGCCTGTCTTCACACAGAGTGGCACCACCTACTACAGCACCTCGCTGTCCACTACTCACGTCCTGACTACGTACACCACAACAGAGGTTCACAGCATTACTGGAGTTCCAACCCCCAGCAAGCCTGTCAAGCCTGTCATTCCTACTACTCCTGCTGAGCACATTCCTGTGGTCCCTGTACAAGAGCCTACCAAGTGCCCGATCTCGTACATTACTTTCACTGAGACTGTGTACACTGGCATGCCACCCAAGCCTACCTCCGGCTCTGGCTCCGGCTCCAACTCAGGTTCCAACTCAGGCTCCTGCACCACTGAGACCGCCACCATCACTCTTGGTAACGGTCAGACTACGACTGTAGTTGTCACTTACACTGCTACCCACACGCCGACTGGTCACGGCCATGGATCTAACCCGCCATTCCCCACTGGCACTGGCAACAACCACGGCCCCCACCCTCCATTCCCCACTGGTACTGGCAGTGGCTATGGTTCAGGCCCAAAGCCGACTGGTGGCAACGTGCCTAGCGGTCACGTGAAGCCCACCAGTGGCGAGGCCAAGCCAACTGGCTATGCTCATGACAATAAGCCTGAGTGGAGCTGGCCATCCAAGCACGGCTCCCACGGCTGGTGAACGACTAGCATGGAGTATGCTAGATGAAGACGATGATATTTGACACTTTGGTTTTGATTTTTGATAATGGCGCGAACGGTGTACATACTCGGTCCAGCCGATTCGACACGATCCTTGAACGAAACTATAGACATAAATGGCGGTGATTTGAGCGAATATCTTTTGAATATTTTTGGTATATTGATACTTATTGTTTGGACATGAAATTGAATATGATTGCATTGACCATACTACATTGGCATCATTGCTGCTTATTTCCTCCTCTTTTCAAGCCTTTTATAACAAGCTTGTATACAAGTGCATATCCTGTATGTGTCGATCACGTGATATCATTCACGCATACTCACAGCTCAAGCCATTTTATCAATATCATCTCAACAGCTTTTAGCGCATCATGGTCTGCGCTCGACAGTATGAGCACACTACGTGCCGGAAAAGCATTGAATTCGAACATCATCTCGACGATAAAGGTGGTCGAGGTTTTGCTTGCGCTTGGTGGTACCAGAGCATCGAATGACGCAAAGATTTCGAAGACCAGACAGTATCTCAGCAGTAAGCACAATATTCTTTTGGATCTATGTCTAGCAGGATTTGTATATCCAGATGTCAAGGTACGAGATAAACCCTGGCGATATCTCAACGATAGTCTTGGTTGAGTCAAAGACTGCATCTGTCGATATTCGCTAGCTGATGATATCGGTACACGTGGATTCACGGGCTGCAAGTGTATATAGTCTTAGGAAGTATCACAACAGACGACCTGAGATGTTGCTAGTATGTATAGTTACTGACCAGATACGAGCGGCTGCAAACTTCTGTGCGCCTCACAATTCACTCGGCCAGTCGGCTACAGAACATGCGCTACCGCAAGCGCTAATGACTTAGGGTCCAGCTCGGCTTGGGAAATCTCCATCTGTGATCTGGAGAATGGAAATATTGGAAGTCTGGTGAGAAACGCTTCCAACCTTTTATTTCCACAACCACAGTCACCATGAACGCCTCGCAATATCTCAAAAACCACGGCTGGCAAGGCACTGGACACTCCCTGGACGGCAATGGTCGCGGCCTCAAGAAGCCTCTTCTTGTCAGCAAAAAAGTCGACGTCCTCGGTGTCGGTCTGAACAAACACGCCGCTGTCAGCGATCAATGGTGGTTAAGAGCATACGATCAAGGACTGCAAACTCTCGGAACTGGTAAAGAGAGTGCTCTCGCACAAGCACAGAAGCATGGCGTAAACAGAGGTGGACTATATGGGCGGTTCGTGAAGGGCGAAGGCATGCCTGGCAGTCTTGGGCAAACGATCTTGCCTTCGAGCACACCTGCTGAGGTCAAGGTGGCTTCCAACACTTCCGACAACGGCATGCTCCCTACGCCCCAAGACTCAGATGCTCAGGAAGAGAAGGCGGACCGCAAGCGCAAACGCTTAGACAAATCTGAAGAGAAGAAGTCGAAGAAAAAGACGGACAGCAGCAAGGAGAAGACATCTGGCACAGCCTCTGACGATAAGGCTGCAAAGAAGGCAAAGAAAGAAGCAAAGAAGGCTGCGAAGGGCAACAAATCTGGAACGACTACCGCGGATGCTTCTAGCGCAGAGGATGAGCTTGACTCGGAGAAGCGAGCACTATACACCAAGCGTGCCGCAGAGAAGGGTATCTCGCTTGAAACTTACATCAAGCGAAGACAAGAGAAATACGCTGCTAAGAAGGATGAGAAGCGGAAATGAGAAATTACACCGTCCGAGCCAGAGGAGGCCATGGCAGCACTAGTCAGGTGCATTCTTCGATCATACACCAGCTTCCGAGTCTCTGATCATCGTCGCACAAGCCGGAGGTCGAAATCATACCCATGAGACAAACATTATAGCTGCACAAGGCAGAGCGACCTGAGACTGTCCGACAACCTTGGTACAAGAGACGACACAATACATGCCTGCGATTGCGCGCAAGAAGCTAAAATGCAAATGGAAGGCCCGTTGATGCTGTAGCAAGCCCTGCGTGGCGTGCTATGCGCCATGTTCTCGAGGGAGGCACTGAAACTGCTTATCAGTGCAGTAAAGGCACTGAAAGTCGAAGTTGTCAACGGAGTCAACGAGCTCAAATCCCAAAGTCCAATAGGGACCATACATTATAGAGTCAGGCTAAGGATGGCCAATTGAGGCACATTCATAACAGCCCGAACTTTCTCCAACTAAGAGTTGGAACTAAAGTATCCAAACAATTCAATAATATTTTGTCGCAAATCCGCACTTGGTACACTGTTGGTATGGTGAACAAAGCTAATGAGTGTTTGCTGTATACATGAATTCTGTTTTAGATTCGCGGCCATCCTGAATATGCACTCCCTGCCATACATTAAACGAGCGTGCTAAGTCTCCCACATCAACTTGGCATCCAAGTCAAGGCGTTGATCTATCCTGACACTCAATAAAGACCCCAGTGACCAACAGCGTATGCCAAGGCCTTGAGAGCATCAAAATTGAAGGTATCAAAGTTTGGATGATTCATATCGAGAAGGTCAGCGAACTTTGCCATGGGATAATCGTAGTAGTTCCTTCCTGTCGTGAGGTCCAAGGGTCGGGAAACGAAATGGGGCACCAGCCGCATGGGATGCCACATACTGACAGCGAAGTTTTCGCGTCCCTTCGGGGGGCTTGTTCGGGATTTGATCATCCAAGCTAATTGTATCGCCGCTGGTCCTATCGGATCTGAGGCGCAGAGCGCCGGGTCATCCAAAGTGTCATTGAGGATGACTTCGATGTTGCGGAAGACTGCGACCTCGCGGTGGATTTTCGTGAGCCAGTCCTCGGTATTTGCTTGGATGTGAATTCCACCTGCTCTTGGTTCGAGGTGATAGATCAGGTCGAGCCAATACCGATCGTTGGGGTGGAGGTGATGTTGCTGTGTTGCGGCGTGCAATGACCCAAACTGCTCGCGGAACGACCTGATGTGCTCGAGAGGGCAAATGTTGGTCTCAACTACCATTTGGAACGTGTTCAGCGCGAAGAAGCCGGCCATACACTCCGCGCGCACCTGCTTGCTGATAGCTGTGATGAGTGGAGCAACAAGGTTTTGCAGCTGCAGAGGATGTGGTCTGAACACAATGTAATCGAAGATCATCATGCGAAGCTCGGGTGGGAGATCGGGAAGGCGAAATGACGGACCCTCGTGCTTGATTTTCCCAGCGCACGTCTCTTCGTATATGCTTTCGCGCGCGAGGCGCTCAGCTTGCTTGAGCATCTCTTCGAAGTTCTTGGGCGAAGTGGTAGCTCTTGCACTTTTCCGCTTTGGCTTTCGTCTTGGTTCAACCATCATTGACTTCTTCTAAATGCCCTTCCTCGTCATACTCCTGTTCTGCGCTGTCCGTTCGTCGGAGTTCCTGGGCGTCGCGCCGCCTGGGATGCGTTGAAATCTTTGCTTGGCAACGAACATCTCGCTGGGTGTCCTTGGTGAATTCGTGACTAAAGATGGATGAGATAGGCTGGGTTGGATTCTCAGAGGCTAGATGTTGCACGCATGGGATGTTGTTGGTGTGATGATGCTTGCATGCATTCACGCTTCAGAACAATGCTTGGAAGTCCGCGATGCACCTGCCTTCACCTCGTCAGCGTCTTAGGAAGGGGAGGATTCTTCCAGAGCAGGAGCTTATGGATGAGGTAGTTTTGTTGACTGAGGTACATGTACACGGGTCGCCTCAAACTACTGGTGTGTACCCAACCTAACGCAAATCACTCAATGCCACAGAGTGTTCCTTTATGATGTGCCATTAGACCTGCATGGCTGCATGATATTATTACATTCATTCAATATGCCTGAACACCACTAATTCCTGATCATGCAAGACTACCTGAACTTGCTGACAATGACCGCAATGATCAAAAGGACCAGCACTGTGATAATCGCAATTGTGACAATCTTGTTTGTGGCCATCCTAGTAACCCGTCAGCATAATTCATTCGCCCATGTCACCACAGACTAGGTAAATACCTTCGCGCCATGCCTCTCAGCGTCTTGTTGCTCCTGTCGGTGTAGCCCTCGCTCTCAAGCAGGGTACCTCTTGTGTGCTCAATGGTCTCCCGCTGTGCTGCGAGGTCTGAGAGAGTGTTGCGACCAATATCTTCTGTCTCGAGCGCAATGCGCTGACTCTCTCGTAGCCTGCCGCTGCTCCTCTCCAGCCTGTCCGTGCCGCTCAAAAGCTGCTGCCTCTGCTCCAACTGGTCGTCCCTCGAGGGGTCATCTGTGTAACGCTTGCCGAACAGCGCTGACTTGTCGTTCTGCAGGCTCTTCAGCTTGCGCTTTGCCGCATCGACATCGCTCTCGTAGTTCCGGAAGCGCTGGTTGACTTTGACTTTGAGGTTCTGTGGTATGTTCGACTTCTCCAATCGCATGGAGCCGAGGATCTCGTCCGCCTCCTCGAGCGCGCGCTCAGCCTGGCTGATGGCCGCTTTCCTGGGCTCGCCTGACAGTTCGGGGATCTGGTCGAGTTTCTGGTTGAGGTCGGCTTGGACCAGCTTCAGCTCAGCTTCGTAGCTGCCGAAGCGCTCGGAGCCAGCATCGGTGTCCATGGTGGTGATGAGGCGGTGTTGCTTTCACGGAAGGTCGCAAGAGGTCGTAAGGAGTGGCAGGGCGCAGAGATTATGTTTTTCGAATCGGGGTAATGGCTGTGATTTATGTCGGTGAGATGATGTGTTGTAAGCGCAGTTCTCTTCTTCAGTGTAGAGTTGTTGTCGGTGCCTGGGGATGGTTGCGCGATCTCCATCGTCACGCTGGGCAGCGCCTTCTTGCCCGTTCCAGCCTAGCCTAGACCGAGGTCTGTCACTCCCGCTGGGATGGGATTGAAGCCAGACATTTAATGCCGTCTCGTACTACCTACGCTTCAATTATACAAAAGCTAATATCTAGCAGTATACATGTGGTCTTATCAAATCACATATTATCGTTTTATCATTGCTGAAGACGAACATCTTCAATGATGGCACAGTCCCACTCCTCGGCAAGGCTAGGGCGATCGGGCCGTTGCTGCCGTAAATAAACATCGTGCCATCATCGACTAGAGAGCATGCAGCAGCAGGCGCAGGAACGCACGTTGAGGCCAGTCTGGCCATTTTGTCCTTGAGCCGTCCATCTACTTCTGACCTCACTGCACATCAATACTTTGTTTGCTAGCACGGTTTGGCGCCGTTATTGAGGTTGTTTGGAGGCAAAAAGAGAGCACCCAAAGCTCAACCCACCATGGCGCCCACCCGTGAACCTCGACGCAAGGTCGCCATCATTGGCAGTGGATGTGCTGGTCTCGGTGCAGCATGGGCTCTCAGGAACACTGACTATGAAGTACATCTCTTCGAAAAGTCGCCCAAATTGGGTGGGCACACCAACACGCAGCCGTTCAAAGCAGGCGGAACTACCGTGCAGGTCGACACTGGCTTCATCGTTATGAATACTGCAACATATCCCAACTTCATCCGGTTTCTCAAAGAAGTCGGCGTCGATCCTGTAGAGACCGAGATGACCTTTGGTGTTTCACGCGACAACGGTGCATTTGAGTGGTCTGGAGAGGGCCAAGGCATCTTTGCCCAGCGACGGAACTTGTTCAGACTTCGACACTGGCGTATGATCTTCGACATTATACGCTTCAACCAATTTGCATTAGATCTATTAGTAGACGACGACGACGAGGATGGCGTGGCACGGCTCGCATCATCTGTTGAGAACAGAAAACAGCTTCGCGACCTGACCATCGGCCAGTACTTGGACAAAGAAGGCTACTCACAGTCATTCAGGGACGACTACTTGATCCCAATGACAGCTGCAGTCTGGAGCACATCTCCTGACAAGACCAGTCTAGAATTCCCAGCGCATACACTTATCCGATTCATGTGGAACCACCACTTGTTATCGACACTGGCGGCCCGACCACCGTGGCTTACCATTGCTGGAGGATCACAACGGTACGTTGACGCCATAGTCAAAGGCTACCCAGCTGGCAGACTGCACATCCACACTTCATGCGAGGTCGCCAATATCGTGCGGCCATCAGCAGCGGGAGATGCTGAAGTTAGTCTCTCATGGATCGACCATGAGTCCGGCTTCATTGAAGGCGATGTCTTTCATCATGTTGTACTGGCAACTCACGGCGATGATGTACTACCATTACTCGCGAAGCAACCCACGCAAAATGACACCACGGATAGCACAGAGCGCACCATCAAGTCTTCTTCGTATTCTCAGTATGTTTCGATAAAAGAATTTGAGGTGTTCTCTGCCTTCCAAACTACAGAGAACGTGTGCTATCTCCACTCAGACTTGAGCTTAATGCCACGACGCCGCGCTACATGGACTGCCTGGAACTACCTCACACACTCCGCGCCCTCCAAGCTTTCCAACCCGGCTGGTGTCAGCTTGACTTACTGCATGAACATCTTGCAACACTTGCCAGAAAGCCAGCTTGGTCCGGTACTGGTCACAATGAACCCGCAACATGCGCCAGATCCTGCGCTTACTCAAGGCAAATTTATATACCGCCACCCGCTATACACCGTGGAGGCTGTGCGTGCACAGAAGCGACTCGATTCTCTTCAGAACACTCGCGGTGTGAGTTACTGCGGTGCGTGGACGAAGTATGGCTTCCATGAAGACGGCTTCAGCAGCGGACTGAAGGTTGCCATTGATCACTTGGGTGCCGAGCTGCCCTTCGACTTTGTAGACTCTACATACTCCAGAGGACACAAGCCAGTATTGGGATGGAAGGACTATGTGGTCAGGCTGATAATTATGATGGCGATGTTATGGTTCCCTGTCATCGAATTCTTCCTTGGGCTTCCCGTGGTCAGGACAGTGGTCCCATTGGCCGAGGCTCTTGGTTCACGAGTGCTTGATGTGGCCGAGTCCGTGGGCTTGCTGAAGGATCCAGTTGTGAAGATGAAGGTCGGATAAAGCGACGGTAAGAGATTGACATTCCTTGTTCATAGATTCATAGAACGCCCATTACCATGAGTCTTGATATGGCACTGTCCCAAAATACTCTCGCAATCTGCAATGCGTCAATGCGCTCTTTAATGTCAGTCTTGGAGTCCTCGTGTAGATACAGTATGTAAACTTGAAGCGCAAAAAGTGGCTTCCCCAGAACTCCCTACGGCCACAACTTCAGGAGCGCGTTCTCTTCTTCACAACCCTGCACTCGCCGATCAACAAACTACACATCTTCAATGACATGATAAAAACCAAAAAATGATGCTCCCTCCAGTCGATTCAACGACTCTGTCTGCCAACCCGAAGTTCGAGACGTTATATCGGGATCTGTGCGCCAATAAACTCAACCCCGACGGCTCTTCTGTGCTTGATGCTAAAGTGCAGAAAGAGCGCGACATCTTTGCGACAGTAAGTGGCGAATATCATTCTTTGTATTACAAAAAGCGGTCTCTCCATGATTGGGTTTCTACAATCCAATCCTTGCAAAAACAGCGCATCTCGAGTATCTGGACTTATTGTTGACACCTAGTGTACAGGACTTACAAATCGCCAGACTAGAGGGAGCGAAACGCAACTTGATCAGGTCTGAGCTCCGAGTCATCAGCTCCGAAAGCACATCACTACCAGATGATGTAAGTTCATAATACTAGACGCGCCAAAGAAGATCTAATCTGACAATTGCAGCTCCAAGAGCTTGTGGCCATAGCAGCCGCCACTCTCGATGGCCGTGTGCCTGAAGATGACCTGGATCTGGTCCAGGAATACGTTGACATGCTCGTCGTGAGTCTTCCACCCCGTTTTCTGCTGCGTGGCCCGCGCTCATTCACATACAGGACAACCCGTCTCGCGTCGCAGCGGCGGTCGAGCAGAATTTGAATCGCAATGCGACTGCGCTCGCCCAAGTCACATCTCCTAACACAAAAGTTGGGCCCACAAAGACTCCCGAGACTCTCGCCGAGCTCAGTAAATCAGTCGCTGCTTATAAGACTGACCTTGCGGCCACCCGTATTGACATCACCCAGGAAACCGGAAAGGTACATGAACTTTACAGACAGGTCCTGGCGAACAGCATACGGCTTCTAGAGCAGGAAATCCATGGCTCCGTCTCACGTGCTTCGAAAGCTAAGGCCGACTATCTCGCCGTCGTAGCTGAGGGCATGGCCAAGAAGCTTGGTATTCAGCACCAGCAGCTGCTTTCACAAGTATACTCCAATGACGTGCAGGAAGTGCTACAAGAGCGATCAGAGGAGCTGTCGAGAGAAGACAGAAGTATTCGGCGGAAGCTAGACCAAGCTCAAGAAAAGCTCCAGCAATATCGCGCAGCTAGAGGCATGGAGGGCATGGCCAACGAGTACGCCGAGATTCTGAGTGAGACGGCCAGAGTCCGCGAAGAGATTACAAGGCTCGAGTCGCGTCAGACGTCTTCGTGAAAGTCTATCACCCGGCATGCTTTTGTCTAAAACCTTAGCGTATCTTGTAACTTTTGTCAGCCGTAAGCCTCACATGTAACATCACGGCTCACTTCGGCTGAACCACATTCTACTCCTCATATGAGTCCTGCTTCGTAATTGCATCTCCTCATTGATAAAGCTCGAGGCTTCGCATTGAACATTGCCACTGTGTAAAATCCTGATCCCAATCTATACTTACAAGATGGCCGATGTTCTTCCCCAGATGCGCCACTTCCTCAAAGAGGGCCCCATAACCAAAACAGTAGATAAATCATGCGAGCTCCCGCCGCCAGAACAATCGATACTAACACCGCCACAGACCCTAGCAAAAACATACGAGCCCTTCTACCGCAAATGGATGCTCTCGGTAGAGGTCATCTCCGCGGTGCAGCACTCGCCAACTCACACGCAAATGGCTTTCCAGTTTCGAGTGCTGCCTGAATATCTCAACCCGGGTGGCACTCTGCACGGAGCCGGCCAAAGCCTCTTCTTTGATGCGTGTACGACAATGCTGTTAGGACCAATCGCTCGTCCGCCGGAGTTCTGGACGACGTATGGGACTTCGCGCTCGTTGAATGTGGTGTACTTCCGTCCAGCTTTTGAGGGAGATTTGTTGACTCTGGAGTGCGAGGTCTGATCCATGCATGAGTTTGAGGTTAGGGTGTTTAGTGCTAATGATCTTAGCAGACGGTCAATGTTTCGAAACGCCTGGCGTTGCTACGAGGGGTGCTGAAAAGGCAGGATGGAGCTCTTGTTTCGTCGTGCGAACATCAGATGTACAACGTCGATGCTGATGCTGTGAAGTTATGAATCCACATTGATTGTGAATGCATCAAACTTTTCATGTGCATTATATACTTCAATCTAATGCTTCTACGCGAAAGGACTAGTATCCAAATTTTGAAAGTGTTCACAGACTTATGATCAAGTACTTGTGTATATATCCGCTCTTACCCAAGGCGGTCCTGGTTGAGAGCAGCTTCATAGGAAAAGAAAGCATCACTAAGAGATAAAAAGGCCGAATTCTGCTAGACGAAGTCAGACCGCCTAGATCGATCAAATCGTTGAGTAGAACCCGTGATTCGGGCCACGACGATCTAGCCGTGAATCTTCCGTCTGGATATGACGTTCAATACTCACATTCGAGTCGTTGCACTTCCCGAATGCGGGTGGCTATCATGCAGATCATTGCACTATATCAGGAGCTTTCTATCAACAAAAACGTGCACGGAGGTGGGTGCAGGATCATGCGATGGCCGCATGATAAGTAAAAGAGCCTAAGCCCCGGCAGTGAGGAGCTCGAAGAATACCAACACTCAGCAAGCAAAGAAACGTCCACCACATCATGTCAGATCCCGCACCAGTTACTCAAGATGTGAAAGAGTTGGTCAGGAAGACCTGGTGCGAAGGGCCATTGGTCCTGAAGGTTAGCAAACCCCTTTAATCACTCGCATCGAGTATGTCTCGTACGAAAGTGCGCTGCAACATCATTGGGAAGATGCTTATGTCTGTCCTGCAGGTCAAGAAAGAGGGACCTCAATTCCATACTCTCTGGCACGATACATGCACTGTGGAGTCGGCCACCGTTACTGGCAACCATGTCAAGATGAACTTCAGATTCCAAGTGCTATACGAGTACTGTAACCCTGCACGTCTGCTGCACGGTGCTGCCCAAGCTGTCTTCTATGATGTTTGCATGGCCTATCTTCCTCTCCCTTTAAGGAAACCCGGATTCTGGGAAGAATTGGGCTTCACTCGTAATCTCAACGTGAATTTCCTCAGAACCGCCAAATTGGGGGAGTTTGTTCTTTTAGACCTGGAGGTGACTTGCGGTCTCTTATTCGTGCCGGAGCTGCTGGCTGACGTTCGAACCAGGTCACGCAAATCGGAAAGAATATGTGCTACCTGCAAGGCTCAATGAAACGAGAGCGCGATGGCGCTCTGATCAGCACTTGTGAGCAGAACAAGTTCAACACTGGAGGAGGCAATATGATGGCGAAGTTGTAGGTCGTACATAGCATGTGACTGGAGGAAGGGCAACAGGACTGCATTTCCCATTAACGATCTATGCATTTGTCTTCATCGCAATCAATGTATATCCAGCGTCTTGTACAATTCCAACGAGATACCATTTCAAATAATCATCCAGAGCTTTGCCGTACTATTACATCGGTGTTCGACTCTTTTGTCCACCTCAAAAGTCCGTCACTCTACCGTTGTAGCTCCAATCACTCGTCTCACCCCATCTTAGTGGGTTGTTCTTTGGTCCTCCTACTTCTCCAGTCTCGGGGTTGACATCGCCCTCGAACTCAGGCTTTGCGCCTCGTCGTACGTTCGGATGCAGCTCTTCTCCATCGCCATTCGCAGCAACTCTGGCACGCTCTTTCAGCTGTGCGAGCATATCAGTTGCGGCTTCCGAGCGCGTAGGCTCAGTAACGTTGCCGTTCTCATCGACGACTGGGTTCTTGGTTGGCGGCGCGGTGTCGGTGGCGGAAGTGCTTGATCGCGGAGTGCTGAAAGCACCGGTAGATTGTTCTTGTAGCCTCTCAAAGATCTCTTGCTCCTCTTTGGGGAGGCGTGGTGGCGCGGGCTGGGGTGTCCATGCTGCTCGGCTCGCTTGGGCGGTAGAGAATGGGCGGCGGAAAAAGCCTGGGCGCACGGCGCGGACGGCTCTGGTGACAGGGTGCATGATATTGGTTTTGGGTTGGCGTCGTGGTAGAAGTGTTGCGCCAAGGTGGAGTTCTGAGAGAAGAAGGATGAATGGCAAAGGACATTCCAAACCATTGATCTAATCAAGAATGTCATAAGGACGGCCAGACCCTTGCCCTAAACGCCGCGCATATCCGACTTGACCCGCAGCTTGGATACAGCATCCAGCATGCGTCTTGCTACACCAACTCAACTTAGTCACTTCTTATTTGTATTGTGAAGTAATGCATATTGTCACAATCCTTAATGGTCTGGCTACTCGCTGACTTTACACCGCTTGTCCGTGAATTGGGGAAGCCTGCTGCTGACACAGTCAGCTATGTGCGTTGGGAAGTATTCAACTGCCATTGAGATGACATCAAAGATATAGAAAACTGTTAGCAGTACCCCTAGTGGTGTCCGCAGCTATTCATATTGTACCACTCAGGAGCGTTCGTAAGACATAGTACACACATGCCTTACTGTAGCAGATATTATCAAGCAACGCAGTAACACACGGCATCGCTACATCCTTAAATGTATGCTCAAGACGATCTACGAAAACCACAACCCCTGCTTCTCAATCTCCATAGCCGCCTTAGTACCATCCAGCCTCTCCACTTGTCTTGCTACCTCTGCGAACCGCGGCCATCTCTCCGGCATACCCTTCTCCAGGTCAACGTGCTTCGCCCATCTCCAGAACAAATACACCAAAACATCGACGACCGTAAACTTTCCGCCGACCGCATGTCCGCTCTTCCCAACAGAAGCCTCATTAGCAACTAATCTCGCCTCAATATGCTCGTAATGTCCTTCAATCGTCGACCTCGCTTTCGCCTTGATCCCAGCATGCGCGGCTTCATCGTCGCTGAACTTGCCAGGCCGCCACAGAGCAGTGAACGCCTGGGAGTGTATAGTACCTGACAGCCATGATATCCACTCGTACGCTTTCGCGCGCTGCATGGCGTCGCTGGGAAGCCAGCCGTGCCTGCCATTCTCGTCGGCCAGAGCAGCAATGTAAGTGAGAATCCCCGTCATCTCGACGATCACCGTGCCATCGATTTGCAGCGCTGGGATGAGTCCCTCAGGGTTGATCTCGGAAAGGTATTCGGCTCGAGTCATTGTATTTTCTTTGGGCGTGAGGCCGTTGACTGTCGTATCAATCCCCATCAGGACCTCAGTGAGAGGAGCGCCCAATTCGCGGAGGAGGATATGCGGAACGCGAGAGCAAGCGCCATCTGCACGATAGAGTGTCAGAGATGGGAAGGAGGCCATTGCTGCCAGAGTTTTTATGTGTCAAGGTGTTCGTGTTGATGGATATATAGTCCGCGAGATACTTGCAAGCAGTTGAGTGATAAGCATTTCCTCGTCGAGCAGATGTGAGCGTTCTTATGCACTCTCATCACATGCAATGCTCGCAACCTACGCTTTACAAATCGTTCGTTGTATGCCATTAATCGTGTGACCCATGCTCGCCATGATCAAACAGAGGCGCCCTTCCTTGCAGGCTTGGCGGCTTCGGCGGAGGAACATCTCCCCATCTTCGCGTTTTCGGCCTTCGATGTTGGTAAGATCGTCATTGTTCAGTAACAAAAGCTCGCCCCGCTCACCGAAAAACATCAGCCGCACCCTACCACCCATCCAACAGGAAGATTGTCTAGCCGTGTGGGGTTCCAGTGAGATTGATAGGCACTAAAGACAGCATCTTCATGGTCGGCACACTTATTTGTTTTCACATAGCATGTGATACTAGTGCACAGCAAAAACCAATGAGTTACGACCACAACGGCGCAGGAACTTGGATCTTTCTCAAAATCTGATGTTCATTTCGTAATGCTTGATCGTAATCTAAAAAGGTCATGTGAGAGATGCGAGGCATGGAAGCGTTGTTTACAACACTCCTCTCTACTCCTCCATTCGGCCTTCCATGAGCTCGGGGACGTCTTCCTCTTCCTCATCGCCTTCGACAACAGTAGCCTGAAGTTCCATACCAGGCACGAAATGCCTTGCAGGACGAGGCCAAACACGCTTGTACAAGCTGAGAGCCACAGCGTCCATGGGATTGATCTTGCCATCGAAGGTCGCCTTGAAGTAACCGTGCGTTCCCAGGGTCTCCTTGATCCAGCCCTGCCTGCCGCGGCGAGTCCAAAGCTGGATGGCCTTGAAGTACTCGACGTCTTCGTTGTTGAAGAACATGTAACGGATGGTGACGACCTTCTTGTTGATCTTGTAAGGGTGGCCAGTGAGGATGACACGCTTGGCGACGATGCGCGAGGTCGATGGAGCGAGCAGGGTACCGGTGGCGACGAGCTCGAGAGTGGGCTTTTGCATGGCGTTGGCCAGATCCGAGACCGCGTCGTTTTCGGACGAACCTTGGACCGTTGGCAGGAAGTAGAGACAGGGAATGCTGCCCCAACCGATTGGGCCAATGAACGATGCCACTGCTGTCTGACCAGGGTGTAGGTAACGATCGAACTTGTGAACGTTATTGGGCGTGTTGCCTGCTTGACTGAAAAGCGGGTTGACCACCATACGGCGAGGGCCGCATTGGAGTACCATCTGAGTCTTACTCTTGATGGGCACATCGTGCTCGGAGGACAATGTGATGGAAGTGTTGACGTTTGTGCGCTTGTGCTCGTGGCGCAGAAGAGAGAAGATAGCTGTGGGCTGGGGAAGGCTTTGCAGCTCAGCGGCCTGCTCTGATGTGATGCGCAACTGGACGCTGACGCGGGTGCCAGCCTTGACGCCACCCTCGAGACTCTCCTTGAGGATACGGCTCTTGGTAGATTTGTAATCTGCAACTTCCAGAAGTCTCTCCCACTCCTCAGGCTGGTATGGTCTGTCCTCCTCTGTCTCCCAGTGACTTGTACGCAAGCTCTTCAGTCCACGGTATCTAGCCAGCCTCTCCTTAGCAGATACGTTTGGCAGCAGTTCGATTTCATCAGGGAACTCGAGATCGTCTTCCGCCTCGTCGCGACGCTGTTTACGGTACTGCGCGAGCTGATCCGCTTCTTCTTCAATCGCGCGATCGATGAAAATCTCACTCTGTGGGTATTCCGAAGGCGCGGCCTCAGTGGGCTCACGCATGGCATCGTCGAAGTGACCATCTGCTGGGCCTGCAGCAGGAGCTTCACCGAAGTCCATGCTCTCATCGTCGTCGTCCACTACCGACTCCAAGTCCGAGCCAGAGTCTGAAACATCTCCCAAGAACCAGGCTGCCTGGTATTTACTTGTGCCTCGAGGTAGACGCTTGGGCTTGTTGATTTCTTCTCTGGGGTGCTCATCCTCGTCAAAGTAGCGGTGATCGTCCAAGAGAACGTGTTTCCTCTCTGAGGGCGCCATTGAGGCAGCACCCATGGTCATACCATCCTCATCCATCAAGGTCTCCTCCGGAGCAAGCTCAGCCAAATCGTCCTGATCCTCAGTAGGGGAGTCCAGCACCTGCTCGCCTTCGGGCTCGTCTACAGCCATCTCATTTGTCTTTGTGTGTTGCTTCTTCTTAGATTCGAGGGGTGCAGCGGTGATCTTCTCAATCTGGAAGTCACCCCAATCGCCGACCTGCAAAAGTCTGTCGGCCTTCAGGTTCTTGCCTCTGATCACGCCGGAAATGTGACACTGTTCACCGTCCCACCTGACCTCCTCGGGCACGATCCAACTCCTGTCCTGCCTCCACCTGATTCCCTTGGGCATTGTGGTGCACAGACTGCGCATAACATTGCTGCTGTCTTGTCTGCTGCTCAAATCGTGAACCTTCTCCAAGGATGCGAAGAAGTGGTTGATGAAGCTCTTCAAGCTCTTGAGAACGTCGGGGCGCTTCTTTGCGGGCTCAACCTTGTTCAAGTTGTGGACACCAGTCAGAACTGTGCTGACACCCTGCGACTCGATGCAGCGAAGCATATGTTCTCCCAACTCGTCGACCTCCTCCTCGGCGCTCAACACGAAAAGTACGAAATCTGCCACTCGGCAAGCGTCCAGACACTCCAGCAGGTCCCTCGATGGAGTCAGGTATTGCATCTTCTGCTTGAATCTAGGAATTTCCAGTCTCCAGGTGCCGTGTTCCGGTGCAACGGCCTCGAGATCGACGCTGTTATTAAGCTCGGTGGCGACGTTCTTGCTGTCCACATCTTCGCAAAGCGGCACGATAGCAACGATCCTGGGTGCTCCATCTCTGCCAGTGAAAACGCTGCCTTCGGCGGCCAGCTTCGCGGAGTGGGTGACACGCTTCTGCTTCTGCTGGTTCCTGCGCACAAGCTTCGACATGACTTGCTGGTGGGGAGTCTTGCGCGATCCGGTCTCGAGCGAGTCGACCTTGCCCTTGGTGCGTTCCTTGATTGCCGACTTGGAGGCGTGACGGGTCTTGAAGGGCTTGTTTGTGGACTTTGTGGTGGAGCGGTGGTGGTGCTGCTGCCCGCCGGTTGGTGCGCCCATCTTGCCGCCGGCCTTGAAGCGAAAGGGAATATCGAGTGAAGCCAGAATGGTGGGTGGAGGTGGATGAGTCGGCGTCAAGTCGAGTCTTCCTGTGGTCCTGGACCCGCACTAACAAGGTGGGCTTTGAAAAAGCGCTCGTCGCAAAACTCCTTATCGATTATGCACGCACGGGCCAAACTCTAAGTGGGACATCAGGGACCAACAAAGCATCAAATGTCTGGAGGAACCAAAGATACGACCGCAATGAAGAAATAACGATCAGCACATGTACTGCATGCAAACGATGTCTGGATCTCTGTCGAATAATGTTCTCTATCAGGTGTGACACATCACGTGATTGACAGTGTGAGCGCTGGCCAGGTTCGAACGGCAGACACAGATCATCAGGCCAGACCAGCACTTATTTCCCATCGCCAACACCTCCCGTGAAGGGCGAGAGGAAGCCAGTGCAGCATCGCCACTGCTCAGATAATTACACCGAGACCACCACGTTGAGTGCAGAATGACACGCCTCTGCCTCCGCGCGCCACCCAATATCTGGCATTCTGATAGGGCCGGAGCGCGGTCCACTTTCGCTCCTCTGTAATGACGTTGACACGCCATCACATTTTATCGTCGGCAACGTGAGGGTTTATTCGCATCACCGCAGCACAAAGAGGCGATCTGTAAGCGGAGGTAAGAGAAAGTGCAAGGCGTGCCTGGTATTCTCCTTCTCCTCTCCTCCAATTCCCATTTTCATTGTCACCGGATACCCAATTTCACCACTACTTCAAGGACGTTCGATCATACAACATTAAGGAAATTGATATAATCTCAAGCTGCAGACACAACTCACACAAACCTTCAACATGGCTCAACCTTTCTACGAGCTCAAGTGTGGCACCAACCAATACTCTTGGGGCAAGCTTGGCAAAGAGTCCTACTCTGGCCGTCTTTGCTCTCAGCAGGTTGGTTACGGCAATGGTGGCCCCAAGTCAGACTTCAAGCTCGAGGATGACAAGCCTTACGCTGAAATGTGGATGGGTACCTATCCCGTCCTCCCCTCATATGTCAAGGCTACCGGCGAGGATCTTCAGGATGTCCTCGACAAGTACCCCAACGAGCTCGTTGGCGAGCAGATGATCAAGAAGTTTGGCCACACCAAGGTTCCCTACCTCCCGAAGGTCCTTTCCATCGCGAAGGCACTTCCTCTTCAGGTTCATCCCAACAAAGAGCTCTCCGCCAAGCTCCACAAGGAGAATCCAGATGACTTCACCGACCCCAACCACAAGCCTGAGATCGCGCTAGCCCTCTCCAAATTCGAAGCATTCTGCGGCTTCAAGCCCAACGACCAAATTGCCCTCCTAATGAAGCATGGTTGCATGCAAAGGTTCCTTCCCAAGACCACAGAGAACGAGCTCTCCAAGGATTCTGTCAAGAAGATCGTCAAGAACATTCTTGAGGCCGACGAAGAGGCTCTTCAGGCTACATATGACGCCCTGACAGTCGCCCATCCCTCCTCGTTTGGCCCTGACACTTATATTCCCGAGCTTGCTCCTCGTCTTGCCTCGCAATATGACTCCAAGGACCCCGGCGTCCTCGTCGCCCTTATCACCATGAACTTCCTCACACTCCAACCCGGCGAGGCCATCTACATCCCCGCCGACGGCATTCACGCCTACCTCTCCGGCGACATCATCGAGTGCATGGCACGCTCCAACAACGTACTCAACACTGGCTTCTGCCCGAAAGCAGAGCGTGCCTCCGCCGACCTCTTCGTATCAACCCTCACTTTCGCCCCGCATAGTAAAGAGCGGTGCATGCTCCTCCCCAAGCCCTACCAAGGCAGCAAGAACAGCAAGACCGAAATCCTCGCCCCGCCCATGAGCGAGTTTGACATGCTGCAAATGACCCTCAAGCCCGGCGAGAAAGACTCGCTCGTCAAGATCGGCGGCAACGGCGTCTTGCTTGCTACCAAGGGCAGCGCTACCATGACTGCCAACGGCCAGAAGGCGGAGCTCAAGGAGGGTCAGGTGTACTTCATCGCACCGAACGTCGAGCTTGAGTTCGAGGCTGGCAATGATGGTCTGCTTTTGCACGAGGCATACTGCCACTAAATTACGACGTGTCGTCTTCGCATGATAATATTAATGAAGAATGATGTGAAGCTGTTCCCCAGGGTGGGAACTATGTTTTGAATCATAGACATTTTATATATTCAGTTGAAACGGATCAGGATTCTGTGTGTTTTCTTCCTTTGAACCTCGATAGAAAATCTCGGGATTTATCATTTGCGAATGTTTCAAAATCTTGTATTGTGCTTTCGTTCTGTGTCACGCAATGGGTATCTCTCGTTCTAACACGCTAAGCTAGAAGCAGCGGACGTTGTCCGTCAGCAGTCGATGAAATCGAGACCTATACATCCTCCTGCTGGACAATCTCTGGCTCCGCATTGTAGAAAACATCCTTGGAAGGCTTCTGCGCTCGCCTAGGCGCTGCCACGGCAGCCTTCCTGACCACATCGCACCGCCAGCCCCTCCAAGCTTCCCACTCTTCCCTCCTGCTCTCCACCTTCCACCTGCTGCTCTCTTTCGCAGGTCGCCACGCGAGCTTGTTGTCAGGCAGCATGGTTAAATCCACGATATGCGGCGACTCCACCGTGCCTAGATGCAAGAGTCGTGCGAGCACATCCTTGCCCTCTTTGTGGAGCGCTTCTTGTCGCTTGCGCTTCTCGCTCTTCGGCTGTAAGAGAGGCTGGTGCAACCAGTTGGTGGCGGACAAAGCGGAAGCCGTTGGCGGCAGACGGAGACGCTGGTTGTCGTTTTGAAGGTAGCGGACTGCGCCTTGGAGAGATGTTATCTGGTGGTCTTGTCGCTCGAGGGTCATCTGCGCGCCAGTGCCCATGGCGTTCGCGTCTAGGGCTTGACCTGAGGATCGTTTGCCACGCTGTTCTGCCAGACGGGCTGCTTCGTTGTGTGCACGTTCGATGGCCTCCTCTGCTTCGCGCTTGGCTTGGGCGAGTTCTGCTTTGGCTCGTTTCTCGGCATCACGGGCTTCGTGCATGTCGTGTTCGAGTTTGGCGATTTCGGCCGTCCGTTTGCTGGCGTTGCGTAGCTTGGCTTCCAACATCTCGATCTGAACACTTTGCTCTTCGAGCTCGGTATCCTTCTCTTTGAGCACGACTTCACGCTCCCTGATAGTCTCGCGTGCCCGGGCGAGCTCAGCTTCAGTGTCGATCGACGTGAGCTTTGTCTTCTTGAGCTGCTCTGAACGTGCAACCCATGGAGCTGGTGCACGTTCGAACTCGACAGTGTTGTCCAGGTCGGTCGGCAACGAAGCAATCTCAGTCAGGGCATCTGACAGGTTTCGCATCTGTTCAGCGATAGCTGTGAATGGGCCAGCTTCCGGGGTTGACAGAGAGAATGATGTGGTCGCCGCGCGCGATATCGCACTAGCTACTTCGTGTGGCGTGAAAGGCTCGATGCGGCCCTCTTCACCAAACAGGGTTTGCAGGGCATCACCTGCCTGACGACCAAAAGCGCTGATTAATTTCGCAATAGCCTCGGCGCCTTCGAAAGCATCGGTACAAGACGTGTCTAGAGTCAATGACCGTGCCTGTAGGTCGGACAACGCGCGATGAGTCTTACCAGCCGTAACTTTGGCACTTCGTGCTTGAGAAATAAGAGACTCTGCGCGGCCGATGATCTGCTTAGCATCTGACATGCTCTCATCGTCTTCATCGCTCTCTTCTTCATTCTCGTTGGTTTGGCCCACTCGAAGCTTGTTCTCTACTAGAGTCTTAGTGACACTAAGGGCAGAGGCAGTGCTCTCCAGTTGGCTCTGCAAACATTGAGTCCGCATGAGCAGGTCAACGGCATGGCCAGGTAGGTCGTTTTCCTTGACGTGTAAGCTCGCGAGATGAGCCATGACTGCGACAGATCTTTGTAGCTCGTCCGCCATCTCTTTCTCCTTCAAGTCATCTCGTCTTAGCGCATCAATGTAGCTATTCAACGCTCTCTCAACAGGTTCCAGCTCGTACAGCGAATCCTCGTAGCTTGCAAACTCTTCCACGCTGCAAGTATATACAGCATTTACAAAGCGGTCTGCCATCGCTGAGACCCAAGTGAGCTTGTCCATCACGTCACAGGCTGCGAAAACGTTCTCGTCCAAGCCTCGTGTGCCAAAGGTTGAGATGCGTTCTCGCACGAAACCTTGAACAAGATTTGCCTTGAAAGCAATACGTTTGAAGCGCAGAAGAGCGAGCACGCTGTCCCTTTCGGCTTGGAAGGCATCTGGCAGAAATAGTTGCACGATACCCAGGTGCTCCGACGCTTCTTGTGCGTCTAGTCGACGCAGCTCCAGATCAATGGTCTTGACTTGCGTCTTTGCAGCGCTCGATTGAAGTTTCAGATTCAGGTCCAGCATAGCACGGGATTTGGTAGAAAGGTCGGCCGCTTCAGTGTCTGAGATCTGCTTCGAAGCTTGCATATCCTGCAAGTCGCTTTGCAGTTGTGTGACGAGTTCGCGGAAACGATTGATCGTATAATCGGCATCGTCAAGCGCCTCTTGCTGTTGTTTAGCCGTTCTCTCGCGATCGAAGAGCAAGCTGTCTTTGAAATCGATTTCGTCCGCCAGCTGCTTTTCGGCTTCGACGTGGTTGATCTCAAGCTCATCGTTCAGTTCTCTGAGGTTTTCGAGATCCTCGATAGTGATACGAAGGTCATCCAACTTCTCCTGCATACTCATATTGCGCTCCGTAAGCTCCTCGATCATTTCCTCTGCGCCCAAAGCAGCTTCAAGCTGTTGGCGAAGGTCATCCGCGGTCGCCTCACTCGCCAAAAGTTTCTCCTTTGCATCCTCGAACTGCTTGCTGAAGGCCTCGAAGTCTTTTACTTGCGTTTCAAGCTCCTGAACTTGCTCCTTGAGATCGTCTTCACGGTCTCGTGTCAGATCGCGCAGTCGGAGAAGGGCATCCCGAAGACGTTCGTTCTCCTTCTCCATTTGCAACCAACCAGCACTTGTGCGTTCTTCAGGGCTCATCTCTTTGCTGAACTCGGTGTTTTCTTCCCGTAAAAGCTCTACTTCCAGTTCAAGCTCTTCCTGGTTTGCCCGTAAAGCATCGAGTTCGGCTTTGAGACTTTCAGCCATTTCCTCCGCCATCTCCTTATCCAACAATGCCATTTCCATGATACTCTCGTGCTCCATCTGTAACTCTTCCACACTTTGGCCTTTACTCTCTGCTTCACTCAGCTGTTTCTTCAAATCTGCAAGCTCCTGCTGCTGTGGTTGATACTTTTTCTGCAGCTTCTCGATGATGCCCTGATACTTGTTGCGATCTTCCTCTGCCTTGTCCAAAGCTTTCTTGAGATCCCGATCTTCCTGCCTCTTTCGCTCGAGTTGTCTGATCTTTGCTTCCAGCTCTTCGATTTGTCTTGCAGATTGGGCGGAGCTGCGTACCGTACGCTGTGAGTGTAGAGATGCAGGTGGCGACGATGTGCGGCGGGATGATGTGGTTCTCGGCGCATCATCATGAGGTATGGGAGGTGGCGGTGGTGGCGCGAAGTTGTTCTTGACTTGATCCTCATCCCCATCTTGTGTCTCGTCATTTTCGGTTTCCGGCTGGCTGAGCGATGAGGAAACATTGCTTTCTCTAGGTGACAGGAGGCCTCGTTGAGCTAACACTTCACTTTCTGCTTGACTTGGGCGTTTCTCGGGTTCACGTCGGCCAGGGGTAGAGCGTACAGATGCAGCTGGACGAGTAGCTGGTGTTCTGCCTGGAGGAACACGGCTCGCTGGCGTTCGTGTGCTTGTAGGTGGAGCTAATGAGGGCTTGGTCGTCCTCGAACTCGTGGTTGTAGTTGGAGGGGGTCCCATTGAGGTTCTCTTGGAAGCCACCGTGCTCTGTGAACCTATGCTCTGCCTCGATCTCGGGGCCGCCGTAGGTCCAGTAGCTGCTACTGGTCGTCTCGCCGTGGTGGGCGGCGTATTTGTCCTTGACGTCGACGTACTTGAGACACCATTGCTACCGAGTTGCTTCGTCGGACTCTTAGTCGGACTCCTCAAACCACTCAAAGCAGCTCTGGCGGCAGGAGTCGGACTCGCTGTACCCATCACCACGCTCCCTCGCCTGCCAGGCGCAATCTCCTGCTTCTTAAGCCCATTGACTCCTGCGTGTAAGCTAGAGGGACGCGATCTCGGAGCTGCAGCTGCAGCAGGTGCATTTGTTGGTTTTGGTTTGGCTTGAGGAGGCGGTGGTGGTTGTCGTTCTGGTTGTTCCAGTACTTGCTTGACGCCTGCAGCGCGCAAAAACATGCCATGGTCTTGCTCACACTCAAAGTATCGCTCTCCTTTTACTGATCCATCGTTTTTGCCAGTCGGTTCCTCCAGTTCGATACCAACCCAGTCACCGGCTTGGAAATGCACTGGGCCAACATGTCGGATGATGGCAATGCGGTCATCGTTGAGCGCAATTATTTGGCCAACTGCAAGGTCGGCCGCGTCCATCGTCAATCGTCCAGAGCCGCGTTAGACCAACCGTTCATTGTTGTGCTGTATGGTTTGCCGTAACACAAGTAGCTTGGTATTTACTCGGTTTCCTCATTCGGGGTCTTGCTTGAACTGAACGTGGAGTAGTGGCAGCGATGCGGAACAAAATCCGCACACCTCATTCTGCATTAGGGTTAGTGTATTGGTGCATACACATGCAATGCGGGCAGACTGTATGTAGCACTGCTGTCTTCAGTAGGCTACAGGATGTGCGGTTCATGCAAAGGTTCGGAAGGGATCTCATCTACCAATTGTTCTCGTCTCAAATCAACGATAGCAAAATAGGCTCAACATCAATTATTGCCAGTAAGCATGCTACATGCCCATTTCACCATAGCTTTTTGACGTAGTACAAGGTGAGTATGACATGTAGAGACGTGACTTCGAAGCAGAAAGGATAAGCAGATGCACTGTTATGTAGCTGAGCATCAAGTGACGGCAGACTTGTATGTAATTGCACACATCCGAGATTGTCTCCGCCTTATCCTGTTGTCTTGGAAATGGATTGAGTTGCTCCAAACGGCAGCTCGAAAGACCAGCTCGCAAAAAGTCAATGTAAGTCCCTCGTAGCTGAGGAGATGCATGGGTATTACTGCAAAGGGAAGCAGGAAGCTGAATACCATCCTTCGAGGTGCTAGTGGGGGCAGACGAATGACTAGGCCAGGACTTGATATTCTCAGCGCTCTCGGTTATGACTAGGGTTTCTTAGTGAAGGACTATTCCCGCAGAGTTGAGCAAAAACTGAGCAACAGCTTTAACCAAAAAGAGGCCCCTTTAGAGACCCGTTGCTCAAGCGGCGAAAGAGATATACTTTCTACAAGGCATCAGCGTCCGGCTGATCAGGATTTCGCCTTATGAGACTGGGGGCGGGTCGCCAGGGACCTTCTGCTCACATGGTCAGGGTGAATCTTGTGTGTGGAAGATGCGACTATCAAGACCAGATTTTGTCGTAACTGCCAGACACGTGAACGCTTTCCCACGATGGCACGCGCCTGTTCTTCATGCAATACACTTCCAAGAAATCTTCTTTGATCCGAAGGGAGGGAGACCAGTATCGCTGACCCTCTGGAGGGGGTAAAGTGCCACAGGTGTCAGAAGCACTTGTCAAGTTATTCTGCGTACAGTAACCTGGGCATGGGACTCGATCTGTCTTTTCCAGAACTCGAGATATACAGGCCTATATTAAAGGTCACAGCCGCGTGAATCGACCTTTGGCCCAGAGCTGATGTATATGTCCACAGACAAAGCACCGCTAGCAGCAAGATCCTTTCACTGTCAGCAGATCAACCATTGTATCCCGACTTTTACACCAAGTTGCATTCTTTTTGAAGCTGTCGTCCGAAGAAAGGCACAGAGGAGTGTCTTCGGTGGCGAGTCATGCAGTCTTCATATGCCAGCACGGGCTTTGAGGGACGTGGGGGAATGGCTGGGGAACCTCGGCGGCGGTTGCAGCTGCTGAGCATGTGAATGCCGCGACATTACGAGGGATGAACAAGACGGCTCGCTGAAGGTCACGCTCATGCCAACAGGCGCACGTCTTCTCGTCCTCCTCGAGTCCTTCTACCACCGCGTCGCAGTCCAGTCCATGTCTCTCTCTTCTGCCAGCGCTCCTCCACCATGGCTGCACACTCACTGCCTCTCGCTCAAGCGTGCTCGACACGCTCGTTGAAACGCCTACTGAACGACCTTACGACCCTGTACATATCCAACAGAACGCGAATCTCGCGCGGTGTCTATCTCGCACTCTTCCTCATTGTAACGAACCGTATACGTAACACAATCAAAGAACAGAAAGCCGCAGCCGCCAGAGTTGCTGAGGCTCGGCGCCGGGGACCGAGTACAGGACCGGCACAAGAAAAGACAGAGGCGATTGGGCGGAAGAAGGTCGAATTGAACAGAGAGTTCTTCCGTAGCCTGGGAAAGCTGCTGAGGATATGCATACCTGGGTGGAAGAGTACGGAGCTCAGACTGCTGGGGAGCTACTCCGTGTTCCTCGTACTGAGGACGCTGATCAGTCTCTACGTGGCCGAGCTTGATGGTCAACTAGTGAGCAGTCTTGTGAAGGGAAAAGGAAAGGCTTTCGCGAAAGGCTTAGTGTGGTGGATGATTGTTGCAGTTCCAGCAACCTTCACAAACTCCATGGTAAGTTGCTTTACATCTCGTTATCGGGTGCGGCTCGCAGCTAACAGATCTCGCAGCTCTCGTGGCATCAGACCACCTTAGCGCTGAGATATCGGACACGGCTAACGCATCACATTCACAACCGCTATCTACATGAGATGACATTCTACACCTTGTCCGCACTGGACGACCGAATCAAGAATGCCGATCAATTGGTCACCGTTGATGTGAGCAAGTTTTCCAATAGCTTGGCTGAGCTATACGGCAGCCTCTCGAAACCCGTCCTAGATTTGATCATATACAACTGGAGCCTAAGCCGGAGCGTCGGCGGCGAGGGCCTTTTTGCTATGAGCCTGCTTGTGCAACTGAGCGCAAGCTTGATGAGAGCACTGACACCACCTTTCGGAAAATACGTTGCAGAGGAAGCACGCCTTGAAGGAGAGTTTAGATTCCAGCATTCCCGCCTGATCGACTACAGCGAGGAGATAGCGTTGTACAACGGACACGAAGCAGAGAAAGATGCTCTCGACAAGGGCTACTTCACACTGATCAAGCACGTCAACCGTATCCTTCGACGAAAGTTCTATCACGGCATCATGGAAGACTTTGTGGTGAAGTACTTCTGGGGCGCACTTGGGCTGTTGCTTTGCTCGATCCCAGTATTCTTCCGTGTCCCAGGCGCAGTTGGTGGCAGCGTTGGTCGGGATACGACCGAAAGCTTCATCACCAGTCGACGACTCTTGCTTGCGAGCAGTGATGCCTTCGGGCGTTTGATGTTCTCGTACAAAGAAGTTTCGCAACTTGCCGGATACACCAGCAGAGTCAGCACGCTGCTCGAAGTGTTGGCAGACCTTCGACGAGGTCACTTTGAAAAACAACTTGTTTCCTCCGCATCTACTGATGCCAACTCCGCGGTCCTGAGTGGCCGCGGCGAGCACGAGGAAGGCGAGGACATCAAGTTTGAGAATGTGCCTATCGTTTCACCAAATGGCGATGTACTCATCAAGTCTCTCAACTTCCACATTAATCGAGGCGACCACCTGCTGATCGTCGGCCCAAACGGTTGCGGCAAGTCAAGCCTGTTCCGCATCTTGGGCGGACTGTGGCCAGTCTACGGTGGTAAAGTGCGCAAGCCACCAAGCGAGGACATATTCTACATTCCTCAGCGTCCTTATCTTAGCAAGGGGACGCTCAGACAGCAAATCCTGTACCCTGATGGCTTGTTCGAAATGCGCCAGAAGGGCGTGACTGACGATGATCTGATGGACATCCTCAAAGTTTTGGGCATCGATACTCTACTTGGCATTCAGTCACACAAGCCTTCGACGAGCGACGCAAAGGCGGCCACCGGCCTTGATACGGAAGCCGAGTGGACGGATGTGCTGTCTACCGGCAACCAACAACGTATCGCTGCTGCGCGCCTCTTCTACCATGCACCCAAGTATGCTATCTTGGACGAGTGTACATCCTCAGTCACCAGCGAGGTAGAAAAGGTCATGTACGACGAAGCGAAGAGGCTGGGCATCACTCTCATGACTGTTTCGCACAGGAAGAGTCTGTGGCGCTACCACGGATGGATTCTGCAGTTCGACGGTCAGGGAGGATACGTCTTTGCAAAGCTCGACGCAGAGAAGAGGTTGAAGCTGGAAGATGAGAAAGACGAGTTGGATGTCTTGTTGAGAGGGGTGCCGGAGGTGGAGAAGAGGATTGCGGAGTTGGAAGCAGGTGGATGAGTGCTGTTGGGCAGCAAGATGCTGTATGATGTAAACAGTCTCAGTCACAAGTGGTCGCCTTGTGCTTCATGTATTGTCGACAGCATAATTGGGGCAACCTATTGCGTCTGTGTTCTATCTTCAAACACTCCAGGGTCGGTTCTGCATTTCCTGAATTAGGCCGACAGTTGTCGCATCTTACATCTTGTAAGAATGACTGGTCTCACACGTACTCGCAGCCACTATCTATTCATCACATCAGCAGCGTTGCCTCAGCCGAACGTCTGGCGCTATAATTCGAGGCAGCGTGGCGCAGTCAGGCCCTCAGATCATGCAGCGGAACCTGGAAAGGGCATGGCAGGCATCCGAATGGGTCGCCACAAAGCGATGGGAAGTACATGGGTAACCGAGTGGAGTATTAAATTAAAAAGTACTTCCCGCGTTTTCTGTCCTTTCTCGTGTGCTGCCCTCACTGACCCGTGCTAACATTAACAAAGCTGAAAGCAAGCGATGGTTTTCATCACATCCGACTTGCGTGCATTTACCCTGGAGACCATCCCCACTACCAAGCACCAACATCGTCAGAACAAGGAAATCGCTCATCACCGGATCTCGCGATGACAGTAAAAAGAATTCATAAATGTCGTGGCACTGGATAAGCAGCAAAGCCTCGACAAGCGCTTCATGGCAGTGTCAATATGCCCAGCGTATGTAAGGTAGACACTGATCTGAGCGACTGAGCCTCCACAGCCGCCCACGCCAATCACGTATCCCTATAGCGACTCATTCGCGGGTTTGCCGGTCTCTGCCGGCGTCTCTCTGGCTTCTCCGTCGTAACGTAGGGCTGTCTTTCAACCCCAAGCCGACCCGAACGTCTTAGCTCTTGCAGCTGCGCGGAGTCGATAACACGCGCTTTCCAGAGATGCTCGAATAGCTTGCCGTCGCGCTTCTCACACAGAGCCTCCCCGTCGGCCAGAACGTCGTGGTCAGTTTGGAGGTGTGCCCACCGCTTTCTCCACGACTCTTCGCCGTTTGCCCCGGAGACAGTCCATGGGCATGACGAGTAAGGGCAGCGAAGGTTGCTGGGTGGTGTCTGCCCTCGAAGGTGACTCTTCGAGTGTTCGTACCATGCTCTGGCATCCTCGAAAGAAGTCTGGTCGCAGTCAAGGAATCGGAAGAGACACGAGATGAGTGTTGGCTGTCGCTCTGCCGAGACACCGGGACACTTGTTCTGATCGACATAGAACCCTTCAATGTCGAAAGGACCAGAGCGCACTAAGGAGCCCGCGGCCGAGCTTCGTATAGATGAGTCGCTTCCGGCCGATGATCCCGAGCTGAGCGAAGGCGTCGGGCTGGTGAAGCTCGAGTCCATTGTGCTGCAGTTTCTTGGTAGCGATCTTGGGATACTGGCTGGACCGTCTTGGAACTCGTACGCCCGTGTAGCAAAGCCAGGAACTGGTATGTCTTTGTCTGTATCCCAATCCCGGAGTCTGGGTTGGACGCTCTGGAGGCCCAGAAGAGCACGCGAAGGACCCTGCATGTATGCGCTGTCACGACGCCCACTTTCGGTAATATATTCGGACTCAGAGTCTTGTGCCGACATTGCTGCGAAAATCTTTACTCAGAGCGAACTGTAGTAAGTAGGTCCTGTGTGATCATAACAGAAGAGTCAGAGATGAAGAGGCGGTGATAAGGACGGTGGTGCTGACGGCGTGTCACGTCGATCGCGACCTTAATCGGCCATCAGACCAGCAACAGACCCTTCGACTGAGATGCAGCGTGCAGATGCAGCATGT
The DNA here is from genome assembly GCA_023634325.1 of Cladosporium cucumerinum. NCBI lineage: Eukaryota > Fungi > Ascomycota > Dothideomycetes > Cladosporiales > Cladosporiaceae > Cladosporium > Cladosporium cucumerinum. The sequence continues at coordinate 806,381 of JALDQA010000001.1, forward strand.
ATACCACGAGTGTGCAGCAAGTATCCATCTGGAACAGTGTGATAGTCTTGTTAGCGCCTCGGACCAGACGACAGTAGTGCGGGACTCCCGGCGATGCATACTGGCAGGGTAGCTTCACTCCACCCTCTTACACAAGAGGAGAGCTCCGGCGTGGGCCAGAATCGCAGCGCCAGTCTAGGAGGTATCGGAGTTGATGATAGGCCACGGCACGCAGCTCCCGAGCACATCTATGTATGCGACCCTTTCGTTGATTAGAGAGCCCAGAGTGATCCTCAAATTTTAGAATGCTGCATTGCAGGTCGTACTACCGAAGTAAAGTTAGAGGAACCTCGGCGAGAGTGTGCGTCGAACAACGAGAAACGGTAAGGAGAGTTTGTCTGTACTGTACTCCACGCGTGGACCGAGTCGGTGGAATAGCGAAAACTCTCCCAGTGGCCAGGAGCCGGTGCCCAATTCCGTACTTTAGATGCATTGAATCTCGCCTGTGAGATGCAGTCCAGGTGGCCGTAAACATGATGTAGTGACCCTACGACAAGGTGTCCGTGGTCGCATGGCTCCGGCATGTCCACGAATGAACAGCCAAGTCCCATGAATCAATGCTTGTCAGTCGCACACATTTCGTCGATACCGCACACGCAAACCGCGCCGTCTCGGAGATGCCGCAATCAGTACCCGCTCGTGCATCTATTCACCGGAAGTCATGCAGGGTGACGGATCCCAGTCCCAATGCAACAGATGGAAGCTTGGGTGCTGGAATTGTTTGCAGGTGCAATGTCCTCTTTGGGATTCTTCCACCAAAATGACCGGGCATGGAAATCTTTTGTGGCAGGCATGATGTTGCTGAAGGATTCGAGGGCGATACCAGAATGCTTCATTGCGTGAAAGCTGGCCATCGAGCGATGTGGAAACGAGGCCCGTCCCCTTGAAAGACCTAGGCTACATGTGGCTACAGCACGCTTAGCGTTGGCGTAAGGCGCCACCACGATCTTAGTCAGCATTTTCGTCTCGCGCAATCGTCCAGAAGAGATCTTGGGCATCAATAGTCTTGGCGATTAGAGACTATATGCAGCGAAACAACTTTCCTCGCGTTTATTGACTTTTCAAGTTTACGCCGACAAGATAGTGATTTTGCGGTAGTAACGATGACGATAGCAAACCAATGGCTCATAGTAGCAATCCAACCGCTACGGAAATACTCCCTGAAAGGTCTTGAATCAGCATATACCAACTTGCTATTCCTTGTTTGTGTTGTGATCTCGACGTACACGCTTTGGAGAATGGTCTAATCCTCGTCGTAGAGTCTCTCAGCGGAGAAGAATCTGACCAGATAGGCTGTGACGACTGGCACTTGCATATGGCAAGTGCGACCCATCTAAGATTTTCTTTTCCAGTTTTCACGCCAGAAAACATGTGCGATTGATATCAGTTTGAGGGTCGGAGTGAAGTGTAGATGCAGTAGAGTACAGCCGAGCGCTTTCGTTGGACCGGCTTGACGACCGGACGACTTCCTGTACCACACGAATACAATCCCCATACGCATCGTTACCACCTTCATGCGCCATACGTACAACAGCAGTGGGATGTTCGCACCATCCAAGGATTCCGTCAGATACATCCTATGCATGAGCATATCTGCATCGCTGCTTTTCTGGACCTGGGCCATGGCTTTTTTCCAAGCACAAGGCGACAAACCACCACAACAGTCCATATTAGAACAGTACGAACCATTACAAAGGTCACACGAGCTCTTGCACGGGATAAGTTTGCCTCCGGAACATATCTGAATACCTTTGGATTTCCTCGGCTGCTCATCTAGCAGGCACTTCTCGTCGGTCGCAGCTACCTATAAAGCGACCGGTTGCATTGACATCTCCTCCAAAGCGAGATCAGATAGATGTACCTGGCCAGAGAAGGGGTCACGAGTTCCATGGCGAGCTCGCTCATACATGCGGATCAAAATGCTTGCCAAACCTCGAATGTACTGTGGCAGTCGGCTGTTGTCGGCTTTCCGCGGCTACGCTCCAGTCGACAGCCCATTTCGATCCTATTGTGGCGGTGGACAGCCGTAGAATATACATTAAGATGTGCAGAGACCTCTGCACAATGATTAGAAAGATATATATCGTTGTCAAATAACGACAATATCACAATAGGATCACCGGGGCAATTCGGGGTGCGATGATTCCTCAGCTCCTCAGCCACCCACCCACCGTTCAGCCGAGAGGTGGCTGCAAGGCTGCAAGGCTGCCAAGGGCCAGGTGAGCCAGCGAAACGGCATGTGAAAGAGCGCGGAGTCAAGTCGCTTGCATGTGAAAGCAACCCCAACGGACCATCACCACGTGAATGCAGACCTCACTTCACCACACCCAGCCCTCAGTTCAAGACGTCGCCCCCCGAGCATACCGCTGGGAGATCACTGTAGCCATCTTGCATAATTAATCATACCGACGAAGCCCTCAGGTACCCAGTTCTCCAGTGCGCGCTGTTGCGCCCGGTCGCCTTGCGAACTCGAGAATTGAAGTCGAACAGGCGCACAATCTACAATAGGATCAGCGTTCCAGGTGAACAACAATAGCACATGCAATAACTATTGTACCGAAGTCGAATGCTAAATCGTTTCTACAGCACTGGCGCCTCTAAATGCCCAATTGCCCTCCCATCCTGCGACCTCATCACCGACACCACCTTCTTCATTTTCTCGCCCGCGGATCCGTGACATGACCGACACCTGTTGAGAACATCCTCATTGCTTCATTACTGCACTGTACTCAGTTCCTCCTCCCGCCATCCGCTACTTCGAAAGAGCCAGAACATATACCTCACTACCGCCGTACAATCAGCGCCATTCGGTGCTGTCTGCCAAACTGGCTACTCTCGTCATGAACCACGGCGGCCACAATGGCCAGCAAGATGCAGCCTCAAACTGTACGTATATGCGACGTATTTCAAGAAATGAAGCGATTGCGTGAAAGTGAGGCTAACCTTGCGTCGGCAGACCCGTTCGCCTATGCCTTCTCCCTGCCAACTCAAGACAACCACGACCATGATGCTTCACGCCAGGCACTCATGAACGACGAGCAGCAGTCCTACATGGATAAGTTTTGGGAAGAGCCTGATCAAACTACGACTAACAATACCAACGAGGTATTGCCCTTCAACTTCGTCGGATCTGGTCTCAACGACAAGGCCGACAACAACAACGTGAACGCCTTCGGCTTGCACATGCCAAACGGTATGGACTTCAGTGTGGGAATGGGCTTCTCTGGCAATCACATGTCAACTCCTGTCCCCTCCGCGCCACGCACCGTCAATCACATGGCACCAGCCTATTTGTCACAGTACGACGCCAGCAAGGGCTTCGAAGATTTCGTTTATCAGAACGATCCGACCGTCACCTCCAACAACTCGCAGCGCATTACACACGACGACCAAGCAGCTTCCGCTCTGATGAGCATGTCTTCAAACACTCAGGAGCGCTCACAGCCAACTGCCCCAAGTGGATCCTCCTGGGGCGACCTCAACATGAACAACTCGAACAACTACTCTGGCGACCAGCTTCACATGGGCAGAGATCCATCATCTGCTTCGACCAACACCCCACTTACTCCTACAACCACGGAAAACTTCCAGCGCCTAAGTCGCGCCACTTCACATGCTCAATACCAACCTCACAACCTGATGCAGCAGGCTAGCCAAGCCGGCAACTACACGCAAACCCGCCACCCTTCTCTGCCACTGCGCGCCAACGTTCAGGCATTCCCCAACCAGGCAGAGCAGTGGCAGATGCCCAGTGCGACAGGCCAGAACCAGACTCAGTCCCAGCGTCGTCCACCTATCTACCAGTACGGTAGCGACCAGAACTTCAGTCAGCAAGGCTACCAGGCCACTGGCTACTCCACACCTGATCAGCAGTACAACGGTCTCCTCAATCTTCCCCTGGCTGGAGTTGTGAGCGAATCGACGGCTCCGATCACTGCCGCTCAACAGGCCGGTGGTATGCGTGAGCACAGCCAGCAGCATCGCCACAGCTTGCCGAACAACCTCCAGAAACTGAGCAGCGCTGCTCTCGTCCATCAGCACGCTCCTGTTCAGTCCGCTGAGCTGACCTTCCAGCGCCCCACCACCCAGATGCATGCGAATCATGCCATGGAGAACCCTGCCCTGTCCCAGCAGTCTCGCAAGAGACACAGGAGCGAGCCAGAGGACGACAGCGCTATGCTATATGGTCGTGCGCAGGACGGCGCACAGAACAACAGAAGCACAATTCGCCGCGCTTCCGCCGCACTCAAGCAGGAGAGTTCCAACGGCTTCTCTCAGCCCGGGAATGCTGCATCTTCTGGCACATCCAACAAGCGCCACAGAACCTCTCCTCGTCCTGCTACTACGAGTGCTACTGCTAGTGCCTCGCCCTCGGCTCCCGCCGTATCGACCCACAGAGCTTCTTCCTCTTCTAAGAAGCGCCGCACCGATACCAAGCAACCACGTCACAATCTCACCGACACCCAGAAGCGCAACAACCACATCGCTTCAGAGCAGAAGCGCCGTGATGCCATGAAGGTCAACTACGAAGAGCTGAATGTCTACGTGCCCTCTCTTCGTCAGAACGGCCAGGGTCTGTCCCGCTCCGAGATCCTCCAGCATTCGGGTGACTGGCTGCAGACGCTCACGGTGGGCAACGCATCCATCATGAACGCCTATGGGCTCACCTTCGAAGACCTCACCGATGACGATGTCGACGACAACGACGAATCGAACGACTGAGCAATGAGATCGATCAACAAAAGCCGATTTTCCTGTCGACCATGACGGTCACATTGCGACATCCGATTAAGGCCCGGATTTGAAGTTAGCAACCATCATGACTTTCACGACCAACAATGATCACGAAGACCAACGATGGATGCATGCGCACGAGCGGCGCACTCTTAACGCTTATCACGCGTGCCTGACGGATCTTCATTCACTTCTCCTGTTACATCACTTCTTCTACCTGCGATCCTTCTGGCGATACTCGACTTTTATTCGGCATCTTCTTCTCACGACTCCCATCACTAAAGGCAGGCACTTTCCATCATCACTATCAGCTGAGCGACTCATCTGCAAGACCTTCACAATCAGGTCAAGCGAACAGGCACTCAAGCCCAGCCGAATATACCACTCAAAGGTCCCTTACAGATTTCAGCAAAGGAGTTTTTGTTTTTTTGATTCATCCGGCGACTGGATTTTGGCATCTGCCCTTTCGCGGAAATATACCCCCACGGCCCGATTTGTATTTGCCTTTTCTTCTTTTTACTTTCCCCCTCTTAGCTATTCTAGCTTTCTTCCCATCACTACTCCCACAAATTGTGGCCAGCGGGCGGTCGATTGCTCTCGGGGGCTCTCAGCAGCCTCATAGAGCGATCCTGCCCTTTTGGTATAGCAAGGAAAAGAGCGACTTAGCGAGCGAGCAGAGCGTGTACCTGTATCAATGGCATTGGGACTGGAATAGTGCTCCTGCATCATCATTAAGTACCTAACAAGAAAATGAACAAAAATTGCACAAATTCTTTGCGGTCTCGTGACTTGTGATTATATCTAAAGTTGTCCGTCATACGGTTCTCCTATCTTTCTATGCTCTACCGCACAAGACTTCAAGCGCACCGTTCCCTTCGCACAGTCGCAACAAGTGAGTATTCCGTGGAGCGCAACCTCACGGCCCGAAACAACAGCCTGCTGGTATGCTTGCTAGTTTTTCAAACTGGAATATGTCTGTCGACGCAGAGCACTGCTGGCTGCATTGCTGTTCTCCAGCAGATTCTCGAGGCTACGCGCACCAATTGGTATACAATGGGGCCATCTTGACGGAGCGGAGTAGTCTGCCTTCGACGCTCTATCTGCGATCGCGCCCAGTCACGTTGACCTTTGTCGACTGCTGCTATTGCGGCCCGGCTATTGCAGTACTTGATCTCCTTCTATCTGCACGCAGCGCTCTAACAAATACTTCCTGCGTCTCGTAAGGACTCTCGAGCACCATGCAAAGCGTGAGCGGGCTGAGCCTGTGCAATAAGTTTTGCAGAGCTTGCTGCGGAGACACTTTCGCTTCGCATCAAGATCAAAGGGCGAAAGACACCACGCTGCCAGGAATGATTTACTCTCGGTGGGAGTAGATTCATGTTTCTTGCTCTGAGGCGGAATGTCCAAGCTTGCTCGCCACTTCTTCCCAGTCCTCGGACTGCCTGACGGGAGTAGCTTGACGCGTCCGGCGGAGTTCCTCCATGACTGTTGGTGGATTTGGAATCTCTTCATGCTCGACCGCCTCAATCTCACCATCATCGTTTGCAGGACTTTGATACCACAGGAACAAAGCATAGTAAGCCGCGCCACACGCGTAGCCAACAAGATGCCCCATGTAGTCGACCACTTCAGACTTGCCTGGACCAGACGCTCCACTTCCGCTCTGCGCTCTGACTACAGCGATCACATCGCTCAATATTTGCATGCCGGCAACAGTCCACACACTTTGCGCTTTGACGGGATACTTCCCGAACACGTCTGGCTGGGCCATCGGTGCTCCAAGAGCGGCTACGCTGGTGAAAGCACACGCCACAGCACTGAAACCGCACATTTTCCAGCCCGGCGTATCAGAGAGGCGGTGCAAAGCCTGGAAGCCCGTGGCGAGACTCGCAGTAAGAGCAATGCCGAAAACGTGCAAAGGCGTCATGCCCGGCACCGTAGCACAAGCGGGTGCGATCGCGTTAAGAGCCAGCATATTTCCAAGCAGATGGCTGAATTTGACGTGCGTGAAGTTTGCTGTAATCAGCGTCCACCAGCGGTTCTTCCTCTTAGTGAGGGGCGAGAGAACCAGCATTGGCGTGAAATCTTGCAGAGCATCTCGAACGCGTGCGGAGATGTGCTCAGCTAGCAGGGAAGGTTTCTTGTCGGGCCAGAAACTCGCGACCCAGCGCGCGTTGAAGGTCTCGGGCCATTCGGCGATGGCATGGCGCGTTGCCCGGTATTTGATGAAGTGGTATGCTGCTGGCGCTGGGATGTTGAGGAGACCGAGGATTGCGAAGGCGATATTGGAGGAGGCGATGTTGTCTGCTCCTTTGCCACCGCTTGGGGGAGTTACGCTAGCCCGTATCGATGAAGCCTGCCGGTGTTGCGACGATGTGGGATCCATCGCGTTAGAAGATCGCGTGAGATAGTCGGATGGTATATCGTGAAGGAGCACCAGTGTGGATCGCCGTGCCAGGGAGGCTTAGGTAACACCAAGTATGGCTATCTTTCGATTTCGCCGAAATGTTCACGGAGGCTATATCGCCCTTGGAAGGCATGATAAACGCATGTGTGGCCACATTGATACATTAAAGACTCTTACGAGGTATCAACAGCTCAAAACGAAGCCTCAGATCTATCAGAACAAGGTTTGGTCTGGTTTTTGAGATTCCGCGACCTGAAATGTGTGGATATATAGAAAATACATGTCGTGGAGTTCTGCCAGCAGTTCTTACCCTTTCTGAGAAGCTTCAGGCGTACCCCAAGCAAGAGCTCCCCCCCTCACCCACCAGAACCCCCACCAAGATTGAGAGCCAAATATTTATAAATATGGTTGTGACACCCTGTCCCATGCTAGACAGCCATCTCTAGACGTATATAGACACACACACAATGGCATCTCATTCACATTCACACGAAGACCACGGCCACTCTCATGACGCTCAAGACCATGGCCACTCTCACGAGATCCTCGATGGCCCTGGCTCTTTCTTAGGCCGCGAAATGCCCATCGTCGAAGGCCGCGATTTCAAAGAGAGAGCTTTCACCGTTGGCATTGGTGGGTATGTTTCGTAAATTCACGGCTGCAGCATGCGTATCTTACTAATACAACGTTCTCAGCCCTGTCGGCTCTGGCAAGACCGCCCTGATGCTGAAGCTCTGCCTCGCTCTCCGCGAGAAGTACAGCATCGCCGCCGTGACCAACGACATCTTCACACGCGAGGACTGCGAGTTCCTCACCCGCCACAAAGCCCTCCCCGCCGAGCGCATCCGCGCGATCGAGACGGGCGGCTGCCCGCACGCCGCTGTCCGCGAAGACATCTCGACCAACCTGGCCGCTCTGACCGACCTGCACAACGAGTTCAACACACAGCTCCTCCTGATCGAGTCCGGCGGAGACAATCTCGCGGCCAACTACTCGCGCGAGCTGGCAGACTTCATCATCTACGTGATTGACGTGAGTGGAGGAGACAAGATTCCGAGGAAGGGCGGACCGGGTATCACGCAGAGCGATCTGTTGATCGTGAACAAGACGGATCTGGCGGAGATTGTGGGCGCGGATCTCGGTGTGATGGACCGCGACGCGAGGAAGATGAGAGAGGGCGGACCTACGATTTTCGCGCAGGTCAAGAACGGCAAGGGTGTGGATGCGATTGTGGACATGATTTTGAGTGCTTGGAGGAGCTGTGGTGCTGCTGCTGCTGCTGCTGCGGCATCGAAGTAGACTAGACCACTGACTCGATGGATACCTGTCTAATAGAATAAATATCATTATGACCCACTATGTTTACCTTTAGAGGGGGGTGATGCGTGATGATCACGAGCCGGCGTGTGATGATTGTTTGTTGATGGGTATATCGAGCTTGTTATAGAGACCGTGTGCTGGTGCATGTTTCTTGCCTGGGCAGGACGAATGGCCGGCCATTGAAGCTCCTGCATAGAGTGGATGTCAGGACACGCAAACGAATGGCCATTGAAGCTCCTGCGTAGAGTGGATGTCAGGACACGCAAACGAATGGCCATTGAAGCTCCTGCGTAGAGTGGATGTCAGGACACGCAAACGAATGGCCATTGAAGCTCCTGCATAAAGTGGATGTCAGGACACGCAAACTCCCACGCAAAGCTGGGGCCATGCTTCCATCGAAATCCCATGCTTATGAATGGAAACATAGCTTACACGGCAATTAATCAATGCCGGACCTTGGTAGGAGAGTACATATGTCATAGCGTACTTGCTGGCGCATGGGCCAAGCAGACGGTCGGAGCGGCTTCCAGGGTACACATACAGTAATAATAGACTAAGGTGTCTAGGGGGTTATGTAACAGTACAGTATTCTAGCACATTATTGTTGATACGCGTGCATGACTTTGGAAATGCCTTACCCCAAGGTAACGTTAATCTACCGTGCATGAAATTGTCGAGGACGGGACTCTCTGCTGTGGCAGTGGTAGAAACAGGCAGGCAGGCAAAGCATGACAAGGTCGCCTGATCATATCGATCGACGGATCATCTCAGCCACTACTAGAAGAAAGTGTGTTGTGGTTCCATCGGGCAGTCTAGAAGCATTATTGGCGAATGAGAGGGAGAGGAGACCGAACCCCAAATACAATAATGGAGAAGTTTAATGATTATTGAGCTACAGTGTACGCGACTCGGCTTTCACCCACCAAACCTCCGAAGCGCTAGCTAGCTAGTAAGTAACGTACTCAACCGGAACTTGCAACGCCCTCAAGATGCAAGCGCGCCTTGGCGCTGGTATCAAAATTACAACCTAACCCTAACCCTGCAAAATATGGTCTTCCTTACTGATATCAACTTTTGGTGGTATTTATATATAAAGTTGATACTTCTATAGAAAGGAACAAGAAGCCACAGCTAGCCAAATGCACCAAATGAGTAGTGAGAGCGCTAGCAGCTGCTTCTGAAAGAAGCTTAAATGGTTGCTTACGCTCCCAATAAGACTTTGTGATGCCCTTAAGACGACGGCTGAAGGTAGAAGGATGGACTCGGTTCTTAGAAGCGCATGCCTCCTGTGTTATAAAGCGCTTTGCGCCGTATTTGTGCCATTCGTATATTGCTTTACGTAAGCGCTTCTCACGAGAGTGGCGCTCAGGAGTAGTAAGTCCCATTGTAAGTGAATTAATTCAATGTTGGTGTAAGAAGGAAGAATACGTGTTTCCTACGCGATAAAGTGATGTTCGAAGCCATTGCGTATTTCAAATCACGCGCTAGTATTTTACTGCGTAATTCTCAGTATGCCAAGCGCGCTTGCATCTTGAGGGCGTTGCAAGTTCCGGTTGAGTACGTTAACTTAAGCTGCTGACCTGTCTCTGTCTCCGTCTCCGTCTCCGTCTCCGTCTCTCTCCTATGTATGCATGGTCCGGTCCAGCCGTTCTGCTTGTGCCATAACGTGGAGCTGTATGTTCGACCTGCCATGTGCCTGCCCCAATGATTCACAATCTGTGAGACATGCCGCACGCCCGTTTCGCCTTTTCTGCTTCGTCCTCCACCACCGCCTCTGTCTCTCCCTCGTGAGTGTTTGCAAACATTCCATATCCCTCTCCCATTCATCACCGCCCTTCCATGTCGACATAGTCCTCCCAAGCAAGTCACCATGGCCGACGACATATCAACGGCTATGGATAATCACACCGTCCAATCTCGTCGCAAGTCACCGCCAAAGAGATTGAGTTTGCACTCGCGCTCGCTGTCCCGTTCATCCTCGCACCACTACAGCCACGCTCGCGACTTCGACCCTATCCTCCGCAATCTCTCGCCAACAAAGACTCTCCGTGCTTTCTCCGAACCTGGATTTATCGCTCCGCACGAAAGCTTGCACGCCGCTCTTGAATCCTCAACATCCTTTCAGCGCACTCTGGGCGCAAGAGCCGCGCAAACATGTCTAGACGTCCGATCGTGGGCGCGGGAATTGGAAGAGTGGGAATGGCCGGGCACATTTGAGACACCACCGGAGCTGCTTCGGAAGGCATCTGCTGGCCGTGTACATAACGAGAAGGACGCAGACATGCCAACATACTGGGGAAGCCTACCGGCGGATAGAGTAAGACAATACGAGCAACGGTCGGATGAGATCATACAGCAACTGGATGAGATCGATGTCGAACAGTTGAAAGACTTTGTTTTGTCTGCGCACAATGAGGCCGGCAGTGGCTCGGCTTCAATCGACGATAGTATCGGCGCCATTGGAGCGGCAACGGACCTTAGAAAGCTAGACGACTTCACTGCTATTATCACAGCAACAATTCTGCAGGCCCTGCCATACTTGTCTCGGTTGAATCACCTGCTTGACATCTGGACCATTCGGCTTCCTATCTTGCGCCAGGCACCCATCTATCTCCAGTCGCTCGCGCAAGCGCGTGCCGACTTGGGCCACGCATGGGCAGCCATTGGTATGAGATCCTCGAAAGATACCAAAAACCAAGCACACCTCAATTTCAACCGTGGGAGCATGATTGAGCAGCAGAGCATCATCGAAAGCAGGGTGAGCAGCTTGGGCAGGAAACTCGACAGATTTCTGGACGATCTCGAAGGACGCTCAGAGACTGTGCCAGACAGCTGGATCGAAAAGATGGAGACGCTCGAACAACAGTATGCGGATTGGACGGTGAAAGCAGAGCGGAAGATATTGGAGAACGACCTCAGAAAGAACAGATGGTCTAAAGCTCTGTCTCCAGTCGCTGCGGATTTCAAAGAACAAGCACAGCAGAGTTCCATCGACAGCGAGCAGAAAGCTGGACGCGAAGAAACCATGAGCCGCAATGGTCTCCTGGATGCTCCTGTTCTTGTGCCGTCGAGCAGCACATATTCGAACCTTTCCTTGGCAAGCCAAACAATTAGCCCGACTCTTTCACACGATGCCGCGACGACATCTATGCCAGATTTGGCCAGAGACGATTCGCAGACTCTTCCCAATGGACAAGCTGACCGCATCGTTGACATCAGTCCTGTACCGTCCAGCGCGCCCTCGCAAACACCTTCAACAAAATCAAGCCGTGCTATGCGTCATGTCCCAATCATTCTTCCCTACGATGGCGGCGATGGGCAAGAATATCCAAGCGAGGGCATCACAGGAGATCTTGTATCGCGCGCAGAAACACCTGCCTCTGAGACGCAGCCAGATCCCACTGCTCACACAAGTGAAACGCCAGCGGCATCATTTGCTAAAAAGCGTGCCATATTCGCTGGTGACTTAGAACGCACACAGGCATTGCAGCGAGCTACCAAATCTCCTGTAAGACCATTCGAGCACGCTAGCAACGCGTTCGCACGACTCTTCAAGTCAGAGGCGTTGTCACCGGATAGCAGTCGCAGCAGCTCGAGATCTGATGTTGGTCGCCATCGCAGTGTAAGCAACAAGTCAGATAATGTGATCATTTGGGGCGGCAGGGCAACAGCCAGTCCCAAGGGACCACAACGCAGGAAAACTCTTGATAGCGGCCCACACGAGGCCCAGAGCACTCAAGGAAGAGGCTCAGATAGTGTGCCGGTTGCAGCAGATACTGACGCGCCGCCGGTACCAGTTCTCCCGCCTAAAAGCCCAAGGAGGTCATTGCAAAGCCCCATGAGATACAGAAAGCAGGAATCTGCATCGTCGGCCGCCTCGCCCGAGAAGACCAATACTGAATCGCTCAATGGTTTCGATTTTGGTGGGAACTGGCCTCTGACGCCGCCAGAACCAGCGTTAGAGCATGATTCTCCGGTCGAGGCTCAGGCCACTCGATTCCAGGCTCAGACGCATGTTGATCCTGAAGTACCTGGCTTGGCGAGCCCTAGAAAGCCCGTCGCGAGCGATTCTTTTGATCGCATGTTCATTGACAGTCTTCCTGGTACACCTGACGACGAAAACTCCGCGGCTCCAAAGCTTCTGGAAAGTCAGTCCAATATTACACCCCCTGATTACATAGATCAATCTCCAGCACATTCACCATATCTTCAGTCCGGCGTGCCCACCATGAGTCCATCCATGCTCGACAGCTCTCCTGAATTTGCCCAAGAGGCGCAGTTCGAGACGCGAGATGCTCCCCTTTCTACACCTCCAAATCTTCAAAAGCCGAATCACATTGATCTACCTCCAAGTGGAGCCCCCCTTGCAGTGCCACTCGGTAGTGCAGAAGCTCCCTATACTCCGAACTCAATCGAAACAGACACATACTCGCCCGAAATACAGGACGCACGTGTAAGCTACTTCCAAATGGCCTCGCCACCATTGTCTAGAGCTACTAGTGCTGTCACGTCTTCGCCACGCTTCCACAGGCCAGTGGGCTCACAGACAATGCCAACGATGGAACTTGGAGGCCCGCCGATGGACGGGGGTGTCAGCAGTGAGAAGAACGCAGTCGATGATCATCTCGAGCGCCGAGCCAGTAGGATCAGTCTGGAGGTAAAGAGTATAGATCTGACGCGCCGAAAGAGCAGCTCCTCCGCTGTTGAACTTGATATGCAGTCTCAAGGAGATGGACCCAGTAGTCCCGGCGGTCACAAAGATGTCTCTATATTCCCCTCGCCACCTACGATCCACGAGGAACGCCCACGCCCGAGGAGTCCTGGATTCCCACTGCCAGACTCCCCTGGTCGGCGCGGACTGAGACATAGAACTTCTGACCTCAGCATGGTGTCGATTCAGACCAACCCAGCGCCAGAGAAAGGCGCTTTGAATGGTTTCATGAACAAGCGTCGGGGTCTCGCACAACCTGATGATTCCCTACTGCATACAAGTAAGAATGCAAAATCTGAGCCGGATACCTTTGACCGCCACGTCAGTGAGGTTCTTCAGAAACTTCCATCAGCCATCCGCTTCCGCACCGGCGCCACCACTCCTCAGCCTCGCGTTGGCGAAGCTCGCTCGTTCAGCGGCGTTCGACCGAAGCCAACGCGGCCGCCATCACGCGCAGGTATTCTTACGCTTGCGCCAGCAGACCCTTCGCCCAACAGAAGAACGACTACCGCAAACGAGCCCGAAGTCAAGCTGTATCACCTTACGCAAGCTGGCCGTGAGGAGCCCATCAAACTCTTCGTCCGTCTAGTTGGTGAAGGTGAACGAGTGATGGTCCGTGTTGGGGGTGGCTGGGCTGACCTTGCGGATTACCTGCGCCAATACGCTGAGCATCACGGCTCACGTACAGTCTCGGGTGAAATCGACGTCAAAGCTGTGGGCTCGCCTCTTTTACCTGGTGGCAGTGGTGGTATTCTCCCGGCATTGAGACGGAAGGCTAGTGGCCCTCTGTCGGCCGAAGCAAATAGGGCCATGGCTTACTCTACACCGTCATCAGCCATGCCAGCGCTCGAGCGTGTGAAGACCCCAGAAAAGGAGAACTCTGATCCAGCTTTGCTATCATCCTCGCCCGGCAGCCCGCCCTTGCCTGCTCGCTCCCCTTCCAGACCATCTACTTCCGGGTCGAATAGGCCGGGCAGTAAGCACAGCTGGTCCGAGATCAGCATGGCTGGCCCAGGAAGCAACGGCAAGAAATTTGCCGATCTTCCAGAGCAGAAGGCTCGGTGGGTCGAGGGCATGGTCGAGCGGGTGCAGAAAGCCAGCTCGGAGAAGAACGATTCTCAGAAGCAGAAGCACTTTGCTGAGCTAGGGAAAGTGGGTGCGACGAGACGAGTGATTTTCAACAGGAGTGCGAGCGTTGCTGAGACCGGGAGGAATTGATTGATTGATGAAATTGCTGACATCGCGAACGCCCGTCTATGATAATGGGGCTGGCTATACACACATACCCTTGGTTTTCTTTTCTCGTTTGTACCATAATTGTAGATTAGCTTGCAGTGCAGCGTCCACACGCCATTAAACGCACGAAGCACAGAACGGAGTAACACACACAGACAAACACATCTATCCAAGCTTCTCGGCCGGCTTTCTCCGAATAATACTGCTCGTCCGTTCCTTCATGCTGCGATACCACCACACCCAAATCGTAACGATCGAACACGTCAGACAAACCGTGATCACCCAGAAAATCCATATCGACGCCGAAACCCAGAGATGGCTCTCAGCGACTTGGAAGAACGGCGTGCTGAACAGCGACGCGATGCCCGTCAGCGGCAGGAACACGAGCGTCAGCACCGCGATCGCTTTCATCGCGTTGCTGTCCTGCTTCAGCACTTGGCTGTCTCGCTGCGTGACGAGGTTGAACGAGAGGCTGATCACGTTCGCTATGCGTTTGTCGAGGCTGGCGAGGCGGAGCTGCGTGGACCGGAAGGCGGATTTTTGGTAGTGGAAGTAGGAGATTGTGGCTGAGCGCAGGTCGGCTGAAGATGCTGCTGCTGTGTTGGGCGAGAGCTCGTGGAGATGCGACATGACCATTTCCATTTCGAGCACGGCGGCGGCGGCGGCCTCGCTCATGTAGATGCCGTGTTTGGCGATTTCGTGCAGCGTCGCGAAGTCCGTTGCTTCGACGGGGGAAGAAGAGTCCTGGCGGACACTGTTCAAGGCACTTCTCTCTTTGGAGCGGAACCAGCCTGCAAGCGTCCAGGCGGCTTTGTCGAGCAGCAAGAACAACTGCTCGTACACCAAGGCGAGGAGGATGTATGGCTCCTGCACAGCATCTGCCCACGACTCAGAACTTAACAGTCGCTCGAATCGCTGAATAACTTTCGGTGGCGCGCCGAAGAAGAGCAGCGTCACACTGTTCTTCGATTCATCTTTGCGCTTGCGCACGTGCAGGTACGTGTCGCAGACGATCCAGCGGAAATTGTCGTGGAAGTCCTCGTGGTGCTGGGTATCAAGCGGGAGAATGTCCTTGCATAGAAACCGCGTCCAGGCGACTTCGACGTTGGGGTCTTTCGTGCCTTTCCTGTGCCCGAAGGCGTGGGTTGGGCTGGTCGCTTTTATAAGGGTGAAAGATGAAGGGACGTCGTAGTGCGAGTAGAGGAGGCGGACTGCTCTGTGCTCGGCGGAGTGTTTTGCGTCACGGGGTGCGAAGACGATTCGTAGCAGGCAGTCGGATCCTGTGTCTCTTGCTATGAGGTCTGATGCTGAGGTGAGGGTTGTATCGAACCGTTGTTCATGGTCGCCTGAGCGCCATTCCAGGACTCGCAGATTGAGAGATTCTGCTGGCGAGGTGGCGGGTAGCTGCTCATGGAAGAGGTGTTTGTCTATCGGATCATGGTCTTCGAATATGGCGGACATGACTTTGCCACGGAAGTATCCCGTTTAGTTGCTCGCTTGTGGTATGCATGATGTTGTTGAGCTTTGGCAATTCGGCTTCTAGTTCAGCCACAGGTGGCCATGGTGTAACCCTATACTGGGACTAAGAGGCATCACTGGTATATTCGTTGTATCGAGACATGAACCGGGAGAACGTTGTAGTTGGGAATATCTGGAAAGATGTGTTATGTGCATCCTGCCATGAAGCGGTCATACATGTATGCACACATGTAGGTATGCGTGTGAAACTCATGGCCATTCAGTACACCCTACTAACACTAACCCTAGTTGGTAGATCGATTGATTTTCTGTGAGGTCCGTATTCGAATCTTTACAAGTTTGTCAATCGAAGTAGGGAGAATGACATGACTACACAGTGCTCTTCCGGATCAAGTTCTTATCGATCGAAATGAGTACAAACTCCTGTAACGCAAACACCTGTTCTGTAGGTCGCCGGCCACCATCTACGTTTCAACCGTAACGTGATATTTATGATATCAGACCTGCATGTTAAACAGATCAAGAGACAAGTCCTTCAGGCGCCGCGACATCAATTATCGGCTTTCCGCTGTTCCGTGTCTTTCGATTGACACTTTCGATTGACGATTATTGTGCACGACTTGCGGTCGATGTACATAGTTAAGACGCAACCGACACTATTGTCTCATGTGTTGGCCAATTTCTTCATGGATCTCGATCGTGACGGTGTGCCCTCATCGCGTGCCATTCGCGTGCGTGGCCCCTGGCAAACCCAATGAAAGAGCTTGCTTAAGGCTGTATACCATGGTACGGTTACCGGTACTCCACCCGTCAGTCAAGCTCAAACGACGTCGTTAAGGCCGTTGCACCAAAGCACGAGAGGCTGGAGTAATGCAACCTGCTGAGAGCAGCCACCCAGCTCATACGGTGTGGAGCCACGTCACAGCTGAGCCGCGAGTGGCTCGATCGTTGTGTCACGAATGCCACAATCTCGATCGCCACGGCGGCGCAAAAGCCTGTGCGGCTGCGGCGGTGGAGCTGTGGCAGGGATGCATGAAGGATACATTCATGCGAAGTGTGGCTGACGTCAAGCTGCCTCTACCTGGCCGATGCCACTCTTGAAACAGGTTTGTGGCCGATGGGAGCTCTAAACCCAATGCGACCAGCGAAGTAGTGTCTCCTCTTTTGAGCCCGCAATCTGACCATTGCACTGATCTGTTCCTGGTCGCTACAGTCACCACTCCATCAAAAGTTACCATTCCTCTGACCACTAAAGCCTTCCTCGTTGGAGCACCAAACAACCACACAGACCTACCAGCAACACTCTAACAGCCATGTCGGAGCAACAAAAGACCCCCGCGAAGAAGACGCCTAAGAAGCTCGGAGGCAAGAAAGACGCTCAGCAACCAACTCCCGACCAGACCGACGAGGCAGAGGCCGAGGGCGAGGCCGGAGCCGATGCTGAAGGCGGTGCCCAAGCAGACGGCGAGGAGGAGCCTGAGCCCCAACAAGAGCGCCAGCCATCTCGCCGCCGCCAGAGCCGTGGTCGCGGACGCAAAGGCGGTGCACAGGACAGCGACGCCGAGTCTGTTACCCGCTCGGATGTGAGCGCATCAGGCGGCCGTCGCCAGCGTCAGAAGCAGAAGAAGCAGGGCAAGCAGGGCGGTGGCGGACTCGAAGACATTACCGAAGGTGTACCCGGCGGTGACTTGGTCAACGGCGCCGGCGACATGGTTCAGAACACAGCGGGCGATGCCGTCAACAAGGTCGGCAACACCGCTGGCCAGGCGCTGGGTGGACTTACCGGCGGCAAGCAGCAGAGCGGTGGAGGAGAGGAGGAGGGTGGCGGAGAGCAGCTTCGTCTCAGATTGGAGCTGAACTTGGACATTGAAATTCAGCTCAAGGCCAAGATTCACGGTGACCTGACACTGGGTCTGCTCAACTAGAGTGTTGGATGAGGTTCCACTTGACGTTTTGACGACGGGGAGTAACCAGAGGGATTGTTTGTTTTCTTTTGCTATATGGCAAGATCGCAGTAGCTATGACGATTTTACGGCGTTGGTTTGGAGTCCATATTCTGGATATTGTAATTTATCTTTCAACCACCTTGATCTTCTTGTTATATGGGTTCTCCTCACGATGAGTACGATCAATGTGCTTTCAGACGTCCATTGCCATCATCAACCGCGAACACTAAGTAACGCGTTTGTCAAATTGCAGATGCGACTAAGCCACAACCTACAATTCCCATCAATTCAAGTCCTCCACGTTCGATACTCGCCATCCCTCCTCCCTCTCTCGAGGCTCTCCATCCTCTCCTGATGACCTCTACGCCACGTCTTGGCTTCTCTCATCGGCAACGTAACCTCGCGATCGTAGTCACCGCTTCCGACACATCGTATATCGTGCCCACTATCGCAGTGGATAACCTGTAAGATTGAGACTCGCGTGGGCAGCCACTAACACATGGGTTCCAGCGCCACGCCAGCAACGGCTGCAGCTCCGCGCATGCTTTTCAACGTCGGTGGCTCGTGCGACTGCGCCATTACGAGGCGCTGACCTCATGGCGCAGAGGGTTCTGCGGCGTAGGCCAGGTGTGGTGTGGCGTGGAACATGCCATCCCGGGCGCGGCGGGGCATCATTCGATCGCCTCCACATCGACAGGAAACCGGTTTCGATGCTTGGATGGGCGTATCTGGCTGGCCGGCAGTCTGCTGAGCGAGGGTTGCGTTGGTCGACCGCACTGTACCTAACCTGAGCTGCTACGGACTACTACCGCGGCGGCCATCTTGATCATCTTGCTTGTGGGACTGCTTTGTTGGACTGCTCTGGATACGGATTCTACTTGCTTGATCCATTGACCCAGCAATTCCAAAGACATACTAAACCGCTCTGCGAGATCGCCGTTTGAATCCAGCCAAGCCGTTCACACGAACGCAAAACATCGCCATCATGCAGAGGAATGCCTGGGACCGCAAATACCATGACGAGGCTCAAGACGAAGACGAGCAAAAGGACATCGACCGTCGCAAGGCGCAACTAATTGCTCGGCAAGAACAAGATGGTGGCCCCGATCGCCAACATGATGGAGAGCCTACAGTGGGGCGTACAGTCCAAGAGCAGAAGAAGATTGAGAACTTGATTGCCATGCAGCGCCGCGAAGAGGGTATGCAAACAAACCGCTCTCGCAGCTCTTCGCGACGCGAGAGGCGCAAGCGCATTGAGAAAGCCCAGCGTGATGGCAAATATATGCACACCGCATCGCTCGAGGCCCTCGAAGAGGCGGACGCCAGCATGGAGCTCATGGCCCAACGACCTTTCGAGCGCATTGGACCAGACAGCACCAGTATGGATGGACCCGTCACACATGCCCGCGCCATGCGTGGTGAGATTCCGCTCCGTGGAAGTGACCCCAGACAACCCAAATACCAGCCCGAAGATCAGAGAGAAAAGTTCGGTGGCGGCTCTTCAGGTGAAACCGACGGCTTGAAGCTGTCGCTTGAGGCAAACCTGGACATTGAGATCGAGCTCAAGGCGTCCATCCGTGGCGACTTGGTATTGAGCCTGTAGTAAGTACTTACTTTCCTTCACCTCTCCACCCCTAAGGTATACTACCTGCACTCAACAAGGCTAGCACCTAGCCGCGCGTGCTGTACGCAAAAGTGAAGCAAGAGATCGACCTCTTTCTTACCAATTGACACAGCGAGTAACCGTCAACTAGTGCGTAAGACCTACGGCGCCAAACGGGCAACGCGGAAAACCCAGCCCACCCTTCTTCTACCTCTTTTTATCCCCCTCAAACGAGTTACCACGGCGTTATTATCTACCCTTTTTTTCTGGGGCACATCAGGCTCACGACAACCCTCTTTTCAACAGTCAATGAAGAAGGCACCAAATACGAAAACAAACGACGAAGGAGCCGAAGAACCGGTGGGATGTACAATGTTACGACGAGACTTTGGTATGCGGCGTGTTTGGGGGACAGAGGGCGATTGGCTATTATATACATTTCTGGCGTTTAGTAATTGACGAGATATAATACTCATGTGGTCCTTTCCCCCGTTTTGCCGTTTTACACTCATTTTGTATCTGTGGCTCAGTCTTGTTCGAAGTGCTTGCATGACTAGGCGTGGCGTGAAGTAGGTACCTGGTCGCTACTTTTCCTACGCCACATGGGAAGCCCGTTTCAATTCGCGCCACATGCTCTTCACACTTTTCGACCCTGATGTTGTACTTGTGGCTTCGAATTGCACATACATAAATAACACTCGCCACACAATAGTGAGGGCGGCTGGTATGTACTAAAAGCTTAGCGCCAAGCCCAGAAGCCCAACCGTAAAACATCACGACATACTCGCTGTGGCAACAAATACCTCATACCAGACAGAAGATTTTCATCCGAGTTATATATATTGCATCAGTCATAAATTGCAACTCGTACTCCGGAACCAGTTGTCATCATGGCCGACCAAGCGGCCAAAGATGCTGCCGCGCAGCAACGTATCGTGAATCACATGCAGGCGGACCATCACGACTCTGTGAGCATCGTTTGATGACCATATCTCATCCACAAAACTAAGCCTTACATCAGATCGTCCGTTACCTCGAGCATTACCGCGGCCTATCCTCTTGGACTGCCGGCACAGGCCGCATGACTGCTGTGGACCTTAACGGCATGACCTTCACCGCTGGCAGCAAAACACACCGGATCCCATTTGAGCCACCGCTGGAGTCATACCGCGACGCCCGCGAGCGCGTTGTTGCTATGGACAAGGAGTGCCTCACCGCCCTCGGTCGCTCGGACGTCACTATCAACGAGTACACCCAGCCGACCGGCCTGTACGCTGTGATGCTCGTCGTCTGCGCCGCTACTTTCTCATCCTTCGGCCAACGCTGGTGGTTCGAGCCTGGGCAAATTGTGGAGAAGATTCTCGGGCAAACATTCGCAAACTTCGCTTGGACGATCCAGCCGTGGCTAATTGGGGGCATGTTCGCGATTCACCTTGTCGAGCTGGTTTGGTTCGTCCCGGCGCGACTGAAGAAACACTCGGTCAACGTGAGGACGAGGGAGTTCTGGCTCTGGAGTGTTTCGATGTTTATCGCGGGTGTGTTTTGTCTGGGGAGGTTTGATGAGCTGGTGGACAAGAAGAGGGCGGCGAAGGCGAAGCAGCAACATTGAGAGCAGATTTGTGATGAAGCCAGACCATCGTTGATACCGCATGGTCTAGACTTGAGATTACGGTAGCACGACCCTGCCCAAGGAGGTATTATCGCTACTGGATGTGCATATTACTGAGCTAGTACTACACCGTGCATCACAAGAACGAGCTGTTGAATCTTCGGATATTAAAAATCGTTACGAGTCGGAGTAACGTTACAGTATTGAACACCATCTCAGCGGAGCCACGATTACCTTGAGTTCCGTGGCTGGTAGCATGAGTACAAATACTTCTGATATTTTGATAAAGCTCTACTGACATCTCAATGGTATATGGATCCACCTTACCACCTAAATCTCACAGCGATATCACATACCGCCGAGTGTGGCCACCAAGTGTCCATGTTTCATCACTGATTTCCTCTCGTGTGTGTTCGATGGTATCTCGATGGGCCGCGTTCTGCAATCTCTCGTTGACTCCTTAGATCATACCTTCTACTTCGTAATGGGCATTGCAGGAGCGACCGGACTCCTCTCACTGGGACTTACTAGAATTTCTGTTGCTAAATCTCTGTGTACGGTTACCACCAATGCAAGCGAGAAACATCATAGCTTTCCAGGCTGCTCACGAGGACCACGTGGCCCTAATTTATGCTCGCGTCGCGGTTGGGCACTGCGTCAAGACAGATACAAATTCACAATCTCCAAGAAATTCCTCGTGAAAGTTCTGGATACCAAGCCTAGCGAACTCGCCACGCTTGCAGACTACAAGATTCCGCATGGAAAGCTTAAGGATGCGGCCGTTCTACATATACTGTACTGGACTTCAAATCCCGTTCCGCCTTCTACTCAATCAACTCTGTCGTCTGGTCCGGCATAGTTTCGCGTCGAACCTTATCCTCTCAAGGTCGTTACAGACATGCGACCCACGGCAAAAGACGAACACGCGTTCCATGACTACGTCCCAAACCACATGAAGATCACCAACCCGGATGGCTGCCACCGTACGAACCGTCAACTCTACGGAGATTTTCCACTCGAGGAGTTCGTTGAGCTCAGGGTGGTCGATAAACAAACAAACTCAAACCAAGGCCTTGGTTTGAGTTTGTTTGACCAATCAGAGCGCTAGTTTGAGTTTGTTTGACCAATCAGGATGCCAGTTTGAGTTTGTTTGTGAGGTTTAAATGGTATAGGAGCCTCAGGCTCCATAATCCGATGTTTGTGAAGTATCTGCCCTTGCAGCTAGTATATAGCCTCCTAAGCATCTTTTGTATGTAATTCTCACCAAATCCTTGCCTCCCTTGCTCTTTTGAAGTTGCCAACCTTGCGTAATGCCGCCTGTTTATGGTATAGCTGCTCCTGAGGCCCTCAGAGGTGTTGCAGCGTCTGAGGCACGCTCCTCACCAAAATTGGCTGTATTCCTTGCCTTCCTTGCTCTTGTGAGGTGATTAAGTGAAGTGCGCTCGTACGCTCGGAGTCGTGTGGTATAGGCCGACGGCGGAGTCGTGTTTGTGAGGTCGCGTGCTCGCTCGGAGTCGTATTTGTGAGGTCGTGCGCTCGCTCGGAGTCGTGTTTGTGAGTCTTAAGATAAGGTGAGTGCGCGCTCGGAGTCGTGGTTTGTGAGTGAGATAAGGTGACGTTGGCCACACGCTCGGAGTCGTGGTTTGTGAGGTCGTGAGATTGAGTGACGGCGCGCTCGGAGTCGTGGTTTGTGAGGTCGTGTTCATGGAATAAGACCTTCTGCGTGCCATGAGCGAAGGCATTGCTGGGCTTCAGCGAGATCTTGCTTTGTGTGAGGTCTCTCTTCATCAACAACGTTACCTGTAATGCTGAATAGACGCTCGTCGGCTGCGGTCGAGGCCGGTGCTGCTAATGTAGTGAATGCCAGATGCTTCAACACAGGGTAGCTATCTTGGTTTAGCTTCCACCAATCTAAGGGATCCTGAGCATCTGGCGGGTCAGCGATGTTCCTATACTGTGTGAGTTCATCGCGGAGCTCGGTGGATTGAGTGTAGGAGCGCTTCTTGTTCCAAGCAGCGTACCCCTTGACCTCTTTGCGTTTGGCCGGCAGTGATGTTGAGGAGCGCTCAGGAGCGTCGATGTTGTAGGTACGCTCTACGGCGGCGTACTGCTCGTCCACTGTTGTTTGAGCGATCTTTACGAACTCAGGTGTTGCAGCCCAATGCTCCTCGAACCAGATCTGGCGGTAGTGAGGATTGAGGAACACGGCCATTATATAAGCCGGATTGAGGTCAGTTATCTCGTAGTACTTCTTCATCTTCAACCAGCCAAGATTGAGGCATGCCATAAAGAAGGGACTACCAGGCTGGCGCCTTCGCTCTTCAAGATGGTATAGGAGATAATCCATCGACGTGAGGGTGTTGTGAAGTGCTCCAGCTGTCGTGCCAACGCTCTGAACATGCATAGATACTTCGTGGATTGGCTCAAGGAGTTCCTTGAATTGGCAAAGCTCGTACCAGTCGTCTTTTGTAAGGAGGTCGTCTTCATGGATGCTCGACTCGGCATCGCCTTGGTAGAGCGTTAGGGCATCCTTGAGTCTAATCGCACGTTCAATCATGAGGTAAGTACTGTTCCATCGGATGCCTCCGTTAGTGACGAGTCGTAAGATCTTCTCGGCCTCGCCAGCTATCGTGGCTTCTCGTTGCTTGCTATTGAACAAGGCGATCCGCGAGTTGTTGGCCTTGATGTGAGTGACGAGGTTGTGGAGCTTCCCTATAGGACCGTGCCTTTGCTGTGCACGGTGTTGTTGTTCTTCAGAGCCGTTCCTTGAAGCGTTGTCGAGTTCCTCGATTATACGCTCGGTCTCGGAGTCATCTTGTGGTTGCGAGAAGTCATACTGCGAATCTTCGATCGCAACGCTGTCGACTCCAAAGAGGATTGCAGTGCATACCAGGTTGTAAATATGGCCAGCACAGCGAAGTCTCGAAGTCACTGGATCAAGGGTAACATGCTCCGAGAGGTGCTTCAGGGCCGTGTCATTGTTGGTGGCATTATCCGCTGCGAAGTAGGCGATTTGGTTACCACTAATCTGATAATCCTTTAGGACGTCGAACAGATGGTCAGCAATATTGGCACCAGTGTGACTCCCAAGGGTATTGCACATTGCAAGGACGACGTTGTGGAGTTTGCCGTTTGAAATTCGGTTTGTTTATCGACCACCCTGGTTGAGCTGATGTACAATCCGATCTGCGAAGTCGATGCAGACGCAGTTGTCATCCACGTTGGACCAGCGCGTCGCGCGCCCAAAGAGCGCCTCGGACTGGAGAAAGACCGCCCCGGTATAGGCCAGAACCACGAGATCATGGATGTTGCTGTTGGTGGGAAGATGGTAAGTTTGTTGAATTGTTTACAGACTTGCAAACTTGCTAACACTTTTCTAGCGAGCCCGGACCTTTCTCCCGCATGGTAGATCCATCGGGTGTTGGGCAGATGCTGAAGTGGTTGGGAACAAAGTCAAAACAAGTGCTACTCTCATCAGTCATGATCGCAGGGAGATCATTGTCGCCAGTGAGATTGCTCAGTCATCACTATCAACCAGACGAGCCTTTCAAGCATGGCGAAATTGCGAACAGCGAGAAATCTTACACATGAGCGCTCACCTTTGAATGGAATATTCGTAAAGATGTCTCGATGGTTTCGACTTCGTTTCAGTAACGATGTGCGATGTTACTAGCCTACAAGCCACCGAGATGTACATATCGAGCTCCATCGTTGTGATACCATCATTTTTGACTAAAAACATGATCATGGTATCCCCGTCTCATGTGTGCTACTATTGCTAGAGCTTAGTATCGAAATAGCTTCTCTTGCCATTGAGATACTAATTTATTCTTGGCTATTTCAGCTGGTGTGGAAGCAGCATCTCTATGTCTCGTGCGCTACTGTCATGAGAGACCACTATGGAACATCGCCTCTGCCATTGAGATACTGCTTCAAGTATCTATAGATTAGGTATCTGCAAACCTATTAAGCACACAATCTTACACTGCATATCTGTTGAGCTAAAGAGAACCTTGAGCGCAATGGTTCTTCCGCTGGACCCCAGGGGGTCGTGACGATCATTAACATTTTGTGAACCTCGGCACCTCGGCAACCAATCGAGACGCCTGGATAGCAAGGATAGGTCAGCAGTACCACATATCCTTTGGCCATTGTTCGTTCTCTAATCTTACAGTGCCATTTGAACATATCCGCACTAATATTGCAAGCCCATACTCTGCCATCAATATGAGTGTAACTCTGACCCGCGAGGAGGTGGCAAAGCACAACACCGAGGAGGACATCTGGACCATCATCGACCACAAAGTCTACGACCTAACAGATTTCATCGACGCTCATCCAGGTGGTTCTGTCGTCCTCGCTCAAGTAGCGGGCACAGATTCCACGGAAGCTTTCTACAATCTCCATCGCCATGAGATTCTGCAGAGGTACTCGTCTCTGTGTCTGGGCGAAGTCGAAGGCGAGAAGTCAGAGGTCATCGATCCACAGCCAGGAGACTTGAGTCAAGTTCCTTATGCTGAGCCTTTGTGGCTGAAGCCTGAGTCTGCGAGTCCTTATTACAAGGATAGTCACAGGCGGTTGCAAAAGGCGTTGCGTGAATTTGTCGACACGCATGTTACCCCAGAGGCGAGAGAGAAGGAGGACGATGGGTAAGTGGATACGGAGAACTTGTTACTTCCTGAGATCCCCGCTGACGTGATGTTCTTCTTGCCGAGCAGCACTGTCATTTCTCAGGAGTTGATCGACAAAATGGCAGAAACGAATATCCTCGCCTTGCGCCTTGGCCCTGGAAAGCACCTCCACGGCAGGAAGATACTGGATGGTGCTGTGGAAGGGAAAGAAGTAGATTACTTCCATGACTTGATCGTTGGCCAGGAGCTTACAAGGCCAGCAGCTAGAGGTTTCCAGGTAACATCATGAACTACAGGTCACCATTGAGCCAGAGCTGATACGATGATAGGACGGCAACATGGCCGGAATGGCAATCTCTTTGACTGCAGTTCAAGAGTGGCTTGGCGACGAGGAGTTGAAGAAGACTGTGACCGAAGAAGTCTTGTCAGGAAAGAAGAAGATGTGTCTCGCTGTCACCGAAGCCTTTGCTGGCTCCGATGTTGCTGGCATCCGCACAACGGCAGAACTCACTGAAGACGGACATCACTTCCTTGTCTCCGGCACGAAGAAATGGATCACTAATGGCGTATTCTGTGATTACTTTGTCACGGCCTGCAAGACAGCGAAGGGTTTCTCTGTTCTCCTCATCCCACGTAGCGAGGCCGTGGAGACTAAGCTCATCAAGACATCGTACTCAACAGCGGCTGGAACCACATACATCGAATTCAACAAAGCCAAGGTTCCTGCCAAGAACATGCTCGGCAGGGAAGGGCAGGGCTTCCAGGTCATCATGTCGAACTTCAACCATGTATGTCACCCACCATTTTCTATCTGTGAAAGTTAACAGTACTAATAACGACCAGGAACGCTGGATGATGTGCGGTTCAGTCGTCCGCTGGATCCGTATGGCGGTCGAAGAGTGCCTCAAATGGTCTCACCAGCGCATCGTCTTCGGAAAGCCCTTGGTCAACCAACCGGTGATCCGCGCCAAGCTCGCTCGTATGATCGCTTACGCAGAATCGACCCAAGCCTGGCTCGAACAGATCACACACCAGATGAATAACATGTCATATGAGCAACAGAGCAAGCTGCTCTCTGGCCCGATCGCGCTGCTCAAATCGCACTGCACAAGATGTGCTCACGAGGTGGCGGATGATGCGGTGAACATGTTCGGTGGCCGTGGTATCACGAAGGGCGGTATGGGCTCTGTTGTCCGCAATTTTCATTCCGGTTACAAATTCGATGCGATCTTGGGTGGTACGGAAGAGATCCTGGCAGATCTGGGAGTGAGGCAGGCGATGAAGCAGATGCCCAAGGCGAGATTGTAGTGTAGTTTGATCAACAACAGCTCGTATCCACATGGGTCTGCAGACAACCGACGCATCCTAATGATAGTATCACAGCGGTCAGAGTGTTTATATCAATTTCTGAGCCTAACAAAGCTGGCATGATAGGTATGGAAATACATGCCTATATACTGTGGTGGTACTGCCTGAAAGTGAAGCCATAAAAGTCCCATTTTGTCCACATGTACCAAGAATCTTCTGAAACATACAACCAATCTAGAACATCCTTGGAGCCCTGCACACGTCCTCTCACTGACAACTGCATTTTTCTGCGCCTGAGTCTATTGGTAGCCGTGAGAATGCCAAGGAGACATATTTATGACCTAGATGACTTCTCGATGGTGACCGACACTATTCACCGGCTGAGCGTGCCAAAATCAAAACAGAGACCAATGAATGCACAGACATACTACACGCATATTGACGAGTGAGAACTGTTATCTGATCGTGGATTCATACACATACACTAAGCACAGCGGCATTCTGGCAATATCATACTGGCCATCTTGCAACGGCAAGCAGCAGAGCTAGGTGAAGGAAAGGCACATGAACTCCAGCGTCTTAACGGCAAACAAACCCCAATCCCAGGCTCTCTATTCGGCGACATTAGCGCACTGGCTTCTGAGGCAACGGAATGTCGTTCAACGCATCTCAGTGTCTGGCATTCTTGGCTCAGTACGTGTGGTCGATGGTGCGAGCATACAAATTAGCAATATCAATGCTGTAGTAGACCTAGATGGAGGAGCTGTCCATCAATTTGTGTTACAGGTATTCAGCATACTTATTTTTTGTTGGCTTGACGTTGTTGCGGCGTGGCACTTCCACTCTTAATGTCCTGCTTCTTCTGGAATGCATTTCTCTCTTCGCTCGGTGGCGGACTCGGTGCTGGACTTCTTTCAAACACGGGTAGCGATGTAACTGATGCAGCCAAGATCCTTTGCGAGAATCGCCGAAGCTGTACGTGTTCATGTGAGGATTCGGTGGTCTGTAACACAATCTCGCTCTCGTGGTAGCTTTCGGCGTCCGCGTGGTGTGAGATTCCCTTAGGTGTCATTTCGGTAGCGATATGGCTGGGCTGGCCGCGGTCTTGATAGTTAACAGTATTGCACTGAGAGAAGCCATGCGGATTGGTAGAAATGTTGCAACAGTCAAAATTGCCATGATTGCTGCTGTCATCAAGATGTCCTTTGTCGCCATCACGCAGAAAATCTTCTTTGTTCCTTGAGCCTGCAATTGACTGTGAGACACTCTGGGGAGAACAAAGCACTTGCCGGCATTGTAATCTCATGCATCGAATGGTTCACGTGCGGACATTCTTGCTACCCTCATTCGACAGTAGGCTGTAAGGTCACTTGTGGTTGGTCGTAGCGAAGAATAGCTACGTCAAAACAACTTTCCGAGCTCTTCATGCATATAAGTAGTTACAACCGATCAACTAAGCTTGTACCTCGATAACCCTTGGACCGCTGGTCAGACCCATGCCTGCCATTGCCTTTTGCAGATCGTTCAGTCCACTCTCACTCTCCCATCCTCTTAGCGGTCCCCAGCTCAGCTTCTTGCCAGCGTCCTGGACAACCTCTCTGAGACCAGTGATGAGAGGAGCACTCTGTTTGATGCCTGGATAAGCATCAATCTCGACAACCTTCAGTCGAGGGACTTGTTGTAAGATTTCACGTAAGAGGTCTATGCAGAACCATTTGTATGTGTCCTCGTTGGCGTTTTTGCCGCGGAAGCCGTTGAAATGTGAGTCGCTGGGATCGCACTGGACAAAGATCTTGAGGACTTTCAACCCGGTGCAGTCGCTTAATCCAAGGCTCGGATCTGTGTTTTGACAACGAGGGATCTTGCTCCAACCTTTTCCAAGCCGGAGCTCCATGGTGTTGATCATGTTGCGGTACTTTGGAGGGATACGAGCGAGCAGCGGCTGCTTAGTGTAGAAGAAGCGGTCATGGTGAGGGTAGAGGCGCATCGGCTGGCTGTAGAAGACGCGGTATGCTTCATCGTGCATGCGATGGCTAACCTTGAGAAGATTGAGGCGGGGTCGAATTAGGAACCAGTTGACGTTGGGCTCTGAGAGAACCAGTCAGCTGGTTGTCGTGTATACACCACAGCATCTACATCTTTGTACCTACCTAGATCAAGCGGAGGATCAGGCCGCTCATCGAGCCCAGCGATGTTATTGGCTCGCTGCTTGCCTTCATACAGCTCCATCACGTGCCGCTCTGTCACATGGAACACCTCTTCATATATGCGCAACCTCAACTCAGAAGGCAGGTCGAAGAAGCGAAAGGGTTGTCTCTTGGCCACAGGCTCTTCATCATCCATATCTTCTTCTGATGCCGGTGATGGTGGTCGTGGTGGGGCAGCACGTGTCGGACGGGCGACGGGCTTCACGGCCACTGGGGTCGCCTTCGCGCTGGAGGCGGCAGACTTGGATTTACGAGTCTTTGCCATGGCGCAGTATAGGTATGCTTGTTACGTTGTACCCGGGCAATGTATTGGAGGAAGTAGCGAGTCTGGCGAGTGTGAGGAAGGGCACAGGACCCACCCAAGGCGTGACCTGCATCTGATTACTCAGCCATTATGACGGCTGTTAGAGAGAGAATGAAGGTGTTGACAGCAGTATGTGACAGGTACTATCGCGGCTCAGTGTCGTGTACAGTCGTGAGCTATACAGACAGGTACTGCGAGACAGTGGGTTGAAGCGGAGTCGAAGGACAAACGCATCAGGCGTTTACTTCGGGATAAAGACTAGATCACAAGCGGGGAGAGCACGTGATAATGAGTTGAGTTGTACTGTCATAACGGGAGTCGCAGCGCACCGAAAAGCTCGCCTCGCTTCTTAATAGACGGTCGTTTGTCTGCCAGTGCTTATTCAACATCGTTTCCAAGGTGCACACGGATAGACGCCAATTTCTGACTGGGGTTATAAACTTTTGGTGGGAAGAAAGGGAGGACGAGGGAGAAGAAGCAAATTTGTACTTCTGATGCTTCGGGTAGAGCCGCGGTGGTGTCCGTGCGAAGGAAAGCAGCGATTGAATGGGGCAGGCAAGACAGGGTCTAATCAATCATACCGACAAGTTTAATGGCGGGCAGCCTCAAACGAGCCTCGAATCATCAAACGCTACCACTCGCTGCTTCACCACCACCACCACTTGCTGCTACATAAAAGTAGTATGGCCTCATTCGCTATAGAGGTGCCTGGCGAGGCCAACCCCCTCACAGAAAATCTGCTTGTGCAGACGCTCAGAGCAGCCTCTTCGTCCGATCCTCATCAGATCCAGACCGGCACAAAACAACTGCAGTCATGGGAGAAGTCGCAAGGATACTACGTTCACCTTCAATCTGCCTACCTTGACAAACGCCTACCTCTTGAGATTCGATACCTCGCTGTCATCCAACTGAAGAACGGCATCAACAACTACTGGAGAAAGACTGCAACAAAGTAAGCCTGTGCCGTTTGTTTGTTTTTAATTCTCTTTCCTTTCCTTTGCTTGGTTTATTTGTTTTACCGTCTGGCCGTTGCATGTTCTGGCGACTCTTTA
The DNA here is from genome assembly GCA_023634325.1 of Cladosporium cucumerinum. Taxonomy (NCBI): domain Eukaryota; kingdom Fungi; phylum Ascomycota; class Dothideomycetes; order Cladosporiales; family Cladosporiaceae; genus Cladosporium; species Cladosporium cucumerinum. The sequence continues at coordinate 836,967 of JALDQA010000001.1, forward strand.
CGCACCAATTTCAGCCAGCACTTCTATCACACTGATTTCGCATCGACTACTCGCCACTAACTTAGCGTCTCAGTGCAGTGACCAAAGGAGATAAAGAAATCATCCGTTCCCGACTAGTGGAGGGCGTGTTGTCAGAAGAGGACAAAAGACTCGCACTTCAGAACGCCCTGGTCTACTCCAAAATAGCGAGATTTGAATTCCCTCAAGATTGGCCTGACGCCATCACCTCGCTACTGGGCACTGTTCGCAACCGCCAGGACAATGCCCGTGAAAGCAATGCTCTTCTTGTGCTACTCCAGCTCACCAAGGAACTCTCTACGGGACGTCTGCAAAGGACTAGGCAGCATCTGCAGTCAGTCACGCCGGAGATGGTGCACGTTATAGGAGAACGCTACGCAAACTATGTCGACTCGTGGCGACAACTACTGACCGACAACCCCGGTGATTTCGCGGTCGAGACTCTGATGAAAGACAGTTTGTTGTGCATCAAGACGCTCAGACGACTGCTCATCACAGGCTATGAGCACCCGAACCGTGACAACGATGTCGTTGCTTTCTGGAAACTATCGATCCAGAACCTCGGAGCTTTCATGCAGTTCCGTTCAACTGGTCAATTCAATGACACGACAAGGCTACTGCTGGAGAAACACATGCTGCAACTCGCAAAGCTTCACCACGAGCTCGCACGAGACCACCCAGCCGCTTTTGCCTTGTTGCCTGACTCCATTCAGCTGGTACACTCTTACTGGTCGGTGACGAAGGAGTTTGGTGAGAGCTTCGGCTCAAAAGAAGCCGTAACATCGGCAGTCGCCAACGGAAGCATTGGCACAGACGGTGATGCCGAAGACCAGCCTACCATGGAAAAGCTTGTTCTACGAGGTATGCTCATTTTGAGAGCCTGCGTTAAAATGGTCCACAACCCCACGCAGACATTCAAGTACAAGCACCCCCAGGACAAGGAAGAGCGCGCACAGTCGACGGATCTCATAAAGCAACAGCTGTTGCAAGAAGCATTCGTGCGTGAAGTCATGGAAACAGTTATCACTCGATACTTCGTCTTCAGGGCAAGCGACCTACGCGAGTGGGAAGAGGAACCCGAAGAGTGGGAGAAGAGGGAAGACGGCGACAGCGAAGATTGGGAGTTCAGTATTCGATCTTGTTCCGAAAAGCTTTTCCTCGACCTCGCCATCAACTACAAGCACATGTTGGTGCAGCCGTTGTTACAAGTCTTCTACTCTGTCGCTACACCACAAAATGAAGATGTGCTGTTCAAGGACTCGGTTTACACGGCAATAGGATTGTCGGCACCGGTTGTTCACGAGCAACTCGACTTCGATGCCTTCATCAGAGATGTTTTGATCGAGGAGGTGCAGAAGCAAAACCCTGGCTTCAACATCTTGCGTCGCCGTGCCAGCATTTTGCTGGGTCAGTGGATCTCCATTAAGATTGGGGACGCAAGCAGAGCTGCAGTGTTCCAGATCTTCCAGCATTTGCTTACTAAGGAAGGCCAACCTCTGAATGATCAGGTCGTTCGTATCACGGCTGGAAGGCAACTCAAGAACATCGCAGACGATTGGGAATTCAAGGTCGATCACTTCCTTCCATACGCGGAAGCAATCCTCGGTAGCATGATGCAGCTGATTGATGAGGTTGAGCTCACCGAAACAAAGATGGCACTACTAAACACCATTTCGGTTATCGTTGAACGCATGGAACATCACATTTCGCCGTTTGCAGAGCGCATCATCGGGCTCTTGCCGCCTCTGTGGGAGCAATCGGGCGAGGAGCACCTCATGAAGCAAGCCATCCTCACCATTCTTGCCCGTCTGGTCACTGCTATGAAAGCGGATTCTCTCGCTTTCCACCCACTCGTGCTCCCCATCATCAAAGGTGCTATTGAACCCGGCTCGGAGACGCAGGTGTATCTTCTTGAAGACGCTCTCGACCTATGGGCCAACATCATCGCTCAAACACCATCGTCCGCCGCATCTCAAGATCTCCTCTCACTGGCACCCTACTTGCTCCCGATTTTCGAACTTGGTTCGGAGAACCTTCGCAAAGCTCTCGAGATTGCGGACTCCTACCTCCTGCTCGCCCCATCACACATGCTCTCAGAGCCTTTACGCCCTTCCCTATTCACCTCTCTGGCATCGCTCATAGGACAGCTTCGCCCAGACGCCAACGGCCTCGTCTGTAACCTCGTCGAAGCAACAGTCCGCGCCGCGGAGCACCTCGGATCCGAACCTGCAGTCGAGCAAACAGCCTCCGACCTCGTCAGCACCGGCTTCCTTCCCGCCCTCCTGACCGGCCTCCACGGCAGCTGGAAAGCGCACTGCACAACTGGCCCTCGCGCCCTCGACCCTCCAGTCGACGGCATCGTCGAAACAGACTACTTCTCCATCCTCGCGCGCCTCGCCATCGCGTCACCCAACACCTTCTGCCAAGCCGTGCAGGCTTCTGCGCCCGAGCAAGCCGACCTCGCCACGACCATGACGTGGCTGCTAGAAGAATGGTTCTCGCACTTCGAGAACATCGGCGACCCTTCGCGCCGCAAACTCACCGCTCTCGCTTTGACGAAACTCCTCGAGACCTCCCAGACCTGGATCCTGCAGAGCCTGCAATCCCTGATGACCATCTGGACAGACGTCGTGGTGGAACTGAGAGAAGACGCCACGGATGTCGGAGGTGACAGTCTGGTGTACAGCAGCAACGGCCCGGAGGACCCAAGTCTGCCTGAAGCGCCGGAAGACGCGCGCAGGCGGGAACTGTCGAATGCCGACCCCGTGCACCGCTTCGCACTGGCGGAGTGGATCAAGCATTATCTTGGTCTGGCTGTGGGTGGCAACGCGAATTTCCAGGAGGAGTGGCTGGGTAGGGTCGATGGGGATGTCGTCAAGGCGTTTGGCGCTTTGGGGATTATGTGAGGTTGTCGGGATGAGATATGAGGACACTTGTCTGATGAGTCGGCGGTTCATGATGATATAGAGTAGAATTTCTTTTTTTTTTGGACGATAGCATAAAAAGCAGGCGTTGAGCTTTCCATGTCTACGTGTCCGGGCATGTATGTCCAACAGAAAGATTGATTGAAATCCTCGACCACACAACTTTCAATGGCAGACATCACAGCAATGAAGCAGGAGCAATTATGACATCTTCCATTCGCATTTCCCTTAGGTATCAATGCAGGACGTTACCATGCTGAAGTAGCCTTTTCCGTCCACATGTCCCGCTTTCTATCTCATCTGCCCGCAGGCTGCTCGTAAATATGTTTTCCCTCCGCCAATGATGACACATAAAAGGAAAAGAAACAAGTGAGTTCAGCCATCCTGTCGTATCGCGTACTCGGTAGTCGTCAAAGTCATTATTCGGGATGAGCATATCCTGGCTGGTGAGAGGATGATCCAATCAGATCCAGTTCAACCAGTCATTTCATCACACCCGATCCGTTCACCTCATGGCGCTCCTGGCCCTCCGGTCGTATCGGTCGTCGTACCTGTCATCATAGCGATCGTCATCACGGTGTCCCTTCTCGCGCCTGTCTTCGCGCCAGTCTTTCCACTTGTTCTCAGCCAGGTTGGCTCCGAGGCCGCCGACCACGGCTCCGATCGCCATGTCGCGCTTGCTAGTTTTCTTGTTGCCGCCAAACTCTCTGCCAGCGAAACCACCGATCAGAGCACCAGCGACGCCGACACCGATACCTAGCGGAGTGGTGTCGAAGTGGTCTTCGACTTTGCCGCGGAATCCGGAGCGTGAGCGGCTGCGGGAGCGCGAGCGAGAGCGGGATCGAGAGTAGGAGTCACGGCGGCCGCGGGATTTGTCGCGCCTTGAGCGTGAGCGTGTGCTTTGTGCGAGTGCGAGATCGCCTTGTGAACGTCGGTAGGGCTGTACTTGGTTGTTCTGCTGTGGTGAGAGGTAGGGCTGGTAGGGGCCGGATTGGTAAGGATCGTTGAACGACTGGCGACCGCGAGCGTCTTGGTCGCGAGCAGGCTGAAGAGAAGACAGGTCAATAGGTGCAAACGATTTGACTGAAATTCTCAGGACTCACTCCACGGTAGCGCTCTGTTTCTACAATCTCACGATCAAACTCGCGATCGCGCTCAGCATCGTAGCCGCGGCCGGTGGTCCTGGTTCTCCTTCCAGTGTGATCATCGTAGTCGCTCTCGTAATCATCATCGTAATCGTCGTATTTGCTTCCACCACGCTGGGAAGTGGGGCGCTCGGAGCGGCCGTAGCCACCATTCGCATGTGACATCCTGACGCTGTCGCGACGTCTGTCCTTGGTCTGACGAAGGCTGAGGGATCTAGCTACGAGAGAGGCGGAGGGCTTGCGCTTGGGATCGTCGCGCTCGGCTTCGTACTCGCGGAGGACTTGCTCACTCTGCTGACTCTCTTCGTCGATAGCGTAGCGATGCGGGCTCGCGGAGGCGTACCGTTGCGAGCGGTGGGGGGAGGAGGAGGAGGAGGCGGCGGCGGATGCGGCGGGTTTCTGGCGAGGGGTGGGGTGTTTAGGATCGTGTTTAGAGCGCTGGGTGTCGGAAAGGGCGGCGGGCGGCTTGTTGGGCTGGCCGTTAGAGTCTGACTTGTGACCGGTGACGGCACCGTAGATCTTGTCGAAATACTTGGACTGGACGAAGGCGTCGGCGGTGACGGCTCCAAACTCGACGGGATAGTCCATGGTCGCAAAGGAGGGCGGAGGGAGCGGATGCTATATAGGTAGGCTGGGCGCAGGTGATCGAGGCTGAGCGTCACCGGCCAACAGCTCCACTCTGCTGGGCTGCTGAGCTAACACACTAAGGGCGGACGCACGCAACTCTAAGCTCAAGATGCCTGGCTGCCTGGCTGCCTGACTGCCTGGCTGGTACAAGGGTCTGCCTGCTGTTTGGTTGCTCGCGGTAGGCGGCGGATGGCAGGTGCTTGGCGATAGCTGAGGGAGATCAGGGCAGAGATTGATTGATTGATTGATTGATTGATTGATTATTGATGAGGAAAATGGGTGAGAGGCTGTTTGTGTGCCGCTGGAGAACAATAATGCAGTGCTTGCAGGTCAATTGTCGATATAGCTGTGCGCGGCGTGTGTGTGTGTGTGTGTGTGTGTGTGTGTGTGTGTGTGTGTGTGTGTGTTAGACGAGGGACAGGGATCGGTAGAAGATGACGGTGTGCTGCATGCGAAAGTGAGAGGGCGCGCGTGAGAGATCTTCGAATCTTCTCGTCGAAGACGCGCATGAGGTCATTTGCACAACGTGTCCGCTCTCCTTCACGCCTTCCACTCTCCCTCACCGCACTCCTCGATCATGCTTGGTATCAATGTGCACTTTACGATAATATATGTCGGCAGATATCAAGGTACTTGGGTACTTCGCAGCGCCTCCCACCGCATGATCTGCAGGCGACATCGCTCTCAATCTCGTCCGCATCGTCGTCCGATCGAAGGCGCAGCCGGCCACCTGCAGCAGCTGATTCTGCACTGAGAATCCGCAGCCGTATATATGTCAGCCCACTTGCTAAGCCTCAATCTACCTGATGGAAGTCATTTTTCTTTTAAATCGTTGTAACAGCAATTGCATGAGAGAGGGGCAGAATACGCTCTCTGCTCACGCAATTTCTTCGTGCTGTTGAACCGATCGGAGAGAGTGAGATTCCCATTCTTCAAGAATAATACATCAAGATCGCAAGGCAAGCATGGTGCCTCTCTAACGCACTGAGGAACTCTTCATCAGATGGGAGGTAGGGTCTGAGGGTCCGAAAGAGCTGGTTGAGGAGCCGAATTTATGTATCGATCCTTGACGCTCTTCTACAATGACTGAGCATTGGACGTGATTCAAACGTGAGTATCTTGCTATAAAGAGGAGCCGGCCACTGGCAGTCAGTGAGAAGAGCTCGTGCTATGGATGGTCTTGCTATCCTGGTTTCGGGACATGCATGGTCGAAGTCAGGAACGATGACTCCAGCCCGGGTAAAGCTGGGTGGTTGTAGAGGAGAAGCGATGCCGTGGTGGCTTGCTACGGTGCTACCTTTACTTGCCATGGACGAATGAATTGAGAGCCACAAATTGACACGCATTTCGATCTTACTTCTCGATCATTGGAACATGATAAAGCAGTAGCTTGCAACTATGAGGAGCGCTGAAAGTCGAGATAAATCGTTGCACGGGTTCATCCGCCAGGGCTTACTTAGGGTGAGATGATGTGGAGCTCGAGCTTGAGCAAGTCGCGAAGCAGATGTTACCATCTTCACATGCAAAACGCGCCTTCTTCAATAACATACACTCCTTCTGATTTGACATCCACTCACAATCATGTCGACCGATCCCAGACGCCGCGCACAGCCTCCACCTCCGCCTCCACCACCAGAAGATGTACTAGACACCACAACCATGGGCCTCGACGGAAACACCGAAATCTCACAAACAAACGGCCAACAACAACCCCAAGCACCCGCCAAACCAGCAGACGACGGCGGCTTCAAACTAAAATTCTGCACAGTATGCGCCAGCAACAACAACCGGTAAACCAGCCTCACCCCACCTCTCTACTCACACAACCTCACTAACAACCCTCCCAGCTCAATGGAAGCCCACCTCCGCCTCACCACCGCCCCCTCACCCTATCCCACCATCTCCTTCGGCACAGGCTCACTCGTCCGCCTCCCAGGCCCCAGCATCACCCAACCCAACGTCTACAACTTCAACTCCACCTCCTACGCCAACATGCACGACGAGCTCCTCTCCAAAGACCAACGCCTGTACCGCGCCAACGGCATCCTGCCCATGCTCGAGCGCAACAAAGGCGTCAAATGGGGCCCTGAGCGCTGGCAGGACTGGCGCGTCGGCGTCCCGCGCGTGGGGCCCCGCGGCGACGGCGACTGGTCGCAGGACAAAGGCTCGCAGGGCACGGAGGGCGGCACGGTGGACATCGTGATCACGTGCGAGGAGCGGTGCTGGGATGCTGTGGTGGACGATTTGATGACGCGGGGCGCGCCGCTGAATCGCCCCGTGCACGTGTTCAATGTGGACATTAAGGATAACCATGAGGAGGCGCTGGTGGGCGGGCGGGCGATTCTCGAGCTTGCGGACGCGCTGAATAAGATTGCGGCCGAGGAGCGGGACGAGTGGTTGAGGAAGGGGGGCGGTGGGGGTGGCTTTGACAGTGGGGTTGCGGGCGCGAGGCAAGGGTTTGATGAGAGGGTGCCGGACGTGCTGGCGAGTTGGCAGGAGAGGTGGCCGCATTTGCCGGCGCTGTGGACGCTTGCGTGGTTTTGATTGGGATCACTGGCAGTTGTGCGATTGGTACAAGATATGAAAGGTTTGGGATGGGATTGTTACTAGCGAGGAGTCTGGTGTTTGTCATGTTCTGAAACATTTACAGTTGTATAACTACAATGGTCTTCGGGTGAGAGAAACGAGCAGTTTTTCTCCCCCGAAGGCCTGGATAACTTTCACGTTGATCAAGGCTTTACAGGGAACGTCTCGCGGCTCCCTCCATTGAACCTGCTACAAGCAAACCGAGGTCTTCCGATCTCAAGCCGCTCACAAAATCTCCGTCGGCAAGACAACGACCCAGTTCTTGTCAGCAGTAACGTTCAGTCCATTCGCCTTCTGCGCCGCAGCATTGTCGACAATATCCTGGCTGATCGCCTCAAAGTTCGAAGCAGACTTGTTGACCCAAAGGTGAATGCCACCCTTCTCGACATCAACACCATGGAAGAGCATGTAGCCATCACTGCCGGGCGTGTCGCCGGCGACCAAGACGGGCTTCTTCCATTGGTCGATGTAGGTCAGGATGGCGGCCCATTTGCCTGAGAACCACGGCACGGGAGTGTTGAGGTAGGTGCCGAAGACGAGGTCGAGGTTGGCTTCTTGGTCGTAGACGCCGTCTTCGATCTGCTTCCTTGAGTTGGTGAGCTCGCCGGAGGTGGCGTTCTTCAAGAAGGTCGACACGCCGATGACGTTCTCGGGCTTGACGTTGTAGCCGTACTTGGGGTCCGAGGCGACCATGCGCACGATCTCTTCTGCCGCCGCAGAGACGACGTAGACGTCGATGCCGTTGGCCATGAGCGTGTTGTATAGCTCGACCTGTCCGCGGAAAACGTGCGGGCGGCTGACTTCCTCGTGCACGAGGTCTTCGCCGTCCCAGTACGTCGCCGGGATGGTCGTGTTGAGGGCCATCAGCTCGTCGACGTAGCCCTTCAGCTCGCGCAGCGTGAAGCCGGCCCAGACCTGCGCGGCCCAGGGGTAGCAGAGGAGGGAATCAACGGTGCACAGGCGCTGGTAGTAGCTGTAGAGGGACTCGGTGACGTTGGCAGTGTCTTTGAAGGGGATCAATTGCAGCTCCTGCGGGAGGTTCGAGCGGGTGAGGATGCCGCGGTTTTCGAGGAAGGGAATGAGGGCCTCTTCGACGTCGAAGCGGTAGCTGGTGTTCTATATAGCGTATGTTATATGAGATGGGGTTTCGGTTATTTCTTTGTTTTTTTTTTCGCTTGGGTTGGTTTGTTGCGTTTGGGAGGTTAGACCTACGTCCATGTCAAAGCAGGCATAGTTGCTGGAGTTCGCATTGGCAATGATCATCTTTTCCAGAGCGGCGGCGGCATCTTTGGGCCAGTGTTGGAGGCGCGTGTGGTTGGTTGTCGCTTGGGCTGTGGTGGTGGCAAGGCATAGTGCCGCGGTAGTTGCTTGGGCTGAGAATTTCATGGTAATTGATCGACAAAGGGCGACGATGGTTATCACGCAGTACACGGTAAACAGCGAACGACAGCAAACAGGCCGGGAAAAATTGACACGAGGGCAGGGCTCCAGATGTCCTACCCTGGGTGCAATTTAAACGCTGTCGGCGGTGATTTGCAGATCTGCTGTGCTTGGCTGAGTAGGCTACTAGGCTCCGACTAGGCCCGGTTGTGGTAAAGTATGATTGTTGGACTGAGCCGACGGTATTGATATCAAGGAGAATGCTAGTCGAGATATATGGTGTTTGTACTTGTTCGCGTTGCAGTTGCTATTTTCAACTGCTATATGACTATACGGACGGGCCCGAAGCGAGTGTTGCTGCAGGAATGATGATGGCACGATGTGCTGCAAGGCTGACGACCCGCGTGCAACAAGCGAGAGAAGCTCAGAACAATGTGGGAGAGAACGAAAGCCTCTACGCCCTCATTTCATCGACAGACTGCCGCTGAGAGAGAGAGAGAGAGAGAGAGAGAGAGCCAGCCAGTCAGCCAGCTAGCAAGCCAGCCAGCCAGTCACTAGCCCCGAGCCGAAGTGCTGCCTGCCATCTGCAACATGACGTCTAGTAGTCGCCGCCGCCGCCGCCGCCGCCGCCTCTGGCACGCACATGAGAGACACCTGACACCGCCATACTGTGATACCTTAGTCACTCCACCTGCACCTGCATAATGTCTCTTCCTCACTTCTTGCCGTGATCCTGTAACCCGGCCAGCATGTCGCCGTAACCAGTGCATCGCCTTCCATATCAAATACCGTCAACACGCCATGGACGCAGACGCGGCAGAAACACATCCCGGCCCTGCAAGGCCGATGGCCGACGCGAACGCAGCGCAGTCCGACGACCATGAGCGCGGCGTTAAGGACAGAGAGGCCTTTGAAGCGTGGGGTTACATGTTGAAGCCGGACAAGACAGGCACGGATAAATTGAAGGCCTTGCTCAGAGGGCTAAAGAATGTCATTGTACGTGACTCAGTGACGATCTGATGCCACAGGATAATGAGACTGATTGTGTTTAGAACGAGAACTATGAACCATCGGACAATCCCGACCTAACACCAACCCAACTGGCCACCTTCTACCGGGACCTTGACGGAAACTACGACCAGCTCTTCCTCGGCACGCCTGGCGCAAGCATCGCTTTCATTTACAAGTCTCTTGGATGTCTTCACAGCTTACAGCCTTTGCCACACTCTGCCGCCTTCACCGATCCAACGATACCAGCCTTGAAGAATGAGGGCTGGATTATGTGGCAGACGATTCAGCTGCTTCTAGGACCCGATGAGCATTCGAAGTTCCTGATGGAAGCAGTGCGACGCTGGAACATTAAGGACCCTACTACTGGAGAGGTCCTGCCCAAGATCTTGCCAAGGCAGTGTTTCCCTTCGCAACCGGACAAGCACATGGTGGCATGGTATGAAGGAGTGTCGGAGAGATTGAGGACGGAGGCTGAGGAGGAGATGCGCAAGCTGGAAGACGAGCAAGAGGCAGACCGTTCGAGAGTTGCACTGAGAGGCCATGAGACGGATGACGAAGAGAGTGTCGATTCGCGAGGTCCGGCACTTGCATACTTTAGGAACCCGCTGTACAGACACGTCGACGGCAAACCAACAGCCTCGCAACACGGTCCCAAGCAACCAGGCGTTAGTCCGAGACCGTCGTCTTTGAGAAATAAGAGCAAGGAGGCCGCGACTAGATTTGGCCATGTCATGAGGAATGTTGCCAGTCCACATCTATGGGACGGCCACGGACACGAGCGTGATCCTGAACCGAGACATGGCAGTCGAGCAGGAAGCCGCGATCGCGACAGAGAGCGCAAAAGAAGAAGTCTGCCACATCATTTGCCTGGAGATCCTCCTCCTCGACGGGACCCTTACGATGAACAACTTCCGCCGCCAGGACCTGTGCATGCTGAGCGCCATTCGCGCAGACGCAGCTCTCGTCTGGAGCCTCGTCCGGTCATCAATCGTCCCGATGATGAATGGGACTCAGACGGCAGGCCGCCTTCACAATATAGTCGCGAGCCTAGTCCGCGCCCTCCATCCGCACATCGCTCTCGACCTGTTCCTCGAGACCATCAAGATCCTCACCTCAGACACTCGAGAAGCCACGAGCCCACGCCAACGCAACGCGATTCCGAGGACTACTTCCAACCTGAAGAATCCTCCGGCCGTCGTCGTGCCTCGGCTTACGAGGACTCTTCGGATGCACCACCTCGCCAACCTGGATTTGGCCCATCATTTGGTCCCTCGGCTGCCCCTCTATTTGCATCACAGGTTGCACGCCAGCCACCACAAGTTCCTCCAAATGGCTCTGGCAGAGATCCTCCGCTTCCTGGACCGCCACCGCCACCTCCTATGAACTATGATCCCCGTCAATATCCAGGTCCGCCAAACAGACGTCCTCGCCCACCGCCCCACCCAGACATGGATGGTCCGCCAAGTCGCAGTCGGTCCCGGCGCCATCCATCACGTAGCCCACCGCGCCGACGTAGCTCAAGACCACGCCCGCCATACGACGATCGCTACCCCAGCCCAAACCGTGGTCCGCAGCACAGGTCTCGTCGAAGATCGCGTCCACCACCCGGGCCTGGTACTCGCTATGGTGACCCTCGCGATTACAGCCCAGATGAAGCACGCCCTGAGCCCCGTCGACGATCCCGTCCACCTCGAGGTCCTCGCCCGGGTCCAGATTCCCGCTACGATGGCCCTCAAGATGACTTGTATTCCTCTGATGAAGAATCTATAAGTCCGCCTCCTAGCCCTGACGACCGACGCGCACGTCGCCACAGCCGGCGCAAGAGTCGGGGCGGAAGAGACGACTTTGATGAAGTAGATGGGTCCCACTCGGCACCTGAAGGCCCTGATCGCAGAGGCGGGCCGGGAAGGCAGAAACAGATCAGGTTCGCGAATGAACCGATGAGTGGAGTTGATGGGAGGAGGTATCCAGATGTGCCCTACCGTTGAAGAGTCGCGGTAGCCAATGAGTTATGGCATGAATGCAGTACGATAATACAATGACCCTATACTTCACTGGCGTCTCGACATTCGAATCCCCAAGAAATCCTTTGACTGTTCTTTTGCACACAATCAGGACCGAGGGTATGGACAAGTATCAAGCGCGGGTTTAACAATATTCGTGCTTGTCGCAACTATATAGCCGTCTTGTACACCGCCACCCCCATAAAATCAAGGCATCTCGAACCGCGGAAACGGGCTGCTCCCAGCCTGCTCGAGCCTTCTATCCGACAAAGGTGGCGATGGACTCCCACTCGGCATTGGCATCGGGGGCGAAGGCTCCCCAAACGCATCACTGATCCGATCTTCAGCGCCCATCGGCGAAATCCCACTCTGGCTGCTCCCGAACGAAAGGTTGTGCTGATGGCGAGGCCGGCCGTGAACGCTCCCTGCTTCCAATTCGTACCTTTCCAACCGCAGGCCTGTGGGCCTGGTGGCTGTGCCGTTTGCATCGAGCTCGTGTTTGACGAATTCGGTGGTTGTGCTTTCGCCTTTGCGATCGCTGGCGAGTTCTTGGGCTGGTGGTTTGTAGTACTCGCTCCGGTCTGCGATGTCGGTTTCTAGGGCCGCGAGTGTGATTTCGTCGACGCTGGTTGTGCGTATTGTGCGAGTGGCTTTTGCGAGGCGCTGGGTTTTGCGGCGACGCCGTGTCCACCATGCTAGAGTGGCGAGGATTGAGATCAGAGCGAAGGCTCCGATGGCGATGCCGGCGATGGCGCCGGCGCCTAGGCTGCTGTTGGGACTTGGGGTGGTGTCTGCTGCGTAGATGGGGACGAGGTTGATTTGTGGGTCTTTGGGGAAGAGCGTTTGTCCTATGTTGAAGGTGCGTTGTTCCCAGTCCGCGGAGACATATCTGGCGAGGTCAGCTTTGTTTTATGAGTCATTGGTACGTCGGGATTATGCTTACGCTTCTTGGAAGAATGTGCGGCCGAGGAAGACTTGGAAGCCAGTCGTATCGTTGGGCGTTCGCTTCAGTGGGAAGTAGTGTAACGTTGTATCACCGTCGGTGATATTTGCCAGAGGGAATTTCACTTCGTGGTCGAAAGCCGAGTAGGGCAAAGTTATCGTGACCGATTTTGACGAGTCGGACTCGGACGCCGTTAAGACAAAGGATACGGATGTGTTCTGATCTTGCAGACGTTGACGCTGTTCTTCGCCGACGAGATACATGCTGAAGGTTTCGTTCCACTGCAAGTCGAACTTGTCCTCGAACAGTCGCCACTCGGGCTCGGGCAGCCAAATCTCAGGCAGTGCAGAGTCGAGTTGGGCTACTAGTCCGGTGGAATTGGAGGACTGGTCGCCGACTGTGATCGTTTTGACCGTCAAGGTCAGCTCATTGCCGTTGAAGTCTCGTGTGAAATCCACTCCAGTGAGAGCCTCGTCCATACTCACCCGTGAAGTATCATAGCCACCAAAGGTGAGACTCCCAAAGCTCTCGGGCGTCTTGTACTTGGCTCCTGCAGTGTATGCCCATGTTAGTCCCGAGATCGCAGAGGAGTTCTTCAGCGTCTGCAGAGGGCTTTTGTAAGAAGTGGAAGCATTTGCAGGAAAGGCTTCGCGCCCACTGAGCCCCAGGAGCCCGAGGAACGGAAGTTTTGAAGCATAGCCGGCAATCAATTGGTTTTGCAGAGTTTCATTGAGGTCTGCGAAACCCAAGGAGCTGACTCCTATTGCACTCGAGACGCCTTCTCCAAAGTAAAACTCTTCGGTCGGAAATGTGACATTAAAATATCGTTGGCCGCTCTCTGCAGTAATGTTGTTCCATGTGGCCAGATCTAGAGGATCAAGAACGTCTCCTCGGTCTGCCTCACATGTTAATGGTTCGAGCCCTTCGATACAGCCTTGCTCCAAGACTGCGAGAGTGAGTGACACCGAAGAGGCTGGTAGGACTTGCACCAGTTTCTGCGAAGGTCCAATTCGAATGTCGAAAACCGACCAGGGGCCGTCATTACCCAACCAATGCCTGCTGGGAGTAATGCTGAGTGCCATGGCAGCTCTAGTGGAGGACAACACCAGCTGGAAAGAGAAGTGCCACTCATGCCCACATTTCTGACACGCGTGTCTCCATATAGTACCATCTTTGGACTATAAATCCGCTAAGGCGATCTAGACACGACCACGAGATCGATGGCGGGACATGACGAAGTGTGTTGCAGCGCTGTTGGGCGATTGATCCGCTAGTACATGCAAGCTATCGTTCACGGGTGATGCAGTTGTACCGCCTCGTGTGCTTGCGTGGACTCGAGTCTGTTTGCTTTCCACTTTCGCCAATACGAGCTCATCGTCTGTCAACGAATCGCAGAGACGGGTGACTGCATGCAGTGCGCTGCACACTGTCAGCCTTGCCTCAAGAATACACAATGTGCGGGCAGCTCTCGTAGCAGATACAAAGCAAGTCCTGTACTTCACTCTGCGGCAGCATTGTCAGACTACATGCCGTATCCATGGAGATCACCTACAATTCCCGCTCCCTTAAGAAACTTGCCTCTGGTGTAACGCCGTTATTGTATTTCAAAAAACAAACTTCCAAGAGTTCCTGTTTGTGCCGTCCTCCGTGTCGCTTGCGGGAAATTCGCTTGTTGCCCAATCAAACCCCAACCACAACAAACTTGCTCTCTTGCGGCAGCATAGCTACACACCCTCACATCAAGCCCAACAAGCCTTTCAGTAAGGCTCGCATGAGGGTCTGTCCACTTTCAGACATGTCCTAGGCACGACCTGGTGAGCGATGCTGTAGCTACATCGGCCCTGCCGGTAAGCGTGTAGCATCGTCGATCGAAGCCTCCCTCATCCCGCGCAACTTGACAATACTGCAGGAGCGGTATGCGCACAAACTCGATACTACATCGCTTGTCATCGCTTGTCATGTTGCCAACGGAGCGAATGTTCGCAGCGTACGGTGGCCCCGCGTTGACCGCGCGGGCTGTAAGTGCTTGCAAGGCTGGTATACCTGCATACAGCTCTCACTTGGAGTAACCGACTGTCTGGCCTATATGTACTGTGAGGCAATGGCTGATCTCTGCACTTGAGATTGTCTTAACAGGTTAGGTGCAGCTTCTCTCTGACCCATGTCACGTTCATCTCTCGCGAGGGCAACATGAAAGTCATTTTCTATCTGATCATCCTGGGACTCGTCCCCGAAGTCCTTTCAGATGTGGTTTTACCAAGAAAGGAAGCAGCCGAAAGCCCTTACTATACAACAACATACCAGGCTACGAAGACCTCTGCCTGGGATGTGCCAACTCTTGTACCTTGCCCGCCAATCGAATGGACAAATACTCATCCCACACCGATAATCCAGACAACAACTGTGACAAAGACGCTCCCTGGAACAACAGCATATGTCACAAGCAAGATCACCAAAACCATTCCCTCGTATACGACTATCACAGAGACGGATACGTACTACACCTGGTCGACCATCACCAAGTATACGACTTTCACAACGCGGACTACGGAAACTTCTTACACCGGTAGGTGAGGACTTTCTTTGATACATTTGACAGTGCTTCAAGAAAACAACATGCTCTCGGTAACAATTGGGGGAAGACCTGAGGGTCCGTTCACGGAAACCACGTTCACCGCCATCGAGAGAGCAAGTACAGGACCACATCGTCTCTGCTTCTTCCCTGCATATATATAAGGACCCGCTCATAAGCATTACTTGAATCACCAGCGAGAGAGCACTCTTGGCTCGAGTTGTTCTGGATGCTCTCGCACACTTATCTCTTGCGCTCACCATAGACATGCCTTTAGCCACCATTGAGCTATTTTTGGCGTCTCTCCAGTCTGTCCCCAACAGTCGTGGCTCTGCGGGACAGTATGAACCATCCTGGAAAATGAAAGCACAGAGCCTGCTACTTCGTCCGGGCATCCGCTCTATGTTCCACGCATTGCTTCTTGGGTTCTATGAATAATCAATGACATTGTGCTGCGTTGAACATCATCAGATCTTGATCAACCGCTGACTGAGACTAGTCGGCACATCATATACGACTCACACGACAATCGACACATCTTACACAACCGACACGAGCACAGATATCTCGTACACCACCGATACGCGGTACACTACGCAGACCACAGTAGATCGCTCTGTAAGCACAGTGATCGAGTACGAGACAAGCTTGACAACATCAACCGATGTTGCATACACCACTGAGACGCGCCTTACAACTTCGATTGATGTGGTGCAAACCACCCAGACGGACTTCACGACTTCCACAGACATCATTCCAAGCACTCAAACCGACCTCACAACCTTCACAGAAGTCGCCTCGACCACAGAGACCGCTTTCACGACTTCCACAGATATTGATTACACTACGCAAATTTCTACTGTGCTCACGACCGATTTCTCAACCAATATCTTCAGCTTGACGCTGACCTTTGAGACCACTGATGCTTTCGGAAGCACCTCCACGTTCTTGACAACACAGCGGACAACCGATATCTCAAGCGTAACTCTCACCTTCCAGACAGTGGAAGTATCGGAAAGCATCTCGACAATTTTGACCACCGACATTTTGACCGAGATTTCGAGCACGACACTGACTTTGGAGACTACTGATGTCTTTGGAAGTACCTCTCTCACGGTAACCACAGCGACCGTACCCATTTCGAGCACGACTTTCCGAACGATTGATGTTCCCGGAGTCACATCTACTGCGTTGACTACGGATACTGAGACAGAGGTCTTCAGCACCACAAGCACATCCGTCGCTACCGAGGTTTTCCAGAGTACATCGATCCTCCTGTTGACCGAGACTATTTCGAACTCAATTTTGACAACACGTACCTTGGAAGAGACATTCACGTCTACGAACTTAGAAACATCAACATTGGTTGTCCCAATAATAACCACACAAACGACCATCGACTCTTCCGTCACAACACAAACGCTACAAGAGACTCAGACCTCGACAGATGTTGTATTCTCGACGAATATCGTGTCTACGCGTGCAACGCAGACCGAGACCGCCACAACCACCACAGATCAGACGTCCTTGGAGACTCTCACCTCACTCGAGATTGAAACATCTTTCAGGATAGTGCCAACAATTTCTACTTCTCTCAAGACCTCGATAGTCACGCTCGTCCGTTCAGGAACCACGTTCACCGCGGAATCGATACGCACCAGCTACGTCACTATCTCACTCACGAACACACCCGTGCCATCCATCTCCAGTAGTCCGCCTGCTGAAACAGTCATCATACCTGCGTCCCTCACACCCTCTCAGTCTAGCTCAAGATCGTCTATATCTGAAAGGTCCGGTTGCCCTTCCATCAGCCCATCTATCACTCCCGACGCATCAGTATGCGGTGGCGAAGAGTGTCGTGTTGAGTACGAGCTTGGTTCGTTCATTACATGGGAGCAGTTCCCAGAGAAGCCTCCAGTTGTCACCGAAATTGTCTTTGTAAGTGCAGGATTAAAAATCGATCGCGAATCGGAGACACTATGCTAACATATGTCTTTTCATTCTGGCAGGTGAACCCTTCGGCTAGAGCGACATGCATTACTACTTCCTGCAATACAGCTGCTTTCAATCAGTACTACAAGACTACAGCTAGCTGCGCTCTGCCGCCATGCCCTAGCAATACCGTGAATTGCGACTGCGACTTCGTCGTTGGTCCGATTCGTCTCCCTGATGGGAAGATTACGTCAATGTAAGTCCCGGAATTTAATCTCACGTACATCTAGTTGCTTCCAGAGTTCAAGCTGCTGATATCTTATCAGAACTCAAACCGGCACTGCTGGCCAACATCTCATCCTCGGACCATCTGCAGTAGCGCATGCTGTCCCGACTAATGATCCTTGTGGCTTCGCCGGTTGTTTGACGAGCTCCAACACGGTTCTCTTCACGGAATTGGTATACACCGGCTTAGTAAACTCAAGCACAAACTTGCCCGTGAACAACTTCGTGTTGCCACAGTTGACTGACTATTTCCCGAGCGGAAATCCTTTGCGAAGTTGCACCACAGCTTCTCTGGTCTCTTACACACCGAATGCACAACCTGCACTTATGAAGCGCGACGCACAGCCAGTGGCCATCAATACATTCCCAGCAGTTCCTACGTTGACTCCTGCTATCACGTACACTGCCGAGGCGAACAGGGTTGATCCAGCTCCTTCCACGACAAGCTCAGACGATGATGATGGCGAGGTTCCAGCTACAGAGGATAACGGCGGCTCAACCAATCCTCCTGCCACATCTTTGGGGGCACCTCCTCCATCACAGCAAGGCACACAGACTGCGCCTGATACGCCAGCATCTCCCTCGTCTGCCACCCAGGAAGCATCCACTACTCAGGCGGCGAGCCCAAGTGCGACGGCCACGGATGAGTCAACACAGGCCAGTAACACAGCGCTGGGCACAATAACGCTATCTGGATCGTCGACTCAGATAGCTGGCAACATTAGTTCGTCGCAGCCCAGTACATGGAACTATGTGTGCAGTGCAGAAGGATGTACACTTGCATCGAGCAGCGGAGCCACTGCTTCCAGCGCTAATGCATCTTCGACGAGCACAGAAAGTGTTTCCCAAACGACGGCTCAGAGCGGTTCAGAGAGAGTAATCCCTTCGTATGGTGTTAAAGGCATAATATTGGTGATGGCTTTGGCTGCTATGGGTTAGGACGAGGTGCAAGGCTCTTGATGGGTTTGTCTAGTCTTGAGAACGGTCGATTAATATCAAAGTAGGCATTCATTTGGCCAGCTTCCGTGACTAGCTAGCATGATCGGTGTACTGTACATCTCTCTGTCTTCCATGCTTCGCCGCCTTTCAAAGCCATGATTCCGCACTCGTTGGGTGCACCAGAAACTCCACAGCCCATGAAAGCAAATCCCACGCGCCCTAGCAGACCTTTATCTGCACCTTGTTCATTACCGATTACCTGCGTCGATGTACTCACATCTTCACGCGCAACAGGTAGCGCAGGCGTACCTGAGCGACGTCGTAGCAAATGAACTCATTGTACTGCAAGTACGCACCGTTGACACCGGTGGCGCCTGGGTTCTGTGTCGTATCGGGCTAGCGAGAGGTCAGTCAAGATGTCCATGATAGTCTCTAGGACAACGTACCATCTTCGTCCCAGCCAAGGAAGGGTGAAGGCATCCAGCATCCTTGAGTCCCTTAGGAGCAGTCAAGCCTTGACCCCAAGTTGAGATCATGCCCTGCTGTGCTGCCGTGAAACCAGCGTCGTACTGAGCGTTGGTCAGGACTTGCATCGGGTTGCCCAGTTCAGCCTCGCAGAGCAGAAGAAGCGCCTGGCCGCCAGAGTTGTACGGGCAACAGTAATTGGCAGACTTGGAGGACATGTCGGCAAGGTATATCCCCTTGTCAAACATGTACCCGTTGACTGGAGCCTCTTTAGGGGCAATGCGAAGACCCTGTCCAAGGATACCACCGTAGTTGGTAGCGCGTGAGCCGTGCCTGTACGAGAAAGGTTAGTGGTGTCTATCATCTCGAAGATACCGTAAAACTTACCAGAGAAGTCTGCGGTCACTGTCGACTTTTGAGAACTCGCTGTCCTGGAAGCGCTTCTCCTCACCATCACGCTGGATGCGGAAGATGTCGATGACTTCGTAGTTAACGTGATGGGTCGCGCCGCATGTTTTCAGCAGGTAGTCACTGATGCCAGAGAACTCATCGGAGCCAGTCTCAAGAGGTGTCATCTCCTCCATGCCTAGGCTCTTGAAGCGGGAGTCAAGCGGGTGAATATCGTCGGTCTTCTTCTCCTTCTTCATGATGAGATCGGCATCCTTGAGATCAGTCAAGCTCTCCAAAAGCTCGATCTCTCGCTTCAATTGCTCGTTGGTCTGAATGATCGGCGGGCGGTTGCGACCGAAGGAGTGCGGAATGGTCGAGTAGTAGAGATTTGAGAGGTGCTCGGTTGCCTGAGGAGCAGACATATCGTAATTCTTTGCAAGTGAAGGGTCGTCCAACAGATCCGAAAGTTCCTTGAGCGCCTGGTAGCCGCGAGTGATAGTCGCCTTACTGAGCTTGCCAAGAGGCAGCTTCGCAGAATCGTAGTTGAGTGCAGCCATGGTGGCCTCGAAGTAGCTGGTGTTGAAGATCAGCTCCATGAGGGATTGAACCGGAGGTTGAAGAGTGCATTTCGGTGGCGTGTAGTCATCACGCTCACGCTCGGCGTCCGCTTTGGCAGCGTACTGCTCGTCTCCCTCTTCGTCACTGTCCGGGTCGTAGCTGCGCTCGACGAAGACGTATTTGCCTGCTTTCGGCTTCCCGCCACGGTCGGCCCACTTCAGACCTGATTTGTCTTTGAACTTCTTCTCGAAGTTCTTGAGAGCATCGTCGAGCGAACCACTTCCAAGGACTGCACTCTGTCCACGCTCTCCAACGCGGCCCCAGCGAGTCCAGGTCTTGTAATCAGCTCCATTCTCGAGCAGCTGTCACATAAGGTCAGCAATTGAACTCAACCTGGTCGCAATGTGGCGCAGCTCACCTGAACGCGATAGAATTTGTTGTTGTTGTGGCCAGCGTTGGTCTGGTTCAAAGAGGCATCGTAGATGAGCTGATTGTCTGGGTCAACGTAGACATGGTAGGATGTGAGGTGGCAGCCGTCGTCGAGTGGAATGTGACTTGTTCCTGCCTTTGCCACCTGTGCTTCTTTGAAGTCTGTGGTGGCTTTCGCCTCCTTCTTAGGCTTCACATCATCGGCTTGCTCTTCGATCGGTTCATCCTTGACCTTGGCTTTGCCTCTGCCCTTCTTGGGTGCAGACTTTGTCGCTTCGGCGTCGTCAAGTTCATCGTCCTCGGTGGGCTCCTCCTTGACTTTGGATTTGCCTCTGCCCTTCTTGAGAGCAGTCTTGGTCTTCTCATCAGACTCGGCTTCATCAGCTTGCTCGTCTTTGGTGGGGTCGGCTTTTGCCTTGGATCTGCCCTTCTTCGGTGCCGCTTTTGCCTTTGTAGGCTCAGTAGCATCCGCTTCCTCGTCGTCGACCGGCTCAGCTTTAGCAGTGGCCTTGTTTCTGCCCTTTCTCGGAGCCGGCTTCTTCACTTCAGGTTCTGAGGCTTGATCGTGGTCTGCGACGTCAATAGACTCTGCTTCGGCTTTGGCTTCAATGGCCGTTTGACCCCTAGTCTTTCGGGCCTGCTTTGCCGGGACCGGCGCTGGATCGGCGTCTGTGTCCGCAGAGGGGCGCTTACGTCGCGTCGCAGGGGCCATGGCGCGGTGGGGATGTTTTGTTATAGAGTGAGAAAGCAGACAAAGTTTATCTCTGCATTGGAAAAGAGGCGAGATGCAGGTGAGGGCGAGGGTGTTTTATCGTTGGCGAATGCGCTTCAGGGTCGCACCGGTGAAGCAGTGAGGAGCGTGTCTGTGCTTCGTGCTAATAGGCTTCTGCCTGCTGGTGCGACCAAAGTGACGTTCAAGCGAGTTAGTGAGGCGACAGAGCAGGCAGGCGCGCGTGCACTTCGCGTAACCCTGTGAAAGTCGCGGATACATGTAAGTGTTAATATATCAACACCATTTTTCCGTTGAGTTGCAACGTACCAATATCAACATTATTCACCATGGTCACGGCACCTGGCTTGCTGCGACTCCCACCGGAGCTCATGCTTCGCATCTCATCCCACCTGACTACCGTCGAACTGTGCAACTTTCGCCTCACATGCAAAGATGTCGAGCGCAACTTGTTCAAAAGCTTCGCCCTTGAGTTCTTTACCAAGCGTCAATTCATGATTACACAGTTCAGTCTCGATGCCCTCGCTGGCATTGCAAATCACGCTACGCTCGCGCCTTATCTCAATGGTAAATATTTCTCCGGTGTGCACTCAGAAGATGATCAGACTGACAACATACAGAGGTGATCATTGGTCTCGACACTCTACAAGGCTTTGATCCAATGTTGCATCATGATTCGCCCGACATTCACCGCGACGTGTTTCTCAACACTGGTGCTGCTTGCGGCCTGCTTGTGGACGCTTTTTCCAAGCTGCCCAACCTACGCAGCGTTGGCCTTCGCGATCACGACGGCAATGGACGTCTGAGAGATGGAAAGAGGGCAAAATGGAGAAGCTTTGGCTGGTCAATGGGCGGCACTCGCTATCATTCTCGGCAACGGTATGCGTCGCCAGATTCTTTGCTTCCCATCCTTCTCTTCGCGCTTGGTAAGGCGTCCGTCAAACCGACCAACCTGGAGGCATTTCTGCGTAGGAGAAGGATGCCCGACTGCTCCTTTGATCTTTCTTGTCTACAACTCGACATCGCTCCAGTCTTGTCGGGTCTCAGGACGTTACTTCTCAGTCTGGACGATGTCCAAATGGGCCTCTCTCGGCCAGGAACCGGCACGGGACACGACCATCTACAGACGTTTCTGAAACATACGCCCCTCCTTGAACACCTACGATTGAACTTCACCAACCAGCCAGCCATTCGTTCAGGAGACAGAGGCACCGAAGGCTTTCTGCGCTGGTTTGGAACCCCATCTGGAGTCGCAGGCTCAGCAAAGATCGGCTCAGCACCAATCTCATTAGATCACCTCACAGTTCTCGACCTCGGCATGCTTTGCGTGACGCCACAAACTTTGTTGCAAGTTGTGTCCAAGTGTGCCAAGTTGAAAGCACTCTCGTTGTGGAAGGTCAATCTTCAATGCCTTGGAGATCGCGGCGAGAATCCTGATTGTTTATGGGATTCGTGTTTGCCCGAAATCGGGAAAGCCTTCCAAGCGCCTGAAGATGTCAGTACAGTCATGATAGGCTTCGCTGGTGAAGTGACCAGGTTCCACGTTACAGAGGTGAAGTTTGCCGGCAAGGTATCAGTCGACGGAAATGGAGAGAAGAAGTTTGAAGATCCTGAAGGCAAGGCTTCTTACCGCAAGCGTGTCGGGAGCAACGTGAAGGACTGGTTTGAAGATCTTGGCAAGAGAGCTTTCATTGAGGAACCAGATCTCCACGATGACAGTGGCGATAGCGATGACGACGAGGATGAGGACAGCGAGGACGCGGAAGATGACGGCAGTGGGCTCGATGGAGTTGAGGATGGCGATCACGACATTATCGTGTTGTGAGATGACGTTTTCGGAATGATCGGGAGCGTTGTTGAGAGTTAACGGGTGTGAAGGATGGAGTCGAGACCTGGTGGACTGCGCCGACACATTATGTTGGAGGCAGCGTGCTGGACCTAGTTACCCTCTGTATCTCGACGAGATGGCTGTGGGTACAATACACTGCAGGTTCAGCATTCACGGCTCGACGAGGGGGCCAACGATTAACGATAGACGAAGAAACTGATTTCTCAAGTCCATGCACTTACTCATGCACTCACCACTGTGGGCTTTCTTACAGTCCAGATGCCTCGCGAGTGAATTTTGCTGTCCTCTGTAAACCAGACATAGAGGAACCCGGGTGTACCCAGGATAGGGCACTCTAACATTAACATTCATCGAGAAAATATGTCACCTTTTGTATTTGTATAGCAGATGTGCACGGTCCTTGATGGAAGCATTGTGTCTCCCCGCGCGCGTTCGAAGACTTGACGACAGCGGCTGTTGGTTGCCCGTTAGGACCTGGGAATGCCAGCCTAATCGTCGCATCCTACTACAGACACGGCACACGACGGACGGACGGTGACGGCCGATCGTCTCGCCACGGCACTTTCACACCTATACCGACTGGATACTGCAGGAGCTCACACTCACCCGTGCTGGTGTGGACGTTGTTTGCTGGTGTCCTGCGCCTTCATCCCAGCAAGCCCACGCCGCGCCCACTGATGCCCGCTGGCGCACGACATCGCGTCCTCCATGCACGCAGACGTCCGACAGCCAGAGTATTTTGGTGCGGGCGGTGAGCAGCGCATTCGCGCCGCTTCTAGATGACGCCAACACCGCGTCCTCAAGCTCCCAACACGGGCACGTACTCCAACGATACGCTGGCACCACCCGGCCGGCCGAGCAGAGATGGCCGGACACCGTCAGCGGCGAGCTTTGCGACTACGAAATCCTACATGAGGAATGGCCCGGCGCCAGGGAGCTTCACGTCAGAATTAAAGGGCACCATTTCACGGCCCGATGTTCCTCGATACGAGGTTGGGAGTTTTGGTGGCATAGACGATGGCGGACTATCGGACCAGCCGACGACGGAGCAACGTCAGGCGGAGTTTCGAGACAAGATCGAGAAAGAGACGAAGATCAAAATTGGTACGGAGAATCTGCTCGAGGCGCTCAACACGAAGAAGGAGAAGCATATTCGAGAACAAAGGCGGGTGGTGGAATCTGAGTTGAATACGTCAAACCGGAAGATCGCACAGCTGAAACTGGATCTCGATGCCGAAATACAAAGGAGCAAAGAGCTACCGATGAGCAGTCCCAAGGAGAGGATATCAGCACAGCTATTCAGAGCAGCGCCGGTCAGGTCACCCCCTACTCAACAGACCATGCTGCAGGATGAGGACGAGCCTGGATACGACCCAGAGTCTGAGTCGCCCTCGTATATTCTCGCCGAGATATTACAAGCCCTGGAAGCAGCAGATCTACCATCCGACTACTACGTCAACCACGCAAACGAACTTGTAGAACTCTTCAAGAGACATCCAACACTCAAGTATGATCTGGCATGGTCGATATTTGGATTGCGCATGCAGGTGTTGCTGCTTAGTGACAGCAGAGAAGTCGTCGCAGCAGGCTACAGGTTGCTACGCTACGCGATCACGGATCGCAAATCATTACAGACAATTCGATCTCTTCACACCGACTACCTCGTGATCCTCTCTTTAGTCAAGGAAAGCAAGGCTAGAGTGGAACGCGAACAGGCGCTGAAATTTGTGCGCGCATTCCTGGACGTGAAGGGTGGGACGAAGGAAATCCACAGATCAGTTGTACGCGTTCTAGTGGCCGTGGCAGACCATGCGGACGATCAGCTGCGAAGTATTGCGTGTCTCACTCTGGCGGAAATTTTACTAAAGGACCCTGAAGTCGTTGTTGAAGCAGGCGGTATCACGGTACTATCTGAGTCAATGGGCAACGGTGCATACCATGCGCCGGAAACGCTCATCACCCCGTTCATGCATCTTATGGATCTGCCAGCTCGTCGAGGCATGCTGCGGAATGGCTTCGAGTTCAGCTCAGCATTTGCGTCATTTACTGAGCCGTACAATTCACATGGGCACGAGGAGAGGCTCAAGGCGAGCTCTAGAGTGATTGCCGGTATGTTCAAGAGTTGGTCAGGCCTGATGACACTCTCACTGCACGACTTCCTACCAGTACGATCAGTGGTCTCGTCGCTTTATATATCGACTGCATCGGTGCGTAATGCGGTGACAGACCTGATCGCGGATATATTGAGGATCCAGTTCCCATCCTGGGCAAGCTCTTTCATTGGCGGAAGGAGGCTCACAACCTACGGTCGCGTTACGAACCTCAGAGCGGACGATGCATCGCGAGAGGGTAACTCTCATGGTGAAGAAGATCCGCAGAAGCGAAACTTGGTCGAGCATTTCATCGCTGTGGTACTGGCGATTTTGCTCAGACAGGGCTTACTGCGAGCGCTCATGCATGCTGAAAGCAGTTCGCCGAGCGTACAGCTGCGGAAGAAGACGTCGCTGCTTCTCGCCAAAGTGCTCAAGATGGCAGGAGATCTTTTGCCGAGCTCGTGGAGTGCGGAACTGCAGGTCATGCCAGGCTTGTTCTCATCGGCAATCGACTTCCACACTGAAGGACGCGTTCAAGCAACCGCCACGGTCTATGAAGTCGACCGAGTCAACCGCACTCTGTATCGATCTGTGGCTGGACAGGCGTCACAAATACAGACCAAAGAGGACGGATCAGCTGCTCGGACTCGCGCAGTTTCTAAGTCTCAGGTTGAAGCCTCCATGGACGAAGCACAATTCAGGCAGAAAATGCTTGATACCGGCGTGCTGAACACAGTCAACTACAATAAATGGAATTGGTCATTGATCCAATCGCTTATTGATGGGCCAATGCAAAATCCTAAGCGTCTTGACGAGGCTACACGGATAACCAAATTCGTGCATCGACTGCTTGGTTTCCTCCGGCCTTTTAAGTTCAGATTCTCTGATGCTCCCAATACCAAGGTCAACCAGCGATATGTGCGAGCTGGTTGCTCCCTGGTGCGAACCCTCCTTCAGACTCCGGACAGTGCAAAGTATTTGGCCGACAACAAACTCATCCCCCAAATCGCCGAGTGTCTTGCACAAAAAGACCCAATGAGCGGTATCACATCCACTGCGCCATTGTTCTCGCCCGAGCGTCTTTCCGAGACTTTAGTAGGAGGGTACTTCGCTTTCCTGGGAGTCCTGTGCAGTGACGGGAAAGGCTTGCAAATCTTGGAGCGCTGGCGCATCATCAACATGCTATACCACATCGTCGAGCTCCGTGATCGCGACGATCTGATCATGACGCTGCTCACCAATCTCGACTATACCTTGGACAGCCACCCGCGCATCATTCTTGCCAAGGCAATGATCGCTGGCTCGAAAAACATGCGAATGGCAGCTACCAAGATACTGCGCAAGTACGCCATGATGCCAATCGAGCCACAGACGGTTGGTGGCGGTGCTGCAGAGTGGTCAGTCAAGCTGTTAGTAAGCCAACTGTACGATCCAGAGATTGAAGTCTGCGAGGTGGCCATCAAAATCCTAGAAGAAGCCTGCGACAACATCAGATCACTGGAGTATGTGGTCAAGTGTCGACCAGCACTCGATCATCTTGGCGAGATTGGCGCTCCGCTGCTCTTGCGCTTCCTCTCGACCTCTGTTGGCTACCACTATCTCGATGGCTTAGACTATATCACCAAAGAGATGGACGACTGGTTCTTAGGCCGCAACGACTCATACGTCACACTTGTCGAAGCCTCGCTCGCACGAGCGCTTGCGGACGTGCCGGAGAAACCACAATCAACATTCGAGGACAGCATCGAACCACGAAACTATGGTCACGTCCCACCTCATTTCTATCGCGAGCTTTCGCGGACAGCAGAAGGTTGTGAGTTACTCAAAGCCAAAGGCCATTTCGAGGAATTTGCCGCGACGATTCAGGACTTCGCAACAGAAAGCGAAGACTGCGAGACGATTCTGAAAGTGAAAGGTTGCTTGTGGGCTGTTGGCAATGTTGGATCAATGGAACTCGGCGCACCATTCCTCGAAAACACCGATGTCGTCAAGTACATTGTGCAGATCGCAGAGACTTCCGAAGTCATGACCCTCAGAGGCACGGCGTTCTTCGTTCTTGGACTCATCTCCAGGAGTTTGCACGGGCAAGAGATTCTGGCTGAATATGGCTGGGACGGGACTGTGAATGTCCTCGGCGAGAGTCTGGGATACTCTTTGCCGCTGGACTTCAACAAGCTCTTCTCTCTGCAGCCTTTTGCCAATCTAGGCACCCATGCAACGATTGGCTCCAGCACCATCGCGACACGCACTCGGACTCGCACTCGCAGCAACCAGCAGCAACCAAAAGCGCTCGCCCTCGCAACAGACCCGCGCGCCACTGACCCGGCAAATACTGCTATCCTCGCATCAATCGCTAAGCTGGGCAACTCGGTGCTGACCAACAAAGCTGTCGGAGAGTTGAACGCACTCAAACACCGCAAGAAAGCACCTGGCTTCGCAAGCGATGTCGTCTTCAAGCGTGCACTTGAACTTTTAAGTGGTCACCGCTTCGGCGTCCAGCAGTGGCGATTTGTGATCGACCTGTTCGAAAAGGGCGTGCTGCGGAGGATCGTGCTGGAAGAAGACGAGAGCGGAAGTGATAGTAGCAGTGATTACGACAGCAGTTGACGGATGTGTTACGACTGATTGGTTTTGGTTCGCATGGCGTTTTGGGTCAATTCTTTTGCGGACGTCGTTTTTTTTTCCTTGGACACGGGTCATTGACTCGTTGGTGCCGGAAACGCTGTTGAAGCGTGACATTCCATTTATCTTATGGTACGGGGGCAGTTCCGGCGCTTTGAGGTCTAGACCCTAAGTGGTTCTTGGGGCTCTGAGGCGCATGAATATCCAGTGGCTTGTTCTGAGCCGTTTAGCAATACGTTTGTACCTGTGCACCGCCTCTCACTATTAATCTAGACAATTCGCCGAGTGAATCACTGATGGTGCAGATTTTCTTGACTTGTGATCCTCCTGGGTGGACGTGCATAAAGGGATAACATATGTGCTTGTAACCTCACAGGTGGTTTGGTACAAGGCCAACCGTTTAGATTATCACATGATACTGCCTACCCTCGATAATCCATGCACAGTTTTGAGTATTATTCATATCTGCAGGGCTACTCTGGAGATAGCTTAGTCTGGTCAAGATCTCTTCTCAAGAGGTTGTATACGGTACATTACCTGAATATCATCAACGTTTCGAGATTAGAGGCACCATCGAAGACGGGCATGAAACATAGTGCATGTGCGTACAATACATACTCAAACCCTAACCCTCAATATAACAAAAATGCATGGGAACTTAACGAATACACTACTATGCATGTTTCAGCACAATCACTCTGACGACTTGCTCTTCCTGACGGTTCTAGTGATTACATGTATATCTATACGCTTACAGGTAGCCACTAGCTAAGCTATTAGAAGTGCTTTGGAATTGTAGAGCTTGCGTGTTTGCAATAATACATCTTCGATCCGCATTGCGCTAGTCTTGCAGGCAATTCCATTTATTGCAAGATCTCGATTCGTGGACACAAAAGAACATGTTCGTTGCATCAATAGCACCAAAATCGTCAGATCCAGGGTGTCGTTGTCATCAAGACTACCGCTCTCGATCAACACGGACGCGATCTTGTCACAGACAATCCCATACCATGTTTAATCACCACTCTCGGTTTCGGACAAAGTCGACCCTCCAGGATCGGATGTGGCGTCCGACGGTTGCGGCTCGGAGCTTGGCAGTGCCAGTTGGAGATTGAGTTCCAGAAGAGTCCATTAACCGTTGGAGGCGCTGTATATAGCACTGTTGTGGCCTTGACTTGTGTAGCATGGTGGTGTTGGTGAGAGTGTAGCGCATTTCCTAGTCGCATTCGCATGCAAGACCGGCTCCGCAAAGGCTGCGATTGTGGAGAGGCCTGCCCTAGAAGAGAGCACGCTCTCGATGCTCTGTCGCTCGCCCACGGCTTCCCGGGGATGTCTCGATCTGGGAGTCGTGTTCTCGATCGCAGTGCCGATTGCGTCTACTTGCGATCGCAGAGCTGGGCCAGCATCACGCCTCAGGGTGTCCAGCTCGCGAGTGCCCACCGGGCCAAGTGCCACACGTACCAAAGTATCCTGCTGCCACCCGGGCCTAGTCATGTCGTCGTCGACCGCTGCAGCTGGCTAGCAGTACGAGGAGTGTTACTATTCCTCATCTTGTGTTGCCCTGTTATTTTTGGTTGCTTCTTTCCGCTCGCTCACATACCACCAAACACATCCTACACCACTCTCCGTACACGACCTCACCCTCCCGATACACGACCCTTGCTTTGCCAACGCTGCGACACCACCTTACTCTGCTACATCCCCCAGAGTCTTCACGTCCCGCCCGCTTGGGACTGCGCCTGCAAACCACTCGACCCTTTCCAAATCCCACGCGAACAACAGACGTCATCGATCCCGGCACCCCGCCACAACCACTATCAATCACAACCACGTCAAGGAGATATATCGCAGGCAATCTGCTTAAGAGTACTCAGAGGCGGATTGAATAAAGAAACCGGGCACTGCATTTGGCAGCACGTGTGCGAACGGGATATCACTCCCTCTCGCCTTGCCCACCCGACCCGGCAGCTTTCGCCGCAGAGAACTCTGCGGCCTATGGAGCCGACAAAGCCTGGAGGATCTCAATATTATAAGCATTAATGAGTGCGATCCACGCTGCAACAGGAGACCTTCCCCTAGAGGCTTCTCTCACAGGCGAAGAAGAGCCGCGTATAACGACGTCCACATACAAAAGCACGGCGCTGGCGTCGGCGCGCGACTTTATGAGCCAAGATGAACTGGACCTGGATAGCAACCCGCCCATCGGCTTAGCAGCCCACGAAGATGCCCGCGCCTTGGTGCGCCTTATACAATGTCCACTATGCTCGAGACCGTTCCGGACGCCAGTGACCCTGCCATGTGGCAACACCCTCTGCCGACAATGCGTACCACAATTGCACGAGCGGGAGAATGTGTCGTATCCCGATCTACCTGGACGTCGACAGGCTATCGAGTGTCCTTTTGCAGATTGTGGGCACGAACATCCGGCTATGGACTGCAGCGTGGATGTCACAGTAAGCAAGCTCATGGACGCCATAGCGGAGATTGTGGCGAGGCAACTCTCCGTGGCTGGCAACACCACCACCATGGTGCAGGAACTAGAACGATGGGACGAAATAGTCAGTGGTGACCCAGTGCGAGAAAAGGATACGGTGCAAACTCTTCCTGGCGGACGACTGGTTGCAACATATTCTCTGGCTGCGAAGGGAGAGCTGTATCGGGCGAACGACCTTGCATATCCTGCCACACCAACGACAGACGACGCACAGCATGTGTTGGACTACGACATATTACATGAGATACTGGAGGTTACACATCAACATGTCGACTGCCAAGTCTGTTACAATCTACTCTTAGACCCCATAACCACTCCTTGTGGTCATACTCTCTGCCGGATATGCCTTACCCGAACTCTGGACCACTCTTTGCATTGCCCGGTCTGCCGCCGCAGCCTTGGTTTGCCTCCTTCGTTGACGGGGCACCCTAACAACAAAACACTCGTAGCATTACTTGATGCTTTGTGCCCTCAGACAGTGGCCTCCCG
Source organism: Cladosporium cucumerinum (assembly GCA_023634325.1). Lineage (NCBI taxonomy): Eukaryota > Fungi > Ascomycota > Dothideomycetes > Cladosporiales > Cladosporiaceae > Cladosporium > Cladosporium cucumerinum. The sequence goes on from JALDQA010000001.1 coordinate 867,451, forward strand.
GAGACAAGCTGTCGCGCTCGAAGAAACCGGTGGTGAGGGTATTTTCCATACACCTCTCTTCGTTTGTGCACTCTCTTTTCCTAACACGCCCACCTTCTTACGGATATTCGAACCTCGCTACAGGCTCATGCTTCGCCGCTGTCTAGAAGGCAATCGAGAATTTGGCATGCTTATGTACAATCGATACAGTGAACCGCAAGGCGACCTGGGTTCCGTGCACTTCTACCAATACGGTACCATGATGTATATCAGTCACAGCCAAATGCTAGCAGACGGGACCAGCCTAATCGAATGCCGCGGCACCTACCGTTTCCGCGTGCGTGCCCATGGCCTCCACGACGGATATTCCGTAGGCGACGTAGAGCGCATTGATGATGTCTCGACGGCGGAAGAAGAACGACTGGAGGCGCTGGAAACATCTATGTCTAATGTCTCGGCTCCTCCACCCACGATCAACGGCATACCTGCATATACACCAGAATCAGCTGAAGCATCATTCGATCGCACCTCCACTCGGGAGCTTTTGGAGATCGGAAGTTCATTCATTAATCGCATGCGCGCGAGAAGCGCCAACTGGCTACAACAGCGCGTACTTGATACACATGGTCAACCTCCAACCGACCCTGCATTGTTTCCTTTTTGGTTCGCAAGCGTCTTACCAATCAGCGATGAGGAAAAATACAAGCTTCTCCCAACCAGCACCGTCAGGCAGCGCCTGAAAATCACCGCAGGCTGGATCCGAAGGATTGAAGGGCAGCGATGGTAAGTCATTTTCTCTACTCCACGTTGTTCTTCGTTTTTGTTTTCTTGTTTGCCGTGCGCTGTGCTCTTACCTCATGGCCCGTCGACAAGAAGCTGATCGCCTGTGCCTGCGCCGAGAAGGACCGGGACCCTAGTCCCCTTTGATGTTTACAGTGGTGATACCAGCGAGCCAGATTCTTGATAGGTCTTCCTCTACGTTACATGCCTTCTCGGCGCAGCACAACCGGCGGTCGAGCATCACCGCAGATACAAGCTGCACAGTTTTTGGTAGTGAGAATGATACAAAATCACTTTTGTTCCTCTTTAAAATAAAGTTCAACTGGCGCAAGGACGATTGGCTAATGTTTTGCTTTTTCTTGATAATGTAGGTACCAGAGCAATTCCTGTCGTATACTATGACTAGCTCTCCTCCACTATCTAGCTCCTGTCGCGCTTCTGATTGGTGCTATGGGTTTCCAGTACTGGGCTAGTGGTAATCGCGATTGAGGATGCACTTGGAGCTCGGAGTTTGAACAACTGATTGATGTTATTACTCTGCTTGTTCCAACGCCGCGGTCCAGGGGCAACCTCACCAAGCCTGCCTGTGCCTCGATACCATCATCTCCACAGCTTTGTGTTGATGCTGCAGCTACTGCCTTGTGACTTGGACAGCCAGTGCTGGCCGGTTCTTTCCCGATGATCAGGTCAATCAGGTGCAGGTCGACCTCTACTCGACACCGCCTGGTCGCACCCGAGGCTTTGCCCGGGAAGGCGCCGACCGCCTGGCCGTCCGCTCAAGACTGGACTGGTGGAGCTTTTCTCTTTCTGCACGGGAGATACGTTCTCTTTTTGCTTTTTCATGATATCCCGCTTTTGGCGTTGCAACTATTTTTTTGCACCATAGACTTTGGCATCCTAGAGAAAGTATACCGGGCACTGTACTGCCGAATGGCATAGAGGTTGTTGAGTTTTTCGATTGGCGGAAGCAAGTTGTAGTAGATTTGAGAATTATATGGAATCTACAACTTCTTCACTTGCATTTGATGTAACGGTGTGATTTAGTTTCGAGCTACTTTGTACGCATAGACGTGCATGGTTGTCGGTAGGCGAGCGCGGCTGTTTTGTGCCTGCTTGCTCTGCTTGCTTTTGTATAAACTCGAGTGTATAGGATTTTGTCTGGCGTCTTTTGAGTCGATCCAGCAAGCCTTGTATAAACGGCATTCCAATCGCACACGTGTTCTTGAACAAATACAGACTAAATGGTCTAACATCGATTGTGCTTCACATGTTTCCGACCAAGGAATTTCTAAGGTACATAGCGACCAAAAGCGTTTCCATCTACCAGCTTGATTGCTTTCCGAAAGCCCCAGCGCTGGAGGCTTCATGCAGCAGGTAGAGAGCAATGCCATATACGCTCAGGGGCCGGGAATCGCGGCTGCCGCAGTGAATATCTCTCCGCTAACTCCCGTCTTCAACGGATCCACCACTGCAACGTACAACGGAGCGATCTCGGCGGGTTGCAGGATTCTTCCATAGGGGCTGTTCGCCGTCAAAATCGGGATGTTCTCACTGCAGATGCCCTGTGTGCTCAGGAATGGGGTAAACGTCAATCCAGGAGCTACCGCATTGACGCGAATGCCGGCGGGCGCAAGCTGCCAGGCGAGAGATCGAGTGAGGTGTGTGATTGCTGCTTTGCTAGCGCCGTAGTCGATCGTGAGGGAGTTGGGCCGAGCTAGGATTCCGGACGAGGTGAAGACGATACTACCACCTGGGGGCACTGCGAGATTCTTAGTATGGCTCTTTCTGTCGATATCGGGTGTTTTGTTTCCAGCTGGAAACTTACGTAGCGGGACTGCCGTTCTGGCGAGCCAGACGTTGGCAAACACATTCGTGCGGAAGACTCTTTCGAACTCCGGCGAGGAAATGTTGGCGACTGAGGCATTGTTGTTTTGCATCGAGGAATATCTTTGCATGTGTCAGCAAGGGGCTTCTCCAATCCACTCAGCTCGCGGCACTGGATTACACAGCATTGCCAATCAGAATGTCCAGGCCTCCTAATTGCCTAGCGGCGTCTTCGACGAGAAAAGCACAGAAATCTTCATCGTCCAGATCGCCGGGAATGCGAGTGAGATGCCAATCTTCGCCCGCGAGAAAGACCTCAAGATCCTGAGCATCGGGTTCCTCGTCAGGCAAGTAATTGATAGCAACGTTCGCTCCCTCGCGGGCAAAGGCAATGACTGTTGCTCGACCGATGCCAGAGTCGACGCCTGTGATGAGTACGTTGAGGCCCTACAGTCTCCAATCTACGTGATAGCTGTCCTCGCCACAGTCAGGTGGGACTGTAAAATTGGTTTGGAGGATGGGGAAGCCAGGTGGAGGCAATGTAACTTCATGCTGCGCGAAACGATCGATGGGGTTGTTGAGCTCGACTCCTTGTACCATTGTCAGCGCTTTCGGTAGGAGATGTCCCCAGCTCTACCACATAGCAACGTACTTTGGCATTGAGCTGCGACGATGAGAGCTGATATCCATAGCATTACCATGTTCAACGGCTTGTTCTGATGGTAGATAGTGCTTTGTAGAAGGAGGAAAGTCGTGTTGTAGTCTGGAGGGTCTTGTAATGTGGATGAGATGAGCGACTCTCACAGTAGAGATGATGGGATTTTGTAGATGTTTCATCAGACCGGGCGAAAGGTCAAGCATATGTTCTTTCCACAATGCTGACTGTGACTACACTCATCGCCTGTGTCGTGTTGCGATATCTTGGCGGATCAGGCTGCGGTCCAAGAGCGGACCAGAGACTGTTCTGCCGCGCAATTGCATGGCTGTGTCATGCAAGACAGTAAGCATACACTGTGTGCTATCGTCCAGTCTCGATCGGCGTTGAAGAGACAGGCATTGCTGGACACCCATCGTTCCCAGCAGCCGGTCGTACAAGCGCGAAAGCGAGCGCTCTATGTCCATGGATGTGGTACCGGGCGCTCATGTATAGCACGACTGACTGGGCTATGGTCAATGGGTCTCAGCTCCATGGTAGTCCACGGCCTTGGAGTCCAGATCCGCGGAGACGATCTGTACTTTGTCCCTTAGAGAGGAGCGTTTCAGCTCGCCACGACCCCTTGTCACGTGCTACAAGCTCCAAGCGTTGTTTCATCTCTACTTTTCTTGGATGCTACAGCATAGCAATTGATACCGCCATGGTCTAAAGAGTTGATCGTCTTCTGAGTCATATGCTAGCTATCCTGATCCAGTCCCGACTTTGCGTTCAGCACTAGGAGATTATCCTGACTTCCTGGCATCTCTCGCCCTGCTTGCAGCACTTCTGGAACCTCACTGGTCTGGGATGAATTTCTTTCGTGACACGATGATAACACGCATCCTTATCGGTCAGTGGTATCTCAGCAAAGCTATCAACACGTGTGTCCTGCAGGCACGTACCACCTGCTCCAGCTGTGCGCGCGCTTGTGTGACGGTGGCGGTCACTGAGCTTTCAGGTTCGATATTCTTCAGTGTCTTTGGCACACACTCTGTTGTCACGCTGCGACAGATTTTCCACGACATCCGCAATGGCTCGTGAAATATTTGCGTTGGCCGTCCTAGGCGCCTGGTCGCCGCTTCTCAGTTTTCGCTACCAGATCGGCTTTATAGGCCCCTCAACAAATCTGGATAATTGGGAAGCCTCGCCAGAACAACACCACCACGGGTATCTCCATTGGCTACTTCTCAAGAAGCAGTTCTGGTTGATTTCGCTGGCCACGGTCTACCCGAAGACGACGTGCGACGTGACTGCACTTGCAATGATCCATTCCAGGACCATGTGATTGCTCCTGCATCTGAAATGAGACGCAAGACTGCCACCCACACGCCGAGCGAATGCTGCAACACGCTGCCATTGAATCGTGGTCTGACAAGCTACTAGGAAATGATCTGACATTCAGAGGGGTCACGCGCCAAGTGTCTTGTTGGGATAGAAATGTGTAGGATTGCTTTCTGTCTATAGCCTAAGATTCAAGGTATGTATATTGCCAGATTTTATCCAGTCCAATCTAACAACTCAACTGTAGATACATTCCGTCCACTCAAATCCCCCCAGAAGAACAAATGGCACGTCAAGATCTAAAGAATCAAGCGGCGATGGCCTGCTTGCGGTTCGTGAAGACGCCCTCGGGGTCATAGACAGACTTCAACTGCTTCAGGCGAGCGTAGTTCACCTGGCCATACAGCCTGGAGCTCCAGTCGGCCTCTGAGAGCTCAGAATCAACATAGTTGGGGAAACCGCGGATAGCAGTCTTAGCGGCAGTGAGAGCATTCTCGAACGGCTTCCAGATGCTCTGAAGGTACTTAAGACCGTCGGCGGGGAAGTTCTCGATGTCAACAGACACTCCATCGAAGCGAACGAGCCAGAGGTTCTTGCCGTGTGCGTATGCAGTGTCTTTGTCGCGGATGTTGCGGGTGAGCCTACCGCCCCAGAGGTCCAGGAAGCCAGATCCACGGAGGTCGGTTCGGTTGAAGTTGATGTTGACATTGTCGAGAAGGATCTTTACTTGCTCCACCGTGAAAGGGTGGTCGGTGGTTGTAGTCAGAGACTGAATGTAGAAAGACCTTCCGCCTTGGACGCCACCGCTGGGCTGATTCATGCCTGCACCGGCCACGGCGACTTCCATGTCCCAGAACGGAAGTTCAGTCTTTAGCAGAGTCACGTTTCCGATAGTCTGAAGCTTGGTGAGCAGAGGTGCGATCACAGCGTCAAACTTGGTGGGGTCGCCGTAGAAGAAGCCGGTGGCTTTTGCATTGGGATTCAACGACATGCGGATGGCAAGCTCGTCAGGGCACTGCTTGGTCAGAGAGAAGTCTTGGACCGCAACGATAGCCTTGGCGGCATCCTCGGTATCGAAATCAGGTGCGCTGAGCGTAAAGTTGACAGCGGTCGGGAAAAGGGGCTTGTGGGTGTCGGTGGTCATGGAAAGAGCAATGCCGTACGAGGAACCAGCTCCCTGAGCAGCCCAGAAAAGGTCAGATCCCTTTGTGGCATTGACGATGGTACCGTTGTACAGCATGAATTCGACAGAGTGGAGGTTGTCCACTGCGGCGCCGAGGTGACGAGATGTCGATCCAAAGCCACCACCCATAGAAGATCCAGCAAGGCCAACATGAGCTCCACGGACATGGGGGAAATGGCGTCCCTCATTGTCCCAAAGCCACTTCAGGACGGGACCGACATGGCTGCCGCCTCCGAATGTAGCACGCTTGCTCTTCTGATCGTAGGATACGTCTTGGAAAGCTTCCATGTTAACGATAAGATTGCCTGGATTGCCGAAACCAAAAGTCTGGAAGGAGTGCCCGGCTCCAAGAGCGGAAACTGTAGTTCCCGACTTCCTAGCACATTCGAGTGAAAGAGCAACCTGCTCCTTGTTGATGGGGTGTGCCACGGCAGAAGGGGCAATCTCGATGCGCTTCTGGAAGGCGGTGGTATCGTTTGCCCATGTGTCATCTTGACTGGTAGAGCTTTTGACTCCAGCGGTGGTCAAGCATGAGTGAAGCTGAGAGACCTTGTTCTCAGTCTGAGCTACGGCCGGGCTGGGAGAAAGGCAAAGTAGGGTCGCGATCGCGAGCGATCCAAGAGACTGAGTGAAAACCATCGCTATAGCCTTGCAAATATCAAGGCAGAGTAGTGAGTTGAGAACGGGAGAGAGATGAACTATGCGATCTGGGGCATCTCAAGTCACCGCGATGCATTGCTTTTATATGGACCACACGAGGAAGCATCTGGACATTCAACCGTCCGAGCACGCATTTACCAAGCAGTCCACCGGCATGCCTAGAGCGAGGCTGAGTCGGCGATACAGCCAGGGCTGCAGATCTATCTTCTGATTAGATGCGAAGCAATCAATGTGAGTAGGTAGGCCGTCTATCAGACGGTCTTCCTGGGCCATGGGCCACGTCCTGAGGACCTTGCTTGAGTTTCGTACCGACGTCAATTCTTCGGGCACACTCGCGACAATATACGTGCAGATTTAATTAATGAAATGTAACACGCTCAGGTGGTTGCGAGAGTTTTTGGCCCTAAGGCGTCCAGTGAATACATACAGTATGCCGCAGGGCCAGTAACACTATGAATGTCGAGATCTCTAGAGCAAGATGTGTCCATAGGTATGAAGCGCAACTGTAGCCTCAAACAGCCTATCACTCCGGCTGCCATGTAGTGCAAGATCCACAGTGTTGGCGAGAGAGAATGGCCGAGAGCCTTACTTCAGCAAGTGCACCGTCTGCACATGCAGAATCACGGACCGGGATCCAAAGGCAGCCGAAATAAGAAGCAACACGGACGGAGGCACCGGAAAGAGTTGCTCACGTGCGACAACTAGTAACGTCCAGCGTAGGTAAATATATTGCACATGAAAAGCACACCATCATCAAGAAATCTCGCTTGGCTGTTTGCTTCACAATTGCCTGTGCTCGCTTGGCAAAGGAATTTGACGATAAGCCACATTCTGCAATCCTGCACAGCCTCCTGAAACACGGTCAACGGCTAGCGTCCTCGTGAGTTACATCGGCGCTGGGTCAGCCCTGGGACAATGTTAGTTGCGTTGCACATCACCCACGGGGGTCAACGAACATCTAGGGCTTCCTCTAACGCTACGCATTAGTTTGTTCTCATCAAAACGAGTGCAATATGCACTGCTTGCTGGGCAGAGCGTGGCATTGACTGCTCTAATGTTCTCGAATTGTTTGACGCGAGACATGCGTTCCGATGTCTTCATCAGCGGCTCATTGACCAGGATATAATCGCACCCACTCCCTGATCTCGTCCGCATCCCAAATGCTCCCATACCTCTTTTGCCACTTGAAACCATGCAGCGTCTTCTCTTCACCAGCGTTCTCGCGCAGCTCACCTTGTTGATCGCTCCTTGCAGCGCTGTCACACTCTTCGCTGCTGATTCGGGAGGAAACGTCACCTCGCTCTCACTAGATGTCGAAACTGGGAAGAATTTAAGCTTAGTGGTGTCTCACAAAACCACCAAGTGCGCGACCAATCCATCCTGGTTGACATTGGACGCGGCAAACAGGATCTTGTACTGTGTCGACCGTGCAACCAACTCGGCAGTCAATGGCTCATTGAACTCATTTTCTGTTGGCCAGACAGGTGACCTGGTCCACATCGACCGTGTCCCAGTAGCCTCCAGCGGCGTTGCTGGTGAGATCGTGACACTGGACTCTGGCGTGCGTGCTTATGTGACTGCGTCCTAGTAAGTCAACCTACCCATGGCATGCAATGATGTGCCAAACACCTGGGCGGAATTGCCACGCCCCGGCTTCAATACCACTGACTCTGACGTTCAAACAGTAACAGGAGTGCGATCAACGTCGTCGCTTTAGGCGAGCATGGAGATTTCCCTGACAACGCCCCCCTCCAAACGATCTTCCCGACCATTAGCACTACCGGCCCGGTGACTTTGCGCCAAGATGCGAGCTATTCGCATCACGTTCTCGTCGACCCGAAGAACAAGTACATCTTGGTCCCAGATCTTGGTGGCGACCGCATTCGAGTCTTCACCAAAGACCCCGTTGCCATCGCCCCGATCAAGGAAATCGCCGGCCTTGTGACTGGACCCGGAGTCGGCCCTCGTCATGCCGCTTTCAAAACTACAGAGAAGGGTGAAACTTTCCTGTTCTTCAACGGCGAGCTCGATCAGAAAATCTATTCGTATCGAGTCAAGTACACCAAATCCGGGCTCGAATTCAAGAAGATCTCCTCGATCGTTTCAGTCAATGCCGACTATCCGGCAACCAAGGCCCCAACAAGCGAAGTCGCCATCTCAGTAAGTCTCCGTCCGTTTGAATCGTCTTGATTGTGCCTGTACACGGGCTCGGTCCCTCTAGATCACATCATCAAGTACTCCACAAGACTACTTGCTAACAACCCCATCAGCCTGACCAAAGATTCATCATCGTCTCAAACCGGGACGTGTCTTTCAAAGAGTCGCCCGTCTTCGGCTCTGGCCCGACCGACACCATCTCCACTTTTGCCATCCAAAAAGATGGTTCCCTAAAACTGGTCCAACTTGCCCCTTCAGGCGGCTGGTCGCCTCGCCAGTTCTCCATCAACAAAGCCGGCGACCTGATCGCGATCGGCCACCAGAACAACAGGACTGTTGTCGTTTGGAAGCGTGATGTCGCTTCGGGGAAGATCGTTCTCGAGGCTGAAGGTGGAAAGGTTGGGCAGGTGACTCTTACTGGTGCGGTGGTTTCTACCATCTTTGATGAGTAGATCTTAGTGTTCCAAGACGACTATGGACTGTTTCAACAAGACTATAGACGTGAATGCGACTCAGCCGCGAGCTCTATATTTCATAGTATATATTTGTTTGTAGAATTTGTAGGATACATACGACCATAGGTCAGTGAAAACTGGGCATCCCGTCCGCTCTGCCATACATAAGCACTGAACCGGGCGACTAGTACTAGAGTGGGTGACCATCTGGGAATCCCGCCTGTTGTATGTTTTTTTAAATCATCATCTTTTTTCCTATCCTGCAGCCATCTCTAGCGTAGTGTCCTCTAACGTTTAACGTCACTGTAGGGGAGGCCGGACAGTAGAGGGAACCGGACAGTACGCAGGCAGGACCAAATATACGCAGTGTATGTTCAAATATCCCAAGGGCAGTATCATATTTACACGGACGGTCCGGCTTCCCCTACAATGACGTTAGTCGAATTTTGTACTGTCGTTGATCCACGTTTTGCTTGTTAGTCTTTTGCCTAAGAACGCTACTTCCGTGTTCCGACCAGACAGTATGATGCAGTGACTCGCTTGCAGTATGTTGGAAAATCTGGGTTCTCTGGCCAGGGTCGTATTTAAATAAGGTATCAGGTTCGCTGGTGCTTTGCCGATGAGCAACAAGGAGCTTGTGTGTGCAGTGATCGTAGGCATTGTAGGGATTGAGTTCACGTGATAGTGTTACGCAGTGCATGGACGTTGAAGCGGCAAACAGAAGAAGTTTCCTTGAAGCATCGATGCGTTATTTCTCTATGACTTTGATTAGACTTCATCTTGCTCGCCTGCTGATACTTGGGATAAAGTGTTGTGCGCAACACCCTGCCTCCTCATGCTCTGAGCCATCGGCCTACTGTGGTTCCCGTCATCGTCTCCTGGGCCTTGATTCCATGCAACCTACACAGTATGTGTCTTCTTCGTTCTATTGACCGCGGAGTGGGAACACTTAGCCCCCCAGCTCACACGGCATCTCGCGCATGCTCCGCCGAATATCAAGTTGCGCGCGTCAGCAGTGTTGTACACCTCGCAGACTTCGCCGAGCTCGAGGCAATTGCTGCAAGGCTGCGATGCGATGGTGCCGGCTTGTGTCTCGCAGATCAGGCCTGCGTGGGTGTAATAGCGCCTGGCGTCATCACCCAAGCTGTCCCACTTCTCGGGCGTGACTGACCAGTATTCGTTCTCGATCCTCGGCCTTACTCGGCGAAGGGTCTTTGGGCTGCTTGGTGTTGAGGGAGCATTGGGCTCGTAGATCTGGATATCGGGATGAGGGCGTCGTGGCCTTATTGCTGTGAACCCGTCGCTGCGAGTCGCTTCTTTAGAGGCCAAACTACGCGAACGCTTGCGGCTTGGGATTGTTAGGGTGGTGTCACTGGGCGTAGGAGGTAATTTCACCGGGAGAGGAACGATTTTGTCCTGACTACGACTGAGGCGGCGATTGGCAGCTAAGGTAAGAGGAAGATCCTGTTCTGGTTGTGCAATAGCCACGTTTTTATGATGCTTTGCGACGAATGTGTCCAGTGGCAGTGTCATCTCCGTGGATTCTTCGATGTCGAGCTGAGTGCAAACATGCGTGACCAGCTCATCACTGATGGAAGCGTTATCAGTGTGACGGAAAACGGCCAGCAAGTAATCCATCGCATCGGCTTTTGTGCGCAGAAGCGGTAGCAGGGACTTGCTGTTGGCCAGTGTGTCGCGAAGGAAGACCATACGCTGACCGAGGAAGTTTAAGAGAGCCCGATCAACCATTCCCCAGAGTTTGGGAGTCTTTGTAGAGTTAATTGAGCAGAGCAACGACTTCGGCTTCGTAGACCGGATAGCGAGTAGACAACGCATTGGACAGATAGGCCTGGAAGTCCTTGAACCCCGTGCAAAAGCAGGATTTGTAGAGGCGAACGTGTTCGAGGAAAAGCTCGTGTGCTTCGGGGGTGGCGGTGAAGGTAGTGTCGCACTCGTGTCTTGCTCGTTGGTATCGTACTGGCCTGTAAGCCATGTTACGCTCCACTGCGAGCTCTTCATGCTGGAGGCGGCCGCTGTCGCAGAATTCGATCGTCTTCTTGATGACGAGGTGGTGGCAAGAGTCCCAGATCGTGATGACTTTGATGTTGCCCAGGTCTAGTACCCGGCCTATGTCGTGCAGGATTTCGAGCAGTCTTGCTGGTACCCTGCTGACCTTTTCAGCTGACAAGATTGGGATCGACTCTAGATTGGTCCCGGGCAGGACCAATTTGAGCAGGGCCATTTTTGGGTGTTTGGGCGATATTGTGGTTCTTGCGGGCGGGCGAGCTAACAAGGTTGATGAGTGGATCGCAAGTTGAGAGTGAACAGAAGTGTATGAGACGAGTGAGTGGCGATAGGATGAAGCTATGAGCTTGAGACCTGCAGCGCGCCGAGACAGCGTTTGCTGTCGCAAACGCTGGTAGCGGAAAAGGAAAAGGAACGAGCGATACGGAAATAGTCGCGATCATCTAGATCCATTCTGCAGTCAGTGTGCTTGAAAGACAGCAGAATGACAGCAGTCGCTAGCCGCCAATTGACAAAGAGCGAGGACAGGGTCACTATGGTGTCAATAGCAGCGCAGCGGCCGCCATCGTTGAGATTGCCTATTACCAGGTGAATAGGCGGATGAAGGACGCAGAGGCAGATGATCGATATGCTATGCCATATATGCTAAAAAGCGCATGTGACCTCTTTTGTTCGCGACGCTACGCTCACTTGGCCTCAAGCAACTCTCTCATTTGGCCCCTCTTGCCTCCACCTGTGTACGAACACGTGATTCCCATCTTTTGTTCACCCAATCTTAACTCATAACGATCAAAAGCCCTGCTCCTCAGCCGACACGCCGTTCCCCTGCTAGTCATTCTCTATCCACGGCCCTCCCTAGCAGCCGTCTGCGGATGCATACGGTACATATGTGAGCGCTGGTCGCTCCAAACCCCGTCTTTTGCTTGAAAATAGCCGGTGTGAGCTGTCCTCGGTTTCCTCTATTAAGTTCGGTCCAGTATGGAATCCTTGACACAGCTTCGGATTCATCAGCAGCTGTGGTAGTAACGGCAAGCGGATGCTCAGCATGCGGTGCAGTACAACGTTCAGCGTGCCAGCCTGGTACATCTGTCCATAACGCGTGCTACTACGAGCACTGAGCCTCTACCGGCCAATTGCATCCTTTCTTCTTCATGACAACTTTCAACATCACCCCTCCCTCATCTTCTTCGTCACCGGCGGTCTCAAAAGCCCATCATCCGGCATGCCAACCCTCTTCGCGCCCACCCCACTCACCGAGACCGGCAGACTCCCCGTTCCGCCAATTTCATGAGTCTCGCTACTGACTTTGCGCGCCGGATATTTGTTTTCCAAACCCTCGAAGCAGTTCCAGGTAGGAGGCTTGCCCTTGCCATCGTCGCCTGTGAAGTACGGGTGTTTCAGCGCTTCTTCGGCAGTGAGGCGCCTGAGCGGGTCGTATTCCAGCAGCTTCTTGAGCAAATCGTAGGCAGATTCTGACGGGCCGCCGATAGCTAGCGGGTAGTTGTTGTTGGTGACTGTGTTGCGGTACCATTTCTCCAGACCTATGGGACGGTTCACGGCCGGATTGTGCATAGCGACTGATTGCAAGTTGGGATACTCCGGCATAGCCGACAAGAGCGGCCAGTCTTGTTTCCTTGGAAGGCCAAGGACTTCGCCGATTTTGCCCATCTGGTTGCGCTGGAAGGGAACCGTTTTCTTCGTGTCCTGCTTCGCCTCCTCTCCCTTGAAGATGGGGCGAAGGGACAAGAGTTCGGCGAAAATGCAACCTACAGCCCACAGGTCGATGGCGGGCGTGTAGTGCCTGCTTCCAAGCAAGAGCTCTGGGGCACGGTACCAGATTGTCACAACGACCTTATCGCCGGTGAAGAGGGCATGCAGAGGCTTGTAGAAGAGGCGGGCGAGGCCGAGATCGCCGATTTTGATGCTTCCGCCGGATGTTACCATGATGTTTGCGGGTTTGAGATCGCGGTGGACTACCCAATTTTGATGGAGATAGAGTAGGCCCGATAGCAGCTGGTGCATAGTGCTTCTCAAGCAGGTGGCGGGTATTGGAGTGCGTGGGAGTAAGCTGTGATGGTGGATGATCTGGAGTAGGTCGTGTTCGGCGTATTCAAAGACCATGAAGATGCATTTGCTTTCCAGAATGATCTCGACAAGATGGATGAGGGCTGGATGTGAGAGCTCGGTGCATAACGCCATCTCACGGATTGCAGACTGAGAAATACCAGTATATTGCAACTCGCCTTCTTTGTCGGGCTTAAACTTCTTGATGGCGAAGGCGGCGATGGGTCGACCGGATGGATGGACAGCAGGCAGTATGTTAGGGTTGTTGCGTTTGTTAACGGCCTTGTAGACTCTGCCATAGGTTCCGCTGCTGATGAAGCCGACGATATCGTAGTGGTCATTGATATGCCGATGAGGGGTATAAGGGGTATTGTTCATCTTGGCGAGTGGCGGCGTATCTGGGGCCTCTGATGAATGTGAGCTGGAAATGAACTAAGAGAGGATATAGATGTAAGATGTTGTCGACATGTCGGTGAATGGTGCGGTGCATGCAGGTGTTGGCGAGACGTGGCAGGAAGCACAGTCAAGTGCTCTTGACGTCTCGCAACAAGAATCCAGGTGGAAGGAACGATTGTGCAATGACAGAATGGACTCTCTATGAGAATGACAGGCAGATGTAAGATACAGAGATGGGCTACATACCCTCAAAGGCACGCTTGAGACCCTGGGCGTGGGTGTGGCCGAGAGGCCCAGCCGAGTGAGCAACAACGCCGCCGCCGGCGGTAGTTCGCGCAACGGCGGCGACTGACGGGGGAGCAGCACTTGGTGGGTTTGACATTGCGGGCGCCGCTATCCGACCGAGGCAGGATGATTCGAGGGACTTCGGATACTTTCGCTTGCCGTCGTTACGAGCACTCGCGCTCACGCGGATACCGCCCTGCTTAGTTTGACTACCCAGCAAAGGTATCGCCAGCGACTAGAGGTGAGACGGCAAGCGGAGAAATCGGGCCGTGGGAGGATTGGAGCAGAAGTCTGATGGGGAAGGTGATATATGTGCAGTATGATGTTTCGCACGGGCTGGCTAGGTGGTCATAGACGGGCGCATACCAGCACAGCCAACAGTTAGTGGTGGATTGGAGGGGTGGGAGAAGAGGAGCAGATAGGCGTCTAGTCTAGTCTACCACGACACTACTACTATTGGCAGCGGGTGGTGCGATGGACTGGACTGCCACCACCGTACAGCTCTCGAGGCGAGGCGAGGCGAGGCGAGGCGAGGCGCAAGCAGCCAGCTTCATCAGACGCCGATGCTTTGTATCAAGTGTCATCATTGACAACCACGCTCTGGAGTGGGATTTAAGTGATGGTCACGTTATGTGCATCTAAAATGATGGTGCCACAAGCTGTACATGTTCGTGCTGCCTTATGTTGCTTTGATCACGCCCATCCAAAGCCTGCCTGCCTCACCTGCCTGCGTGCCTGCCTCACCTGCCTGCGTGCCTGCCTCACCTGCCTGCGTGCCTGCCTCACCTGCCTGCGCGCCTGCCTCACCTGCCTGCGCGCCTGCCTCACCTGCCTGCGTGCCTGCCTCACCTGCCTGCGTGCCTGCCTCACCTGCCTGCGTGCCTGCCTCACCTGCCTGCGTGCCTGCCTCACCTGCCTACCTGCCTACCTACCTACCTGCCTGCCTACCTGCCTACCTGCCTGCCCGCCCGTGAGTGAGAGACCAAGGACGAGCTTCCTGCCTTGTCGGGCTTCGTCTCTCAACATTCCACTTTACCAACTTCAACTGTAGCTACACACGCACGCATGTACTGTTGCGTAGACATGACGTGCTGAGATATTACATCCGATTCGCGCCTTCACACACAAACACGCACACTCTTCAGGACCACCGTACTCTTCACCCTCTTCTGACCATGCCTGCTTTTGCTACGTAGAACCAAACACCACCACCACCATGTCGGCCTCCTCGAACCCTTTGCGTGGCCTCACGCCGTACTTCACCTACACTCTCCTCACAGCTACCATCGGCCCTCTCCTATTCGGCTACCATATCGCCGAGCTCAACGCACCGCAAGATGTAATCACCTGTCGCCGCGAGTCCATCAGCGCCTCCTCCCTCTCACGCTTCTACGCCTACTTCCAAGATCAGCACCACGACCATGTCACCACATCCTCCTTAGCCCACCTCCCACAATGCATACCCATGAATCCCACCCAGTTCGGCCTGGTGAGCTCCTTCTTCACCCTCGGCGGTCTACTGGGCGCCCTCTCAGCCGGGCCCTTTGGCGCAAAATACGGACGCCTGCCCACCATGCTGTACACCACCGCCTTCTTCATTGCTGGCTCTATACTTGAAGCTCTGGCTCCAAACATCGGCATGATGACTTTCGGACGCTTCGTCTCCGGGCTCGGAGCAGGCGCTTCGGTGGTGACTGTGCCCTTGTACATCAGCGAGACTGCGCCGCCCAAGAGCAAAGGATTCTTTGGCGCTTTCACACAGATCATGACCAACGTTGGCATTTTGATCACGCAGGTTCTGGGATACTTTTTGAGCAAGGGAAATCTGTGGAGGATCATCCTGGCAGTCGCAGGAGGCTTGGGCGCCTTGCAGGCTGTTGCGTTGATAGTGGCTGGCCAGGAGAGCCCGAGATGGATGGCAGACCACGGCAAGCCGAGCGGAGCGAAAAAGGCGTTGCGCAAGCTTCGTGGAAAAGATGCGGACATTCAGGAGGAAGTGGAAGGCTGGGGAACAAATGCCGACGAGGAGCAGAACGAGGACGAAGAAGAGGCACTCATATCTGCCCAGGACGGACCTGGTCCCAACGCTACAAGTGATTCGACAGCAAAGGCAGCCGTCAAAGAATCGCTCACGATCTTTGGCATCCTCCGCGACCCGACCTCGCGCCCAGCCCTGCTCGCCGTGATGACAGTCATGATCGGCCAGCAGCTCTGCGGCATCAACAGCATCGTGATGTACGGCGTCTCTCTGCTCGCAGACCTTCTAGCTTCGAACTCCTCCCTCCTCAACATCCTCGTCGCAGTCCTCAACATCATCGTCACGACAGCCTCAGCGCCCCTGTCAGACAAACTAGGCCGCAAACCCTGCCTCCTCGCCAGCATAGCCGGCATGGGCACGTCCTCTATCCTCCTCGCCCTCGGCATCACCCGCCACCTCCCCGTCCTCTCCGGCATCGCCGTGCTCCTCTTCGTCTCCTTCTTTGGCTTCGGGCTGGGCCCTATTCCTTTCATCCTCTCCTCCGAGCTCGTCGGCCCGGAAGCCATCGGCGCCACGCAGTCTTGGGCTCTGGCCGCTAACTGGATCGCGACGTTTGTCGTCGCGCAGTTCTTCCCTATTGTCAGCGAGGCGCTGGGTAAGGGGGAGGTTTACTACCTGTTTGCTGCGATTGCGGCGGTCTTTGGCGTCTTCGTCGCGTACTATGTTCCTGAGACGAAAGGGAAGGCGAATGCGGATGAGGTTTGGGGGAGGGGGAAGGTTGGGAGGGAGGATTGAGTGGCGCACGAAGAGATTCGCTGCATTCTCGTATGGATCAAAGGTCTCCAGCGGTACGTGTTGTAGTTTACTAATGAAACGGCTCTATTGCATTGCATGTGTACTCGAGATTCTCGCCGTTCTTACTCATATCTGTACAGCTAGGTATGCAAGTCTGGAAAACGTCGGGGCTGCAAGTACGGCTGCAAGCACTCGTCACAAGTTTGCGCACAATCTCAGGACTCTCCGTGACTGCATACATATCGAATTGAGCAACTTGCCATCGAGATACTGGTTGAGAAGATTTAGTCCCGGTATGATCGTGCAGGACCACCATAAGACGAGAATTTCGAGAGCATCAATATTGTCATCGAGATGGAACAACACGCCTCGCACGCGCAGACTTGCGTTGGCCTGCCGATCTCGATTCCGATTGGAGAAAGCCAAAGAACTCATATACTCCCAAACAGGCCCGCCTAGAAGCTACATATGCGTATCATGCAGGCTTTTGTCCACCACAGCTCGAGCTGTGGCGCGGCACGGCTGCGTGCAGACGTAGCTGCAGGTGCAGATAAATGAAGTTTCCGAGGTCGATAGCTCGCGCAATCCTTCGGCATTTCAATTGGCAACTCTACGACTACTGAGTTACGAGACGGCTCGTTCTTGAGTCTGATAAATTTTCACTCAACCGTCGACAAAGAAGGGGCGGTGATGAACTGATCACAGTAAAGAGGATCGAGGGCGTTCATATATATGCACATTCCGCAGACAAGAATGCGCGCAGCCGTTTGCCACGTCGAAGCTGCTGGGACGAGCGGCAACACGCATCGATTTATTGCAGGACCATCTCTTTGGGACACCGAGCTCATGCTGTGTTCGGTTTCGTTTGCATGGACGCGTTGAAGAACGCACTACCCCTCTCAATCTTGGGTTGTGCAGGCTCACGCCGCTGGTTTAAACGTTCGCCAACAGCAATATACTTTGGCTTGTCTTCGCTCAACCCTATATGCACGCCGACCACTGCACACCCAAGCACCTCGCCCATGGCGTGCAATTTCGCAGACGAGCCCTTCTTCGGCCAGCTCAAATTATCTCTCCCACCTCTGAACGCAAAAGCTGTTCCACTGATGACCGCAGACGAAGTCAACGAAATCCCCTCTCACCTCCTCAACTGGATCTGGAGCGTTGCCAGCCAAGTTCAGGACCTAGACGAAATCAACATCGTGACCGTCGCAGATCAAAGCCGCCACCCGAAAACCCGGCGCGTCGTCCAGTGGATCCTGCGAGGCGAAAAAGCTTCATTCTTCGTCAAAGGCAAGTCTGAGGTCGTCCGCATGGACGATAAGAATAACAGGCGGGTGGTTCCTTACAACGCGGAGGTGCATGCGCAAGATATGGGATGGCGCGCTACGGCGGAGACGCCCGCTTGGTTTGCTGAGGAGGCGGAGCTGTATTAGTTCAGTGCGCTCGCTGGGTTGACGGATCTGCAAGCGGCTCTTTCAAAACGGCTTTGCGAGAGGTATCCGGTTTATGTTGCTGAGGTTGTTACTTTCTTCAAGACTCTTTACACAAATGATGTCTTCGTAAGTGTTTATGAGGCGTGTTCAGGTCAGATAGGGAACCTGTTCCTGACATACATACAGACTCCCTTCGATGCCGACCTTGCAAGATTCGCTTGCAGACGTGTCGAAGCTCTGCAGAAACTCGCGGCCAAAGACGATACTCTCTTGATTTTTCTTCGTACATGTTTGCCCGCACGAGATAAACTACAAGCTCTCCTCTCGCATCTGCAACCTGAATCCGACGCCCTCGCGGTGGCTGCCAAAGTCATAGCCGACGGTGCTGGGAAATTCAACGAGAGCAACGCCCTCCTTGCAGCTTTCATGGAGATTTAAATACCTGAAGATCTCCGATCCGATCCCTGAAGCCCCCACTGGACCAGCCGTGCGTCGTAATTCTGACCACCTCACTGGCGATGCCATGCTCATCTTCGATGCCATTTATCAAGACAAGCGCCTCGTTATGGCGGAGCAAGTCGGTCGGGGAACTCTGCTCTCTACATGGTGCGGAGCTGGTTTGCCTGATCCTACCGACAGCAATTTCACCGTCTCGCGAGGAGAAATACTGGTAGTGCTCCCGATGGTGAAGTCCGAAAGCAACCAATCAAGGCGTGTCGTTTGCAACAGGCATGGAGATGTTGGGGGGCTGTTGGGGAGCTGTTGGGGAACCTCAGATTGACTCCAATACAGGACAGCCACTGTAAGTTCGTGTTCTTCGCGTCGCCGAATGCTTTCTAATGCAGTTAGACGGCGATTTTCCTAACCCAAATGAGCGGCCTGCGCCTCCCTCGCCCGCTTCGGAGAATGATAAGAAAGTTGGAGAAAAGAGAAGGAGACATGGTTCGTGGCGGCCGTCTGTTTGAAATGCTAGTCGTTTGTATCATGCACGGGTATGTGCTTCTCCAGCATTGGCTGCGTCGTTCATTACGGATAGACACATGTCCTCCTAGATCTCTTCATGCCGGGCTACTGCACGCAGCAACAGACTAATCACACCTGCGGTGTATAAAGTTTGCTGTCTCATGGCTGGGCACTGGAAATAGTTTTTCTATCATCACCTCCACGATCCTCTGCATTTCTACCTCTGGGCTGTCAAGAATTTTGCTTACACACGGTCTCATCATTGCTTCTGGCACACCTCACTTGATCTGTCTGGTCACCGTGCCTTCTGGGTTCGAGCGTATCTTTACACCGGTTTGACAGCTTGGCGCCTGCGTCTTGTTCTCGTAATCCGATCGAGCATCGGCAACGACTTCGTAGGCCATCTGATCTCTGCGACATTGCCTGGCAAACACATCACGCGACTCGGTTCACACCTACTGTAGAGCACACACCATACGAACTTTCGCCGCCGCCCAGGTCATACCTCTCAATTTATCCATCGCAACCAAAGCATGCCTCATGACTCTTATCGTCCGAAAGCCTCCAACATGGAAGACAGACCACTCACTGCGCCGCTGAAAATCATGCTTGAAGGTCAACAACTGGACAGTTGCCCATTGCTGCTCAACCAGGAGCAAGTGGCTAAGATTCCTCCCAAACATTACAACGTGATATCTCGCGACGGCACACCAGAGGATCTTAGCGACATGGGGACAGTGGTGAGATTGAGGGGCAAACAGTATAACGTGGCATTGATAGGAGCGCTGAATTGGATCGCGAAAGGTGTAGCCGCAGACTTCCTCACGGCACGCAAGTTCGATGTGATCAGAAGGGAAGGCGATCGTAAGTGCAACTCAACACCAAATGTGGCCTTTGCGACACCATGCTTACTTCTACTGTTTCCCCGATTAAAGAGAGTCATCAGATTCGACCCTGTTGCTCACGCAGACGACGCTCGGTACACCGCGGCGAGCACCACCCGGACGTCCCTTGCCGAAGATATCGACCAGTACATCTTCAGTATCGACTATGGGGTCGAAGACATCCGACAGTATTTATTGAAGAAGATCTGCTCGTACCCGTTGTACGCATCCGAGATCGTCATGTTCATAAATAACCTCTACTCGGCCAACAGCAAAGTCACCCAACACGTAGACCCAGAACTCGCAAACTTCATCGCCAACCGCATTCAATGCTTCCCTCGAGCACCTCTCTAGCCACGCCAGCATCAGCAACAAAACCGTCGACGTGGCTCTGCATGCCCTTCGCGACGGTATCAGTGAGCCGAACACCGCTGGAACCCTGCTACAGATCTTCGAGCAGGACCACCTGAACCAAACCACCAGCCCATCGAGATCGCCCGGCGTGTCTCGCAGACCGGGTCACGCTCGCCGTGATTTCCGACAACCCTCGCTACGATCGCGCAGCAGACGCCGTCGCCACGCTGAGCACAATCAACGAGAGGCGTGTTGTCCGCGCTGAGCTGAGCAGGACGGCCGTGGCAATCTACGCTCGAACAATCACAGACGCTTCAGCGTGCCACCCACTGTCCGCAACCAAGACTTCCGCGTTGCGCGCGGCCAGTACCCGGTTCTTCTTTCGGAGCAACGTTCGCAAGTCCACGGCGATAATGCTCGCGTGCTGTGCAACCAGATCGGGGAGGTTGGCGAGCTGTTCGAAACCCTCAAATTGACTCCCATACAGGATCATCAGAGTAAGACTCTACGCTCCGCTACCACGTTGGTCAACACTAACTCATGTGTGTTGCAGTCCCGCCTCCGTCGCCCCAACGAGGTGATAACTCCAAACGTCCCAGGCATTAAGCAGCGGTATCTTTGATCAACTCGACTTGGTGCGAGCTGCCGTGTGGAGGAAAGCCATAGAGTGCAAATGAACGGGCATAGCAACGTGGCATTCCGGAAGCCGCTTGCATGCTCTTCGAATTGGCAGGATCGATCCCACCAAAAACGAGGTGTTTCGATCCTCGACAGGGTGGCAGGGATCAATGAAGCAATGGAGCCTCCGAATACAGTACCAAGCCTCTATACAATTTGCGCTATTTCGAACTGGTCACGATTCAGAAAGCTGTACACTGACTCGATGTAATATGCGCTGAACACAGGCATGTTAGCGAGGGCGCAGTGCAATTTACGGGCAGAGCACTCCATGATGCACAGTGGGTCAAACTTTGATCTGGTGTTCTGCAAGGGAAATTGTTGCTTTAATATATCGGGGCCGTTGCATTCAAATGCGTCGTCTCAACTCGTTGCATTACTATATTATGGTGCTTCGCTAAGTGGTTATATAACATATATACAATTAAAGGAAAAATTAGTTTGACGTTGTGTCTAGATTGCCTCGTTTGAGGTATACATCCGTGATGATTCGGCGGAGTCGGGAAATGTGTTGACGTTGTGTCTGTGTGTGTGTGGCCCTCATCTGAGGTGTCCATGAGTGATAATTGTACAACTCGGGAAATGTTTTGGCGTCGTTTCTGTGTGTGTGGTGTGTGTGGTATGTGTAGTGTGTACATGGCCCTCATCTGAGGTATCCGTAGTACTCCAACAACTCGTCCTCTCCGACCTCGCTGAAAGTGCTGCTGTGGATGCTGGGAGCGACGATTGACAGTGAGTCCGGGAAATAGACGTGCACGGTCTGCATGCCAGGGCTCTTCGCATCAAAAGCAGGGCACTCCTCGAGCGGAGTCTCAGCACCCCTGTCTTCTGCGGGTGAAGATGCGCGCGAGGAGATGGTACTGTCGTCGACTGAGCGTTGTGCGGTGTGTGTTGATTTCTCGACAAAGGGGTTTTCGGCTATTCTGAGAGGTAGTGGTGTAGGAACATGGTCTCTCTGTTTCATGCGAATTGAAGGTCGAGCAGGTAGAGGGCGATCGGGAGCTGGTGCCGGAGCGAGAGCAGTAGCTGGAAAGGGGCTGGGATCTCGTGTGAAGAGGTCGCGGTCGAGACTCGTGGTGCTATGGTTTGCTTTGAAGTTGTGCGTGGGGTGGATATAATTGGATTGTGAGGATTCTGAGGATCGTGGTTCGGGGTTGGTGTTGGGTTCGAGGGCAAGGCCGAGTATTTTGGCCGCCTTAATGCCTTTGATGTTCATTCTACGCGGTACAGTGCTGTCGTTTGTATCGTAGTCGATATCTAAGTTGGCACGGATGCGCTGCATTGCATCAGACTGTACAGGTCTGCTGACTTCGTGGACCGGGTTCGATTTCAGGGGTTGTAGGCTGAAGGAAGATGAAAGAGACGTTTTGTGTGAGCTGGAATGCGCCGGTGTCGATCTCGCAGATGTTGGCACTGGCCTAAGCTTTTGTTCGTTGATAGATGACAAAGAAGGGGTTTTCGCTGTTTGGGGTGTTTGCGTTGTGAGAGATTTCACCAGATTGTCCTTCCTCCGTGCAACTGCCTTGAGCTTCGCCACGCAGATATCCATTGAAGAGCAGACTGTTGCAAGAGACATGTGTTGGTCGAAAATAGTGCTCACGTAGTCCGAACCCGCTCTCTGTTCCTTCAAGCTTTGCGATATTGCACTCAGAAGTGTTTGGCGGTCCTCGCGCAGACTGGCATACCGTGCGTGGAGGTTGTCCGTCTGTACGGTGAGCTCTGACAACACCGAAAGCATCGTAGCGACCTCACTATCTCTCGATGCGATTGTATTCGAGAAATTCTGTGTTGAGTGAACGTCGTCCGCCGCACGAAGTCTGGCTTGCATCGGTAGTGGTCTTCTATCAGGGGTGGCACTAACGCTCACGCTCCTTTTAGGACCAGTGATGCGCAGAGCAGCTGGGACCATGG
This sequence comes from Cladosporium cucumerinum, assembly GCA_023634325.1. Lineage (NCBI taxonomy): Eukaryota > Fungi > Ascomycota > Dothideomycetes > Cladosporiales > Cladosporiaceae > Cladosporium > Cladosporium cucumerinum. The sequence continues at coordinate 890,233 of JALDQA010000001.1, forward strand.
CGGTGCTAGCTTGTGACAACGTAGGAGAAGGCAAAGAAGGGCTGGCGAGACCTGCAGGCGCTGCAGGAGCAAATACTGGCTGCGAAGTCACTACGGGCTGCGCAGTGTCTGGACTTCCGTGGTGTGCCTTGTTGGCGACATGGTTATTCGTCGATTTGGTCTGAATTGATATTGCTGGCAGTTCCACCGGCTGCTGATGTTTCGAAGGTCCCATAATCGTAGAGAGGTTCGCGTCCCTTGATCTGCCGCGACCGTGAGGTTCCTCGTATTCGTTCTCGTCATCCTCGATAGGAGAGAATCCGATTAGCTGTCGTATCTGGGCATCTGAGCTCAACGGGAAATATGACTTGCGACTTGGATCCAGAGAAGAAGGCGTAACGAGAGGGGTGAGCCCAGTGACGGAGGCAGACCTCACGCCTGTGTAGAGTGAACTTCCTGGGCCTGGTGAGAGAGGGGTGCTGTGCGAACGGCTGTGGTTAGGGTCCAAAGCTGTTTGATCACGCGGTGGTGGTGGTGGAAGTGGCTTTTCCCGTATCGGGTCGTGTCTGTTGTATCGTCTCTGTGAGTCTTGACGAGATGTTCCGCCGATGGTGCTGTCGTGTGGATTGTACCAAGTGCTTCCTAGGCCACGGACCGCCTTGGCTGAACTGCTGATGGCAGCATTGGTCATGTGTGCAAGCCCTGTTGGCTTACGGGTGCGCATCTCTGCTCGCATACCGTCTGGTGCGCTTGAAGACCTTCCATGGCTAGCGTCTTCTGAGACCTTAGGCTTGTAAGAGAGTACTTTAGGGGCTTGAACTTGGTGGCTGTCAGCTTTGGCGAAAGATCCATAGTTGTTTGACGTACAGGTCCTGTCTTGACCGTCTGCTTTCGACGCTTTCATACGGTGTGCCGGCACGTCCTGTATACGAGGGGCTGGTGCATCACTTGGGCGGGAGAATGGCATTCTTGCCTCGCCATGTGGACGTGAGGAATCATCGAGGGACACGGAGCGACGCTTTCTGAACGAGGCATTTCGATGGAGTGTCTGCTTTTGAAGTGTTCTTGGCGACAGGTGAGGTTGTTGGTTGGACGTTGGGAAGAGACGGTATGTCAACTTGTCGGTCGCCGGCTTTGGGTTCTGGCTCCCCATGCCCAAGTTATCGTTGTTACCCATGTTACTGTATGCCTAGGTGGTGGTGTCCTTGGTAGAGTAACCAGAAGTATTCCGGAACCAGGTGGTGTTGACCCAGTGAAGGAGCCGAGAGGGCTGTTTCAGAGTTTACCCAGTGGCAGGTAGAAGAATAAGTCGATTGGATGGGAGGAAAGAAGTGTCGACCAAAGCAGCCCTCAAGACCCAGATACAACACGAAAGGCCGGGCCAGTGTATGACATCCCGCACGGGTATCGCCAAATGGGACTCGAAACACGCTTCCGATGTTCCAGGGTATTGACGGGGCGGAGACACCGGACTGAAGTCATGGAAAGGCAAAGAACTGGAAGCGGCAGCCGTTTTTTTTTCTTTCGGGTGATAGCGAGCGATATACAACATGCTGCTACTACCATCGCAGATGGAAATAATAGTTCGCGTCCGTCGGCACTGTGGACTCTGGTCGCGAACGGTCTTCAATAGCACGAAGATCATTTTGCATGGCGTTTTTGCAGCACATGTGGCACGCTCCCCGTGATCGATGTGCAGATGTTCGTGCACACGGGCAGTAGTGACGAATGGCTTCCTCACGGTCCATGGCTAGGTCTCTTTGGGCCACCTGCCCCCTGGAAGTCGATGGTGAAGAGTCCGCTTCAAGCTAAGTGCGCGCGCCGTAGTCTGTTTCAAGATTGGGTCGGCAGGCTCGGACCACCTGCCGTGCCGGCGATGTTGGTGCCTAGGATCTCTGGGTACTACATCTGCTATATTACTATGCATATTTTTGTTTCAACATTCGATCCGAGGTCGTGGCACGGCAATATGGGACTTCAAAAATGACGATGGCGGCATCGCTGGCTTCGCTGGGTGCAATCGCGCCTCTTGTGTGGCACCATTCGTGGCTAACGAACCCACACCTGTTTCGCACGAGGCTACTTGACTCAGCGATGGCAGATCTTGGTGGAATTGAGAGACTGAATTCCAACGTCCTGTCAGGCTGTCAACAGCCCTTCTACGTTTTCATGATGGCAACGGTCGGTCACTTCATGGCCGCCACAGTAAGCGAGGAGCGCGGGCTTGTACCCGCGGAAACCCGGATCAACAGAAAATGTGCTTTGGCCTGCAATAATGCCAGCATCTCTCACTTGTCAATGTGCACCGGTGGAGAGGATTCCGCGTGAATCGTGCAATCGCATGTTCGCAGGCTTTTGCTGTCGGTAGTGAAGCGAGTGTAGGGCTCCGGAGCTCTGCCATATGTCTTATAGTGCCAAGCTGGCGAACCCTTCTCGTCACAACTTAGCCTCATGCATGTCTCTGGTCGCTTGCGGGTTGCGGATCGGGCTTTCGTCGCGGGACAACCCTTGTCCGGCAGTAGTTTTGGCGTTGGTCGCCGTACGCAGGGGGGGGCCTTGGGGTGTTGGTTGCACGTGGAAAAACGCGAACACTAGTTCGCTATGAGGAGCTAATGTTTCGATAGACTCGCGGCATTGGGTACGAGAGATATCATTTATTTTAGCCGAGTGCTGTCAAACTAGAGATATGTCCGAAAGGTGTGTATGTGCCTATCCATGGCGATTGAACAATTCTGCCCTGTAGATCCCCTAAGTTGATCCGAGCGCAGACTTATCTGAAGGCTGGCAGGTTAGTGGACCCGAGTGGATCGGAGACAAGGATGCCGCGAGCAGGCAAGAAGAGGCGATCACTGGCTTTAGACTAAGAGCCGATCTCTCGTCACACCGTCACGTGCACTGCAATGGCTGTATCACTTGTGTTTCGACGCAGCTCGGTCATTATTTTGGGTTAGCTATCTATGCTGTGTGTCATGGCTAAACTTCGTCATCATTGCATCAGTCCCGTGGATCGAGCGCATCTAAGAACGCTCGCCGAACGCGGCGTCGTAGTTGTTGAGCACCAGACGGTACCTAACATCCTTGTTGTTGTACACACGCTCGACAGCCTCCTTGCAGCCCTCAGCAGAGATGGGGATGGTGGAGATCCAAGAGTGAATCTCCTGCTTGCTTGCGAGGTCAAGCATAGCAAGCATCTCGGGACGGTTGCCGATGTGCGAGGCGCCGATGTAGCAGCCGTTGGGTGCGAAGTCCTGAGCCATGAGCTGAGGAAGGGGCTTGTCGCCGAAGCCGACGTTGTGGAACCTGCCCATAACCTTGAGGGTAGAGAAGTATGCTGGCAGGTCGAACCTGTCGGTGGCATCGGCGCAGTTGAGGATGAAGTCGAACTTGAAGGGGTACTTCTTCTGCCAGTCCTTCTCACTGGTAACAGTGAACTCCTTGGCGCCCATCTTCAAAGCATCCTCCTTCTTTCCAGGGGTGTGAGAGAGCACATACACCTCAGCGCCGAGAGCGACAGCCCAAAGCACAGCGTAGTGACCGAGACCACCCATACCGACAATGGCGACCTTCTTGCCAGGACCGGCACCAAGTCTCACCAGAGGGGAGTAGACTGTAAGACCGGCGCACATCATTGGAGCGGCCTCGTCGGTGGAGATGTTGTCGGGGATCTTGAACGTGAAGTACTCGTGAGCACGGATGTGAGAGGAGTAACCGCCCATGGCGATGGTACCATCCTCGTAGGAGGCGCCATAAGTGTCAACAGCTGCAGCGAAGGTCAGTTTGCATCAACCTGGAAGCTTGCAAAGGATGATCTTACAGTTCGGGCAGTAGTTTTCCTGGTCGGCCTTGCAGTTGTCACAGTCCAAGCATGCTCTGATCTGAGCACCAACACCGACTCTGTCACCGACCTTGACAGTCTTGACTTCGCTGCCAACCTTGACAGCTCTGCCGATGACCTCGTGGCCAACGCAGAGAGGCATGGGAGCATCGCCCCAACCACCTAGTTTGTGTTAACAGAACACTCTTGCTTAGCATTGAGGACAGGGCAGCTAACCGGTGATAGTGTGGACATCGGAGCCACAAACACCGCACGCGTCAATGGCAATGTCAATGTCGCGCTCACCGAACTGCTTCAGCTTGAACTGGAGGTGTGTGTTAGCAATGTACGGGGTCTCAGTCAGGCATGAGACAACAAACCTCCTTCTTCTCGAACTCGGTCCATTTCTTCTGGTCGTTGACCAAGAAGCCAGTAGCAGTCTCGGGGTAACCCATCTTGAATTTATGTAATTGATTTGTTGGAGGGTATAGGTTGTCTCGAGGCGAAGTAGATGGAAGAGAAGGTCAAAGCAAGACAAGTCACCCAACAAAATAAAATCTAAAGTACCACCTCACCACGCAGGGACACCTAAGAAAGTGCAGCCGCACCTCGTCGTGACCTCATGAAGGGTAAGGCCGTGATTGACGCATTATCTATGGCCGAGTAGCCGGCCCCAACTCCACCTGGCCTTCGCCCAGACCATAGAACCCCACTATCCTACTCCTCAATTTCATCTTGGGTCTTCAGGTTTGCCCTCGAATAGGAGCTCTTATCTTGGTAGAGATGAGACAACAAGAGGATAGCTTTCGATATGCATTCCTACCACTTCGATCGAAGGCCTTTCAATTCCATTGGCGGTGGTCTTGTTCTTAAATGTCTCAAACACTCCCCATGGAGCTGTGGCGGGGGGCGTTTTTTGGAAGGTGGGGGCAAAGCAAAAGCCGAAAATAAATCGGCGACGGTTAAAAGGCCAATACCGTCGGAGTATCAAAAGAAAAGGTCAAGGACAATGCCGTTGGAACATCATGTTGAATCCTCTGACAGACTGTGCACTGGTCACTGTAGAGAAGCATCCCCGTTGTACAAGGCGTATCTCAACATTCCCACAAGGCAACCACATATTCATTCCTCGCAGCACATTCGTCCGAAGCCAGCACATACCCAAGGACGGCACAACGACCTGCTCTCCGCGGCGCACATCGACCAATTGCGCATCTCAAGCTGAGCAAAACGGCAGCGCAGGTGGCGAAGAGACCCTCTACTGAACTTCCATGATCTTTGAAATCGTCATGACATTGTGCAGAACAGCGGCTCTTGCCTTCCGCAACAACATCCCATCACCTCGTGATCTTCGATAAGCCCGCATGCAAGTGCATTCTCTACCCCACAAGAACAGAGGCCAGATCTCTCCATGGGCCCCAGCGTCATGCAAACATCATCAAATGACGCGGAGGCGACCTCCGGGGAGGGGAGGGGGGAGATACTGGCATGACAATGTGCACTCAATCTTGTAACGATGGGAAATAACAACAAGGGATCTTGATACCGCGCCTCGGAGTACAGCTGCGGGACCTATCCATCATTACGCGGTCTAGGTGGCGTGTGCCCAGGAGGATCTTAATCGTATCTCTACGGGTTAGAATTTTGGAAAGATTGATGTGGGTTCAGCCTCCTGAAGGTTGCCATACGGGGTTCGATATTCAGTGAGAAGGTCTTGTTTATCCAGTTCTCTTGTTGTTCCATCTCAAGTGATCATACGGAGGAGGAATGTTGAGTGCCTGTTGTTATACCCGCAGCTGTCATCGTCAAGTTACGCATTTCAAATTCTCTCGTCATCATCGTAATTGATTTGGCTCGCTACAGAATCCCAGTAAGTGCTGGGTATCCGCTTCTTCGTTCTACCCAGCCTGCACACCCCACCGCATAAGTCACTTATCCTCAAATGCTGATGAAGAAGCTCTTCTCCCCCTCCTCAGGCTCAACATGAGCCCTCTTCGCAATCGGATCCGCGCAACTAACCCGTATCCTCTCGACCGTAGCCGGACTCCTCAGGCTCAACAAACCCTCTTCTCCCCATTGCCTCCTCGCCGCCTTCAGCGCATCCCTAATCGCAAAGAACACACAACTGCCCAAGAACAAAGGCGGCTCGCCCACGCCCCTCGACCGCTGAATCGTCCTCAAATTCTCCCAGTTCACATCCTTCAGCAATGAGATATTCATCTCTTGCGGGATATCTCTGAAACCCGGGATCTTGTACGCGCCGGGTCCGCGCGTGAAAATCTGCCCCGTGCTGCGCTGCCACAGCGATTCTTCCATGGTGAAGAGACCGAGGCCCTGCACGAACGCGCCTTCGATCTGGCCGTAGTCGATGGCTGGGTTGATGGAGCGGCCGACGTCCATTTTGATATCCGCGCGGCGCGTCGTCCAGTCGCCCGTGAGGCAGTCGATTTCGACCTCGGCGGCGGCGACGCCCTGCGTAAAGTAGAAGAACATCTGGCCGGTGTTGGGGCCCCAGACGTAGCCGATGTCGGGCGTCTTGTAGAAGCCGTTGGCGCTCAGGTTGACGCGGTCGAAGTACGCGGCGACAGCAAGGTCTTTCATCTGGGCATCTGGGCCGAGTTTCTCGCGATAGGGTGCTAGGCGCTCGTTGAGCTGCTCGCAGGCGTTCCAGATGGCGTAGCCGTTGAGGTCGGAGCTGGCGCTTGCTGCTGTTGAGGAGGTGTTTGCGACTGTGTTGGTTGCTGTTTCTGAGATGAAGACGTTTTCTTGAGGGACACCGAGCGCTTCGGCTGCAATCATGGTCATTTTTGTGTGCAGGCCTTGGCCCATTTCTGTGCCGCCGTGCGCGACCAGCACACTGCCATCATGGTAGATGTGCACTAATGCACCGGCTTGGTTGAGGAAAAGCGCCGTGAATGAAATGCCAAACTTCGTCGGGATGATCGAAAGTCCGCGCTTCTTCCACTTGTGCTCTGCATTGAATTTCGTGATCTCTTCCCGTCGTTGGTCGTACGCAGACTCTTCGCGTAGTTGCTTCCACATGAGCGGAACATACCAGTCTTTCAGCGGCTGGCGGAAATGTGTGGGTTCGTCTGCCTTGTACATATTGATCTCACGCAACTTCTCGACAGGCATGCCCAGCTGGTCGGCAATCTCTTCCATGTACGTCTCCGCAATGAACAGACCTTGGGGTCCTCCGAAGCCTCTGAAAGCCGTGTTCGAGACGGTGTTGGTCTTGCAAACTCGTCCTCGGACATTGACGTTCGGGATTCTGTACGTGCCGTCGATGTGGCTCAAAGCTCTGTCCACTACAGCGGCGCTTAAATCCTGAGACCATCCACCGTTGTTGAAGACGTCCGCATCGAGAGCCTGGAGCTTGCCATCTTTGTTCACTGCCACCTTCCATCGTCCCAGGAATGGATGGCGCTGTCCAGAAGTCAAGATGTCGTCGTCTCTGTTGAGCATGCACCGCACAGGCCTCTTCATCTTGTTCGCAGCAACAGCGCAGATACCAGCAAGCTGTATACTCCTGGTCTCCTTGCCACCGAAGCCGCCACCCAACCTCTTCACCTTGGCAACGATCTTGTTAGCTGCGACACCGGTCACCTTCGCAACATAGGTCTGAGTCTCGGTGGGGTTCTGAGTAGAAGTCCAAATCTCCATCTCGCCATCTTCAGGCTTAGGAATGGCCACGCATGCGTTGGTTTCAAGGTAGAAGTGCTCCTGGCCACCCATACGCGCCACACCCTCGAAGACATGGTCAGCTTCCTTGAAAGCTTTCTCGGTGTCTCCGTCCACGATGTAATGGTAGTGAGGGAAGTAAGAGTCTTTCTCAATCGCCTCTTCGATCGTGAAGATCGCCGGCAGCTCCTCGTACTCTACCCTGACAGCCCTCGCACCAGCTTCAGCGATCTTGGCTGAAGAACCAAGGACCATGCCGATGGGCTGGCCAGCAGTGAAGACCTCGTCAAGTGCAAAGAATGTCTCGTCGCAGTTGGGTGCACCCCACCAGTTTGCCTCCGGGGTAGCAACATCGTTGTGGTCAACATATGCCGCAACACCAGGTATCTCCAAAGCAGGCTCTGCATCGACAGAAACGATCTTCGCGTGAGCTTTCTTTGACAGCACGAGGCATCCATACAGCTCGTTGCGCTGCACTGGAATGTCGTCGGTGTACTGTGCTTCACCAGTAGACTGCTTCAGCGCCGCCACGTGAGGCGCCTCCTTGCCAATGACCTTCTTCTCGTAAGCCACACCGGCGGTGTGGTCCTTGTGACCTTTGCTGATTTCTCGCTCGATCTCAGCAATGCAGTCCTCGTCAATTTCAGTCTTCGTAGCGGATGGGAGAGCAGACATGACTTCAGCGTAAAACCTGTAAAAGAAGCCTAGCGCAAGAGTCTTGCGGTACGTGGCCATACCACCAGGCACGCCGAAGCGCAGGTTGAAGTCGTGTTCCAACTCGTTCATGACACCTTCGAGAGTCTTAGGATCGGTGAATTTCTTGCCTTTCAGGAACTCCATTGCTTGCTTCGCTGCGATTGTGATTGGCGCCATGCCACCGTAAACCAACGAGCAGTCCTCGACTACGTTATCATCGGAGAGTCGCACCCTCAGCGCTGCGTTGACAATAGCAATGTCATCGTCCTTTCTCTTCGACTGCTTGTACGCGCGCATATACTCTCCCTTGCCAAAGACAGGGATGCGAATGCCTGCGATGATGGCATCTGGAGGCAGCGCCGTGACGCGGTACGCCTTGAAGAACTCGCTCATAGGAATCTCGGTGGTCTTCTCCAGGCTTTTCGCAATGAGCGTTGCGTTCGTGGCGACGAACACGGGATTCAGATCTGAGATAGGTGAGGCCGTTGCTAGGTTGCCCGCGGGCGTTCCTACGTTCCTGATCTGCCTTCCGGCAAAGTAGCGCAGTTGCTTGTATATCGCTTCGAAAGGCTGGCCCTCGTCTTTGCCGTAGTGCTGCACGGCTTCTTTGGCCAGGTCTTCGAGGTCTGTGAGGGTGATGTTGCCTCCGATCTCAAGGTAGTCGTCCTCGATCTTGTATTGCCGCAGCTCTGCAATGTCGCCCACGTAGACCGAGTGTGTGTACGACATGGCCTTGAACTTCACCTCGATCTGAGTCTCTGTGCTGCCACCGATCATTTTCGCGCTGGGGTGTGCGGCCTTGATCTCCAGCAGTTCGCGGAGGGTTGTGGGACGAAACCATCTCTTGCGTTTGTTTCCAAATGCCAGTGGTTTGAATTCGTGGCGCTTCAGCGCAGGCGGGAAGATGAGCTGTGTCTCAGGGTGGTATTCTATGAATCCTGGTGGCGTGAACCTCTTGATCGGAGCGTCGTCCTTGATGCCGTTGCTCCCTCCGCATCCACCCTTGCCATCTTTGCCTTTTTCCATGCAGCAGCCACTGCCTCCATTGGCCGTGCTCATGCCACAGCCCTTCCCTGAGCTGAAAGTCTGAGCCGCGTCCAAGATTGGTCGGTATCCTGTGCAGCGGCAGAGATTGCCATCAAAAGCCTCTTCCACTTCGAGCTCAGTCGGGTTGTCCTTGTTCCTCAGCAAAGCATATGCGCTCATGACAATTCCAGGCGTGCAGAAGCCGCACTGGCTTCCGTTGCCCATTGCTATCCTCTCTTGTACCGGGTGTGGCTTCTTAACCGACCCGATTCCCTCCACAGTGATGACATGCTTTCCGTCGACGCTGACCAGAGGCGACAAACACGCGTTGACACTGGCATGGTATATCTTTTTCGTTGTAGGGTTGTATTGGGAAACCACTACCGTGCAAGCGCCGCAGCCGCCTTCTGCGCATCCTAGCTTGGTTCCTGTGAGGCCGATGCCACGGAGGTATTCGAGGAGTGTAACTTCGGGATCGGCTTCGTCAAGTATGACTTTGGTGCCATTAAGGTAGAAACGGATGGTGTCATCCCAGTCTTGTGTCACTGTGTGGAGAGAGCGAATCTGTGCGTCGTCCACTGCTGGCTGTGGGGCGATGAGACCGGGGGCCATGGCTCGTGTATTGGTGTCGTATTGGTTCTGCGTGTAAGTTCGTCTATTGCTTCATTGATCGTGAGTGCTCGTGGGGAAAGCGTATGCAGGCGTGACCGAAAGAATGAACGCCGATCAGGTATGCGAGGTCAACAATGTAGCACAGAAGGCGCTGTTATAATGTTGTATGGTGTTCCACAAGGAGAAAGGCAGACTGTGTACTTGCCGGTATCGTGGTGATGACCACGGGTGATTGTTTGTTAGATATGCTCATCACAGTATCGCTGCTGTCGCAGATGGCCGATGGGAGATGGAGATGTGGGGATACGGTACCCTGAACCTGATGAGCTTACCGCATTGGGAGTGGTCGACGAGATGGTGACTTGATGCTTGATGGTCTGCAGCCATGTCTGGTAGCAGATTGCTTCGAGATTAGGGGGAAGTCATGTCCTTGATGTCCAGCGGCACAAAAGGATGTGTTGCGGTACACGACCTCTGCGCATTGGGGTCACAGAGCCCCAAAATCAGGTCTTGTGTGTGATGCAGACATACCCACAGCAGCACAGTACGGAGGTAAGACAAGAGGGTAATCAAGAATGTGATGCCGAGGCTCATCGGAGGCTCATCGGACTTCACCGATGGGTGAAATCTCATGTAGAAGTTTGTATACATCTTAGCAACAGCATCAGTTGGCAGTTGCAGACCAATCTCAATGTGCGAGTGCCGCAGGCAGTACGCACATATCCGAATGTGCCGACCATTGAGATACTTTCGAACATCCTATTGAGGTGTAGGAGCGAGTGTGCTGATCTCATTGACCATTGAGGTCGAGTAGCCTTGCATGCTTGCCATCGAGAGAATCCGTAACGTTACACAAACTTGAGCAACAGCTGTACGATTATTCAACAACCCGGGCGTACTTACTTGAGATCGTGCATAACGTGCTGGACCCATACATAAGCGAGAGACCAGATCTGCCTTTCCCCAAGTTTTCCAAGTGAAGGCGCTCTGGGCGGCGAGGGCAGTTCTCGGTGATGACAAGTGGTGACAAGTGCCATGCATCCATGAATGTGTTAAGAGGCTGCATCACCGGGCCGGCGTCACCGGCGTTCATGCACAGCAAGCAAACCAGACGAGACGCCGTGTCGGCTGCGCCGCACCATCATTCCCTTATGCTCGTACTTCGCGGTCAGGCCTACATAGAAAAGGTTATCCTCATGCAACCCCAGGTCGCCTAGAAAAGCCGCCTGAGTGTTGCGGGTTCAAGGGACCAGGATGGCAACGGCTCCGCTGCAGCTGTCTAGAATAGACTCTCATTAGTCAAATGTCGCCACTGGCAGCCGGCTGCTGCTGCCGAGTCGGAACAAGGCCGGGGCGGCGCACATCGGCCTTGCAGTGTGGTCGTCCAGACTCACGCCTCCCTGGCTACGTGTCAGGTAGGAAATTTGCCTCCCATCTCCCTGGGCATCGCTAAGCGCGTGGCTTATATGGCACAATCCGCGTATATATATCACCTCAGTGCATAGCAGACGGCATGCAGGTCGCCGCCTCTGGTCGCTGCAGCCGAGCAGTATGCGGGGAGCAATAATTAGGCAATAGCCTTTGCCATGTGCCAGCAGGGCCACAGGCGTGTACAGTATACTGTACTGGCATGACAGGTCACTCAAAGCAGAAGGTCGAGTGCGGTTGTCAGCCTATCACCAGCCGCCAAATTTCGATCTCATGAAGGCGCTCCGTATCGAGATTTAGCGCGCATCCCCTGCCATTCACCGAAACGCCTAGCGCAGGGATCCAACGGCCGCAGCACCCTGGGCGGGCGCAGTGTCGCGTGATCAGCAACCGGTGTGACTGCTGAACGATTGCGATACTGTGAAGCAAAGTGATAGGAGGAGAAAACGAGGAGGCAGTCACTAAGCGAATCCCGCTCGGGCGACGTCCATTGGCGCCGTTTCGCGTGCAATGACATGGCTGCACACAGCTTCCCTGTGAGCGTGTGGCGTGCATGTGCGCGGAAGATTTGAAGGCTGCTTCGCTTCACTGCCTGCAATGTGTGTAGTGCGCTGGCGGCCTGGCCTGGTCTGGCAGGGTTGTGCTCAGAGTCTCGGTCGGTCGGTCAGTCAGTCAGTCAGTCAGTCAGTCAGTCGGAGTGAGAGTGACTGGATGAGACAATAATCGTGACAAGAGAAGCGAAGGGAAGTGAAAGCGGCCATGGCGGAGTTCGGCCTCGATTGGCGATGCAAAGCAAACAACACAGCATAGGGCACAAGGCCAAAAGGACCCTTTCCCTCACTCGTTGGCATTTGATTGACGCGGTTGGGTGGAGCGCGAAGGATGGCTCAGGCGTAACACCGCCCGTATTCTTTTCTATTACTAGACTGAATCTGCACACTAAGCCAGTCCGTGCTGCCGCACCCCTTATTGCACGCACCGCTGCTACAGCCTCGCAGCCGAACGGGAGAGAGAACATTCTTGGAAGCCTCTCACTGCTGCTGCTGCTACTCCCAGTCTGTCTGGCCGACCTACTACTCTGACTGCACTACTACTACTACTACAACAACAACAACAAAAACAACAACAACAACAACAACAACAACCCTCCTCGCGCTCCCAAAACATCTCGCCTCTGCCTTCGGGCTTGCAGCATGGAGTCGAGGCTGCCTTTTTCAGCAGCCGCCCTAGCGCAAACTATCATCGGCGTGGCGCTTCGACTCTTCACTCGTCAATTCATCTTCGCCATCGCATGCGTCGCCGTCCTCAGTGCGAAGCTGCTACACATCTACGCCCATCTGGACGCGCTACAACTGCGTACCGTCCTGGGCTGGGGCTGGTCCTTCTTCTTCCAGGACACCATAGTTTTGCTGGGCTTGCGTCTGCTCGTCGACCAAGGAATCATCGCGCTATGCGTCTCCTTCTTCATCGCAGCGCTTCTGCTGCTGATGGGTTCGGGAAGCATGGCTTTCTACATCACCGCCGGCACCGAATTACGCTGGAAAAACATGAAGGCTATCCATGACCCCTCGGCCTTCAAAATGTTGGCCACCGGAATTGTCATGCTCCTAATTGTCATGGTTGTTCTTTTCTTCGTGTCCATGGTCTTACAGTCTGTGTGCTTCATTGTGGCGGACACTTGCATTGATGTGTTGCGTGTTCCCGTGCGATTTGTTCGCAAGTATGTCGCCAAGTGGCGAGGCAAGGACTACACACCCGATCACGACGAACAAAAAGCCTACATGCTTCTATCGCAAGACCAGTCCGACACCGATGAGTACGGATTTGACCTCGAGACCAACCAGCCAGTGCAAAATCCATCGCCTCCGCCTCAGGCTTCGAGCCTTATGGTTTGCCTGCGCCTTTTGGTGGCGTGCGGGATGGCTTTGCAGGTTCTCTGCACAATGTTCCGCCCTCCGGACAGCTCACTGGTCTTCTTGTCCTGGACACTCCCATTGATGCCCGTTGTCCACCTGATGGTTGGCGCGACTCTTTCTACTGTCATTGCACTCCCTATCTCGTTCCAGCATATTTCTGCTCTTGGTGCACCAAAGGCATTCGCATGGCTTCCTCAAGACCCACACCCAGGATTCGAAGACTGGTACCGCAACATGCCCCATTACGACTCAAGCAAGGATCCTTTGGAAATTTCAAACAGCAACGAAAAGCTATTGCCGGCATTGCAAGAAATCGAAATTGGAGATGTTTCGATCAAGCACGTGATTCTGATGAAGCTTGAAAGCACGAGGAAGGATGTCTTCCCGCTTAAGAAGCACGCTGGAGTTTGGGAACGACTTGCAAGCACATTCAAAGATGGCAAGATTCCGGCCGAGGTGGAACGCCACATCGCTTCTCTCACGCCTATGGCGCGTTATTTGACTGGCGACCTCGAGAGCGGGTTTACCAACGGAACCGAGAACATTGAACGCAATGGGCGAACTTTCCGTGGTGGTATCAGCGCGCAAAACGCGCACACAACTGCCACTTACACATTGAAGAGTCTGCTGGGCACGCACTGCGGTGTTGTCCCCTTGGCTGCGGACTTCAACCGCGAGTACACAGAACACATTTATCAGCCATGCTTGCCGCACATCCTGGATGCCATGAACGACATACAATGCGGCAACCAAAGCAACAAAGGGGCCAAGAAATGGACCTCGAAATTCATGCAGTCCACCACACTCGGTTATGATAACCAGGACTTGCTAATGCCAAAACTTGGATTCACTCCGGAGAACATCATTGGAGGAGAATTTCTGAAGGAGGATGGGCACAAGTTTCCCGCAAAGAATCTGAGTGATGTCAACTACTACGGAATGCCCGAGGTTGCCATTGAGGATTATCTACGTGATGCTTTCGCCACCGCGAAGAAGAACGACGAGCACCTGTTCCTGTCACATCTCACATCCACATCACACCACGACTTCAGCATCCCCAAGGACGAGGAGATGTTCAAGTTGGCAGGCGACAAGGACTGGGATATTTTGTCGCGCTACCTCAACGCTATCGGATATGTTGACAGGTGGCTAGCCAAGGTTTTAGACATTTTGGAGGACGAAGGCGTCGCCGACGAGACCTTGATCGTGCTCGTGGGAGACCACGGCCTGTCCATCGCAGAGGACATGTCATTCACCCCCTACCACAACCCGAGGATCGCTAACTTCCACGTCCCCCTGGTAGTCTCCCACCCGGCGCTCCCAAAAATCAACATCACCGACCCCGTCACCTCCATGCAAATCCTCCCCACCATCCTCGACCTCCTCATCGAAACCTCCACCTTCTCGCAGTGCGAAGCCACCGCCGCCCGCGACCTGCTCCGCAACTACGAAGGCCAATCGCTCCTGCGCCCGCAAAAGACCGTCTCTGACGAGAACAAGCACCTTGGCTGGCAATTCACCATCATGAACCCTGGCGGTTCCAGCCTGGCGGTGCGCGACGCCAACGAACCCAACCTGCGCCTCATCGTGCCCCTACAAGCTGGCTCCGAGTGGCGCTTTACGGACCTGGCCAAGGACCCGTGGGAGAAGGAGCCGGTGCTGTCCTTCGACTACAACACCCTTGTGCGTAGACTGCACAATGGCGTGCAGCAGGCGTGGGTCAAGAAGGCGGTGCAGATGTCCGAGTGGTGGGTTGAGGAGAACAGGAAGCGGTATAGGTTCAAGCCTTGAGTTTTGTTTTTCACACCTTTGGGCCAGTGATTCATTGGGGGCATGATAGATCATGCATACATTGGGCATTTTCAAATTTTGCATTGTTCTGGGTTCTGGGGCATTTATATTGGCGTAAAGATGAGAGAAACGGCGTTACAAAAGAGCCAACTTGTTTTATATACAACCCGCAACGAGCAGACGTTGCATGTGTTTACTACTACTGTATGTGATCTTTACTCGGAGATTCTTTCCTTCACTGTATCCATTTGATCTTTCCCGTGTGTCTAAAAGACAATTCTGCTTTTGCCTACTCGGACTGGCAAATGGCACACGGACTGGACCTCCATAGACTTTGTCGACGGGGATGCTCACCTCACCCGTTCTAAAATGACGAAATAAGCATTATGAGTAATGGCTATTGCGGGATGTCAAAGGGAACGTCAAATATTCGTATGTCGCAACATCGTTATTTATCACTAGCTATGACTTGTCCTGATTAAGACTTCCAGATGATGGTGCTTTCGACCCCAACCCCAACCCTAAACCTATATTACTGTCTTTTTTCCTCCATATACATGTATGTTACATGAACTTGTACACACATGCATGTACATACATGTATCGAGATCATACATGCACTGATCATGAGGCCTAAGATACGCGCGAAAAGCGGACGAGACATCGGTTGCTCGTATACAAGTATTGGTACCCATCACGTATATCGAGCCAAAAGGCGATGTCGAAGTACGGACCAGGAGCTTCCCGCATAAAAGGATGGTTTGATGAGATGTACCGTAAAACTAGACAACCTCGATCGCTACCAGCACATGGCTTTTGAGAGTAGTGTAAAGACACAGATCGATCATGAGACGGCTTTGCTGTATGTAGGGCAACAGGGATGAGATGGCGAGTTCAACAATTGTTGCGAGCTTGTGGTTGGCTGTAGAGGTTTACCTCTGCGACCCTGCACATTAAGGTCTCTTGGAAGTTCCGCATCTCCAGAGTTCATGGTCTTGGTTCCCAAGGGAGAATTCCGGGACACTGGAAACGAATCTGCAACAATATCCTGGCTCCTGGGGTGGTGATATACCTGGCTTGTGGATGTTTGAAAGGCTCTCATTGTGGCTCGTGTACTCGGGGGTCAAGAAGTGTTGATCTTCCGCCAAGACGACAACGCTTCTTTTGATCGACATTCAGCAGAGTGGTGTTATGCAGGATTCGTGAGGACGCTGCAGAGAAGAACTGTATATTTTATTCAGAAGCGTTCTTTCATCAAGCTGCGACGACTCTCGATACACAGGACACTTGGTAGCTCCACTGGTGAAGCCATTGGCCAGGAGACTTGCTGACAATAGAATAGCGCCTCTTCTTTGGGTCAGCCGCAGCGCTGCGTGTTTAGAGTGCTTTGCGCAGGTTTGCATACGACTTGCGTTGATTGCGTTGAATTTCTCGATTGCTGTGCCGTCAGGGATATGCTAGTTATGAATCGTGTCTTGATGGATATAAATTTCCAATAGCTTCTGCAAGTATGGTTGTTAACGCTACTAGACATGAGCATGGTAAAAGCCCTCTTTGAGGGCTGTCGCGATCATGCTACTACGGTGTCGAAAGCGAGTGTTCGCACGTACATATGTGGACTAATGCTGGCGAGAGAGGCGTAATGTTCCCGTATAACGGCGCATCGGCCCAATTACACTCTTGTACCTGCCAGTCGAGGTCAGTGTGCCGACCATCATCTGGCGGCCGAGCATCTCACCATCCAGTAACGTGCGAGAGATCCCTTCTTCGAGTCGCACGTGCGTGGGGTCGGCGGCACCGAGCGAAGACCGTCGAGTCGGGGACATGGAAGCCCTCCATACGTTCCCTCCTCACGAAATGAAACAACGATCTGGTGGGCAATAGCTGCAACGGTCAAATGTCGAGCGCCGCGTTCATGCTGTGCTATGATTGCCAACAGTGCCACGCTCAGCCGCAGTACGCCGTGCAGCATCGGATATATGGGAGGCCAGGGGGTTCTGCATCCTCTCCATGTCGGCAGTGGCATCGCAGCTCGCGCTTGGTACAGCTGATTCGTCACGAACAGCGGTAGTGGAGTCGTCACTCGCTCGGAGGTCGATAGCAACGATGGGTCCGCCCGGCTGAGCTCTACCGAATGCAGCTTTTGTGGTTCATGTCTGTACGCCAGCAAACACTAGCTGGGCCAAGGTACGACGGGCCGGGCGAGGGCGGTACATAGTGGTGGGAAGATCGCTCTCGCCCGTTATCATCGAGCGCCTCCGTCTCTCTTTCCTCCATACCTATACCTAATTGCAAATCGAATCGTCTCACCCCGCGGTCACTACCACTACCAATACCACTACATGCTTCTCCAGCGCACTCGTGCTGCCACCTGAGTGATCGCGCTCGCCATCTCGACCTAGCGACCCAGCTCCCTGGAAAATATGCCGCGAGGTGCCAGCAGCGCCAGGAAAGACGCCGCCGCCCAAGACGCAGCTATATCGCCCCAGGAATACCCGTGAACATATCTCCAGTGAACCACCCATAAGCAGAACTATCCCAACGCGCCAACCCACGCAACGCCAGGCACCAAGCCATGGTGGCCTTCAAAATCGAATCATGGATCTGGTACGCGGTAGTCTTGCTGATTGCCGGAAGTCGATTGTTGGTCTCCCAAGTCCATGCCTATGCCCATGCCCATATGCACAAAAGCCCGTTCGACCCAAGCCCAAAGCACAACGCCATTCCCAAGCCCGCCGCGACTCGAGTACTCAGCATCTCCAAAAAAACATACAACTAACAATTTTGCGAATGTAGCATTTCGCGCCGCATGGCCCTAGGCGCAATCAGCCGATTTCAGGCCGACGAATACCTGATGATGATCATACTGTGCTTCTACACGGTCGTTATCGTTACGATCAACATCGTCGAACACACCAGCTCCAATCTCCTGCCGCCCGGCTACGACATCGCACACATGACGAAACAAGATATCGCGGAGCGGACTCTGGGCAGCAAGCTTATATTGGTGGTGGAGAATTGCCAGATTGTCACAATCTGGGGCGCAAAAACGTGTCTGTTGATCATGTACTTGCGCCTGACGACACTGAGGAGAGAGAACATTGCGATCAAAGCTCTCCTTGTCTACGTTGGGGTGACGTTTGTCGTGATGGAGATACTTTACTTGGGCGTTTGGTGTCGGCCTTTCCACAACTACTGGGTAAGTGGTTCGATATCCAGCAAGCACGCTTCTTTGTCAAGCTGACACCGGATCCAGGCAGTACCTACTCCGTCAGTTCAATGCGATGCAGCAACCAACCACCTAATTACCAATGCCGTCTTCAACCTGAGCTCGGATGTGGCCATGCTCGCCGTAGGATTACCAATGTTCTTGCGCCTATCATTACGCCTCTCGAAAAAGGTCCCCCTCATCGGCATCTTTAGCCTAGGAGTCTTTGTCATCATCGCGGCCATATTGAACAAGGTGTACTCCTTTTCAGACCCTTTTAGCGACGAGTGGGTGTACTGGTACGTTCGCGAGTGCTCTACAGCTCTGATCGTCGCCAACTTGCCCTTCGTCTGGCTTTTCTACCGCAAAATCTTCCGAATCCGGAGCTCGACTGCATCAAGGAGAGGGCGTTATGGCAGCACTCTGAATACAGCGACTCGGATATCCTCAATCCGCCGAAAAAGCGTCAAGCCTGATGCTCCTGGCGCAAGGAAGAACTCGGATCCGAGCGACCCAAACCTAGAAATGGGTGGCATCAGCCAAGCTGGGATATGGTCTGACGACATGACCATAGAGGAGATGC
Organism: Cladosporium cucumerinum; assembly: GCA_023634325.1. NCBI lineage: Eukaryota > Fungi > Ascomycota > Dothideomycetes > Cladosporiales > Cladosporiaceae > Cladosporium > Cladosporium cucumerinum. The sequence goes on from JALDQA010000001.1 coordinate 908,967, forward strand.
TCCGAGGCGACGCCTTGTCCAGCGCGTATGCGAAGGACGCGACACCCATCACACATCCAGCTCTGTTCTATGCGGACGGATCGAGGAAGCCGAAAGTCCCTCCGGTCCCAGAGTTGCCCGAACATGCCGTCTTGAGCGACTATGTAGAACGACAAACCAGCCGAAGGGGGTCGAGTCCTGATTTGCGGTTCAGCGGTACGCCTCTCAGCTCGAGCTTCACCGATGGAGGGACAGGGCCTAAAGCTGGATCTTTTGTATGAACATGCCATTGAGCAAGCCGTGAATTGAAAGATAAATGCCGGTATTATAGACGGATGGATTTGGGATAGCATGGAGCAGCGGCGAACAAGGCGTTATCATTCTGGAAGAGAATGGGCACTGTTTAGGACACGGGCGCGCGATAGACCTGAGATACCCCCTTTTGTATGCGAATTTCGTGACTTTTAAACTTCATGAACTGCATGTTATGAGTTCGTACCCATGTCGACGCCTGCAGACCCGTTGCACTATCACACTCATGGACGATGAAGAGCTTACAATCTTGGGCCTGCCCACGATCATCTCAGACACGCGCTACGTGCATACGGGCAGCATGCTGTCATAGTGGGCTGGGGACGAGGCCGCACTACGACCCTTTCGGTGAGAATGTGGAAAGAAGGTGGCTCGTACGTCCAGCCTCACAGGCCAATTCGAGAGATTTGTTCGTGGCGATGGCTGGTGCTTCGACGTTGGGTGTCTTAGATGTACAAATCGGTGGCTAGTGCAAGGTGCACGAGAGAGAGCATACGGGCGCGCGGCACGTTACGTCCGCGGACCCAGGATGGTGATTGGCGTGGAGCGCTGCTACACGTGCCTGGGCAACGCAACGACAACGACACCGTTGTTCATCGTCACGGGAGCGGTAGAGTTCGTGGCGTTTCGTTTGACGACAGGATGCGCTCGCAATGGAGCGAAAATGCCGCACATTTGGATGTGAGCCAAACGAACGCAGTACCGTTCCTGTGATGATTTCGTAGCGTCGATATATCAAAATTTTCAAGTACATCTTGGATTGGTATTCCGAGAAGCCGACCAAGAAGTCGCCGAGCCAAGGACATGAGGCATAGCCACGCCCAGATATGCCACTGTAGTTTCCATGACGATTTCGCGGCGGTGAGAGACATTTGAATCATTTGTGAGACAACAACGTCTAAGGTTGCTGCGTTGCTGCGAAACTGGGAGGCTTGAGATTGAACACGACAAGCTTTGCGCGCCATCCCGCTCCCGCGCCCAAATAGGAATGGCTTGTCGTCAACTATGCGTTGCATTTACACCTGCATTGATGGTTTGCAGTACTTCATACATGCATCCTGTGGCGCGTAGATCGCAAAGAATACAACTTTGTATGCTAATCAATCGAATAACTACAACATCTCTTATATACAGCCGACACTCTCGAAAAATGTCATCACGATCAAGTCACAAAACGATGACTTCAAGTAAGACAAGCTCTCTCCATGCCAAAACGGGTGGCAGTTCGAGTCCTAGTGTAACGACCGTGCATGTCATTTAGCACTGATTGTTACCCTGCACTCACCTACATCGACCTCATGCTGCCTACTATCGCCAGCCATGTCTCAGCAGGACGTCAATACCGCATGGCTGGATCCTCTTCGCTCAGCCCTGAGGCCAGAGCACTTCCCGGTAGCCATGGCGTCTTGTCTCTGAATAGCGCCTCATGGCAATGGATAGCCTCTCGAATTATGGTTGGTGATGGCTGGTACCGTCGTCACTGCCGGTTGTCCAGGTTATTGATATAACACACACTCGGGTACCTTCAGCTTTCCGTTCTCACACACCACTCTACCATCTACTCACTACCTTGGCTTGCTAACCGTCCTTTGTGACACCTTCTCCCACTCGTTATACAGGGGTCTTCTTTGCTCCATACATCCAGGTGTACACTTCATACGAGGAACATCTTTACTTCGCTATGCGCGGCACGTGGTCGTTGGCCGCTCTTGCGGTCAGCAGTGTCGCTGCCCAAGAACTGCCTGACTGGCAAAACGAGAACACTATCGACTGGAGAACATTCGGCCAATGGCAACCACCTACCGCAATAGATCACGCACCTGCCAAGTCTATCCCTCCAACAGCACCACAATTCACACAAAAAGCGCCAAAGGGCTACCCATCGGAGCCTCCTAACTGGACTCCCACGCAGCACGCTGTGGGAAAACAGGTGGCACAAGAAACTCCGGTAGTCTGGGGCTCAGAATCACCATCTGTGACCGTCGTCTACGAAGAAGCAACCAACACAATCTACACTACCGTAGATGTCACCGTCACCTCCTGCCCTGCAGCCGAGACAGCGTGTCCGGCTGCCATTACATGGGTCGCCGCAGATCCGGAAGGCACGACTGAGGAGACAACAGAAGCTCCTTTCGAAGAGCCTACCAAGCCAACAAAATCTCCCAAGTCACACCCACCATTGGTACCTCACCCGTCACACACATCACACCCGGCACCGTCATGGCCATCTGGCTGCGAGGATCCCAATGCTCCGCTCACCAATGCTGAGCAAGTCGGCAACTCAACCTGGGGCACACTTTGCCAGGAAACTTTCCCCAAGTGGCTACCCAAAGAGAACGGCAAGCCATATATTAAGGCGCCTTGGGGTGACAAGACCACGAAGAACTCGGATGCCACGGTTCGCAGCGACGTTCCCAACACTGGCGACACCCGCTACTACGAGTTCAACATCACTCGTGACCAGATCTCTACTGATGGCGTGCTTCGCGATGTCATTCTGATCAACGGACAATTCCCCGGTCCTATTATTGAAGCCAATTGGGGTGACATGATCGAGGTCACTGTTAACAACCAAATTGCCAACCCATTCGAAGGCACCTCAGTTCATTGGCACGGCTTCCTTCAACGTGATACTCAGTGGTACGATGGTGTTCCTGCGGTTGGCCAATGTCCCATTGCTCCCTTTCACTCTTTCACCTACAAGTTCCAGGCCGAGCTTTATGGCTCTTCGTGGTACCACGCACACTACTCTGCTCAGTACACTGGTGGTATCGTCGGTCCTATGCAAATCTACGGTCCTACTCAATTGGACTACGACATCGACGTCGGCCCTGTCATGATCTCCGACTGGTTCCACGTCCCGTACTTCTCTATTGTTGCGGATGCTGTGGGCACTGATCTCTCCGTCATTCCTCCCGTTAGCGACAACATCCTCATCAACGGCAGAGCCAACCACGATTGCACCCAGAGGACTTACGACAATAGCTCGCAGTGGCTTGCCAGCAACCTCGAGAGCAACATAACATGGACCTGCGTAGACGATGCTCCTCTGTCCAAGTTCAAGTTTGAGAGCGGCAAGACTCATCGCCTACGCCTCTCCAACATTGGTGCTGATGGCATGATGAAGTTCCAAATCGACGGACACACGATGACTGTTATCGCTGTCGACTTCGTCCCCGTCGAGCCTAAAGAAGCGACTGTCGTCACTCTCGGCGTCGGTCAACGTACGGATGTGCTTATCAAAGCAAATGGCGGCAAGGAATCAGCCTACTGGATGCGGACGTCTGCTCCCGGCGGTGAAGCTTGTGGTGGGTCAAGCACACCCGAGACCCTTGCAGCAGTGTACTACGAGGGCGCCGATACCACTAAGCTCCCTACAACGTCTGCCGCGTACAACAACACCGAGTGTGCCAATGACCCTCTCGAAGCCATCGTTCCCGAGTACTCGATCACACCCTCGCCAAACCCCTTCGTAGAGAACCTTGAACTGTCCCTCGTCATGAATGCCACAGGCAACTACGAGTGGCAGATCAACAACCAGACTTTCCGCGCCAACTTCAACGAACCTCTACTCTTCAAGGCTGCTGAGGGCAATGTTTCATACCCTCTTCAGCCGCAATGGGCTGTCCACAACTTTGACAGGAACAACTCTGTTGTTCTTAACGTCACCAACAAGACCCCATTCGCTCACCCGTAAGTTGCCACCATCCTCAATTACACTTGACCCAGACTAACAAACTTCAGATTCCATCTTCACGGCCACAACATGTACATCCTCGATGACGGCGAAGGCGCCTGGGATGGTAGCATTCGCAACCAGCAGAACCCCGCTCGCCGTGATATCCACACTATCCGCGCCGGTGGCTTTGCTGCCCTCCAGTTTGAAGCCGACAACCCAGGCATTTGGCCATTCCACTGCCACGTCGCCTGGCACTTGTCTGGCGGCCTCGCGATGAACGTCATGTCTCGCCCCGACGACATCCCCACCATCCCCAACGTCATGCCTGAAACGTGTGTCGATTGGGATTGGTACAGCAGCCACAACGTTGTTGACCAGATCGACGCCGGCTCATAGTCGGCGGCAGGATCTGCCGCCATCGCTCTATTTTCCTTGTGTCCTCGCGTTGCCTCTTGTTTTTTTTTTTTGAAAGACTTGTTTGCGATGAGAGAAAAAAATCTGTGCTTTTGATTACCAACGGATACCCAAAGCATTTGGAAGATCAGGAAACGCTTCGGCCACACCCATGACGGAAGAGAAGAAAAAGAGAAGAAATGCGCATCATGATTGTTTGGAGACAAAGGATTTTTCTGTTACGCGCAAAGCGAAGCGATGCATTGCATACGAGATGGATAAATCTCGGGGCCGGAGTTTGTTGGGTATTGGGAGGTCTTTTTTCTATCAGGTACTCACTGGAGTACTTGGGTGGTTTCACCACGAGTATAATACTAGAGTTTTACGTAGAGAATAATATAACACAACAAGAACATTCAACACGAAACTCTCTCAAGGTCATACTCAATCGCATTTTCATATTTCTACTTGCTTCTCGTTCTTCTTGATCTCGAGGCAGTCCACGACTGTTTATCACAATGCACTGCAAGAAGCCTTCTCCGCACATCGCCATGCCGCTATCCTTTTAATTTTGCAGCACATCAACACACAACCGTCGTCATTGTTAGACTGGCATGTGAAAAAATAGGGACTTATCTCATCGGTCTGGTGAATTCCTGCAAATGTGGGCAGATGTGCATATCTGGTGACGATGGTGTGATGCCGAAACAACTGGACAAACTCGTCAGTATGCAGGCTCGTGGTCAAATGCCCTAAGCATCATCAGTGGGACCACCAAGCAGATGCACTTATTTAGCTTGCAGTCTGCATCGATGTTGATATAGCTAATGTTCGGGTCTCGACAAAAGTCGCTCTGCAGGCCTAGCGAGATGTCAGCCCGTGGCGAGTCTGACCACTCATGCAGCCAGCCGAATTCGCTATAGGCCAGATCCACTCTTACATGTACACATTTACATTATGCCAAGTACACCAGGACATCTCGGTAATGCTTTCCAATGCTGTCTGATCGTACAGCATGTATGAATCGAACGACAGTGGCCACACCCTCCGTAGACATCCACGAATGCACTGGATACAAGCTGCAACATGGAGAAGACGTTCTTCCCAAGTCACGTCACGCAATGGAATTACTTTGCTGACCACATACGCAACATCAGTCGATCCCTATTGTCGGTGACACTCCACATTTTACTGATTAGGACATCCCCACGGCAGCTCGAGCAGTCAGAGTAAAGGTATAAAGTGGAGTCTTCCATCTCACCAAGACCTTCTACTCCTCAGAAGCAACACACTCCGCCCTTGAAACCACATGCCATCAAGCTCTTCCAACCTCGAACAACTCGATACTCCCCTTAATTGGTGCTGCACAGATCCCTTCACAACATCCACCATGCCCCGCAGAGTCACCCAAACCAGCAACACCGTCAGTCCCGAAGTTGCTGCACGCCCAGGCATGGACAACATCCTAGCCACCGTCGATCCCGTGATCGATGCATCTCAGCTCGATCACACTTTCCAAGAAGCCTCGATCCCGGCCGAAGATGTGCCCTCGTGCGTGTCCCAATTTCCTCTGGCGGCGAACATGTCCAGCTTGTCCGCCGAATTGGTCGTCGGGAACTTGAAAGAGATCCCTCGCTGGGTGCGAGGCAGCGTGATCAACTTCGCGGCGTACTCTGGCGGCTACCCCAAGCCCGAAGATGCAGTATATGCAGCTCAGCAGCTCAATCGGGCAGCGCTGTTCTGGAACTCGAAGAGAGTCGGCGTCACGTTCCGATGGGTGAGTTTCCTATTACCAAACCACTGAGATGAATTCTCCATCGCTAAACGACCCAATTCCGACAGGTCAAAAAAGTCGAAGACGCCGCTTTCGTCCTGGGCTTCGGCGCCGGCGAAAACCCAGGCCTGATCGCGCGCGCCTTCTTCCCCAACAACGTCGACCACAGCGACATGCTCGTGTTCCAGACCGCTTTCCAGCCGGTTCACCGACCGCACCTGTGGCGGTACTTCCTGCACGAGCTGGGCCACGTCCTTGGCCTGAGGCACGAGTTCGCGCTCGCTGTTGAAGTGGGAGGCTTCCAGTTCGGGCCTCGCGATCCGTTGTCGGTGATGAATTACCGCAGCGAGCCGCCGATGATTACACAGAATGATGTGGACTGTACTACTGCGCTTTACTGGCTTCCGGGAGGGAATGTTGGGACGATTCCTTTGGCGTTGTATGTCCCGGATAATTGAGGAGTATGCTTTTGCGTCTATCTCTGGCTTTGCTTTTTATTCTTCTTGATCTTTGATCGGTGCTTTTGGACATCGTGACGGCCGATTTCCTGATCCAGATTGATGATTAATCAGTATGTGAGGTGTTTTAAGTCGAGTCAAATGATGAGTACAGCCTTGCAAAATCTACGCACATGTTAATGAAAATTGAAGCTGGAGTCTGTAGAGGTAAATGTGCATGCTTAAGGGATATCTAAATCATACTTTGATAGAAAGCCTGGACCGGTGGGGATCAACGCCTCTTCACACGGCCGCCTCTTGTGCTATTGCCACGACCACGGGGCTTGTTGATTCCACTTGATCCACCGCCCCTGCCGTGTGTCTTCTCCATGCCGAGGCCTTTCCTCATACCACCATTGCCACCACGGCCACGACCGCGATCGCCACCGCCACGACCGAAGCCGCCACGGCCACCTCTCTGAGGAGGTCCGCGATCGCTTCTGGCGGCCTTCTGCCTTGCGGACAGAGCGGCCTGGACCTCGTCGCCATCAATCTCCATCTCATCGTCACCGCCATTCTGCTTGAACTTCAACTTGCCCTTCTGGCCTCTGAAACCAGCGTCTTTGCCCTTGAGCGCTTCAATGTAGGCGTTGATGCCACCTTCCAGCGTACCGTCGCCGGGCTCCTTGCCATTGACCATACCAGAATCGTCAAAGTCCATCACATCGCCGCCGTCATCAGAGTCCTTATCGTTGAACACCAGCTTGCCGTCCAGATCGGTCTTAGCCTTCTTCTTTGTCTCGGGTGCTGTGCGCTTAGCGGTGGGTTTTGTTGATGAGACATGTGCAAGGGCACGCTTGTCGAGCAGATCAAGAGGCTCATCGTCGTCCTCAACAATGTACTGCTTGCCACCCTGCTTGGCCTTCTGGCCCCTAGAGGCGGCACGACCAAGCACCTCATCGTCGGAAACGTCGGAGCCATTTTCTGAGCCAGAATCGGAGCCGTATACTGCGTCGTCGTACTCGCTCTCGAACTTGCTCTTGGGCTTATCTTGTGTGATCTGCTCGTCATCGTCCTCGCCAGCCTCCTTTCTCTTCTTGCGACGCTCACGGGTCTTGCGGATATTTGCGATGAGCTTACGGTCAGATTCAGGACAGTAACGCTCAATGAGGTCGGCACCAAAGCGGCGGATCATGCGCTCGAAGATATGCTTCACCTTGGCCTTGAAGTGCTGCTTGTGTTCGTGGCTCCAGACAACGAGGTTGGGAATGAGGGTTTCAAGGCGCGGCAGCATCAAATCTGAAGGTAGAGAAATGACACAGACCTTGACGAAACCAAGCACAGAGCGCACGATCTCGCGGTTATTAGAGGTGAGGAAGAGATCCATTGTCTGGACGAGGTCGGTAACAGTTGCTTGCTGCAATTGTGAGCGATACTCATACAAGAGTCTTGTGAGAGCTGTGATTGTTGCGGAAACCATGTTGGGTGTAGAGCCAGCAAGACCGGCTGAGACCATGGTAAAGTATTCTTCCAAGCTAGCTTCTGCTGAAGGCGCATCGGCCGGCATGTGTGGAATCTTAGAGTTCACAATAGTGCCACCCTCCTTCATCTTCTCTCCGATGAGAACGAGCAGGTCGAAAGCCTGTGTCCTGGCCTTTTCGTTGACCTCCTTAGCACTGATTACAACTTCAGACAGGATAGACGGGATGAAGTGCAGGTCGGACTTGGGTAGGAACGGAAGGATCTGAGCGATCGAAGCCAGTCTGTCGCGCTTGGAGGGTGCTGAGGCCTGCTCAGCAGCGCCCAACAAAAGTTGCTGCAACTCGGTGTTGCGCTCTGCCAATGCCTGGCGTCCGGACTCGGACTCAGCAAGACGGGGGATGAGCTTGTACGCCTTCTTCTGGATTTGCGGGTCGTCTTGCTTGTTGACGATGGTGGCTGCCATGTTGAAGAGACCAGCAAAGCTCTCACGGGGAAGGTAGATTGACATCGTGATGACCAAGTCCATCAGGGTGTGTGAAACAGGAGGCATCTTATCTTTGCCATCCTTATTGTTTGTGCGCTGGTGCTTCTGCTTGTCGGCCTGCGTCTGAGCGTCCTGCTCAGCGAGCGAAGATTCCAGCATGGTGGCGACGCGTGTGAAAGTTTCCATAAGCTCTGCCTCGGGAGTGACGCTGAGGAAAGCGTTGATGCACTGCAGCAGGTTGCCACGGTTCTGGGGCAAGGTCTGGCTGTAGACGTTGAACAGAACTGCGAGCATGTTGCCAGCAAAGCCTGCAAGGTGGTCCAAGTTGCTTTGGGCCTCAGCCTTGGTGAGTCTGCCCTGCTCAATCAGGTTACCATCCTCCTCAAGCTCTGCAATGACACGGTTGGTGTCAACAAGGTTCTGGAGTGCCTTGCAAACATCTGTCCTGATCTGAGGCTGCTGGTAGAGAATGTTGCTGAGAAGCTCGGCAAAGCTCTGGTCGAAAGCGTCCTTCAAGTCGAGAGGGAGCTCGCAGTACCCAGGCAAGCAACCCCAAACTTGACTGACCACGGTCTCGAAGATCTTGATATCCATCGTCTTCTCGGCACTACCGTGGTTCAGCACACGCTGGAACATGGCCTCACTCAGAGGCACAAGCTCGGATCGGAAGTGAGCCAGGCCAGTGTTGCTGACAGAGTCACGGATGATTGGAAGCAACCATGCACGACCAGGTTGGCCAGCAACAGGCTTCACCAGGTTGAGAGGAAGAAGCGCTAGAACGTTATCCGGGCCCATTGCGCGGATCGCTGCAGAAAGTACGGCATCGGCCTCCTTCTTTCCTGAGAAAGAGTCGTTGCTGCGAAGGTCACCAACGGACTTGACGATCTTGTTCATCAGCGGGCATGAGCGCCAGCGGAAAACTTCGAAAGCGGAGGTCAAGACGTTGAAGACCTCCATCCAGGCGGTCTGGTACTTGACGGAGAGCAAGTCCTGCATGATCTTCGCGAGCTTCTCGCAGACTTTGTCGTCCATCATAGAAGGCTCAAGAATGACTTGTTCTGGAACACAGGTGTTGAGGAGTGAGATCAAGCATTCAGAGGCAGAGATGCGGATGTTGTGAGAGGATGATGAAAGGAATCCAGAGATCTTCGAGAAAAGCTCCGGCAATTTTTGGAAGGTATCCTCGGGCTCAACCTGTGAAGAAACGTCGTACCCTCTGCTCAAGACCGCGATCCAGGGCGGCAGGAGCTGTGTGTCGTTTTGTGATGGCTGGAGATCCTTGATCGCCTCTAGAAGGCGAGGGAGCTTCGCCGACGAAACCTCATCAGCCAGACCAGCAAAGATAAGCTCGAAAACCTCGAATGCGGACATGGTGAGGAACTCGTTGCTGCCCTTGGAGATGTTGAGAAGAACCTCGCAAAGGGTATCAATCTTCTTGCTTGGCCATCCGTTTTGCGCAGTAGCCACGGTCTTGACCAACTGCAATGCGTGCATGAGACCAGGCTCATTCTGTTGTTCCTGCTTTTTCTTGTTCTTTTTCTTCTCGCTAGCTGCATCGGCTTGTGAGCTCAGGCTGCGTAGAGCGACTTCAGCGCACATGTCGGCCGCAGGGTGATCCAGAGACGGGCTCGGTGGTGGCTGCTTGAGGACATTGAGCAGCGCTTCCTGTGCGCCCTTCCTCACCTTCGGCCTAGGGTCCATGGCGAGAGCAAGCAGTCCTCCGACGGCACCGCGTGGGCTGTTGGGTGACTGCGGTTGGGCCCAGGCTGGTGCATCCTGGGCAATGAGCAGCGATTCCAGACATCCAATGCTTGCGCGGAGTATGGGAGCCTCTGCTTCCGGGTGTGTCAAGGCTGGCGCAAGGCTGGCGAGAATCTGAGGGAACTTGGAGCGCAGAAGCGGCGCAGGCACATGGCTGGTGACCAGGTCCAGGAGGTAGACGACGGCGTGGGCAACCTCCTTGTTGACGATGCCCTTTTCGGCGGAAACGTACTGCGGGAGAAGGCTCAAGAGGGCGGCGAAGTAGGAAGTCGGTGTGGTGTCGCTCTTCTGGCTGCGCAGAGTGTCTTCGATCGCATTCAAGACGACGGCGGTCTGCTGCACGCTCTGCAACTTAGGCGACGAGCGAATCTTGTCCAGTCTCTCATTGAGGGACATCTCAGCGTCGGCGGCCATACTGGAGTGTATTGGCGTGCTGGGTCGCTTGGTCGCAGTCTCGCCTGGCCTCGGCTGGCTGGACTTTGATATTTTTTTGAAAGTCGGCCTAATCGATACGAGGGTCTTGATCACGTGAGATCCGTGTGGAGACGGGACGGCAAGAGGCAGGCAGAGAGAGCTTGCCCGCCAAGACAGCGCTTTCCTCACACGCGCAGTCGAGAGCCGGAAGAACACGACTCTCTCCCGCCTGCCTGCCCAGAAGCTTCTGCCTTCATGAACCACCGCGCGCGCGCGTGTGTGTCAATAAGTACATGCCTTGCCTCTCACACTCACCCTCTCGCCAGACACACTTATGATATAACCCCAAGGCAAGCTATCTTGTATTATACACTATACACCCTCCCCTCCCATTTCACCTCCCACCCACCATGGCTGCTTATTCGGCCGGAGCCAGCTGGTCCTTCCCTGAAGACCTGCCTGGCGGTTTCAAGCAAGAAGACCAAGACTCACCCATGGAGCCTCCCGAGGACTTCCAGCAGCAGCAGCAGCAGCAGCAGGATACCTACGAACACAAACAGGAGCCAGCGTCACTAGCAGAAGATGAAGCAAACCCGCATACTCGCCGACGCCGCCACTACCCTGCCAGAACATGTCGCATCTGCTTAGAGGTGGTCGAGCCGACCTTCCACCAAGACACTTCAAGTCTTCCTTCAGCTTTGAAGTCCGAGCCGCGCGTGACTTACGAATCCGAAGACGGCGGCCGCTTACTGCGCCCATGCAAATGCAAAGGCAGTCAGAAATACGTACACGAAGAGTGCCTCGGCGCATGGCGCATGGCTGATCCGCTCCAAAAGAGGAACTACTACGAGTGTCCCACTTGCAGATACAGGTATCAGCTGCAGCGATTGACATGGAGTAGCTGGATCAGCAGCACGTCCGCGCAGATCGTGCTCACCCTTGGCATCTTCATTGTCGCAATGTTCGTGCTCGGTTTCTTCGCGGATCCCATCATCAACTTGTACCTTGACCCTGTCACTGCTGTAGCACAAGGCGGGGGACCAACAGGCAGTCTCATCTTCGAAGATGAGGATCCTGGCTGGGCAGAGCATTTCGCTAAGGGCCTTGCGTCCTTGGGCCTGCTAGGTTTTGCCAAATTCCTCTTCGGTCTTGGTCCATGGTATTGGTTTAACAGAACCCCCATGCTAGGAAGAAGTGGTGGCGGCAATGGTCGTAACAGGGCGCGAGAGCTCTCCTGGATTGCAGTTGCCATCGGGGTCGCCACTTTCTTATATGCCATCTGGAAGGGCGTACGAGCATGGTCTCGACGCACGCTCGAGAAAGCAGGCGAGCGAGTGATGGACGTCCCCGGCAGCACGGACGATGACGACGACGAGTAATCAAGGTGAACTGACATGTACGATGTGACGACAGCATTGGATGCCCTCTTGGAACTCCCAAAACATCTTCCGAAGAGATCATTGAATCAACCACCGCAAACCACTTAAGTTGCCACGCCCTTGCTTCCCCATGGCGCGCCAATGTGTCAAGTTGCGAAGAACGAACCCCGCCCACGCTGAGGGCAACCTCTTCGCTCCGAGCCAGAGCTTGGCGTTTTGTCTTGCTCAATGGCTCACATGGAGGGCGTGTCGGCATCTCGACCAGAATACTGCTTGCAACACTTTGCCTGCTCACCCACCTCTCCAAAACAGCCTCGTTTGTACAAGAAGCTGGAGGACCGCGCCAGCGAATGGTTGAGGAGGTATGCAGGACCTGGTACATACTCTTTTTGAAGATAGTGATAATGGAATTCGATTTGGATCGGTTGATATGCGTGTTCTCGTTCTCCCATCTTTTCTGTGTCATGCGTGCTGTTTCGATATGTGAGCATTATGGCTTCTTGGGCCTGTTTTGGCTTTGTCGTTGCTTTGTGGAATCATGAAAACCATCTGACACCCTTTGTGAAGATATGAGCACGAGGCTGGAGGGACATAATTCTGCATTTGAAAACCTCGTGCGCCATATCTTGGTCTGCGGTGGTATATGCATAGTTTGGTCAGGCTTGAGGTGTTGGAGCAGCAACGGTGTTGCAACCTTTGATTATACAGCCCTCGAGAAATCTGCTTGTTAATTGTGGAGCAGTTCATATTGTGCAGCAGATATGTGTTCATACCTGTTTTGGTGCTGGTACTTGCGTTGTTCTCCTTGGGATATGTGTCGTCGTACGACGATAAGGTGTATGGCTGGTGTACATGTTGATATCTGGAATCTCAAGGACTCATTAATTTGAGGCCAACAGCAACAAGATGCTCCACACCCAGCTATATAACCACTCAAGCAGTGCAGAAGTAAGCGATGGATCATAAATGCTACATTATCTATCAATACGGTTCAATTATTGAGTTATAGTGCCTTCATAGGAAAATATGTCTTCTTGCTCTTACCCAAACACTAACCCTTACGAAAACAAACAATGAGTTCGAGATCGAATGCATGCAGATGCTGGAAGATACATGTGCATAGTATGTATTCATGTTAAATGATGACCAGTCCATCGAGATTGGTCGCCATCCATCGAGATCCGCGCTTGCTGTTTCCTCTACTTCGAACCCAATGTAATGATAGCAGTCATGTCCCCATCCCAAACCCCTCCCTCGTAGTTCGCCTTCAAGTACTGGACCAAAGCCGCCTCAATCTCGCGTCCAAACTTGCCATAAACGTCCTCCGACCAGACCCTCTTCGCAATACTCTGAACGAGGAAACCCGTCGCCTGCGCAAAAGGCTCGGCCTCAACCCTAGGCTTGAACTTGTACTCCGAGACCTTGACATCACGGAAACCAGCTTGCTCCAGCTTCGCGGGAATCGCTTCTGGGTCATTCCAGCCCTTGGTAGGGAACATTCCGCCTGGTGCGGGAAGTTTGGGCGCTGCGGGGAGATATTGCGCGAGTGCTGGGTCGGCGACTTCGGCCCACCAGGCGATGGCTTTTCAGCTTGTGAGGCCTGCGGTTCCATTGGGCTTCAAGACGCGGAGGGTTTCTGTGAGTGTTGCGCTTTCATCTGGGTGGAAGAAGATGCCGAAGTTGTTGAAGACGTAGTCGAAAGTGGCGTCGGGTAGAGGCAGCGAGGTCTGGCTCATCCTCTTCGTTTCCACGCGGGACCAGTTGGAGTCTGGGGAGGTTTTGAGGATTGAGTCGCGCTTGTTGGAGGTGAAGGTGAGCATTTGGTCGTCGAGGTCGCCGGCTATGATGCGTTTGATCCTGAGGGAGGTGTTGTCTACGAGTTCGCTGGAGATGATGCCTCCTCCGCAGGCGAGGTCGAGGATCTCGATATCGCTTCGCTGGTTGATGTTGGCCAGCTTGAGCATCTCGACTCCAGGAGGTCCGGTGACGCGCTCATTGGTTGTTACTATTGCTTGTGCTGGGGAGTTCATTGTGGTGGTAATGTTTGTGATTGAATTGGGGAATGGGTGTCTGTCTTGAATCGAACGACTGTAATGAAGAATGATACTTGCCTTATGCTGATGACGACTGCTTCCTTATAAGTACAAGACGCCTAAGGACCTAGCTGACAAAAGGAGGAGACATTGTCCAATTACCCGAAGGATTCATGTTAGAGCTGAGAGGCGCCCAACATCAGTTTCGTTCGTATTCGGCTTTCTCTGGCTCGGCCGAGGCTTGTTATCTCCGAGCGAGAGCTGAATGTAAGGATTCTGCAGTATGACCTTATGAGGAGTGATCTCATAGAGGATCCATCAGACTTTGTAGCAGTTGAGGTGACGAGATACTAAGTAGCAACTATACTTTTTTCTATTGTTGAAAGTTGCACTACATTGTTCTTCGTCCTAGAAATCTGAGCTCCTTCTACAGTACGATGTTCGGTACTCTAAGGAATTACAGAACAAAAAATAAGGGTATATAATATCGTGATTTGCTCAGAGATCACAGTTAGAAATAGTGGGGATGTAGCTCAGTGGTAGAGCGTCCGCTTTGCATCTAGCAGATTGCGGAAGGTCTAGGTTTCGATCACCTACCTCTCCATCTTTTTGCATTTTCCCTCTTGCTTAGTGTTGCGCATGCTTTTCTCACATCAACGTGGAGATCATGAAATGTTCACGGATGCTATAAGTTCAGTCCTATTGTAATGCACGTATGCACTATATGTGATCGTCCTCAAGCCATCATTCTTGCACGACACATGCTACTATACAAGCTGTAGCTCTCTAATGCTGTGGTGATTGCTAAGGGCAGAGCTTTCATGTTTCACACAAAGCAGCTCTCAATTTGTCAACCACAGAATTACTGTACGCTTACTTGATGTGACATAGACTTTGAGCACATGTGGTCCTGCTCGTTAGCTCTCTCCACGGAACTCAATTCGAGCTCGAGATCGTCTACACGATTGCCTCCCGCTTGCCGCAGCTCGAGACGTGCCGTAGCGGATGATGCCATTCCGATTGACACGGCAGAAGTACACCATTCATGCTCCCGAGCATGGCGTACCACTCTATATTGCGAAAATGCACCTCACTCCTTCTCAAAGGTCCAGATGGCTACGCTGGCACGACACTATGGTCGAAGCTGTAGAGCCTACACCTTAGCGATCGCTCGCTACGGGCACCTTGGTGCAGCCAGCCTCCCAGCAAGCATCCAGCAGGATGACAGCTTGGTGGGGTGCGCCACGGGCGACCCAGCAGTGAGGGTTAGATGATCGACCGACGTGCATTAATTCCAACCGATCATCACAGGCATGGCTGGCGTTGGCGGACTTTCCTCGCGAGTGGAGTAGATGTCTTGCCAATGCCATCATCACTCCTTCGTGGTCTGTCTCCCATGGGCCTGGGACAACGAGCAGCGAGATGTGAAGATAAAGCTATGGAATCTGACTCTACAGCCACGGCGAACTGCAGCTACACAAGCCTGCAAAGATGGTAGACTAAAACAGCCGTTGCTGGAGAGAGCACGCGGGTGCGGCCGTTTGCATGTCTCGGGTGGGAGCGAGATGGCCGTCCTTCCGTCCGCGAACAGACAGAGCAGCAGAAGACGAGCTGCAAACGCTACTTATGGTTTAGGCTCTTCTGAACGAACTACATCACGCTGCAGCTGCTAGCTCCGCGTCCACGACGACAAGATGTGATGTTCCTGGCGCAGCTACCCGCTTCTAGCGCGGCATGAAACATGGTGCTCTATTGGCGACAAACTCTCGTTCGAAAGAAATTTGGCTGGGATCTCCAAGGCAGTGTTTGTTCAGGTGCTGCCTCAATTACACGAGTAGGATTCACTGTCCTGAGCAAAGAGCATTGAGCTTGTGAAAGAGACAGAGCATAGAGTTCTCCGGATCGACAGCCGCTCGCCGGGCCGACATCTTGGAACTAGAGTTTGGTTGTGAACTAGCTCCACTACTCCCCACTTCACTCCTCTTGACCTCACCGTGGTCTCAGGGCCTCTCCCGATTAGGAATTTACAGACCCCCGCCGCTGGAATTCATTGAGTTGTCCACTGCGTCAGCTCATCGCAATAACTAGGGGGGGCCTTGAGCACTTGGATTCGCCAACGTTGCAATGCCGGCCTACCAATCGCTTGACTGCAGACAGTGTCGGACCTGGTGGAACTTGTCTCATCGGGTAAATTACGTGCCACAGGTGTGAATAAGGGATTGGATGACCTGGGTCAGTCGTGGTGGTACTCAATCTTATAGGGCAGCTTCGGAGGTCAATCTAACGATCCCTGTAGCACATCATGATCGCTCTAGTCCTTGCCGCAGGACACACGTCTGATGCGAGCCGAATCAGAGTTGCGAGGCACGCTAGACTGCCTTAAGTTCGCTGCAATTGGAACTGACGAGGCACATGGATTACGAGCACGACCGTACCAAGTCACCGGCGACGCCGTACGTGAACTCTTCCCATGGGACACCTTAGTGCCATATCATATCGCATGCTGTGTTATGACATCCAGACTGCCATCCTTGCCCTACTGATCTATTGGGCACTGCAGCAACCATACCATGGCCACTGCTTTTCTACCTCAGTAATTGTAGAGTTGCACACAAATGTTTCCATCTCTTGTCGGTTCATTACATGGTACCGCAAACACATGTAATAGTTGACCTCTTCCAACTCCCGGCTCGGGCCATCGCTTTATTCTCGAACCCGCATTTCTTGACGACACTAGCAGAAACGGTACATCAGCGACGTAACTTCCAGCCTTCCAAGCCACGTCTTTCTGTCGATCGATGCCCTGCCTCCACTTTTACGGACAGATCATGCCTCACCTGGAGACCTCGAAGAGACCTAGCTGCTTTCCCAATCCGGCAACGGTGTCACCGAGATGCCATACCTGTGGCGCTCGAACCGCAGTACGCCGACTGCGTGATTGATGCTTCTAACCGATCGAGCATAGACGCCACTAGTTCATGCTCTTCGACGCAGGGTGCTGGATCATATCATCAACCCATCGCTGATCTTTGGCAAGGAGCTCATGTTTTAACATGCAATTGTTTCGTCCCATCGCAGTTTTTTTGCTCCCACTTTATTTCTACATCTCCTCTCCCTTTTGATACCCTCCTCATAGCCCTGTACTTTTACGAACATACCTTATATATCCAACAACAACAGTCATGGCAGCAAGAGTGATGTCAGGCAGCTGGACCAGCCAGCAGAATGGCCACTTCAATTCTTCCAACAGGACACCTTCGGGATCAGTATCCTCCAGAAGCCAGATTGGCGGATTCCAGAGCTCCTCAAACGGCCGCGGTCAATCGAACAAGATTTCGCTGGTCCACGACTCCGCGATCGCAATCAAGAGAAAGAGCGCCCTCGAGCTGGGCTCTGGCGTTCTACAGAGCGTTGGCGAGACTTCATTCATCAAGCTTGTGCAATGGATCCGCGCAGAGCGTCTCTCTACCTTACCCCACCAAGGAAGTAAGTTATCACTTGAGACTGAGGTGTCGAGAACACTGCTAACACTCAACAGGCACTTGGGACACCGTCCTAATCAGAGCTCTTTATGTAGCCGAGCGCCTGCACAAATTCGAGACAGCCATTCAAGGCTTTGCTCATGGAACCAATGCCGCCGCAGAGCTGGCATACTCTCACATTCGTCTTCTACTAGAGCTTGGCCATGAGAACTCGGACGCCCTTGACAAGGCATTCGGTCTTTTCTACAAGTCCGCACTCACGATCAGCTCTCTGCTCGACCGTTCTGAGCTCCTCTCTTGTACCAGTGAGGTGCAGGAACAGCTCTGCCACATGTACACTGACCTCTTCACACTTGTGGTGGAGGTAGCTGTATATTTCTACAAGACAGTCCAAAGTATGGCCGACGGCGAGGTCAGCCTGGACTTGTACGAGGTGTTTGGCGAGACTCTTGAGTCTACCACGAACCGTCGTTCGCACATCTCTGATCTGATCTGGAGCTACCAAATTGAATCCGAGATTGACAGACCAGAAGATGCTCTCAGTATCGATGTCCTGACCAAGTGGCTCTCGCCACAGGACCGCGTACTCGAGATGCTCGGAAGCGACCATACCACTTTCACCGACCAACTGGCAGAACGCACCGGTCTTTGGTTCCAGGAGAACCTGACCAACTTCGTCAAAGGTAGCAACGAGTGCCTGCTTCTGACTGGTCCCGCGGGTTCTGGAAAGACAACCTTGTCTGCTGCGATTGCTGAGAGGCTGCAGCGACCGGTTGCTCGCCAGAGCCTTCAGACGATCTATGTGTCTATTGGCACCGTCCAGTCCGAGGCTACCAGCCTCCATGTCGTCAAGAGTATTCTCTACCAGCTATTGTCTGCCCGTGTTGGTAATCTTGCCTTGTAAGTTCCATCAACCACAGAAATTCTCCAGGCTGCTGCGCAGAAACGTGATAAGAAAGTCAGCATTATAATGACCCGGGCTGACCATACCTCTTCCCTACAGGTACCACTCTCTTGTGAATGCCTACCACGAGTCTCGTGCCACCGCCGACCCCAAGGCGTATGAAGAACACCTCTGGACAGCTTTGATTGAAGCACTGCAACGCCCGCTCGAGGGAGCGAACAGCAGCATCATCATTGTCGATGGCATCGATGAGGTCCGCAGCGGTCAACAGGCCGGTCAACAGCTTCTTGAGAAGCTGACCAAGGCCGTCGGGCGTGGAAAACGTACCAAGCTGGTTGCACTTGCTCAGAGCCTTTCCCTGCCTTCTGGAGCTCGTGGCCAGACCTACAAGATCACTCAAGAGGATACCAGAGATGATGTGCACGCTGTTGCGATTCGCACACTTGCCCACGTGCCGTTCTTCACCAAGAGGCCGGGCAACGAACAGGAAGCCATCATCGCCACCATTCTCGATGCCGCGAAGGGTTCGTTCCTGTGGACCATCTTGTTCAGCGAATCTCTGCGGCCCGAGAAGAGCGCAGAGTCCTTCGACAAGGCTTTGCAGGCCCTCAAGAGCTCGCCGCCATCGGCCACAGACCTGGTCAGCAGGCTCTTGACCACTCTGCAGCCCACTTCAGAGTCGAGACTTCTCCTCTCTTGGCTCACTGTCAGCACTAGACCTCTCACTATTGATGAGATCGCGTGTCTGCTCGCAATCAAGCCCGAGACTGCTGAGATCACAGCTGCTCCCGCAAACGTCACGTCAATCGTGGACTCGATTCTGCCGCTATTGTCCGTGAAGCGCGATGTTGTGCGCCCGCGTCACAGTGTGGTTACCTCCGCCCTGCAAGCGGTTCTACAGCCACTCATCGACCAAGGCAAGATCCAGCTTCCTCACAAGTCTCGCCAGGTCGACTTCTTGCTGCGTTCTTTGACATA
Source organism: Cladosporium cucumerinum (assembly GCA_023634325.1). NCBI lineage: Eukaryota > Fungi > Ascomycota > Dothideomycetes > Cladosporiales > Cladosporiaceae > Cladosporium > Cladosporium cucumerinum. The sequence goes on from JALDQA010000001.1 coordinate 928,458, forward strand.
TGCAAAGAACGTTCTGCCTAAGGACGGCATGCCAACGCTTGACAACTCCGATTTCTCTCTGCCTTCCAGGCTTTTCGCCAAACACCCTCTTTTGGAGTACACCATTCGCTATTGGACCACTCACTTTGAGCAAAGTCCTTTCGCTCCCAATGGTGCCAACGCACCGAAAATCCCCGAAGAGCTCAAGAAGGCTTTCCCCAGCTCCCCTTCTTTCCCTGTGCTCGAGTGGATTTGCTGGGATGACCAGTACCCTGGCTCGCAAGAGGTTGACTTGCACACACTGGTCGGCCGCGTTCGTACTGAGATCTTCACCCAGTATCACCCTTCGGTGATGCAGTCGTACATCAACGCTGCTGCGTACTATGTGCCCATGGGCAACGATCGCGAGGCTACTAAGTCGTACTACTATGCGACTATCATCGGACAGAAGGTCCTGAGCCCCAGTAACCCGGTAACCATTGAGTGCGGTAACCGCTTCCTCACCCTGTCCTCTCAGATGACCTCTACCACCCGAACTGAGATCATGACTCAGCGTGAGACGATTCTCCAGGTACTCATCACTGCATACGAGAAGCAATTTGGTGCCACTTCTGAGCTTGTCGTCAACACCCGTCAACAGCTCATCGAACTCTACACGCACATCAATGAGCAAGAGAACGTCAGCAAGTATACCCAGAAGCAGGAAGAGCACGTTCACCGTGGCAATGATTTCGCCCGTGATGGTGGCGTTGGTCGCGGCTTGAAAGACAGTCTTGATGGCAAGCTCCGCAGGAAGTCAGACAAGCAGCTCAACTCGTACGACAAGGGAATCTTCGGTTACGAAGACGGCGAGGATGAGACCGGTGCAACCCTCGATCTTGCTGGGGCTATCGCTTTGCTCAACAAGGCCAAGTCGCTCCACACTCAGAAGAACGATGAGGCGGCCGAGGAGATCTACGTGGATCTCTGGCACCAGCTTTCCACAATCTGTCGTAGCACTCTCAACACAGACTTCCACGAGCTTAAGCTGGAGACCGTCAACTCTTATGCTGAGTCGCTCAAGACACAGAAGCGTGAGAGCGAAGCAACTGGTGTGTTGGTCTTGGTGTCTGAGGAGTACCGCCACCATGAGCTGTCCTTCAGCGAGAAGGTCATCAACAAGCTCACCCAGTCTGCGCACACTCTTAGCTCCTATGGCCACAAGAGTGCTGCTCTCAGCATCTATCGCCAGGCCCATGCATACCAGAAGCACTTCAAGAAGGACTCGTCAAGCACCACCAGCCGCTTCGAAGAATGGATCGAGCAGACCACTAACGAACTGCTTCAAAGTGATAGCAGCAGCAGCAGCAGTGACAGGTCTTTGTCAACCAGCTCCAAGCAAGTTCTGCTCAAGGAGCACATCGCCAGCCAGTCCAAGTCGGTTGACTCTTCAACTGTTCGTCGTGTGCAGGAAGAGACGAAGAAGCACATCGAGCATCGCCAGTATGAGGAGGCGATCGAGTTGATCCACCTCACCCTGCAACGTACATGGTCCTCCTTCTTCTCCGAGTCGTTGTCGAGCGTCACTCTCTCCTCAACTCTGCTCCAGGAGAACCTTGCGCTGGTTGAACAGCTTGCCCAAGCCTACCTTGCTCAAAGAAAGATCGAGAAGGCCATCGACGTGTACCTGCGCCTCTTCCGCGCTGCTCTGACCTCACCCAAGGATCGTAAGGATCTGCTTGAGAAGACTAAGAACGAGTTGATCAGCATCTACGATAAGTACGGCTATCCCGATAAGTCGATCGGTGTTCTTCAAGAAGTCGTCGCCGTCTACACTCGTGTGTATGGCGCTACCCACGAGCTCACCATTTCTACTCTGTACGAGCTTGGCTCGCGCTGTCGCCAGAACGCACGCACTCACCCGTACTGGATTGAGTACTACCAGCAGATCGTCACCGCCCTGACGAAGGACTCAAAGGAGGTCACCGGTACTTCTTTCGAGGCTGCCAACATCGTTGCCAATGCATACTGGCAAGAGCGCCGCTCTGTTGGCGCAGTGTCCGCCTTCTCTTTGCTATGGGCCACGTTCACCAAGAAGACCAAGTCGCAGAAAGAGTTCTCCGACGCCTCCTTCGTGCAAACTCTGTACGACCGTTACCGCCAATCTCTTGAGGCGACTCAGGTCGACCAACAGGTGATCTACCAGATCACCGAAGAGTTCGTTGCTACAAGCAAGGCCCAGTTTGGCGCCACCTCCACTGTCTCTCAGCATGCGCTCTCCACATTGACTCAGGTCTCAGAGTCTTTGGCCAAGTCTGACTCGAAGTACGAGAGCAGGCAGTTGCAGTTGATTCAGGAGCAGTTGCAGCAGTCTTCCAAGGACTCTGCCGCAAGCAGAAGTCTGAGATCGCAGAAGACCAACATCTTCCGCAGGAGGTTCATCGAGCAGAAGGATGTCTCATCTGAAACCCTCGACGAAGCGCGCTCTCTGTTCACCGAAGAGCTCAACGAGTCTCGCTCCTCGTACGGTTATGCTCATGAGTCCACCCTCAACAGCCTTCGTGAGGTCACAATGCTTGAGTTCCGCCAGAAGAAGACCGAAGAGGCCATGAAGTCTATCAACGCTGCAGTCTCCGAGATTAGCACCAGCGAGACGGTCTCCCAGGAACAGGCTATGCAATCCGCCCAGTCGATCGCTCAGATCTTCCAGTCCAGCCAGCAGACCGAGCGTGCTCAGGAACTCATCCAGGATCTGCGCATGCAAGTCATCGCTAAAGAGAAGCGTGCCGGATCTCGCTCGACCTTCGATGTTACCCAGAAGACTGGCAACGCTGCTCTCATCTTCCTTGCTTCTCTGGAGTTCCACCTGCGTACCGACCCTGCCCTCACCTGGTCAGAGATCTTCGCTGATCTCCAGGCTGAGCGCATGTACTATGTCAACTTCAAGAAGGTTACAGCTGGTCGCAGTGGTCTGGACAAGATTGTCATCGCTGCCGCTCCGCTCCGCTTCTTCTTACTGAAGCGTGACCGCAAGGAGCAAGCTCACTCTCTCGAGCAGCAGATTGTCGCCCTGTTCAACCAGCGCGATCTGTCTGGCTTCACGCTCGAGGCTAAAAACATTTCCCCGACCATCTTCATCATCGGCATCCTGGACTTCCTGGGCATGAAGAAGAGGCCTGACTTCGTGCGCGCCGTCATCGTTGCCACGAACCGCAACCTGCACAAGCTCATCGCGGGCAACAAGTTCGCAGACGCCTACGACGTGGCCAATGTCGGCTTCAAGTACGCGCAGGTCCACAAGGGTTACGAGAAGCCTGGCGCTATCAGCATGGGCTTTGAGCTTGCTTCTCAGCTCGACGGCCGTGGCGAGAACAAGTGTCCCGATGAGGCTCTCCGCAAGAAGCTCCTCCAGCTCTCCAACCGCATTGTCAAGGAGATCCTCACCATCTGCAAGGACCAGCAGATCAACCTCGCCCAAGTCCAGCTCACCGAGCTCAACGAGCTCATTGCCCTGCTCGGCGAGCAAGCCGACTACGAGACTCTCGAGTGGCTCCTCACCTCCCTCTGGAACACCCGCGAGGCCCAGCGCACCTGGCCCGCCGAAGCCCTCCTGCACCTCGGCCAGCGCCTCGTCTGCGCCCGCTACCTCGCCGGCCACCCCGTCAAGGCCATCCGCCTGTGCGAGGACATCTCCTACAACCTGCGCCGCGCCCACGGCATCTCCCACCCCGCCACCCTGGAAGCCTTCCAGATCCTGTCCCAGCTATACACCAGCGCCGGCCAGACTTTCCAGAAGAACGCCACCAACGACAAGAGCGCTGCCACCATCGCCGTCGACTACTTCAAGAAGGCCGTCATCATCGAGGAGGACATCCTCCGCTGGTTCGTCAGCGAAGGCGCCGGCACCAATGAGGACGAAGATGACACCGCTGCTGCCATCCTGGCCGAGCACGGTGTCGCGCTCAGCGGTCCTGAGGATGTGGCACAAGAGCAGTCTGTCGACCGTAGCGCAGAGGTCAAGGCCCACCTTAACTTGCTCAGGCTGGCGTTCCAGCGCTACGGCCAGTGGCCCAAGGCTTATGGCGTGTACGAGCAGTTGAACGCCAATGTCTTTGCGCAGTATTCTGGTGCTTTGAAGGGTGTCGAGGGCGTCGAGAAGTGGAATGCTAAGGGCTTCGGCAATGGCAAGGCCGAGAGCAACGAGGGCGCGTTTGTCCCGCCGGCGCAGTGGGATATCCTGGTCAACTGAGTTGAACGTTGACTTGGAGAGTTACTTCTGATTTACCTTGGGAGATTTTTTTTTCTTTCTACCGTTCCATGCCATCTTGGGGTCCTGTTCATTTGTAACGGCCTTTCTTTCCTAATATGTTAGAGTTGTTGCTTTGCTCCAGAGACAAAAAGCTCCGTTTCCTTAGATAGTTTGTCAATGGCTTTCCTTCCACATGTTCGTTCTCCGTCCCTCACTGTGCATTGTCCGTGTCTCGCGGTACCCTCCAACCTGCGAACGGGAGACCACTTTCAATGCGAGCATCATACCGAACACGAGCGAGCATCTTCACTCACCAGAAACTCACAATCCGCTGCAATATCGAAATACCATGTCCCAGGCTCCGAGAGTTCACCACGTGTCCTTTCCGAGCAGCAAATCCTGCCATGCCTTTTATTACAATGTGCGTCTCTCTTCAATAGCGTACAAATATCTCTTGTCTCATGAGGCCATGCCAGGCTCCTACAATGTGGTATCCGCCCAAATAAACTCCACCCGATCGTTCTTTGTAATCGTGAAAAAAAAATCCGCTATACAGGCAAGTCCTTGTGCGCCCGCTCGTTCGCACCCGCCTTGTCGCCCGCAACCTGCAACCCGCGCGCCAGATAAGGTCCGACGACCGGGACGTTGTACGCGAAACCCGCGATCGTCTTGAAGAACTCCTGTGAAACGCGTTCCCGTCAGCTTGCATTGCTCTCGCCAATCGTTCCATGCCCCTGCAGAAGGAAAGCACTCACCCCGAACAGCACGAATATCCCAAACATCTCCACCGCGAACCCAATCAGCGGCCACCTCATGAGGATCAGCAGCACGCCCGCCCAGAACGCCAGCGTGCCTTTCCACTTGTTCCTGCGCGCGAAGAACACAAATGTCCGCTGGGGCCCGAGGAGCAGCGTGATGCCGATGAGGAAGAGGATGTTGCCCATGGCGAGCAGGGCGCGGTCGAAGAACAGGATCAGGCCGAAGACGAAGAAGAAGCCGCCGCCGCTGCAGAAGGCGACGCCGATTTCTGTTGTGCGCGGGAGGCATTGTTAGTTTGTCTGCTCTGTGTGCGGGTTTGAAAGGGATCGGTTCTTCTTTTTACTGCTGGGACGTACTCTGCGAGTCGGAGAGCCACATTGTCGGCATGGTAGGCGAGAGGTAATGCGAGGAGGGTGCGCGAGGGTGCGCTGGGGGGGGGTTTGTCGCTTGGTTTTTGAGGGGGTTTTTTTTGGTCGTGGTCAGGATGTTTCAGGGGTGTCTTTCTTGTCGCAATTATTGAAAGGGCGGGCTGTTGTTCTGGCGACCTTGTTATGCGGAGGCCTTGAACCCTTGAACCCTCGTCCTTTAACGGCTTTGGGGGGAGAGACGTGTTTCGACGTGTGGAAGTGGGGCGGTAGGACCACGGGCAAGGACAGGGGATTGGCAAAAGTGCGTTTGATCGTCGCAGTATTAAATTTATTATTAATAGCACAAGATATTGGAAGGCACTATTGTTCGGACCATGCATATCTTTAGTGTCTGTTACATATGATTATTTCCCCTCCATCCCATCTTGTCATTATCGTCAATCTAACGTCTGCTCTATCTCTATCAATCGCTCTAATCCTTCCAGTTGGCAACGACCTCGTCGAGCTCATCCCTGTACTTCTTCTGCTGCTCGATCTGCTCCAAGAACACCTTGTACTTGGCCGCAAGCAGCTTCTTCTCACCCTCGTTGCTGTTCGGGTACACGGCCTTACCGGGCTTGCTGAGACGGTCCATGATGTCCCAGAGTGGCTCGCTGTTGCCGTCCTTGTCGGTACTGGCGGCTTTGGCACCGAGCATGGCGGCGCCGTGGACGACGGCAGCGTGCACGTAACGCGGGATCATGACGGGCATGTCGCATGCCTTGGCGATCAAGTTCATCAGGACGTCGTTCTGGCACTGGCTGCCCGACATGAAGATGGAGGAGATGACGTGACCGGAGTTGTTCATCGACTCGACGATTTGATGGGTCTGCAGGGCGATAAACTCGAGCGTGCCGTAGTAGGCAATGGCGAGCGAGTCCATCGACTTGTCGTTGGAGAGACCAATGACGGAACCCTTCATGTTGGGGTCAGCAATGGGCGAGCGGTTGCCGAAGAGATCGCCGTAGAAGAAGTAGTGACGGCCGAGGTAAGAGATGGTAGGCGCATCAACCTTATCCTGCATCTCGCGCAGGTGCTCATTGAGGTAGTCGTAGATGTTCATGTTGAAGGTTTCAGCGACAGACATGGCCTCCTGGAAGGCTGGGTGGGTCTCCACGACGTGCTTCAGCAGCTCACCAGTGGCAGACTGGCCACCTTCGGCCATCCAATAGTCGGGAATGAGGACATCGCGGTACGGTCCCCAGACACCGTTGACGAACACGGGCTTCTCGCTCATGGCCAGATGGCAAGTAGAAGTACCAGCAACAGCTGCCAGACGTGTGAAGGCCTGGCTGACGTGGTTCCTGGGCTGAGACTCGTCGATGCTGTTGCCGCGAAGCTTGACCTTAGCACCGACTGTACCAATCCAGCCAGCGTAAGCGTCAATGACACTGCTGCCCACAGCGACGTTGGTGGGAAGTCCGAGATCGTTCGCGGCCTTCTGTGAAAGGGTGGCAATCTTCTCGCCAGCAGTGTAGAACTTGTTGTTCTGCAGAAAGTTGTTAGTGGATGAGGACCGTGAAGCCAATTTGATAATATTCGACTCACCAAGCCGTTGATACCGCCCAGGCGCCTGCAGTCGTCCTTGGCCAGATCTTCAAGACCAATCTCCTTGAGGAAGTCCTCTTGCCAGCCCTTCTCACTGCCGTCGACGCCAACTGGCACGTATCCTTGTTTGCAAACGGTCGAGCAGAAGCTACGAGCGTCTTGTCCGGTAGCCATCTTGGTCAGAGCATCTCCCAAGTCGTAGAAGTTACATTTGGCGAAGAGCTCCGGAGGCATGTTGTTCTTGAGCCACAGAATCTTGGGCATCTCCATCTCAATGCTCATGGTGCCGCCGACATAGCGGAGCAGGTTGTGTTTTGTCGCGTTGACCTTCTTGGTTTCCTCGACGGGACGGTGGTCCAGCCACAGGATGACGTTTCGGTCGTTGCCGTCTGCGTTATCGAACTTGGGGCCGGTGACACTCTGAGGCTCGCCGGTCTCTTCATTGAAGACGGTGAGCGAGCAGGTGGCATCGAAGCCAATACCGCGGACGGTCTCTGGGTCGATGTTGTGTTGGTTCATTGCACGCTGGACAGAGTTGCAAATGCACTTCCAGATGTCGGTGACGGATTGTTCCTGCATGCGTAGTTAGTTGGGGTTCGGAAGTGCATGCCGTTTGCTCCTCGTACGTAGTATCCAGTCTCTGGCTGCCAAAGACCAATGTTCTCGCTGGCCAGACCGACAATGTCACCCTTTTCGTTCATGATACATGCTCGTGCGGAGCCCGTACCAACATCGATACCAATGTAGTGGTTCTGGATGACCTTGACTTCGTTGTGAGGGTCGACGGACATCTGGCGAGACTGCTGCCTCGAAGGCTTCCTGTAGGGCATGCTACGCTCCATGGTGGGCAGATGTTATGCTGTGCTGTGTGTAGTGCAGTGAAAGGCTCAGATGTGGCAGTAAAAGAGTCTCGACGACTGATGCGTGTCGAGTGAGCAAAGCAATGGTGGAGGAGATGTGCAGACCCTCTTGATCACAGGGTGCTAGTGTGCGAGTGGAAGAGAGAGAGAGAGAGAGAGAGGACAGAAAGCAAGGTGTTGGTGTGAAGCTGTCCTCACCTCCTTCACCTCCTCACCCTTCACCTCTACTTGGCCATCGGGCCTATGCTTTGCGCGGATCGCTCGTCAACACACCAGTGAACGCCTCTCGTACGCGTGCAGGGTCGCTGGCCGGGTGCTTGGGTGCTGTAGTGGATGATATCACTGCACCGCTCAACACCCTTCTTGAGGTGGGGACGGTGGGGCGTTTTTCTCCGCAGAGTTGGAGAAAACAAGTGTGGGAAGTGTGGGAAGTGTGGGAAGTGTGGCAAGTGTGGCAAGTGTGGCAAGTGTGGCAAGTGTGGCAAGTGTGGCAAGCGTGGCAAGCTCGCCCTCGCCCTCGCCCTTGCCCTGTGCATAACATTCGCCGAGCCGAGAAGTGATAGGCAACAAGTGATGCGGTGAGAGGGCGATATGACCGGGTTGTCGAGTCATTATTGTTGCTGTCTTGTGCCATACACACACTCACCGTACATGTAGCCAAACAAGACGACGACAGCAGCAGCAGCAGCAGCAGCAGCAGCAGTGATGATGGTGGTGGTAGTGGCGCGGGGTTGGTAAACCGGCCTAGCAGTCGTTTGTTTCTAACTTGTACAGAGAATGGCATTAATCAATATTTTGATGGATTTGATGGATACAGTACCTTCCAAGCAATACAGTAGCGCTGCGGGGGCTGGGGAAAGCGTTGCTTTGCGTTAACGTGGAGGTATGTAGATACTGTACGTAACCATGTCGCGAGTCAGCCAGCCAGAGCCAGCCAGAGCTAGCCAGAGCCAGCGAAGCAGAGCGAAAGGGAACCTGTCACCACCAACAACACCTCACCTCGCCGCTACTAGCTCCACTACTCGCCAAATCACATACCGCATTCCTCCAGTATGCGCTTCACGGCCGCGCTCGGCTTCGCGCTGACTCTGCTCTCCTCCGTCGTCGCCGCCGCCCAGACCGACAAGCAGATCGACATCCACGCCTGGCCGCTGTCCGCATCAAAGTCGCAGTCGCTCGCCAAGCTCTCCTACAACCCCGAAGAGGCCACCGTCCTCTCATACAAGGCGCTCGCTCTGCCCGCTGGCGAGGAGATTGTGCGCATTGGCTTCCACCACCCTTCCACAGGCAGCTGGTCCGGCATTGCGACTTCGGCGGCAAACTTCGCCGAGGGCAAGGACAAGAAGATCCAGCTGCTGCTGAACGAGCAGGGCGAGGTGTACCATGTCGGATTCAAGACGTCGGACTGGCCCACTTCAGCCAAGGGAGGGAGCAAGAAGGATGAGATGCGCGTGGAAGTGGTGCCCATGCAGCCTGCTTCCACAATCCACCTGAACAAGCCGGTCGTGTTGAACGCAGATGGCAAGCTTGCCGGCCAGCCAGAGGAGAAGACTTTCTTGCAAAAGTATGTTCAACCCCCGATCGGACAATCTAAACAACACTTGCTGACTAACTACCTCGCAGGTACTGGTGGGCCATTGGCTTATTCTTGGTGTTCCAGCTCGCAATGGGCGGTGGTGGAAAGGAGTAGTCTCAAAATAATAATACAAATCCATGACCTCCGAAGATATCCGCCACTATCCCTGCGACTCGCAAGCTCGAGCGACCCAGCGACCAGGCTAGAGCTGGTATCTGCTGCAAAGTGACACCAGTCGATGTTCCATCAGCGACTGCCTTCACCGTTAAGCATCTTGACTGGCCCGATCGCTGACTCAACCCCCGTGCCGGCTCTTGCCTACGGACTGACTTCACGATCGAACGGCAAGAAACAGCTCGAACTGAAAAATGGCTGTGGCCCGCAAGTGCACCTAGCACGATCTCTGACTCGAGGATCACGAGTTCAGGGACCAAGGAGCTAGAAGAGCGGTATGAGACATAGGGCCTGGTACAATTAACCGGCGCTTATCAGGGAGGTGTCTTAAGTATTCTCAGCTAAGCTACCCAGCAATGGGGCTGGCTGGCGGCCCAAGCGATTCAGTGAAACGTGTCATGGACTTTCTATTAATGCAAACGCAATGGGTGGGAAGATCGCAAGGCGTGTATCAAGAGTCGAAATTTCAGAAGTAATATGGATTCGATGCAAAGCTGAGAGTCCGACGTGCAGCACTGCAGGTCATCGTCTGTAAGCATCTTGAGCATCTCCATCCTTGTATTCCGGCACACAAACTGCCGTGAAGCGGCCATGCAACCGTCGTTCGACATCGGCGTGCCCATTCAGCAGCTGCGGGTATTGCGCGAGAAGCACAGCGAGGCCGATGCCATTCCAGAAGCGCCATCGAAGCGCCAAGGTCAAGAACCGCAGCAGGGGACAAGGCAGAATCCGCGCACACCTCCAAGGTGTCCCTTATGGTGGTGAGACGTTGATATGAAACGTCCGTGTCGTTGGGGTGCTTTTGCGCGATCGCGAGACATTGCTGCCCCAACTATAAGACGAGTGTTCTATAGTGCTTGAGCGCCGGAGTTTTGCCCTGCCCACGCCTATATCTCTATAGCCGATATTCATTACACAGACCACTTTAGCCTCTCCTAGGGCCTGACAAGCTTCAGGTGGCTTCGCTTCTCCAGGAACGCCTCTTCTACCATTGGACAAAAAACTGCTTCCCCTCGCCGGACCCTAGGATCCAGTCGTGGCGATCAGGCGCGAGTGGGGAGTTGACTCCAGTGTTTGCTAAAAGTCACCTACTAAGCAGAGCACACTCTCTGACCGCCCCCCCCCCCAAGGATCGTCCTACCCGCGCATCTACCGAACCCTGTGATCTCTACGCGGCTATTCTGTCGGTCTGTGCTACGCGAGCAAGCTCCAAGAGGAGGTGTACTAACCGCGCTGCGGGGTCTCGACATCGTGGCTGGTCAGACCGTTTTGCGTGCTGTCCGGATTGAACAGTCACCTGAGAATGTAGCAAATCCTCCTTTGGGGGTCTGCCACGGTCGCGGCCCTGATTCAGGACAGTTCTGCAAGACCGTTGGAGATGGCGTTGGCCTGGATGGGTTCCTGGAAGGCCGCTGGGGGCAGGATATATGTTCTGCGGTTAGCCCTTGTCTCTAACCCAACGCCGACTCACTATAACCTCCTCTTCACTTCATCGTCGATTCACTATAACTTCTTCTTCACCCTCGGGACATATATCCACTTCGGCAACGTCGACAGGGTCGATCGACCTTACACTCTCTGCTACTTCACTCGCTCACACTCTAATATCAGAGTGATTGAGCGGAGAGCATACTTTCCCAAACTACACCATTCCAATACATGGCAAATGGAGGATCACCTTTGCCCTCGCCTCGTCCAGCCTCAAGCAGCATGCCTAACATGCCTCGCTCGTCCGCAGCCATTGGCCAAACCCCAAGCTCCACGCTGCTCCAACCGCATGAACACCTCCTCATCGAGCGAGCGAGCTTCGAAACGCTCACGTCCATCGCAAGCTCCAACCCAGCCCACTCCTCGGCCCAACTACGCCGTCCAGCCCGCGACTCTACCTTCTCAAACCTCTCATCGGAACACCATCCATCACCTGCCGCGAGCCCACGACCTGGACAAGTTCGCGGCAAATACCACTTCCACCGCGCTGCAGCAGCACACTGCAACTCCCCACCCATGCGAGCCCTGCCCCCTCTACACCCGCCTCATGAAGAGCTACAGTGGCGCCGCTCCTCTCTTGAGGCCGATCAACTCCTGGAGGGACCTTCCGACGACGAGGAAGAGATGACTCTTCCAGCCGGTCTGGATCTCTCGCTCGGCCGCTTGTACGGCTTTCCTTACTGCATGGGCGTCCCAGACGCCATGGAGCAGCGATCCAGAGCCGTCGCCGAAGCCGAAGAGGCCGAGTACCAGCGCGAGAAGGCGTGCAGGCAGAAAGCCAGACTCAGTGGCCGCGTGAGCTCTGCTTTCAAAGGCGCTTTGCCCTGGTCGAGACGGGGTCAGCGGTAACGCGTCCGGATCCTTTGATTTTCCTTTGGTTCGATCATGACTGCTTACGTTCTCTTCTCATTTGTTCTTATTACACACCATTTCTCGAACTCCTAGTGTTTCTCGCGGGTCCTTGCACGATAACAGCGTTGGTGTTCTTGGGGAAACGGGGGCATCTTTTAGGATATACCCAATGGGCAGCTGGGAAGCTGGGAACTGGTTTAAAGATCGCGCGGCTTTTGTTGAGCTTAGCGATACTAACTATACTGCAAGACGTTTGAGGTCCTGGGTTTCTTTATAGAGTTTATCTTATTTTTGCATGCATGCAAGATCACCTAAAATGGGAGAATTCTTACTATCGATCAATGAGTATCATGCTTCGTATCCCATGAACAGAAAATGGAAGGCAGGACCAACTTGTTTGTGGTGTTTGGTGCCTTGCATTCGCAGTTTTCGTTAGTCTCTTCTTTTCCCTTTTCGATCGTGCATAATTGCTATTTCTGGTCGTGTATTCTCCATCAGCCCATCCACCCGTCGCCGCACAGTCATATATATATATATACATCTCTGAGATCAAAGCAATCCAAACATCACAACCTCCAACCCAACAATCCCAATCGAACCTAACGTCGCAGCAAATCGTACGCTAGCACCCGATTCATCGCCGCCCGAAGAGCTCGACTCAGAACTATTCGAGCTGGCATCGCTAGAGTCCGAGCCATTCCAGCCGGGACGCTGCGCGATCTCCGAGACTTCGATATCGTCGATCGAAGGGTCAACACGCATGCAGGCCGCCGTCTTGACGTTGTTTGGTAGAGTAATGAGGATCATGCGCAGCCTACTTTCCGCCTGGTGGAGGGCGGTAGCGTTCGATTGAGGGCTCGCGGGGCCGTATTGGTAGTATAGCATGTCGCCGGCGTGGGTTTGATTGGAGGCGTTTGACGAGGTCGATGAGATTGCTGGGGAGAGATCGTGTTGTCAGTTGGACTGCAAGGCCAATATTGGTGACTGATAGGGAGACTTACAAGATGCGCTCTGGGTATACGAGCCGGAAGTATCGAAGACTCCCTCACAAGCGTCTATGTTCAAGCTCGGACTGCTGCAGCCACCGTCCGCCGAGTAAGTCTCATCCATCAGAATAGCACGCATACACTCCTGCCCGAAAATGGCCTCGCAACCGCTGCTGCCGCTTTTGTACTCGTTGGTGACGTTGGGCCAGACGATGGCGTCGTCGAGCACTGACATGCAGATTGGATCCTGGATCCCCGAGGCGTTGCCTGGAGTCTGAGGGCCGTGGGTAGACTGGGAACTGGTGTGGGTGCTCTGTTTGTTAAGGCTCGCGGCTGTTTCGCTCAGAGTCTCCTCCGAAGGCCATTGTAGATCGTAGGTGGCCATGATTATACGGGCATCAGGCGCCCTTCGATGCTTGCTTCGGGAACGCTGAAATCTGTGATATTGACTCTGTGAAATAGCTCTAGATTAGCGGATGTCCGGCACATCCGTGTGGTGAGTGTATGAGTGCTACCTCCATGTCCACTCTTGTCCGCCAACGGTGAGGTTGACAGACGTGCTGGCATTCGGCGTGCTCAAGGCATCGAAGTCAGATCCGTTGAAACGGCTTTGTGGAATGGGACCTCTGCCGACAGTAGGTTGGTAGACTTCCTGCGCGGATGCAAGGGAAGCACCCAGGAGTAATGCGGTGGTCAATTTCATGATGGGTTGGATGCGATAGCAGGATAAATGGCAAGACTCAAGTCTTGGGAGGCCTCGCGCGTAATATAGATGGTCGCCATGCCTAAGTTTGTTAACAAGGGCAGTGCTACTGCCTTGCATGCATCCTCTTTTTAAAACGTGCATCGCCGTTTTCAAAAATACTCCTTCGTCCAGCCTTTCGTGGCTTCAAACAGGCGGCTACTCGAGCTAGTGTTTTAGTGTCAAATGGAAGGTTCCAGGTTTCCCCTGACGTGAAGACGCATGACGGCCGAGGCCAACGTGGCACTACTCATCTGCTGCTCAGTGTAGCCATGGTGTATGGGTTGGTGTATATGAGATGGGCAAGCGATCTCCAAAACTACAGTGCGTATCGTGGGGACCCATGCTCGTTCGTCGCGTGGTTCTACCCAGGATAGCCATGCAGAGAGTGTGAGGAGGGCGCGAAGGATGTAGCGTTGCGCACGTGCCTTGATGGCCAGCCACGATGGTGTTACAGGATTGTGTCATTAGACAGCCACGACGGCGTAGCATCGGGTCTCTGAGCTACAATCGCAACGAATAATATTGATCAAACAGGATCTCCAACTATGCGGTACTTTTCTCTAGGCTTGACCTGGGCGCTTACGGATCGACTGACACATCAGATACGGACTTGTGAAGGGCAATGCCTTCGCTGGCAAACCGCATGTTATAACAATGTTTGGTCCTATTATAGCGGTGTCTACAACTCATCATGTCCATTCTCTGCACTCCCACTCATTCCAGGAATCTTGAAACCCCCTCTGAGCGCTTTCTGGAACACACCATTCGCATCGTACTTCTTCGAAACGCGCCTGAGGAACTGCACGCTCTCCTCACCGTACCCTGCAATTGGATTCTGGAAACTATCCGCATAGTTGTAGTACACGAAGTCCGAGGCTTTGCCCACACTTTGCGTGTAGCCTTTGACCTGCTCCAACCATTGCTTTGCCACGTCGAACATGACCTTATCGTCGCTCGCAGACGTCCAGCGAGGGTCGAGCTGCGCCAGGATCAGGTCGTATTTGGTACGATTCAGCCCGAGCACATTGCCACCACGGGACATGCTGTGGTCGCTGAAAAGCTGTGGCAATGGCTCGTACGCGAAGAGCCATTCCATGCCTTGCACGTGTCGCACAGTCTTGTATAGGCTAAGCGTAATCTCATGAACGTGCATGAGGGTAGGCAGATCGTTGACGAAGGTGAATGAAGTGACGGAGTTCCTGTAATCCCAAGGGAAGTCATCGCTTGCTTCTAGGAGATCTGACAGACTGGTCTCTTCCATATGGTCCGTCAGCTTGACTTCGGTCGTGACTCCATTAATAGTGACAGGCATGGCTGGCAATACGAGCTCTTCGATGTCATCCCCAGAGTACACGATTGAGTTCCAGATGCCGCCCTCCGGTTCTCGAGAAGCGTTGAACGAGAAGACGTTGCCATAAGCTAGCTTAGGAAACATGCGATGCATCTGCGTTATGCCACTCACGGCGGTGAGCGCAAGTTTGGTGCTCGACTCATCTGCAGGCAATGGAATGCCTGCATGCCACATATTTGACTGTTTGAATGCCGCGAAGTCGAACCGGGTCACAACTCCGAGATTACCACCACTGCCCTTTAATGCGGTCCAGAGATCCGCATTCGAGGATGCATTAGCATCGACCACCTCGCCGGAGGCGAGGACAACTTCATAATTCACCACGATGTCCGCAGCGAAGCCGATCTTAGGTGCGAAGAAAGAGATGCCGCCGCCCAGAGTGACGCCTCCAACCGCTGTGCTCGGACATCGGCCAGTAGGAATGCCAATTCCCGTGCCGTCAAGCTTGTCGGCGGCAGCTTGCCATGTGCTTCCTGGGCCGATGCTTACGATCTTCTGATCAGCCGAAAGGTGCGTGCTGTCTAGACGGACCAGGTCTAGCACTACACCGCCTTCAATGTTGTTTGCGCCTGCAAAAGTGGTGTGCCCTCCAGACTTGATAGCAAATGGACATGCCGGGAGATCTGAGCTTGCCTCAGTGGTCAATATCTTCATTATTTCTGCCACCTCGGCGGTGTTAAGCGGCTGTGCAATGCATCTCGGCGTGAGAATTGCGGTGGTAGACCATCGATTGTTGGCCCGGGTGTAGGCAGACGACTTGGGGCTCAGAACTCTACGTGGGAGACTCGAGGTGAGCTTGGAGCACTGGATATAATGTCAGTAGTGTAGCTGCGACAAGATCTATCATACTCACGCATCTCGCAGCGGTACTTGCGTTTCCGGCACTCGAGGGGGTGATGAGAGACGACGCGAAGAGAAGCACGCTGCCGAGCAATTGATGAGGCTGCATGTCCGGCGTTTGTGGAATGTGGATGCTTTTCGAGAGCAATTTCTTGAAAGGCCTCGAGATCTACCACCTAAAAGATCAGCGAGAGGCTCACTATAGGTGCACTAGAACTGCTCAAACAATATACTTAACGTGTCATAAAAGGGCACAAGTCTTTGTTGTAACTTGTCGACTCCATGGAAAACATGAATGCGATGAAGCGGCTTCATATTGTTCTTCAACGCCGCGAACTACCCGCCAGAACACTGTTTGCGGCCGAATTAAGGCGTTGAACCTTTAGTGCCATATACCGTAAGGCACATGGTCAATTGGACATACGTAAGGTCGACTGGCTATCATTGACATTGCAGACATGATGGTTGCTGACGAACTGCGGCAAAGACAGCTGCTCGGGATAGACTTTCAAGCTGTTGGACGGTGGCCAAGATAGGTCGCAACAGACACGGGCTTCCGGTGAAATTAGTGAACATGTAATTGTCGCTTCGTGGACAAATAGTCTTCGTTTACGGTCTGCGTTAAGGAGACACGGTGTTTGCCAAGGCTGGGCTCCGCGCCTCTGGTCGCCAGTACCCTCATCTTGACGCGTCTTTTGATGCTGCATTTATCTCCCGTGTCCGTTTGATACATTTCATACCTCGTCAATGGCTACATCAGGCCCGCAGATAACAGTTTTGATGCCCTCCTTTTGCAAGACGGTCTCGAACGCCTGCTGCGCCTCGCTGAAGGGGAAAATTTGTGTCACAAACCCGGCGAGATCGACACGGCCAGACGCAACGAGCGCAATCGCCAACTTGTAATCTCCCGGTCCATATCGGAAGCTGCCTCGAAATACTGCCTCCTTGTCGCAGATCAGACCGACGGGAAACGCGATGTTCGGCTGACCCAGTCCAGCTTGCACAAACACTCCGCCCCTTCTCAGCGCTTCGATGCCCGTTTCGATACAAGGCTGCGCTCCAGTAGCATCAATGACTATGTCGCTACCCTGCTGCTGTTCCGATGACTTCAGAAGTTGGACCGCATTCTCCCGACACGATATTTTCTGCATCTGGTAGATGTGGGTGGCGCCTTTTCGAAGGGCAAAATCTAGTCGACTGGCAACAATGTCGGCCATGAGCACTGTATTCGCTCCGAACGCACGCGCGACACTGCCACACAGTTGTCCCACAGGTCCAGCGCCAAATACTGTGACGGCCTTGCCCTGCATGTCACCCGCGAGCTTGCAGCAATGCACGGCGATGGCTAGAGGCTCGATCAGGGCTCCGTCCCGCATGGAGACCGATGCCGGCAGTTTAAAGCAGCACTCCTCAGGCACGCGATAGTATTTGGCCAGCGTCCCGTCGTATGGTGGTGTGGCGGCGAACATCATATCCGAGCATAAGTTGTATCTGCCTGCACGGCAGTCCTCGCAAGTGGTGCATCCGACGCCCGGCTCGACTGCAACGCGATCTCCACGCGACAATGACTTCACACCATCGCCACAGGAGACGACAACTCCCGCAGACTCGTGGCCCAGAACCAGAGGATCGTTGACTTTATAGTTTCCGATTCGACCGTGTTGCCAGTAATGGACCTGCATCTTGATTAACGAAGCCCCAGTCATTAGTTGTTTCGCAAGACTTACATCCGAACCACACACGCCGGTCGCCACGATGCGTACAATGATATCTCTTGAGTCTTGTACGGTCGGAACGCTTCTACCCTCGTATTTGAAGCTGAGGTCGCGATCAAGCACGAACGAGGGATTGCTCTGCCACAAGATGAGTATGCGTCGGTCGTTTCGGTGCCAGGGTAGACTTACTGCGTCAACTGGCGAGGTAACCATAATGGTTTTGTTGTTGATATGAGTTCTTGTGACCGAGACACTTATGGATGAGAATTACTGACTTCACTTGCAGTGCTCCAATGCCTAATTATAATACAGCTCGGGTGGATGCCGTGGCCCCAGACATCGCTTCCGGCGGCCGTTCGGGGTGACAGTTGATACAACCTTTTGCGCAGCTAACGGGTGCGAATCGATCGCCGAAGGGGGAAACGGAGACGGTCTCTCCCTGCCCATGCATTGAATTCTGGCCTGACCGCAGCCCAGCGAATCATCGAAATAAAAGCGGACCGTGTGGAAACAGTCGAACTGAACTTCGCCAAAGCTCGTACTATGTACTCGATGCCGGCGGCTGATCGAAGCAGCGATCGGATCCGTCGGAGGAATTCACCGCCGCCGGTAGCCCTTCATCAACACTATCTGGGGACGTCGGAACCAGTCTCAATTTCTCCTCAGTTGGGCTCCGGCGGCTCTGTACCGTAAAACGTTTGTGTCCCAATCGTACGGCTCAGCATCAGCATGACAAAATTACAATCCCCGCGATTTCCCCCGTGGTCGGATGCCGGGGCCATGGAGAAATGGAGACAGGCATGAATGTTATGCTATATAAGTCTCTCTGGACGACTTCAGTGTAATAAGACAAAGCACCGACTTCTTCAGCGGCGGCCTTGTAGTGACAAGAACCACCAGTCTGCCAGCGAATTGATCACCAACGTGGACGACAAAGCTGCTGTTCGCCAACCCTCTGTCGCAACAGAGCGCAATGCCAACGTGCTATACCCCAGTGGGTCACCACCTGCAATTGAAGGCAGCTGGCTAGAGAGGAAACTTCGATCAAGCAAAGTCAGTGCTCGCTATCCGATCAAGGGAAAGGCCTTACTCTTTGCGACTTGCGGCTTCGGCAGTCTTGGAGATGCACTTTCCGGCTACAACTCCGGTGAGCAGAGGTTCGTAGTTCATGAGCAGCAGAAACACAATGGCTGACTTTCTAGGTATCATGTCTGGCCTCTTGATCAACCCAGTCTTCGTCTCTCGATTCTATTCGGCGCACGGCGGCGCTTAAGGGTCGACTGAAGCTGTCAATCAGACGATCATTGGCATCAGCGTTTCTTGCCTCCAGATCTCAGCGGCGATCGGGGCGCTGATTGCTGGTAGACTGGGAGATATCATTGGGCGTAAGCGATGCGTGCGCATTGGAGCCTTCATCTACTTCTGGACCGCGTTCATGCAAATGTTTGGTTTCGTTTTATCTGCCCGCGACACTTGCCGACGCTGGATTCAGTACCCGCAAGTCGCTACTGTACACTGCTGCGAATGCTATTCCGTATACCGCTGCTACAGTTACGACGTGGTGGCTCGCAGACCACTGGGGAAGAAAGCCACTTCTGATCTCCGGAGGTATCGCTATGGCTGTTATCTTGGGAATTGTTTGCGCTTTCACGGAAACGGGGATGGGCGTGGACATGCGCGCAAACGGTATGCTTGCCCAGTCAAAACCGCCGTGTGAATGTGATCCAATGCTGACACTTTGTACTCCAGGCCAATATGCTTTTATCATGCTGTACAATATCGTCTACGGCATCACTTGGGGCCCAATGCCGTGGCTTTTACCACCAGAAATCTTCCCTCTCCGCAGCCGCAGCAAAGTCATGGCGCTTGCCACGGTGCGTATAGATTACATCTGAATGATAAACGCACCCACTCACTGTATCTCAGGCATCCAACTGGACCTTCAATTTCATCATTGGCATGGTGTCGTCAGATGCTTTCGCCGGAATTGGTGGTTACTTTTACCTCATCATTGCCGGTTTCTGCTTGTTCTCCGCTGGACTTGCTTACTGGTACTACGTCGAAACTGCTGGCCATACATTGGAAAAGATGGCTGTGGCCTTTGGCGACCAAGCATTCGCGTCGGGAAACGAGGAGGTGATGGATACCGCCGATCTCAAGGGCTGCATCCATCACGAAAAATCGGCTCATTAGTGACATTGGTATCGAATGGGCCAGATGATACACCCACAACGAAACCATCGAACTTTCGGCTTTACTTGCACTCGCTTAGCGATTGGTACGATTATCATTACCCGATTGATGGTTTCATTTATTTAACGAAGTATATATTTCATGGCAGTTTCATACTCGAGATGGGGGAGGAACGATACGATGAATTCAATCGAAACGACAGTGCCTTCTGGCATGACGACCTCAGTTTTCATGCAACTCCTACATCACTGCAGATGAAATACATTTCAAGCGACTTCGGCGTCTAGAGACTATTGAACCCTACATCCGCCGGAACCGTCTCAGATACCGATGTCTTGGCACAATGATGATACAGCCCCTCAGCTGTTTCCGTCCCCGGATCTTCCACGATTCAAGCCATGAGCGGCCAAACACCACCACTCCCGACGCGTGTGAGCAAGGCTTGCGACCGATGCCGCCGAAACAAGTCGAGAGTGAGTCCGTTTTGGCTATGCGTACCAAAGCGAATCTAGAGAGCAATCCCTGACATATGACTAGTGCGACTCGTATCGACCATGCTCATTGTGTTCGCGTGCGAGCGCCGAGTGCGTTACGACTAGTCGTCCTACAGCAACGTCGACCGCTACAGGAAATCGTAGGACGACCGTGAGTACATCACGGTCTTCACTGAAGCAGCAGCAGGATAGTACGCCCAATCGTAGCAAACGGAGGCGTACAGATTCGCAAGAAAACCTGCATGGTCCTCATACACCACTATCGCCACAACCACATCCCAATCGCGAGCACAGTGGCACACATGATGCCACATTGAATGCGAGAGAGGTAATACAGCCGCTATAAATTCGAGACACTGAGCATTCTCTCATTCCGTTTCTCCAGGACTCGTATCAAGTCGTATCTGGGAACGTGGGAACCCCAAGTCGCACCGTTGTCAACAATGTCGAGAACACGCAAGCATCGGCTCAAAGCTCAAGGGCGCCGTATACACAGCGAAGTAGAGTGTCTGCGAGCTATCTGCTCAATGCATTGCCATCCGAAGCCGTCATGCTGCAATTCCTCGAAGAATACATGAACTCGGTGAGGCGAGATATCTAGACGTGAGGCTTGTCGCTCGGATGCTGACAGCTCCACAGGTTCACTGGTTCTCTCTTGTGATATACGAACCCACTTTCCGCCCAGTGTTCGACTCCGTCCGGAAAGGAACAGCTTTCCCCTCACAGCGACCATTTCTTCTGCTTTTGTCGACAGTACTAGGTTTGGGCGCATGGTATCATGCACAGAGACCTCAACCAAGTTCGGGCATATCGCAGGACGAGTCTAAGCAGTGGAGCGAGAGATTGATTGCTAATGCTGAATCGCGGATGGTCGAACTGCTCGATCAAAGCTCCATGACTGCGGTGCAGACAATGGTGTTACTTGGCACCTTCTACGTCTATCATGGAAAGCCAAATCTGTCTTTCTCTCTGCTTGGGGCTACTGTAAAGTCTGCACATGCAGCTGGTCTGCACAAAAGCTCTGGTGTACTCACTAAGGATGAGACGGAGGAGCGTAAACGCGTTTGGTGGACTATTTATACATGGGACAGGTAAGTAAGCAGGTTGTCTCATAGACACGGAGTATTAGCTGACAACGTGGTTAGATTTGCGTCAATCACTTACGGCCGTCCTCTCGGTATAGACGAGAGGGACTGTAACGTTCCTATGCCCGCCGATGTCGACGAAAAGGTGGATTTCAGCGAGTCGGGCCAATCTCGAGGGACGCCGATCTGCTTTTCCACCTACCAAAGGGAGCTCAATAAGCTCTACATGATAGCATCACCAGCAATCAAGCGTGTATACAGCGCTCAGCAAACGGTGGAGCAGAGCCAAGCTCGCGACTATCATTCGCTAATCGAAGACGTCACACGTCGTCTTTGGCAGTGGCGCGTAGAGTTGCCAGGTGCCATGTCGTTGGACCTGTCGCAAGACTGTCCCGCTATAATGAGCCTTGGGGACAAGGCACACTATCTACAATCACTCTCCCTGCATCTGACGTTCGACAGCTTGCTCATCATTCTTCACAGGCCATTCTTGAGACGACACCTCAGTATCTTACAGCACCACGGTCTAAGCGGCGATAACGGATTAGGAGTTTCCAGCCTCTCCGCATCGGCGCCACTCAACACTTCAGGGCAATCGCGAGCGTCTTTGGAAGATATGCTTGAGCCGGCGAACGATAGCAGCCAGCAGCAATGGTGGAATGCTGCTGTAAGAACGTCCAAGGTAATCTAGTTACCTCAACTAGCACAATTCGCGTGCGAAGGCCACCTTGTGGCCTTCTTGGCTATCAACTTGTTCAATGCAGCCATCGTGATGGTTGTGCTTTCGCTGTCAGATCCCTTAACGAACAGAGCCCAAGAAGCGAAACGGGCTATTGCACGCATTTATCGGCTACAAGCGACGCTTGGTGCTCGCTCGACATTATCCAAACAAAGCAGCAGTATCTTGCGGAACCTGGTAACTTTGATGATGCGGCGGGAGTCCGAAGCCATACTAGCACCTGTCGTGCCGAAAAGTGCACGCATTCACCAAGCCTCTGGAACACAGCAGTCTTCTGCAGGCCCGCAGGCTCTCTCTGTCAGAGAAACTATGTCCATGCCATTGGGTGCTCAAATGAGTGCAAGTGGCCACAATACGCTGCCATGGGACGGAAACGCCTCACATCTTGCATCGCGGCTTGACCACAGTTTGGCATCGGTGCAAAAAGGTAATTGCTTCTCGTACTTGTACGGTCAAGGCACAGCTAATTTCGAGCGACAGCCATCACTATACAGCCAAACACGAAGTATTCCATGGCATCCGGAGTCGATGGCGTTGAGCCTGCTTCATGTTCTCAAGATATGCATGGCTTGCAAAATTTTAATGAGAACAGCGCGGTCTGGGACTTTGCCGATATCTCAGATCAAGAAGGTAGTATCCCTACCGTGGCCAGCGAGTGGAGTACTGGACCATCAGATGCGCGTCAGGGGCTGTATTGGTTCTGGGATCCCAGCTGGGATGATTTGTACAAAGACATCAGCGATTGGCCGTGATGCATGTCCTGTCGACCCGACAAGTTGGGTTTGGTCTAGGAGTAGGCAGAGGTGTACATCGGGCTCCACCCTGATGTTTCAGAAGTGTGAAGCTTCCGCCTTCTCGCTTACTTTAACCTTGTCATGTCCAAGCCACGCGATCCACTGCAGTGCTCCCCACATGAATGATTTGACTTCTTTCATGCTTCTTTCCTTCCACCACGTTCCACGTGGACAGCAATACACATATTGCGTGATGATGTGAACGTGTAAGCACGGGACACTACAGATCAAGTGCTCGACGGTTATCAACGACGACATCAACGAAAGCTCTACATATACCCATCAAGCTGCTTCAATAAGCGCCCAGAAGCGACCGACCTTGCCGGATCTGGACCGATCATCAGCCTTATGCATGCGATGCGCCGCTCATTTCGGTTCATGCAACCATTCCCCATATTCTTTGTCCCTGATTTTTTGGTGATGCAAATCACAGCAACAAGCAGGTACCGCGCGCATACAGGACAATCTATGTCTTTCTTCGCTTGCAGCCTTCTGGGTGTACAGAAAAACAATCCAATGGAATCGAAGCGATAAGCTGCACTCTTGCTCTGGATATCGCTGTAGCAGTAGTCGTCCTCTGAGCGGCCCCTGATCTCATCACCGTCAATGACGAGTATAAAGTTGACATTTGCCATTCATGCAGGAGGTACCTGATGTGGCGGCACCTCGGGTGCAAACTAGCCCACTACGCTGGGCCACCCACCACACCTTTTCGATGTCACCAAGTGATCGGACATAAAGGGATCTTGCGTCGCCGTACTTTTGCATTTTCGCTACAGTATCGCTCTTTCTTTCGCCATCGCACTTCTTTTTCGTTTCGTTTCTTTTCCAATACAAGGGCTTGACGCCTGTCCATTCCTTTCCCATATAGGCACACGACACTATCATCTTCTTTGATCATTATATCACGACAAGCCGACATGACACCGGACACACTCCTTTCTGTCGTTGCCGCTTTGGCAACTTTCTCGCTGACGAACGCATCCAACGTCTGGACCGTCAACTGCGCACCACTCACGCAACAGCGTGCCGACCCCATCGTATCTCCAGGACAGGTCTCCGGCCACGTCCACGCCGTAGTCGGCTCCTCAGCCTTCTCCAGCTCCATGACAGCCAACAACGCCGCCTCCTCCGGCGACGCCACAACCTGCGACAAAGCAACCGACCATTCCAGCTACTGGTCCCCCTCCGCCTACCGCATCCGCGACGACGGCAAATTCGACCTGCTCCCCTTTCAAGGAATGGCCGCCTACTACACCAACTACTCCTGTCCCTACGACGCCGCCGCCCCAGGCTACTGCACCGGCGTGCGCAACGCCATCGCGCCCCCAAAAGGCCTCCGCATCATCGCCGGCGACCCCGACCGCCGCACAAACGACGAGTCAGACCTCCGCCAAGCCGCCATCCTGATCCAGGCCGGCCCCGGCGAAGCCTACGGCGTCCCGCCAACGCTCGACGGCCGCCGCATCGCAGGCCACGTGCGCTTCCCATCGTGCTGGGACGGCGAGAATCTCGACTCCGACGACCACTTCTCGCACATGTCGTATCCCGATCCGGAACTCCACGGCGACACGCAAGGCGGGATGTGCCCGTCCACGCACCCCGTCGCGATCATCAACATCGGCGCCGAGTTCGGGTTTGGTCTCGACGGGCTGACGGACGGGAGCAAGTTTGTGTTCTCGAACGGCGATACGACGGGTTTTGGCTTCCACGCGGACTTTTTTGCCGGCTGGAAAGACGAGGAGGCGCTGACGAATAGTTTCGCCAACTGCTTTGACAATGCCGATTGTCCTTGGCGTTCTTTCGGGAGCCCGACGGGCGAGGATCCGGATCCGACGAGTCTTGCGCCGGAGGCGAGCTTTGATTCCTTCGTTGAGGAGGAAGATATTGGACTTAACGGTCCGCTTGACAAGCTGCCTGGAGATAACGCTGTTTACAAAGTTTCCAGGATCATGCCCAGGAGGCAGTACTAGGACATTGGAGTCAGCGCGCTGGAAGCGCTTTCTGATTTTCGATTTATTGAAGAGAGATGGTCCTCTTCTCGTTTTCCTTTTTGACAAGACGTTTCCGACTTGAACGTTTTGACGACGATTCTTATCTTATTGATGACGTGGTTCATGTACATACTACGATCCAAGAGAAGCTCTCAAGCACAGACGAATTGTTCACGCTTCATACTCGTATCATCTCATATCACTAAATAGACATGGCGAACGTCGACACTCAGAACGCGATACTAGCAAGTCCTAGGGTTGTTGGATACACGCAGTACTATAGGCAACAAAACGCCTTGATCTTGCCGCAATGGCACGCTAAGCCGCACGAGCAATCTCGCTATTGAAAGACGGCCATCATCTGAGAGTTCACCCATTCAGTCAATCAGCATTCTTCCTCAACCGCCCAGTCCCACCACTCTTCCTCACTCTCCCTGCCCCATCTCCAACTTCCCATTCTCGCCTCAGCGGAGCCGAGCCCAAAGCTTTTACTCTCGTAAGTTACGAGGTCAGCCTTCCATGAAGAGTTTGACCCGCGTGGGAACATGTTATGCCATGCAATGCTCGTGGTAGTAGGACTGGCTGCTGCAGCGGTAGGAGCGGCAACGGCGATGTAATCATCCGATGGTTCGTTTGCAGATGGCTCCGACGAGGTGACGACAACAGTAGGAGCTGGTGCTCTGTGCTGCTTTTGCCGGTGCAGGATCGGGGACGACGGGAGGTACATCGTTGGAGCCGATGGAGCCCACTCTTCAGCCCGTTCGACGGCGGCTGGCGAGAACAGTAGCCAGTCTTCATCTTCCGCGGTGTCGACGTGGGCATGATCGTACTTCGCGGATGCATCGTTCACCTCGCCAAGGTTGAGCAGCTCCGGATCATCCGACTCAGTGTCAGGCTCGGACTCACTTGGATGAAGCAGCAGTGATATGGTCAAGTTGCCATCTCCATCAGCGGCAAGATCCCGATCAGCGAGTGTGTTTGACGACGAGATGGATGCATTTACTCCACTGCGAGCGAGATCGTAAGGCTCTTCAGTACAGTGTCCACACCAGCACTGCTTCGCATGGCCCAATTTCAGAAAGTCGACAATGTTGATGGAACTGGAATCGATACCCGCGTGCGATGTCTCCGTGCTCTGCGCGAGCGAAAGTGGTGAAGAAAAAAGTGCTTGCTCGCTGCAGTAATGAGCATCGGAATGGACATACTCGGCTTCAGTGATGCAGTCAACGGGCAGGACGGTAGCCATGTCGCTGAGTGGATACAACGGCGGTGTCGCGGGCGGAGTAACAGGCAGAGGGATCGGGAAAGGTACGCCGGTGGCCAAGGTAGCATATGCGGGTGTCATAATGTCGTGGTCAATGACTAACTCATTCAGGCCTACCATATCATGAGGCTCGCCTGAGACTATGATGGGGAGACCGATTCCTGAGTCTGCAAGATATTGCCGCTCTTCGTAGTCGGGGAGAGTGTCCAGAACATCTTGATCGTTTGAATAGCCGGTAAGACTATTCGCATGCACATAGGGTATCTCGGTCTCACGCCCGTCAAGCTCGTAGGGAGGCTTCTCATCATTATACTTTGGCAAACAACAACCAGCCGGGTTCTGAAGCTCCTGGGCCTCAATGGTCGTCTGCACAATCGTAGTTGGATAGGAAGTCGAATTGTTGGGAGCTGTGGTGCGGATCTGGCTGGTCTTGAGAACATCTTCAGGCTTGCTGGCTGTCGATTTGTCGAATGTGCCACCTTCTGGACTGAGCATTGTGGGCGTCTTCGATTTTTCGTTCTTGGAGCACGACTCGACCAATGTCGAACACTGGCTCTGCTCAGAACGACGATTCGGCAGCGGATTGGTATCGTTGATTTCGGCGAAGGCCGCCAAAATCGCTTGTGATATGCTGTGCTGTGATATTGGCGTCGCGGAAGAGGAACTAACACTATTGTCTGAACGGTGCAAGCGGCATGCCCCGGACGGCGGCAATTTCACCGTCACCCCTATGCCGCGCTCATTACCCAGTCCCTCTGACATTGGCCGACTTCGTGATGGGAAGAATCGTGATTGATCTCTCCCGTAGCCTATCCCGATGGGACGCCAGACCTGCAAATCCTTGCACGGTGTTCGCGTTGCTTCGGATGGCGCACTGGAAGCTTCGACAGGCTCAGGCAAAGAGGAAAGATCATGGAACGTGGGCAGGCTGTCCCTCCAGACGTCTCCAAGTGCCAGGCAAGGTATTCTTGGGCACCATCTTGGCAGTGTACGAAATGGTGTTGGCGTCCGCAGGGGTGGCGGCATGGTTGATGCGACGGCGAAGTGGGAAAATGCGGCGGGATCAAATTTGGAGAAATCTGGCAGTGGAAGCTCATGAGGCATGGAAGTAAAGCAGGCGGGTTGTGGCAGAGCAGTCACAAGATCCTGCGAAGTAGGAAACGGGCATGGCCTCGGTAACGGAGGGTAGTTGGCCTTTGTCAACGTTTCGTCCACCGATTGGCTGAGTTGCTGATCCAGTAGTTGAGCAGCCAGCTTGCGTCGGTTCCTTCGCATGTCACGGCGCTTCTTGGCCTCCTTGGTACCGCGGCTATTGCGAGTGCGTCGAGCACTGGTGGCAGGGAAGTCACGGAAGAGGGATGTTAGCTTCGTAGGTGGTGGTGTGGCGAGGACAGAGAATCGATTGCCTTACATCATAGTCAGAGACATGCTATAAGAACCTTAAGCCGACTAACTGGACGTGACCACTCACTGAAAGCCTGCGAAGGTTGGCAGATGCTTAAGTCGAGCATTTGATTCGGGGCGCCTGAGATAACGTGACCCGAACGTAGGTCGAAGCCTGGAGGACCAGCCTCAGAGTGTCGGGACTGTTGTTGTTGTTGTTGTTGTTGTTGTTGTTGCCGTCTTCTTAGGCTGTGCGGCGGTGTAAGGAGCTCATCTCGGTGTCGGAACATTGTGGCTGTTCGGGGTTTGTCTGCGTGAAATAGGTATAGCGATTGATGCGAGAGGAGCGTACGGAGGGGAGAGTTCAAAGTTTGGTCGTGAAGGCGTGGTCTCAGGAATGATGTTCAACAAAAAGAGTAATAACAGGTCAGATGAGGTGCAGGAAGTTATCAGGTGATATCTGGTTGGGAGAAGGTACGGTAGGAAAGATGATGGCGAAGAGGCAAGGACATTGATGGATGGAGGATTGGGGCAAGTGCTTCCTCGTACACTGTTTGGTGAATGCCGTGCGAGTACGTGTGGTTGTGCTTAGTTGTTGTATGGTACCTAGTTTGGCTCATTGATGGCAAACATAAGGGCATCGAGGCAATGAAAGAAGCAGATATACTCACGCACTGTTGAAGGTATCTTGCATGGTGTGGGTTAAACAATGGCGATAACATATGCCACCGCGTACTATTATTGATGTGTGGGGTCAGAATAAATATTCATGCCGGCGAGGCGAGGCGAGGGGTTCCAAGCCAGTCAAGAGCACGTGATGTCAGCAGCAGCAGCGTAAGTGATGTGTGTGGTGAGATTCCATTGATACGATGAGGCTTGGAGGCGTGTGCTTGGGTGTTTGGGTGTTTGGGTGTTTGGGTGCTTGGGTGCTTGGGTGCTTGGGTGTTTGGGTGTTTGGGTGCTTGGGTGCTTGGGTGCTCGGGTGCTTGGGTGCACAGGCGGCGGCGCAAGTCTTTTCCCCAGTCGGCAGTCGCGCGCAAACGCCGGCTGTCACCAAGCAAGCAAGCAAGCAAGCAAGCAAGCACTGGAAGAAGAAGTTACACCATCAGAATCATCGCCCACCATCACTTTCCTACACCAACACCGCTCCAGCAGACTCCAACTGTTAGCCGTTCCTTCGATCATCCAACCCAAAATTCTGCCCGACTGTATCCCTCTCCAAGCCATACACTCACTCCTGGAGTAATCCGTTTCGCCGCAAACACAAATTCCCTCCAGCATCATCACTAGAAAGTTCGATCATACCTCCGACCAGCCATTGATCGCAACGCACGCCGCCCCTCGACCTATCCACGACCTCGAGGAAATGACGCCGCACTCATCCGCACATGGCGCTGCTCACAAACCGCAAACCAATAAACGCTCGCAAGCCGCTCCCAGTCGCGTAGCCATTCCTCTGCCTCTGAGCAAACCTCGTCCATCAAAAACACAACCTCAGCCCACCATCGATCCAGCCGTTGATGCGCCGGCAAAGAAAGAGCTAGCTACGCAACTTGCGAAGGATCATCAGGCAGAACAGCCACCAACCGCACACGATGAGGCCAGACCCAAACAACCTACATCAAACACCCGCCCCGACACTGCTTCGAATGCCGACCTGAAGCCTGCTGCTTCGACCGCTGGCGGCGCTGTTCGGGAAGACATAACAATACTGCCTCATGTGAACGGAACTGCGTCCGAGGAGCCACATGGCGGCCCTGTCCGGCCTCTGTCGCCAACGACCGCTGTTTCTCGTCCGCAAACCAGACCTGGCGATGTACCGGCCCAACGTAAACCTTCAAATATCCGCACCGAGCTCCCTCCAGCTTTCGTGCCTTCCGCGGGACAGCATACACCGCAATCTTCGACTTATTCTCGCCAGCCCAACCAATTTCCCCAGGCTTACCAGCCGCAGGTCCATTCCTCACGTCCAAGCACTAGTGGCATTGTGTTTGGTGATGTAGACTCGTCCGATTCTTCTCCTGCGCCTCCTCAGTCTTCCGGGTCAGCATTTGCGCCGCCTCCACAGCAGATGCCGAGACCCTTCCAGCCGCCTCCATTCACTCCTGCCAACCACGCACATCACTTTTCCGAACCCCAAGCCTATCCAATCCTCCCTGGTGGTTATGCGCCTCAGCCATGGAACCCTCAGCGTGGATACTATCCCGCGCAGCAGCATCCACCATTCCTTCCGCAACCTCAACAGCAATATCGCTACCCTACGCAAGACGCATTCACGCCTGTAGAGATGTCGCAACCCAACATATCCTCCGCTCTCTCCCGCTCAGCTTCGCCGGGATCTGTGTACGCTGAGGCTTTGCGGACCGGGCAAGACTTGCGGTCGCCCACTGGAATGGAGAAGGCGGGTGGCACAAAAGTATTCCCTGAGCAAAGGCAACACTTCTCGAATCAACTTCCTTTCCGCCAACCACCGTTCGTCAGACAGCTACCTCCTCAGCAACAGTCTGTCCCGCCCCCAGAGTTCCGACTTGACATGGATAATGCTCAGATGCTACGCGATCATGTTCGTTCTCAGTTTTCCAAACCTGCTCTCACCGATTGTTATTTGCAGATCTCGCACGACTCGGATGCTAGCACACAAAGGCTTGACGCTCACAAGCTCATTTTGGCTCGCAGCCCGACCTTGCTAAGACTCATACAAAATTCGGGCGATGCTTACAAGCCGCAACTTGATGTCCACCTGCCAGGTAGATATCTGAGTCTGCATACCTTCAACGAATGTCTCAAGTACATCTACGGAGGACAACTGCCTCCTCTCGACCCACCTCATCGTCCATCGCCCTCTTTCACAGAGCCTGTGTCTGCTCAGGCGGATCGCATGGAACAGGCACTGCAACGTGTTGCCACGGGCGCCTGGCTGGAAATGCCAGCGATTGCCTGGCAAGGACTGAATGTGGCGACCAATACCATGACTTGGGACACTCTGCCTACTGCTCTTGAATTTGGCCTTGACGGCGGTATCTCGCCGAAGTGGACTCTCGACGATGGGAGTGAAGAGCGTGGCAGCGCTGCTTCGAGCGATGACTCTCACACATCCACGCCGACCTACGAGCCCTTCGCCACCCCGCTTCTTCAGAGTATCTTCCAGTTCGTTTCTAACAGTTTCCCACTGGACTTTTACCCTGACAACTCTGCACCTCAACTCAAGATCTGCCCTCGCCTGCCTCCGCTTCC
Source organism: Cladosporium cucumerinum (assembly GCA_023634325.1). Classification (NCBI taxonomy): domain Eukaryota; kingdom Fungi; phylum Ascomycota; class Dothideomycetes; order Cladosporiales; family Cladosporiaceae; genus Cladosporium; species Cladosporium cucumerinum. Next base: position 959,146 of record JALDQA010000001.1, read on the forward strand.
ACCAAAGCAGCCACAGCAGCACAAGAATAACGAGATCTCCCGCTCTGCCGACCCAAGGCTGAGCCAGATTCGCTTCGGTGAGCTGCCATCGGAGGGAGCCAATGCTCCAAGACCCTCCCCGATCACCACGACCATCTCTAGCTTGCTCTTCTCGCTACCGTTCGCGCTTCTCAAGTTCCTTCTCGAACACCCAGTTCTTGCTGAGCGCGTAGGCTTCGAGACAGTCGGAAGCATCATGCGCCAGACTATTCTTGAGAGAGAAAGCAGGAGACTACGATGCCTAAACGCGAAGCCGACTGCAGCAGGTGCGGGTCAAGGCGAGCCAGATGAGGTAGCCAACCTCTACTGGGAAGAGAGCGTCGAGGCTACCGGCCAGGGCCGTCTTGGCCTGAGATTGTGCCGCAGGCGAAAGGGCGTGCAGACTTCTGCTTCGTCTGAGGCCACAAGCAACGCGTAAAAAGCATGAAAAAGTGCCAACATTATTAATGATCATTTTCGACGTCGACTCATTTTGCGATTTCTTGGATTTTTATGTTTTCCGGCATAGCGAGCGAGTGCTGGACGGGAGGGAGCTACATTGACGTGGCTGGTTACTAAAAGTGCGTTCATTTTTTTATTATTATTCTCAATGGCGTTTGAGCGGACTGTGTTTCGATCTCGGACGACGAAGACTCGATCGAGTGTTCACGAGTCTGGCGGGGGCTCTGACAAAAAGTACGAATTGTAAGGCAAGTGTAGAATAGGCATGACAGTTGGATGATTCTTGGAAACCACTGTGGGGAATGGAAGATGGGTGGAGGTGGAGGTGGGAACAGCATCGGGTCCGTTCTTTTCGCTATGTCTCTGGTAACGTATAGCCTGCTTGGATCTGTCGAGATAGATGGGTGTGAGAGGGTGGTGGCGGGAGGTTGTTGTTGTTGTTGTTGTTGTTGTTGCAAGTGTATGTAGTATTTATACCTATTGATGAATTGTGTAGCTTGTGTAGGGATTACAAGGCTTCTTTGAACGGCATATCGATTTTCCACAGTAAGCTACGGCAAATCGCAATTCCTCAATCCTCAACCCGCATCAGTCAAAGATGCGTTTCTTGTTATGGCGCTCGAGAGATTCAATACGATTGTAGCTTGGAATTCTTGCCACACAGTACTTACGCTCAAGTCTGTGCACGACTCAAGCACTAGCTATAGCTTTATCGGCATCCCTCTATACTGTTGTCATAGTTTGTATGCGTTTGTGGAAATATGCTACCCGTTGAGATACTGTTCACGTCGCCCCTGTATTTCAAAATCTGGTATGCCGGTACTATCTGCGTCATATAGTTGGATTTACCTTTTACAGTCCGTACACAAACTTCAGCGCAATTGCTTTTAAGCGAATGGTGCAAGGTGTAAAGACACGCTTATGTAAGGCATGCTAAACCCCGACTGATCTCCACGCTTCTCCGATTTCGATTCCGCATTCACACCGAGCCTAAGAAAGAAAGCTGTTTTATTGCGCGGAGATATATATTACCAGGTTCCCCCAACCAGCAAATCTTTTGTCAGCAAACCCCTCTCGCGTCCATACACCATGACATGCTCTGCGTCCCTGATAATCCTTTCAGAACAGTGCGGAGACGGTTGCTTACCAAAGATCTAGCGTTATGCATACCGACCAAGCATCTGCCGCAGGCCGAGCTACAAATCACTAGCAGCCCGCACCGGCTAATCGGCACGCAATAGTTGTTTGTTGGCGAGCCGATGGCGTTTACTGCTAAATTAGACAGATACCGAGAGTGGTTATGGGGCCCGCATCCCACGCGCGCCCTCACCCTTTCTTCCAACTGCTCCTTAATCACTGCCCACCGTCAATCGAAAAGCGTATCGGCTTCTGGAATCGGCACTGCGGTTCCATGCGCCCCGGTCGTCTTGTCTTATCTCCATCTTGTGTCGGTCCGTGTGTTCGGTTTCTGTCTAGACTCTCTTCCTTGCTTAGCTTTTTTCTCCCCTTTCAGTTCGGTGTAGCTATTTCCTTTTTGAGGCTGGCCCTGGAGAAGTATTGCAAGGGACGCCCGACCCTGTTCACTGCAGTGTGGATCTGCTTCGTGCTACTGGAAGAACCTAGGATACAGATACACGCTTGGCTTTGAAGCTCGAGAAATCGAATTTGGGTGGCGATCCGGCGAAAGTCAACTGAACTGAAAAGCTTACCTGGCCAATCTACAAACACCATCACATCATGTCGGACTCTTCGTTTGAGGATGCCGAGAAGGGAATTCGTCCTAGCAAGGATACCGGATCTCCTCATCTCACACAGCAGCAAGAGGATCTCTTAGAAGCGTCGGAACCACCATTTACAGAGCACGATCACGATGATGAAGAGCACAACGCCGCTGAACTACGGAAAGTCGCGACTGGAACGTCTATGCAACGCGTGCCTTCTAGCAAACCTTCCGTCAACAATATTCGCAGTGTTCCTAATGGTGGAACAAAGGCTTGGCTGCAGGTGCTGGCGAGTTTCTTCTTATTCTTCAATTCTTGGGGGATTGTGAATACTTTCGGTATGCTCCCAAAACGAGCCTTAGGAAGCAATACTAGTCTTGCTAATATTCTTTGCCAGGAACATATCAAGCATACTATGAAACTGGTATCTTGGCTGACTCCTCGCCCTCGGATATTTCGTGGATAGGCAGCATCCAGGCATTCCTGCTCATGTTTATCGGCGCTATCACCGGCTCCATCTACGATGCTGGATACGTACACTCGCTTATGCTCGTGGGCTCGTTCCTTGTGGTTTTCGGTCAGATGATGCTCTCGCTGGCCACTAGCTACTACCAAGTTGTGCTCGCTCAAGCTATCTGCATCGGCATTGGATGCGGCTGTCTCTTCGTGCCCGGTGTTGCTATTCTGTCGACATACTTCTCCACCAAGATTGCCACGGCCATGGGTCTTGCAGCCTCTGGATCTTCCTTAGGTGGCGTTATCTACCCTATCGTCTTCCACCGCCTGCAACCCACAATCGGCTTCCCCTGGGCTACTCGCGTCATTGGATTCATCGCCCTGTTCGGTCTCGGCATCTCCAACTTGACCCTTCGCGTGCGCACAATTCCTGACTCCCGCCGCAAATTCCTGGATCTCCCTGCCTTCAAAGAGCCCCCCTACGCATTCTTCGTCCTCGGAAGCTTTTTTGGCTTCATGGGTCTTTACGTCGTATTCTTCTACGTGCAAACCTACGCCATCCAAGAAAACATCACAAACGAGAACATGGCGTTCTACCTCCTGTCGGTCTTGAACGCTGGCTCGGTCTTCGGCCGCATCATCCCGAATTTCATCGCAGACCGCACTGGACCTCTCAATATGATCATCCCCTGCGCCCTAATATCCGGCGTGCTGGCGCTCTGCTTGATTGCGGCGCATAGCATCGCACCTGTGATCGGCATCTGTGCGTTGTACGGTTTCTTCTCCGGCAGCTTCGTCTCATTGCCACCGACCATTTTGGTTCATTTGACAGCTAACCGTGCTATGATCGGCACGCGCATGGGAATGTGCTTTACAGGTATGTTTGCTGTGCTATCATCTATGACTTGTGTGGATCGTCTTGCCTAACGTCGTACGACAGTTGTCTCCATCGGCTTGCTGATCGGTACACCGATTTCTGGCCAGATCCTGAATGCGACTGGATTCACGCAGACTTGGGTCTTCGGAGGTGTGCTTGTCATCATTGGCGCTCTTATCATCACAGCGGCGAGAGTGACAAAGGGTGGCTGGGGATTGATGGTCAAGGTTTAGAAGGACATGAGCGCTAGTCCGGCCTAACGCCTTTCCACAGTGATATTTGGGGATGCGCGCATAGCGAGCATACACAGAGCGTTGACGGCCAATCAGAAATCGGAGATGCGCTTTAAGAAATAATTGATGACTGTAGGGAATGAATGTTGCTCGTTACATACACAAAAATTGCTTTTAATCTCATGCCTCCTTTGGATCGTCACAAAAGCCAGCGTAAACTAGTCACGATGATGATATATGGCATGCACCATAGCAAGGACCAACGTCTCATCATCTACAATAACTCCCGGCTCTTTCTATAAAACGTCCCGATGTATGGTGCTGACACCCCAGAAAACCCGCCGAGAAAGAACTCCATGATGAAAATTGAAATCCGTGATCTCGTATAAAATAGCCGCATACCATGCGCCTGAAAAAAAAGTAAATGGAAGGAATCAGGCCTTCTTAGGCGCTTCACAAGGAGGGTGGAGCAGGAATGACAGAATCCAGGGGGAGCCCACCAGCTGTAGGCTTGAGACGAAAGACAACTGAGACTCGACCTCGAAGAGTACGGGCGACTACATCTTCGATTCGCCCGAATCATCCAATGGCTCGAATGTCCCGAAATTGACAAACAGGTCAAGATCCATTGAATTGGGGGAGTTTTCCCACGGGACGGGACCGCCGAGCTCCGCAGAGGGAACTGGCGGTGATTGCTGTACGGGCTCATCGGTGTAACCTTCCATTGAAACACTCGGCGGGCGCTGGCGGCCTTCTCCATCCAGATCACCATGCGCTTGTTGTGGCAATCCCTCCATTTGATCCTGGTCGTATCGTTGTTGACTTATCAAGCTCGGCTGGAAACCAAAATTAGGATTCAGGCGATTGGAATTTCGAGCTGCGACAACATTGCGGCTGACGAAAGGGTTGCCAGGGTCGGTTGGGATCTCCTGAGGAGTGGCCTGCCTGATAATTGGGGGGGCTGGCTGCATCGAGGTAGTTGCAGGAGTCGCAGAGTGTGGCGGCTCCTGCTGATTGTCGCTGAACTCCTTGCTTTGTTGCAACACATCGCACACATAAGCACGCAGATCCCCAATACCAAGTCCAGATTTTATGAGACGAGAGCATGGCATACTGGCACAGTCGGGCGAACCATTGCGAGTCGTCGAAGCTGTGCACCGTTGTAGCCCGAACTCAGCCATAGTGGCGAAGCGAAACGCGACATCGCGATCCCACGTCAATTGTTTCCATGCTTTCTCGCGCCATCCCAAGGCACGGCATTGGTCTTCAAGCTCTTTGTTGAGCTCCCTGATGTTGTCTTCGCCCAGAAGCGCTTTCAGCCTGCGGCTCTGGCTTTTCTCGGGAATGCCCTTGCGGAAACAACGCTTATGAGCATCGCCGATCAGTTCTTCCTGTGTGTTGAATAGCTCGCTCGTCAACGCCGAAGCGAACATCCTCCTTCTTGGGACAGTATCCGGGGGGCAATGACATGGCGCAGGATCCGGGTTGTTTTGACCAAGTTCGTTGAGACCTGCCGATGGAGCATGGCGGTAGGAAGGATACATCTTCGGATCCAAGCATTGAGATTTCACATGGCCACTCATCGATGGGAATCTCGTGAAACCCTCTTCACAGACTGGACACACCCACTTCTTCTTCGTCGGCACTGGAGGCGGAGATGTGTTAGAGGAAAGCTGAACAGTATCGTTGCGACTGGAAGCACTGGTCGATGGTCCACCATACGGCTGAGAGGCCGGTGTAGGTGGATTGGTAGAGTCCAAGGGAGTGCTATTGCCAGTGACATTGTAAGGTGAAGGCGAATCCTGGCAGGAACTAAGGGCGGAAGGAATGCCATTGGTGTTCCGATATGGGGTGCGAAGATGGGCTTCTGGGTTGCCGGAGAGGCTCGAGGGTGCTGCAGCCATCTGCGTATTCGTGGGCAATGACCCGGGTTCGTGAGAAGAGGTCCATGACGGGCCATTGTTCTCGAATGCGCAGCTCCAGGTGTCCATGACTTCGAACCAGTGCGATCGGTCGTTGATTGAATGGCCTAGCAAATGGACAGAGGCGGCTATAACGCACTCTCTGTATTGTCGTGGTACCTTGTGCAGCAGAAGCACATAAGGAAGTACAGCGGCCGGAACTGAAAGCGGTCCAGCCTCAGCACTCACGTGATGAGGGAATGGGGACCAAGACATCTTGCCGCTCGATGGAGGATGTGCGAAGTAGGGCTGATCCAAGAAATGAAAGAGCGCGCCAGCGACCGTGCATGTATAGGTGTATATAAAGAGTGGAAAGGGGTGATGAGCAGTGTAGGCAGCAATGGGGCGACTCCTGTCCAGCGGAAAGAATATAGTGCTAACAAGGTGAGGGAGAGAATGGAGAAGCAAATGAGGGTATGTGCGCATGCGTATGTGCGTATGTGAGTGTATGTATGTATGTGTGGAAGAGAAAAGGGCGAAAGGAACGTGAGAGCGGAAAAAAAGGGAGGGCAGCCTTATACTTCACCAACAACGACACCAGCAACTAACTGGTATACACTGTGGTGTGCAGACAGGCGGGGAACTGCAGGCGTTTCTGCAGGCGCGACTTGCGACTTGCTGGTGCAGACAAGATCGCCGTTCCCCAATCCAATGCCCCGGCTCCAAGCCAGGCCGTGCCATAACGCTTTGATCTTTCCATAAGCCAAGAGAGAGAAACTTACACGGGGCAAATGCAGCCGTAGTCCCGATGGTACATGCAATTCGTCCACAATCAGTCGCGTACCAGCCTTGATCAAGATCGCATTGGGACTGCCTCGAAAGTCGTTCCATTGCTACAGAATATGTATTCGTTCTGTGTGCGGCCAAACCCCTACACCCCAGGGCCACTGGAAACAGAGAAATACTTAGCTACCTTCCGCACGCCCCCTGCGCCTGCACCGTTACTCAGCCGCCATCCCGGGAGGATGCGATTACGCACGTGCGCATTACAGCAGTTGTGGCACAACGCGTGTGTCGGGACCTGTCTTTCGGGTTCATGGTCGCCCGTTGGATGGGTAATGACAGCGCTACTCTACTTGATTTCCATCACCACGTCGGGTTCTGTGGAGGGAAGCTTGAACATTGACGTTGATCTCATCATTGCCTTGAAACCTGAAGTGAAGTGATCTCTAGGTCGAACAAATAGCTTCAACCGCGCGAAACGGTCCCAGCCCGCCCCCATAAACTATAATCTCAGTCCGAACGGTGTGCCGCTGCGGGAGCAGTTGTTATTGACGACCAACTGCGCGCGCGAATGCAGCTGCAGAAAGACACATGCAGGCGCATCTCTACGATCAAGTTTTAGTCACCGCGAGTACTTGTATATAATCTTAGTCGTTGGAAAGATGTAGCCAGCTCACCGCAACTTGATTCTCGGCCATCGACTCATCATATCGTGTTTACCAGCAAGCTGAGCAAACCAGACCAAGAGACCATGCCATTCTTCACCAACTCGACACAGCAGCACAGCGGCGTGAATGCCATCGGCCCCAAGCTGCCAGCGATCTGGAACATGTCGAACATGCCGAACCCTAGCCAAACGGCTCCCAACCCAGTGGTCAACCCCGATACGAGTGTCGCTTGGTGGCCCACAGCAAGCGCCATTCTTGGTGCGCTCGGCGCCATCGCTGCGCTTAGTCTCACAATCCATCAGATCCGACTGGCTAGGAAGAAACTGCGTGCCGAGCGACTTGCAGATGCGTAAGCCCGAGCTTCGGATACACGATGGTCAGTGATTCGATGGTCCACTGGATCGCTACTTTGACGCCACTGACGGCGTGTGGCTGAATTAGATCTAGCACGACGCGTAGGATGATCTCGCGGATGGCAAAGACAGCGGCTGGAATGCTGCTACGAATTCCAGATTCCAGAAGTGTGGGGAACAACAAGCGCAGGAATCCAAGAAACAGACAGTATGTAGACAGGAGGACGAAGATAAATCGGCGACAGATAGAGGCAGTGTAGGTAGTTCGTTACCACGAATTCCAATGCAATACTATGTCTGAGTACATATGTGCATGATGTGGTGTTACACATACGTCGAGTCTCGACTGCCCTCACTGTTGACACCTAAAATTACACCAATGATCAATCACACTCACTCCGCACAAGGCGACAGAGCGACTACACATTATTCGATCACCCAACAGCAGATTTTCCATCGGAGTGCGAACCGACCTCAAGCCATCAAGCCATGCCTCATCCAAAACGTCTAGCCCGGGCGCGCTGACCCTGAAGTCACTCACATGGTGTCAAAACAAACAGCAAAGCCATGTCTCAGTCTGCGGCGTCTCGCGCTGTCTATAAAGAAATCGTGCACGCCGCAATCGATAGCGTCTTCAGGCGGCTCCACAAGGCTCATCTGGCCGCGCAGGCGGGCATCTCCCGGACTTACCACCTCGGACCCCGGACCATCTCGATTCGCGACAGGTGAGAAGTACAGCAGTTCGTGTTGACTCATTCGCCCAAGCCGTGCTGCAGCGAACGGCAGGGTTCTGGACAGGGCATGAACGGGGAGCCCGCCGGAGAGGCACAGAGCAGATGGCGTCGTCCTGAAACGCGGGCGGCGGCAGCGGGCTTCCACACTAGAGCCTACTAAGAGCTGTCCAGAGTGACCGATCCCACCGACTCGGACCAAGAGGTGAGGCTAATGCAGGTACCCGAAGTTTAAAGACTGTCGCGCTGAGAGTTTCTGAGAGGGTGTCGCCTCCAAACCTCGCCATCGCTTGGGCGGAACGATTGACCCGGACGATGGCGTCGCTCCTCCCTCTGTTCTACCGACAACAGCACACAAGCCGGCCGGGGAATGAAGCCGGGGCGTGCCGGAGCTTTACGGAACGACCATTGCAGCCGGCACTGCTCCTAGCCCCCAGCAGCCATTCCGCCTACCATCTACCAATGATACGCTGCACGGCGTCATAGGGCGTACGTCCTGTTTCGCTCGTGCGGACGTCCTACGGAACGCCAACAGACATGCACCGAACACACAGGTGTGCGCTCATTTGTACCTCGCATGCGCACCCCGGCAAAGATTAGACCAGCAGAGGTACAGTAGATCGCCAGGCCGAAGTCTTCGACCGGGCCGCCTGCAGCCTTGATGTCCTGTGTGCATACTACAGCCTCTATGCCTGCTGGCGGGCAACTTACGCGGTTCAGATGGCACGCAACATGTCAGAGCAGTTGCCATATGTTCTGGAATCAACAGGGCCACGCTTGGGTTTGGAAGTGACGTGCCTAGTGCAGATCCCGCCGTTCCGATCTGTCATGTAAACTCTCGCCAGACTACTGTCCGTGGCGCGAACCTATTTTGATCCTCCGCTACTAGTGACCCGCCGAGTCAACTCCATGTAAGCGCTGCCTGCGACTTTGACGAGACACGCCAGTTCTTCAATAGCATGTTCATATGCAGTGCAGGTTTGCTCGCCACAGCTGAGAACTCACTGAAAGCAGATGGCTCAGGGGTAGGATCATGTATGTGCATGCAAGATGGATGCCGCTTGGCAGTCGTCATTCGTCAGACCAGCCCCTTCCTCACCGGTGCGGCGTGCTTTGACCGCCAGGCGATATCCTAGCTAACGGCTTGATCCAGCCCAAAGGTCAACGACGCTGCAGCCACGCTACGGACAAACACGCGGTCCAGTCTACCCGCCAACGCTGTCGCTTTGTCAGTTCAGCACCGCTGCCGTCGAGGGCGGCGCCGGCTCTGGCTGCAAGCCCGTCAGTTCATTTCGGTACAAGAACAAAACCTGTAGATGATCGACGCGAGACCAACGGAGGCCTACATCCTGGTTGCTTGCCGTCGCATGCGGTACGGCTAGCCTGTCACCTTCGAGAGGTCAATCGAGCGCTCCCCAAACAAGACATAGAATGAAAGCTATTTACCCTGCGCGGTGCACATGTCTTCGGAATTCTTGAACGGTGCGTTCCACAGGTGCTCGAGTCGATGGCCTTGGGTCTTCGGTCGCCCCTCGGTTTGAATTGAGGTTTGCGAAATGTGAGGTGCAAAAGCATATTTACAGTCAAGTAACCCTAACATGCGAGGCCGCCTGTCGCCGTCGCACTTATATTGTTGTTGCGGTTTTCAGGATCCCGTGTACAGACCGCACCCCGAAGACGTATCAGCATGGTCACGATCTGGCTCCGAGCGCCAGGGCCTGCCTAGTCAACGCGACGCTCAATCCAGTATACAGGATTGTTTTAGAACATCGTGCGCCCAAGATGGGTGGGTGCCACCAGGTGCAACGATTGGCACCACAGCCATGGCTAGTGGACCGCGCGTGCTACTGCTACTGTGCTGCCGCTGCCTGCACTACACTGCACTGCACTGCACTGCATGCATAACAGTGGGCCATGTATCACAAGATAGAGCATCTGCAGAGTTATAGAGCTTGCTAGCCCACCTGGTTTGATAGGATGTGTTTTTTCCCTCTTGCAAAATGATGTCCCCCTCCCGGTGCTGATACTCTGCATAGGTGCACGGTGCCCGCGCCCGCCCAAGGGCCGTGCGAAAATCCTCGTCTCTCCAAATTTCCCCATCCGTGTGCCCTCCCAGAAATGGGACTCGGGAGGGACTGCGCAGGTTCTAGTTGTTGTGCTTCCGCCGTCCGGGCCTCGTTGGTGACAACGCTTAAGGGATCAACGGCACCGTCGACTCTGCAACAATGACATTCACTCTTTATCATTCATATCCTGGCTGCACCCACGCGCATACAGCGTTGTCACTTTTTCTCCTTGTCCCCACTCTTCTCTTACAGGTGGTGGTGGAGCAGCTGTTCTCATCCGCCTACACCACGCTCTTTCGGTTCGGGGATCTCATGTTGCAACCCAAATCCAGCAGCACAGCCAGCGTCCTCATAATAAATATCGAATTTTCCTTTGATCACGCACACTCCAAAGTGCAACAACGCCATTGCCGTGGACAACGAAACATACTTATTTGACCGGAGACACAGCTCAATCATGGATTCAGCCGACCACTCACATGAGTCGCACCGATCATTTCAGTACACCGATGCCCAGGACCACCACTGCTTTTCGGGCCCCACAGGCTATTACAACAATGCGAAAACTGGTGATGCGAACAGCCGAAGAACCATGCTGTCTGGTGAATCTACCAGATCAAGCAGTCCGTCGCGAACTTCCTTCGCCTCGGCCTCAACTATGGCCAACACTGCTTCGACCTCAAGGACATCCATGGGTTCGTCGTCATCCGCACATCCGACGGCCTCCGGTGACACCAGACAGGAGACAGATGTGGCTGCAGCGTCAATACAATCAGACGCTGCTACTGCGAAGACTGCCATGTACTGTGTCTGTTGTTGGGAACCAAAACAGGAGCTGGCTAAACACTACCCCAGATGTCCATACATCAAAGGCGATTGGGCGTTCTGGGCCTGTCCATACACTTTCGACAGTTTACACGACAGAGAAGCTTTTATTAACCATATCAAAAGCTTCAAGCCTGACGAAAAGCGAATTGCGGGCAAAACAGAATATGTGACCGCTCGGGACTGGGCGATTCAATTCTCCGAAGATGCGAAGAAACGGCAGCTAGTGAACACAGTTTTCGCCTATTTCAATGCCAATCCCGGATTGATCGAAGAGTGGAAAGCTCTCAACAAGGGCGAGCTGGTCCCGAATCTCAACAATGTCGCCGATGTTGGCATTATATTGACAAATTCCTCGATACTTCGCCGCCGTTCTCCTCTAGGCCCAGCTCAATCTGTGAAAGAGGTCTCCATTGACCAGCTTCTACAAGTATTTGAGGCTGGCACTAAAGCCGGTGCAAACACCCAGACACAATCAGAGGTCTCTTCGAGAAAGCGACAACGGATCAACACCCCGGTCTTGTACACTGCGCTGGAAATTGTCAACAAAGATGTCCGGGTTTCAATCGGAGATGCTCACTTCGATAGCGCTGAACTTGCGGAACGCCAGCAACAACAGCTAGACGGGCAGAGCCAAGAGCGTTTCCTTTGTTTCGGTGGTGTCGTGCATTCACCGTCTGGTACGGAAGCTCTGGCACCGACTAAAACCCCGCCCACGGCTCACACACCCAGCACGTCTGAAAATCAGACCCAAGGGGCAGGCATTGTCCCAAACAACGTCTCGAGCAATCCTGCCAGAGTCCAGTACGGACTGCAGAATGATCTCATGAATCACGGCGGATTCGAGTTACCACCGCCAGTTCCACAGACACTGCAGCCGACACAGAGCGCGAACGTACTCGCTGGTGCGAACCATCCCCCCAGCGCCTCTGCTGACGACTACCTTGACGACGACTTGGATCCAGCCTTCTGGGCGGAGTTGTTGAACGACCCAGACTTCTCGATCTGAGCCTTCTCCCCAGTATCTGCCCACCCGAGGCCCAATGCTACACGTATCTACAGCACAGCATGCATACATATTCCGCACATTACGCCACCCAAAAGCACGGTACCCATTGGCGCTTTACGCACACCACCCCTACGCATTCCTCTTGTTGTTCTCTGAGCTCCCACACATTCAGTCCGGCAGGCTACGAAACAGACGACTTCTCATTCTTTTGCATGGAACACGACAGCCTCAATGTACGACTTTCCCTTGTCCTTTCCTTCTCTCCAGATCAGGTTGTCACGAAGGCATACTCGAACCACGATTCCCATGTATCAAGACTTTTTGATTTTTTCCTCCATCTCCTTCATGCACCGCTGTTCTACATAGTCCGAGATTGTTGCATATGCTGTATGGACACATATTTTTCTTTTCCCGAAGACACATTGTCGTCTCCCGTGTTCCAAGATTGTGACTTTAAGATACCAGCTTTCTGTACAATTAATGCTCTTGTCAAGACCTCGATTGAAAAGCAATCTCGAGTCGCCTCATGTCATCCGAATCTACAACGGAGAAGAATCAATGCCATCCTCCTTGATCTGCCCACAGCCCTCAGCAGCAACACTGTACCGACCCCAGCCAGGCTCACCCTTGGAAATGGTGAAAGCCAACGGACACTCGTTCTCCTCCTCGTTGATGTGCAGCACACACGCCCAGTCCTCCTCAAACTGCATGGCAACGCACTGCTCGTCATCCTGGCAGGCTTGGCAGCAGGAAGAGGCGTCCTTCATCGGCTCGCCCTCGCGTATGTCCTTGTGTGTCATCTTGTCGTAATTCTCGCGGTAGTTGACAAACTCGACGTTGCTGATCAGGTTCTTCGGTGCGCACTTGGCGGTCAGCGTGACGGCAGCGGAGGCAGTGGCCGTGAAGACGGTCGAAGTGCAGGAGGTTGCCAGGGTCTTGGTGCCGGTGATAGACTCGTACTCGGTAGAGGTGTAGTATGAGGTGGGGACGCTATCGTAGGAGGTGACAGTCAGGGTACCAGCGGGGGCGTATTCGATAGCCCAGCTAACGGGCGGGACCACTGTGCTCGTGCCGGTCTCGGTTGTCGTGCCACTGAGGTACAGCTGCTCATACTGAGTAGATGTAGAACAGTATGGTGCGAGAACGGAGGAGTAAGCGCCAGTGTAGACCGTGCTGGTCGACTCGGCCGAGCTGAAATGTGATTGTTAGACACCATAGCTTCGCGGCCTAGAAGGCGGTACGAGACTTACTTAGTGATGGTCTCCGAGCAGGTGTACGTGTACACATCACGGGTAGTCACAGTAGAGGTCACTGTGGTATTGGTCACCGAGACGACACTTGTGCTGGGGTCGTTGCCCGCAGCGGACGCAGTGATAGTGGCGTCGTAAGAGCTGAGCGTTCTGGTCCAAGTCTCGGGATCCTCGGTGACGGTCTTATAGTCTGAGACGGTGGTGGCAGCAGACCAGGTGTCCGTGGAAGTGACTGTGGCATGCTCCTTGGGGCAAGAGGCAGTGGCAGCAAGAGCTACACCAGCGCAGAGCGCGAAAGTGGTCAGGATAGAGGCCATTTTGAGCAGTGATAGTGTTGATGATGATAGTAGATTGCTCTTGGAGACTTACTCGGGAGGGCGAGAGCCATGATTTATACATGCACCGCCATGACAATTCACGACTGCTTTCTACATAGGCAAGCGTACCGTTATCCGGACTTGTAATCCACATAGACGATGCAACGTGCCCTCCGAGACTCAACAACTCAGCGCTACCTCTTAGGGTCGACAAGTTGCGAGCTGCTATGCTCTAGTCATTGCCTCGATGGATGAGATACGAAGGGCCATACCAGTAGTGCGTCTTCTAACCTAGACCAGTCGTCATCGACCCACACTGAGTCGGATTATAGGATCATCTGTGAAGAATTCTCGAGGTTCGTGCAGGAAACTATAGGAAGGATTCCCACGCCGTCTAAAAAGCTCGGGTCGGTGGTCAAGTCCGCAACGCTGAAGTGTAGTCAGTAGCCAGGCTAAACAGTTCCACAAAGCCAAGATAGGCTAGCTTGCGTACATGATGTCAAATATAGATACAAGATCCATGTTCGCAGGATGTCTCAATCTTTACTACCGCACAAGACCCCGGTCACTGTATTCAGCTTTCGTATTCCGCCTTGGATCAATGGTGCATCAGACCATTTCTCGCTCGAACCGAGCGTGTATTCCAGGCTATGGATGTTGTATTTGACTTATCTCAAAGGCCAACTATAAGTCGGGTCCTTCACGTGTTCTGTCCTCGCTTCTGGTGAGAACTTGGCCCGCTGCTTTGGTCCCAGCTTGCGCTCAAGATCCGTGCAACATCCAGAACCGGCCAACATGAGCACAAAGATATACTTTTCTCTCATGTCAACAGCGTATAACTTCCGCAGTCCAACGCATTCGGAGTTCTCTGGTTGAAGTCTACCAAATTCTTCATATCATCTCGATTTGGTGTCGGAAGAACCTAGCCGACGATCTTAAAATAGCATGCAGCGCTAAAGGCCGATAAATGTCCCACGTCAACGCTCAACCTGGCTCCCTACTCCAAGTTCATTTTCTCGCTTATGCGAACTTCTGTGGAGATTTGTTGTTGATACAGAGCTTCAAGTCTTCGCAGAATGTGTCCACTATCATCTCTCGTTCCATTAGCAATATGCTTTCTCGGTGCCACATCTGCCAGCAGTGTCGCCTCTTCACAGGTCACCAAACTTTCCGTGGCGACATGGGAATCTACCATTGGAACGGAACTGGAGCGCATTAACTCACTCGTCAAGTTCATCAGCAGTCATCAATCTGCATATGTGTATTGTATGTACACGTGACGGTATATCACTATACCCAAGCCACTGATTGGAAATATAAGTCTACACGCTGTACAGCGCACACTGCAAGCTGACCAATACGCTGTATAATGAGGCCGCTGCAGCGCTGGAAGACGATGCCCTGCAGACTAGATTTGTGAGTATTGATTGTCCTGACTCAGGTCTATTCTGTTCCGACATATCGGTGAACGCATACCCCACCCTCCGACACTATCACGGCGGTGACGGGCAGTTTGACGAAATTGTGGGCAGCAAGAATATCGCAGAGCTCGTGAGCATTGTACCTGCCCTTGATATTGGTGCTAATCTTCTGTACATTAGGAAAATATCGGAACTGACAGCAGGGAGAGTAACGTTGAAGAAGCCTCCGTTGCCCACCAAATCCGTCGCAACTCCGGTAGTGCCTGAACGAACAGGCGACGTATCACCAGAACATATTTACCTCACGGACGATGGCCTGAGTGCTCTTTTCAAGCTCAAACTGCCCGATCTTGGAGCCGACGCTCCCGTCTTTCTCAACTTTACCATCTCTGCCAATCGACACCATCTCCTCCTAAACAACGAACTTTTCGCACTTTTGGTGCCAACCCCTTCTGTACCCGCCCGCTTGCGAGCACAGCAAATGGTCTCCAATTCAAAACTGCAAGCTACTGGCAGCGAAATCTCCCTTCATGAGTGGCTCGCAGGGCAAGTGACGGAGGAGACCCTCGCGCTCGACTACGAGTTCACCATGAACAATCGAGATGACCCAAGCATCCGCTATTACAACTACCACCCAGTGCTACATCTGAGCATCATCGGAGTTCGCTATCTCCAAGATGGCAGCGTTGTCGAGACTCAACCTCAAGCTCTCCTAGATGGAACGCGAGGGCAACAGAAGATCGTCGAAGTCCAGATGCAGCAGCACAAGTCGAGTCCGTTGACATTGGCCCTTCCACCAAAGGTCGATCCGATCATACATGCCAAGCCGACAGAATACCGCTTGGCTTTCAGCACCAGCCTAGACGATCACGAGATCGAACTTGGAACCATCTCAAGCAGATCACTCACTGTGCGAAAGTCCGGTAAGGAGTCGCCAAATACTGGCGCTCACTTCTGCCTCTATTCGCACGGAGCCTTTGGCTTCCCATGCAGGGGTCCGGCGAAGTTTGCCTTCGCGCAATGTACAAGTGTTTAGCCAGCATATCAAGCACTGCTCGTACTTGTAGCATATATGCGACGCACTTGAAATCTGCCCGTAGCTTTCTAACAACCATCAGACGCAGTGTAAACTCGCAGATCAGGCTATACGCGAGTGTATAAAAGGTACTAAATGATCTCCTAGACCTCTCCGTATAGTCTTGAGAACGACTGAATTATAGACTAGGACGGTCGCACTAGCCTTCAGATGACCTACCATCCAAATGGGAACCACTAGAAGAACAATCACAATGACAGTACACGATTGACGTTGAGCCTGAGGATCCAATCAGTCATACATTTGCTACCACTCACGCACAGATTACGAGAGAATCTTCCATGCAGTCTCAAATCTCTCGGGCATGGGCTAAATACGAGACATCGGATCCGCCTCAACATGTCCCTACTTGTTCGCGCAGAATCCCCCGCCGAACTGTGGGTTGACCACGCAGCCGCCGCAGCCCGAAGGGCACCCCGAGGCGGGGCCACAGTAATAAGAAGAACAGGAGGCACGCTTGCCGAGGATGGGCTCCGCATCACGGACAGCTTTCTGTGTTTTCGTCAGTTGTCTGCGAGGGACTGGGTGTGCTGCGTTGCGTGACAATGGATACCTCGACGTTGGCGGCGGCCTGTTTGGCAGGCAAGGCGATTGGACCTGCTATTGCGACGGCTGCGAACAGCATTGCGGTGAGAGCGGTGAGCTGCATGGTGGTGATGGTCTGTTTGTGGTTGGATCGGGTGTAGAAGGTCTGCTTGGCCAGTTCTTTGGGCGTTGTACTGGGCTGTGGGTCGAGATTGATCGTTGAGATAGTGAGACGAACTGATCCTTTTATGTTAATGCCATTGTGCTGTTCCATCGTAGCGTGCCTGATTCATCAGGCTGAATCGCAACTATTGCAGCGGGTAATTTGTTGCATCGCTGCAGTCTTCTATTGATTGTTGTTGGTGGCGTTGACGAAGGATTTTATAAAGAGGAGGTTACGCATATGAATCCTTTGAGCCTCGTACTCGGCTCTAGTTTGATCGAATCGTGATCCGGGGCTCTGCTATAGGCTCTACCTAAGAGGATTCATACATGTAGGATTTCTTAGCTCAATGGCGAGTACAGGGGAATTGGGACCGAAGTTCCGGAGCCCTTACAGTTTCCCCTCTCTCGGGGCGATGCTTTCGCCAGGTTAATAGCGCATGTGTTGAAATGATGGAGATACATATTCTGACCAGGTTGTGATTACTGCAACAAAATGATGAAGAAACAAAGTGGGGTGCAAAGGAGACGCTCTGGAGGCTCAGGGCCAAGACTCGCCTGGTAGGATCACCGTAGCTACCCTTCGGTAGTCTTAGTGGAGCAGTCTATGCCAATTTGTCTGGTTATAGGCTAGCGCGCTGCTGGATTGTAAACGCGCCCCTTCGAGCCTCTCCGTTCTGTATAGAGTAGTGTAGGCGAGGCTTAACTTTGTCGACATGCATGATGTTAAGCGATCGCTGTGTCTGGAACCAAAGACCCGCTCATAGAATTGTCCTAAACCTTGTGCTACTGATCGTTCCGTTATCATCCATGAGGATAATATCTCTAGAGTAGACAAGGTGAAAGGCTACATCACGGACCAGGAGTTGACTTTGAAGCGAACTAGTGAGAGAAGGGGAAAGTAGAAGTTGTGGAGAGGACTTCCCATGGAGGATGCAACAGCCATCATGACACGTAACTGCAGATATGTTGCTGCCTGGGACCTTGTTGATGATGGCTCCTCTCGAACGGACATACCCGGCCAGATGTTTTCTAAAATCCTCGCAGCAGACACTAAGCTTTGCCACAGGACTCTAACCGCCAAACACTATGGCTAAAGGCTCCTCATCTAACAACATGTCTACTATCGAATTGAGATTAGCCTCTTCACAAGACCAACACATCATCGACCTATCAGCGCGTCAGCGGGACGAGATCCTACTCACGGACCCAGATCTGGGTCCCTTCACAGCTGACATCCCCATCTTCATAATCTTGGTCAAAGGAGGCGAAGCCATCGTTTGCGGCGGCCTGCGTCTTGTCGACGAAGAGGCCGATGCATCCGCCGCAGAGATCAAGCGGATATATGTTGTCCCAAAGGCTCGTGGGCAAGCGAACGGCATCTCAGAGTTCCTGCTAAAGCAACTGGAGCTCCACGCTGCGGCGTTGGGGCGGAAGAAGCTTCGGCTGCAGACTAGCAGGAACACGTTCGCGGCGACCAGATTTTATAAGAGGCATGGCTATGGGGTTGTTCCTAACTACGACGAGTACATCAATTGCTCATCCACCATCAGCTATGAGAAGACGGGATCGAACGTGGGCGGGGAAGAAGTCGAATGCCGTACATGAAGGACTTGCAGCTGTGGGACAACAGATGCACTGCTCAGCACCAAAAACGCATGAAACTAATGCAGCTAGCCTATCAGTGCCAATCTTGTGATGAGGTATGTATGTATCATTCTTTTACTGAACGCTACCATTCCTTTGCTGGCGAGTCTTGCCAAACATTTCCTTACCGTACCCATCCCTGGCCTCATTGATCGTAATTCTCTCCACAGCCTTGACCAGATCGTAACTCACTTCCTCGTTAACCACACTATCCTGTTCGTAAGCCTTGTGCTCGCGCACAAAGTGGCGCAGCCACTTCGCCGCAGTCCACAGAGTACCATTAGCCCTGCCGCGGATGAGAGCAAGGTACTGCGCAAGCTCGCACCTCGTCTCGACGTCCACGTTCAAGCTATCGAGGTACATTTCCACGAGAGGAATGAGACCGGGGAAGCTGCCATCGTCTTTGCCGTTGATGATTTCGTCCACGGACATCAGCTCGTACTCGTCTTCGACAGGGCCAACGGGTGTGCTTGGGCGGGAGGGCGTAGGAGTGTTGATGCGAGAAGAGGGTGCCGAAGATCCGTTCATCCTGTTGCTGCGACGTGGATGGGGATCCTTGCGGAAGTAGAATTTGTCGTTCAGCACAGCGTCACGCTTGTGCGCGGTTTCCATGTTTTCGGTTGTGCGGGGGATGGGAAGGTAGAAGTTCAAGTTGAATGTTAGGATGGCGCGGGTGATCAGGACAACGAAGACAGAGAAAGCTGCGTTTTCGAAATCGGTGATCTGAATCTCCATGGGTCGCACTTCGACGCGCCAACCGATGTCACTGCCGACTGGAGGAGGCTTGAAGCGCATGTGCTGCCAGTTGGTGGACTGTAAGTTTTCGAAGTGGTCGGCTTTGTCGAGATCAAGTTCTTCCAGGTCCTCAGCAAAGACGACGATGGGATCGCGAATGAACAAATGTGCGAAATGAGTGGCGAGTCGCTCGTCCATGCCGCCTTCGATCAATCGTGCTTTGTGCTCTTCGTCAACAACGAGATCAGGGTCCAGGTATTCTGGCCTGAGGCGAGCGTCCTGTGAGATGTACGTGCTATTGCTAGCATATCTCGACTTGGGAATCCGCCAGCGATCATTCTTGAGGGGCTTCTCGCCAAGCTCCTCCGGCGTTCGGTCA
This sequence comes from Cladosporium cucumerinum, assembly GCA_023634325.1. NCBI lineage: Eukaryota > Fungi > Ascomycota > Dothideomycetes > Cladosporiales > Cladosporiaceae > Cladosporium > Cladosporium cucumerinum. Next base: position 978,781 of record JALDQA010000001.1, read on the forward strand.
TCCACAGCGCCACTGATCTGATTCCACCTGACATCGGTATCCGCAAGGAAACCCTTGTAGATGGGAGTGGCGGCCGTCAAAGCTAGAAGAATTGGTCCAAGAGGAGATAGCTGGTCGTACATTGTCCGTCCTTCCGCTATGTTCTTGGCCTGGAATGTGATTTGAAGACAACATGAGCCCATGCCGAAAGCCATCGCGTCCATATAGATAGAGTCGTCCTTTGCGGCACCGTTGCGGACATCCTCATCCTCGGGCCAGTTGTGGAGATCGTAGTCAACTGTGGGGTCCTTGAAAGGCCTCGGTGTCTTTTCATCGTGGAAGACAGGCACATTCAGTTCAACCTTGCGGCCCCTTCTAGCACGGATGTTGGCCGCGAGCGTAGGGAAGCGAATGTGTGGGTTAGCGATCTCGTCAGGCAGGAACTGTGAGCGTAGCTTAGGTCCTGAAGGAGGGTAGTAAGGCGTGATAGACTTGCGATCTCCCAGACGAGGGAAAGTCGTCAAGGTGATAGGGAACTCGTTTGCCTCCATGTGCTCCTTCGCGATCTGTCGCCTATAAATTTGTCAGCGCGGGATCGAGGGACAATGTCCAAAATATACACACCTCCAGCGCATATCGCCTTCAACAGACAGAAGATCCTTGAAGCCGATTCCCCAAGGAGCACCAGGGGTAGCCTCAAGCATGAAGCGGCCGAACTCGGGGTGGAACACAGGTGCAGTTTTGTCTCCTCTGCATCCCAGTCAGTAAATGCAGCCCAAGATTCCAGCAAGTGATCCTACTTTGACTCTCCTACAGCCAGATCTGGCACACCTCCGCCCTGCTTGAGGAGTTCCGCATCGCTGGCAAGAGCCGCGAGAATATCCGCCTGCCTCAGCGAAAGCTTGACTTCCTTCTTCTGATCGTCGAAGTTCACGACGAGGTACTCGATCTGGCCCATGCGTCAATATTATCCAACCCGCAATCCTGCGTCTTTCCATACCTCGTCTCCCCAGAGCAGAGCATTGCGCTCCTTGCCTTTTGTGTTGCGCCAGATAGCCAAGAGTTGCTGTTATCCGCGTCAGAGTCCACCCATATTGCTTGTATTCCTCGAGTCTTGTATACCTCAATGCCCCATTTACGAACATGGCTGGCCTTCTCTTTGGCTTCCGGCCAGTCAAGCGGCGTTCCGATAGCTCTGTAATAGCGAATCCGTCAATCCCGTGTTCTCGTACTAGCCAACGCTTCGCGCGCGCAATTGTGGGACTCGGCGTACAGCAAACCCATGATCGCGACCGATTACCGAGAGTGTGTTGTTCGTTCAACAATAACACTCCTTCGCCCTAATAGGCTTGGTGTGCAAGGCGTCGCTTGTCGCGGATGTTATATCTCAGCTCTTATCACACAATCAATCGCACTGCATTGTAGTCCTCGGCTCGGTCTGGCTGGTGTCGCGCGGTTGGTCGGAAGCTTCACGGGCGGAAGGTTTGGAGGGCGGCGGTGGTGGAGAGGTTGGCAATTGCTTCTTCACATGCACACATTGCCATGTGGATATCAGATGGGATTAATTCTCACGAAACCCGTAACAAACACAAGCACGCAATCGCACTATGCAGCGGCGCATCCTGGTCTGGCCGCGGGACTTCAGGGCGGGCGCTGTGAAAAAAAGTGGATTACAAACCATGATGCAAAGACAAATCGTCCAAGCCGAAACGGGCACTTTGGTGCCGTCCAGGCCCCAGGTGCTGTGGCCGACTTCACTTCATCTTCGCCTCATTATTCATCAGACGACGATATTCGATTACTACTTATCAGCCTTGTAGAAAGGCTGACAACAGCTTCTGACATCACGCAACATGATACTCATACGTCAGCCAATATGCGCATGTCCGTATTCGTGTGGACCCCTCTTTCGCAGCATCGCTTGTGTGCTACATGAGATAAGACCACCGCTGTCGATAACACGAAAATCCACGCCAGGCATGCACGCTTGAGGCCAAACGTCACAGTTCACAGCAGGGGTTCAATACGACAAGGGTGATGCTATAGTTCATGCTGGTGAGGATGCTTCCAGCAAGATCAACCACTGCCCTGGGACCATAGTCTACCTCACTGCTGGTATGTTGGCTCTCGATATCATTGGCTATAGCAGGCACGTCTCCCTTTCCGGGCAATCGGTAAACTACACATCACGCCTCAGTTTCAGAATCATACTCGGGTCTGTCATGGATGTACTCGGTACCGGCAGATGTGTGATAGCGGCTGAGTTAAGCACGCTGTTGTTTGCTATACGCGTACCTCTGGAACAAGTCTCCAAGTCGCGCATAGATATCTATCTATCAGTGTTACATGAACGCTTAGAATTCCATAAGCAAACATTTGTCATGAACCACAGTGCTAGTACGCTGGTATTCACGTGCATTTACTTCTCTAGAATAAGTTCGCTGAAATCTTCAAACCCACAGAACACACACATGCTACATCCTCAACAATATATTGATCTGCACACGAGCCAGCACTAACAAACACACCCAAAAAGCGTCCTCCCGCATCTCCACCTCATCGGCACATATACTTATACACACATTCAATTAAATCCTTCAAGGGAACCCTTCCGAGCAAATTCCTAGCCCTGCACAGCCAACCTGTCACGCGGCGCCCTCCCACCTCGTCTCGTCATCACACACACACACACACAACCGCGACTCGCATACGCGCGCGCGCGGACACGCACGCACACATCCTGACACAAACCACCTCATCAGTCGATGGCGGGAAAGGAAGGCAGCGACAAGGTAGTAGTACAGATCGGTCGGTCATGCTCGAACGAAGGGTCGAAGCCCCCGGGCGCTTCCCCGACCGCTCATAACACAGCATGCACGCTGCGCATCAGAAAAAAAAAGGGAAGTCGCAGCAATCGATACGCCATCCGGGAGGTAAAGGCCTTGGGTGCGACATTGGGCAAGCACGTATGCGGCCGCTCTGGCGAGAGGGCCAGAAAGTGGAAAGCCCTTATCACGCAACCTATAGAAGAGTGGTGATGCGATGCGTGCGCGGCGTTACTCTATGCAGGATAGATTGTTCATTCTCTTCGTGCAGGGTCTTGCATTCTCTTCCCCTTCTAAGCCACACAGCTGGGGAAGCGAAAAAAAAAGAAGGTCTGGATAAGCGACAGGCTGAAATTGAATTAATAGTCGTTCGTACCGAGAGAAAGTCGTAAGTTGTCCCTGCAGGCTCGACGACGTTGAGGAGGGATCGGCAAACGGGGGCGTTTTTTTCTTCCTAACCAGGTTTGCTTGCGTCATTCTGGCCTCTCATTCTCTCCCGGGACTTTGGGCACCAGCTGTAGATCATACAAGGGTGTATATTCGTCCTCCTGCTTGAATAGGGAGCGGGCGGTCGCATATAGAAACCGGAGTCATGTATTGTGGGCGGTGACAGTTTGGTGAGACGCGGATGCTGTGATTCGCGAAAAGCCAAATTCCGGAACTGGAAGGTCGATCACTGGAGAGATGGTAGTGGATGCAATGACTGTGGCACTTGAGGATGATCGCGGGGTCTGTGAAAAGAGTATTCAAAAGAGTATCAAAACTTCCGATGTATTCGCTGAAAGCTGCCCTGAAAGGCGCTGGTGGTATCATGTCATATCCCCGTCCCGACTCCTATGCTACGGCTGACAAGCCGCGTAACAACAGCGGCTTGGCAATCGGTGACAGGTGCCTGTTAGCACAATGCTTGATGTTGCCCCGTATGCCAATGCCTGATAATAGAAAGTAAATGTATGGGTTTTCCTTCTTTCCATGTACAAATGCAGTGAATTGAAAAGGTCAGAAAAGAAAAGTATAAGTGGTGCCCAGATTTCGAGCGTCTAATAACGCCGGATGCTTGATTTTGTCGTGAAAGTGTCGTCGAGAAAGTGGTCATAAGGGGACCTCTCGTATGCTGGTCGATATCGCAAAAAGTTTGGGCGGCGTCTAGTAAAGCTGGGTATCTCGAACGATTCAAATCAAATAGAAGCACTAAAATGCTTCATGGGTAGCAGCCCAGCTGCTGAAATGGGAGAGTTGGCCGGAAGCTAGGCTGCTCTAGGACATGTTTTCCTTAGGGCGAAGATTGGAGTTGTTGACTGCGGCATTCTTGCTGGCGTTGTTTTGCTTGCGAGTCAATTTGGCATAGTGCAGGCCACATGCGTTGCAGAGCGTACGAGCTCCGTCAGGTCCACGTCGCCACTCAGGTGTTTCGGCACGGTTGCAGCTGTGGCAGCGGCCAGGAGGTGCAGCGCGTCCCCTTCGCTTTTTCGGATCAGAGCCAGCAAATCCGGCTTTCATATCATCCTCGTGAGGGCCGCCCGACATGATAGGTTCGGCATACGCTTTTTGCTGCTGACGTTGCGCTGCGGCTTGTTGGTCGTAAGCCAGCTGCTGTGCAACAATCACCTCACGGATCTTGGACAAGGAATCCAATTGCAGACGGGACTTGGCCATCATATCTTCAACCTCGACGAGGCCAGGTAGCGTAGATGGCGTGGGTCCAGAGCGTACAGTCTGGTGAAGACGGTCTCCGTAGCGACGAGCAAAGTCGGACATGATACTACTGGCTTGAGCGATCTGTTTCTGAGTTAGCTTGGTGTCTACATTACATTAAACATGATTGATATAATCTTACGTCATTGAGAGCACCCTCAAGGTCGTACATGTCGAGTTGTCGTTTGACAGAGTCACCATATGGTCGCTCTTCGCCACCGTACCTTGTGTTCTCAGCTTTCCAAGAGGTCGGAGGTGCATTGGGTGCAGCATTTGTCAAGGAAGGCTGGTATAGGGGACCGACAGCCGAACTTGATGGTGGCGCTGGCTGGGCATAACGTGGTGGGTAGGGTTGATATCCGTATGGGACAGCAGGTGGACCCATCGAGCCAGATGTGTGTTGAGGTGGTTGCTCACGACCAGGTGATTGCCGTCCTGTAGTGGGAGGATATTGGCTGCCGTGCTGGGCAGGCCTGTGAGGTGGAGGTGATCGCGGTGCCGGAGCGTGCATTGGAGGTCGGGAATCTGCGTAAGGATGTCTCGGGGCCTCAACAGGTGGGTACGAGTGGTGGTGGGGTGTGTCCTGGCGATATTGAGAATATTGTGATGGAGCCGGAGCGTGGTGTTCGGGCGCATGCTGAGGTGGTTCCATGCGGTGCGAGCGTGGCGACGGCGAAGAGGCGAGCGCAGGCCTTGATGGCGGAAGCTGCGCAGACGACGCTGTTTGTGAAGGCAAGGATGAGTGATATGCCGGTTGGTTGTCGACGCCTAGAGCCTCGGATATGGAGGGCAAAGATTGCCTGACGGTCTGCTTGATTGCTTCCTTCTCGTCGCCGCTAGTGCGGCGTGACTCAGGCGGCGTGCGCATACTGGATGGTGTCGATGTTGTGGTGCTGGGGTGGTATTGTGTCGATGGAGCGGGGTGGCTATATGGCGGTGGTGGACCAGAAGGATATTGATGCGCAGGACTAGCAGTTGGCAGAGGCGGTGGCAGAATCTGAGGAGCAGCAGGCATTCGATCTTGGTACCCGTCTTCGTCTCTGCGGACTTTGTCGTGGTCCAAGTAGCTGACCGGTGGCAATTGTGGCCTATGACGAGTCAGTATATTGAGTCCCACGGTTCGAGATGGCATGACCGGGACATGTTCATCACGGCCGACCAAGGTGAGACATACCTTCTGCTTGAGGGGTCCATGGTGAGTAGTCAATTGAAAAGTGTTTACGATCGAGTGCACGAGCGACGAGAGTCGCGAGGCAGGATGGAGGGCCAAATTGAATGGAGGCGAAGGGTCGATGATGCGGTACAAGTGTCGGTGGTTGGATCGACCGTCTGTGGAGCCTGAGGAGCGTGTAGACAGCGCTGCCAACAATGATCTCGAGGAAGATGTGACAAAATCGTGGGACCACAGTAGTGTGTTGTTGGAGTTGAGATGGGTGTGGCGCACAAGGTCGAAGGCGGAAAAGTCGTCAAGATGAGACTGTGTGCCGGGGAGGGAACGGGACCTGCACAAAGACAGAGGAATCGACGGAGGGATCTCAGACACAGACCCTAGGGCTGCAAATGTCTCGCGTTAAAGGCGTAGGGCGGCAGCTAAAGGGATATGGGCAAGCGGCGGCGGCGGCGGCGTCGTCGTCGTCGTCGTTGTGTGGTGGACAGGTGGGAGAGAGGACCGATATGATAGGAGTCGCGCGATAATGGAAGAGCCTGGCGGGACCATGGGACGCTACTGGGTGGCGGCGCACGAGAGGGTTGCAGATGGAAGACGATCTGTGCGGCGTCGTGGAGAAGAAACGGCAGCGGGAGGAGGACGGGTGGAGGGTCCGAGAGTGCACTGATGAGGACAATGACCAAGGCGAGAAAAACGAGGTTTTGGGGGGGGGGCACTTGCACTTGCACTTGCACGCACTACTTGCGCTCTACCGTAGCGAGACTAGCTGGGAAGGAGCAGAGACGCAGGAAACACGCGCCTGCAGCAAATGGGAGCTGCAGCATGCAATCTTCGATCGGCGGGTAGGGAGCAACCGGGGCTTGCCGGACGGCGATTTGCTTTGATCATGGCCCAGTACTACTACTACTGTACCAAGAGGGGAGAGTGAGAGTGAGTGTGTGTGTGTGTGTGTGTGTGTGTGAGAGAGAGAGAGAGAGAGTATGTGTCTGTGTCTGTGTGAAAAAGAGAGGCAATCTCCATCTCAGCACTGTCTGTCTGTCCTGTTTACTACCATGCCAGCATTATTGTGTCGGCGGGTGCTGCGCCCCAATTCCACCTTCCCACACCGCAAGCAGCTCACTCATACTGCCCCCGAGTCATCGTCATGGAGTGCAAGGTACCCTACAGTATGTGCGTGTGCGTGGAGCACGCCTACGCAGTGCAATCTCAGCACCCGCGCCCGATCGCAACAGACCGATCTCGATGGCCCGATGGCACCTCTCGGCTCTGCTCCCGCGACACCATGAGCGGCCCGTGCAGAGAGCATGACACGGCGATGAGATACCCGTAGTCCCTGCATTATTCTACCATCCTTGCCGTTCCACCGATGTCGTCTCGTCACCACCATCCATACAGTATGCAGGAGCTCAAAGCGTGCTAGCGCTTCGTTTCTCGACTGCCAGTCCTGCCCTGCCCTGTCTTACCCTGTCGGAGAACTCCAGCCAGCGCTCGTCGCTCCACAGCCCTGGCACTTGGACAACAGTGGATGTCCGTCGATCTCAGGTCAACATGCAAGCGCAGACGATCACGCCGAGTCTAGCGCGAGATATGATCGTCGCCTCCGCTGCCAGTCTCGCTACAGTCGAAGTTTGCTATAACCATAGTCACGATAAGGAGTTTGTTTATCGCTATATTAAGATTATCGCTATATCAAAGAGGCCTCGGATTTACCTGTAGCACAAAAAGAAAGACAAGATCTTATTAGTAATTACTAGGTTAGGTATCGCCTTATACGTAAAGAACTACTACAAGAGCGCGCTTTTGAGCATAGGGTAAGCCTATAGGTATTACTTCTTTCTCGCTGCTTATAAAGGCGTGATCTACTGGTTAAGGTGCTTATACTGCTTGCTTAGAACCTTACTGACTATTACTTAGCGAGTAGATTTATTAAAGGACTCCTTAACTTAGTACTCGTAAAGCTCCCTTTATGAGAGCAAAGGTAGCTCTATATACTACTTATATAGAGTAACCTTCTTATCTATAGTAAAGTCAACCCTCTTTATAGCTAGTATCTCAAGATATAATAATAATAATAATAATCTTAACAAATAGAGCAGAATAACAATATTAGTAAGAAGCGCGATTTATAGTCATTTTGGTGTGAAGACCAGTGGGGATTGCTAAGGGCATCGCTATATCAAACTTCGACTGTAGCATGTATGCAGACAGCCCTTTTAGTCCACGAATAATGCCCAAGCACCACCAAGGCGCGCCGTCAAGCTCGAGGCACCTTCTCGAACGCAGTAGCATAAGCGCCGCGTCTATGACAGAGGCCACTCTGCATCGCAGGCAGTCAGCCACAGGGTCCACCGCACATCCTCCGTGTCCGTCTTGGCGGCCGTTAATCCAATCGTCAAGGACATGATCACATCCAGCGGTAGCCATAGGCGGAAGGCTGCCGTCGTCGTAAGCGAGATGTGTCTCGCCAAACACAGAATGATCGCCGAGAGACGACAACGGGCACCCTACTAGGGCTGTCGAGGAACAATCATTCGCAATGATCAGAAGCAGCTGAAGGTTCATGTTGTGGCGCGGTGCGTTGCGCTTTAGTGTCGTGCCGCTCACGTAGGCGTAGGTTGGGCGTTCGTGTGGACGGTTCCTTGTCATACGGGAGGCCTGAATCTATCTACCTTGCCTTAGCTGGCTGCAGCTTCAGGTCGGTCGTTCGGTCCGACACGTTTCACCCTAGTACCCTGCTGCTGCCCAGCCACACACGCTGGCGCCGCCGATGATCTCGATAGGCGGCCTCTGCCCCCGCAGATCCACCATGCGTCTATAATCGCGAAAGGCGCATCCTGGGGGCGCATCTCCACGTGCGGCGTTTGCTATAATCACGGCACCTCCCTTTCCCGCCTGTCAGGCCGGAGTTGGTTTGACGGACGACGCACAGCAGTCTCGCTGACAGCCCTCTGATCCGTGGGTGACCAACGCGAGATTGTGCCAGCAGTGTGTGCTGTAGCCTGTAGCCTGTAGCCTGTAGCCTGTAGCCTGTAGCCTGTAGCCTGTAGCCTGTAGCCTGTAGCCTGTAGCCTGTAGCCTGTAGCCTGTAGCCTGTAGCCTGTAGCCTGTAGCCTGTAGCCTGTAGCCTGTCCGCAGCGTCGACGACTCGTGTCACCGCCTTGCCCTCTCCTGCCTTTCTATACCTGCTGCGCCAGCGCAACCCAGTCGCGTCAGACCATGCTGGAAGTGCACAAGCTGCCACCACCACCACCACCACCACCACCACTCCTCCTCCTCCTCCTCAGGGTCTCGTCTGCCACGCACCGGGCGTGCATTAAGACGCGGCGAATTCTTCACCATCCGCAGCTGCCATTCGTTGGTGAAAGCATTGCACTCAGTCCGTGCATCGGATAATGCACGACAGGAACATAACCGTGGCCGACCGCCGGACTTATATCTGGCTCGTCACACACAGCCAACTGTCAATTCAACGGCATGAAGATCTTCCTAGCCAGCAGCCGAGGCAACCTTGTGAGTCGTAGAGCAAAGCAAGCAAGCAAGCAAGCATCTCGGTTTGCTGTCCGCCTCCTAAGCGGATGCGATGTTGCGCCTACGCGGCTGACTCGATAGGTTCTAGATCTTGACAAACCTGCAGCAGTCTCGATCAGATTCAGGTGTGGCAAGCCAGATGCAACGAAAAATCGTTCGTTACAGATCTCGCAGGTGACATTGCATCAACCCATCGCATCTCGTAGGAGCGGTCAGGCCCCCACCCCTTTATAGCGATACCTTCGCCAATCGTGAGCCCTGTTTGTGTCAACAAGCGCACGATGCCCGTGAGATGCCCACACGATCTCCGTTAATCTTGCAAAATCAGTGCCACGGAGGGAACTCCTTGACGATACGATGGGTGATCAAAGCTCCAGCCAGCATCCGCCTCCACCATAACGGTCGCTACCTGACGCAGCTCTTCGCACAGCACACCGAGGCGTTCCTGTTTTGCTTCGATCGCGAGCACCCTGTCGCCCAATCTTACAAGGGCGTGTGAATCGGGGTCCTCCTGCCACACGCATTGCTTCTGTTGTGGGCCGTGCCCGCTCGAGCTACGGCTGCTGCTAATTCCTTGCTTGCATCGGCATCTCTGGTCGAGAGATCGTACTGGGCCTTGGCGATGCATCGATCTTAGCTACCCGCGGCTCAAACTGTCCGAATCTTGCATGGGTTCACGATCTGTGGCTTCGGTGAACAACTTGCCACCCGATGTGGATAATGCCAACACTGGTTACAACGCCGCACGCGAGATTGTTGCTCCAACGCCGTACATAAAGCACATGAGCATATTAATGCTATGTCTCTGCTGCGCCTGAGCTATCTTCTTCGGCCTCTCCGGATCGCTTGTTGGGTGGGTCGCTCCCACTGGTTATCATGCTCTCGTTGGATTTCCATCACGTGCCGCGCACCAGTAGCGTCAAGTATAGCATCGGTCATCTCGGCAAATATTCTGGACCAAGTCTACGGCCATCGTGAGCCGCGCGCTTCTATGGTCTCGATCCCTGCACGATCAGAGGCGATACAGTAGCAGTAAAGCAATCTCCTAGATCCCACCTGACAACCGCCACACACACACCGCTTGTGTGCGTTTACCTCCCTTCGTGAAGACGGCGCCACTGTCACAACGGCCGTCGTTGTCGAGACCCTGACGCAACGTCTCGGAGCCTAAACCACAGCAGGGAACTAAGGATCTCGCTTGCAGGATGTGAGTCGCTGCCAGTCAGAAGCACGACGACTATCAACGGCCAGGACGTCCGTACCGGAAATCTGCCCGAGCAGCTATTGCCCCTTTGGCGCTCTCTCCGCGAATTACGGTAGGTGTCTTACGCCGCGCAGCGAGGTATTTGGCGAACTGCACAGTAGGCGAGGAATATGCGGTTCCGGTCACATTATTCGTCTCGGCGTTTGGAGTGGGTGATGGATTGGTGATGCACTGGTGCGGAAAATTGACAGCGGACAAACTCACCTCCGACTCATTTACCAGTATGACGGCACTTTGATTCAAGTGCGTATTCGTTACGAACTGTGTGGCCCGGGGTCGTCAGGGTCTGTTCACATGCAAGGAAAGCGATCTTGGATGGCAGGCTTATCGGGCCTTTGATTGAACATTGTAGAGCTGAGCTGTCGCTAGATCACGCAGCGGTACACCCTCGGTGCAATAGACTCTCCGAATAGGAATAGCATTATGTTTTGGCCAAGCCCATGCGTGCCACTCCTTTGTAGACCAGCCAGGTGCACAAATTGTGAATCGAGCTCGCAAATGCTCGAGCTCTGGGCTGTCGAAAATGCCACTCTGCCGTTCCAGTCGAGCCAAAGCGATACATGAGCTTCCCGAGATGCAGCTCCAGATGTGGTGTCTGCATAGTTCGGTGATGTTTTCAAGTGTGAGAACGGGGAGACTCTCAGTAGGAGGTGCTGACCTCCACTTCATGACATGAGCATGCCAGCCAAGAGATATCTGTTGCCCCTGGCTCGCTATGAGACTCTCCCATTCACCATATTGAACCCACGCCTCACTTGATGGTCCTCACTAGCGGTCTCAAGTCTGAACCCTCCAAGTACTCCTCTCCCTCTCCTCCAGCACCCTGGCCCCATCCTTCTCCGACCTCGCCCACGATCCTGGCTGGCTTTCCTGCGACAATACTTCCAGGTGGTATTATCATCGATGGAGGCACCACAGTCCCAGGCAGAAGCTTGCAGGATTCTCGAATGACACAAAAGTTGGACAGCACGCAATCCGGGCCGATGTGTACATTTGAGGAAATGGAGAGGCAGGCAACATGCGTGCCGGGGCCGATGAAGACGTTGTCGCCGATTTTGAGCGGGTAGAAGGTCATCTGGCCTCTGCTCATGCGCATGGGAGGGCGGATGGTGCAGTTTGTGCTGACGATGGTGCCTCTGTGATTGTTTAGCAGGGGAAGAGGGGGGATCTTTTCGTGGTTATGCTCCATACCGGCCGATTGTGATGGCGGTCGCCGCGGCCGCCTTCTCGCCGCCCTCACCTCCATCTGCGGACCGTTCGATCTTGCGCTGTAGATCCGCTCGCATTGTGACGCCTGCCATGATCACAGTGCGGCCACCGAGCATGATGTTGGGTTTCCCTTCGATATGAGCTTTGCGTGAAATCTTGTTGCCGGTGTCCTGGTAGCCATGTCAGTGACAGTAAATTTCTCGCCGCCCGTAACCATCTACATGAGGCTGATGATACAGCGAATACTATCAAGCATCGCAGTACACCCGTAACCTCTTCCATTGGAATGACCTACTGTTTCGATATACTCGGCTTTGACCGAGCGCCTGTTGGCTGGTCGTGACATGACTGCCAAGCGCGACCTGCGTTGAGCAGAATTGCTTGTTTACGAGCGTATACGACGAGATGTTGTGAAGACCTGGCCCTGCATCAGAGCGCTGAAGAGATCGGCTGATGAAAGTGTTGTCGATTGTTATCTTATCTTCATGGAGTGGCTCAGTAGGTAGGTAAGCGAAGTCAACAAGGGTGGTTTGGTGGTTTCGGGCCATCCCGTTGGCTTGGTTGACCTCACGCTTCACTTGGGATTCCAATGGTACCCGTGGACATTCTCTCATCAGTGTATACAGTCGCTCTATCTAGTGTTGCGATCTGTTTCCTTGTATACATGTATTGCGATACTTGCAAAATATAGGAACATGTTTTGAGACTCGAGTACGACGCACTGCCCTCGCGTCCTCTTCCTTCACCACCACCACTAGCGATGAGCGAGAAGCAGCCTCTGCTGGCATATGACGACCGCCACGATAATGACATAGTCTATGAATACGGCCACAGGTCGGCCGCGCGAAGCAATGGCAACGGCAAATCAGAAAGATGTGCACCTTGCACCCACCAGGCAACACAGATAACTGGCGCCACCTGGATGTCACATTTGCCATCTTCCTCTCTCATGTCCGCCGTTACGATCCCTGGCACTCACGACAGCGCTGCTTACACATATTCATGGCCTTTCATCGCAACCCAAACAATGGACATCACGTCCCAGCTCAATGCAGGCATCCGCTACTTTGACCTCCGATGTGGCCTGCGAGCGAACATCCTAGAAATGGTCCACGGCCAAGCCATCCTAAACCTGCGCCTCGAACAAGTCCTCGCAGACATGTACGCCTGGCTCGCAGCCCACCCCAGCGAAGCCCTCATCGCCCAAATAAAGCGCGACCGCAAAGACGAGTCCTCCACCCTGAACTTCACTCAAGCCGTCACTCAAGTCCTCGCCACCACCCCAGACCACTGGCGCACAGCAAACACCACCCCCTTCCTCGGCGAACTTCGCGGCCGCATCCAACTCTTCCGCCGCTTCGAGAGCTCCCCCGCCCACCCCCTCGGCGCCTACGGCATCGATGTCTCGCACTGGCCCGACAACCCCAGCCGGCCCTTCACCATCCACACGCCGCAAAACGTGCACCTGACCGTGCAAGACCACTACTCCTTCCCAGACGCCCTCGGCCTGCCGTCGCTGATCGCGCGCAAGGGCGGCGACGTCGCTGAGCTGCTGGACCTCGCCGCGACGACGCACGACCGCAGCGACCCCTATAGCGCCAGCCAGTGGTTCATCAACTTCACCAGCGCCTTCGAGTTCAACCTCTACTACCAGATCACGCCGCGCGAGATTGCGGCTGGGGCCTACTGGGCGTTTCGCTGGGAGGAGGGGATGAATGTGCGGCTGCGCGCGTACCTGGATGCTCACACGGATGACCGCAGTGCAGGCGGACAGTCGACGGTGCGGCGGTTCGGGATCGTGGCCATGGACTTTCCAGAAGCAGGCGCGAAAGACCTGGTGATGAGTGTAGTGCTCACGAATTTCGAGCAGCGCGAGGCGAAGAAGTGGCGGTGGCGATGGCGATGGCGGTGGATGCTGTGGCTTGTGATCGCGCTGTTGGTATGCTTGTTGCTCTGCATTTTTGTGTGGAATTCATCATGTCTGAGATGCGGCTACGGCGAGCGATTCTTGCGTTGCGTACTTGTAGGTAGTGGCTTTGGCGCTGAAATTGCTGCAGAGCGATGAGAGAATTGCCGGGCATCTTCAGTCGATCTAGATCCTTTTTACAGCTACTCGAAACATGGTGTGCAATGTAGGTATGCTGGAAGCGGACGTTGGACTTGTATATACTACTACTTCCTACTGTGTGACACAGCTCTGTAGTCCAACATGAATGCTTGAGAAAATGTACAAGTAGAACAGACACGCAAAGTCACGTAGCTACACAAAACAGACAAGACAGAAGCACCACGAAAGATAAAAATCAGACATAGAACCAAGGAATAATTTCATTGTGCTCTTTCTACAATCGTTTCTCCAAAATTTCACCAAGAGTAAGAGTTTTTTGATATAAGATAGTTGAGGCAAAACGTAATCGGCCGTGCCGCCCAAGAATTTGGCAGTCTTCCCTCCGTAAAAGCCTCGCTTCGCACACGCGAAGGGCTTCTTCATCCTTTCCGAGAAGTGTAAAAATTCGGCAAATGTACATAAGAATAACTTCGACTCAATTGAGTCTAGTCCAGCTTTCCAAAAAAAAAAACCATCAGCATTCCGGTACGTCAGGCGTGGGGGAGACTTTCGCACAGCAAAAGAATACCCGGCCTGAGGTAATGAGCTGTGATGGGAGGAGGGGACGTATGCGGTAGCCCCATTTGATCTGGCAGTCTACATCCTACGTTGATCCGTGTTTCTGTTCGTTGCAGCCAAGAAGTGTAGAAAAACAATAAAGAGAATAGTGTAAAGGGATTCGTTTAGTCCCAACCGACAGAGTGTCCGAAGAGAACAAGAAAAAAATAGTATCGTCGTCATAGCGTCAGCGCCTAGAGTCAGGGCTGTCGATGAAAAAATATTGCCATCCGCATGCAAGGATTGTAAAGGTACAATCTACAAAACAAAGCTCCTGCGCTTCTCGGCGGCGTTCAACACGCCGAGCATCATCTTTTTCCTCTGGCCACCAGGTGCGGGTGCTCCGTCAACGGGCGTCGCAGGGGTCGGGGGTTGCTTGAATGAGCGGCACTCCTCGGTCTCGCTGCTGCTAGCGCTGCTGAGACCAAAGTAGCCATCGGTAGAATCCTGGCTACCGCGCTTGGCCTTCATCTCCGAGCCGATCGGGCTCATCTTCCTGCTGCTGTTGCCAGAGGGAAGGAAGTCCTCGGGTTCGGTGGAGAAGGGGAGGTTGTACTCGCTTTCGCTGACAGGGCTATCACGAGGCGAGCTCGAAACACCACGACGTGCGGTGCCTGCACGAAGAAGGCTGTCAAGAGCACGACGGCGCTGGCGCTGGGCAAAGTTCTTGCTGCCTTCGTGCTTGGTAGTGGGAGCGGCGCGGAGCTCCTCGATCGGGGGAGGACCGCGAGGCTGGCGGACAGGGTGGTCACCCGCGCGAGCAGCGCCAGGACCGAAGGTGCTAGTCATCGGCGTGGGAGGGAAGACTGAGCGCTGAGTACCAGACAAAGCAGCATACGCAGTCTTTGGGCCATCAGGTGCAGTAGAATCAGGGTTGATGGCGAGAGAAGATGCCTTCTTGTGGCCGCGGCGGAAGGCGTTGGCAGATGGCGGCGGCAAAGACTGCACGTTCTCAAGCGCAGATGGCGGGGACGGTGCCTTCTTGGGCGGGGTGAAGGAGCGAGTCTTCTCCTGGGGAGGCGGCGAGATGCTGAAGCTTGGGGTGTTGGAGAAAGCGTGAGTCTGGGTCTGTTGAGACGGAGACATGGTCTGCTGCTGGAGCTGCTGCTGGGCGCTTTGGTCGACAGCGTAGGAGTAGCCCTGGGTAGTAGGGTTGTAGACGAGGTACACACCAGGCTGAACCTCAATCGGAGCCTTAGACTGCTGCTGCTGGTGTTGCTGTTGGAGCTGCAACTGCAATTGCAATTGCTGCTGCTGCTGATGTTGAAGGTACATGTTCTGCTGAGCCTGAGAGAACTGCTGGGCCTGAGAGTACTGGCCACGTCCGTAGTTCTGCTGCTGGGCAGCCTGGGGCTGGACCGAAAGAGCAGCAAGCTTCTGCTGCAGCTCCTGCTGGCGCTGAGCCAAGAAGAGACTGGTCATGTGGAGCTGCTCAAGGGTAGCCTGGTCCATACCCTCAGCCTGATCGTAAGTGGGCGGTGCCAGAACCTGCTCAGGAAGGGAGTACATCTGACGCGCAGCGTTCATAGCGTACTGCTGAGACATGTCGAAGCCAGTAGCGGCGGCAGTCTGGGGGACACCCTGCTGGTGGCCGCTGTATCTGTTTTCAGCCCACTGCGGCACGTTGTGCTGAGACTGGTTGTAAGGAGCGGAAGCCGGGACCGAAGGAGTCTTGGGCTGAGTGCGCAGACCCGCAAGGAGGTGCGAGCGGCTGGTGCGGGGAGTAGGGTTGTCAACAGCGTTCTCGTTGATCGAGCTGATATTAGGAGGGAGCGCGACGCTCAACCTCTTAGAGTTGAAGCGGGATCCACGAGAGCTGAAGCCAGTGGCCGGGGCATTGAGCCCGGCAGAGAAGCCGTTAGTGTTGTTGTTGTTGTAAGTCATTTGAGCAAGACCGCCAGTGTCCATGCTCGTATCTGGAATCGTATAAAGCTTGGTATCCGTCTAGAGAGTCGTAAATGCAAGGTTTGTTATTTGGCCGTCAGTGCAGTATTGGCAAAGAACAGGCTATGCTGGGCTGTCAAGGAGAGCAGGTGACCGTGTCGGAAGCAGACGAGGCAGTGAAGCGGATTCGTCTGTGTCGGTGATACGGGTACCGTGATTAGGCTGCTGTATCAAAGCAAACAAGTAATGCAAGGTAGCAGATTATGGAAATTAGAAAAGTGTGTTCTTTTGAAGAAGCTGTCGCTGGGCCGGGTGTCGAGGCGATAGGGTTGCTTTGTCTGGAACACCACCGCTGGGGTATAAGGCAGGACGGGCTCTTTGTTGAGGTTGGTGGGGTTGGTCGCAAGCTTTCGTTGTTGATGGGCTGAGAGCAAGCTCTTCGTGAGGCGGGCGCAAGGTGCTAGAGCGTTACACGGCGAGGCAGAGGCAACCAAGGTCGAAGCAGGATCCGGCGCAGGTGAAGTCAGACAATGAGGCCGTGCTCGAAGTCGAAATGTGCGGTGCGGTACAGTGCGATATGGTGTGCAGTAGTGCTCGAGGGCGAATTAAGGCGCGGTCGTGGGTGGGCTAGCCCAGTAATGGCGCGGCGGCGGCGAGAGCGGCGGCGAAAGCAAAAGGAATCCGGTGAGCGCGAAGAATGCGAAAGAGCGATGACGGTGCGTCGACAGATGGATGTGATATCGCAACAACGGCAACGGGCGAGGAGAGAGCGATGGTGACAGGGCGGAGAGGAGAAGTAGTAGTAGTAGTAGTAGTAGTAGAAGAGAGTGAGTGAGGAGGAGGAGTAGCGTGTGTGTGTGTGTATGCGTGATGAGCGCGGCGAACGAGGAGCGCTCGTCTCGCTTTGCTTTGTCCAGGGGTGCGCCAAGCCTGGCGAGAGAAGATCTTATTGGCCGACCTTAGGCGCGCACGGGCAGGCTAGTGAGCTAATGCAGCAGGAAGTGGAGGCCGTTGGCGTTCTGGCGCGCCAGTGAGAAACGGAGACGTTCGAGCCCTTCCACGCGTGTAGATAGTGTGTTACTCTAGTACTTAGCATGTCTACGCGTGTGCGGGTGCTTGTGCGTGTCTTTCAGTAGTAGTAGCAGTGTGCGTGCGTACGCCTACAAGGCAGTCAGTGCCGCGGCTTCCGTCTTTTGCGTGTTAGATGGCGGCTGTGGGTGGGAAACTCTACTGCAGTGCTACAATTGCCTCCATGCTGCCTATACCGGCCTGCCCGGTCTTGCATGCTGGTCAATAACAATGCCAATGCCACCACCCACGGGACTGGTCAGTAGTCGAACCATCCTCCCACGCCTTCACGCCCCTGAATGCGAGACAAACTCATCGTCAGCCTTCTCGCCCGCACCCAACACCCACCCACACCGCAGTCCACACCGCACTCCACACCGCACACCCCTGCGTCGCCTGCTCCGCAAACCCTGGCTCGAGCTCCTCCTCGGTGGATTCCGTCTGCCTTGTTCAGAACACTAGCAGCACCCTGAGGCCAGCCCTGGGCCGCAGCGCCAGCAGCACAACCCTCTGCACACCTGCACCAGCCCCATTCATCACCACAAAGAGCATCACGCTAGGGAGAAAGCAGTAACCTCTGTACTGCTGAGGACCTCCTGTTTGCCCGAGGGCTTGCAAAGTTGCATGCATAGCCCACCAGAGCCACAGAATCCGTGAAGAGTAATCCCACTACCCTCCCGACCCAACCTTCTCCTGCAGTAATTTTTTGACAGCCGGGCGGTCAGCGGCTCAGTGCATCATCGCTACCAGACTTTGTTTGCCTTGTACGCCCGGCATCGCCTTTGACTTTTTGCTTCCCCAATCTATCTATCTTGCGACAGCCGAGGAACCTTGCTTCGCGCGTGTTTCATCTTCCGCGTCGTGCAAATGCGTGAAACTCCGCCTTTGCGTGTGTCTCAGAGCGTGAACCATAATAGCCCACATACTACTGCCTTCGTCGTGTCTCGCGTGTCGGCAGTGCTGGCATCGCTGTACGAACGCTTACGAAGTATATGCGCAATTTCAATATTGCATCCGTGTGTGTCGCCAGTCTCGTGTCTGTGTATGGTTAGCCACGTGTCGGGCGTCATCATCAACCGACCCATCACTCAATATCCCGAGTCACCGCCACACATGCACGCTCTCATCAGCAGAGCACCGGTAACCGGGAAACACGCCTCAATCTCATAATCCAAGCGAGCGACTTGCAGATCCATGAGGCCTGCCTGCCTGCTGACACCCAGCGCATCGATCTTACTGACTCTCAGGTACCGATATAACATCGAGATGGAAGTCGCTACGAGTCGCCAACACACGCTCTTTGCGTACCTAGTCAAGCAACAACATCAAGCACATTTCCAAGACTGACTTCCACGACAACAGACTCTCATCCCAATCTCCAGCCCTCGGTCTAGAACCATTACATCACAACACACTTAAACTCCAACAGTCAAAACGTCCCCATCCCTCCAAGGTTCGCGATCACAACATAGACGATCTGCTTTCAAGGAACAGCGCGATATGGTGCGACATGACAGCCGCCCGTTGCCAGCCAAATAAAAAAAGCATGCTTTCTGCGACCGACTAGTCATGTTCGGGACTAGGATTAGGATGCAAGCAACGCTCTCTTGTCAGGCTGGGCTGGCCACGCTGCGAGTCATGGTTTTGGTTTTGTTCACCGACTTCATGTTAATTTCCTGTTGTCGGCACTTTTTGCAATGGCCATGATCCTTGGTTCTGGCGTGTTCTAGTTCAGCCCTATGTGTCCTTGGTGAGTTCTCCGTAGTGGCCTTTTTCAAACGTGGTGCAGTGTTGGTGCTGATGAGACGCGACTGGAGGTCTTTCTTGGAAGCTTGTAATTACAGCGGCAATATAATTTCCTGTGGTGGTGTTTGCGATAGCCATGATCCTTGGTTCTAGCGTGTTCTAGTTAGCCCTATGGGGCCTTGGTGATTTCTTCGTATTGGTCTTTCAGATGTGATGTAGTGTTACTGTTACATGACACGGCTTGAGGCCTGCCCTTGGATTGAAGCTTGAGATTGGAGCCACGATGAAGCAAAACAACATCCCAAGACAGTCCCTTGTGGCAGTGAGCACATTCAGCATGATCCTAGATAATCTCACATCAATTCTTCATTCACACAAACGTTGCAGCTATGTACTCAATTTGATATGGTCGTGGAGTGGAAATATCGCCATCGTTAGACGCCCCCAACACTAACCCTGATTTGACAATCACGTGTCTAAATGCCCCAGGCCACAGCATTGGCTCGAAAAGGGGGCCCGCGAACCTCGTTGCCTTGTTTGGAGTAGGAAACACCTCGAGGTCACTGGCGACGACTCGTACATACGCATATACATCTGTCGCAAGTCTGTTGGGGCGGCATTGCTCACCAAATGACACCATGCTGCCTCACGCGACACTATACGACGATGCATTGCAGAAGTTCTGCGCCTCGGTGCGAGACGACCGTATCAAAGAAGGTGACGAGGACGGTGAGGCGCAACTTCAGCATTTCCTCACCAGTAAAGCCATCGTACAGCAGGTAAGAGATAGCACTGCTGACCTACAGCAAGAGACCGGAAGAAATTGTAGCAGCAAGAAGATGGGTGACAAAGAAATCATCTCCCAGAAATGGATCGACAATATCATGGGCAACATTGGCGACACTATTCTTCATGTGACGCCAGAGAGTGTGGGTATGGCGTGGTTCTGCGTCAAACAGGGACTCAATGCTATCCAGAGCACAAGAAAACGATGGATCCTCTGCCAAAAACCCCAGGGATCTTGCAAAGTCCGTTGAGACAGAAACATCCTGGAACTACACAATGGTTCTCCGAGGACAGCAAATATATCACCTAGAGCAGCTCCAAGATGAGTGCAATACTCTGCCTCATCGGCCAAGAAGCCGCGGGTAAGTCGGTGGTGCTTGCATCTGTAGCCGACAAGCTTGTAAGCATCACCGAGCACAACTCACTCATGGTTTGCTTTTTGTCTTGTAAGATCGGAAGCAACACTGGAGTTGACCCGACTGGGAAAGTTCTTCGCTCTATGATCTACCAAGTCCACAAGCATGCTGCTGAAGATGAAGGTAGGCCCGATCTGCTTGAAGAATGCAACAAGTTGTTCCATCACCCACAAGCCGACCAAATGCAGCAATTGCTGATGAACAGGACCGAGGATGGAAGCTTGCCAGGGTTCAGCGACTCTGTGGTCAAAATTGCTCAAATCTTACAAAAGGATGTGCTAATACTTGTGGATGATCTTGATGCCTTGACAACACACGATCAGGATGCAATGTTCATTCCAAGGATGTCATTGACCGCAGTACCGGCCATGACAGAAAGGTCACGGTGCGCGTTCTAGCATCGTGTCGCTCCAACGAGTCGTTCGCCATCCGTGCATTTGCGAAGGGAGCGACGATCGACATCGCCGAGGGCAACTCCAGCGACATGACATTGCAGCTCTCAGCTGCTCTTGCAAGCATACCCGACTGGACTATGGAGGAGCGTGGTGAGGCCGAAGCGAAAGTTTTGAGCATAACAGGATCACGGTTCGGCTACGTAAGTGCAAGCATGGCAATCAATGTCGCGTGAAATGCTTTGCTAACACTTCTAGATCTCCGCCATCGCAATTCCATTCCTACAACAAAACGGACAGGAGTAACATCGATCCTGCGATCGATGAATACTGCGCTCACTGCAGAGCACAGGATTCCACTACTGACTCGATAACGTTGTCCGAGACGCAAGTCCACCTTGACATGGCTCTGAAGCTAGTGCGCCATTTGAACAGTCCTTTATTCCAGAGAAGGTTCAAATTGCTATCGCAACGAAACTCAAAAGACAACGCCCTGGAGCAAAGCAACAATGAGACTTGCGCTGCAATCAATACCCAGCCGCCTTGAGTGCTTGTTCAAGGCGCACTCACGGGACCCGATATACGCGGTCTACGTCTCGAAGGAAGTTTCCTCGTTGGCGAGTGCGCATCAAATTTGCAAGAAGACCACTGGCAGCTGAGCATGTTAGAGCTGAACGACTGCTTGACGAACATATGGGGTAAGACCCAGTGGTGTAAGGCTCGAAATTTCGTAATGTCCTGTCGCAATATTGTATTACTGGACGGCGCAGTGCTGGAAGCTGAAGCTGGCGACGCCGTTCGCTGGATCCGAAACGTGGTGAGGTTGGAGGAGCGGATTCAAGTCATTGATGGCCACCTCATTTTTATTGATGAGCAGGCTGTAGCTGCAGCTGAAGGTGTCAGCGTTCAGGCTGACGGCAGATACGGATCCAGCAAGGGCATCGACAAGAAAGATGATGTTGAGACTTTATACCGGAGCAACGCAAAGACCCCGAGCATTACCGCAGTGGGAGATTCCGTCAAAACGAGTGACCATACGGACGGCAATGAGACTACAGAAGAGAGCATGTACGACTCGGACGACTCGGTAGAAGGCGAAGATCATGGTGATGTTGATATCATCAAGAAGATGATGGGCCAAGAGCAAGGCATCAACGAAGAAGAGGATGACCGTGCGTGCATCATGCGGTACGAGATCTCACAGTGGTTTCATCACCTCCGGGAAGCAGACAGCTTGTGGTCCGACGAGGAGAAAGCCGACAATCCACAGTGGGCCGAACTGACAACGGAGCTAGATAAATTTGCCATTGACAACGTGCGAGCTTTCGACTTGTGGCAAAAATGCGCCGAAGAGGAAGGTGGTTACTTTGAGCAGGGCGTTGGCCCGTTGCATGTTGCAGCCCACTTGGGACTGACCTACTGGGCACGGCACCTTGTCAAAGCTCGAGGCACCGACTCCAGCGAATTCTTCGGTGGACTCAATGCATTGCAAGCTGCAGCAATCAGCGTAGATCGACTAGCCGGCCGAGACATGCTCGAATTCCTTCTAAGCATTCCCGGAGCCGATGCTGTAGTCCTTGGCACAAGCGTTCCAAGAGAACCTTCTGCTTTGCAGGAGTGGCTATGGAGGGACCCTAGCACAGAGGCCATCAAACCGTTCATCGACAATGGTGTCGATATGAACAAATATGCGCTCCGCGCCTTTGCTGCGAGCATGTCCATTGATACGGCTGCTCTCGAGCCCACCCTTAACGGTGGTGGTACAGAGCTGCGACCACGACCGGACATAAATGCGAAAGACATTAACGGCAACACACCCCTACAATTTTTGATCACGACGCGGAATGTGCCTGTAGAGCTTCTCAAAGCTTTTATCGCTCACCATGCGAATATCGACGCAGAGAACGGTTCATCCTTGAGGCCTTTACAGTCAGCTTGCTCTTGGTCGGAACCGGAGCTTGTCGAGATCTTACTTGACAATGGAATCAGCGACATCAACGACAGTGATCTTGACGGCCTCACCGCACTGCATGCCGCCCCTACGGCTGGCTCAATTGCTTGCGTCCGATTACTCATGCCACAACGCGAATATGAGTCTCGGGAGCAAGGATGGCCGGAGTGCTCTCCATATGGCAGCCCAGAACGGACATAAAGACACCATGAAAACGCTCGTAGAATCAGGCGCCAATCTTAGCGACGGCGATCGTCATGGCCGTACACCATTCTGGTTTGCGTGCAACGGCGCCTCGAAGGAGACCGCGACCGCTCTGCTTACGGCTCTGAAACCGAGGTTCCCGATTGTGTAGATCAATCGACCATCTCGGAGAGGACGTACGTCGTTTCGCATAGCGGCAACACATGGGTTTCTGGAAATATGCCAAGATCTCATCCATACGACAGCTGATGCCGGTCTGGATGTCAAAGCTATGATTGACTTGCAGGACATACGCAAAGGATTCACTGCGTTGCATCGTGCGTCTTGGCGGGGCGAGCTCTCGTTCGTCTGTCTCCTCCTGCAACATAGTGCGGATGCTACTTTTAAAGATCTGGCAGGCAACACTCCCATCATGCTCGCGACAAGTCAGTGGCAGATGACTGGCGAAACTGCTTTCGAGGAGATTGTATTGTGCTTGATCGATCAGGATCAAGACCACGCGAAGCTCGATCCTGAGCTACAAGCTATTGCAGCGTTAAACGGCAGTGTTCGAGTCCTGGAGAAGCTGTATCGTATCGGAGCGGATGTCAACAAAGCAGATGTTTACGGATGAACACCGTTGGCCCTTGCCAAGCGTCTACAGGAGACCGATGTGGTGCGATACCTCAATCAACAAACAGCATGGGGTAGCACACTCCCAAAGCGTGGGTGCCGCATATAGCCATCAAAGTATCCGTCAAAGTATCCGAAAACGGGCTAGAGATCATACACACTTCTGGGCTGCAGCGCAGCATCTCGACTGACAGGCCTATGCCTGCGGGACTCGATCGGTATGACTTCGAGGTTACCTCGCGGAAGCTCGCAGACGACGGAGAGCAGCCCGAAAATCTCATCGTGGCGATCGGCTTCTGCACTTTCGGCGCACAGTACTACCAATTCCCAGGGTGGGAGCCAAAACGCAACACCCCGTCCGGTCAATCCTGGGGTTTATTCTGGAGACGACGGCGGCCTACTCGCGGGCGTATCGGGATTCTGTCAATTGCCTGGCGAGCTGTATGGGCATGGCGACACTATTGGTTGTGTTGTCCATCTTGATGCACGAAAATCATGGTACACCAATCACGACGGGAAGCTCGATTTTGAGCAGGATGGAGTTTCGGGACGATTCTTTCCATCTTGGGACTTGAAGGGAGGGTGTCGTTGGAGACCAATTTCGGCGGACGGAACCCTTTTCTCTGGGCTGAGGCGAACCCGGTCAATGGAGTATAGGCTACAGAGTGTAGGTTACGGAGTATAGAGTACAGTGAACAAATGAGAGATACTAGTGCCGGCAATGGCTCCGCGCATGCCACCAACACTCGCAAGCGAGTGCCGGTCAGCTCAACGATTATCCATGCTCAACGATAATCTTCTTCAGGCTCTATCGTTTATCTAACAACTGATCCATAACAGTGCACCAAATTGGTGTAACTTTGAGGCGGTACTGCTTATACATTGGCCTCCAGCTGCACGGCTGAATAAGGCCAATTATCTGCTTCGTACGCATTTTTAGTGTAGCCTCATAGTCACGTCGAATAATGCGTCGTGCCTTATCCACCTCATTATCCTCACGAACACGTACCATTTTACGTACCTGTGTACCTGTAAGAACACCACCATGTTGTAGATGCGTACGCTTTTGCAGGTTACGAGCGGAACGAGCTGCTAAGGCCACAGTAGTATGGTGTAATTCCTCAATTGCTTTAGCTCCTTCGAGAGCCTGAATCGCTACACCACGTAAGATTGGTGATAGTCGATTACGTAACGATGGATCGAGCATCTCATCGTCGAGGATGGCATCGGATCTACGCTTAAGCGTTCGCACTGTTCGAGGCGTAGCTCTGCTCGACGGCTCTGATTGTGTTGGTGTTCGAAGAGCCTTAATTGCTAAGAGGCGAGTCCTTATGTAATCAAGGATAGGAGCCGGATTGAAAGGCTATATACCAGTCTTCTCAAAGGCCGCTTTGATTGTTGATGGTATAAGAGCTTGCCTTCGAAAGTATTCAAAGTCATGAAAGAACTCAAGCTTGTTATAGTCGCTGCATCTGAGCCGTGCAGAGCGATTAATAGCTTCCGCGTGGTAGTGCTTATATAGCTGAAAAACAACGACATCTAGAGGCTGTAAGAAGTGCATTGAATGTGAAGGTAATCCAAAGGGGATAATGTAGTGTTGTTCGCAGAAATTGATAAACTCGAGCATATAGTGCGAGCTGTAACCATCAAGTAGTAGGAGCTGCTAGATACCCTGTTGACGACAAGCTAAGTACTTCTCGAAGTGCTTAATCCACGAGAGCATAAGCTCGTCGTTCATATAACCAGTATCTGCGACTCCTATGAGCGTCTCATCGTGTAAGTACTTTGCTAGTAATCACATGCATTGTAGGCATTGCTTCGCTAGCTGCGTTAATGGCTTCGACCATTGTAAGGCTCTCTCGATTCTCACTGCTTAGAAGTATATGAGACTTCTCAGGATGCTCCGTAAGTATATAATGGCCTTTGCTAACACCAATTCTGAAGCCTGATTCATCTATATTCCACAGATCTTCAGGTTGAATGCCCTTATCTTGAATCAGCCCACCAAGCTGTTTGAACCACTCCTCAGTATCCTCAATATCGTAGGCAGCTACATGCTGAGCCTCTAGCCCTATCTGCTTCTTCTTCACAAAGGTAGGATGGCGTTATAGGAAGCGTGAGGTCTATCGCTCGTTAACTGTTGGTGCAGGGCTATCACCTTCGTGAGAGCAGCATAGGATCGAGTTAGCGCTGATTGTAACAGCGCGCGTACGTGCACAAATACCGAGACGCTCGCAACGCCTTATATATGACAAAACGGCCTCCTCTTGATCACTACTAAGTCTTATATTCGTAGGAGCGCGTGTTGAACGTGAATTGTGGCCTTAGAGGCGTCGCTGTAGGCGTTGGTAGGGTATCTTGAACATGGTGGCCAGTTTAGTGATTGTGACAGGGATCTGTGTATTTGAGCGATAATCTATAGCTTCAGCGATACGCTGCTCGATTTGTTGGTATTCAGAGGCCATAATATAGATAATAGATGAATAGGAACACGATTATTATTGAGCATGGATAATCGTTGAGCTGACCGGCACTCGCTTGCGAGTGTTGGTGGCATGCGCGGAGCCATTGCCGGCACCAGTAATCTTCATTGGCGAAGAAGCAGACCGTGATAGTAGTCAACTACTGATTGATGCGGTTGATCTAGTAGTCCTAAGCGTAGAAGTGCAATGCAGTGTACTGTGCGTATCCTCCAAGCTGTTGGCTCTATGACATCCATCATCGCGGTGCAAGCCGGATTCCCGATTGCGTGTTCCTAAATCTCACGCACGCCTCAAATGACAACACAGCATCGCTCGTTGATCTATCCCCTATGCAAGACTCAACACTCACAAGAGAATCTGCCCGGGCAGCAACATTGGCATGTGAACCTTAAGGTCGTTTCTTGGCCACATTAGCATGATCTCTCAGCTTGGAAAAGGCGTTTGAGCCGATCAGCAACGTCACGTAAAGCTTAAATGCGCTTTTATCCACCCGCTGCGTGGAGGTACGAGTAGCGAATTGAGCTGTAAAGCATATCGTTATATTATCAGTGAGCAAGGATGTAAATGTAAGTGTATGGTTGCTATTGGGAGATTAATCCTCGTATCGTCGTCATTGCAACGGTACCCGCTTGGTCTCTAATTAACACATGATGTGATCCTACGATAAGTCCCAAAGTGGCATACCGATGTTTCTGAGTTGCTGTCATTGCCTTCGCGCTCTGCCGTCCGTGCCCAGATACGCCAGCGAAGGATATCTTCAACGGCTTGGAGAAGCTGGGCTCAAGGCCCAGCTCTCGCCCTCTGTCCTTGTCTTACGAAGAGAAGGAAGACATGGTGAAGGCGTGCTCTGTGAGCTAGCCTATACATTCAGCACTGGCCCATAGTCGCCAAGTGGTGCGACGTCAGGAACGCGTACAGTATTGTACTTGGCTACTAAATATACAGAGCAAGGCTGTACTGGCTTGTTGAACCGCATCTAATTCTATGTATATAGACCTTCGGAGAGCGCTGGATCTCGTGACCCTTCAGTTCGATATCATTCCTGCACTTGTCATTCTTAGTATAGGCGTTCGCATATACTGCCGACCCATCCATCCCGAATCATGTTACGGAAGCAACGAGAAGTCTTGCTTCATATCGCATTCTACGCCTTGTTCGCCTGTATCATTTTGGTTATTGGAAGAGAGGCTTTGGTCGAATCCGGAAGCTGTCAGAGCAGCGATTGCAACTTCACGTCGAGGACGCCGAGCTCGAAGCCGTTCGCATCATTCGCCTACCTACACCTTCCATTTACTACACGGCCACCGCAATTCGTGCAACTTGGGACAGATGTGTTGCCCGCCAGCACCCAGTGGGCCTCTGCCTCGTCCGTCATGGGCAAAGTCACCGTCATGCATGGCAAATATAGCCCTGGAGAGTTGCTGGCTTTCGATACTCACCTCAGACATAGCGATACCCATCGATATCCGATATTCGTTCTCGATCGACCTATAGTGGACGGCCTCTGGTCGAAAGAAGCCGCTCTGCTGGCAGTCTTGCTCCACGAACTGTCAAAGCCGGAGAAAAGTCGCCTACGCTGGCTTATGTGGTTCGACGCGGACACGCTGGTGATAAATCCCTTGGTCGGAGTGGAGACATTCCTGCCCCCAGGCGACCTCGAAGGCATCGATTTGATAGTGACGGAAGACTGGAACGGGCTTAACAACGGCGTGTTCATCATGCGCGTGTCTGCATGGAGTGTGAACATATTGACAGACACCCTGGCATACCCCTCCTACAAACCCGACGAGGACCTCCCATTCACTGAAAAAACAACCATGGAACGAATGATCCAGGATTCCCGGTACGCCAGGAACTGCATCTTCGTTCCGCCAAGATGGTTCAATGCTTATCCCAGGGACGAAGACGAGACTCGCACCAAATATCATGTGCAGCACGGAGATATGATGTTGCACTTTGCTGGTATTGGAGATCGACCAAAGATGATTCGAGCCTTTTATGATCATGTTGCTGGTGAGCGCGAGAAGTGGGAGATACCAGTGGCAAAGACCCTGTTGCCAGAGGAGACTTCGAATTCCTGGATGAATGTCAGCATGCAACGCCAAAGGCAGCTTTCAGAATAGAACGAGGACCGGGCAACTGGCTCACTGCCAGTACCGTGGTAGCAGAAGGGCATTCGAGTGACGATATTTGTTTTACAAGTAGTGGATTGTTACCGTTCTTGTCTCAACGATTGATGCATGCGCAGATGTCAAGTCCACCAACTTCGTGCCGAGGATCTCAAGTCATCAACATCAATTGTCATTGGACCTCTCCGTCATCGAGGTAGCTGATAGCCTAGAACCTCTGTTTATGGTAGTGTACTGTGCCACGCGATTTTCTTTGGTGAAACGTAGTATCGTCCTCTGTAACGTGACCGTGCAATGGTTTGTGTCAGACAAACCCCGACATGACTTAACCGAAGCGCGAGGATTGTGAGGATTGCGCGGCGCGCCCCGGAGCAGAGTACGAGGGGAATTGTTGGGGGACATCGCTCCTTTCTCCGGCGTCGGAGGAGCCAAGCGAGCCTCGCTGTGTCGTTCATTGGTTCAAGTCCTATCTCCCAAGACCGTGGGCGATAAGGATTGCCCTTCTGGCATTTTGCTCAGGTGGCAGAATTACTGTACACCTTCGAGCGGTGCCATGGAGACTTATATCGTTCTGACCGTCCCCTCTCCCTATCGCTTATCGAACAGCCTAGTGTCTGCGCGAATGAAGATGCGCCATCTTATCATGCTGGATATGCATGAAAAAAGTTACATGATGCCCTATATGCACATGTGGTCGTATATAACGTGGTAACGCCTTGACGACTCTATGATGTCCTAGTAATCAATCCCCAAAACCTTACTGTTGAGGCCAAATCGATTTCATCGGCCAATATGGGACAAAACGATCGTGACCACGGCACTGCTGAGCAGAATGTCGCCGTCAACTCGACCTACATTCCCGACTTGGACGACAAAGCGATGGAGCGACGGATTGTGCGAAAGATCGACCTACACATTCTTCCGTTCATTTGCATTTCCTACCTGATCAATTATCTTGACAGGGTCAACTTGGGAAATGCGCGAACCCTGAACAATGACACGCCCGCTGACAACATTGTCAACGAGCTGGATCTTACCGGCAACCGTTACAACATCGCCGTAGCCGTTTTCTTCGTGCCATACGTCTTGTTCGAGGCTCCAAGCAATTTCGCTATGAAGTACTTCTCTCCTTCGATCTGGATCGGTCGCATTATGATCAGCTGGGGAATCATCACCATCTGTACCGCAGCTGTTTTCAACTTCGAAGGTCTCTTAGCCATTCGCTTCTTCTTGGGAATTGCAGAGGCCGGCTTCTTCCCTGGTGTCGTCATGTATCTGTGCTATTGGTATAAACCATCGGAACGAGCCACACGCCTTGCCATCTTCGCCGGATCGGTCGCGGTCGCAGGAGCATTCTCTGGACTCCTTGCTTCTGGCATTTCCTTCCTGAACGGCAAAGCCAACCTTGCAGGCTGGCAATGGCTGTTCATCCTTACAGGTATTCCGGCTGTTCTCTTTGGAATCATTGTCTGGATCTTTATGCCCGACTACCCCAGTGACGCAAAGTTCCTGACCGAAGAGGAGCGTGTATTTGCTGTCGCTCGCATGGGACCATTTGCGCCGAACAAAGAAGACAAGACCTTCGATGTCAAGGTCGCGAAACAAACACTACTGAATCCTGTATTCTGGTTGTACGCCACTTCCTATTTCTTCATGGTCAATTCCTTGAACGCATTCAGCTACTTCTCGCCGACCATCATAGCGAACCTGGGGTTTTCCGGATATACGGCGCAGCTCCTCACAGTGCCTCCGAACGTGTTCGGACTTATCATCATCATCAGCAACGCCATGCACTCCGATTATTCCAAGGAGCGAATCGGTCATGCCCTTGGTGGATTGACTCTCGTCGGAACTGGTTATCTCTTGCTCGCATTGCTCACAAACTGGATTGGTCGTTACGTTGCTGTGTTCCTGATTGCCTGCACGAACGCTGCTGTCATGCCGTTCTTAGCCCATCGTACGGCGACGGTGTCAGGCTCAACCGCCACCGCACTCGCTACAGGTGTAACTATCGCGTTCTCAAACTGCGGTGGCATCAGCGCGCCGTTCCTGTTCCCAAAGGCGGATGGACCGCAGTATGCAACGGGAAACGTAAGTCATCCTAAGATATCCTCCAAACTCCCATATGAACAATCATTGACAAGTATGACAGTGGACCGTGTTCGGCATGCTGTGCGCCACCTTCTTCATGATCATCTACCTTGGCTTCAAGCTGGGCGTCAGTTCTGAGTATCGCGACTTCGCACCTGGTGCCGAGGAACAGTTAGCGCAGGTTATCAGTATCGAAGGCAAGGAGCCGGACGATGCGCGAGACTCCCAGGAGATCCCGACTATCAGCAGCAAAGCCGTGGATCAACCATATGATAGCAAATGAGTGCTCGCTTCAAAAAGCATAGTATAGATCAATAGAAGCCCAATAGTGGTACACTATAATATATTGTTAACGCGCTTAGACTTGCTTGCCCGGCACATTGTTCGGGACACTCTGCGCACGCGCAAAATCTAGGTTGCAGCCGTTGAGTGTGGAGCCTGTCGCGAAATGCGTGGAATTCTATTGAGCCCGCAACGTCTCCATGGCGGGCACAGTCGCTTATGAATGCTGAGGATGGTTACCGGAACACTCCATGTTTTACGGAGGTGTTTCCGACGTTTGCTCTTGGGACGATATACACGTTCTGACTAGATGAATTCGGCAGGTTTATGCTGGCTGTTCATGTCGCTGTTCCGGCAAGTAAACGTCTAAATTAAGAACTTTTACTTTGAACTCTGATTGTGATAGGTCCGGTAGTGGAAGAGACTTCATCCATTATTCGACGAAGATCAGTCAATTAGCACGGATTTATAAGGTCTAAACGGGCATACTCCCGGATAAAGTATTGCAAACGGCTTGGTGGCAATATGATGCTGTCTCTAGGAAAATTTGGAACCAGGATTTCTAGCACGAACCCCTACCGTCCTTTGGCACTCGTAAGGCCAAGGACAGGCTAGATAAGCAACACTAATCAGTATGCCACCCACCATCACTTATCCGGCTACGAAGGACCCACAGCGCGTACGACGTTGATTAACAATCTTCCGGGATCTGATAAGAGAAAGACATGGAACCACCAGAAAGGATGTGTTCCAGACCGATCGGGCCCCCAAGTAGTTCGAAACGCTGGCTACTGCTGGTCGTCATCCCGTGTGGCGCCACGTGCGATCCTCGTGCTTGGATTTAGGGCTCTTTCTTGGTTCGTCGCTAGCCAAACAACAGTTCCATCATTGCCGTAACACGCCAACCGGAACACGCCAACCGGAGCTCGTTTGTATCTTGCGATTGTATTCTGTGCGCGAGATCGCAAGGCCGCTTGAGGGACAATCGAAGTTTTGGTAGACTTTTCTTTCTCGCTATAAAGTGTCGTAAGTTCTCACGGTGAAGTATCCTCAAATCATATCACTTTTACGTTGGCTATTATACCGCGGGCCGGTCCCTCAACCTTCGTCTTACACTCATTTGAATCATTACAGCTAGTCAGTCTCCGTTGATCACACCCTCTTGAACCATGCAACTCCGAACCATTGCAGGATGGCTCAGCGTCGCCGGCCTTGCTGCCGCTGTTGAGTACGACTACATTATCGTTGGTGGTGGTCCCTCTGGTATCATTGCTGCTGAACGCCTCACGGCAGCCAACAACTCTGTCCTCCTCCTCGAGCGTGGTGTGGGACCTACCGTTGGAACTGGCGCGAACAAGACTCTTCCCTGGGACAACCAACTCACTGAGATCGATGTTCCTGGACTTTCGGCCAACATTGGCAACTCGGACCTTTGGTCCAAGTACATCTGCAAGGACACTCCCTCCGCTACTGCTTGCGTTTTGGGTGGTGGTACCTCTGTTAACTTCATGGTCTTCGTCCACCCCTCGGATCACGACTTTGACGACAAATGGCCTGCTGGCTGGAAGTGGAGCGATGTCGAGGCCGCCTCTGAGCGCCTCTACAGCCGCAATGCTGGTACCACTCTCCCATCTGCCGATGGCAAGCGTTACTCTCAGGGCCTTTACAACTCGCTTTCGAAGGTGCTCGGCAGATTCGGTTTCTCCTCTGTTGACATGATCGAGGAGCCCAACGCAAAGCACGAGATCTACAGCCACCCTTCCTGGAACATTGAGAACCAGCTCCGTGCCGGACCTCTTCGCACTTACCTGCCGCTTGCTGCTAAGCGTCCTCACTTCGAGCTTCGCACTGAATCGAAGGTCGTCCGCGTCGTCCGTGACGGTAGCAAGATCACTGGCGTCGAGCTCGAGGCCAACGCTGGTGTGAACTCGACCGAGATTGTTTCCGTCAAGCCGAACGGTCGCGTCATTCTTGCTGCCGGTGCTCTCTCAAGCCCTCGCATCCTCTGGAACAGTGGTATCGGAAGAGCTGCTGAGATTGAGACCGCGATCAAGAGCGGCGTCAACGTTCCTTCGCGCGACCAGTGGATTAACCTGCCCGTCGGCGAGGGTCTCATGGACCACCCCATTTTCTCCATCACCCTCCAGGCCAACGAGACCTTTGGCCCTCTTGATGCTAAGAGCATTATTAACGGCACTGCTGTTGAGCGCATCCAGGCGTACCAGCAGGACCGCTCCGGATACCTGACTGAGGGCAAGCACGAGCTCATTTGGTTCACAAGCCGTGAGGGCGAAGATGGGCAGAAGCGCTTCTTCCAGGGTTCTTGCGCTGCGGACTCTGAGGGCGTCTTCACCATCAAGGTCTACTTGACTCACGGTCTTACATCCAGCGGAACTCTCAGCCTCAATGAGACCCAGACCACTTACTTCTCGAAGAAGCCCTACTTGACCACCGAGGCTGACAAGAGCGCTGCTACCGGCATCGTCGGTGAAATGCTGAACAAGCTTCTCACCAGAGGCACAGGCTACTCGCTCGTCAAGCCCGCCAACGTTTCTTCCTTGATTGAGCAGTACTCAAATGGTAACCACTACGTTGGAACCACCCGTCTGGGCACTGACAGTGGTCTCAACAATGGTACCGCCGTTGTTGACCTTAACACCAGGGTCTACGGCACTGACAACCTGGTAAATCAATCTTCTAATGCATTTCGGGATCGTCGCTAATTCTTTACAGTACATCATTGACGGTGGCATCCACCCCGATCTCCCTACTGGTAACATCCAGACTACCATCATGGTCGTCGCAGAGGCTGCCGTCGCAAAGATCATGGCTCAGTAAAGTGCCTCGGCATACAAGTCGTGAATCCTCAGCGCTATAGGCCTAACTTTGTGCATGCGCTGTATCACGCGATGATTGGCGCGGCTAAGTTCATACATAACGGATATTCCATTGTATTGTACTCTCGATTGTTCATTGCGTCCTTGAACAAACCCCTTTATGTAATCAAATCCAGGACAAAGTTGCAAGGCCTTCCCGGTGAAAGGCCCTTGGACGTTCTTCGATGATCCAGTTCTGGGCGAAAGCTTCAATTGTCAAGTCAACCTAGTCGGGCTACACATGTCATTGTAATATGTATACACAAGTTGGCTGGAAACTATCGATTGGGTCTTGGCAGCAGCAAATACCACAAACAGTATAACGAGACATTCATAACCATTCGTACTCGCTTCCCAAGTAGTTCATATCAGCATTTGATGTTGCTGCGATGAATTCACCAGCACAACAACTCCCACAGCCAACTCTGCTTCTCGTCCTCATTATTAACCCTCACACTGATCAGGATCAAAATGATTTCTCCCACCATCTCCTCCGTCAAAGCCGCCGCTGGGTCTCCGAACTTGACTTCACCATCACTGTCAACCCTCAAAATATCTTTGCCATTAGAAACAGCATCCCTCAGCACCATCCCCGAGCCAAACCCCGTACCTTCAAAGAACGCCCACTCTCCAGCAACTCCCTGCTTCGCCCAAGTCGGTTTCCAAGCCCAGCAAGATCGCGCTGTGCCCATATCCTTGACGACTGCTTTATCGCCTTGCACACCGATAGTCGCAAAATCTTCGCCAACTCCAGACGCAAGACAACTGCAGGATCCCCAACATGTGCTCGCCGTTGAAGCGTCGCCACGGCGAATCGTCCCGATTGCGATGCCTGTCGGAATGTGTCGTAGAGAGAGGTGCGATTCTGGAAGGTCGGAATCTGGTGCCTTTGAAAGAGTGTAGGCGTACAAAGGCTGGTTTGTGAAGCTGTTGTAGATTGTTGCACCGTGGATTCTCATTTGGGGTGAAGGATCACTTGGTTCACTTGGTTGTGGCTGGTACTGTGGGCCCTGGCTTGGGTACATGTATGGTTGATGTTGTTGCATGACCGGCTGATTGGCAATGTACTGTGGTTGCTGCGAGTAGCGCATGTCTTGTTGCTGTTGATATGTCATGCTGATGTGGAGACTCGATTGCCGGACTATATCTCCTGTGGTATATGTCCCGTGTATGTTCAGTGATTTTGATGTTCGTGTTATGAGATGAAGACAGAACGGAAGGCTGATCTGATCACCTTTCATCAGCGATCAGACGTAATCTAAATATTTTTTGTTCGCATTGGTAGGTGCACTGCACTGCCTTGCGACCTGGACTAAGCATCCATCGTCCATTCTCTAAGCATGGGTATGATGTCAAGATAGCAACACTTGTATCTCGCATGCCTGGTGAAGGATTCACGAAAGCACAAGTCAACGTCAGGTCCGACGGGTGCTATGTTTAGAAAGGTCAACTCTCGGCTTCAACGATACTTCAAGGATAGCAAAGAAATCATGGGTTACCACATGGCATTACTGGCACTTACACCACCTTTCTAGTTAATCTCCTGTTCTCTCTCTGCCTTTGCTGCTTCTTGGCCTCCTTCCTCTTCTTTTTCCATGCACGATTATTTTCACCTCGGTGCTCGTAGAACCACTTCCTGAATTCACTCTCTTCTTTGGCCTCGCCATCAGCTGCGGCGCGAGCGCCACCATTCGTACCTGTCGTGTTGTCCAGCATTTCATCGTCTATTTCATCGTCGCTATCGTCCTCGTCATTGTGCTCTGCGCCGTCCATCGCAAAGCGGAATCTCTTGCCGAGGCCAGCAGTGTCGGGTGTCGGAGCAGCAGATCGAAGAGCACGCCATTCGAGGTCTTGCTTTGTGTGTGGAGTCTGAGGTAGATGTGTTGGTACTGAGACCAACTCATCCTCCTCTTCGTCGACGTCCTCGGGATTGAAGAAGCTGAAAGACGTGTTTATAGGTGCAAGACTGTGTTTAGATCCGTCGTCCGCTGCAGTATCAGGCGCACGTTTGTAGAGAGCTTCCAAGGGATGCACCTCTCGGGATGCTTCAGGCACAGGGTTTGCAAGATCACCTGCCGGCACTGAAGCCTCGCTCTCAGCCTCAGCAGGCTGGCGCTGATCGGGCAGGGGGGCATCATCTGCCATCTCCTCGTCTTCGCTGTCTTCATCATCAGAAGGTTCGGGTGCGCTGTCGCCATCGTCCTCCGCAGCATCGTCGCTGTCGGATGCGTCTTGTACGACGCTTTCTGCAGGTTCCTCGACATCCACATCCATAGCCTCTGCTTGTCTACGCTCTTCCTCGGCGCGACGAGACTCCTCTGCCTGCTGCAGCGCGCGATCCTTGGCGCGCTGTCGCTTTACAGATGGAGGCTCTGCTTCAATGATATCGCCATTTTCGTCAACCCAGCCCTTGCCTTCCACATACTCTGCAGCAGCCTTCACGTCGCTCTCGGTGGAAATGATCATGTGCTTCTTCTTTGCGAATTCCTCGACGACCTTTGGTGTCTTGCGGCTTTTCCTTTCGCCATCCTTGGCTTCCTCCCTCTTCGCCTTCTTCTCTTTAGACTTGCTCTTCTTATCGTCTTCCAAAGGCATGGCATTCGGTGGAATGCTAGTCTTGAAGAGCAGTTTCTGCTCCTTTGACTTCTTCTTGTCTTTGCCCTCAGACCACCCACGCTTCACATGCCTGCCATCTTCAAGCTCGTAGCCAGGAATCACACCGTCCTCCTTCTTGGCCTTCTTCTCTTTCTTCTCCTTTTTGGCCTTCTTCCTCTCTTTTCTCTCCTCTTCGGTTTCGTCAGCCTTGCGCTTCTTCTCGGGCTTGGCTTCTTCTACGCGAACTTTGGATCCCTTGAGCACAAAGCCGTGGATTTTCTTCTTCAGCTTGTCGGCTTCCATCCTGGGCAGCTCGATGTATCCGAAACCGCGTTCAGGCTGAGTTTGTACGGAGTGGTATGAAATGCCAGTCGCGGTAGCCTTTGCTGATGCCGAGACGACACGGTCGAAGAGATCCGGGGTGAAAGGGGTGATATGGAGTCGCACACGATCCTCGCTTGCCATCGTTGTGGCCGTTGACGTCTGGATTGTGCGCAAATTATCGAGACATGTCCGTAATAGCAGGAAATGTTAAGACTTGCTCTCGCTCGGCAACAGAACAAATTCTCGGCGATCCTGTCCCAGGCCGACTCCACACGAGCTGCGGCCCGGAAAGCAGACGCGAGAGTTCGTCTGTGCACCCCAGAACGCATGTGATACTCACACGCTGATGTGCATGCTCGTGTGCTATAGACCCGCAATCGGCATGTGATTGCAGCATCCAATCGACCACTTCACTTAACCATGCCCACATTAAGATGGCAGCACCTGTTGCTCTTCCTTTCCTTCTTGTCGCTCTCACTAGCAGCCAGTAAGTGCCACCGATGTATCAATATCTCACTCTATCGCCTGTGCTAACATCCGCGCAGCGCCGACGTCCTTCTGCAAATGCACATGTTTCTCCAACAGCACTATAATCCCTCTATCGAGTACGACTTCTGATCGCAAAACACCTGCCAACAAGCTGCCATCGTTGCTATTCGACAGAGCCGACTCTGCCGCGAAAGAGCCAGCGCATCACGCTCGAACCTGCGCCGATTGCACCAAGCAGTTCTGTCTGTCGTACAACCTACCTATATGCTCTACGGCGAAAGAAGAGAATGTGTTGACGACTTGCTTTCAGAGGGATAGCGTGAAAGACGAAGCGGTCGTGTTCTTGTTTATCGGCGCAACGGTAGGACTATTGATATGGGCAGCCGTGCGGCCTGCGTATGAGAGATGGAGAGAAGGGCGACGTTATGCCAGTGTTGGTGGATAGACAAGTCTAATGAATTTAGTCTTTGTTGTGTTCTTTTGCAGAAGCAAGGTGGAACTCATGTTCTCATGCGACGCCACTGAAAAGGTCAGTCGTGAAGCAACACTTGACGTTACTCGACACAGAAGAAAGCTGTCTGCTTTTCCCTTTATAGTGTGTCACTCTACATCGAATGTTGACGCTTAGTTCGTAGTTCATAATTAGTTCATTATTGGTAGCAAGCGTTTCAATAATGCATCATTACAGTCTTTAATGCCAACTTTACTCGATCCACGTCTTTTAACGCCACGGCGACAAGCATTTTTTTTTAGAAACAAGCTGTGAGTAAAAACGCAGCATTGTAGTACAAAAATCTGCAAAGTAATTGTAATATCCTCAATGCCGAATAACTCAATTACTGCTTAATCTCTACTGTGCTTTGCATGTTTTAACGAGGTCCCATTAGAAAGGTCAGTTCTGAGGCAACGCTCGATGTTACTCGACACACAAGCAAGTTTTAAGTTATAGGCAGCCAGTCTACATTTAATGCTGAGACTTCCTATAACACTTTGCTGAGTGAGATAAGTCTTCAATGCCTAGCGATCAGATTCGGTCATTCGAAGTCTTCCTGAATTCTACGGTCAAAGGCATTTGTGCATCAAGAATTTGATGAGTTAAAAGCAAAAATGTATCGCAGACAATTGATCGACAGTATGTTGTAGTACCCACTCGACGCCGAATGGTTTACAAAAACAAAATTATAGCTGAGAATGGTTTCGATCCATTGCCCTCCGGGTTATGAGCCCGGCCTGTGAGATGTGTCAGTTGATTTTCGAACACTGGATGATGTTGGGTTAATCCTTACGCGCTTCCGCTGCGCCACTCAGCTTGAGTGAACATGTCTTGCTCGATGACGTCAACTGTGGTATGCAGAAATATATCCATATTTTTGAGAGGAGCACGCAAAAGAATGGGAGCTCACAGCGCGATCATCTGGCTATATCTTGAGAACTCCCTATCAAATAAAGATTTCCAAGACTTAGATTGATAGAGCTATGTCATATATACTACGCCAGTAAGCCTTGGAATTTCAGCATTCTTATGTGATTTCTGACAAGTAGCCAAAAAAGTCGGTCTTCCAAATCCGAATGTTACCGCTTTGGGCTGTCAACGCTCTCGATGTCAGCCACCTTGGCCTTTTGCACCAAGCCAACGGCCCCGAGAACTGCTGGTGGTCAAGCCTTCGAGGCTTGGTTCACCTTATCCAAGACGTCAGCAACCCACACATGATAGTTCGATGGTTGTTCCGCATCTCTGACAGCATTGGATGACTTGCGAGAGTAATATGTAACAAGTACAAGTAGAAACCACATCATTCAACCTTAATTTGTGGCATAGGAGAACGATAGCTTATTGCCCTTCGTGACTAATGGTGGTGAAATACAAAGTCAGAGCTGCCATCGAGGGTAATACTTACACATTACTCTTTCAGGTCAGCATTCTTCACATCACATCAGTTGTCAACACAAACGTTTGCAGCAAGGAACCATCGCAGACCATAGCTATCTGACTCTCATCGAACGCTACCCTCACAACCCAAGAAAGCTGTGTCTTCCAACCAGCCCTCCTGAATCCGGTCCGCGGAAAACCTGCTGAGAGATGGCTCTACATCTCACTCTTCCGGTTGTTTTGCCCCTCGACGTGCTCCACCGACACGTCCATCTTTCCCTTCTCGTCGTCTATTGAGAAGTTTTCGGCCGGGTCGCGTAAGCCTGGAATCGGCTTGCCGCGGATGCCAGCCCACACAGCCTTGCAGCATGAGTTGGCGAACAGGGCGTCCATCTCTTCAAGCGTGATACCCTTTGTTTCAGGGACGCAGAAGAAGGCCCAGATACCCATGCAAATGAGGATGGCGCCAAAGAAAAAGTACGCCCCATAACCAAGATCGGAGATCATGTAGGGTGTAGATCTCGCAATGATGAACGAACCGAGCCAGGTGTCGGCAGTGGTGAGGGAGACACAAAGCATACGGATATCGAGGGGGAAGATCTCACTAGCGTATGTCCATGTGATACCCTGCCAAGTGGCGCAGATGATGAAGGCGTTTAGGTATACAGCAACCATGGCGACATAACCCGCAGCACTGCGCTCAGTAGTTCCAGCTGCTGCTGCAGCCACTGGATCGTTCTGCAGAGAATACTGGTAAGCACGCTATCAATGCGAATGTGCAGGAGGACTTTAACTAACCTTCGACACGTATCCGCCAATGTACAACATGGGAATGCAACCAAGAGCGGCACCCCAGAGCAGGCCTTTTCTGCGGCCGACTTTTTCAACAACGTAGAATGTGAATGTGCACATGCCAAGCGTCTTCGCAATACCGTAGAATCCAGTAGAGAAGAGCTTGGTAGAGGTTCCTGTAATGCCAAGAGTTTCAAAGATGCGAGGGGCGTAATAAGTGATAATATTGACACCAGTGAAAGATTGTAAGAACATGAGAGCAAGACCGATAGCCATGCGGTTTCGGGTGCCTTTTTGGAACAGCTTCATGAACTGCTCCTTCTTGGTCATCTTCAGAGTACTCCTCTCTTCAACCTGTCGGCGAATCTCGCCCATTTCGCGCATGACGTATTCGTGATCACCGGGCAGACCACGAAGATCGCAAAGAACCTTCTCGGCCGCTTCGAAATTGTCCTGGCGTGCAAGCCAACGAGGAGACTCAGGGCAGATGAGGAACATTCCGAGACCGAGAAGGAGACCAGGAGCGAGCTGCAGGGCAAGTGGGATGACATACTGAGCCACGCTATTGGAGGAGATGTGCTGATCTGTACCATAGTTGATCCAGAAACCTAACATACCACCACCTTGGGAGGCGATCTCGAAAATCCCGACAAGTCGACCACGGATGGAAGGAGGTGCAGTTTCAGCGATGTAAACCGGAACGGTCAAGGAGGATGCTCCGATTCCAAGTCCAGCTACAGCTCTGCCGGCGTAGATCATATTGAGATTGCCGTTGGCGGCAGTCATCAAAGTTCCGCCGAGCAGGAACACGAGCGAAGAAAGGATGATGGTCAGCTTGCGACCATACTTTTCAGCGATCGGAAAGGTGCAAAGAGCACCGAAAAAGCATCCAGCCTGCGATGGTCAACTATTGTCGTTGTGCATATCACATGGGATCCATCACTGACCTGGAAAGTAGAGACAATATTGCCTTGGATGGTGTCTCTGACAGTCTTGTCAACACCATCAAGCTTAAAGTCCCTTCTGAATGAATCGAGCGCCATCGTGCCGCCGATGACGGCCGTGTCGTAACCCATGGCTAGGGCGGACATTGAGGCCACAAGGGCCACCATGTGGATGCGAGCATTTCGAACCTCAGGCGGATCTAGCGTGCCACTGGCATGCGTGTTGAATTTCTTGGTGAAGGAAGACCAGCCCATAAGTAGGTTAGGTTAAATTGGTTTGTTGGTGGTAGTGAAGTTGTCTGGTAGATGCAAGAGCGTAAGATGAGCGATGCGATACGAAAAGCAAACCCCTCATCGTGAGAGCGTGAGGCTCCTCATATAGCCTTTCGTTGGAGTCCTACCCTCTAGGGTCGCAGATACCTTTCTTCCTGACCCTGCATTGTAACGATATGGGTGGTTTCCCCGCTCTACCCCGTGGGGTGTACAGTGTCGTGTGGTTGCAGAGCATAGACGGCGTTCATGTCCAATGGAACAAGCGATTCTCTGAATGATTACCCGATCGGTCGAGACCGGTCGAGTGTGAGTGGAAGGTATCCACTCGCCGAGACACTGAATACACTGGGCGAGAATTCTGCGGACGCAGCTTGTTAGTGGGATGTGTCACATCCTTGCTGGCAAGCACATGATCAGCTGTGGTAACATTGGCGAGCTAGCCACATGCGATGGGTGGCTGTCGGTAGAGCAGTAACAACAGCAGGCGTAGCGAATTAGCCGTGGGAGGAAGACAGCGCGTGCGGGCGAGAGTGCCGATCGGAGTCAGCAATTTCACGTAAGCTCGTTGAGGCTTCTGAAGAGCATGGTATAGGCTTGGTTGATGTCTTGGTTATCGGTCAAGTTCCGTGCCTTCGCTTTTCGCGTAGACGCCACGGTATGCATTACAAGCACGAGTCAAGCCGCCTCAAGAGCAACGGGGGAAACACCGGGGTTGCAGTCCAAGCGCTTGACACAACGTACAGTAGTTACTACTGGGGTCCACCAGCACGTATGGTCTGGAGTGTGGCCAAGGTAGCCATTGAGATAGCAGTAAGACTCCCATCTGTAAGTCGGTGGCAAATCCGCCACTGGTATCGGAGAGGTGCGACAAACATCATGCATCTTCGATGGGATATCGAGAAATCCAACACCATGACAGCTATACCGGATATCGCACGTGAGAAGTGTACAACCGGCGGGGCCGACAGGAAAACTGGACCTTGGCCATGCGGAAACGTGGAGTAGGGCGCGGAGAGGGCGTGGAGATGCTGGAGATGCTCTGGAGATGGCCGGGGTAGTGGCTCGCTCCATGGTGGTTTTTCCGCTCTAGACACCGCCAGAGTGGATACTAGCACTGTAGGGTAGAGTAGGTGAGGGTGTGTCTTGTGTCTTGGTGGTCTGTCTCGCCACGAGGCTTCGCGGTAAGCGGGTTAGCTTGCCTTCGAACGTTTGGCCTTGACTTTGTGCCAAGCCAAAATCTACCGCCAGTCTTTTGACAACGCTCAGCTGCGAGACGCCTATCTAATCGGCACCTCTTCCCCACGACACCCACTTCGAAGGTAAACTCAGCCTCGTCGACGCCTTATAGGGAGCCCTCTTGCGCAAGCACTGCTTTTCGGCGACCGGCAGCCCACAATCGGGAGGCGATCCCGCGTCTCAAGCTCGAGGCTACCCACGATAGTGTTGCTCGGCGCCCAGCAACTGCCACGCCTCAACCAACGCCATCACTGGAGAAAAGAGCCTCCATTTGAAGTCAGCGCTGCGAGCGTCAACACGAGAGGACATCTGGACGACTCCACTCTGTCCTCACAATGTGCCATCAAAAGCGTTTCTCCGCATCTCCAACTCATATTGTGGAGAGCTGTAACATCACGCCCATGTTACTTTCGCGACTCATGTAGCCTTGAATTGTGGCAGTGCTCTTGGTAAATTCCTGGGCGATAACGAGTCCACTTTGTTCGTCATCGATCTTGGAGGCTCTGTGTTTAAGAGGCGCTCCCGTGTGCCTCGCTATGGCACTTCTGTCCATCCACACGCTCTTTGTACCTTTGTACTTTTACGCCACCAACCCTTTCAAACTCCCTAAAATCGATGGTTATTACTTCTACCTTGTCCCATGGCAACGACGCTGCCCTCGTGTCCGCTTCTCCTGTAGAAGACGAGACTGTTGAACCCCCTATATGTGGTTATTCAAGTACAAGTGAAAAGCCCAAAGATGAATCGGTGACTTACATCGAAGACCGTACCAATGATGAAATCACCGAGTACGCTCACACTTCTGATGCTGCATTCATTGCACGCCATCTCCAAGTAGACCTCAAGTAAGCACTCTTGTCTCGTCGAAATGGACCCCCTTCTGTACTAACATCATCGTAGGAATGGTCTCGGCAACGATGAAGCGGCCACTCGCCTGGCCGCAAACGGCCCCAATCGCCTGAAAGATGGCAAGAAGGTCTCTGTGTTTGAGATTCTTCTGAGACAAGTCTCGAACAGCTTGACATTCGTCCTTGGCATTGTAATGGTCCTGTCCTTCTCGCTGGGCGATTGGATCGAAGGTGCCGTCGTTGCTGCTGTTGTATCCGTCAATATTATCGTTGGGTAAGTCTGCGACAGAGTGTGAATGGCCATGAACAGTTGCTGATACTACATACAGGTTCGTGCAAGATTTCAAGGCTGAACAGAGTGTCCTTTCCCTGCAGGTCCTGTCCAGCCCAGAGTGCAACGTTGTTCGTGGATCCATCATCCAATCGGTCAGAGCAGAGACGCTTGTCGTTGGTGATGTCGTTCAATTGTCCACTGGCGATATTGTACCCGCCGATCTCCGACTGTTTGAGTCTCTTAACCTCTCCACCGATGAGGCTCTGCTCACGGGCGAGTCTCTGCCCAGCTCCAAGCATGCTGATGTCGTTATGCCACTCAGTAAGGCTGACATTGCAATCGGTGATCGCGTCAACATGGTCTACTCCGCTTCTATTGTCGCACGCGGCCGAGGTCTTGGTCTTGTCACCGCTACCGGCATGAACACAGAAGTCGGCAAGATCGCAGCACTCCTGAACGCAAAGAAGCAGGATAAGAGCTCGACCCCGTTCATGGTTCGCGTCGTCAAGCGATTCTGGTATGGCGTCAAGTCGGCCCTGGGACTGATTGGCAGTCCCCTGCAAGTGTCTCTCAGCAAATTCGCTCTCCTCCTGTTCGCACTCGCTATCCTCTTGGCCATTATCGTCTTCTCGACGGCTCGCTTCGATGTCTCTGATGAGGTTCTGATCTACGGTCTTTGTGTGGCTATCGCCATCATTCCCGAGTCTCTCATCGCCGTCCTCACTCTCACAATCGCGGTCGGTACCCAGGCCATGGCGAAAAGCAACATCATCGTGCGAAGACTGTCCTCCCTCGAAGCTGTCGGTGGTGTCACAAACATCTGTTCCGATAAAACAGGTACTCTCACGCTTGGCAAGATGATCCTCAAGAGAGCAATTATCGCAGGTGGTGGAAACATCCGCGTTCACGATACTTCGGATCCATTCAACCCTCACAGCGGCACTGTCGAGACTACTCTGTCAACTCAGGAAGGCCAGCGAAGTGTGGAGCTTGCAAAGTATTTGGAGATCGCATCTCTGTGTAACCTGGCGGAGGTTTCTTCTGCAGGCGTCACTAATGAGTCTTCGTCAACACTCCCAACTCAGAGTGCATGGACTGCCATTGGCGAACCCACTGAAATCGCTCTCCAAGTGTTCGCGACAAGGTTCGACTACGGCAAGCCCCAGGCACTTGCCAAATCCCAGCGAAAGCTTATCACTGAATTCCCCTTCGATTCTACTATCAAACGCATGGCCGTGGCTTACACTGGTGCTCCTGGTACGACCGATGTCTTCGTCAAGGGTGCCACCGAGGCTATCCTGCCACTTCTCGCATGTTCCGACCAGACTAGGCGCGACATCTTGGCCGAAGCAGAAGCTATGGCGCTCAAAGGTTTGAGAGTGCTTTGTCTTGCCAGCAAATCCATCGATGACTCCATTGACCTTACCGAGCGCGCCAACGCCGAGTGTGACCTGAAATATGCTGGTCTTGCTTGTATCTACGACCCACCCCGCGCTG
The DNA here is from genome assembly GCA_023634325.1 of Cladosporium cucumerinum. NCBI lineage: Eukaryota > Fungi > Ascomycota > Dothideomycetes > Cladosporiales > Cladosporiaceae > Cladosporium > Cladosporium cucumerinum. The sequence goes on from JALDQA010000001.1 coordinate 1,023,176, forward strand.
AGACTGCAGAGGCAGTACGCACATGCCAGTCTGCTGGTATAAAAGTTCACATGCTTACCGGAGACCATATCGGCACCGCTGCGGCCATCGCTGCCGAAGTTGGCATCACTCAGAGTGTCAAAGCCAACCGTGGCGAGGTCATGGCTGGTGGAGACTTCGACAAACTTACCGAAGCCCAAATTGACGCTCTTCCGGAACTACCTCTCGTCATCGCGAGATGTTCCCCTACCACCAAAGTCCGCATGGTACAGGCTTTGCACCGCCGCAAGGCCTTCGCAATCATGACCGGTGATGGTATCAACGACTCCCCAGCCCTGAAGCTTGCCGATATTGGTATTGCTATGGGTATCAACGGAAGCGATGTCGCGAAGCAAGCCGCCGACATGGTCCTGGCTGATGACAATTTCGCTTCCATTGTTCGCGCAATTAAGGAAGGCAGACGTCTGTTTGACAACATCCAAAAGTTCTTGCTCCACCTCTTGTCTTCCAATATTGCCCAGGTCGTTCTTTTGATGGTTGGTCTAGCTTTCAAGGATGTCCACGGCAGCTCAATCTTCCCCATGTCGCCGCTCGAGATTCTCTGGGTCAACCTAGTCACATCCGCACCTATCGCTCTTGGTCTTGGTCTTGAGCCTGCTGTCCCCGACATCATGAACCGTCCGCCGCACCCATTGAGCGTCGGTGTCTTCACATGGGAGCTCATCGCCGACAAGATGGTCTATGGCTGCTCGATCGGTGCACTCTGCTTGGCAGCTTTCACCATCGTCGTCTACGGTGTGGGCGGAGGCAACCTTGGAGAGCACTGTAACGAAGAGTTTAGCGCATCCTGCGAGATTGTCTTCCGCGCCCGCTCCACCGTCTTCGGCGTCATCACCTTCGGCCTTCTCATCCTTGCGTGGGAGGTGATGGACTTCCGCACTTCACTATTCAACACTCGCCTTCCCGGTCGCAACTACACCAAGTCATCAAGCAAGTTCTTTTCGGTTGGCCCGACGCTATACCACAACAAGTTCCTCTTCTGGTCTTGTATCGCGGGCTTCGTGATCATCTTCCCGCTCATCTACATTCCTGGCCTCAACTTGAAGGTGTTCGACCACTTGCCAATCACCTGGGAGTGGGCTGTCGTCTTCTCCTGTATCGTTGTCCAGATCTTGATTGCCGAGGCCTGGAAATGGGCTAAGCGCGGAAAGTTGGGCAATATTCTGGCCGTCAAGCAACCAGAATCGTTCGTACCAGGCCATGCGCAGGTCACTATCCCAGTCTAGTGACAGATTTTAGCTGCCAAAAGTTGTGACCGGGATCACAACAAGGATGCCTCGATTCAGATGCTCATCCCATTGGTACGCTTTGCAAAACATCAAGCGATTGTTACACGTTCAACCCGTGCTGGACGACAATCTTTCGAAGCTCCAAGTCTGGGGACATAGATCTCATTGCTTCAACATGCTCAGACTTTGGAGTCTGGCATTTTAATAGTACATTTGTATGGTGTTCTGCTGGTTGGCGCTTGGTCCTGAGGATTGAGATAGTCATAGAACCCTACATACACACTCATTTGGCACGTAAACACAAATGATTCAAATCCGGTTCAACTCGAAAGACGTTGTGAAGTTATGTGTTAAGTGAAGCTATAGTTCTCGTGATTGTTTTGATCTTTAATGCTGGTGTCTTGCTGTAGTAGTATTTTATTGGCAAGGGTCTGCCTTTCTCCGCCCTACAGGAACTCAGCCAGCCCCATCCTCAGAAGTGTTACTACATCTATCCGACAACCATGCCAGACGGTCATGATTCTCACCATCATACAAGGCGGTCGCGCTCACCACGCGATGGCCGTCGCGACCGCGACACGAAGCGTCACCGCTCACGATCACCCCGGCACCATGCCACCCACCACAGCAGCCACCACCGGAGTTCTGAACCCAAGCCTGTGCGCCTACCATTCAACCAGCGAGAACTCCATCGCAGGCATCTGGAGCGCTACACCAACTTATTTGCCGATTACCTCGACCTTCAAAAGGGACACGATATTGCCGACCTGAGCGAAGATGAAGTGAAGGGCAGGTGGAAAAGCTTCATGAACAAATGGAATCGCGGCGAGCTAGCAGAGGGCTGGTACGACCCAAAGACCAAAGAGAGAGCGGATGAGCGGGCTACAGAGATGGGCACCCAGCCAAAGACCAGACATGAGCCGCAGTGGATGGTCCAAGGCTCTTCTTCCACAACCAAGGTCGAAGCCATGGACGAAGAAGACGATGACGATTTCGGACCAGCACTGCCAATTCAGAAGTCCGGACCCTCGGTACCTAGCTTGCAAGATCTACAATACCGACAAGAACTCACCGAAGAGGAACGTTCAGCCCGCATTGCTGACATTCGCAACGATCGCAAACTGGACCGCAAGACTCAAAAGGAACGTTTGGAGGAACTAGCCACTAGAGCCGATCCTGGATCACGAGAGCGGCAGATGGAGAAAAGACGGGAAGTCACTGCTTCCAATCGCTCTTTTGCGGAGGCCAAAGACTCCGGCGCCGCAGAAGTGCCTGACAATGAGCTGATGGGCGGTGGCGACGGAGTCTCAGAGTTCAAAGCACAATTGAAGACGCGGGAGAGGGCAAAGAACGAGCGGGAGATCAGGAAAGAAGAGCAGCTGAGAGCGAGGGAGGCTGAGCGTGAGGAGAGATTGGTAGAACACAGGAAGAAAGAAGACAAGACTATGGAGATGTTGAAAGCGTTGGCACAACAGAGATATGGTTGACACCTGCCCAGGCTTCCTGCTGGCTCGTTGATAACTCGCGTCCGTAGGACTCCAGTCACAATTTCGATTCTGCTGATGGTAGTGACGCGCGCACTGGAGATATCTGCAAGCAGCATCTGTCTGCCTGGTGACCATAAGTCTTATGGCTCCATGTCCAACGATGTTGATACATGCACCAATGAGATGCCAACATCTCTCCAGTTGTATGCTAATAACAAATTAAGCTTTCACAAAATCCGCGTCGGAAGTGAACAGTATTAAGGCCTTCTGAGATGTGCACATACAGGTAAGCTCGAGGTACCTTTTCGACTGCATGTCACGACGGTCCGCATGGTGTGCTCCACTGGCGGAGAATGTGCCCTGTGTCATGGTAACACTGTATCACTCGCGTACTCGCATTCGAAAAAGACGTCACCTTGGACAAACCTGCGCCCTGCCTTACGCATACACGGCTAGATGCCAAAGCTTAATTGCCTTACTGCTACCTTGGCCTAGCTTGACGCCACTCTTTGACCTTCGCGCTAAACCCGCAGTCGTATTGACTGCGAGGTTAATGATATGAAGCTCTGTTGTTCGTTCAGCTGGGGTGCGTATATATACCGCGTAACAATCCCCACCATCGAGCTTGCGATCAAAGACCACAAGGCATCACTTCGCATCCAAGTTGTACCTTTGCTTACCCTCCCTCCCTCTTACTATCTAATTCTCAATCAACTAGAACAGATACGACGTACACATCTTCACAGAATGGCTACTGCCACACTCCCACCAACGATGCGTGTTTGGAAGTACGCTTCCGCCGCAGGAGGCCTGGAGAACAACTTGAAGCTACATGCATCAGAGGCACTACCGAAGCCCGGTCCCACCCAACATCTAATCAAGGTGCTCGCAGTTGGTCTCAACCCAGTGGATTTCAAGCCCGCCGAAGCTCCTCTCGTGGGCCGCTTCGCCGTCAAATATCCTGCGACTCCCGGCTTTGACATCGCTGGACGCATCGTCGTCCCGGCTGATGGCTCTTCGCTCGAGCCTGGTCACCTGGTATTCGGTGCGGCAAGCACTAATCCTCTCGCTGCCGGTGGTCTTTCAGAGTATGTTGCTGCACCAGCCAAGACACTGGTTCCGATTCCTACTGGTATTTCGCCAATTATTGCTGCTGGTGCTCCGGTCGCCGCTGTCACTGCTCATGGGTCTATCATCCCATACGTACAAGCCGGCTCTCGGGTGTTCATCAATGGAGGTAGTGGTGGCGTCGGCACCTATGGCACACAGATTGCCAAACTCGCGGGTGCACACGTCACTGTCTCCTGCTCAACCAAGAACGTCGATCTATGCCGATCGCTCGGAGCAGATGAGGTGCTGGACTACACCCAGCGCCCTTTATTAGAACAGCTTCAGGACGTCTCCAACCGAGTCCGACCATTCGATCATGTCGTCGACAACGTCTTCAGCGACCCATCCCTCTACTTCCAAGCACACACGTACACTTCGGCAGACGCCAAATTTGTAGAAGTCGCCAGTAGTCCGACGCTCGACTTCTTGCGCTTCGCTCTCGGTGCTCTGCTCTGGCCCTCGTGGGTCGGTGGTGGACGCCGAAAGCTTGTCTTCGGCTATGCCGATATCAACTGCGAGAATCTTGAGCAGATTGGGAAGTGGATTGCCGACGGCGAGGTGAAGCCTGTCACAGATCAGGTCTTCGCTATGGAAGACACGGTGGAAGCTTTCAGACGACTGAAGACAGGCAGGGCGACAGGAAAGGTGATCATCAATCTCGACAAGTCTGAAAGTTAGCCAGTGTAGGTTGGCAGAACGTACAGAAATCAAAGAATGACCATTCTAGCGAGTCCTTTGGTGAGAAATCATTATCTGACAGATCCATCGACGTCGTGGTAGGAATTGACGAGAATCTGGATGTTGGGTGTAGAATTTTGCAACCCTACAGTAGCTGAGGATACAGAGATCAAAGGCCATCCTCGCTGCACCAGGCTTGGAGGCCATCGAAACCTGAAGATTGGCCAGGCGCTACTTGTACGACCGTAAACTCCGATCAATTTGTACCAGCTGATGCTTGGAATACTTTTCCCGATCGTGCGTCAAAGTCAAACGCCAAAAGTGTCAACCAGATATCTGTATAAGACATCATTGCTTTCCTGTACAAGTATGGTACAAATTCTATGCTTACATGCGCCTTGCCATGCGTAAAGTGACCCAATATGTCAACGTACATCCCACTGGTGAATCTCATTTGGTCAACACCCACCCACCATCCATTACCGGCCAGTCAACCAGCTGGTCCAACTTTTTCCTGTGACAGCATCCGCTGCTGACTGTGCTTGTCGATCCAAAGGTCCACCGAGAGGCTTCACGAGCTCGACCACCTTCTCGCCTTCCCGCCTGTGTGAGTCGATCTTCTGCTCCACAGCCTTCAGAACACCAGGATCCTCGTTTTGCCCGAGAAGCTTCTCCTTGATGGGATGTACTGCTTCCTCTGCCTTTGCGGCAGCTGCGCCGAGCTTGCCGCCCTTTTGCTCCTCCTTCTCAAGACCTCCAAACAGATAGCTGCCCGCACGCTTGAACATGCCAGGCTGGTTCTTCTTTTCCTCCTCAGCAGCTGCCCTCACACGCTCTCTGTTGATAAGGAGCATCTGGTCCTCAGTGATCGTGCCGATGTTCTGCGCTTTCCTGGCCTCCAGAAGCTCCGCTGCGCTCTGAGCCTTCTTCTCCGCCAACCACTCATTGCGCCTCCTCCGGTTGTGCATCAGCATATCTGTGATACCCGCTGTTGCGACAACACCCGCCACAACGGTCAGGCCGATCAAGCTGAGAGCCGTGACTTTATGCGCGCGGTCGGCCCAGACTCTGCCGACTCGTACGGCTGTGTCGAAGCCAGTCTCTTTGCCTCGTTTCGCGTTGGCAGCTGCTGCGCGTAGACGTGAGATCTTCTGCTGTGGGGATTCATTTGGAGGAGCCTGGCCGAAGTTGATATGAGAGCCAGCAGATGTTGGTGCAATGGGTGCTACATTGGGAGGGCCGTTGGAGGTGAAGCGGGTGGCCTCGGTGGGTGAGCGTGGCATTTTGGCGATTGCGCACGGCGCGTTGATTATGCGAAAGGGAGTTGTCGGTTGTTGTTTTTATAACATAAGATATGGCGTTGGTAAGGAGCACGGGCAAGAGATTCAATGCTTCTTCCCTCCTCCTCCTAACCTTCAAACTTTCGAGGATGCATGATGCTGATGGCGGCCTTGGCAGCGCTTTCCCGATGGCGATCAACATAAAGTCGAGCCTCGCCTCATCCCTCGCTGGCTCGCCTGCAGCACACCAGCAATTAATTTGTACTGGCTTGCATACTCGTAACAACAAGGACTTCATCGCAATTACAGTATACAGCATGGCACAGCAGCCTGATCTCCAGGCAATTCTCGCCACTCTTGCACAGTATTCGCAGCAAAACACCGCAGAACAGCCTCCACAGCAAACACCCTATCAGCCCGTCGAATCCAATCATGCTACGCCCTCAATACCAGAGAACAACAATCTCTCCGCTATCTTACAAAACGCTCGAGTCCAATCACCGGTATCGGCAGATCCTCGTCTGAGAGGTCGTCCTCAAAGTCGCTCTATCACTCCTGCTCAACCTCCCAAACAAGATCAAGTCCAACCACCGGCTGTCATTGATCCTGCCACCATCACCGTCTGGCAAGATGCACTGCGCTGTGTGACTAAGATCGCCGCTCAGAACAAGATGTTTGAAGCCACTATCCGTAGAGTAAGCCTTTTCTGGTGATATCAATTCCATCGATCTGGACCTATTGACTTTCTTTTTGTTGTAGATGATGCGGGATCAACGAGCGCACGAAATGCGCTGGTACACAGAACGTCAAACTTTGAAGCAAACGCAAATCAGTCGATCGTCCTCGGCGGCCAAGGCTCTGTCGATATTACAGTCGCTTAATCAGGGTGCTGCAGGCCCTTCCATCGAGCCGCAATCAGAGGAAGCAAAAGAGGCTGAATTGGCAGTCTTCGATCGCAAGGTCTACGCTGCCCAGCACTCAATGGAGGAAGCTATGACGGCAGAGTTGAAAGGCCTCGGTGTTCCATTCTTTGGCACGAGCTTAGATCTCATTGTTGGCGATGACCAGCAGGCTACGTCCGATGCTTCCTCAGCACTTCGCCCGAAATGGAGTCCCTTGGTCACTGAAGCTGAGTTGATGGACCTGAAGCGGAAGATGATCAGTCATTTGGAGATGCTCTACCGAGACTGAGTAACATCAGTGTGGTCGGTACGTGATGTAGTTTTGACGATGGCGAGAGTGTCCATTTGGTGTCCGGGAAAGGTTCAAAGGTCATCGCACTGTTTGTCATAGTCCACGTGCATAGCTGTGATGGAACACGTCCTGCAGGTACCAAATCCAGAGTTCTGTATTTACTATCGGCCTAGAATAAGGACATTCGATCGTCTCTTGGTGCGGAAGTATGGTATTTGTGTGTAAACTAACCGAGGTGTGAATGCGTTCTTCGAAGTGAAAATCGTTATGCCACCACATTGCCACTCGCTCACCGTCTCGACCAAGCCTCTACCTTGTCAAATATTCGACGCCGACGCGACCTGAGCAAGCTACCTTAACAACGCAAGGCAGAGAGACATCTCAACAATTGGGGAGAAACATTGGGTTATCGTACAAATCGCTATACCGTTATATAAAAACCTCTTGGGATCCGGGGGGAGTGTATCACAAAGACGTCCGCCACTCCAAAAGAAAACGTCCTTTTGGCAGACTCGTCCGCCGCATTTTTCCATGAACAAGATTGTCGCAAAAAGATAAACCTTTGCCTCGCCGCGGTTGTAGAAGTCTCAAAAATCCAGCAAAGCAAACCCCAAAAACTCCGCAATGATCAAATTAATCCGTAACCAAAAGCACACTGGAGGTGATCCGAAGCGCCTGGCAACGAAGACGGAGTAATGATGTGTGTCGGCCACTCCGTCTGAGGCGAGCTCGGGATCGCAGTCTTCAATTCGTTCCCTTGGTTCTGCTCGCTGCCCTGGCCCGGCCGTCAGATTTGCAAAACAGATCTCACATAGCAGAACATCGCAAACGCCTCGCTGCTTATCAACAAATCAATAGGCGTGTCGCGAGACACGCCCACAAACGTATTCAAACGCTAGATCATAAACAATCGTGATGATTGACGTTGCGATGTGCTTATGAAGGCTTAGGCTTCTTCGGCATGCGAGGACTAGGCTTGATCTTGTGGGCGCCGTCTCCGCCGCCATCGTCACCTTCCATCTTGACAGTACTGCGCCTGCGTTTGTTGTTGACTTGCGGGCTGGTATTCGCAGATGCGGCGCTGCTGTTGGTTCCTTGCTGGCTATGTTGTGGCATCATTGGTGGCGCGGCCATGTGTGTCTGTGCTGGGGATGGTGTGCCCATTCCGCCAGGCATCTGGCCCGGTAAAAGGCCGCCTTGAAGATGTGGGCTGCCGTGGATGCCGTTCGATTGCATTGGAAGGTTCATGTTTGGGACCGAGGGCGAACTTTGGAATCCCGGTTGACCTATGCTGCCCATGCGTGGAGTGCCTTGTGCGCCTGGAGGCATACCGTTCGGAGTGCCATTCTGGCCAGGTGGAAGGTTGATTTGAGGATTGTTGGCTCCGGCCCTTTCGTACTGCGAAACGAGCTGGTCGAGTGCGTGGTTCGGTCTGAGGTTCTTCTCTTGCGCGAAAATCATTAGGTCCTCCATCAGGCCCATGGTCTCTGAGATCTGGTGCTTGTCGTCAGCACGCGTTCGCTTACAATTCGTCGGGATTTTGGGTCGCGTCTACCTCGAGGAACTGCAGCATGCGCATGGTCATTCCACCCTGCCCCTTAGGCGCCCTTGGTAAGTGGTCTGTTACGCTGTCCTGCTGCTGTTGGAGTTTCTGCTGTGCCTTGGGCAGTTTGCCTTTGGTCATTTTTGGGCTTTGCTTGTTCGACAAAGTTGGGCTCAAATTAGTCAAGACTTTTTCCACCTCTGTCCTCGATAGGTGCTCCTCGCACTTGGTCATCTGGAATTCCATGCCTTCAATCAGGCTTCCGTTGCTGCCAAACAACACAGTCAAAGGTCCGCTCATTTCGACGCGTGCGCCGTTCGGATACGATACTGTGAGCGTGGCATTTTTAGAGACAAGTCGGCAACGTCCGTCGGCTAGCATTGTTTCGGTTCCGTATTCCGTGTGTAGACGTAGTCGGTCCGCGCCAGTGTCAAAGTACATCCAGAAGAATCGTGGCAGACTCGCTTTGGGGATCTCGACCTTCTTGTGGAGCTCGTACGGTGCCCAAATCAAGCGACCTTCAGGGAGGAACTGACGATCGATGAACTCCGCCCAGGCAGGCAAGCTTCGTCCATCCCTCTCGCCCTCTTGCTGGCAGAAGCTGCTAAGACTGTCTGAGAACTGCAGAAGGCGCAGTATATATTGCCCATTCGACTGCTGTGTCTGCTGTGCGGCCTGTTGGGCAGCTAGAATCCTCTGCTGCTGGAGCTGTTGACCACGCTGCAACAACGCCATTTGCTGCTGGCGTTGGGCAATCATTTGCTGCTGCTGCTGTTGCTGTTGCTGCTGCTGCTGCTGCTGCTGCTGCTGTTGTTGTTGTTGTTGTTGTTGTTGCTGTTGCTGTTGGGCCGGGGGCTGTTGAGGTTGAGATGTCTGCTGTGGCTGCTGGGCAGGTTGCGCCTGAGGCGGTGCACTTTGCTGGTCTCTGGCTTGCTGAGGTGTCGATTGCGGAGTTGGCTGCGAACCCTGCTGCGATTGCTGTTGCTGGAGCTGGGGCGGCGGTGCAGCTTGGCTCTGTTGCGGAGTTGACTGAGGATGCGGCGGCTGCGGAGCCTGGTTCTGCTCGTTCGGATTCTGCATTCTCGATGCTGGCCGCATCTGACCTGGGTGGCCGGGTTGTGCAGGAGGTCCAGCCTGTCCTTGGTTGCTTTGCTGTGAGTTCGCGTGCTGCATTGCCAGATGATGCTGTTGTGCTTGAGCTTGTTGCTGCTGTGCCTGTGCCTGTGCCTGTTGCTGCTGGGCTTGCTGTTGCTGTTGCTGCTGTTGGGCTTGCTGCTGTTGCTGCTGCTGCTGCTGCTGCTGCTGCTGCTGCATCATGGCTTGGTGTTGACTTTGCTGGGCTTGTTGTTGTTGCTGTCGCACCTGCAACTGCTGTTGGGCAAGATGGGCTGGCAGCTGTACAGGGTTCATCTGTTGCTGCTGGTTGTTTTGAAACGCTTGCTGGTTTTGCTGTTGCTGCATCATCAACGTTTGCAACTGTTGTGGGTTCATTTGCTGCATTTGCTGATGAGGGATTCCCATTGCCTGTGCCTGCTGGATCATCCTCTGGCGCATGATGTGCTGTTGCTGTTGCTGAAGTTGAGCCATCATGGCTGGATTGCCGCTAGCCTGTTGAAGCTGCTGCTGCTGCATGAATTGTTGCTGCTGCTGAGGAGTCATGTGCATGGCGGCTTGTGCGCCAGCCATGTTCTGGCCTCCCATGCCCTGACCTGGCATGCCCATCCCAGCTCCAGGGTGCTGATTTCCCATTCCTCCTCCAGCGCCTGGCTGCATGCCTCCAACGGCTCCGGGTTGCATGCCCATCATGGCGCCAGGCTGGCTGACGTGAGGAGGCCCAGATACACCGGCGTGCATCTGCATCTGCTGGCCCATGTGCTGGTTTGGAGTCGGCGCCATTCCAGGGTGGCCGTGGGCCATGCCCGGATGCATACTGTTTCCGGGCGGGTATGCCGCCATCATTTTGCTGTCGCGTAGTATATGTACGAATGCGAATGGGTGTCGAGTAGGTGGTACGCGTGTGCGGATTCACTCTATCTAGATCGTTGGACCCGGCCTCGGCCCTGCTGGTGATCGCGCGAGTGTAGCGATGCGGTGTGTGTGATGCATAAGCCGACGAGGTATGCTACAGCGACAGCATAGGTGGCTCCCGACAACACGTGATTTCAGAGCGTCGAGCAGCGAAAGCAGACCGCGTGAATCGCAGCGTTCGTGCCGGCTGGTGACTGGAATCGGCGCGAAAGGCAGAGAGGATGCGGTGTATAGAGCAGGGACGTCGTCGGGGCGCGATGGTCGCGTCGTCGTGTGGTTGGTCTGATGGGTCTGTGCCCAATCGGAGCAAGTCTGGCGAGGATACGATACCAGCAGCGCGTGCGAATACTCGCGCACAAACAACCGTACGGGATGGACGGTCAGGGCGGAGCGGAATTGAGAAGCAGTGGTGGTGGTGGTGGTGGCGGTGGTGGTGGTCGTGGTGGTGGTGGAGGTGCTGCTGCTGCTGCTGCGATGCGCAACTCAAGAGGAGGAGCACCCCATCTCCCATCTCGCTCCTACCTGCGACGACCTCCCGTCCCTCTGGCTCCCTCCCTCCTCGTTCTTAGGCCCGTGCGCTTCCCGCCCGTCTCCCGCCCCGCCGTAGCTTCTGTCCTACAAAAAGTCTCTCTCTTGCGAGTGCAGATAACTTCTTCACCATAACATCCTTTTCTCTTCTACTCTCGACACAACACCAGCGCGCCTCGCACGATCTGCTGCACTGCATCCGTCGGTACGCACCATCGAGCGAGGCGTGCAAGGTCCCAATAGGTATGTCTGCAACATTTCTTCACTCCGCCTGCACCCTCCGAAAGATGACAACCATATAAATGTCTTCTTTTCCCAACTGATTCGACCATGAAGAAGCTTGTCTTTTCGTCTGCCTCTCGCAGGGCGGATGTATACTTGCCAGTAACTTTTGTCTGACATTACAACATTCACATCATTGCGCTATCATGTCAACGATGATCACGTCGCTAACTGCTTTGAAGCTTTAGACTATTCGATAATATCTCATCTTTCTCACATCCTTGCTGCGACCAGTCCGACTGAGCTCCGGTGCTAGTCGGACAGAAAAATTTGGACGAAAATTTAGTCTCCCTCTGATTCAAACGTGAAGAGAGGAGGCACTATACACAATGGTAAGCGCACTCCGCTCCCTGCACTGCCTCTTCTCGCAAGAGGCATCCCCCCTGCTGGAGGATGAAAAACCTTCCACATTCGCAGTTTCCACGCGAGCCGTCGCCAAGAACCTAATTTAGACGGCCGATGAGCGCATTATCTTCCTTGGATGTCTGACACACCAGCACCAAACACACCTTGTCACTATCAAATCTGCTACGATAGGACATGTTTGCTGACTTGTTTCTCAGATTAAATCAAATGTGCTGTACGTAATGTTTTCTTAAGATGAAGCTCCTTATAGCAAATATATAATAAACTACTTGCTCATGCCGACATCTTTCTCATCATTCCAATTGCTTTAATGATCCACTGTGATACCAATGTCGCCCGGTGTCTAGAAAGACGTACCAGAAAATTCACTGCTCATCCTATGGCAGTCTCCATGTACGCGACAGTACCACGCGCGCGACTCGTGATACGAAAGCTGTATACATCCTATGTTTCATACGCATGAGTTTGCGTACAACTCCGGCCACTTCATCGACCGCGTTTCAGTGGCCTGCATTGTGGATAGCTTTGCCGATTTCTCATGCGACACCGTCTTGACAAAGGAAAGAGCAGGATCGATTTGACCTATCTCACCAGTTCTCACGAGTATTCTCATACCAGGGCCTTGGTTATCACTACGAATGCGAGGGAGAGCTCAATCATCTGTGTGCGCAACTCAACGGCAAGTCTAGAATCTTTAATAACTAACTAGTGTTTCATAATATTATCATACTACAAAACAAGCTTGAGCGGTATCTTCATGCTGGTACTTGAAAAATCAGACCACGCCCATACTGAACTATTGGCTCTGGAGTTCGCTGTCCTGGACGTATATCCGTACGCAGCCACTGTACTCGACCACGAGAATATCATAACCTCGCCGGCAAACTATTCCTTTATGAACAGCTTCCAGGAAAATTACTTCTATAACAAGCTCGCTGTGATTGCAAATGATATCTACAAGACCTAGTAACACCCATGAAAACGCAAACTCACTCTACCACTCCCAACCCGCCCAATCAAATCTTACTTAGATCAAGCTCTCCTGCTGCTGCTCGCCATCCTCCTCCTCATCATCATCGGTGTCGCGAGTGCCCTTGTTGGCCTTACCCTTCCTCTGGTAGAACTCGTCAAGGATCTTCTTGGGGATTCTGTTGAGCAGCTCCTTGGGGTAGATTCTGAGCAGATCCCAAGCCTGGTCGAGACCGTCGAAGATGGTGCGCTTCTCGTACGCGCCCTGGTTGATGTATGTCTTCTCGAACTTCTCGAGGAACTCGAGCGAGAGCTTGTCTTCGTTGGAGAGAGCCTCCTCACCGACGACAGCCTTCATCGATGCGGCGTCACGACCAATGGCGTACTTGGCGTAAAGCTGGTTGGAGACATCACCGTGATCCTTGCGTGTGTGGCCCTCGCCGATGGCAGACTTCATTAGACGCGAGAGCGAGGGAAGGACGTTGATTGGCGGATAGATACCCTTGTTGTGGAGCTGACGGTCGATGAAGATCTGGCCCTCAGTAATGTAACCAGTCAAATCGGGAATGGGGTGAGTGATATCTGATGACTGTGTTAGTGGCATGTCGGATGGCGTCAGGCTGTATTTTTAGACTTACCATCGTTAGGCATGGTCAGAATAGGAACCTGGGTGATGGAACCATTGCGACCCTCAACACGACCGGCACGCTCGTACATGGTGGCCAAATCAGTGTACATGTAACCAGGGTAACCACGACGACCAGGAACCTCTTCACGGGCAGCGGAGACCTCACGAAGAGCGTCACAGTAGGACGACAGATCGGTAAGAATGACGAGGACGTGCTTCTCGAGCTGGTAGGCGTAGTACTCGGCGGTTGTGAGAGCAAGACGAGGGGTGATGATACGTTCGATGCTACCATGGTTGTTAGTCGATAGTCCAGCAGGAAAGTGATTATGCCAACTTACGTAGGGTCATTTGCCAAGTTGGTGAACATGGTGACACGCTCCATAGATCCGTTCTCCTCGAAATCCTTGGTGAAGAAGCGGGCAGTCTCCAAGTTCACACCCATGGCACCGAAAACGATGGAGAAGTTGTCATCGTGCATGTCGTGCACACCCTTGCCCTTGTGCTGGACGAGACCAGCCTGGCGACAGATCTGTGCGGCAATCTCATTGTGAGGAAGACCAGAAGCAGAGAAGATAGGGACCTTCTGCCCACGGGCGATCGAGTTCATGGTGTCGATGGCGCTGATACCGGTGGAGATCATCTCCTCGGGGTAGACGCGCGAGTAGGGGTTGATAGGCGAACCGTTAATGTCCAGGTAGTCCTCAGCAAGGACCTTGGGGCCCTTGTCAATGGCGCGACCAGAACCGTCGAAGACACGACCCAGCATGTCCTCGCTCACTCCAAGCTTCAAGTTGTGGCCAGTGAACTCGACTTTGGTCTAGTCTCACGTTAGATGGTGTCCTCTTGTGCCCATGTATGTACTGGGTGCGCTCACCTTCTTGACGTCGACACCGGAAGTGCCTTCGAACACCTGCACAACGGCACGGTTGCCTGACTTGAAATCAACATATGTTCCCAGCATCTTGTATCCATACGGCGCATACCTCTGGCCTCCAGAACCTGACCACTCCTCTCAGAGCCATCGGGCAGGGTAAGCGAGACGATCTCGTTGAAACGGGGGAATTTGACCTGTATCCCTGCGATCAGCGATTTGTCCTCTTGACCCCAATAGTCGCACAGTGCATGCATACGTTCTCCAGAATGACCAGCGGGCCATTGACACCGCCGATGGTGTTGTAGCGCAGGCGCGGCTTCACGGACATCATCCGCGGGTCTACCTCGTCTCCGGCCATGGTGGCTGTAGGTCTGCTGCCTGCGTGCTTGGGTTTCGAAGTTGGTACGCTGGCGTCTGCGGCGTAGTGCTGCTATACTATCGCCGAGTATGTGTCGCGGGTGGGTGTGAGGCCTGTTGGAGGCGCTCGATGGATACGAGAGACGTTGGCGATGGCTGCTGCGTCGGCGAGCTTGATGGCCCCAGAGCACAGATGGAGCTTGCTTGCTTGCTGGACGAACGACGTCAAAGACGGCCTAGCTTGGCGACGGCACTTCAGCCTCCCGCCACACGTGCTTCTTCGACATCTTCAGACTCAACAGTCAGCGTAGCTTGCACATGTTTCATCCGCTAAACGATTACATCTGCAGAGGATATCATCTACATATTCAGCACCGCCTACAAAATAATCTCCCTATGGTACAGACATGGGAACAACAAATCACTCATCATCGGGTACGCTTTTGAGAAAACATATACTGTTGCTAATTCATGCTTCATGTTCTGTCATGGTATCCTATAAGAAAACGAATGGAATAATAAATCGTCAGATCTCAACCGACTATGCGTCACCCTCGAAAGGAGTCTCGTACGGCTGCTCAGCTCGGGGTGTCAACCTCGCCAGATGGCGTCTCTGTCCGTCCGTCCAATCAAGGATCGCAGTGTGTGCAGTAACACGGTTGTCCCAGACGATCACAGTGTTCTTCTCCCACTTCAAACGCGCTTGGAGATCTGCGCCGAGAGCAATGTGCTGGTACAGGAAGTTGAGCAGGTAATCAGACTCCTCCTTCTTGAAGCCCACGATGCGTCGAGTAAATTGAGGGTTCACGAACAGCGCCTTCTCGCCAGTCACAGGGTGAGTCCTGACAACTGGGTGGACACTTGCGATGGGTTCGCGACGGACGATGCTACCGCGCGCCAGAGCAGCGTTTGCTTGCTCGTGCGCAGAGTGCACCGCCTTCAGACCGTGCAGACGCTTGCGGAACTCTGGCGACAAACGCTGGTAGGCCACCGCCAAATTGGCGAAGAGGGTGTCACCTCCTGCGGTAGGGCCGTCAAGCAAGTAAAGGAATGTGGTACCCGGAGGCTGTTTCTCGTAGGTCACGTCACTGTGCCAGGTGATGCTGTTTGTGCGCTCTTCGAAGAAATCGGCAGCTGTGGTGTCGGCCGCTGAGCGGTGCACGATGTGGACCTTGGGGTGGCCCTTCGGTGCGCCGGAGGCCGGATGAATGTGAGACGGGCCAAAGTATTCGGCAACCTCAAGCGCCTCGCTGATTGGTAGAGACGCAAAGTCTTGGTCGCGGAAGGCGACGACCTTCTTCTGAGCGACAAACAGTGCGAGTTCATCCTTGCCAGCCTTGTCGAGCTTGGAGAGCTGAACGCCTTTGACTTCGGCACCGATGTTGGCGGTAACATCGTGCACTTCTGCGCCCTTGAGAAGGCTGGAGAAGCTGGGGTCTGCGTCTTTGCCGTGCTCGACCTCCTCGAAGAGCTCATACGGAGGATACTTAGTGTCGTCCCAGTAAGGCAAGTAGTTCGGGTAAGCTGCAGGTGCGTGGCCTTCTGTGCCGTTCAATTCGACATCATAGTTGGTGGACTTGGTGCCCTGGGCGAAAGCCTCCTTGGAGTTGCCGTTCTGCAGCTTGTCTTTCTTGTAGATGTCGGTAGCTTTGCTGTCACCAGTTCGATCAGGTAAAGTTTCGACGAGACCAGGAGTCATGTTGCTACGGATGTATGGTGGAACTATTGGTAACACCGTGGTATATGATGGATGAAACTAACAGATGCAGAGAGACCCGAGAAAGTGGTAGGACTGAAAGGCACTGTATATAAACTCAGAGTCGGTAAGCCGGCAGAGGTGACTTATCGATCAGCGGCAACCTCATCTCACTTTGACTTGCCCCTACCTTTTCCTCCAATTGATTATTGGATCACGACAACAAGGTTAGCGAATGGCAGCATATCACGACATCAATCATCTCAGCCAAGCACTTGAGGTGGCGATCACGGCTGAAGACGAGCGGGGCAACACGTTTTTACCACGCAGACAACGTGCGATGCACCGATGATTGCGACAGCGGAGAAAAGCAGATGCTTGTAGGATGGTGTATCCTATCATGTCACCATGTTTCCTTGCAGCTTATTCGAAGATTAGGAGCGTTACATGGGCTTTGAGCTATCACGCCATGTGGCGTGATTACGCTAAAGAACCGCACTCCCAGCACGACATATCTCGGCATACAGATAAGTTCGCCGCAGGAGTGGTTCAGGTAAACAATGGCTATGGAGGTTATCGTGTACTATCTTAGTTATCTTGATTGCTAACACAGATCAAGATTATTATGTTGATACGAGCGCCTGCCGTCTCAGAGCCTCCGTGCCGAGACATTTCTCATGGTTGAGGTTGGGTCTGTAATAATCTGTCCACAAACAACGATCTTACCAAATTTACATACTGTTAGCTCAAGAAATCAACTTCGGAATAATGCTTGTCCGTAAGATGCAATCGATAATCCCTGAAGCTACCTGATATCATCATCTTCACACATACATGTAGGGGTTGAGTTAGCCGACTCAACTGACGAGTTTGCAAACGCAACCTGAATTCGGCACAACGGCCATAGTTGTCATAATAAACTACCGTATACAGGTCATTACATTATCTGGTGCATATACTGGTCGCTCGGTGATCCCATTTCTCAGGTCTGTGCCACGGTGATGCTGTTATCGTCTTCTCTAGGATATGGGCTTTGTTGATGCTCACAGCCTTCGAACCAAGACTAGATGACGGTCTCATCACCAGTCACAATATCAACGATTGCAAGAAGAAGCTGAGGTCTGCTTGTTGTAGGCATCGACTGCATGTTAAGCTTCGTTCTGCAATTAATCTGCTAGATGCGTGGTGTTGCTCGTGTTTTAGGGTTGGGGGATTGGAGTTATTGTCCAACCTCTTTACCGTCAAAAACCCAGCATTTGGTGCAATACAGTATCCATGTATTCTATCAAATGGCTCACCGGCACGTCTTAGATATGATAGTGCTGTGTGATTCGCGTGGTTGTTCGAGACTCCCTTTGGACGTTTGGTGTCACTGTAATGCGCAATTGCGTGATAAAGTAACCCCACCTACTACAAAGAGCTCCCGAGACAGGTGTGTTCAATGCAAGCTGATAACCCAAAGATACACACTGTCTTGACCTACTTTCTTTAATAACTCTAGTTGAAATCAGACTCGAACGTTCACAGATCTTTCACTTTACCTTGGACAATATGAGCCCAGCAATAATCGAGGACCATGCCAACCATGACGTCTCTGTCTCGAACAAAGAGGCAAACCAGCCACGTTATCCAGAGCCCTTGAAGCTATCTGGTGCTTTGGATCACTTCAAGCATGAGGATACTACCCCGGTCATTGGTCGGGAGTTCTTCAATGTTAACATCGTTGACGACCTGCTCAATGGCGAGAACGCTGATGAACGACTCCGGGATGTCGCCATCACGAGTATGTAGCATTCCTGAAGGCTATTATTCATTAACCTTCTTCTGATAACTATTCCAGTCTCACAGCGTGGTGTGGTCTTCTTTCGTGCGCAAGACAATCTCACCGACGCCCTCCAGAAAGAGTTCGTTCACAAGTTGGGTCTGCTGAGTGGAAAGCCGAAAGACTCGACTCTCCATATTCACCCAGTGCTCAACAACACCAATGAGTTCGGTGTCGGTGACGCAGAGATCTCGACAATCAGTTCACTTTCGCGCAAGAAGATGTTCAAGCACGAGCTCCAGGCCCAGAGGCGCCATTACGACAGTGCGCAGTGGCACTCAGACATCCAATTCGAACCGAAGCCAGCCGACTATACCTCCTTGCGTCTCACACAACTGCCAAGATCTGGCGGCGATACGCTGTGGGCTTCAGGATATGAGCTGTATGATCGGTCAGTAACATTAGCGGGTCAGATGTCAATATCCGGCTTTTTATTAACCCTTCCATTCCAGGTTCTCCGAGCCATACCGCAAATTCCTCGAAAGCCTGACAGCGACTTTCAGTGGCGAAGCGTTCACGAAAGCTGCTGCGGCGAATCCTGAACAGGTCAAGATACACGAAGGACCACGAGGTGCACCAGAGAACATCGGCGCCCACCTGACCGCGGTCCATCCTGTAGTGCGCACCAACCCGGTCACAGGATGGAAGAGCTTGTTCGCTGTTGGCCCCTTCCCCAAATACATCAACGAGCTGGACTCGCAAGAGTCTGATGAGCTTCTTGCACTCTTCAAAAAACGGATACACGACTCTCATGACTTGACTGTTCGTTTCAAGTGGAGGAACGAGAATGATATCGGTGAGCCTCATGAAGACACGCTCCCGTGGATAAGTACTGATGTCGTGATTTAGCAATTTGGGACAACCGCAGCGCCTTCCACACCGCGACATTCGATTACGAAGGACTGGGTGAGCGATTCGGCCACCGTGCTGTCGGTATCGGTGAGGCGCCATACCTTGATCCCGACAGCACGTTGAGATCGGAGTCGCTGGCCCAGTGAGTCTGTTTTTGACGTTGCTGGAAGAGTAAAACCATCAAGTAGATACCGGAATGTGATTACTTCAAGAGCAATTCGAGCTGGTAGACGCCATGGTCGGTGGTGTAATTGCAGTAGACACCCAAGCAAATTCTCATCGAGTCTTGATGGTGGGTGGCTACCTGATACTCTACCTGCATCTATCCACAAGTTGTGGTTCAGATAGTATCCTGCAGGATATTAGCATGCCAGCAGTGGCATCTCATTGGTAATTTGTGAAACCATAGTTCGATGTCTAAGCACAGCAGTTCAGTATAGACCATGCTCTGATCGTGAAGCCGTACGCAAATATACGTGCAAGAGCTGTACGACAGGACGATGCCTCATAGCTAACGCCATCATAAAGCGTTGATTTTCCATCTTGATAGCATCGGCATTGTCTTGTACTTGTGTCACGTGCCGCGTGAGGTGAGTTGTGGTCTTTCCAGGGTTATTCTCATCTTTTGACCTTGATGAAACTGCCGGTTGCAGTTTTTCGGGCTGTGCTCGAGATATGCCTGGTGAAATGGAGCCATATGAACCATTCCGATGTGTTCCATTGACAAAATTACCAACTGGCGATATGCCCTCGTTTCGGTAGCTATCAATCACTTTGGTGGATTTGATTTGATGAGTAGAAAGGAGGACGTGTAAGTTAGCATCTCGTGGGAGAAGCTGAAGCTATGGTAGATTTAAAGCCGTCTAAGACCGAACACGAAAAGTCCCCCTCGACGCGCGATCACCACCGCAAACAACCATTCGCACGGCGACACACCCAACATGAGCTCTACACCTGGCATCAAGCCGATTCCGGCTTCAAAGCCTGCGCCTATTGTGCTCCCACCCGCAAAACCCATTGAGATCCTCCACGATGACTACTCCTTCCTGGCATCCAATGTGCACGCTGCCGTCCTGCTGTCTGGCCTCGTCTTGAGCTTCAATAGCCTCGTACAGGACCCGATCAGGACACTGGTGAGGCTTGCACCCTTGGTCATCATCATTCAGCTGGTCTACTGCTTCCTATGCCTCCCGTCGACTGGTCAGGCACCTCCACCGCCCAAGCAAAAGTGGAAGAAGCAACTGAAGCCGACTCAGGATTTTGGAGCTAGAGCTGTGGTATGCCTTTGGAACGCTACATGATACGCACACAAGCAATGACTGACCATATGTATAGCCCGCTTTCCTCTCGCTCATCCTCACCATCACTCTCACCGTCCCCGCCGTCTTCATCCTCGTCATCTTCTTCGGCGCTCCGCTCACCACTCACCAAGCGCACACCATCCTGCTCTCCCTACACCTTGGCCTCCTCACAACCCCACAATTGTTCTACGTGCACGGTCTCGATATCAAGGTCTGGATGCAAGCTGCAAGCCTCCAGCTGCCCCTGGACGAGGTGTATGGCATGACATTGGGCGCGTTGGTCGGCGCATGGGCTGGCGCAGTGCCAATCCCCCTGGACTGGGATCGCGAATGGCAGAAATATCCGATCACGATTGTTGCGGGCCTGTACATTGGTGCTGTTACCGGAAAGCTTTTGGGCGCGTACGTTGTCAAGGGCTTCAGAGTCAAGATCAACTGAAAGGCGCATAATTTCGTTGGCGCGTCTTGAATATTTGACGACTATCTCCTACAAGACGCGAGGGATATGCAATTTCAGCTTGTGTTTTTTCGGAGCTCCTCCAGGCAGAGGTGGCCATTGATCATGCTCTCTTCTGGCACGACGCCTCCGAAGGCGAATGAGAGTATTCGCAGAAAGGCTTGGATGCTTCCCAGGAACAGCTTGGCCATGGACGTGTGGCGCAAGGCGCCTTGCTTTTGGACTGGATCATCTGGAGCCTGAGAACTACAAAATACGCAGCACTCGAGAGGCGCAAAAGTATTAATATTGGTCCAATGGGATCTCGAAAAATAATTGTTTACAAAAGAAGTCCTCTGCCACGGACGTGCTACCATGTTGCAGTGGACACGCCTCCAGTTGAGACTGTTTAGTACATATTAAATCGAAATATTCGCTAGCACAGACCGTGTCTACGGTATGGATACATATCTAGCTGCAAACAAACAGACCAGGGTTCTTGAGAGCTTCGTGAACACTTCGTAGCGCATCACTACAGCCGGTGATCTTGCGAAGCCATTAGTTCAATGCACGTGATAGCAGACACGCACGCCCTTCATCAACGGGGGCACGAATGGATGGAACCCCTGTAAGTCAAGCAAGTTTCCAATTGGCTCAACTCCAAGCAACAGAATATACTACTGGCTCTGTCAGCTCGGGAACTAGCAGGGGTTTAATCCGTTCGTGCCCCCCTCTGTATGATCGCCGCAGCCGCAGGAAGGCGCGCACGAACGGAGTGAAGTACTAATATGTGGATATAGGCCGAGTCATAGCGTCAAGACCCTCCACTGGGACCTTCTAACCGGTTTCCTGTGGTTCTGACACAAGAGCAGGATCTTGAATCAAAAGAAGACGCCCCAGAATGAGTCGGCAAAGTTCGCTGACGCGGTAACGATGATGTATTGTACCGGCACTTGTATCGAACGTTCGCTACAATTGAAAGGCAGTGTACCGGAGGGCAGCTAGTGTTTCATATACCACGATCGATTGCCCTTCGCGGGGTTGCCGAAGCCTTCCCCTGCTCGCGAACATGTCGCGTGCACTCTTAAGCTTGTGGTGTGTATCCATGCTGGCCTTGTTTCCTTGGACCCACAGGTGCGTGAGAATGCGCGTGGAGACACCATCAAGCCCTCATATGCCCAGCGGCCAGTAGGAGGCGCGCGCGCATCCTCTAAAATGACAGCCATTCAAGTGTATATGAGCGAGTCGCCCACCATTGTTCACTCTCGCGGACTAGTCGGGAGGCGTGCCCGAGCATTTGCACCAGCGGCATCACACGGTCTCGACGCTCGCCTCTGAGACTGGTTGTCGCGCGGCGGCAACAGGACTCTCTGGCGCATGGTTGCCTCTTGAGGCCAAGCTCGTGAACGAATAGGCCTGACTCGTCTGGCCCTGCCATCTTGCTCGACGAAAAGGTGATGTGCAGGAAAAAGGGTAAAAGAGTTCCTATCGCTTGGAGCGTGCGGCGGCCGCTAGCTGGCTGCATCTGGCACTATCGAAGCTCTTGCGGCGTGTTTTTTGCAGGATACAGCTTCAACGCTGCATCGAGGGCGCCGCCACCATCGGTGAAACACACGCCATGTCCGGCCTTGATGACTGTGACCACCATATGTGCGGAGACACACATACTGTAATATGAACTATGAACCACCGCCAACACACCCAGCATCAACACCCGCCTGGAGCAATCTCGAACGCACGTGCATGGCTATATGCGCGCCAGGGGCATGCGAGCATGGTCCAACTAATCTCGCCAGCTCAACTGCTCTGGCACCGTCGTCTATTCCCTCTTGGGCACACGCCAACAACTCCCTGCAAGCGCCAGTTCGTCCACACCCGTCGAGACCCTAACAAAGTAATAATGTTACCATTCGCTAACCGCGGCGTGCCTCCTTCACCTTGATGCCCTTGCCTCTTTCGTCCTGCAGTGTCCAGCTACCGATCAACCACTGCTAGCAACTCACTACTACCAAGCTCACTGCACGTTCCCCGTCTCGCCTGTCTGTCTCATCGCGACTCTTCACTCCTGCGTTTTGTCTCTGTTTGTTACTCTTAGCGTTTCTTCACGCCTGTACTTGTCTCTGCGCCCTGTCCATAGCATCAGCTGGATATAGAGCTTGACTGCGGAGACGCCTCGTGGCAGATAATTCTCAACCAACCACCTACCTCCTGAACCACGGATTGCACGCACCCACGCGGCCCCCTTATGCCTGGAGACTGGTAAACATACTGGCGTCGTGGTGCTCAGCTCTAGAACGCGCTGCCTGGACGCCGCCGACTACAACAACAAACTTGAGAAAATGCCGCTCGCAGCGACACTGGCCGCCGGCGGCATGAGACCAGCGAGTTTCCTCCCGTCCATAACATGCTCGGACTGCGGAAATCAAATCGAGATCGCGGCAATGGGAGAACACGTCTGCGAGAAGACAAACGCCACAACTTCCGTCACGCGACTGGAAAACCCATATACTCTCAGCCCACTCGATGCGCCTCCAGAAAGTCCGCCAAAGGACACAAATTACACCACACAGCCAACATTGCCCGTAACGCGAGTGAGGGCACCCACAATTGGTAAAGATGGGCCCATGTCGAAGCCCATGAGGCCGCCACCTCCTCGAATCAACCCCGATGCTGCCAACAGACCTTTCCTTGCACCGCTGTCTTCCACGTCTCGTTCGCCTATATCACCGGCCTTGAGCATCAGGTCGGCAGGTAGTGCAGGCAGAAAGCCAGGACCACCTTTGCGAAGCGCGACAAGCCCTATGCCTCGACTCTTCGACCCTCGGCCACCAAGTCCTGAGTTGACTGGCGGCTATGATTGCGCGTTCCCACCTTTCTACCCTGGCCAGCCACAGAGCAGACCTGGAACAAGTAATGGGCACAGACTAGCATCCGGGGAGCGGACGCCTTCACGAGGAGGATTCAGGCTAGAGAGACCATCGACCGCACAAGGTGGACCTATCAATGGGTCAAGGAAACCAAGCAATGGGCAGGCACCACCGCAATTGTCAACGGCAACAGGTGGAAGGCGGCCGAGCGAGTCTCAGAGTGTCGGCTCGAGAGATGATCCAATCCCTCGACCCCCGACCGCCAATTCATATCGCTCGCAAACCGATGGTCAGAAACGCAATATGCCTCATCGACCAGCCAGGCCACAACAGGAAGTCTTGTCTCCTACATTTATGAATAGCTTCAGCCAAGAGCCTCTGTCTGCTTTGTCTGACAAGACATCGCCCTCGAGTTCAAATCCACCCTTGCCCTTGAAAAGCTCGGACAGAAGCCAAACATTCCCAACACAGCATTACAATGCCGACAAGGATTACCCTAGCCCAGGCATATCTCGTGCGGCCACAGAGCCTATGTCACAAGAGCGACGGCCTCCAAGCTCTGGAGCTGGCTCGGTGGCGTCCATTGATGTTTTCACACATACAAATTTCCAGACTGGATCTTTCCAGAATGGGAGCAGGCTGGACCGCCGGCTGCAGAATGCTCCACCAGTCCCCAAGGCTGTGCAAGAATACCGCCAAGAAACTTCGCACGCAGCATCTGCGTCTTCTTCTTCGAATGGATCCAAGGACTCTTACGGTGGCAGCAGTGTTGGAGGGCCGAGTTCTGTTACCAGCGCTGCAAGCAGTTTCGATGCATTCTCTCCGTTGAGAGAGGCTCTGGCGCTCTACGGAGACGACCAGCAAATGCGCGTGGCGGGCTTGACATTCAAGCAGCCAGAGAAGCCGAGTGTCCAACCGGAGAAGTCTCAACCGATCAACTTCGCTCGTCCAAGGCCCGAAGCGCAAAGTCCGGGCACGCCACCGAAGATGCTGCGAGCACTTCGCACGCCAGATGAATCACCCATTGACCCTGGATTTGGTGGTCGCATCTCACGCAACCAGCATTGGGATGACGAGCCTGAGCCTGTCCAGCCAGTACCGTTGAAGATAAACACCGACTCGCGCAAACGAGTGTCACCACCTCCAACAAAGCCCGCACCTCCGCCCAAGACCTCCAACGACTTTGGCCTTCCACGCTCTACATCGCCGTTACCCAGTATTCAGCCTCCGAAGATTAGAGCTCTTCCGCCTTCCTTCCCTCCACCGCACCCGGACACAAACCGTCCCGCACCCCCAGTCCGTCTACCAACCACTCCTGGCATCAGGCCTGTTTGCCGTGGCTGCAACAAAACGATTGAAGGAAAGTCTGTGAAAGCAGCCGATGGTCGCCTGACGGGTCGATGGCATAAGCAGTGTTTCACATGCCGCACCTGCGAGCAGCCTTTCGCTACAGCCGATTTCTACGTCATCGACAACCAGCCATACTGCGAGCATCATTACCACGAGGCTAATGGATCTCTGTGCGCGGGTTGTAACCACGGCATTGAGGGTCAATACCTCGAGACAACTTCATCTGCAGACAGCAATGGCGCTCTCCCGGTCGACAAGAAGTTCCACCCTCGATGCTTTACGTGCGTGGACTGCAAAATGGTGTTGGCGGACGACTACTTCGAGATCAAGGGACAAGTATACTGTGAGCGCCACGCATTAGCAGCGATGCGCTCTTCACCACGCATTGGTGGTTTCTCCAGCGCACCCGCTGGCAACCGTGGTGCTGGACCACAATCAGGAGCCGGCGGACTGAGCGCGCCAGTCGATCGCCGCGGCCTCATGGCCGAGCGACGTACGACCAGGCTGATGGTAATGTGATGCAGCGAACATCCACCACAGCCAAGCCTTCTCTTATTTTCCTCGCGAGGACCTATTTTACGGCGCCGACAAAAGTGACCAGAGCCTCGACCGGTCTCTTGTCTCGACGTCTCACACTACACTACACTACCTTCACAATACCCCACCATACCTTCGAACTGTGTACAAGATTTCTCGAGAGATACCCCAAGGCAGTGCCTGCACTTCTTTCTTTTTGCATCGGAGGGCACTGAGACAGCGGCTTTATGCCAATTTTCTGGCGCTGTTGTACTCCATGACCAGGGCAGGGCACCGAAACTACCACCACCAAATTTTTTCGTAATGTATAAACGAGCCAGGGCCCTTTTATTACACCTTCCCACCAAACGGATCAAAATCTCATTTCTTTTTCTTCTTCCTCTTCTTCTTCTTCTCTTTTTATTATCGAAAACCCCGAGAAGGGGAGACAGCTTTTTTGATAGACCAACCATAGAACGATTTGCTTACAACCTTACATTATTACTCGTTTCAAATCGTCTTCGCGTGTGAATAACAAACAATGTTACAAGTCTCCGCTCGGCTAACAGTGCCCGCTTCATTGATTTAGAAATCGTGGAGAAGCACGATACCTGCCTGCCATTGACGTTCCACGGGCTATGTCAAGAACAGAGCCAAGGTCAAGCCTGCATGCGACTCGTCCCCATCGACGGACACATGCATCGAAGGACGCAAGCCATAAGCAGCAGCGGCTGGCTCCCCACCTATCAACAAAAACCAATTTTGGCTGATCAATCTCAACTGCAGCAGGGCCTCAGGACCAACAGATAAAGATCAACAATCGACTCCTGCGAACGCTGATCGGCTCCAGGTATCGCTTGTATCTTGGCGGGCACACTCTACAGAACCAGGGTTGTATTCACTTCAGGCCTGGAAGCGCAGTGACTCGACATCTCGCTTACTGTCTCTCCGCTGGATTGGGTTGGTGGCACGGCAGGGCTATACGGAGCGGATTTGGGATAGGTGAATGCTGTGCGAGGGCTGCGGATTGGGAGGGACCCTTGCGTTTTGGTTTGTGTGTTGCTGGCGGATGCGTTGAGCGATAAATGGCTTTGGTTTGGGTGCGACGGTGATGGTGTTTGGCTTGCTTGTCTGCATGCAGGTATGCGTGCATGCGGCTGGGGGATTGTTGAGATTGGTTGTGGGTTGTGGCTGGGGATGGATGTATGTACATGCGAGGTTATATTGTGCATGCGGGAGTATTATGTTTATTAATAGTACATGTATACGTAGTCAATTAGCAGCTCTCAAAGAATAGACTCGCGAGACCATCGGAAAATAGAAAACGCACGCAGTAACAAACCTACTGAGAGGCCGAAGACGTTAGATGGCAGTCTGCGGGCTGAGATGTGACAGACAAGCCTCGACGCGTCGTCGATCGCACGGCGCCGACGCCTCTTTTTGCTGTATGCGAGTCTGTGCATTGTCTGTATTCGACGTCAACCTTCACGCTCACATGATAGGTCTTCTGCGTAGGTCTGCTCTCTCTCAATAACAGTCCTTAATGACAGATGCTGGAGCAATACGAACACGTACAACGTAGGCACAATTCATCGCTATGCTGATATCACCTGGCTTGCCACATCAACACTACTCTACATAAATGGACACAATACATAAACTTCACCGCATAAGCTACTGTACCTTCGAAGCTTGAATCATGTGGAGAAAAGCAACCAGGGATGGATGTCTCTTCTCGACAGGGGGAAGGGAAGGCAGTTGCGGCAGAGTGCGGAGAGCTGCTCCTTTTGATCCTGCGGCCTCGTCCGCGACGGCGCGTTTGAGAAGTCGGCAAAAGCGAGCCTTGGAGAGATCTAAACAGTCCAAGGAGGGCTGTGTTTCGAATTGCGTAAAATTGCGGTGGTAGCGGTTTGGGCTAGAAGGAGTTTGTTCTTCGAAGGTCGTATTCATTATTGCACTGGCGGCCGAAGTGCTGGATGTGTACTAGAGGTATGGAGCTACAATGAAGAAGCCGCTATTGTCGAAGAGTCCAAAGGGTCGAAGCATGAAGGGACACACTTTTTCTTTGGCTCGATGTCATGAGTGGCGGCGGGAGGACCAGTAGTGCGCACGGGCGGGTGCGAAGAACGGTAGCAGGCGCGCCGATATGGCCTGAAAGGGGAGGTGAGTTGTCTCGCTTGTCTCGAAGCTACGTGTGCCTCTGCAGTGTTGAGATGGTTTCTTCTGTTTTTGGGAATGTCGTGTGTCTTTAGCCGCCGTCTCGAATGCCTCGAAGCGACTTTTCCTTTTCTCGGTCGGACGTGCGGGCTCGGGTTTCAGCAACTGCAAGACGCAATCGTAAGTTCGCTCTCACACACTGCCAGCCCTGCAGATGAGACACTTCGCTTGATCTAGCGCGGGCTGGGATGTGCTTGCTGAGGATGGGCCTCCCAAGTAGCTGCAGCTCCGTCTCTACGATCTGCAGAAGCAGCAGGACTGGTGAGAACCCGGGCAGTGGGACAGCGCGGTGGACATCACAATCACCGTAGCAATCGTATGCGCAGTACTGGCTACATACAGTCTACAGATCACATGCCTAGGTGACAGCTTCGTGGTGCAGGGCGTTCATTTTTAGACGAACAGTATCCAGCCAGCCCGAGTGATACCAGACATCAACCTGCATATGCCCAGTCCCCGGGATGTCTGTTGCTGCCGAGTAGCACGGCAGCCCAGCCCCCGTTCAGACCTTGCCTTTGTGCATGTATTCCTAGGATGAAAGTGTACAACATGTGCATATGGCATAGGAGGAGGAGGGGGGGTTCCCCTCTCTCTAATCATCCACTGCTCACTCAGCACCGCGCACACTAGGACGGACTGCTGCTCCGAAACAACATCTTCACGCTCATCCAACGATCGACCATCAGCAAAAGGTAGCCTCGGCACACGTGACATTGAGAGGGTGAACTCCAAAAGGCAGCCAAGGAGTGTCGTCCACATTTCCATCTACTGTACTGTACTACAGTACTACTGTACTACTGTACCAGAGACAGCCAGTGAGTGCCTTTTGCAGGACAATAGCTCCCGCGCGCCGTTGATTGGATTGCAGTCGAGAGGGAGCTAGAGTCTTTAGAGTCTGCTAGACAGCAGGTTGCAGGCCGAGCGCAGATTGCTCGCTCGTCTTCGCTGGTGGACGGAGTGGACGTGCGTTGTTTCTTGAGCCCGCGCGATCGCCGTCTCGGCCTGTGCAGTGCCAGTGCCAGTGCCAGTGCCAGTGCAGCCCGCCACCCTAGGCGCAACTCTCTCCTACTGCCAACCCTCCCGCACCGAACCCTGCGACACCATCCGCCGCCCAACCCACTCACTCCGTTACCAATCACCGCGCCTCCTTGCCCACTACCACTACTGCCGCTGCCACCGCCTCGCTCATCCCACTCTCTCTGCCCTGTCTTGCCCTTCTCTGCGCCAGGCCTCACGCTGCCCGACATCCTCACTCACTCTCTTCTCCAGCTCTTCCCACCTCAGGTGTCTGACCCGCTCGACCGCTGTCGCCGACCTCCTGAAGAATCGCCTTCTCACTCTTTCTTTGTCTCTCTCTCTCTCTGCATCTGCGGCGTTTGCACCAGCTGCCCGCCAGGCTTCCAGCCACGCAGATATACTTTCACCGCAATTCGCCTCGATCATAGATAGGTACATCGCATCCGAGGTCAGTCTTCACTCCCGTACCCATTCGCCTGCATCTTGTCATGCAACAACGCTGTGGCTACATGCATCGAACCTCCGTATAGTCTCCTTTTGCGCTGCGAGTCGCGCATTCGACCATGTCGCCGGCATAGCTTGACGATATACCACGCTGCCACCACTGCCATTGCCCCCGTCACCTGCTCGCGATCATTCAATGCTGTCTGCCTCATATCGACTGCCAACTAATCACGAAATTTGCAGATACCTACTCTTTCCCCCAATTACCTCACGACCCTGTAAAATTACGATCTAATTATCAGCACCCTCGCGCCGGAAGACGCGACCAAATACCGCCATCATGGGTTGCGGGCAGAGCTCAGAGTCCAAGGAGGGCAAGCAACGGAATGAGGAAATCGAGAACCAATTGAAGCGCGACAAGCTCAACCTGCGCAATGAGATCAAGATGCTGCTGCTTGGTGCCGGTGAATCAGGAAAGTCGACCATTCTCAAACAGATGAAGCTCATCCACGAGGGCGGATACTCGCGGGACGAGCGCGAGAGCTTCAGGGAAGTGAGTATCGCCAGCAATTATGCAAGCGGAGTGACGGCGACCAACATTCTTGACAGATTATCTTCTCCAACACAGTGCAATCAATGCGCGTCATCCTAGAAGCCATGGAGAGCCTGGAAATGCCGCTCGACGACCAGCGCGCCGAATACCACGTGCAGACTATTTTCATGCAACCCGCACAGATCGAAGGCGATGTTCTGCCTCCTGAGGTCGGCCAGGCTATCAAGACTCTTTGGGCAGACGCTGGCGTCCAGGCCGCTTTCCAAAGAAGTCGCGAGTACCAGCTTAACGACAGTGCCAAGTACTACTTCGACTCCATCGACACCATCGCATCACCTACGTATGTCCCCTCTGATGCGGATGTCCTGCGTTCCCGTGTCAAGACAACTGGTATCACGGAGACAACGTTCATCATTGGCGACCTTACCTACCGTATGTTCGATGTGGGTGGCCAGCGTTCTGAGCGTAAGAAGTGGATCCACTGCTTCGAGAATGTGACTACCATTTTATTCTTGGTCGCCATCTCAGAATACGACCAATTGCTGTTCGAGGACGAGACCGTCAACCGTATGCAGGAGGCACTCACTCTCTTTGATTCCATCTGCAACAGCAGGTGGTTCACCAAGACCAGCATCATCCTTTTCTTGAACAAGATCGATCGATTCAAGGAGAAGCTACCTGTTTCACCTATGAAGAACTACTTCCCCGACTACGAGGGTGGCCAGGACTACGGCGCCGCGTGCGATTACATCCTGAACAGATTCGTATCGTGAGTTACAATGGACATTTTTGACCAAGCGAACAACATGCTAACAGTGCAATATAGCCTCAACCAACATCCTACCAAGCAAATCTACACCCACTTCACCTGCGCAACCGACACAATGCAAATCCGATTCGTCATGGCTGCCGTCAACGACATCATCATTCAGGAGAACCTACGCATGTGCGGCTTGATATAAACACGCCAGCACAGCTTAGCAGAAATCAACCACAACTGCAATGCCGCACATCTACCCTGCGCGCGAGCCATGAGATTCACAAAGCACTTTTCGCCTTGGCAGCTTGAACACGGTGGCAAGGTGCGCTGTAATAATTTTCCACATTTTTAGCTGGTCGAACAGGGAAAAGGAACAAGCGCGGGAGCAAAGCCATGTCGCGCGCAAGGAGAGACGGCCCCGCTTGACAAAACAGAACGAGCTGGGCTCTTACCTTGATCAGCGCGGCTCTTGCGTGTGTGTAGAGAAAGGAAGGAAGAGGAATGAGATACCGATGTGCTCCTCGAAGAAAGAGTGTGGAGGTGAATGATGCAGAGGAGCAGGAAAAAGAGGGCACATGGGATACCAATATTCACTTTATTTTAGTCAGGTTTTTTTTTGCCTTCAAGTCTTATTTCCTTGTTGTTCTTTTTTCGTCAGTAACACTTCTTCTGTGTCTGCTTCGAGAGCATACAGGCGCAGCGAGCAGCCTTGCATTGTTTGCGGGCCTGTTTTCTTTCCTCTTTTACTACCTCTAGCTTTTAGTACCTTTTTTCCCCGTCTTTGGTTGGGCTCAGAGCAGGTGGATACATAGAGAGCTCGATGGGATGTGTATCTCATCTATATATGTCATTATACCAATCAATGCACCTCGGATATTCCCCACATTCTCCATCCGCGAGGTTCGGCGAGAGTGCGAAGCCTAGTGTTTGTCCAGAATGGTGGCGTTCCCCGACGCCGCACTCTTCAAGCCATGTACTGTCTGTCTGTACCTTCGCTGCTCGCCTCCTCTGGCCCTTGGCTACCAGGGTCTTCGTAGCGAGCAACATGGATGGTCAAAGTTGGCCCGGTGAGTTTATTATGTTACTTATTGCCCAATCGAACCATTCTCTCTTTTTTTTTTCGTTTTGTTTTGTTTTGTTTGGCGAGTGTATGGAGAAACAGATGTCAGGCAAAAAAAAAGATGATCTGCGGCTAGGAGCTGCGCACACAATGCCCGCTTTTGTTGGTTTCGGCTCGGAGACCGAGAAAGAAGCGAGGGTTTTTGGTGGAGCTGGTGATGGACGACGCAGTGGAGGTGGAGGTGGAAGAGGAGGAGGAGGAGGAGGAGGAGGAGGAGGAGGGTGAGGAGGGTGAGGAGGGGAGTGATGACGACGATGGAGGGGAAATGTCGTGTTGCGTGTATCTCTGGTGACAGTCATGTACTGCGCTGGTTGTCACTGAGGAGAAGTGTGAAAGGATGTTGATAGGAGGTAACTGCGGTGTGGTCAAGAGAGGTACCGCCCAGGTGCGCATTGAATGCATAAGTTATGCAAGACGCCAGGCCCAAGTATGTACTGTACTGTACTCTCGCAGTAAAAGCCGGGTCTCCCCCCTCCGGATGTCGGTGTTCTCGTTAGGGCGGGCACTTGGGCCAAGGGGATTGTATCATCTCTCGTGCAAGGCGTCCAGGTTGAGCCAGCCCGACCGTCGAGCATGGGCCGCTTGTCGGCGATGGTGCCATTGTGGTGTTGGGGACAGCATACATACTTCGGAGTATAGCAGATTGCTGCTGTCCTCAAGGGCAGAGTCAAATACGCATGTCACGATGATATGTGATACTACTGATAAGGCAATTGATAACAAGCCTTTGGCTCTGGCTGAGAGCAAATGAAAGGCCGAAGAAGAAAGAAGAAGATGAATTAGAAGAAGCAGAAGAAGAAGAAGTAGAAGGAGAGTGTGGGGAAGAGACCAAGGACATCGATCGGCACGTAGCAGCTGACAGCTCTCGACTGCCGGACATCGGTATCGGTAGGCCTGTCGGTGCATGCATGCACTACTGCTACTACTACTGCTGGTGCTGCTGCTGTCCTGCTGTACTACTGCCCGCTGACCTCATCCGCGCCATTTCCATTTACATTTCCATTTCCATTTGCCTGCGCCCATCTTCACCATGCTGACCTGAGCTCGAGCAGGCGCAATTGCTGCTGCTGCTGCTCGTACTGCTCTCCTCGCACTCGCACTCTGCTGCACCCTCCCACACACGACATAATCATCATCATCATCACCACCACCACCACCTAAAGGGATACACGGCCCACGACAGCCTTCGCGACCATGGACCAGGTCCACGGCGTCGACGTTTCCTGGCTGCACACTCCCAACAAGGGTAAGCGCATGCCCACCACCACCACCATAATAACAATAATAATACTCACTCCACCATGCGCGCCCGACCGTCAGATGAGACCAGCCATGTTGACCATTTCCGCTAGAGAACCAGCAGCGCAAGCATGCCTCGTCCATCGTCTCCCTCACCAAGGATGCCAAGCCAGCGGTGCCAACGACCAACGACTCGCTTTCCCAACACCAACAATCGCCAGACACAACCAAGAGTCCAGCACCAACTCATGTGACCCCTCCCTCCTTGTCGCAACCAAAACAGAACACCGATCCGGCACTTCCAAGCACTCCCACACCGCCACCCGTTCCCAGCAAGCCTCTGGCCAGCAAGCGACCCAACATATTGGGCCGCGCGAGCAACGACAAGGCCGCTCCAGAAGAACCTCGAACGTCCCGACGACCATCCTGGATCAACAACATCAGCTCTCGCTTTTCCTCTTCACAAACGACACCGCAGCGGCCTGGAACTCAACCACAACAATCGCAACCCCTCAAATCCCCACCTGCGCCCAACGGCAATGCTTCGGCCGGAGCGCAAAAGACGCCCGAAGAGGTAGAGCGCGTTGAGCCGTACATCCCGTCAAAGCCGAAGGAATCTTCAGGCTCGTTCTTTTCGTCGCTTACCAGGAAGTTATCGTCAGCTTCACAGGGCTCTGGAATACCTAAGGTGCAAGGTACCGGCGGTGTGTGCCCGCGGAGGGTGTTGAATGTGGACCCGAACCGCGAGAGATGTCTCGTGCCGGAGCTAGATCAGAGCAAATTGCGAAGGGTATCATTCTGCGTCGACGTGGAGATCGCTGGCGGGCCGAAGTATACCGAAGACGCAGGAGAAGATGACCCACAGAAGAAACGCAAAAAGAAGGACGCAAAGCTTAAGGAGCGCGCTGAAGGTGAAACGTTGAAGCATCCCGAATCGATCACCGAGGAGAAAGACGAACACGGCGAGCGCGTTCTAGAAGCACAGTCAAAAGCCATCCCGGTACCTGGACAGGAGAATGGTGAGGCCGACAATCCCTCTGCGTCGCAAGAGGATGTGGCTGGAAGTCCAATGGTTGGCAGCTTGGAAGACGGTCCGCAAGGCATGACTAGGAAGAAAGAGAAGAAGAAGAGGTCAGAAGTCGAGCGGAAAGAACGAAAAGAGAAGAAGCTTCGACGGGCACAAGAAAATGGTTCAATACCAATCGAAATGACAGCGAATGAAGACGACGACGACGACGACGATGACAACAACAACAACAGTGAGAAAGGCTCACTTGCTGGATCACTCCCTAACGGTGGGCTCGCAAATTCGAGCCCAAAGGCAGCAAGGCCTGTAAAACAGGACCGGCCGACAACAGATCCTGTGCGTATTTACCGGAGATGTTGCCAGCTCAGGGAGACGCCTATCCTTAAGCGTATCACAGAGCAGCTCATGTCGCCCAAGTGCGCAGTGGTAGATGAGCCGGGCGTGGTAGGAACACTCGATCTCACTGGTTCCCGGCTCCAGCTTGCAGATGTTGTCACTCTCGGAGACTGGTTGGCTGTCGTACCGGTCAAGCGTTTGATCTTGGAAGACGCAGATCTCAACGACGAAGGCGTGCGCGTCGTTCTCGCGGGTCTGCTCGCTGCGAAGAAACCAGAACCTACTAAGCGCAGGAATACTGGTCCTAAACATCGCGAGCGCGCCGGCCCAATCCGAACATCCCGTACAGAGAGATCAGGCGTTGTGGAGAAGATATCTTTGAAGAACAACCCGCGGGTCACGCGTGTTGGGTGGAAGCACATCAGCTTGTTCCTATACATGTGCAGGTCGATCAAGGCCATTGATTTGTCCATGAATAGATTCCCAGAAACGATGCCACCGACTGTGCATTCCATCACAAAGAAGAGTCCGGAAAGGGCGGGCCCTCGTGCTACTGCACCAGATCTCAATGCCGCAGAAACACTGTACAAATGCCTCAGCGAGCGACTTGGTGGCTCACAGCTGGAAGAGCTTAGCGTTTCTGAGTGTGGGCTCAGTACTGAACATATCAGGAAGATTCTTGATGGAGCCATGGTGTGCGGAATCTCACGTCTCGGCCTTGCTGGTAACCATATCACAGAGGAAGCGCTCGAGTACATTGTTCACTACTTGCGATCGGGAATATGCCATGGTCTGGATCTCGGTGGCAACGACCTTCGCGGAAAGCTGGACCTCATTGCGAATACCTTCAACGAAAAGCCCGACTGCCCCTGTTGGGGTCTAAGTATCGCAGACTGTAATCTGGACACGGCCAGTGTGAAAACGCTGTTCCCAGCGCTTGTGAGACTTTCCAACTTCCGCTTCATTGATCTAAGTCACAACCGGGATCTTTGCGGAGAGGATAACGGGACCATTTCGCTGCTGAGGAGATATATACCGCAGATGAAGAATTTGAAGCGTATACACCTGAACGACGTCGGCATGTCGACTAAACAGGCCATTGCATTGGCGGAGGTGTTACCCGAGGGACCTAGGTTGGCGCACTTCAGTGTTCTGGAAAACCCACAACTCAAGGCGCTCGCGAATGCCACCGATGAGGCAGCCCAGGAGGAGGCGTGTGCCCTCTACGCCAGTCTGATGACTGCGGTGAGAGTAAGTAAGACGTTGATCTGTATTGACATCGATGTAAGTATATCTTCAAGGCACCGTCGTTACTGCTTTACTGACAATTCTTCAGGTACCGAGTCCAGAGAGCAATGAGATCGTCAAGGCTCTTGCGAAACAAGTCGTTGCGTACTCGCTACGCAACATGGAACACTTTGCCATTGCGGAAGCTACAGGTGATGCGGATGCTGCGGCTAACGCCGCTGCCACACTAGCTGCTCCACACGGCGGCGAGAGCAACGTTAAGGGCGTTGTTGTGCCTAGCGTGTTGATGCATCTGGTTGGCCACGTGGATGGCAGCAGTCCGAATGCCGAAAACGACGAGCCAGCACCAGACGATGACTACATTGTTGGAGGCACCGGCGTCGTCAAGGCGTTACAGTACGTACTTGGCGAGAAGGCGAACGACATGCGTAAGTCTAGTAGACCTACCACGCCGATCTCCGGTCATCGTACGCCTACTGGTGATCGATCATCGAGTATCGATCATGAGGGTCACACCAAGGCAAAGCAAATGAGCAAGGACTTGCTCCAAAGCGCTCGCAAGATTCGAACACGCTTGCAGCCTGCCCTCATCAAGGAAGCCACCGACGGCGACGAGATGGCCTACCGCCGACTTATGTTCCTCGACCAGACCTTGCAGAGCATGATCCAGCGTTTCGAAGAAGAATATCCGGATTCCCGCATCGCGCCGAACGGCACTGCGGCAGAACCACCAGCCTCCATGACCTCGTCCTTCCAATCAACACTGACTGCTTCTCTCGCTACGGGCGAACGCGCGGAGTTGATGAACCCACCGGGAGATGTCGACGACGGTGAAGACGACACTGTCAAGCCACCGCCAATGTCCCGTCACAACAGCGACGCCTCCCTCGCTTCCCGCGCTCTCACGCTCGAGGAAGGCCGCCTGCATCGCCTGGGCCAGCACCTCCGCCGCGAAATCGTCGACTCCACCCCCACTACCCCCACGCTCCCGTCGGATGGAGACAACCCTCCACCAACAGCAGGCCAGCAACGCCTTGAGGTTCTCAAAGAAAAGCTGGAGTCCACCCCGGGTAACGAACTGGGCCCTCTCGTCGAGAGAATCGGCTGGAAAGCGGTGCTCGAGAAAGTCGGTGCGAACCTCGATGATCTCAGGACATTGCAGGAGCAGGATCCCGAGGGCTGGGAACAGTTTAAGGACTCGCAGTTTAAGGCTAGAATGAATGTTTGATCTGTATGGAGGAAAGAAAGAAAGAAAAAAAGGATTGTGGACTCGTTCTGTCGTTACAGCACACAGCACTTTGGAGTGTTGACTTTGTACATGGTGGGAAAGGTTTTCTGGGCCAGCTGTGGCCAAGCTGGGAAGGGGTTTGGGATGGCGCTGAGCGGGCGAAGCTAGGGCATTGATGGTATGAATGTGTAACGTTTGACAGATAGGCTTTTGGATGGCATTTGTGATGGGCATTCTCATATTGTTACTGCCAACTCTTCACTCGCACAATTGTTATGTAATAGTGTCCAGATCCCGACGCAAACCTGGTGTCTTTGCCAATACCGCATTCTCAACGAGCAGGCTTTGTCTGCGTGATTGAATGTGCATGGCAGTGCCACATGGCAGTACCATGGGAAGAGACTTGCATAAATCTAAGCGAACACCAATCTATAGCAAAGATTGCCCTCGCCGTGATCATGATATCTGCATCCAACATCTCCCTGATCGTAGGGTGCACTCGGCGATGAGTTAGTGATGCGGTGCCTGTAGGCGATGGCGACTTGCTTTCAGTAGCCCGTGTACGCATCACCGCCGGGCTGCTCTTCCAGGTCTGCAGCGAACAGGTGGTGCGCCGCGATATCGACAAGGGAGGTCTCGCATGCCTGGTCCGGCGACGCTTCCCGTGGTGATCTTCGGGAACATCGTCTTGGGAATCTCTGCGGTGGTTTGCAGAAAGTGGACCATTTTGTTCGACAAGAGCGTCTTTGAAGAAAGTGCTGCAAAGATGTTCACCCAGGAGCCAGGCCTCTGCAATACTGTTCCACTCCCCGTAGATATCCCGGCTGTCCGCTACTTCTTGGGCAACCAAGCAGTTGTTGCCCTTGAGGTGATCCAGGTGAATGTCACCGGTGTCAAGGAACGTCACAAAACACCTGGAATGCTTCCCGCGACTCCTCCGGAAAGCGCACGACATTCTCCTTTGCTTCCTTCCAGCCGCCTGTAAATGCTTTTTTTTTGATGATTTCTGAGTGCCGGGTAGCGAGGTTCTTGCGCACAATGAACCTTTCAATATCGTCGCCTGACCCGACACACACACTTTGACCATGATCTTTTCGATCCTGCGGGTTGAGTTCGGCGAAGTTGATCACCTCATGATTGATTCCATTGAATCTTACTGTGGCATTGCACCTTGCGATTGGAGAACACTGCCCCTTGTTACTGGGAACATCTTTCTGTGGCATGCTTCACTGGCGCCGTGTTCATGATAGACGCAGTCCAGCCCTTTCGTGGCTCGCAGCAACACTTCCTGCTCGGGCCCGACACGACGACGGATTTCTGTCCAGTCCCTTGATGACCTCGCCGTAAAACTGGAGGCATCCAGGGCTAGAAGAAGGCTTGTCGGTGTAGACTTCGTGTTGGCATGCTGCCACTGCGGTGTCGACCAGCAGCTTTCCGACTCCTGTCCGTGCCTGTTGTTGGGTTTGCAAGTGGTCCGACATTGCGACGTACGCCTTATCGTGGAACTCATTGAACATGGTTCGTCTTTCTACCATCGCATCGACCACCGCATCCTTGAAAGTGGTCGAATCCAGAGCCTGGCCCAAGACCCACATTTCACTGAGGGGGCGCCATTCGCTCGACTTGGTTGACTTGATCGTGGTGTGGATGCGGCCAGTGTAGATGAACGAGACGAAATGTTTTGAAGCGCTCGGCTGAGTGCTCCGTTGCACGCAGTCTGGTCTTCTCTGGGCCCGTTGCGAGCTGTATGTTGGTTCCGATTACTTTGGAATGGCGTGTAGCTGAATCGACGTAGACCAAGGACTCTTCTTCGTTCCCCTCGGGACTGACCACAGTAGTGATTTTTGTCGGTTCCTAGCCTGATTCAAGATGTCAGTCGACGTGGGAGAATACCTTACAGAGAACAGTCCTGGCCACTTACTTGCGCAGTTTCGCGTAGTCGCAACCGACTCCAGGACACTGTTCGGATGCCATCGCGTGTGTCTTGGTGTTGTAGGCCAGGCTTCGGTATTGCTGGAACGGGAGTAGTTAGTGGTGTTGTTGGAGATGTAGAGCAAGTCACTCACGACGTAAGACTACAATATCTCTTGAGTTTGCATTGCGCGTACTATTCTCACGTGACTTCGCCAAACTGTCTGTGATTCTACTCACCCATCACTATCAGCTCATTTTGAGAGCATTCCTTCCATGTGCGCACGCTAGTTGCTTGACCTAGATGCATCCAACGCCTTCACTTGATTCTTTGATTCTTTGATTCATGCTATTCAGCATCGCAAGCATCGAGACATACCCTCACTTCGACCTCAATGTGCCGTCGTTCGCTTGTGTGCCAACCACACGCAGGTCCCATCGCAAGTCAGGTAGATGAGCTGCACAAGCTGCAACGTCCACCCTGCCTCGTTGTGTCAGCGACCGATGATGGTGGTGAGAGAAGTACTTCGCGACTGCTTACTCTGTTTTTCCAAGACAAAGACAGCCCACGTCTGAAGCGTTGCTGAGGACCTCCAGGCAGCAAAAGAACACGTCACTTGGCTATTCGAACATGGTCTTGTAGCAAGGCTTATCTGCGCCATGCTCGTGATAGCCGCAGCCGCCCTCACTTGACGCGATAGGGTTCTTGGCTTGTTCCGCTATCGACAGAAGCTTGACTCTGTGAAAGGCGACTGCCACGTCCCTCAAGAACTTCGCATGCACTTCCGGCTCTTCCTCTGTATCCAAGTCCGCGATCTCTTCCTCGTACCACATGTGAACCGCGATATCGACCACCAACTTCCTGATCGGTGAAGAATCGGAGCTGTTCTTGTACAAACCGATGTGGATGTCCATTGGAACGCTGTTCGTCAGGGTCTTGTGGACCATAGCATCGACGACAGCGTCCTTGAACGAGCCAGACATCAATTCATTGCCGAGGATCCAAGAGTCTTCAAGGCGATTCCATTCCTCGTATCCCTTTTGCCCGTCAT
Source organism: Cladosporium cucumerinum (assembly GCA_023634325.1). Lineage (NCBI taxonomy): Eukaryota > Fungi > Ascomycota > Dothideomycetes > Cladosporiales > Cladosporiaceae > Cladosporium > Cladosporium cucumerinum. The sequence goes on from JALDQA010000001.1 coordinate 1,062,760, forward strand.
ACTCGGCGCTCTCGTCTTCTTCGCCCGAGATGACCTTCCCCTCGCAGAGGAACGAGTGAAAGTCTTCGAAAGCTGCGGCCACGCCCTTAGACAAATCAGGGAGGCGAACAGTTCGCTCCTCGGCTTCCTTCGAGCCGTCTTTTAGAGCCGCGCAGAAAAACTCGGAGTGTTGTATGGCCAGGTTTGCGTTGACGTAGAATTTGGTAGCGGCAGTGTCACGACCGACCCAGACTACGATGATATCCTCCCCGTGACTGCGCGAGATAGACTCGTCAGCAATTGCAACATGAAAAGGCATGTTCCGATCAACGTACCTGGGCCTCTTTTTGCGGTCACGTCGGGTGCGGATGGCAAGCGACATGGTGATTTCGTGGTTGGTGTGCGGGATTGATGGATGGTATGGTTGCTGACAGGGAGTAGAATTGATCTCAAGGAAAAGAAGGCTTATGAACGGAGAAGTCAAGACATGCAAGGGTGGCTCGCAACTTATCGCGTTGAAACAGGAGCATTGCCGAACGACAATAGGAACACGTGAAAGCGCCGGTGAAACACAACAAGCCACGTGAACAGCATCCGTTTGTACTTGATTCACACGCCGAAAACGAACCGGAAGCCTCCATGAGAGTCTCGTCGTAAGTCACTGGTTACATCACCAGTGACTAACAGGCAACAACGACAGCCATGCTGCATACATCCAAGTGATTCGAAGTGGAGTGGAGAAGTTGTGGATGGAGCTAGGTATGTAAATGTATTCGATCAGCGATACGCAGCCAAGATAAAATGCTACCTACTCTACACCACGCTCCGTCCTTGTCAACCATATCCTCAGAAAAGCCATAGCTCGGCCAGGGACAGTGACAGCATGAGAACGCCAACTAAATTAAGATATGCCAATGAGCAGGATGTCCGTAAGAAACGCTAAAGTCAACTAACTCTAGTTCCTGTCGAGTCTGCGCCTCAAGTTCCTTGTGCGCTTCATCAGCTTCTTGTACTTGTGCTTCTTCATCTTGAGCTTCCTCTGGCGCTTCACGGAGATGAGGCGCATCTGAGGTTTGCGCATGCCGGGTACTTGGCGGATGCTGCGCAGAGGGTTGGAGGCCGCTGCTGTGATGGAGTTGATGGCCTTGCGCTGCGACTCCAGGTATGCCTGGTTCTTGCGCCATGCACGCTGCAGGAAAGGCTGGTGGGGCTGGCGCGACACAGCGCTCAAGATTTTGCTCTCCTTCGCGTTGGGGATCTGGACCAGAGGCGATTGAGAGGCGGTGTATGTCTTGTGGCCGTCCGCGGCGGTGGATTCCGTCACCACAATCGTTGTCTGATATTGCTTCGATTTGGGCTTTGCGGAGCGCGCACGCTTCTTCTCTGATGCTTTGGGCTCGACAGGGAAAGCCTGTGGTGGTGGTGGAGGCTGGAAAGGCCTGAATTGTGTGACGAGGTCGTCGATGGTCCTGGCTCTAGGCGGGCCGTCCAAGTGCTTGACACCGTTGCTCGGGCTTTCCTGAAGAACTTCCCATCGTACTCCAGCCTCGTCCTGTGAAGCGCTGTTGTTGCCCTCCAAGTTCTCGATTGTCTCTTGCAGCGCAATGATCACATCTTCGGGTCGCTTCTCCGCAGAGTTTCCGTTTTCCCAGACGTCCAGCTGGGGGTTTGACTCGAATATGCTGTTGAAGGTCTCCTCTGAGGCAGGTGGAGGAATCGGGTTGGCCAGAGAGAGAGGGTGGTGTAAGCTGAAGAAAGTCGAGAGCCAGAAGTCTAGCGAAAATGTTAGTATGCGATCTTCTTGTGTCCCTTATGAGCTCCATACCTTTCTCTCCAACGTGCCTAGTATCAGGCACAGCAGGGAGACCAGCAAACTGGTCGGCCTCCTCCTTGCCCTTGGCGCTCTTATCAACCTGCGTCCTCTTGACCCTGCTCGCCCGCCTGGGAGTCTTCTCAACCTCGGATGGCTGAGTGACATTCTCTGCGGCCTTTGCAGCCTTGTTGCTGCTATCGGGTGGGCAGCTGGCCTTGCTGCTGGACTGGCGACGCTGGTGCGGGCGGCGCTGGGTGGTGGTTGCGAAGCATTGCGTTGCGGTCCACTGGGCGGGAGCTGGAGTGGCGGTGGTGATGTTGGTGGCGCGGTTCGCGACCCGCGTCAGTTTGGAAGAAAACATCGCAGGTGAATGTGATGTTCTCGGAGTGTAGGGGTATTGCAGGCGAGTTCGGTGGTGATGTGACGGGATCTTTGATAGCGGAGGACTTCCAAGTTGCGCGGAGGACCTCCGCCACGTGACTCGGCGTTCGGAAGAGAGTGAGGCTTGACTGCTCAGGTGGACACGACGTTTGGGCGGCTATCGCGAATGGCGTGCATAAGCCTATAATGTGATCCACTTTCTGCAACACTGGCTGACGATGCTGTTATCCTTCTATATCGTTCTTGAGTACAAGTGTTCGCAGGTACTGGTCGTTGCACAGCGTGTCTGAATGATTTGCCACTGCTTGCGGCAACCCGAGGGCTCGCTTGCTTGCACCGCAGGCTGATCCCAAGCCTATCTCAAACCTTTCTGTTTCCTGTCTTTCTTCCTTTGATCCGAGTGTTGACCTGTTACATACTCACCAAGATCCGAATTTCTCAACTTGCACACATCTTCTTATAGTTTTCATGACCACAAATATGGCCACGCAGCAGAGCGAGGGTCATCCGAAACCCGATGAGAAGACGCTCCGAGAGGCCGGTGAGCTGGAGATTCTTGACGAAAGTGGCAAGGCCATCACTTTCAACCAGCTATACAACACAGAGAATAGACAGGTCATCGTGTTCATAAGGCACTTCTTCTGCGGTGTAAGTGGCTGAAGTAGCATCATCAAAGTGTCTACGTCTCAAGTTGACAATTGTGATTAGCACTGCGAGGACTACGTACGTGAGCTCACCAAGCACTTCCCGCCCAAAGACCTCGAGCGCATCAACCCATCAAGCACACTCACTATTATCGGATGCGGCGAGCCAGCTGCCATCGCTGGTTACAAGCAGCGCACCGGCACCTCTTTCCCCGTCTACTGCGATCCTACCCGAAAGCTGTACATTAAACTTGGCATGACGAGTAGTCTCAACTTGGGCGACAAGAAGCCCGGCTACGTACAGTCAGGCCTCTTGGGCGGCACGCTCAAGAGCATGTCAAACATGATTGCAGCCGGGATGGGCGCTTTCAAGGGAGGCGACTACAGCCAGAACGGCGGCGAATGGGTCTTCGTCGATGGTCATCTGGAGTGGTGCCACAGGATGCAGAACACACGAGACCACGCCGAGGTAGCAGAGTTGGGGAACATCCTCGGATTTGACATCAAGAACTAGTGTTTCGAGTCATTCATGGGTCGACGAAAGTGTATGAATATCACGTATTTGCTTGTGCAATGCTGTATTAATCGTGGGTAGTTTTAGCCAAGCTGGAAACTACAACTGTAGATAGATGCTACCCCAGCCGGCCTAGTAAGTGTCGAGATGTGAGCACGACAACTCACGAGCAGAACAAGTGTATCTGTGCTGAGTGTACCGGCAAATAATGGCATATCATTGGAGCGCGCCTCGGAGGACATCAACGGCAAGGAGTGAAATGTTCCCATAAACGTACGAGTTCGTTCCAAGTGCAGCGTGAGACTGACGAGACGAGACCCACTTGGCTCAGCCTTCTTCCTTCGCTCGCATTCGTTCAGAGAGGGAAACGAGAGGGAACACGATAGAGGCAGTCTCTTTTGTATACTCGCTACAACCGTTGACCTTGACGGCAGTTGTCAGGAAGTTTGCGCCTCCAGTACTGCACAAAGACTCGTAGCATCGTCATCAGCAGCATCCATCCGTCCATCCATCAGTAGTGCCCGGCTCGCTAGACATGCAGCCTCGCACAGCCCTGCCACACTTGGCCGTGCCGGAGACATCCGTTTCCCCAAGATGGCACTCTTAATGCGGTTTAGCGAGGATGGAATTCAAGCAGATCAGACCATTCTGACCCTGAGACAACCTTGGACCTCTCAATCTGCACCCTCTCGCGACAAGTGCATGCCCGCGCACTCCCACGCGCCTGCCTACCACGATACTCCGCTGAGCAACCACTGCAGTCTCGAGTCTCGCGCATAATCATTGCTGCCTGTCGCCTCCCACCTCACACTTCGCTGTGTCAATGTTGGTGGCACGCGCTGCATTCGCTCCTTAATCTCGCAACCCCCGCGCTCACCACTGCACTACCTCGAAACGCCACTACCTGACTGCTGAACCTTCCAACTCAAAACCTACTGGTCGCGCAAGATATCAACTATCTGCTCAGACACGGCCATGGACGTGCCTACCTGGCAGGCCGACTTCTCCTCGTCCTTTGAGACGCCACTTGGACAGAGCAACGAGGACTGGGAAGACTGGCTACGCTGGGATCCTGCTGCTGATTCGACTCCACCCGAAAATGACTTCTCTCTTGCCGGCTCAAGCAAGAATGGCTCTCCTATCCAAGATTCTGTCTTCCCAGCTCTAGATTTTAGCAAGCTTGGACCGGAAGGAAACACGATACCACCATTCATCGTGGGCGACGATACACTTAACTTTGGAAACGACTTTCCCGGGAACGATGCCTTCAATTTTGGCAACACGAACGACACGACCAGCAGTTTTGACTTTGGCTTGACTGCAACTTCCCAACTCGGAGCACCACAACTCCAGAAAGCTACTACACCCGGTGCAGTTTGGCCTCTGCCTTCAAATGCGGGCGTTCACGATGACCTGGACTTATCGGCCATGTCGCATGGCCAGTCTTTCCAACTGCCACCTCAAGGACCTGCTTCGGTGCACACACCCAGCTTGCACCACAGCCCCGAGTCAACATCTGGCAAGCGCACAAGCCTGTCATCCCAACCATCGCCAGACCCTCCGAAGAAGCGTGGTGGACGCAAGAGAAAGGCCGAACTTCAACCAGAATCCAAGAACGAGAATGGTGACTCTCAAGATGGAGACGAGCCACCTGTGAAGAAGACATCGCACAATGTCATCGAGAAGAGGTACCGAAACAACCTCAACGACAAAATAATCGAGCTTAGGCAAAGTGTGCCTGCGTTGCGAGCTATGGGCCGCGATGGAGACGACGGCGAAGATCTCGAGGGACTCGCCCCTGCACACAAGCTCAACAAAGCTACAATCATGGCAAAGGCCACAGAATACATCAAGCACCTAGAGAAGCGCAATCATAAGTTAGAAGAAGAGATGAGTGCGCTCAAGGCTCGCGTGACGTCGGTAGAAACCGCGTTCAACAAGGCACGCAGCCGCCAAACACAAACCAATGCTGAGTCGCCAAACGGAACGATGAGACCAAGGGAGATGTCAACCACATCTCAAAATGGTTTGCAGGCATATCTTAACGTCCCCAGCACAATGCAGTCACAATACATGCAACAGCAACAACAACCTAGCTATACTCGCCCTCCCAATCCGCCTGCCGAAGCACAGAACCGTGTGCCAAATGCTCAAGGCGGTCTCCTGAACAAGGTCATGCTCGGCTCTATGGCTGGGTTGATGATGATGGAGGGATACAGCGAATCGCAAGCTGGCCCAGATTCATCAAGTGGTCTAGCTGCTGTACCTGGTCTCCATCACCTTTTCAGACGTGGCGCAGAATTTTCATCGTCTTCGCCAGCTGCATTATCCCGCCAGGCCGCTCTGCCTTTGTTGAAGGTGGTGCTTATCTTCAGCGTTATTGCCCATCTGTTGGCTCCCCTGCTCGCCATCGCGTCTGAGAAGAAGAGCAAAGCACAATCAGTTGTCCGCCTTCCGAAAGCGCCATCTTTGGCTTCCCCTGTCGAGGTTCGTCGCAAAGCATGGCTCACTGCTGTGCAATCAGTTTGGATCCCGAAGCACTTCTTACTTGAGGTTGTGGCCGTTGGTGCTAAGATGCTCAAGCTGTCAGTGCGGCGCCTGATTGGATCCGAAACTTTCGCGGTCCTTACTGGAGCGAACAAAGAGGAAGAAGTTGCTCGAATCAAGGCCTGGGACATCGCTATCGATGCGCAGCTTGCTGGTGGCGATGCCGAAGTGAGCTATTATCGCTTGTTGCTCACACTGATGGCAAGTGGTACCTTACCTGACTCGCCGACTCGCCTTGCGCAGAAAGCCGTCCACTTCCGTGTCTTCTTTTGGGAGGTCGCCAATGCTGGGTATGGCAACCTAGCCATGTTCAAGCAGTTCACTGAAAGGGTGGGGAAAGTCTACTGGGATTCTGCTCGCAGGCAACAGAAGGAACTTCTCCATGCTCGGGCACAAGGTCGTCCCGGACCCGAGGATGATGTCGACCTTCTGCCTGACCATCTCGCCAGACTTGTGGAGCTCGACTGTGATGAAGTACTCGGCGATGAAATGATCCAACGTGCTTGGAACCTAGCTTGGAACAAGCCCGCTGCCCATGGCCTCGCTCCGAACGACGCAAGAGACAGTGTCATCGAAGATCACGCTATCCGCTCTCCCCTCGATGCTGTCGCCGCCTGGTACGCTAACATTCTAGTCGATGAGACACTTGGAGATGCACTCAGCACAGGTCGCTCCAGGTTCGACATTGAGTACTATCTAGGACTGGCCATGAGCATTGCACCACCTGCTTCTGCAACTCAAGCTCGCGCACTCGTAGCGAAAGCAGTATTGTCGAACAGCAACCGCGAGGACAACATCGTGACAGCATTGGACGCGTTGCCAGTCATGTCACCCAACAGCCCGATGAACCTTGTCAACCACGCGCCTGCATCGCCCGAAGTCCGTACCTCGCTTACATTGGCGAAGCTCATTTCCCTCTTCTCAAGTTCGGCACCGGTTGCGGCTCGTGCGAATGCAGCTAAAGCACTTGCATCCCTGCATCTTTCTCCAGAGCATTTCACCTTGCTTACCGCCGTTGCTACTTTCCGCCTCTTGCGTGTTTTGAGCGCGGATCGCCAAGCAGTGACTTCCCTCCAAGGCCTGGAAGAGATTGCGTGCAGCTTGCGCGTCTGGGTTGGAACTTCTGCGGGACGCCGTGCGGGTCTGAGCAAAGCAGAGAGGTCGAGAATAGTTGATTGTTGCTTGTGTGTTGCTAAGCGCGCCGGTGGATGGGACGAAGGTGATAGTGGGTATGGAAGTAGGGGAGTCAGTCCTGAGAGGGCATAGGGATTACCATTGTTTCACGGAGTATGACAGGATAATGTCTTTATTGAGACTGGCAGAGGTAGAGCCATAGCTCCTTCATGTATAGAAATAGCGGACCAGATTGTCCTGCGCCAATGCATAACGATCCAGATTTAGAATCATTCTCTTTCATGTTGTCGTGTTCAAGTCGAAATGCCATGCTGCCGTCGATCCGACAGGGCTCTTGTGCACGAGTCTGGATACGAACGACTTCGTTGGCTCGTGCTCTCGCCCCATCATTTATATTGCATATGGCTTGCCTATTCTGACCCCAGACGCTAACAACTGCGATCGAACGAACAAAATATCTAAAGGTAGCAACTTCTGGTCACCGAAATATTCGGACCGTATGCAAAATCGTGCACGAGAACTGTTGCAACGGATCGCTCATTACAGTTACAAATGCCGAGAGCATCGTCATCAGCCCCAGCTCGGCAGTTGCATGTCGGATGGCCTTCGTGAGGAGTCCTCAGAGAGCTCACGAAGATGACAACGTCTTGATAACAACTATGCCGCGTCTTCCTCAATCCACTAGCCTTTGTTCAACACATTTCCAGCATTTTCAACCCATCGATCATGGCTGAGACCCAATCGCCGAACCACCAGACCAGCCAACACGGCCAAAACAGACCCGTAACCATCACAGCCGTTGACGGCTCCTCGCAAGAGATCGATCTGAAGCCCAACGCCGGAGCTTCGATCCCAGACAAACAAGCCATTGGCGAAGAGTCCGAACCTCTCGCAACATACTACAATCGAGTCGGGATCGACAATGCGAAGCGCGTGCAGATGGTCAAGCTGGCGCACATGCGCTACCAGCACCCAGACCTGGACGAGATCACGACGTTCCTGATAGACTTTGGCATGCACGTCGTCAAGAGGACTGAAGACAAAGTCTGGTACCGCGGTTACGGACCCGACCAATACGTGTACTACGCACAGAAGGGCGAGAAGGAGTTCCTTGGTGGTGTCTACGAGGTCGAGTCTGAGGCCGAGCTGGAGAAAGCTGCGAACATCCCTGGTGCGAGTGCGATCGAAGAGCTCTCCGACTCGCCCGGTGGTGGACGGATCGTTACGCTGCGCGACCCAGAGGGCTTCCCGGTCTCATTCATGTACGGTGCTGAGCCAGCGCCCAAGCACGACTATCCCAAGAAAGTCATCTACAACTACGAAGATGACAAGCCGCGAGTGCGCAAGTTCAATCGTTTCACTCCTGGTCCTGCTGCGGTGCACAAGCTGGGCCACTACGGGCTGTGCGTGAAAGACTTCCCAGCACAGCTTGAGTGGTACACTCGCAATTTCAACTTTGCGCCGACGGACTTCTTGTATGTTCCGTCTGAAGAAGGGGAAGGCAAGACGAAGGATGTAGCGGTATTTGCGCACATCGATCGGGGCGACACGCCTGTTGACCATCATACTTTCTTCATGAGTTCGAATCCAACGGCTCATGTTCATCACTGCAGCTTCGAGGTACATGACTATGATACACAACACTTGGGCCACCAGTGGTTGGCCGGCAAAGAATACAAGAGCGTTTGGGGCATCGGAAGACATATCCTGGGCTCACAGCTGTTCGATTACTGTAAGTTTGCCGTTCATGTAATGGAGAGGCACGTTCACTAACGCTGTCGTAGGGTGGGACACCACGGGTAACATGATCGAGCACTATGCCGACGGCGACTTGGTAAATAAGGACACTCCGGCCGGCTGGGGTGCGGCAGGCGATGAGTCTCTAGCAGTCTGGGGTCCAGAAGTGCCAAAGTGGTTCTTGCAATGAAGTGAAATCGCATAGCCCGATTCGAGCGTCTGCATATATGTACTTTGCACGCGCTAAGCGCTAATGACAAGCATATCGCATCAAACAGTTCCTTTCCAAATCCCATGGCCGAATGGCGGGTATCAATCCAAGTGCTCTGCCAAGCACATCCCAAAGTTGTTTGCGTGTGTATTGCGTCTGAATATCCAAATGGTTTACATGACAACACAGATCTTGATGCCGCAGATCTTGATGCCGTCGTCCTTCTGGTTGTCCGGCTCTTGGTAGCCCATTTGTTGCTGAGGCTGGTGGTGCTGTTGCTGTTGACCACCGTATTGCATTTGTTGCTGCTGCTGCTGGCCAGGGTAACCACCAGACATCGGGTACGCAGTGGTATGGTGAGGTTGGCCATACTGCGCGTGCTGAGGCTGGTGCTGGTTGCCGTAGTCGTACTGAGGCATCTGCGGCGGTCCGTTGCCGCTCGGCTTCAGCTCAATGTATATGCGACCTTCGTTCTGTTCAGTGTTGTACTCCAGTCCGAGTTCGCGGCAGACCTGCTCGACGCGAGGCTTGATCTTCTGCACGTGGTTCGCGGAGTGGTTTCCCTTGCCGACGATCACGTGGAGGTGCGACTGGCCGTTCTGCTGGGCGTAGCGAATGCGCTGCTCGAGGATCTCCTCGGCCTCTTCGACGAACTGGCCGTGCAGGTCGATGGTGTCGCTGTCGACTTTGCCGACGGCATTGTTTTCGCGGAAGATAAACTCGGAGGCCTGCTTGTTGTACTCGTCGGCTTTGGCTGCGTGCGCCTTGCCCTGTTGCGATAGCTCTTTCGCCCGGGCGCCATCGCCACTCTGGTAAGCCTGCTGAGATTGAGCGGCGAAGTGCTGGTGCTGGCCTTGCTCTTTACGAGCAAGGTCGCGGAGGCGATCGTATTCCTGCTCGGAATCACTGCTGGGTCCGTGGTTGAAGGCTGGAGGGCATTGTTGGTTGTAGGTTCTGTAAACATTGTGGCTAGGAGAAGCTTACCATGGCCTCCAAGGCGCTCAGTGCGGTGTGACATGTTTGGAACGAATGTGGGGGCTAGCGAATGTGATAGGAATATTGAGGTGTCAAGAGGATGCGACCTAATATATGCCAATGGCTTGCACAAACCCGAGCGCGCGTCTGGAGCTGGCAGAAGAGTGGATCCTCTCCAACATTTGGTAAGTCTTAGTGCGGGCACGTGGGCAGTTGGTTTGTATAAGTTTGTATACAGTCGATGGCAACAATGTCTTCAGACATGGCTCAAACATACGCTTGCTCAGTCATCGAAATAATAAGAGCCACTCCAGCTCCTTCTGGGCGTTCGCTGTGATCGGTGAGCATCGTTGTGGGCACGAGAAATCTAGTGTTGAAATAGCAGACGTAAACTTATGACAGCTTCATGTCTCGTTAGGGATGCTTGTAATATCCTGGTCCTGGCGCAGACGTCATTCTTGGTTCTTTAATATAACTAATATAACAACAATGAAATTTGCGTGCAGCAGGACGTCGTAAGCTAGGCCCAGTCGTCGAGGGTGGGGGTGAAGTCACATATCAGGCAGACTCCTATGCGCTCGAATCGAGCATAGCCCTATCATTGCCGAGATTGGCATCGACTCGATAAACCTCGACACCCACTATGGTAGCTCAACTTCCCATCGAGTTACTACAAATCATTTTCCAAGACGTGGAGCCACACTCTCTCAAGACCTATCGGCTGGTAGATCGCCAGTGGTGTGCCGCAAGCACTCCATTCGCCTTCTCGCGCCACCATGCAAGTCTGTTCTCAAGGTCATTGACCAAGTTGTCGGCTCTGGCCCAGTCGCCGTTGGCCAAGCATGTCAAGGTCATCGAGTTCCATACCGATCAACTGCCCCATTATACCCGGAAAGCATATGAGGCCAAAATTGATCTTCGTCCCAACATTTCAAACTACCGCGCTAGTCTCGGGGAACAAGTCAACTGGTCGGAAATCTCGCGTGTGTATAATAAGCTGCCAATGCATGACTACACGCCAGCACAGCTCGAGAAAGGATGGCTAGCTTTCCAGGCTTACTGCGGCGAGCAGAAACGCTGGATCGATGGACAAGCCGGCCTTGTTCTGGAGGACTGCCTCTCTCGTTTGCAGAACTTGAGCGAAGTTGTGATCAGTAAGGCCAAGCCATTCGGAGGGCCTTTGAACAACACCCCGTTCTGGCGAAACTTCATGGACGAGATTCTTGTTGGCCCGGATGCCTGGACATATGGACATAGCACAAGTTATCAATATGAGGCTCTCTCGACCTTGTACATCATGACGGCAATCGGGCGTCGCATCGCTATAACCGGAATGAAGGCAGTCGACAAGCTTACCCTAGACTTGCCTGACCCGTTTTCGTTCTACCACATGATATACCTACCACCGAGTTCCGCTGGCGTCATACCGAAAGAATTCCGTGAGCGTGGTTTCATTGGAGCAGACCCCGATCAAAGTTGTCTGGCTTCTCGATACAACGCCATCGTGGATGTATTTCGACCGCTCAAACATCTCGCTCTCTGGGGCCCAAGTGTGATCGAGGACGATCTCGACGGTCCGGGAGCCATGTCCCAGGTCAAAGAGACGGCGCATTTCCTTACTGCTGCCATTAACTTGCGAAGTCTGGCTCTGGACTTTGGCGAGCCTAGTCACTCTTATGAAGGAGCGAGTGATGAGCTGGAACTGTTTGACTGTAGCCTTCTGCTACTACTAAAACGCAGTCACCAAACTTACCCACACTTGGAAGACCTGCGGATTTCATCTGCATTCCAATCGAAGCTTTTCAAGAGGTTCTTAAGTTTACACAAGGATACACTGAAGAGGCTCGATATACGTGACTGTTTGTGCGACAACTGGGCCAAAGTCTTGGAAACAATCGCGAGAGACCTCAAGCTGGACTACATCTATGTCGAATCTCTCTGGTCGCCAGCTTCAGCAGACGATCTTGATGAAGAAGGTGAGAGTTTGATCCTTGGAGAAGGATTGGACGCGGATGATGAATTCGCCCAGGACATGAAGGCGTTTTTGCAAACAGGTGAAGGTTTAATGCCCCGAATGGATGACTACGAGATGTCAGGTTCAGATGACGGGCACGATAATACCTTGTATGCAACTTACGCTTTGCACGATCCGATGAGCGAAGACGGAGATGACGAGGACGATGATGAGTCTTTGGATTAGCTAGTGGTCAGATATAAGGAATGATGTCCACTTGTACCGCGCGATTTGCCTTTATCTAGCCGAGTTTGAAAAGCACACACAAGCTGCCGTTTCCTTGTGGCTAAAGTCTGCCAGGTTAGAATCGACCTCATCGCATTTTCTACAACATGCCCGAAGCCCTCGGTTGCTTGTAGTACTGAAAGGCTAATTGTCGGAACTTGTTCCGACTATACTACTACGAAAATTTACAGGGTCCAGCCCAATACTGGGTTCTGATTGGTTCCTCAAAGTCGCACGCTGATTGGAAGTTGAAAATGTAACAACACGTGATCCTAACACGTGTTCCCTACCCCACAACCTGAAATCTCTTCATTCTTCTCCGAAGTACACGTAGCATTTCGTAAAAGAACTCCTGCTATCATATCCTTACTTTTCACCTAGCTCTTCGTAAAATAACTACTAGCAGCCTTCGTAAATCAATGCCTATTCCCCTTCGTAAACTAAGTAGCAGGACTAACTGTAAAACAACCCTCTCTCTCCCGTATAACAACTAACAACTACGAGCTACCCTTCGTAAGTAAACAACCATGGCATTAGTAGTTTGTTCTCTATGCTTTCAAACCCTCCCAGTCAATAACTTTACGAAGAACGGTAGGCAGACTAAGAATTGCCTCGCATGCCGCGAAAGGACTGCTCAGCGAGTCCGTGAATCCCGTAAGAGGAAGGCGGACGAGCTTCGTCATAACCAGGTAAGTTCCCTACCTTCACAACTGCAATTCTTCTCCGAAGGGGCATTCTAACTTCGGAAACGAATTCTTACTGTCGTTCCTAGGGTAACGCTCTTCCGCCTCCGCCGCCCCCTACAGAACAGTCCGCACCTCCCAACCGCCCTGTTTACAACTACGGCAACCACGCACCACCGAGAGCCGCAGCGTCTATTATAGCTGCACCTGAATCTCGTCCTCAACCTGAAGTACGTTAGTTGTTTTCCGAAGTCCCTTTACCAGCATCGTAATACAACTCTAAACTTCAACTACAGGATGCTCGCTATAGTATCTATCTCGATCCGTCCACTCCACGGCGCGTAACAGCGCCCCGTTCATCCCAAGAACATTGTAGTGACTCCGATCCCGAGTTTCACTACCGTCGTCGAACACCAAGCAGTGCTCGACAGCAGGCTGCCAACCGTCAAGTAAGCTAATTCTTTTACGAAGCCGTCTCCACTATTCGGAAAAGATCCCTCACACTCAATAGGCCGCAGCACTTATTCGTGAGGAGAGATATCTACACATCCAGCGACAACGCGATCTCATCCCAGCCCCAAGCGCACGCCGCCCGTTATCACAAAGCCACTATGCCTCCCGACGGTCTACCAGGCTACCGAGCTCCGAGCCTAATCACCCTTCGTCCCTCTTCTATGCCCTTCACGAAGGGGCGCATCGTTTGCCGGTCGATGGCGCGTCGATGCAGCTCCCTGCAATCGCGGATGCCTATTGGCAGCTCGTCCAGCAATGGCATTATCAACCCAACAAGCAGCAGATGTACTACTGCGAACAGTGTAAAGAGCTTTGGTTCAATCTTAAGCTGATTGATGGTTTTTGTCAGCGTTGCTTTAAGGATAAGACGAACGATATTGCCCTATATTCCTACCAGAATCATATGGATCCCGGCGGAGTCCCTGCGCTCGCTACACTATCCGACATCGAGCAGCTTATGATTGCGCCTATCCATATCAGCATGCAAATAGCACACATCAGGGGGGCCCAGTATCGGTATAAATGGCACGTTATGACCTTCCTTCGTGACGTCCCTGATGTTGTGAATCGCCTCCCACGGCTCCCACAGCATTGTAACACTATTCTCATCCGGCCCAAACAAATGCTGAATGACCCAGTACGTGGTGAGGTCACTCAACAGTTTCGCCGCTCGTTCACGGTCAGGCGGAGAGCAGTTCAAGTATGGCAATTCTTTTCCGATGCACTAGGCTTTTTTCGTAAATGAATCCATTCACTTACAACTGTTAGCAATGGCTGGACTTCCTTATCCAAAACCACCCTGGCTTCGTTGGGATTGCTATCGACCACGCCGCACTCCTCGCCCTTCCTGACGACGACTCTGTTCTCGACCAGATCGATTCTGCACCGATTGGTAACGATGCAGCTGCCGTTCCTGAAGGGCCTGATAGTCTCGTAGAAGACTACTACCCGACCACGGCTACTGTTCCTGAGACCCGCTCTCATATCCTCGAGATCGATAACCTTCGAGCAGGTTAGTTCTTTTCCGATTCCAAATACACTTTTCGTAAGAGAAATACTGACTACCTTAGGCCTCGGCATTCGTTCTGAGCAGGCAGCCATTCCATCATTCGAATGGCCACGCCTACAAACCTTTCGGTTTTCCCAACAGGGCAGAGGACAGCGTATCTTCTCCCTCGCCTTTCCTACACTCTTCCCTTACGGCCTTGCAGATTGGAGTATTCCACGGCTACGGTCTAAGTTATCTTTCCGGGACTGGATCCAACACCTCTTACGCTATCAAGATAGTCGCTTTGCTACTCACGCTCGATTCCGTTACGCAGCGTTCAATCTATGGATGCGGGAAGTAAGTAGCTCGCGCTCGAGATGGCTTATCAACAAAGGGTTTGGTAACAACGAGGGCCTTACCCTCGCTGATCTGCGCATCCATCTTGAAGGCGACGGCAATTATCCCTTCCTTAATAGCATCGTTCGCGTCGCTAGTTCCGTTAAGGGAACAAGACCATTCTGGAAGCGACGCAGTCGAGAGCTCTCTGCCCATATCAAACTACTTGGGAAACCGTCGTTCTTCTTCACCTTTAGTGCTGCTGACACCCAGTGGGATAGCCTTCAGCGCCATATGCCACGCTACTGGGAATGGCTACATGGTGACGACGATACAAGGTATGCTATTCTTTTCCGAAATGCCGCCCTCTTTTCGGAAATGAATTCTAGCCCTCAAACTCACAGGTATAATATCAATCGCGAGAATTTGCGCTCGAATCCACACATCGCTACTACACACTTCCACACACGCTTTACGACCTTCTTTCATATGGTGCTTCAGCCTATGTTTAGTATCGAGGAGTATTGGTATCGCTACGAATTCCAAGGAAGGGGCTCTACCCACGTTCATGGATTCGCCTGGATCGATGAAGCAGTTGCACCCGAAGCATTCCTTGCTCTCGACGATGAAGAACAGCGTATGCTATTCACTGCACTGTGGGAGCGTCACATCTACGCAATGAACCCAGAGCCTGGTCGCCAGCGTGCTGGCAGACGCACCCGTGGTGTTTATAATCTTCCCTCAAAGGATCTGAAGAACACTGTCGAGCATCTCTCTGATATCGTTAACCGCACGCAGGTTCACGTCTGCTCAGACAGTTATTGCCAACGTAGGAAGAAGGGAGCTGCCCCAGATGCCCCTAAGGCGTGTCGATTCTATTTCCCAAGAGCCACTGGCGAAGCCAAAACCGATAAGGTTCGTACTAGTTCGTATTCTTTTACGAAGAAGCCGCTACTAATCGTATATGAAAGTCCCGCAATCCCCAGTACTACACCTTCTGCGCTGCCTCGAATGATCCTATGATGAATCAGTATAATCCTACTGCGTCCCTCGCATGGCGCGCTAATATGGATATCTCTCCTTGCACTGATCTCGCAGCCGTCCAAGGGTACGTCGCGAAGTACTGCTCTAAGGAAGAATCTCAAACAGCTAGCTACCGGAACATCGCTCGCTCGCTTGCACCCTTTGTTAGCGAGGCACATGTAAGCTTTCTCTACACTTTCTTTTCCGAAAAGGCTAACCCTTATCGTAACTGAAAGCCCGCTCTCTCTTTCGCTACCCGTATCATGAACCGTCTCACTGGTGAGAGAGATTGGTCCGCTCAAGAGGTCTCTCATATCCTTTTCGACTTACCTTTGCATAAAGGAAGTCGTCAGACTATACACTTTGACTGTCGCTCGGAGCTAGATATTGGAACCGTTATTGAACTTGACCTCGATGGTAATCAGCAACTATCTGGAAAAACCATTCTTCAGAAATACAAGGAGCGCTTGACCGCCTACGAGCAGGTGACACTATTTACCTTCCTATCGACTTTCGAACACGCTGCGCGACAAGTGCAACGGCCACGCCCTAATGCTAAAGCTAGAGCAATTGTCTATCAGCCCCAGTACTCCCATCTTAGCACGCATACAGATTACCCGGACTTCTGTAGAGTAAAGGTCGCGCTTCATCACCCATGGCGCGAATATCCCCAGCTCCCCTGGAATGGTCACCTAACATGGGAACTTGCACTCGCCTCATGCCAGGTAAGTTCTTTTCCGGAGTTATATACACTAATCGTAGAAGAACTTTTTGACCTGTATCAGAGGAACTGCGCCCAACACGACTTCGATTACCTCGAGCCAATTCAGGAGCAGGCCGAAGAAGAACCTTTTGAGACTGAGTTTCCCTTGGACGACGAGACTCGTGATGCCCTTATCTTACTCCATGCGGAAACGGCTAGCAACAATCCCGCTGCCCGCCGAGAAGATCCAGACGCCCTTGGAGACCGCACTACAGATTGGGGCTACGACTGGAGCCTTCACGTCGATACCTACCGTAACGATCGAGTTGGTATACCTCCTGGGAGTCAGCAGGGCGCTACATTAATCAATCGTTCCTCTAGCCCGCCTACTATGCCAGATATTCATACCGGCATGCATTGGTGGCTAAGAGCAAAGGAGCTATTCCCTGCATCATCTAGAGTCAACTTCCAGTCCCAGGGCGTCGTTTCTCTCCTCTCCCCCGAGCAGCGATTAATTTACGATAAGGTTATGTCTCACTACACTAGCAGCGCACTAACTCCGCTCCTCCTCAACATCGATGGCCGAGCAGGCACTGGCAAGTCTTTCATTATCCAGGTACTCTCATCGCACCTCGAAGGACGCGCTCATCAGGAGATCATAGTTCGCTGTGCTCCTACGGGCGCTGCGTCCTACGGTATCCAAGGTAGCACGCTACATTACATGTTCAAACTCCCAGTCAACCGACCTTTCGAAGCCCTCAGCCCTGCTGCAGCGCAGGCCCTACAGGCGAGTCTCTCTCGCGTGAGGTATCTCATCATCGATGAGAAGAGCATGGTTAGCCTCAAGTCCCTTCATCATATCGACCTCCGGCTTCAACAAGCCTTCGCTACCGAGCAACGATTTGGGGGCCTTAGCATCCTACTCTTCGGCGACTTTTGGCAACTCCCTCCCGTCCGTGATAAGGCTATGTACTTCAACCCTCACGTACTTCCTTTCCGAAGCAACCTTGGTCATTCCGTAACGGAACTACAGGAGTCGACATCCCTTGCCCGCCCCCAACACATCGCTTCTAACGCTATGAAACCTGAGGACTGGCTTGGTCTCCAAGCATATCATGCGTTCACGCAGAGTATCGAGCTTACAGTCCAGCAAAGACAGGATGATACACAGATTGATTTCGCCGCCGCGCTTGAGGGCCTTCGGAACTCCGATGTCACGATCTCACATTGGGAGACACTCTCAAGCCGATGCCAGGTAAGCAATTCTTTTACGGACCTACAATCCCTTTTCGGAAAACAACTAATGACCTCCAAATTCTTAGGCTAACCTCTCATTCCAAGAGATTTCAACCTTTGATGATGCTATCCGTCTTTATCCTACAAACGCTGCTGCCGCTGCATTTAACCACGCCTCCCAGCAGCGCTCCGGTCAACCAATCTTCAAAGTCCTCGCCATACATAGCGACGCCATCGCTGCGAAAGCGTCGCCTATCGAGGCCGGACGATTAGAGCCTTTCCTCGAGCTCTCGATCGGCTGTAAGCTCATGATACTAGAGAACCTTTGGACCGAGCGAGGCATCGTCAATGGTACCCAATGCCGGCTCTACGACATCGTATGGCCGCAAGCCTCTGACCCTATGAAGGAGAACCCCGATCAGCCCCTTTGCCTTCTCGTCGCTATACCGAAGCGTAGCTACACTGGCCCTGCTATCGAACAGTTTATATGGAGGGCTACAGAGTACGCAGTAGTTCCACTATACCGTTCCCAACGGGACTTCTACCTTGCTAGCCAAACCCGCCATCGATCCCAGTTCCCAGTCCGCCTCGCGTACGCCTTAACTATCCATAAAGCTCAGGGAATGACAATGAACAAAGTCGTACTCGACTTGTCCCTTGGGAGGAAGGATTCTGTCCTCTTCTACGTTGGTTGCTCCCGTGTGAAACAATTACAGGACCTCCTATTCGAGCAATCATTCGACCACGATCGACTACGTACAGAGGAAACGCTAAACGCGACGATGCGCAATCACGATTGGGAACTTCGCAGGGTGCAGCGACTCCTCGGCGAAAACCAGGCAACATTCGCTAACTTCGCGCGGTCTCAGCAAAGTCAATAAGCTCCTTTCTTTTCCGAAAAGTCGCCTCCTTTTCGTAAGCGAATTTCTCCGATCTGTATCATTCCTTTATATATCCTAGCAAGTAAGAGCGTTCTACTGGCTCCGCAACACTGCTACAGTTCGATGAACACTGTCGTAGTTCGACGACTCCTAGCTTCAAAGTCAGTTACTCTCTAATACTCCGCCAGTTCTTTTACGGTTAAGTCTTTATAGCATCGGAAGGGAAAACAAATGGGTTCAGCAAGCAGTTGTTATTTCAAAAAGCCTTTTCAAAAGCTAAAAACGTCGAAGGTTGCACACAGCAGCAAACACAAGGCTCCAAACACGGCAAAAAGCAGCGCCAGCGCCACAGCAAGCCTAAAAACACTCGTAACCTCTCAAACACAACGCCCCTTGATGGCCTTATCCCAAAGGCAACGCCCGCAACGATCTCCAACCTTGAACACACAGCAATCACGGTGCCCCAAGGACACACAACGCTGGCACGCCGGAGCGCGCGACTGTCCCTGCTCTTGCGCGCGAGCAACATTTGAGAACCTATAAAGGTCTCCCTGGGAGGCAGACGCCCATTGCGCTTCGCGGACGGACCACCACTCATTCTGCGCCTCTGGGCTATAAAAATGTTAGCTACGCTCGCTCAAACAAGCTCGAAAAACTTACCGCTGGTATACAAACGTGCCAGTCCCTTTCGGACGGCCAGGGCGGCGAGGGCCTTGCGGCGCCACAGGCGCAGCAGCAGCAGCAGCAGGGGCGGCGGCAGCGGCGGCGGCGGCAGGCGCACCCATCTCATCGTCGTCGTCGTCGTCGTCGTCGTCGTTGTCGTCGTCGTTGTCGTAGAACTGCGGCATGAAGCCGCTAGCATCATCGTCATCGTCTTCTTCTTCTTCTTCTTCTTCTTCTTCTCCGGCGGCGGCGGGCGGTGGTGCGGCGGCAGCAGCAGCAGCAGCAGCAAACGACGCTCTGCTGAGGGCGACGGCGCGCAAGAGGTCGCGATTGAAGCGGCGAACGAGCGGGATATCACTATATAGAATGTCAGCTTTCTGTCACGAAAGAAGAGCGCAAGCTTCGTAAAAGAACTCGAATTGTCAGCTTCAAGTACGTACATCTGCGAGTCACGGAGAGCGCTGCGGTTCAAACCACTCTTACTCTCGCTGCGCGCAACACGCCTGGCCAGGTGCTCAGCTCTGCGCGCGCTGACCTCGACAAACGACGGCAACCCCACCGCGCGTCCGCCAGGGATCGACATGGTGGTGGTGGTGGTGGTGATGTTTGAAAGAGCGAGAGAGAGTCGAAGTAGGAAGGAAGAGAGTGATATATTACCTTGGGCTCATTGTCATGCTCTCAACAATAGCTGACCGTTCAGTTACGAAGAGCCAGCTCACCTTCGTAACTGAAATATCATGTGCTATTGAGAGGCCTATTGTTGTCATGCTTACTGCGCTCCCTTCCTCACTTTCGTATTGTGTCTCCATCATGTGATGACTCCGCTATTGTCGCCCTTGACAATCATTCACCCACTCACTCGCACGTTCTTTTCCCAAAGCGGTATTACTCTTCGTAAATTAATAGTATAGTGATCTAGCAATGTTCATCAGCGCCGTCCAGAGTCTCGTCCGACCACTATCACTCACGTAAATTTTTACCAGCTTCTCTTTCAATGCCTCGCCACCTAATATTGGTCACTTTCAACTACCGTTCAGAGCTCCCGGAGGCATGCATTACTTACTACGTCCTATTGTGAGTGCTATTGATGTTTCAAGTTCTTTTCCGAAGGCCTCTATTGTACTTCGTAGCATAATTACTACTATTGATCCTGACTTAAAGAAAGAGTGATGTCTGGAAGCACGTGCGGGGGATCACGTGGGCGGGTCACGTGGTGAAAAGTTCCGACACTATGCTTGAGTATACTCTCCACGGCATCCCTTGTTGCTAACAATGTTGAAGAATATGAAGTCTGAGGATAGCACAGACATAAGATACGACCTGCACACCAAGATCATACGTCGTAGGCATATGAAGAGTATCGTCGTCTTTGCCCAGTGACGATATGCAGTACATACACATGTGGCGAATTGTACAGAGAGAGAACGGTTAGATACGAAACGGCGGCACCGAGGCGCCCTGAAGAGGCAGGTTTCAAGGTGAAGAGGAATCAATGGTGGCTAATTTGGCGCAGTCGGGTCAGAGCATCCCTGCTCCTCCACTTTCGAGAGACCGAGGCCGCTCTCCCATTTCCGATACTGGCTGCCGCACCGGCCCATGGCTTCTGACGTGATCCAGTGTGACTTATCAGTCATCCGATTCCACTCTCTCACCTCGCTCAATGTTAAAAAATATCTCTCCATACCACACGCATAATCGCGCCCCAGCCCAACAATGCCTGACTACCCAGCACACGCCTCGCCAGCCTTCCCGCCTATACAGCCCCGAGCCAAGCGCGCCATATCCGACTTCAGACTCGAGTCCAACCCCGCCGACCCCTCGATTGTTGCTCCGCCACCACTCGTCAGTCCGGCATTGACGCCGCCGCAGACGCCCTTCTCACAAAACGATCAAAGACCAGACAGACAGCCAAAAGGCGTGCACATCGAAGAGCATGCCGCCGACGATGGAGAGCCAAAGCCAGAATTGCTGCCAAAACTGCCCCACGTCGAGTGCGCCGTGAGGGCACGGATACCGACGACTACCGGCCAGGAAATGTGGCTGAATTTGTACCACAATGACGCCGACGAGAAGGAGCATCTTGCGATCGTCTTTGGACCGAATATTAGGAGTCGGAGTCTGGATGCAGTGCGGCCCGGTGAAACAGAGAGAGATAGGATGATCAGAGGCGCTTACACGGGTACACTTTACCCTGGTCGCATAAGTAGCCGATTGGATGCGATCAGGAAAGATGCAGGCGCGAGTCCCAGACCGAGCTCAGGCTACTTGGCCGCGCTCAATGGCCCTTCGGGCAAGAAAGAGGAGGCGGACAGCGACACTGCAAGCATCACATCTGCATACCCCGACGAACTCGGACCACCAATGGTGAGGATTCACTCCGAATGTTACACTGGCGAGACCGTCTGGTCGGCGCGATGCGACTGCGGTGAGCAGCTAGACGAAGCGGCGCGTTTGATGTCTCTACCAATTGCTACGCCAGTGTCAACACCCGGAAGCGAAGTTGGCGAGGCGGACTCCCACCGCTCCTCAGCGAAGCTTCCTTCGGCGGGTGGTGTGATCATCTATCTCCGCCAGGAAGGCCGCGGAATTGGACTTATGGAGAAGCTCAAGGCATATAACTTACAAGATCTGGGCCACGATACAATGGAGGCAAATCTGCTTTTGCGCCACCCTGGCGACGCTCGCTCGTACGGTCTTGCAACTGCTATGCTTATGGATCTTGGACTCGGTGGTGAGCGCGGCATCAAGCTGCTGACAAACAATCCCGATAAAGTCCGCGCAGTTGAGGGACCAGCGCGAGAAGTCACGGTTGTGGAGAGAGTGCCCATGATTCCTCTCGCGTGGAAGACCGATGGCAAGAGCGGAGTACAAGGTCCTGAAGTCGAAAAGTACCTCTCAACCAAGATTGAGAAGTTCAAGCACATGCTCAGCAGTGGATGATTTGGGCTTTTGGTGTAGGCTCCAAAACTTGCTGCGGCGCTGCTTTGACGCATCGTAGCCAGGCGATCGGGCGATTGCGCACGTCGACCCTATCCACTGTTTACAGAGGGCGCTTTGCGGGTGAATGCCAAATACGCCATAGGATCGCGACGCTACTGGCAAAAAGACAGGTTTGCGACACAATCGCAGCTAATTCTCTGAAGGCATAAATGTGAGAAGCCTCAGCGAAAGCAGCCTCACCCGCGCTATGAAGGACACACCATCAGGGCACGATTTTGGACATGGTCGTATCTAGCGAAAGGCGCGTTGCATATACTACAAAATTTATACGAGAATTACGACGTGATAACAATTCCGATGCTTTCATCGCTGATACCACATGGAGAAGTGAAAGCTGATTCACATCTAGCATCTTTGATCGTACAAATCTAGTCAGTGATCGCAGGCTTTACATCTGCGTCGGGCGCGCCTGCGATGTCTTGTAGTTCCACTTTGCCTTCATCCTCCAGATCAGCCTCGATCTTGATGCCAACATCATCCTTCTCAATCTTGACTTCTTCTTCCTTCACAGCTCCATCCTCTGCTTCAACTTCAATCCTCTTCACCCGCTTCTTGACGGGACCTTTGTTCACTGCGCTCGGACACAGTCCAAGCCCGGACAGATCACACTCGCCGCATTTCCTGCCCACCGGCAGACATATAGTCTGGCCAAAGCCTACGAGCAGGTGATTGATATTGTGCCACTTCTCCTTGGGCAACCACGATTCCAACTCAGCCCTCGTCCCCTCTGGATTGTTGGTCTTATGCCAGCCCCACAGATTTGTGATCCGATGCACGTGAACATCCACGCCAATGCCCTCGTGCCTTCCCCATGCTGCGGACAGCGTCAGGTATCCCATCTTAGGACCAACACCAGGCAGCGAAACGAGCCCTTCTATCGTATCAGGAATGTCTCCGCCGAATGTATCACGCAGGATGGGCGCGACTTGTTTGATGTACTTTGTCTTGTTGTTGTGGAAGCCGACTTTTCCTATCATTTCGTTCAAGTGATCCGGATCGACATTGAGCAAGCCCTCCAAATTGAAGCCACCGGGCATGTTGTCCTGGAGATTCTTCATAGCGACCGCCGTGACGGTATCCTTCGTCTGACTGCTCAGCATGAGCGCAATGAGCGTCTGCAGTCGCTGGTCCAAGGGCGACCGTGTCTTGTCGGCTAGCGACTCGCAGCCCATTGTATCTACTGGTGCCAACACGCGCTTCCTCATCTCCGCGGTGATATTGTACATTTTCTCCCAATTGGCCGGTGGCTCGACTTTGAGATCACCATTGGGGCCGGATATTCGCTTCGCTGGCTGTCTTCTGCCCTTCTTGATCTTCGGCTTGTTCTCGTCTTGCTCTTC
Organism: Cladosporium cucumerinum; assembly: GCA_023634325.1. Classification (NCBI taxonomy): domain Eukaryota; kingdom Fungi; phylum Ascomycota; class Dothideomycetes; order Cladosporiales; family Cladosporiaceae; genus Cladosporium; species Cladosporium cucumerinum. The sequence continues at coordinate 1,086,300 of JALDQA010000001.1, forward strand.
CAGTTTCGGTGCTTTTCGGGTAGTGCGTCTAGTAGACGCTTGCTTCGCGGCCACTCTTGTTGCACCGCCTCGCTTGCGCTTCCCGAGGGAAGCTACTGATTCGTAGCTGGATGCATCGCTTTGCGGACTCGAGGGAGGCGTGGACAGCTCCGATCCACTATCTGAGGGTCCTGGCGTGCTGGCGATTGTAGGGCTGGCCTGGTGCTGGAAGCTTCGGAGAGAGCGACGCAGATAAGTTGCAGGACCTGATGTTGCGTCGGCTACGCGTGCAGCATCGCGTGGGATTCTGGAAGTTCTCATTGCTGTGGTTCGGGGCCGTTGTCGCTCTTGCACGCTCGCGCTCATATCACAGCTCCTATGATATGCGCTTATTCAAAGTTCTGGGCCCTGAGTATAGAGGCATTGGGCAAATGACGACATCTGTTTGGATCGGCGCTTAGAAAGTCGCGCTTGCATGTTGGTTTTATATTTGTATACGTGAGAGCAGTGTGTACGTCTATCAAGCATGTTTTGTGCCTGTTGATCGAGCTGGAGGTAGATTGCACTCAGCTTGCGTCTTTGGATAGATTACGGAGAGCCTGTGTTTTGTCTGCGATGCCTATGTTGACAGCGTCCAACACTGGATCGTGTACTCGTGCTACCCGAGAGCCATACGACCAACAAGATGAGGTGCAGGCGTCGCAATACATGAACAGACGTACGACAAGTGAAGAAATCCCTCGTTTGTCTTACGGTCGGATGCCGAGCACGCTGCTCTGCTCCTCGCTCACTCAAAGCACTCGCAACCTCTTCTCCAGGGCGGTCGCATGATGCGACGACCAAACCGATGAAAAGGAGACTGGTAGACAGTCGGGAAAAGGGTTCTTCCAAAAATTCCCTGCCGATCCGAAGACCAACAGAAGCAGTCAGCTGATAGTTTTCTGTCAAAGAGAGTCGAGTCAGTTGCGTGTGCGAGTGAGAGGCGGATCGAGGACAGGAAGACTTACCAACTAGCAAAAATGCAACCTCGGACGAATCCTCACTGGTATGCATAACGCCCGTGCTGTGGGTGTGTTAGCATGGCCGAGTGGAAAACGTATGGGTCGGAAAGATACTTGCCACTCAGATGGAGAGGTGATTGAGTGTTGGAGAGGGTGGTGGATTGATATAGAGCCACACGGCGCTAAGCCACTAGCGCAATCTGGTGAACTGTAAGGCAGAAACGGAAGGATGCCTTGGCTCGAGCTCGGATGCGGGGTGACAGTCCGAGTGACGCAGGTGAAGAAGCATGTGAAGTTCAATTGGGCGAGGCGAAACATGAAGGCAGCAGGCCTCACTTCCATTCCATCCATATCACTGACACATTTCCAAGTGTCTTACTGCACATAAAATCTCATCATGCAACAAGTAGACCTCCTCATTCTCGGCGCAGGCTGGACCTCGTCCTTCCTCATCCCACTCCTCAAAGAACGCAACTTCACTTTCGCCGCAACAACAACAGACGGTCGTTCAGTCGAAGGATCCGACACCATCAAATGGCGCTTCGAGCCTGACAGCAAAGATGGCAGCAAGCTCGGCTCACTACCTTTCGCAAAGCACGTGCTCATCACATTCCCCCTCACTTCCGCAGAACAAATCGACTTCCTCGTAAAGTCCTACCTCGATGGCCACAGCAAGCACCGCGATCAAGTCGGCTTCATCCAGCTGGGTAGCACCGGCATCTGGCAGATTCCGCAATCCACCCTCTGGGTTTCCCGCAAATCGCCCTACAACCACTCAATGCCTCGCGCGATTGCAGAAGACGCTCTCCTCAAGCACGACGGCTGCGTGCTGAACCTGGCGGGCCTTTGGGGTGGTTCTCGAAACCCGAGCGACTGGGTTGGTCGCGTCGCAAAGACAAAGGAAGACGTCAAGGGGAAGAAGAGCTTGCACTTGGTTCATGGCCTGGATGTGTCAAGAGCCATCGTTTCCGTGATGAAAGACTGGAAGACGGCCAAGGGCCAGCGGTGGATGCTCACAGATGGTTTTGTCTACGACTGGTGGGCGCTCTTTGCCGGCTGGGCGGACAAGAAGAAGCAGGATGACGCTGAAGCGGCTGGTGACAAGGTGGATGACATGCCTTCGGACCAAGCGCGATGGGTGTATGAATTGATGGCTGAGGAGAAGGTCTGGGCGTTGCCACGGTCTATGAATGTGCTGGGCAGAGCATACTATTCGGACTTCTGGACGACATTTGGTCTGGCGCCTCTGAAAGCAAGAGTGTAAGATTCATATACGACGACGCCCAATACATAATGCAATACATATTCATGTACACTTGAATGGTACTTCAGTGAACGGAATCTTGCATGAGACAGCTGCTTGTTACATTTTGCAATGTTGAACAATACGATTGACGGCCTGTTGCTACTTTGGAGTATCTGATAAGGCATACCTCGCCCACGAAGAAGCGAACTTCTACGCGTCCTGCTTCGCGACTCCACCATGCTCACACTCGCATCATCGACACTCGATTCTAGGATAAAATATTGCTTGGCTCTCTAACCTAGCTCTACAGCTGCAAACCATGTCGGCATCGACCAGTGATCAGAAACGCTACAGATTAAATCTCTCGACACAGGCAGTAATGTACACTCTTTCCATGGACCACACAAGCCGGCAAGCCTTCAAACAATCTTACACGCTCTCGCCAAAGGCCCTGACCCACTCGCCGACCTCGAACCCAACGCGTCTAAGAGTCGATCCATCGACGTCCGCATCAGCACCCCTCCTCACAACGAACAATCTCTCCTCCTCGCTCTGCTCGACCATCTTACCCTTCTCCTCGCCGTCTTTGAGGTAGATCGTGAGATCTGCGCCTATGACTCCGCGCCACTGCGTCGCGTTCCAGGACCAGTGGTCGTTGGGTGCGTAGGTATCGACGAGTGGGATGCGGCAGGCGAAAGTGTTGCTTGCGTGCAGGGAGAAGAGGGGGAGGATGACGATAGGCTTTCCCGTTTGCTTGGCAGTAGTTCCAGCAGTGTTGTCGACGTCCATGATGTCGGTGATGTTGTTGGTCTTCTTGGGGCTGGAAGCGGCGGTTGGGTTGGCAGAGTCTATCTGTATTGTGTTGTTGGAAGAGCTCTTGGTGGGTGTGTCTTCTTCGTCGTAGTTCTCGTCCACTTCACGGCCACCTGAGGCAGGGGTCGGGGTGTTCACAGCCGATGTGTCCGTCTTGTTGTTGGCCTTTGCAGTGTTGGGCGTGCCGGCAGTGTCGTACTCAAGATCTTTCATGATCGTCTTGTTCTTACTGAGCCAGTGTGCAACAAGCACGTGGTACTCCGCCATGGCCTCATCTCTGTTGCCCTTGAGAGTGACATCGGGACTTTCGAGTAGCTTGACGTTCAGCTCGCTGTCCTTGTGCAGGGTTTCGCTCAACCACTTTGCAAGCCTGTCAACAGCCTCAGCGTTGTCGCCCTCGATCGCAATGAGAGGGCCACGCGGCGTGCGTTTGTCGAGAGCCCTGGGCGGCGCAATCTTCCTAAGAATTGCAAGCTTGGCCTCGAACGGCATGCTCATGATGACCTCGTCGACTGACTGGCCGACGATTAACTTTGCAGTCGCAGGAGCACCACTTGATGCTCCAGTCTGTAGAGGGGGAAGTTGAAGGGAGCGGTCAGGCGTGATGTGGCCTTGCGACATGCGGTGCTGCTGATAACCCATGCCTGGTCTCGGCGGTGGACCCATCGGGCCTGGAGGGCTGACTACACCCCGCAGACCTGGCAAGCTCTCACGACGAGGCTGCGGTGTCGTTGCCACATGCACTGGAGTGAACATCTGGGGATGAGCATGGGCAGCCTGGCCGAAGGGGAATGGTGTACCCGGGCCAACGGGAGTGCCGGCAGGGACAGCTCCGTAGCGTGGAGGCATGACACGATGGATGGTGGTTTGGTGGTTATCGCCGTTGAAGCGGCGACGTTTGATATCTGGACTCAGAGGGCCGAGATCCTCTCTTTCTTCGTGGTGATGGTTCGGCGGCATGGTTTGGTATCGCATCCGACGAGATGATGGTGATTGTAGGCTAAGGTCGCGAAGGAAAGGCAGAGTCCGGCTGATGGGTGTAGGTGCAGAGCTTGGTGTGTTGGGAGGAAGGCCAGCAGTCGATGGGCTGGTGACGTTCGATCCGTGAGCGTATGGAGTCGATGGCGCAAGGATTGTTCTGCCGCCACACTTGTTGCACTTGGGTTTGTCACCTGCTGATCCTGGTGTGTCGGATGAAGTGCTGTTGCGACGACCGCTGCGCTTCGGTTGGTAACGGTAGGTGGGATATTGTTGTTGATGGCGAAGCTTCTCCTCTTCGGCGAGGGCTTTCCACTCGTTTTTGACTTCGGCGGATTGGTTACGCCACTGTTCGCCGATGATCTTCGATATCTCTGGGTTAGCGAGACCAGGGTGCTGAGCAACGACTTTAGCTTGATGATGTTGGCGGTAAAGGATGAATGCTAATGGACGTCAGTAAGCTTGGACATGCGTTTTCGAGAGGAAGACTTACCGTTGCGAGGCCTTGGGATCTTGGGATCAGGTTGGCAAATGCAGACGTGCGCGGTGGAGTCGCCACTGCTGGCCCTGGTATGGATAGGCGTCACTTCGTGGCTATCTATCTCTTTGTCCTCTTCTTCGACAACGTTGACGCTCCGCTTTCTCGTTGGACGGGATGGTGGAGATTCTTCTGGCGTCAGAGGGGCTTTCGAGCTGCCTGATATGCTTGGTACACTTCTGAGTGAGCGAGTGGAAACGTTTGATGTAGCCCTCCGGCTGGTACTTGCGTTCGCCTGGTACGCGAATAGCGACCCTTGCGATTGAGACCTGGTTGAAACACCGTGTTCACTTGGATCCTCTGGCATGGTTCGCTGCCACAGTTGTCTTGTGAAGATGATGCGGCCTGGCTCAGGGGCGGGTGGAAGAGCTGGCGGCTGCACTTGTATGGGAGGAATCCAATTTGGCGGTGGATGCAACGGAGGCAACAGCGAGGAATCCTGAATAGCAGACATTGCGAGAACAGAACAAGCAACAAGGGTATGGCAGGGTCTTGCAAGCCTCTTGTCCCACTGGCATGCTCTTCAACAATGAAAGCGGGCGTGCCCAATAGGTATGCGTAACAAGTCAGACGAAGCCATTCTTCACGGGAAAGAGAGCGAGCCACTGTCGGCGTGGCTTTGTCCTTATTATCCAACGAGCACGAGCAGCGACGAAAAGGAGCCTACCGTGGTATGCGACACCCATTTCTTTGTCGTCCAATAACGAGCACGGTCAAGCGAAGGATCAAAGAGCGTGCGCTGATTGTTTGGGGGATTGAGAGTAGCCGCTAGTTAGGCAGACTGCATTGCCTGGGACGACCTTCTTTGTTCTTTGTTCGTGCAATGCGGCACCCGGAAACGGCCAAGCCGGGCAAAAGCGTCAGCTGCCTCTGAGACATTCCAGCGGTCAGCAAGCAAGGAGGCTCCGTGGCAAAGCAATCTGAGTTGCCACACTCCGAGCAAACGACGTACATGAGCCCATGAGCTGTCTTCCCAGTCGGCACGATCGTGAGATTTCAGTGTGCTGAGCTGCGTGGCTCGTCATGGATGCGTCTCTGTGGCGACACGAGGCCTTCCGGAATGTTGCACAACGCAACTAGTGCAAACGTGCTGTGCGACTCTCCATAGCCTTACCAAGCGGAGGGATGCACATGCGACTCATAAGTGGGGTGCCTCCGGGATCTCTTCTGAGGAAGATGGTGTTCAGGACGTGAGCTATAGTGCGGATGACAGCAGGCTCTGCTTCATTGTAAGTCGCATCGGCTGCGCATGATATATCGTGATCGGGAGTACTACTAAACGCAGCATGAACGATCAGGTCACACCCGTGTTTCGAGAGCGGCTGTTTTCCAGTCACCGCAACAACCCGGCAGCGAACAAGATGTGCATCTTGGAGCGTTGTCGGGCAAAGGACTGAGTGTGGGAGCACTGCCTGGCCGCAGTACCACGAGAGTCGACGCAAAGCCTCCGATGTTCGCCGGACAGTTGCAGCGGAGTCGCCGTTGCATTGCGTCTAGTGGCCTTGAACAGAGCAACATTCCGAGGGCAACAAGTCGTGTATGCTTACTGCGCACAAGTTACACAGGCATCACTGGCAGCAAACGCAAGAGGCTGTCGCGTCGCAAACACTAAAGTCGCAGCTTGTCACCAGATACTTGGTTCGAACAAACGCAGTAAGAACACACGCGGGTCTGAATACGGGGGCATGCGACCCGCCTGCAAACTACATACCTGCAGCTTTCCGCTAGCTGGGATGGCAAGATGAAAACGTGTTTTCAAGGGGTGTCCACCGGGAGTATTTGCGGATAGCTGCCTGCAGGATGTGTTTTGTGTCGCCAGAGTGTCAGACCGGATACTGACAGTGTTGGTGCGAGTTGTCCTCAGCCCATGCGGCGGATAGCCGCTTCCATCACGCTGTCGTTCGCATGGTCGGGAACGAGCGTGAACCGGTAGGTAGTTGCGTTCGAAGCTCTGCGACCCTGAGGATGATGCGATATTGATGAAGCCGGTGCCAGCGCTGATAGCCTATCATGAGCTGGGGAGTTGTCAATGTACAAGGTGATGATTCATGACAGGGATTGATACCTTTAAGGAACGACGGAATTAATTCTGGCGTAGCAAGTAGCATCCGGAAACATGGAATTCCTCCCATTGATGTGGCATGATATTTGCAATGTGTGCAGTCTCACGCGTTCGCGAGGATCTCGATTTCGATGGCCCTTGAAGGGTACACGTGTTAGAGCCGAGAAGACGCGCTTGTTTCATCCGTGTCGTTTGAGCATTTTCAATTCGTCATGTGACACATTGAGATAAGTTACAATTTCCGAGGCGTAGCGACATTATTGCCGACAGGATAACGTTAAATGCTTGGTGATTAGCTAGGCGGCTGCCGGCTCCTTCGGCTGTGAGTGAGATGCACATCTCCGTAGAGTCAAGTCCAGCCCACACAGGATGACCACTGCAAGGTGCCTGGTTCAGAGTATTGTATTAACTTATATCGAAACATACCGTACAGTATAAGGAGGCTGCAGCTTCACATGTGACACTGCGGAAGGAGCGCGAAACCCCCGAGAGGCGAGGCGGCGCTGGGCAAGTGTGTGGCCTTCACGTGCTCTTGTCCGCTGACGCACATTCACATGTCAGCCTCGACGCGCTCGCCCTTGACTGGCCGACTCGGCATTCCACGCTCCCAGTAAGTTAACCCGAGTCACTGCAAGGTCACGATGGTCGAGTCCGCCGCCCGTTTTCACTGTTCATATTACTTCTGCGCGGTATCAGTATTTCTGTACCCTGTTCAACGACCACCCACCCACCTCCCTGTAAGACTTCCTCTCGCTCACTGCTCACCTCACATCATCACCAATATTGCGCACGACCTCCTTGCACTGCCGTGTACGCCAATTTTACCGCACTGACTGCACTCGAATGCACATATGTATTATTTATAGCCGCTCGCATTGAAATCCTGCTTACCCGAGGATCATGATAGGTAAACTCCTACTCCTGCCATTCGTACAGATATGCGGCACGGCTGACCTTACACAGACCACGCGCTCGGCAAACCATCTCATCGCTTCCGCAAGTACCAGATCTTCACAGTAGTACTGCTGTGGTCTGCGTACCTGTTCAAAGGCAACCGCCATGGACCTCCCATTCTTCGCAAGATCTCAGCCTTCTTCTCGAGGCACCTTACGCCATGGCACACCATGGTCCTGTCCATGTTATACATGTACCTCATGCGTAATTTCTCGAGACTCGTAGGGTTGGAGCCAAAAGAGCCATTGGCGGGCAGATATGATCGCGACTACTTCAGGGCCACCTGGGTGGCAACAGCTCTCGACGCCGGCTTCTGGAAGGCAATGTGGATCCGTCCGAGGTGGATACGAGACATTGCCAGCATCGTCGGAACTCTCTACTACTTGGTCTGCGCTGATCAGGCTGACGAGTACGTACGAAAGGTGCGCACTGGAGGCTGTGACATTGACCAAATGCGCGTTGCATGGAACAAGGGCAAAACGCCCTACCTTAAGCTGGCGTCGTGGTTGTCCAGGCCGAGCTGGTGTATGAAAACGCTGCCTATCAGATCGCAAATCCAGCGACCGGAAGGTAGTGCTTACGACGAGCCCATTGACTTTTGGCTGTATTACGACAAACCTCAAGAGATGTTGAGCAAAGAGACAAAGATCATCCTGGACATCCCTGGTGGCGGATTCGTGGCCATGGATCCGCGCTGCCACGACGACAAACTCTTTGCGTGGGCTGGCAAAAGCAAACTCCCGGTGGTCGCACTGAACTACAAAAAGGCCCCCGAATATCCATACCCGTTCGCTTTGGACGAATGTTTCGACGCATACCTCCAGATTGTTATGACAAAGGGCAAATGCATCGGTCTATCCGGCAACACAATGCCAAAGATCGTTCTGAGTGGTGACAGCGCTGGTGGTAATTTGGCCACCAGCATGCTCGTCAAGCTATTGCAAGTCATTTACCCTGACATTTACGGCGACACATACCGCCGCAACACGCCTCAGATTCCCCTACCTGAAGCATTGATCCTGATCTATCCAGCATTGGAAATGAACGTTCGCAGCTTCATGCGACCAGAGGACGTCGAGCTGTTGATCAAACCCGAGTACAGAACGCAGAACAAGAAGTTCATCAAGCGAAAGAGCGAGGCATTCAGACGCCTAACACCGAAAACACCACATGGCTCCGATGATGAAGACGAAACGCCGCGCGCGTCCACGCCGAACATTGATACGCCTAGAGAAAACAGCTCAAGTCAGCTTTTGGACCAAAAAGTCCTTACCGAGTCACCAGTGGCCAATGGTGCCGCAATTTCCGCTCCCAACGGCAAAACAGACACCATTCTTCAGCCGCGCAAGTTACGCACCAACATCAAGATGTCTAGCATGATTTCTCAACTGCATGATCGAGTCTTGCCACCCGAGCTACTTCGTTCCATGATCCTACTCTACATTGGCGAACAGCACAAGCCCGACCTCACCAGTGATCACCTACTCTCTCCTCTGCTCGCGCCAGAATCCATTCTTCAGCGCTTCCCCAAGGTGTTCATGATGTGCGGCGAGCAAGATCCACTTGCCGACGACACATTCATCTTTGCAGCACGCCTTCGCCAAGCCCATGCAGCTCGCTTCCGTGAGAGGCAAGATGTCGGTCTGGAAAGATACACTGCCCAGTTCAATGAAAAGAAGCATGTTGAGACTGTGATCATCAACGGAGTCAGCCACGGCTTCCTGCAGTTCGTCACTGTCTACCACCCAGGGTGGGAATACATCGACCAGTGCCGACGATGGATGATGGACGCGTTTTACGAAGCTGACCAGAAGGAGGCGGATATGCCGAGTGAGCCTCCTACTCCAATGACCGCGGAGCCGATCACCCCAGCAGGCGACTACTTCTCTACTACCCCGAGGAGTGAGCGCCCGGAGCAGCCGCACCGCCATCACCGACGGAAAGAAAGCAGCAGCGACGCCGAAGACCGACCTCTAGAAATGACGCCTCTGCGACAACGCATCGACAACACGAATACGGAGAGAAGGCGAAGGAGGAGCTCCGCCGGCAGGGGATCGATCAAACGCTTAGACGTGAGTGGGAGGAAGAGCCCTGTTGCCACGAGGAAAGGCGGTCTGGTGCCCAGCTTACCCAGCGACACGGACTTGCTGAACAGGAGGATGCTGCAGGTGACTGGCAGCATTCTAGGCACGGGAAGCGGTCCAGACTCGCCTTAAAAAAAAGGGGGTGTTGGTTTCGACGACAATTGGCAGTGAAGGCTCGATGCACAATATTGTACTATGCATTTTCCTCGATGAGCATCTTTACGTTTCATCCACCACTCACGTGTGATGGAGGGGCCTGGAGCTTAGACCTTGTCAATACCAATACATCACGATGCATGAACCAATTGGAAGTTGATGGTGAACACAACGACTCGTAATTTTAGGCTTGTCTGTGCATATATGCCGCGATGCGTACGGCATCAACGATCAATGGGAAAAAGCTATATGATGCTGTGTCTAGCCACATCCGCCCTCCCGACCCCTCGTTACAACAAGTAAAAACATCTGGATGGTCTGAAGCCCCTGTCTTCTCTCGCGGGACACTGTTCCCGGCCATTCTCTAGCAGCTCGCAATGTATCATCGATTCCTTTTCACATTAGGTTGTACTCTGTGCCCTTTTGGCCCGTTCAGCTCTTCTGGTTGCAGAACGCGCTGACCAGCAACTCGGCAGCTGTCGGCCGCTTCTCGTGTTCGATCTCGAAGGTGCGCTCCAGGAACTCCTTCGCTTCGGGACTGCAGCCGTCCGGAAGATCCGGACGGGCGTTGGTAGTGCTCCCGGCACCACTGCCGCCGATCTTGAAGATCGCCTGCAACTGTGTGCAGTTGGGGTGTGGGTGGCTGCCAGTCATCATCTCCACGATCAGGCATCCGAGAGACCAGATGTCGGCCTTCTTGGTGTACGCTGTCTGGCGAACGACCTCGGGTGCCATCCAGAAGACAGAGCCTTGCAGGGAGACACGTGGACCTCCACGCTTGAGGTGGGGAGTTGAAGAGTCTTTGAGCAAAGTGCTTGCCTCAACACGCTTCGAGATACCGAAATCGGAGATCTTGACGGTCCCTTTGTTGTCCACGAGAATGTTGGCGCCCTTGATGTCACGGTGGATGATGTCCTTGGAGTGCAAATAGCACAGGCCTTGCAGAATCTGGCGAACAAAGTTGGCACAGAGAGGCTCGGGAAGCGATCCGTAGTTCACAAGCATACTGGCAACAGACCCACCAGCAACATACTCGAGGAAAATGTTGAGGTGCTCTTCGTCGCTGTTCGATCCGAGGTACTGCACAATGTTCGGGTGACGGAGCTCCCGGAGTAGGGAGATCTCGTGCTTCAAAGCCTCGATCATGCTGTTCTTCTTTGCTGAGAGAGCAATGCCAGTATCGGAAGGCATGTCGACCTGCTTGACGGCCATGAGTTCAGCAGTGACAGCGTGCAAAGCCAGGAAGACGGTGCCGAAGGAGCCTTGACCAATCATGGCGCCCTTCATGTATTTCAGATCATCCCAGCTGTCTTTCTCCAGATGTTGCATGAGCTCCTCGTCCGGCTCTTCGCCATCTTCAGCAATGTACTGCGAGATACGCGAATTAAAGCTTCCGCTGCCGGTTTCGGTAACTGCAGGCGAACTAGCTGTATCGTCAAAGTATGACTGCATGACTGTGTGGCCTTCAGGGTCTGTGATAGAAAGGTTGTTTGTACGTGTGCCCTCGGAACTGCTGTCCTCGCCGAAGGACACATAGCTTCGTCTGTTCGGCTCGAGGGGCGACTCTTCGTCCAAAGGCTCGAGCATGCTGCTAGCAACTGAGTCTCGGAACGTCGTGCTTGGCAGTCCCAGCCTGACGACACTGAGTGGCCTTGCGCCAGCCTTTGGCTTCTCCCCACCGAAACCAGCACCGCCTTGTGTGAGCCATTGGTCGGCAATTGAAGGGATTGGTGGTGCATCTTTGGCCACGCTGGCCACGCTGAAGCTGCTGGCCATGCTCAATCTGCTCATTGCCTTGCTCATACGATTTGAGCGACGGATGGACATGCGCACTGTACGATCCATCTCCTCCTTCTTAACTTCAGGGAAGTAGGACTGCAGATCCTGTGTAATCAACTCGGTCGGAGGACGAGCGCCATAGAAGTCCTTCAATTTGCGTGCGCGAATGGAGGCGGTTGTGCTTGTGCTCACATTACGAGACAAGGTATTGTCGCCTTGTTGCGAGTCAAAGTAATTGTTCCGTTCTGCTTGACTAGCTGGAGACATCGGGTAACTGACAGCTGCCAGCGGCTCGCCGGTAAGCTTCTCGATTTTGAGTTGACTCCTGGATTTTTGTGGTTGTTGGACCTCGATCGCAGGAGGAGATGGTATTTGCTGCTCAGCGATCCTGGCAGCAGCTCTGAGCTGCTCGCCTTCCGGCTCGCCAGCGTGGATCTTCCGCAGGATCAGTCGTCCTCTCTCACTGCGGATACGATCGTTACAAAGCTTAACGAGCTCCGTTTCACCGATCTTGCGGCAGAATGTCGGGTTTGGATCTGTGCCGTCAAGCACGTAGAAGCAGTAAGATCTACAATGGTTCTCGTTTAGGGCTCCCTTCTTCAATGTGATGCGAACAATGTCCTCCGCAGTGCGGAAGCCCTCGATGTTGACGACTGAAGACCTGCCAGTCTCGTACACAACCCTGATAAGTGGCTTATGCGAGGGCAAGAAACCTGCAACGATCGTGGAGTTGAGGCCGTCGATTGAAGGTGTCTGCTTAACGTGGCCCTGGAACCGGGCCGTTTGGGGCGTCTCAAGAGGTGTGCCCCGACTGCTAGCATATCTGCTCGAATTGTTTGTTTGTTGGTTAAAGTAGCTGCTGTTCTGTTCGTTCCGTGCTGTGTCCATGGGGGTAGGGACGTGGTTGCGTTGCATTCGAGGTCGGTTGTTCTCCTGGCCTATGGCAGGCGAGGTTGGGCGGGACATTGCTTTCGGAGCAAGATGCGGTCCATAGTTCGATGGGTCCTGAGTGTGGATCTGTCTTGACATACGTTTCTCGGCAAGTGTTGATCCCGGCTGGCGTGAGGAGTGCAATGGCCGTGGGGATGCCGATGATGGGGGCGTGAGTTGTGTGTGGCCATCAAGTGTTGCTAGAGAGTGCTAAAGTTTGTCAGTGTGAGTCGACAGCTTCGAACCCTCTGAGTATTCCTTACCCTGTTGATGCTCTTCTTGCTTGCCTTCTTGTATACATTATTGCGAAACACCTTCGCTTGCGCACCAATTCTTACACGGTCGCCAATCTTCTTGATCCCCATTTCCTTCAGCATCTGCTGGTCCATGTCCATTAAATTCTCTCCATTGATGTTGTTCCTCCTGAAGACGTCCACGTATTGTCCACAGCCGATACTTTGCAGCCACTCCCCCACGCGGGCCTCATCCCAGTCTTGTACCGACTCGGCGGCAGTATCCCGATATGATTCGGAGAACTCGGATTCCGTCGGTGAAGTGAAGAGATTGTGGTTTGCGCCGTTGGCGGCTGAGGTGGCCGACGGAGGCACGCGGTAATGTGTGGCGGAGGGCGCCATGCCTGCAGAGCCCAGCGCGGCTGGGTATGGCTGTCGTGAAGCGAGGGAAGTCATGGCAAGTGTCGTTGGGCGTGGAGATAGGATAGGAGTGCGAGTGGCGAGCACCGCTACTCAATAGGTCGTGTGCGGGCGGGTGTATCGTTCTTTCTTAGTCTGCCGAGCCAGCCAGCAGGACGCGGGATATGTCGAACCGCTTGGACAAAGAACGTGGGCCGTTGTGCGAGACAAGCCTGGATCAGAAGCGCATTACAGTCCTCCTTCTAGTCTGCGAGTGGAGTCGTGTTATGTGTCGATGTGCTGCTTGCTTGCTTGCTGTGTGTGGTATCTACCCCTCGTGTTGTGCATGCGTATGTGTAGAATTGTGGTGCGAGTTGAGGGCAAGACAGCAACGACAACGACGACAACAACAACAACAATAGCAGCAGCAGCAGCACCAGGCTCACGGTGCAGCAGCAGACAGTGCCACGCTGAGTCGAGTAGAGCAGCAGGGGCGATGCTGGAGGGGGAGAGAGTGTGCGAGAGACAGCGAGACGAGACAAGCCGAAGGATGGGCGGCGCGCACACGGCGTGGTGTCCACGTCCGCTGGGGTCGAAGGTCTGACGGCGGAGACACACAGACACTGAACTCGAAACACGCTTTGGGAGGGCCGTGCTAGGAGGCACAGCGCTAGGAGTATGTAGTGAGGAGGGATGGGCTCCGCTGGTGCGATAGCGGTGAGCTGAGAGGGTTGAAGGAGGAGATCGATATTGTAAACTGCTTGTTGTTTACAGGCAATACCCATCCAAACAGCGCCGTCCACACGTCCTCCTCGTCCTCGCCCTTGTCGCACGTCCCGTGATCTACATATATCTAACTATCTTTTCACTTCACGCTGGCGCCAAAGCAACTCGACGGCCAGTGGATTGATCTGCACCGGCACCGGGTAGGCGTTTCAGGTGCTGCTGCGTTCCACTCTTTAGCCTCGAGCATGCGAAAGAGCCCTGAGCTACCGAGTGGAACCTGCCGCCTTTGCCAGTTTCTGCTGCCAATCAGAGCAGCGTCATCTGCATTTCTACTTCCTGGGGCTGCTTAGCACCGCGCGACAAAGACATTGAGCGGCAGACGAAGCGAATCTTCCTGAACGAGTCGTTCGTTCTGAATCATGATTTCCAAGCTCATCTTCACCTCGGATCGGCAATCTGACTCAATAGATCATCCTCAGTCCGACCGATCAGGTATGGATATGTCTCGGACTGATGCTGAGCTAGAGCAACACGCATATCATTTGTGCGTGTCGAGCTCGAATCTACAAATATAGATACGAAGACTGGGGTATTTGATGAGCTGCAACACCGAAATGGCGCGCACTGACCGGTGGATGACGCCTCTTGCCTGCAAAGTGACTGGGTTTGGAGACATGATACATCGCTACAGACACATGAGATGGCTACGACATCTGGATTGACAGTTCTGTGCCGTTGTGTCAAACATAGAGATTGTTCAATCTCGCCTGCGAAAGCGTACATCCTAGAGTGCTTCCAGCCTTGATCGTCGTTGGAAAATGATGATGCTCTGCCGACACGAGCGTGCTGGATCCGTCCGCGCTGTGAGCATCGCACGCGAATGCTGTCCGTAGAGATGGCAATCCATCGCAGGCAATCCTGGTAAGCAGCTATACACGGATGGAAACCTTGAACGCAGTGTTCATGACCCGCACAGGCAACATCAAAGTCCATTGCTTTGAATGCCAATGCCACAAATTCCATCATGTCTGGCGCGAGTCAAAGTGGCAGTGCTTGCGCAAAGTCTCTGGCGCAAACCATACAACCACGTGTAGAAGCAAGCATACTGTAGGGATGACAGGTCGAGATGGCCATCTCACAACATATCCCTGCTAAGTGTGACCATCGCGATTTTGATGCGTATATACCTCTGTGAGATGCTGAAGAATCTCGCATGTTGTTGGCAAGCCCACAACCGGGTATTTGGAGTGGATGCTAGCAGGCCTTTGTTGTTCGTTCAGGCTGTCTGGTAAACGAATGACTGTTGTCCGGTCCATCGTTATGTATACATGTACGTTTGGAAGTGCCCAGACGTACACGCGAGTAAGATCGGGCAGGCAGCGCAAGCGACCGACCGGTCAAAGATGGCTCTGTACAGCTTCCCATGTCTCTCGACATGTGCCAACACGGCTTGAATCGTAGGAAGGCGAGGATATCAGTCTTGCATCTTCTACTGCCGGTAGTCGTGGCTTCGGAAGCGAAGCGAGCGATGATCGGGGGCGTCAAGTCAAAATCGTGTTGGCGCGGGTGCAAGGGTGGTGGTATTTTAAGGCGATGGATGATCCTGGTCGCAGATGACGTAGCGCAAACTCGCTCACCTTCTTGGTCCCAATAGTTTGTTCTATCTGGTATTGCTACGCCCCGTCCCTGCCTCGTGCTGGACAATAATCTCACTGTGTGACTGCAACCACTACCCAGAGCCTGCAGCCTCTGTTGCACCACCTCCCGACTGCTTGACCTTGACCGGCGCCCATATAGCTTGCCAACTCATATAAGTACCGCAGACAGTACCGTGCGGCCTGCCAACCCCCCATCTTCACGCTCACTCGCGCACGACCATCACCGATCTGCTGCAGCGCGACTTCATTCGACGTCTGCACTGCATTAGCACTGACGCGGGTCTGAGACATCGAATCATTTACCGCTAAAGATTGACGGCAGGCATACCGCTGCTCTGACTCGCTGGCCTGTCGACGTCTGGAATACGCAATTCACGTCGACTACGACAACAATCTATCCGCGCATCCTTGCTTCCAGAATGCGCAATGGAAGACTCGATTTCGCATTTGCCACCGCTCGCGCCTGATCGCAATCTTGCCGAAGCGTCGCAATCGCAACCAAAGCTCCAGCCATTCCAGGAACCCTTCGTCGCACAATCGTCGCCGCTACAAACACCACAGCAGTCTGAGCCACGACGTGCGACGACATCGCCGTCCCGTGCTGGCTCGGTCAACAAGCCGGTCTTGCATCAACCGCAGCCTCAGCCTATTCGCGATGCTGTTGACAGGGCGTTCGATCAATCACACCCTCCAAACACGCTTGACCCGACGTTTATTGCTCAAGTCACGGAAGCCGTAGTCAAGAACCTGCAAAGCGCAAATTTGGGCCAACGTCCTCCTGCTGCTCCGCAGGCGGCGCAGTATCCCCCACCACCCTCTGTCCATTCGGTGCCACAATCACCGACGCTTTCGAGTATCGCTTCGCTACCTCCCCGTGCCGCTTCACCCTCGCCACAACGAGGAAACGACTACGCAGAGCCTGAAAGTCGTACTTCTACTTCGCCTGTCCCGGTCTTCTCAGACCTTGACAAGGCTGCTAGCAAGGGCGATGGCGGATCACATGATCGAGACGACGATACGCCAAAGCCTGTCTTCGGGAACGCGGAAGAACTTTCCCGAGTAGAAGAGGGTCGGGCTTCTAATGCAACGCCGTACAGACGTGGCAGTCGCGATTCTGTTGGCTCTATGCCTGATGCAAGCAAAACTCGTGCACATCCACCACAGATGTCAAGTCCACTTGCTGAAGTCACGACCTTGGAGAGGATCTGGCAGCCTCTATTCGATAATGGCGTACCTACCATCCGATTGAGTCAGTTTCTGAGGGGTATCGCACTCCACATCATTGAAGACTACGAACCGAAAGGTAGTCTGATAATCACACCGCCCAAAATTCTACGCTTCTTCGAGCAGACAAGGATCAATGACGAGCTATATCCGTGGCATCTAATCTTTGGCGGTGGAATGGTCAGCGCATCAATCAGCGTGATGTTTCGACGATTGAAATGCGAGCACCACCTCGTCCAGACGCAACTTCACGAAGTTCCCAACGTACCGGCCCTGACACCAACAGGGTTTGAGGCTTTCTTGGCTTGCCTGATCCAAGCGCACCCTGATCTCGAGTTCGAGAGGTTATCACACGCCGTCAGGAACATGCCAATCTCGAACGCAGATTACAAGACTGAGCGGTTTCCCAAAGAGCTGTCCAGGCGTCTACTTCCTGCTCAGCCTAATCCGATTGCGGAGCAATGCATTGTCGCAAGCATGGCCCACGAAGCCAATCTCCTCCAACTCAGAAATAGTAACGCAATGCCGCCACCGCCATCATCTGCGCCACCGCAACAATCGGCCTTTCTGGAGCGTGAGAGGAAACCATACTCGCAGTCTACTTTCTTGGCTGAAGCAAACGATGACTCTGCCGATGACTTCGTGCCCTCAGTGACGATTGAGCGCGAGCGCAAGCCTTACTCTGCCAAGGAGGGCACTGGCAAAATCTTCGCTTCTGAATATACACGCGATGAACCTGCCAGTGCGAATTATCCTCGTTCTAATGACCCTGCAAACTCGCGTCCATCAAGGCCAGCGCGATTTGACTACAACTTCGCCAACGGCGGTCAGTCTGATCCTCGAGTTGTACCTCCACCTAGGAAACATCGCAGCTCAGTTGGGCCTGGTATGCCTCCAACGAGCCAAACACCTAACACTGGCTATACCAAGGGGAGAAGATCACCACCACCTTCAAGCTCGTATGTCAGAAGTGATCCTGTCAACATTGGCGATATCCCAGCGTCGCAATACGCCTCAAACATGCACGCCCCTAGGCCACAGGGACACTTTGATAGAGATCAAGACGCTTCAGGGTATCATTCTCACCGACATGGCTCGAACCTTCCTAACGGTGGGTTTGAAGATGAGAGAGTCAGATCGACGCCGAGCTGGGGAGGTCAGGTACCACAACCAGGAGGTGGAAATGATTTCGACTCGCCATACGGATCTGCAAGTACCGGGTCATACCCCGGCCCCCGTGCTCGCAATTATGATCGTCGAAGCATGTACGGCGCACCTCCAAGCATGACCCTGGGCGGAGATTCTGGTGGCTCCGACGGCTGGGGCTCATATGCAAATGGCAACGGAACTTCAGGCATGTATCCCACTCAACCAGGCTATGGTAATGCCGGTATGCAGCACTAGGAATGCCGCGGCAATGGTAATCCATATGGTGGTGCGTGGACGCACCACGAGGCTCATCACGATCTGCCACCAGGCGAGAGGCCACGCCGGCCATACCCTGTGCATAGTGATGCTAAACAACCTCATGTAGCCACAACACACAAGACCCAGTAGTAGCGTCAACAGCGTACGCAGCGCTCAACACACACAAGCTATGATCGCGACGAGCAATGAAATCACGACACACGAGACGACGACACACACAATTCATCCGGTGCTGAGAAGTCACGAAGCTCATCGAATACCAGGATTGACACTGTATTATGCTATTCCCATTCACACTCTCGCTCAGGCAATGGCTAGTTCATTCTTTTCGTTTTGCATACACAATATACCCCCTCGATCCCTTTAAATGCGTGCGAGCATAAGACATTGTATTGACATGACGCGACTATTATCAGCTCTCACAGGTCGAGTTGGAGATACCCTTTCCTGCCTGTCCTTTTTGCAATTCTGTTCTCTACATCAGTTCCTTTACTTTTTCCGGGTAGTGCTCTTACTGGGACATGGCAAGCGTGGTTCTCGTGCGATGCAGGCGGCGAGGCAGAAGTGCCAGATGAGCACATGGCTCTCGTCGACCATTCAATACATGATCGTATTTCTCCCTATCAGTCGTACATTTGTACCAATCAATCTGATTCCGTGGGTTATTTAAGGTGCATGTATACATGTATATGAAGCTGCCATGGTGCTTTACATTGGCTTGTGAGTTCGCCAACTCGCATCATGTTGATATGATCATGTACAATTTTAGCAGAAGAGAACAGAAGGGCCAAAGATGAGGCACTACAGTTTCTGGTCTTTCGACGATCGAGCACATGCATACGTGTAAAAAGACAATACTCATGTTGGCAGTGTATGGGACCGATGATGGCCTAGCCTAGCTTCGGCCGAGGCTCGCCTGCACTTTAGACGCGTGCGCGAAACGCGTCACTCACTTTAACAATCGTTCAAGCCAACACTGGAGCACGTAAATACAACGTACAATAACAACCACATCCACATTCACAATGGCCTTGCTAGTCGACAAACACCGCCCACGCTCTCTCGATGCTCTCTCATACCACCCTGAGCTCTCAGACCGCCTAAAGGCACTGGTAAGGCCACCCGAAGGAAATCGAGGCTTGAGAGTCGCAATGCTAACATGTCTGGATTTTAGGCAGCGAGCGGGGATTTCCCACATCTACTTATCTATGGACCTTCTGGCGCGGGCAAGAAGACGAGGATCTCGGCGACGCTGAAGGCGCTGTTTGGACCTGGTGTTGAGAAGATCAAGATTGACGCGAGAGTATTCCAGACGACAAGGTGAGTTGAGACCTGCGTCCATCGGAGGCGCATATTGGACGAGAGCATTTTCAATGCTTGCAGGGTGGCATTGGAGATGGAATTATGACGCTGACTATATGCCCCTACAGCAATCGCAAGCTAGAGTTCACCCTCGTCTCCTCCAACTACCACCTCGAAATCACACCCTCAGACGTGGGCAACTACGACCGTGTCGTCATTCAGGACCTCCTCAAAGAAGTTGCGCAAACACAGCAAGTCGATTTGGCAGCTAAACAGCGCTTCAAGGTTGTCGTCATCAATGAGGCCGACCATCTCACTCGCGATGCGCAAGCCGCCCTTCGTCGCACCATGGAAAAATACAGCCCGAACCTTCGCTTGATCTTGCTTGCAAACAGTACAAGCAACATCATTGCACCAATCAGGAGTAGATGTTTGCTTGTCAGAGTTGCAGCGCCGAGCGTACAAGAGATCGAGACCGTGTTGAAAGGCGTTGGAGAGAAAGAGGGCTTGAAAGCCGACGCTGGACTGGAACAGAGAGTAGCAAAGGAGTGCGGGAGAAACCTAAGGCGAGCACTCTTGATGTACGAGGCAGTGCACGCGCAAAAGTAAGGACACCTGGAATGAGGAGGCCAAGAAAGAAACCCGAGGCTGACTGGTCATTTACAGCGATCAAATCACAGAGAAGACACCGATACCGCCGCCAGACTGGGAAGCCTTGATCGAGGTCATTGCGAAGGAAATGATCGAGGAACGCTCTCCCGCGAGAATTCTGCAAGTGAGGGCGAAGCTTTACGACTTGCTCACCCACTGCATTCCTGCTACAACAATCCTGAAGGTACGCAGATTCTATGGTATGGACCGAACAAACACTTTGCTGACTCGTTATTCCAGACTCTCACTTTCAAGCTCATGCCGAAGATCGACGATGTCCTTAAAGCAGACGTGGTCAAATGGAGCGCGTTCTACGAGCACAGGATCAGGAATGGAAGTGTAAGTGACAGACCCTTCTCTGCAAGCTCGAGACAATACTAATTCATACGCAGAAAGTCATATTCCATCTTGAGGCCTTTGTCGCAAAATTCATGAGGCTCTACGAAGGGTAAGCAGACTGCCCTGTCTTTTTGATGATCATGACTGACTTTGAGCACAGAAACCTCATGGGGATGGATCTTGACTTCGACGACTAGAAGAATTGGGAGCATGATGTTAATGTAGTCACAATCGCTGGACCCTGTGATGATTAGCGAGGCGTTAGGTCGGGTGATGAATGGCACTTCGCCATATGCGAGCCTTATACTTGCGTGCATACAAACAGGCACATGCAAATTGCAATGAACCAATGCACACGTTTATGTCTAGCCAACAGCACAATCAACAATCAACAAATGCTCGCAAGGACGCGTCTCAACCAGTGTCCAGATGGGTATCGGCATCTTAAGGAGGACACATACAAACACATGTGATAATAGTGAGCTGTAGTTGAGAACGTTCCATGCAAGGGTATCGCACGGTTGAACAGTGCTTGTCTGCAGAAGCGGCGAAACCGTTGAAACTCTGACGTCCTTGCCGATCAACTGGAGCTTTCCACAATTATTACATCATCGCCCGTTGGTGCTTGATGATCGATGGAGCTTCTGAGAAGAAGTGAACTGCAAACATAGGTTGCTTAATCCCGTCAGATCTGCTAGACACTCAATTGAATCACCCTGACTACTGCTCTTAATTCACGCACATCGAGACATTTCCTGGGACTCATAATCTGCGAACATCACGTCACAACATCGACTACAAACAAATCAACGCAACGATCATGTCTTCCGGCTTGATGGAGACCGAGAAGGGCGGCGAGCAGACCCAGTAAGCGCAACTGTGATTCTCTAAACAGGTGCAACTCTGACAGAATGCGCTCTATAGGTATGAGAGCGAGCACAACGATGTTATCCCTCAGAAGAAGTCCGGCGGCCAGCTGGGCCAGCCCGAAACTGCAGTCGATGTACAGCCCGAAGCTGCAGCAAAGGAGAAGGCGCAGAGGGGTGAAAAGACCGCAGAGAACATCCGTTATGGCCAGAGCATTTCCGAGACAGGCGTGGGTGGTTTCACGACGACCAGCTCCGGAAGCGTGGCTCAGGAAGGCTATGGCAGACAGCAGGACAAGGCGTCTGACACTGCCGATGCAGTGCAGAAGAGGAAGGCTGAGGGGTACGGTGGCGAGAAGGACATGAACCGCGAGATTGGTGCTTAGATATGACTATAATGTGTAATGACCTCGACCGTACACCAAGGTTGCGCCACAAGTTTTCACTGGCCTGCAAGCTATCGCACTGATTCAGGCCCACCTACGAAAGCGCACGATGCTTCGCTCCAGATGCTTGTACAACACTCATAAGCTCACGTTTGAGAGCATACATCACCAATCGAACAAATGCAAAGCTGAGATCCGAAATGGGCTGAATTGTACAGCCTCGCTGGAGCCGATTGCTGCTCAGCCGCAGCAGCAAGCCACATGCACAACAACGCACTCCGCCCGTCACCAACGCCTTGTGCGACGGCAGCGTGAACCATGTGATGCAGCATTATCGGCCGCAGCACTTGATATTGCATTGGAAGCGCCACCTTTCTGCCACACAAGATGCCTCAGCTACCCTTCGAGCAGTCTCTCTAGATATTTAGCGCGACATCTCCAGGCAGAAAGGCAGCTCAGCCCGCCTTGTTCACCGGTGGGATGCGCCTAAGGTCTTCTCACCGGCGCGAGGCATGATGATGGGAGCAGAGCAATGTGAATGCACAGCCTTCAAAGACCGAGCACTACTGCTGGTGTTTTGTTCGTTCTTCGTAAATTCTATCATAGTTCGCGTGCTCGCTCTCGTCACCATGGCGCAGCCCAGTGCGTCGCAAACCATACTCCATGTATCTTTAGAACCCAGCACTCCACCCCGACTCATGCCAGTGTCCGACAATCTGTTTTCGTTTGGTCCGCCGGAACTCAAATTATCTGTTTTCCAACCACTGTCGTCGTCGTCGCAGTCGCCAAAGCCATCGCTATACTTGGCCGTCAGGATCAGGTCTCTTGTGAACGCTTTGCGAAAGCGAGTGGACCGACGCTCGCAAACTGCACGCAGAAGGGCTGACGACGCATCATTCTGCCGAGACATTGAGTGCGAAGCATACCTCGAGATCGATCGTTACCTGGGTCGGAAGTCCAGGCACAACAACGCTGGGAAGGTTAGGGAAGGAGGGGGGAAAGTAGTTACTGTGCAAGACGGCGTGGCTGGCATTGATAGGGCTATTTCACGTGAAAGACCCAACGCTATCAGGTGTGTGATCTACCATCTTGAAAGTCAATTGAGATGCACAATATCAACAATGGCTAACATGACAAAAGGTCACTGAAGAACATTGAGCACGCTGCTGGTCTGAAGGCCCGAACGCTAATAACCCTCGCCACCAACAACAAACACTTCCTCTCGCGCAAGGCCGACTTCTCTGTGAAGCAACTGAACATCAAAGAGCTTCAGCAGCTCATTGTTGATGTGAAAGATCTTCTTGACACTCCCACCTTGACGCTCGACTCAAGCGCGTGCACCCACCCATTCACACACGCAAGCAAGCAACAACTTCTTGACCTCACCCACATCGCTAACCTCCATCACCTTCTCCTGTGCCTGCTATCGCAACTGCTCTGTCGGCTGATTCATTTCTGCATCGAGCTCGTGCGCGACCACATCGCCGAGTGCCAGAGGCTTCGCAGACGCTGGCGTGAGGAGTGGTTCTTCGAATTCCCCGACGGGCGACCTCCGCTTTCCACGACATGGCCTTGGGCTATTAAGCCTTCACTAGCCATTCTTTGGGGTGTCTGTTGGATGTTCTTTTGGCCATTCTTCTGGGACAACGAAGGTAACCTGCTCAACTTGCAGGGCGACATCCAAGTCTCGCGCCGCGAGCTTGATCACTGGCGGCTGTCAGACCAGGCTTCCATGAACAATAGCACATCGCAACAATATCTCCCACAGCACAGCGTCGCCAACGCATACAACAATATTCCAGACCAAATGTCGAGCGCAGGCAGCGTGCTATATCGCCAGTCTGCTGCCTATCCGCCGGCACACCTTAGCGCTCCCGCTTATCGGCCGATCCCGCTGCCGGCGAACGCGACGATGGTGGCCATCACTCAGCCACAAACGCGCAGGCCTCTCGACACTCGAGTAACCCAACCACGCCAGTCCCAGTCCTCCTCGCGTAGACAGCACGCATTCGGTGAGTCATGGCGCGCTCCTTTCTGCCTGTCGGATTGTAAGGCTAACACCGAGGCAGTTGGGCAAGATCAGGCGCCAGCATCATCCTACCCCGGCCAAGCACAGCAGACCGGCACAAATACAGCTTACCCTGCTCCGCCTGCTGCCGCCGCGCACGCCGACCCCGTGGCTGAAGCCTCTTGGCTGCCTCAGGACGCGAATTTTCACCTTTCGTACCTTGAACAGCAAGATACCTGGCGGTGGCAACAACAGAATCACACGTCGCAGGGGCCTCGTCAGTACCCGCAGCAGCCAGCGCATACTCGTGGCAACGTCAATCTGGCAGTCCAGACGCAGAGTTTGCCACCTCGGCCGCGGTCGACAAGTCAGGTCCTGACGCCTACCATTAGAGTCACGACTGAGCGGCCATATACGCCAGAATCCCAAGTGCAGCCTCAGGACTCTCACCACACTTCAGCGACATCTTTGCACGCGCCCTATACCTACGCCAACGCTCCGTATATCGATCACAACAACCCATTCTACCCCGACGCGAGTTTCGGTACCATGTCGACAGAGGTTCAAATTCAAGGGCCGCCGCCTCAAGTTGGCCAAGTCGGTCAAATAGCACCTCAAGGTGGCATCGCTTCGCCTATCAGCGACAATCCAGCTCTGAGCAGACCGATGTCTCCCTCTAATGTGCAGATGGACCCAAATGTCAGGAAGCGCTCTTTCTCCGAGATGTCGCAGCAGCAGCAGCAGCCACCACCACCTCCGCCTCAAATGCACATGATGCCCACGGAGCACCAGAGTCCTCAGGCATCAGCATACGACACCTCTCCTGGCGGCATGGAAGAATCAGGACACAAGGTGCAACGCATGATCAAGCGAGGCGACCCACCTCAAGCACACGACGGCAAATACTATTGTAACTTTTCGACCGAGTGCGCTGACCAGTATTTCGACCGGAAATGCGAGTGGAGGTAAGTCAAAGCCAGCCATGGATCCCGCATGATCAAATGACAAATGCTGACTTTCGGTAGCAAACACATGGACAAACACGATCGACCATACCGGTGTCCACAACCTCAGTGTGCCAAACTTCAGGGCTTTACCTATTCTGGTGGTTTATTGCGACACGAGCGAGAAGTTCACGGCAAGCATGGCGGTCCAAAGGAGCAGCTCCGATGCACAGTGCCTGAATGCAAGAGGCACGCCGGCAAAGGGTTCACCCGCAAGGAAAACCTCAACGAGCATCTTCGTCGCGTGCACGGCATTACTACCACAAGCGATGCGTCGCAGCTTCGACAAATCGCCGTTGATGCTGCTCCTGGTGCCGACATGATGGAAACTCCAGCGTCGCGCTTCTCAGATACAGCTGATGTTGACGACTTTACTACGGCGACTACTGCTTATCCGGATCTGGCAAACACTAAGAGAAGAAGGCTAGACATGGACGCTAGCCCACGCAGCAGCACCGACGACCTCGAACTCGAACTCCAACGACTGAAAGCAGACAATCTAGAGAAGGACGAGCGAATCCGCCGGATGGAAGAAAACGATGCAGCAAGGGAAGCGCGCATGAAGTCCTTGGAGGACAAGCTCGCGTCGCTAACTCCCCAGACACTGCAGCAAAGAATTCCTGAGCAGGCAAACATGGGCACATATCCCGACTTCAACGGGAGTGCTGCAGAGGTGGTGATGCAGCAAGTTCACGGACCAGGCCCATAGGCGGTCTATGTGCGATGTCGGGACGGTTGTGGGCAACGGGATCTGGCGTTCAGAGTGTCTTCATCATGGACATACGTTTGATGTTTGAGCGGCTATCGCTGGCTGCTTCATTGCGAAGTGTGGACAGGCGTTTTCGCTATTTCGAATACCCAACTTCATTATCTGTCAAATAGAGGGATTGGCGGCATGTATTCATCTTGTTTTGTTGCGAAAGTTTTTTCTTCCCATGACTGAATCAATATGGCATGCATTTACATGGAGACAAGTGAAGTGAAGTCTCTCGTCTAGCCTGAGGCAAGTGTTTGTGCCTGAGGTATCCTCAACCTTCTCATGCTTGGATGTCTATAGGCTCTGTTATTGTGGTTTGAAGTACAATTTTCGCATATAAGTCTAAGTGCATGTCAAGCACTGGCTACAGCTCAATTGTCTCTATTATTGGCTACGTGAGCATTAACAAACACTTCGGTCATCGACATAATGTCCCAGGTTTCCCTTGAGATCAGGAGCTACAGCTCCCTGTTATCGCTGGCAACAGGAACTGGATTAGGTGGTCTTGCTTACCGTCTAGGTTGCGTACACAGACTTGAGCACAGAAGCTGTAGGAAGCTCCATACCCTCGCCAAAGCCAAATTGAGCCATCGCCAGCGCACGGAGACATCCACAGCCCCGGAGGCGCTATTTGGTCTGCCCTCCTGCAGCCGACATGCACGCCACATCACCAGATAGTCCATCAGGCTCTTGGTGCGGCTGAAATGATCGCCCATCATGAGTGCCCATACACACGAGCTGGGCCTCTAGTCGTGTTCGTCCTCGGAGATTCAAAGTCAAGCATCATCCACGATGTCAGGATTCTGCGAGGATGACCGCAAAGTCGCAGAATATCCCAAAGGCATATTCGGTGAGCCTCGAGATGAAAAGACGCCTTTTATTCGGTGTATGCAGTGGGCCAGCAACATACAAGATGGCGAGCGAGCCGTCGACTTCCACTCTGCGAAGGAGCTGATCGACACAGCACACCCGAATCGTCTACGAGTGGTGCTCCACACGAATTGCTCCCAGAAGACCAGTGGCCCGGATCTCCAAGAATTTATGAAACTTTACAAGCACTATTCGGTACCTTCGGAGGTGCTCGCTGAGCGTATGCGCAGCGTCAACCATTCATTTGGATCTGCTACAGCAATTGGAACGGATGCTGAGATTGCATGGTTTCACTTTCTTTGCAGACAAGTCGAGGGATCTAGCAGGCAGGCTTTCACATACTTGCGCAACGATCAGGGAGGCCAGAACCAGAGCCCCGCTGCGTTAAGCTTGTGGATCACGTGCGATTTCTTCCTCCATGTTGCAAAGGACAAAGCGGTCACTCTACTTTGCTTTGGCGCACCGAAAGGTGTTGTTCAGCGCTTTGAGAAGCTTCGCGAAAACAGGTTCTGGGAGGATGCGCTTCACGAGCCGTATTTGCTCTTTGCCATCGTATTCGATGAACTGCATGAGATGTTCGATGGGCTTAGTAAGGTGCTCGCCGTTGCAGTCCGCAAGGTGGAAGAGACGGCGATCAAACAGGCACGCGCACCTCAGCAGTGGTCCTTGATGCATGGAGCTCAAAAGTAATTACTGCCTGCCTTTTACGTATCCAGTGAGTACGCTAACGATTGCTGCGCAGGAATTGTACATTCATGATCGAGACTGCAGAAGCCATCATGTCAATGCTCGATGCCATGCAAGCAAGTTTAAAAGACTCACCGCCACTGGCATCCCCAAGACTGCGAAAGTCGACCGAACGTGCTATCGCTTACCGCCAACGCACCTTCAAATCAACAGTGCTGCGAGTATACAGTCTTGAGAAGCGCGCCCAGAGCATCATTCAGGTCTATCAAGCTCTGATTACTCAAGCCGACTCGCACGCCATGAAATTCATCGCCGTCCTGACGTTGATCTTTCTACCAGTCACTGGCGTGGCCACAGTCTTCTCCAGTCCGTTCTTCAATGTCGATTTCGACTTGGATTCGACACCACTGCGGGTTGCGCAATGTTTCTGGAAATTTTGGGCTGTTGTTGCGCCCTTGACGTTTGGCACTTGTTTACTTTGCATGCTGTGGTTCCAGTTTCCAGCTGATTTTTCGTTTTGGCACCCCGTTTCATCTTTTTGGGAGGGCTGGTCAGTGAAGGATTGGGCTCAATCTAAGAAGGAGAAGAGGGAGCGTCGGAAGCAAGGGAAGCTTGGGGTTTGATCTTTGATCTTTGTAATGTATTACATACGTAACATGCTGTTTGGTATCCAAAAGAAGTTGCGAAAAGTAAGGTTGCTATGTAAACAAGGGGGAAATGTAATATCAAAAGGGCCCAACGCCGTCATGAACATGAACATCTATTCGGGCGTCGCTTGTGCTCACAGCCTGGCGCTCAAGCCTCTCAGTGCTGTTTTCCATGCTTGTGCTCAGCTAGGTGCCTCCTGTGCTTGGTCGTACCAGACGATCTAGAAGATCCGTAGGCTGTGTTCTGGCAGTCACCTCCTGAACACTTCTTGTACATGCTCAAAGCGCCAGCCGCACCGCAAATCTCTTTCTCGTCGCCCGAACAAGCTTGGGTGCATGCACCTAGTACACCAGTTTTGGGTGCGCGGTCGTTGATGCTGTATTCGTCGGCGCAGTAGCATTCTTTGGCATATTCCAGACCGGCCAGAACGTGGCCCTTAGACTCGCAGAAGTCGACGCAGGTCTTGACGGTCATGTTTTCTGATGATGTAGACGAACCGGTGAGAGTGCGAGTGAAGTAGTCATCAGTAGCACATCCAGCATACGCCCAGCCATCAGATGTCATGTCAGTGTAGTACGTTGCCACTTTGCCGATGACTCCTGCAGCACAGTCGGTCTGAGGAGGAGCATGTTCCGGGCCAGCCGTGGGTGTGTTGCAGCCTGGCAGCTTATCAAGGACACCAGTGATCTCCTCATCGACCGACGGAGGGGCGCGGCAGGCTTGCTGATCATCAGTGCTGAAAAGGTCGTTGTCGAAGACGTGACAATCTTCCAGAGTGCCACTGTCGTTGGTGCAAGTGTCGATGGCTTTCTGTAGCGTCTCGTTGTGCCAGCCATTGACGAAATCGCCATGGAAGCCATAGCCGGTACGGTCACCCTGAGCGAACACAAAGGGATGGTCAGAGCCATACCACCTATCGGCAAATTGATCGATGGAATAGATGACCTCGTAGAAAATCGAGACCAAATGCACGGGGTGTGATTTAGGGCAAGCTCCATTGTCATGTTGGCCGATTGGATAGTGCATGTGCGACCTGTGGTCAGGGGAATCATGGTTCACTCCATCCCAGCATGATGGGAAGTAGATTTGAGCACGAAG
Source organism: Cladosporium cucumerinum (assembly GCA_023634325.1). Classification (NCBI taxonomy): domain Eukaryota; kingdom Fungi; phylum Ascomycota; class Dothideomycetes; order Cladosporiales; family Cladosporiaceae; genus Cladosporium; species Cladosporium cucumerinum. The sequence goes on from JALDQA010000001.1 coordinate 1,115,104, forward strand.
ACCATCTGGGCAGTTCATGTTCGGAATCGAGTCAAACTGAGGAGACTTTCCACTGTAGTCGAGGCAGACAAAACTGACAGCCTTGCCAGGAGCGGCTTCTGCTCCTGTCTGGTTGCGCTGGAAAGGATCGCCAGCGAGCATGCGGAAGTCATTCGGGAAGGCTTCCAACTTGTCGTTATTTGGGCCAGAGCGCTGCTGGTAATAGACGGTCATACCACCTGTCCTGCCGTTGCCTTCGCCGGCTTGTGGCACGTCTTCGAAGGTGCCATCTTGGGCCATGTAGTACAATTTCGGTGTCCAGTAGTTGGAGAGATCCTTCTTGATCGGGCACGATGAGCAGTTCGATGCGTTGGCTTGATCGTAATCCATTGTAAACCCAAAGCCGCTACCTCCAGAGATGGTGTGGACGTGGCCAGCCACCTTGCCAGGGGAAACGATCGGATCAGCACGCTCGAGAAGAAGGCGGCCGCTACATGGCATACGCCAGAAGGCATTGGCAGCACCAGCAAGGACTGCGAGTGCGACGAAAGTCTTGGTGGACATTTTTGCGAGTGCTTCTCGAAGGAGATGGAGTAGTCGATGCGGTAGATAGAACGTCCGGATGGGAATCAACTCCTGTTGCTGAAATGAATGTGATGGGTTGCGTGAACCAGCAGCAGACCCTGAGTTGAGACGAACAGAGGAGAGATGACGGGATCCAGATACTGAAATACAAGAACAGACCAGAATATATATCCGGACCTCCCAGTGTGACCGAATGCTAGCCCAGCGTCGGAGCCACCAAACCTTCTCTCTTCCCACAAGTTCGTCTCTTGACGCACCGAGCCCCAGCCAGGCGTTCAGTAGTCTCAAGGATGTCTTACTTGGGAGACAGGCGCGATAGGTACTTTGACCCACTTTGAAGAGCGCCACTGCAGTCCTGCCGTGAACAAACGTAGACGGGACGCCCGCGTGGCCCCGTTATCAGCTGTCTCCTGAGAACGCATTCGTGGCCTTTTGTGAGCCAGCTATCTCACACTGTTTCGATTCTACATACGGGTCTTGTGTGGTAGTATTGGCTCAGGGACACCTTGGCCGTACATATCAGCTGTTTTCATCTATCATCACGGTTCAAACAAGCGCCGCAGTCTCGTCTCTGCATGCTTACTACACAGAGGCTTGAGTCCTGGACTTCCGATCCAGCGAATGGCTTGCATAAAGAGATTGCAGTGGGAATAAGAGCCGTCTGTCGCCCACACGCGTTATTCTGGGCCAATAATTTGCCCAAAATGCGTGGGGCCGCCATGCATTTTTCGGCTGCTGAGAAAGACAAGCACACGAGGCACAGAAGGAGAGAAGTGAAGCGAGCGGCGCTAAGCGGCGGGAGAGGTCGATCGTTCCAGCCCTATTCTGCTTGGGATGCATATTCGCCATCCTCCTGAGATCATTTTGTTCTGTAGCCGGTCGGTCCGAACTGCTATCAACATGACTGTAGTTGCGTATAGGCAGCGGAGGTACTTCGCATCCGCTGGTTAACTTTTCACCAAGCGTCGAGACCTGCAGAGCGTCATTACATTCTGCAGGGACAAGTGCGGCAAGATTCGATATGAAACGTAGCGCGTTGACCTAAACGCCACAACCGCGCAGATCTTCGAAGCCTACAATCATTCCGTATCCGGATGACTGGTTAACAGCACCGGAGCACAAGGAGACATAGATCTTGCACAACGTGTACGTCAGATCGATTGTCAAAGCGACCGCAGCCGCACTCCTCTTCGATAATAATCATTGCCGCACCCCACATACGATACAATGTAAAGTACAGGCTGTTGTGTAACTCACTTGGCATCAATATCGAGCTACCGATATTCGGGTTGGTTGCCATTCATCGCTCCTTGGACTGCCAGACAACCTCATACAACATCGTGTTTGCACATACACGCGCTATACAAGGTCGATTTTGGATCTATATTCCAGCATACTGAGCGTAGTGATGATATTCCACGTGGCTGTTTGTAGGGCATGCCTTCCAGTTTGTTGGGCGCTTACTGAGCAGCCACTATAGGCCAGGACTAGCATGACAAGAAGCGCCGACTTCTACCAGCAGTACAGATGTGCGGTATCACACTCAGCTCCTGTACCATGTGAGATACACTCAATCCTCGCTGCATTTGCAGTCTGCCCACTGCTTTCGAGGTCGAGAAACAAGACCTCATTGATACAATTCGAGCGCGGCCATGGCGTATCGATCGTGCCCTGCTTTGAAGAACCTGCTGGTAACACTTGGGCTCTGGACGATCTTGTGCGCATCGAATCCTTCAAATCCGGGCAACGGCACGGCTATACCGACAAGCTCGTTTGGTCACTTTCCCTCCGTCACTGGGGATGCAAAGAACTTTGGAGAAGTCGTTCCAACAGGATTCAGCACATCATATAACCCAACAGCCTCAAGTCAGCTCTCAGCTTCACAGTCTGGATGCAGCTATGTTCTAGCATATGCTACATTCTGGCCGGGGCCATCTGTCATCACACGAACAGATTCCACCATCTGCCCAAATCTAGCGAGTACGGCAGCCGCATTCATCATTCATACGCATGAGCTAATGTTTGTATGCAGCATCTGCAATGCCAACCCGCATTGACGCAACTTCAACGCTTCCGCACGACCACGGCGTATACGAGAACACAACTTTTGCAACCAGCTGTGCATACAACGACCCCAAATGTTATGCAAAATGTACTGACATGGCCACTGCATGCGGTTCTAAATGGTTCCAATGGACTTCAAGGAACAGCTATCTTACCTTCACCCAGTCGCCCACTTCATTTTCGACAACAAAAATCACGTCGCAGAGCTACTCTTATTCTACCTCAGTTGTGCACGAAGGGGAAGCTCGCATCACCTTCGAATACGCTTCACCTGTCGGCAAACCCATATTGACCACCACAAGTGTCAAGACTTTTTATTCCATGGACCGTGTAGTCACACGATGGACTGAACCGCCTCCAACCTGCACCCCATCGGCCTGGTTGAAATGTACTAAAGGACCAGACTGTCGTGCCTGTACGGTCCAGGGAGGCACCGTGGAAGTACTTTTCTGGCCGCCAGCGAGTAAAGCCGCAAGCAACGGAACACATGTAGTTCTGTCTCAGGGCTTCTCTAGCGGCTCAATACATTCTCGCAACAACATGTCACAGCCACTTGTCACTGCTATGTTTGGCACGCATACTTTGACGTCCCCGTCGGTCTACATCTCCTTTCAAACAGCATACGCACTCAACGACTGTGGTCAAACAGTTGGCAAAGCCATGCCTGGCGCTTTGCTTCCCATGGACCCCCACTCGCTTTTTACCATGCGCGCAGGTCTTGACTACTTCGAAGTATCGAGTGGCAGTATACGAACTACATTCTACCAATCTGCCTCTTTCGACTATAACGACTTCAATGGTCCAGTGCCACCCTCCGCTTACACCCATCAACCCAGCTGCTTGGCTTCTGGTTGCTACACAATATACCCAGACTACCATCCGCAACTTGCATTACCGCCGCAGGTCAGAAGCATGGATCCCGCATGGGCGAGTTGTGCGCTGGACTGGCGCGGTGCTTGGGATCCTCCCATCGCGCTATCTCAAGCTGATGCTATCGCCGTACCAACGAAGCCAAGTGAGGTGACTTTCACTGAACCAGCTTCGCCTAAATCTACTATTGGCAATCCTGCAACGATGACATCTGAACCAGTCGAGTCGAGCGATTCTTCACCAGTTCCTCCAGGACCACCGTCCACAACATCCGGAGACACAAACCCCTTGTTCACCTACTCGCCCGTGTTGCCACCCGATGAGGGCCACCCTGAATCCGCGCGTACATCGAATCAGCTCTCCAATGGGGAGACCTCTGCTTCGTCGGTGATACAGGTCACTACCATACTTCAGATCGATCCTCAGCCTGCACCAAGCGGCATCGTGTTGTCGGATATCACCTCGACCTCAGACGTGCACTACCAGCCCTCTATGGGTGGTGGCGAGAGCGATGGGCGTTCGACAGAACCTCTCCCTGACCCACTGTCTACTTCGAGCAAAATCATGAATTCGCCATCATACGCAAGCGAAGAATCTCAAACACTAATCAGTACACCGGACCTGGTGATCTCCAGAGCGCCTGGCGGTGGTCTTGCAATTGCGCATACCACGATCACCGCAGGTGGTGATGCGATGACTGTCGAAGGCGTGGTGTACAGCGCTGTTTCCGGTGATACACTGCTCATTGTCAGCGAAGTACCAGTGCCCTCGATCACACACAGCCCTGCCAACGCGTATGAGGTCTTAAGCGAGGCACTGGGCACTGCGACGGCACATCAAAGTTATCCACTCAACAAGGGTTGGAGCGAGACGATAAATCCTACCAGAAATTCTTTGACTTCACAGGGCGATCAGACATCGCCCTCTTCATCCACGCAGTCGGCTCTTCCTGAAGCTGTTCTCGATCTCGGCTCAACTACCATCACCGCCACGCAGTATCCGAGCGGTACATTACAAATCGGCAGCCAAATAATCGGTGACGAGTCTCCAACAACAATAGTGATCGGCAGCCACACGCTATCCACAGCATCAAACGCCATCGTCTTCAACGGCACAACAGCAACCTTCACCAAGCCAACTCCCACCATCCAGCATCCAACAATCCTAACTCTAGGCTCATCAACACTCCTCACAGCGCACCAGGCTGCTTCTTCTGGCGCTGTGATAATTGACTCGCACACCCTCGTCCCTGGCTCCAGCGCACTCGTTACAAAAGGCCACACTCTGAGCGCTGCTTCGAGCGGACTCATGCAGGATGGAAGTCTCGTCGCGCCTCGAACCAACAGTACGGTTGCTGCTACCAGTTCACAGAGTCTGCCGAGTGTCCGAGAGAGTCATGGCAGCGACAGCGAGCTTCCCTCTGTTGTTAGCGGACCTACTTTTGAGAGCGGAGGAGGCGAAGTGCCTGCGGCATCGAGTGGAGAGGCCAGCAGCAGCACTGATTTATCGTCGGATACCGATCGGTTACGACAGGTGCCAGGCATGTCGTGGATCGGAGCTGCTGCGTTCCTGTTCGCGTACGTTTGGTAAAGGTACGTCAGGCGGTAACATATAGCGTGTGAGAGTTGAGACCGATTCGTCTTCCATGATCTCTATTAATGTTTCGTAAATCACCAAAGCTCTGGGAAAAGAACGAGAGCGCTCTCAATGGCAGTGGGTAGGGCAACCAACAAAGGGAAGACATAGTGTACAATAAAAGTCAAAACATTCGTATTCCCATATAAGCCTGATGATCTATCTAGCCTTTGAAACCTCGAACATATCTTTGATGTCCGAGTCCTTTTTCTTTTCCATTCATGATTATATCCTCGTCTCACGTCATTAACACTTTGCTGCCACCAACTTAGATGAGCTGCTGGAAAGCGCGGTTGAGGGGAGAGCGGAGGGGCTTGACCTCCTTCCAGAAGTCGACGGTGGCAGAGGCGCGCTTGGCGATGCCCTCGGGGGTGAACTCGAATTTCTGTAAGGACAATCATTAGCATACTTGTTGTTGGAATTGGTAAGATTGTTGGACGATCGTTACTTACGGCGTAGACCTCCTTGTAGGGGCCGGAGGCACCGAAGCGGTTGAGACCGAACTGCTCGTGGGTGTACTTCTCCCAGCCGAGAGTGGACATGACCTCGACGGAAAGGGCGGGGATACCGTCGGGAATGACGGAGAGCTTGTACTCCTTGGACTGGGCGTCGAAGATCTCAGTGCAGGGCATGGAGACAACACGAGCCTTGAGGTTCTTCTCCTTGAGGGTCTTGACGGCCTCGAGACAGATGCTGACCTCAGAACCAGTGGAGACAAGGGTGATGTCGGCCTCCTTGTCCTCAAGAGCGACGTAACCACCCTTGATGGCCTTCTCGATGGTGGAGCCCTCAAGCTGGGGAAGGTTCTGGCGGGTAAGGGCCAGGATGGAGGGGGTGTGCTTGGAGGTGAGGGCGACGTAGTAAGCAGCAGAGGTCTCGTTGCCATCAGCCGGGCGCCAGACCATCATGTTGGGCAGAGCACGGAAGTGGGCAAGAGTCTCGATAGGCTGGTGAGTGGGACCGTCCTCACCGAGACCGATGGAGTCGTGGGTAGCGACGTAGATGACACGCTGCTGGGAGAGGGCAGAGAGACGGACGGCACCGGCGGCGTAAGAGACGAAGTTGAGGAAAGTGCCACCGGCGGGGATGAGGGTACCGTAGGCCTCAAGACCGTTCATGATGGCGGCCATGGAGTGCTCACGGACACCGTAACGCATGTAGCGACCAGACCACTCGCCAATGCCAGTGTTAGGAGGCTGGAAGTCAACAGCAGACTTCCAGCGGGTGTTGTTGGAGCCAGTAAGATCGGCAGAGCCGGAAACGAACTCGGGAATGACATCGTAGATCTTCTCGATGACAGTCTCGGAGAGCTTACGGGAGGCAATGGCAGGGTCGGAGACCTTGTAGGTCGGGAGCTTCTCTTGCCAGCCCTCTGGGAGCTCACCAGTCAGACGACGCTTGAGGTCAGCGGCCTCGGTCTTGTACTCGCCAGCGTACTTCTCGAGAAGCTGGTTCCACTCCTGCTCAGCAGCAGCGCCCTCGTCGGCGTGCTTGTGGTAAAGGTCGTAGACCTCCTGGGGAACGACGAAGCTCTTGGAGGGGTCGAAGCCGAACTTCTCCTTGACGGAGGCACGGTCATCCTCCTTGAGGGGGTTACCGTGGACACCGCCAGTGCCCTGGAGCTTGGAGCCGTAGCCGATGGTGGTGGTGAGCCTGATCATGGAGGGCTTGTCCTTGACGGCCTGGCACTCCTTGATGGCCTTCTCGATGCCCTCAAGGTCGTTGTCACCGTCCTTGACCCACACAACGTGCCAGCCGTAGGCCTCGAAGCGCTTGGTGACGTCCTCAGTGAAGGCGCACTTGGTGTCGCCGTCTGTCTCAGTCAGCTTTGACCAGGATGGAATTGAGTACTCGAGAGTGCTTACCAATGGAAATGTGGTTGTCGTCGTAGAAGGTGATCAGGTTGCCGAGCTGGAGGTGACCAGCAGTGGAGGCAGCCTCAGAGGCAACACCCTCCATAGCGCAGCCATCACCGAAGAAGCAGTAGGTGTAGTTGTTGATAAGCTCGTAGCCGGGCTTGTTGAAGGTGGCAGCGGTCTGACGCTCAGCCATGGCAAGACCGACGGCGTTGGCGAAGCCCTGACCGAGAGGACCAGTGGTGACCTCAATGCCGGGGGTGTCGTGGGACTCGGGGTGACCCGGGGTCTTGCTGTCGACCTGACGGAAGTTCTTGAGGTCGTCCATGGAGAGGTCATAGCCGAACAAGTGGAGCAGGGTGTACTGCAGAACACAGCCGTGGCCGTTGGAGAGGACGAAGCGGTCACGGTTGAGCCATTTGGGGTTCTTGGGGTTGAACCTCATGAACTTGTTAAATAGCACATGGGACTGAGGAGGGGAGGTCAGCGGGCGGTGGAGATGGATGGATCGATGTGGCATTGGGCACTTACGACCGGAGCCATGCCCATGGGCGCACCGGGGTGGCCAGAGTTGGACTTGAAGGTGGTGTCCACCTGGGAGGGTTGTCAGCATGCGTCTTGATGATTGTTGTTGTGGTGGTGGTGTTGCTGCTGGAGGAGCTCTGGTGCTGCTGGGTGTAGAGAGACAGCACGGCAGATTGAGCCCCTCCATTGATGTATCCCAACAAACTTACCGCAAGAGTGCGGATGGTGTTGATGGCGAGGGTGTCAATCTTGTCGTAGCCCATCTTTGCGGTATTTTCAGATGGATCTGTCGTAAAGGGTAGTGAGGTGTTGGAGGGAGAGTAAGTGAGAGAAGCAGCACGGCAGAAGCAGACAACAAAGGTGGCGTTTGGAGTCGGCGCGGTGAAAAGTTCGGACCACTCCTGACGTATCGCTTTGGTGGGGCAGTGAGTGTTTTGGGTGGGATGGCGATGCAGTAGCGGGCGCGCTCAGAGGTGCCGCCGAGAAGGAGACTCGCTCAATCAGCGATGCCCTGCGTTTCCACTGGCTTCGGCCTTCGCGTGGCAGACAGGCAGATGCCGCGTGCGCGAGAGAGTCCGCCAGTCCGCGGCTTTTGCCTGTATCGTTGTCGTTATGGCAATTCCCAACACGAGCCTGCTCCAGGGTGCCTGTGAGCCTGTGAGGAGCCTGTGCGCCTGTGCTGTCTGTCTCCTGCGACGTCGCTCGTTCGGTGTCTGCGCGGCTAAATTGCAGCAAGCAGTCGGTGCAATTCATTCAATGCCTCTGCCCGACGCCTCGGGAGCAAGTGGAGGACATCTGCTACGGATGAGCCTCGAACGCGGTGTGAGAGTACAGTAGTTATCCGGATGCACGACGCCTCTTTTCAATTTTGCCGCGGCTAGTATACCAACGAGCTCTCGAGATTAATGCGTGAATCCTCAGTCTCGATGCAAACAACAGACAATAGCCTAGCAACGTCGTGCTTCCCAGCGGTGGACCCAAGCTTCTTCATAATGACACCGGCGGCTGCAGCTCGGTCTCTTCTAATCGCTGACAAAGTTATGAGCAACGGTTTTGTAAGCCGCATTACATTTGATCTCTAGCGTACAAGCAGAGTCTCGCCTATGCTAACGACCCTGCGTCGCTGGGCGCGCCTCCTTTGCGGCTCTTGCGCCTTGTCTGGTCCTCTACTTTCTGGTAGGCGTGGAGGGGCATCCGAAGACCTCGATGACTAGACTACTGTGCCCCAGTCGCATAGGGCTATGCTTATCTGTGCTTTGAAACGCATACCTCCATGTCGACTGTTGCCGACGAGACAGGTCTTTTGCCCTTTTCCGCACACTTCCGCCATCGGATACAGTACGTGAGCTTCGTCACGGAGAAAATACCACCGAACAGCCACTACTTCGCCGATAAGCGCCACGGCTTCAGAGCAGAGCCCGTTGAGCACGACAGCCGCAATGTGTGTTGTGAGGGCGCGGCTACGTTCCTTGTATTGCTTTTCCACTGTCTACGGAACGCCGAGACTGACGATGGTATGGGAAAGCTGGAAGTCGTCTCTCACAGCTGTCGTTGCTAACTTGTGTGCAGTGCAGCTGGGAGCAGGATATTTGACATGTATCCGTATTCGGAGAACCGCAGGAATTATTCAAACCCCAAACAGAAGCATGCAATTTTTATGAATATTTATTAGAGGAGGAGATGACCAAAAACAACCCATGACCTCCAGTCCTCGTTGGTGTGCCCTGCAGCCACATCGCTCAAATTTACATACGGATTTTGTTGGGGTTAGCCAGGCAAGCAGATACTTAAACTTATGACCATCGCGTCACGTGAGTGAGTGATGGGCTCGCGGGCTCCTTCCTTCTTTCCTGCGTTTCTGCTCGGGAAAGTAAATGTGAGATTCAGCCTACTCAGCGAAGAGACGATTGTTGTTCTTAGCAATACGAAGAATGAACGTATCGCTCTCAGTGAGGTATTGAAGCAGATATCTGATAAGCAAACAAAAACAGTCCATATATTGCGATTGGGATTCAAGGTACAAATACCGAATGTCAGTCCCTACAACACCACAGGTGTCCACGAACCATATATCACAATTTAGTACGTCCAGATATGTGACTTCAATCTATGAAAGATATGTAGCAGTGCATAAAGTGCCATCAAACAAGCATCGAGAGCATTGTGCGCTCGACACCACAACCCAAACTCTAACCCTGGGCATGTGCACTTTCAGCATGTGAATCTCGAATCGATGCGAAGGTACGTGGACATGTGTGACACTCCATGCACACGTACGGCGTGCTCCTATTCCCCGAGGTTGATTGACAATATCAGGAAGGTGTATATATGACAATGAGGCGAAGACGCGCTGTTTGGCTCAAGTCGGCGGCGCACCTCACAGCAACCATACATACAACATGCGACATCGCAATATAGAAGTGCTGCTGCTTGAGACTTCAATTGAAGAGAGACAACGATTTCGATAAAACGAATGACTTTCAGATAGACTTGCCATTGAGCTCGCTCACGATGCAATCGCCAAGACGCAGGCACTGTACATACAAGATTGAAGGGAGAAAAAAAAGAACCAACAACCGCGAGCAATATCCGCGGATATGCAACGCCATCGATGCTGCACCATGCAGTCCCGCCACAGCTCTCGAGAGAAGTCTGCACATCGGAAGGTGGGGATTAAACCAAGACAAGACGCCGGAGAAAAAACAACCAGAGCAAACCGCTGCTCAACCCAAGGACAAAACAACCCTATGTCCATTTTTGCGCCACGAAACCCAGACCCCCATCCCAGAGGAGAATCCGCAGATCCAAAAAGTACGAAAATGTGCCGGTTCACGCGTACCAGCCAATCCGCTCGCATGTCATCAATCGTTAAACACGTGAAGCAAAGTCCCAATGTGGATTCAAGCACACTCAAAGGCCTCGTGTGCTGCGGCTCAGTGATTGTGTGCCCATGCTGCCGACGCGACCGCTGGTCTTGCGCACGCTGGTCTTGCCCTCGGTACTGCGTCGGCTGGGCGAGGATCGCTTGCCAACGCTGAGGGTGCCAACACCACTACCACAACGGGCACCGCCACCAGGAGTCTTGGGTGCGCGCGTGGGCGATGCCATGCGCTCCTCCACAGGCAACTCAAGCTCGTCGATTGAGGTTGGGTGAACGTTCTCCCCGTCGCTTGTGTCCGTGAGGCCGTCCCACTTGGTAGTCGTGGTGGTTGTGGTCGTGCAAGAGATCGCGCGCCGTTTGCCACTACGGGTGAGAGCAGTGTGTTGAGGTGATTGTGATGATTTGCGTGCGGCGAGTGCGCGCAGGGTCTGTTCCTCCTCGCTTTCGCTGTTGTTGTCGATGGGGCCAACTGAGCGCTGCATCGTGATGATTTCCGACTCGGGCTTGACATCGAACGGCTGGTTCTCGGCCATCATCTTTCGTGTGCTGTAGAGCTTGCTCGTCTTGCGGGGCTGACCAGGAGTCGGTGCTGGGAGGTTCTCGTCTGCGACGCGTGAGTGCTTGACGTCCTCTGTGTATTGGTGAACACCAGCCTGCTCGTTGTTGGTGATTTCGCCTAGTGCGGCACGACGAGGGCTGTTCTGTTGGCGGTCGGCGTTGGGAGGTGTGAAGGTCTGACCGTTGCTCGCGAGTCTCCTGTTGGATTGCGAAACGCGGCTGGGTGTCGAGGGCTGGACCTGCATAGATGCCATGATCTTCTCCTTCATGGTGTCCTCGTACCACCACTCGCGGAAAGTACCCTGGTTCAGATGCAGCCAGTGCTGCTGCGGTCCAACGACCATTCCGGGTCGCATGAAACGCATGAAAGCGATCATCTCGTTGGCGGTGAAGCCATGGCGGTAAATGAGGTAGGCACCAATTAGGCATCCCGTGCGGCCCAGACCAGCCTTGCAGTGGACTGCGATACCCTTCTTCTTCTCGTTGATCATGACATGTGCGAGGTTGACGAACTTGCGGACGAGGCTGAGTGGAGGGCAAGTACCGTCGTCGAAGATCATGTCAAGGTGCTTGATGCCCAGCGCTGTGAAATGTGTGGGCGAGTACAGCTCAGAGTTCAGGCGGACCACTAGGCCGATATCGCGCTCGACAAAGTGTTTAAGCACGTTTTTGAACGGTGAGGGCAAGGTTTTGTCCTTGTGAAGTTGTGATAGTGTGGTTGGAAGTTTGGCGTAGAGCGGGTCGGTGGGCTTGATAACAGTTGTTGGTCTGTGTTGTGGGCTGGCAAAAGCGAGGAAATCAGGTGTGATCCAGTTGAAGTCACCCTGGTCGACTCTTTCGAATCGCTCGTACTCCTCAAGGCTGAACTCCTTCAAGCCTACAAGAGCTTCCTCTTTGGCCTTCCACACACCGTAGACGACATCCTGAATGGTGAGCGAGTAGTCAGCCTGGCTGTAGCCAGCGTCGCGGAAAGGCATGCAAGGCGGGTCCATTTGCGCGATGGGCGCAAGTGCGAGGTGAGGAGGCCACGACTGGATGAGAACCATGTAGACGGCCAGGATGCAGGCAGCATTTGCGCGACCTGTTGCGAGGTTAGATGTATGGCCATGACTAGGTGAAAATACTGCGGCGACTACTTACTGCGCGAGTCCGCGTGGCTCCAGAATACAACAGGCCTGCTGTCACTGTCCTGCTGCGCAAGAACATCGTGGAGCATCACGGCGAAGCGGTAAAGGTGTCCAATGTGCAGTGGGCCGAAGTCGGCGTGGAATGCATTGTAGAGCAGACTGTTGTCGATTGTGAAGTATATGGGCGGCGGCTTCTCACTGGAGACTGCCTGGGCTCCCTGCTGCGCCCTGGCAGATCTCTTGCTGGGCGACCTGGATTGCTTTGCGGCCGGGTATGGGAATGGTGTGTTTTCGTCGGGCTGGTGGGTGTAAGAAGCGAGGTACAGGCGGTCTTTAACGTGGAGAATAGTCATGTCAGAAATGGGCTGTCCGGAGACGTCAATAGCAGAAGACGGCAGCACGGCGTGACCAGTAGAAACTGATGCCGCCACGCTGCCAGCATTCCGTGATAGTGGTGGCTCACCAGCGATGTATTCGATCACTTGTCCATAGCTGGTGGTCGAGGGCGCCTCGGCCAGCTGCGAGTGGTGAGGCATTGGACCTCGGGGATGCCTTCAATCGAAAGCGCAAAGAATCTTGTATAGTGCGCAACAGCTGCGATGCCCGTGCGATCAAAGTGATGCTGAAGAAATATGCGGTCGGCGAAGGATGCGGCGAAGAGACGCGGCTCGAGTGCGCGCAAAGAATAAAATGGCCTGGTGCTGTTGAGGAGGGCGGGTTAGTACGAGGCTGCGGCGCGCAGACGAAGGATGTAGAGATGGAGAGGATGTAGTGGTGTTGTTGTTGGTGTTGCGGTAGACAGCACCAGGCGGGCTGGAGTATGTGTAGATGTCGAGACGGCTCTTGTGGCCCAAGCTTGTTGTTGTTTGGTTAAACATCTCCACGCGGACCCTTCGCTTCCCGCCCGCTTGCCGGTTGCGCCTTGCAACGCCTGCCTGCTTTGAACCTGCCGCTGCAGCTAGCACTGGCCAGACAAGTCGTGAGGTGTGCGCTGGGACGGTATATGGCACATTAGATATATGAGCACAGTTGTTACACGTCCCCCATCATTGCCACTGCTTTGCTAGTGACGATGCGCATCCGTGGATACAGAACATGCAGGTGAACACAGCAGCAGTAAACACTGGCTAGCTGGAATTACGGTTGCTGTCCACGTGACCGGAGATGCCAGATGCGTTGACAACATAACAACAACAAGCAACACTAGCCTGGCCACGGCGCCAATTTGCAGCAGGGCGGTATGCGAGTGGACTCTGTTGTGTGGGTAGCCTTTCTCTCTCGAAGCCGTCTCAAACGTCCTGCCTGCGCTTGACAGCCGCGCGCGGGAGGCGATCGCAAAAGCACAGGCAGGCAGGCAGAGAGACATGCTGATGCAATCCTCCCACCCCAGCAATCGGCATCGTGAAATCCATTTTGGACTCGCACTACGCTGTCCCACTACCGAATACAGACGTCACTTTCAGCGGCACACACTTTTTTTCCATCGAGCGATCTTGCGCCCATAACCTAGAGACGACCATCGCCGCACCGCATCGCGCTGCAGACAATGCTACGTCAAGGCAAATCGCAGGGCTGGCTCTCGCTGCCGCCTCAAGCTTTCACTCCTTGGGCTCATCTCAATGGTGTGCGCTTTCACGAAGTGAAGCCAGGCCACATCGCGGGTAGAGGCTCTGCATTAATTGCGTCCGAGGCTGTCACAAACTCGGCCGATGGTGCAGAATGCTTGCTCACCGTCCCCAAAGACTTGATCTTGTCACTGGAGCAAGTTCTAGAGCAAGCGAAAGTAGATCGCGACTTCAGAGAAGTCCTCGACAGCCTTGGCGACTTTGGAAGAGTAGGTCATCATCATGTTCCAATTACCACTCTCGATCGCAACAGTAGTAATATTCGCGAGTAGTGCAATCTGATGGGCCATCAAGTATAGCATACCCCGCTTCAGCACTTTCCCTTCCCATCTAAAACATTCACATGCGTGATCATATCAGTAGCACAAGCTGATATGAGATGCTTTCCAGACGCCTCGAGGCGCTATCCTATGTTTCCTTCTTTTCCAAGCATCCATCGCTTGCCCTGACCTGCCAGAACGAGCTGGCGTGCACGGCCCTTTCTCCGAGTATGCCCTCTATCAATTCTAGTCTGAGACAGCAGTAAGCTAAAAGCACGAGCAGCTACGTAAAAGCGCTTCCCCTGGAGCTGCTTCCAACCTTCTGGAGTCCTTCCGAATTGCAACTACTGATTGGAACGACACTCGCGCCCGCCACCGCCTCGAAGCTTAGGTCACTACGTCGCGAATGGGATCTTGTCTGCGAGTCTGCTGCCGACACGCGATGGTATCGCATTGTCGGCTCGAGGTTAGACTTCGATGACTGGCTGCAAGTAGACGCCATGTATCGCTCGCGAGCGCTAGACTACCCGCTAATCGGCCACTGCATGGTGCCATGTGTTGATTTGGCGAACCACGCGCCTCACGAGGCCACTATTGCTATCTACGAGAAGGACGCATCAGGAAATGCGGTTCTTGTGCTGCGCGATGGCAAATCGCTAAAGGAAGGCGACGAGGTGACCATCTCGTACGGCGACGAGAAGGGTGCCTGTGAGATGTTGTTCTCGTATGGTTTCTTGGACGATGGCATGGAAACCGCTGAGACTCTTTTCCTCAGCCTGGCATTGCCTGAGGGAGACGTGATGCGCGCTGCGAAGATGCAAGCGGCAGAATGTGCGCCAGGTTTCAAATTAATCGATGCGGGAGATGGGGAGGTAGACTGGAAAGGAGATTTTGTGTGGCTACTCTGTGTAGGAGAAGAAGATGGGCTGCACTTTGACGTTGCAAGAACAACGGATGGAGAGGAGGAGATACATGCCTTCTTCAAAGAGCACGAGCTGTCGGGCGGAGCAGCAGAGCTGTACAGGCTCCTAGGCCGAAGCGACATGTACGATGTGTACAGGCTGCGCGCGGTCACTATATTGCAGCAGCGTGTGTTCGACCAAATGCAGGTCCTATATGCATCGCAGGAGGACATGGAAGAAGTGCCACATGGTGATGGCACAGAGGTGAGGCAGCAGGTGTACGAGCAGGCGATGAAGCTCAGGCGACTGGAGTTTGAGCTCATGGAGAGAGCTTACGAAGACTTTGAGAAGCAGGTATGCCCTCCTTCCCAACCCGTATGTATACCTTCACACTGCAGCTTGCAGCTTTGATAGACGCCGGATCAGCGGCGATCCGTCAGCCCTGCAGTGTCTTGGTGGCTTGAAGTGGCCATCCATAGCTCTCCTGCCTTCTCGAGCTATCAAACAAGCTCATATGCCGAGACCGCCGATGGCTCCCTTGTGACACATCCGTGTCACTATCTAGCCTTACGCCTTTGCTGACACGTCGCGTAGAAACTCGAACTCTCGCACACCGACAACGTCCAGCGGTATCTAGCCGCGATGCAAGCTAGCAGTGGATATCGTGGCGAAGATGACGAAGACTTCTCCTGAATGGCAAGCGAGGCCATCTACGGACAGCACGCAATCAAAGACACGTGCAAGAGCAGACCGGGACAATTGCTTGTCTAGTCTTGCATGCCGCGGAAGCGTAACGGAGAAAGACTATGGAGTATCAAGAGTCAGAGGACGGGACCGTTTGAACTGCTTGAACGTCACGAGGGCTTGGGAGCGACTACACGCTGTCAATTATTGCTCGCAGCTCGAGTGTAAGGTTATGGAGTGTAGAGTTCACGGCAAGGATGCCGAGGCACGGTTCCCACTTGTCAAGTGAGACAATCGTGCTGATCGATCGATGGCTTCATGCGAGCCATCGCCGAGAGGGTTTTGCATCATCAATTGAATAGTCACCCTCCTTGGGGAGATTATGCCGCTGAAAATTCTAGCAGTGGAACACACTTTCCATTGTGTTGATACGTGTACACAGATATATCAAAACCTTGATGAGTCTGACTGCATGTAGTATGCAATCCGAAACAGGCCCTACTGATGTGCGAGGTATGCCCTATACCGTGCACTGACCCAGCTGTCAGGACGCGGTACCGACGCAGCTACAGAGGGGGGCACGAATGGATGGAACCCCTGTAAGTCAAGCAAGTTTCCGATTGGCTCAACTCCAAGCAACGGAATATACTACTGGCTCTGTCAGCTCGGGAACTAGCAGGGGTTCCATCCGTTCGTGCCCCCCTCTGTAGTCGAGTGCGTGGGATGGACAATGTGGCGAGAACACCTCGAAATCTGGAGAAGTTGATGACTGGACTGTACGTACAGCTCCTGTCGGAACCGAAACATATGCGCGCAATCCTGTTATCACTATTGACCTGCTCAATAATTGCCGATCGAGGTACGATGGGCCAGACAGGCGGGACGGTTCGTCTGGGGAGAATCCTCGCATCCTGGCAGGTCAGCACTTGTTACACGTATGCTTTATGCTTTGGTCATGCTGATCCTCAGCAGTCGGACGCCATTCCTCCCGCCTGCTGCTGCTGCTGCTGCTGCTGCAGATCGCCTTGCGCGAAGACGTTGGCTGACGAGCCTGACGAGCCCGAGCCTGTTTGCAATGCTGGCGGTACCTGCTACAGCAGTATTACACACCTTGCAATGATGTTTCAGAGCGCTAACTCGAGCGGCTCCGACTCCTGCCTCTATTGGTTGACAGATGAGATCATGCCTCAAGGCTTCGCACAAGGCGCCCAGTCTTGCTCTCCAGGTTGATGGCTTGCTGGCTTGCTCTGGCGCGTCGAGCCCAGCCCTAAAGCATCGCGAGGGCTTGACAAGTCAGACACGCCGTATGGCTGCGTCTCACCCACCTCCTCGTCCCCATATAGCGTTCGTAGCGACCCCGCATACTACCGTGATGGTGAGGAAGTAGTCCCACATGCACATGCTGACGACGGACAACTGTCGGCGCCCTGACTCTTCACATTTCTCGATGACAATTTGCGACAGAGTGTAAGTAGTGCACGCTTTGCCACTTTCTGCTGCTCGCCTGAACACGCCAGGTCGATCAACGGCCTCCCAACAAGGCAACACTGGGTCCTAGTCATGTCGGCAACCAGCAAGCACACACACACACACGTCAGGTCAATCAGGGCAAGGCTGGTCGTCGTCGTCGTCGTCTGTCAGACAGAATGCTCCTCGCCGCTGGTTCTCGCAAGTCGGACTGCCTCGCTCGCACAGCCGGATGCGCGTGGAGCGCAGAGCGTGATTCGCTGTATAGCGTGCGCAAGCAACGAGGGCCCAGCACTCGACCGGCAACATTTTGCGATCCTGCAATACCGCACCCAATAGCGAGCAGCCAATGCCCACCCCCAGGCTTGGAGCGTGAGGAGGGCCCCTCCGCAATGTGATCGTGTGCCCCGGGCGGTGATCTAGCGTGAAGCCCATTTCCTTTTCGTTCCCGCGCCCCAGATTCTGTGGCTCGGTACGAACTCTGTCTGCCTCGCTGTCCGTTCTCCGTACGTTTCGTTTTTCTCGTTTCCCTCGTTTCCCTCGTTTCCCTGTTTGTCCTGGCCGTCCGTCGTGATATCTTATGATGTGCTGCTGCTGGCGGTGATTGCTCGCTCGTCCTTTGGCCTGGCGCGTTCTGCTCCGAAACACCATCTGGCCCCACTCCCCAAATAGCTTGCTTGATAACCTTGATCCATCCTCGCCTCATCCCGTCCTCTCTACATCCCACAGCCCTATTTTATCGCCTCGCCTCCTCTTCGACATTTTCCCAGTGTGACACACCAAACTCTCCTTATAAACGTAGCTTCTCAGTTGGGCTGGCATCAACACTTTCGAGTCGATCGATAACTTGGCTTTCCGCAGCGTAGCAACCCAACCCCACCAAGCCGGCACTGCTGGCCCCCACCACACACCATGCCGGGCATACTGCCTATGAAAGTGATCAAGGTGGGCTCAGCTGCACAGTCGAGAATCGCACAGGCCTGCGACAGGTACGTTACACATCACCGGCTGTTCCGATCAAGCCGTGCGACGTCGGCCCAGACCAAAACAATCACTGACATGAGCTCGCAGATGCCGAAGCAAGAAGATTCGCTGCGATGGTGTACGGCCATGCTGTTCGCAGTGCGCCAACGTCGGATTCGAATGCAAAACCAGCGACAAGCTTAGCCGTCGGGCCTTCCCCAGAGGTTACACAGAAAGCCTGGAGGAGCGCGTCCGCGCTCTGGAGACGGAAGTAAGAGAACTGAAGGACCTGTTAGATGAGAAGGACGAAAAGATCGACGTGCTATCGCGGATTCACTCACAATCGCCGCATGCAATCACTCTACCCTCACCACGGAGGCCATCGGTACAACCAGACAATAAGGACGATCATGATCCGAACGATAGTTTCAAGGTTCTGCAGTCACCATCGTTGCAGGGCGAAGGCACAGATTCCTACTTCGCAGGAACATCAAGTGCACGAACCTTCATCGAAGCCTATAAACGAAAGGTCCAGGAAGGCGGCAAATCGACGACAGACATTAACACTGATCGACTGCTGGCGACCCAAAAGACAGAGGACTCGCCACCAACCCCCACGAGTACCGTCGTGTTCAAGACTCCTTCACGAATGGTTTCTGATCAGCTCGTCAACATCTTCTTCCAAGAATGGGCACCCATGTTCCCCATCCTGCACCGACCGACATTTTTGAAAATATATGAGCGATACACGGCAGATTCCGATGCTGTCTGCGGTAAAGCTGAGATTGCACAGCTGAACCTCGTCTTTGGTCTTGCAACTATTTCGGGTGGCGCCAGGTCGTCTGAAGATCTCGAAAGCTTTGAATCGCAATGGAAGGCGGCTGCCGATACAATTTTGACTGAGAACACCATGGCCACACTTCAAGTGTTGATCCTGGCTCAGATCTTCTGCATCCAGCGCGGCGAGCTCACCGGACTGCTTACTTACAAGGGACTGTCGACTACACTATCTGCCAGACTGGGTTTGCACCAATCACAGAAGCGCTTTGCTTTGGGTACATTGACATGCGAAACCCGTAAGAAGGTTTTCTGGACCCTGTACACTGTTGACTGGTAGGTTTCGATGATCGATGCACGAAGGAGCAATATGCTGACCTTATTTTCAGTTTCTCTTCTGTTGTACTTGGACTACCGAAGAACATTAAGGATGATGATGTCCACTGCGAGTACCCTGTCGATGCCGACGACGAGTATGTCACCGAGCGTGGCTTCCAACCAACTCTGCCTGGCGAGTCTACCAAGCTGTCCAGCGCCCTAGCCTTGTTCAGAGCGTCGCGCATCCTCTCCAAGGTTCTTGAAGAAGTCTACCCAGCAAAGGCATCCTACGATTTGTCTCTGAAGAAGCTTGCCGACCTTTCTGACGAGCTCGACAATTGGCACAGCGCGCTTCCACAGCACCTTCGACTTCCATTCGCCCAGGACAAGCCGACAGTTGGCACCATCAGCAGCAGGTCTCCGATTCTTTCGATGACATACCACTACATGCGTGCTTTAATCCAACGTCCGGCTGTCTGCGCCTCGCTTGGATCCAAATCATCCTCTGCAATGCTTGCTCTTGCCAGCTCATGCAGGTCTATGGTGCAGGTCATCCAGCTTCTCCAGGAGCGTGGCCTGAGCTTCTCGTTCTGCCTCAACAAAGATGAAGTCTTGGTCTTGTCAGGCTTCGGTCTTCTCTTCCAGAGGCTGACGCTTGATCCGAACTCCAAGATCCTGAAGGAAAGCTCAAAGATGGTCGCTGCGGTCGTCGATATCCTGACGAAGAGTGAAGCTCCGTGTGCGCCCGAGTTCACCAAACTTGCGAAACCATTCCTGCCGACGACCGAGAGTGCCACTGCAACCAAGCCCGCTACCATTCAAAGCCAGCCGAAGAGCAAAGCAACCCGCCAAAGTTCAGAGATTTCGCCTCCCTCATCTCGCCCTAACAGCCTGCAAGCTTCGACCAAGAAGCAGCTCAAGGCTCTTGCTTCCCGCTTTTCTCCTTCACCAGCCTTCAAGGCGCCGGGCATGGGCAGCAATGACCGTCGTGCGACAGTGCCTACCATCTTTCTACACCATCAAGCACCACAGACCCAGAGCCAGCCTTCGTTGTCACCACCACAGAGCCTGGAGTCGATTAACATCTCTCGTTCCGAGCCTGCATTGAGCCCTAGCACGATATACAACCAACCGGCTTTGGCCGCAGCACGACCGACAGGAGTACCGCAACATTCTGTCGTCAAACCGAGGAAGCGCTCGCCTCATGCAAACCTGACAAACCTTGACTACCTCCCTTTCGGCAACGACCCCGTAACACAACAGCCTGTATACGCGGTACCTCCTATCAAGACCGAACCCCAGCCTACAGACTGGGAGAAGTTGCTAGGCAGCCTAGACAATGGCCAGACCAACATATATGACGCCTGCTATGGTGGCCAGCCAATCGAAGCACTCCTCGGCTCGAACTACAACCCGGCAATCACCCATCGCCACTCAACCACGGCCCTCAACAGCCACAACCCCAGCGCAGTGGACTGGAACACGGAGTTCTGGAACCCGTGGCAGGCGAACATGGATACATCTGCGCCCTCTGCTGTACCTGAACGTGCCGGTCACAATGGCAGCATATGGTCATACTCGACCGACGAGGGCACAGGTAGCACAGAAGACCTCACAGTTACTGCGGCGAACTGGAGCGCAGGCAGCAGCGACACCAGCGGCATGCCCGAACCCATTGACAACTTCCCTGGCATCGTATTACCAGACTTAGGCGTAGTTGGCGAAGACATGAACTTCCCTTTCAATGAATGGGGAGACGTTGGGGCTTGAAGTCTCTGCGGCACGAAGAAGACGAACATCTATTGTAATGGCGAGGACACGACATGACATTTCTGGCGTTTGGGGATTTATTATGATACCTCTTCTTGGATCCGAAAAGAAGACTCTGAGAGACCGTGATGCGTAATTTGATTTTTGTTTGATATTATTGCATTGGACACTTTGACCATAGCTTGTATAGTCCGTACACATAAGAGAAAAGAATATTCTCTGCATTACTTGGCCTTGCATTACTACTCTCAAGTCCTGTGCCCATGTCGACTTCGTCTGGATTCGGGCACTAAGATGCTCACCTCGTCGCTACCTCGCCACCAAGTACCTGTGTACTGGAGATCGGGCCTTCTCAGCTCAACACCACAGCCACATCACATGCATCTGGATGAAGAATGTCCACGCAAGCTGGCGACGCCACTGGCGTCTTGCCGTGTCGGTGCCAGTCCGAAGCCCGTGCCCTGGCTATAGGATGACATGTTCTCGTGCTTTCCTTCCTCTGCAACAACCAAGGCCAAGGACGTCACCTGGCACTTGCCGCTTCGGGCGATGACATCATTGGTCTGGTGCTGCTGTTGCCAGGCTCGAACAAACATTTGAGATGGTCTGAAGGTATATATTTTCGTGACTTTCTTGAGAGTTTGTACTTATCAACACACTTGTACTACTTCCAGCGGTACCTCAAACTCAGAAGCCGACCAAGATCAACTCTACCTAATCTCACCTACGATCAATATTCAAGATGACCGACAAGCAAACCTCCACCCTCCAGTCCTACGTCGACCAGGTACGTTGATAGTGATCTACCTTATCAAAGATCCCAAACTAATATGGCCATACAGGCAACTGGCCTCGCCCAGTCTGCTCTCGGTTCAGTCACCGGAAGCCAAGCCGACAAGGTAAGATACATTTACCTTACAAAGCGACTGCCAAACCAGTGCTAACGAGTTCCCAGAACCAAGCCGAGCAGAAGAAGGCAGAGGCAGACGCCCGCAAGGACATCTCTCATGCTGGTGCCAACATCGGTGGCTACTCTGTCAGCGCACAGGGCGTTGCCGAGAACGACCCTAACCGCAATGCTGGTTCGTGGAACCAGACTGTCGGTGCTGGCAAGGAGGCTCTCGGTGGCGCACTGGGACTTGAGGGCATGCGCAAGGCTGGCGAGCAGCAGAACGCCGAAGGAAAGGCCCAAGAGGCCCAAGGTCAGGTCAGCGACTTGGGCAAGGGCATCAGCGACCGTGTCAGCGGCACTGTTGGCGGCGCTTTCGCTGGTCTTACTGGTGATGAAGCCGAGAAGAAGCGCAGAGAGCTTCAGCACGACCAGGGCAAGACTCTGCAGAGAGGCGTTGAGAGTGAGGTCACCAAGAAGGCCGAGGCTCAGTGAACTTGTGAATCGGGGAGGCAGCATCATGATACCCATAGTTTAGTTTTGTTGATTGCAAGTTTGAGCGCGGTCGGATAGTTGAGGAGACCTACGACATAATACATGATGAACTATTGATCTGTGTGCGACCAACCTTATGCAACACCTGGAGTTTTTGACAATATCAACTTGATACTCAACCAGCGTACACCATGCCTTACACACAAACAGAGTCTCGATTTTCCACAGATAGGCATAATCGAAGTCTTCCCTACTAGATGCTGAATTCAAGTGAACGTGCACCTCCTCTGCGAACATGGCAGCATATATTGTATTTCCCCTTCCGGATGCGAGACTGCGGCGTATATTCAACGGCTATGCGGCCTGCCGAACGACCTGCAGTGCCAGTACCCGACGCAACGGATGGCCTTCACCGGGTAGGCAGCACGACCAACGTGTAGCATTTGCCTAACTAGGATGAGGGTGGCAAGGTCTGTCGGGTTGATTAAACCATACATGTACCATGTAAGGTAAGTTACCTAATGACCTCTCTCATTCGCTTCGGAGAATCAGGACGAATTCATCCGGCCCCCGAAGGAGGCTCCGGGCTTGGCTGTACAAGTCAAATGCCGCTCCAATTCATTATTACCTACCAACGCTACGGCGCGCGTGAGACGAGCCCTCGCATCAGCATCATACACCCTCCCAGGCCTCTTCTCTGCTCCCTCCCACCATCAATTTGACCATGTCGCCGTCCAGCAGCAGCACCGACTCCCTCCTTCTGCGATAGTCTAGTCAAGACTCGACTCCGCCGTTACATTACTTTCCTCAACTCCGCTTCTTCAGGCCGGCCTTTGGATAGCGTCATCACGAACCACATCTTAATCGCCCTTCAGCGTATCGCCTTCAGCTGGGCACACGCGCATACACACACACGTTATCACCATGGACAATCGCAGTGGAAACTCCACGCCCGACCGTCGCGGAAGGTCGATCCTTGGCGATGCGCTCGCGCGCGCGCCCGTCCGCCGCAGCTCCTTTGATCGCGAGACCGGCCTCTTCGACTCGACGCCCAGGCGCTTCTCCACTGGCGCTGAGCTCATGCCCATGCCCAGTTCGTTACAGACAAGCGCTCCGGTACACCATGACGGAGACTGGGAATCCAAAGGCTCAGGGTCATGCACCCCTAAGGATCAAGGGCATCGCTCAGCAGCAGCTGCGCGCTTCGACATGTGCGCATCTACGCCGTCTATCGCACGGTTGGCAGCGTTGACAAGCCCGTGCTACTTCCATAAGAGATTCGGAGACGCGGTGAACATTCAGAAAGTGCTGGAAGAAATCCAGGGAGACGACCAGCTGTCGCATTCGCGACTCATGCAGACCGCGGCTGGTGTTCGAGAAGTGTCCAGACAATTGCAGAAGAAGCCGCTGAAGAGGGCGGTACGGAATGTTATGATCATCACGAAAGCGAGGGATAATACGTTGGTTAGCCTGACCAGGGAGTTGACTATCTGGTTATTGAATACCCCGCGATATGGAAAGGATGTTGGCGTCAATGTTTACGTTGATTCGAAGCTTCAAAAGAGTCGGAGATTTGGCATGGATAGCATCGTGCAAGAAGACGAGAGGTTCAACGACATGCTGCGGTTCTGGACGCCTCCACTTTGTTTGGAGAGACCGGAGTTGTTCGATCTGGTCATTACTCTCGGAGGCGATGGCACTGTGCTGTTCACTTCCTGGTTGTTCCAGAGGATTGTTCCGCCCGTGTTGTCGTTCTCGCTTGGTTCATTGGGATTCTTGACGAATTTCCAGTTTGAGAACTACAAGGAGCAGCTCAACAAGATCATGGGCGAATCGGGCATGCGCGTCAACATGCGTATGCGCTTCACATGCACAGTCTATCGCTCTGCGGCCTCAACGTCTACAAACTCAACACTTGCATCTACATCAACATCAACAACCAGTTTGTCGACTGCCACCAGCAGCACAACTCTTCCACCGCTCGTGACTGATTCGCAATCAGCAAAGATCGAAGGCGAGACGCACGAGGTTCTCAATGAGCTTGTCATCGACCGTGGCCCTAGTTCATATATCTCCAGCCTTGATCTATATGCCAACGACAGTCTCCTCACACGCATTAGCGCTGATGGCATCATCCTCAGCACACCTACCGGCAGCACCGCCTATTCGCTTTCTGCAGGTGGCTCACTAGTCCATCCCGACATTCCTGCAATACTGCTTACACCAATCTGTCCACACACACTTTCGTTCCGGCCCATGTTGTTGAACGATGATATGGCATTGAAGGTTGCCCTTCCCATTACTGGACGCGGCAGCGCCTTCGTCTCATTTGACGGCAAAGGCCGGGTTGAGCTGGGCCGTGGAGACGAAGTTGTTGTACGCGCATCTCAATATCCATTCCCTACCGTGATGGGCCAGCCGCTTGAGTGGTTTGATAGTATCAGCCGCACATTGAGGTGGAACACCAGAGCTGCGGAGCAGAAGGGCTGGGAGAGAGATGGCGGTGAAGAAGGGGACGATGGACCGAGGATGAACAGCAACGGCGAAGAGGAGTCCGGCTTCGATATTGATTTTGAAGAGGATGAGGCGGTGAGCGCAAAGGACAGTGGGTACGGCGGAGCTGGCAGTGAGGTCGGAAACGGACTTAAGATGGCGTACCGGTGACACGATCTATGGATGCCTGTCGCTCTGTCGACCAGGTTGACTTCGCAGGCTGTAGTTGACCAGCAATTGCATACACACGATGAACGGCCGCACGCTAAGATCTCGCGCTACGTCACACTTGTGAATTTTGATCTGTCGTTTGGAGGCGGGCGCGGAGAGGGACGAGGGTGCCAACGTTTTCCTTTGAACGCGATCCGTGCGAAGGCGCTATGGTGTTATGGTGGGTCTTTGGGATGGGTACCTCCGTAGCGAGTTCTAGATGCATTTGCTCTCTTGGATATCAGACCTACGTATGATAGGAATCACGAATGACGATGGCGTATACAATGAACAGTTGTGTCTTCTGCGCGATTTAGTGGTGGAATACGCAGCCACTGGACGCGAGGAACGACGACGATGTTGTGAATTCGGCGCGACTGGCGATTTTGATATAGCTTGGAACTCCTTGGGTATCATGATCGCCCGGCAGGGATATGCTGCAAGATTGCATCGCGTGCTGTGCACGGAGCGAGGCGTTCATTCGTGTGAGGTCGCAACGACGTCGTCGTCATGGTCGACGTGGCTGTTTCAAGGCTGCCATATCCACATTCTACGTCAACGTCTTCGGCTATGCATTCAGGAGCAAACGCTACTATATCAATTCTATTTCGAGCAAGCCTGTGGTGCCTGAATAATTATGAATTTATGAGCCCTCGAAACTCTTTCTGTGCTTCCGCGCGGCTCGCGCTGCCGAGCCGCCGGATTGCCGCTTTCGTCTGGCCTTCTTCATGTCAGCAGCACGGCGGCGGCTCGTTGGGGGCTCAACTCTTCACCACCACCTGCAGGGCTTTGTGCGGAACGTGTGTCTGTCTGTACGAGTCCTCATCGCCAAACGGTCGGTTCCAAACGTTTGACATACCTCAGCGACGTGACGACTCATGCCGCGTCAAACTCCTGCGTGGCATTTGCATGTGCCCGCCGAGATAACCTACTGTACCACACGTCGTGTCCGGGCGCCTGTGCTGGCGAAGATCGCATAATCGCCTGGACTGAGCTCGTGCATCCGCCAGCTCAATCGCGACCCACAAGGTCATGTCCATGTCCACTGTTTTCCTCCATCTCTTCCAATGGGGCTTGTACCGAGGAGCACGATGCTAACACAGCGACCCTTTCGGCTGCCGACCAGGTGCTGTGTTATCAGAGAGCTAAGGCGGCTGTTATTCCGTTTCAGCAGTCGAACCCTCAAGAAATCCCACCGCGGATTGCATTATCTAAGCGCGGTGGGTGGGGCAAGAAAATTCGCCCAGTCCGCAACGTCTCGCTCTGGCCGCCAACGCTGCCATCTGCGGATCCTGCTTTTTCTGCTCCTATCTTAGGTTCTTGTCATGTCTTGGGTGGACGAGGTCCTCTGTGTTGGCTCCCGCCAGGGATCCGCTGGCCCTACCGTAGACAATGTGGGTTCCTTGCAGTGCACGCCATGTCTGTGGCTCAAAGCTTATACCGCCACACAACCTTGTCTTCTGATGGTTGTTTCCTCTCTTATCTCGCTGAATCTTCTGGCGCCTCTCGTTTTATACACAGCAAAAGCGTGCACGGCGTTTCGTTGAACACAGTCAGCGTTGTGTTTGACTGTACCTGCTCCGTTCTTCTTGTTTTGAATCACCCCAACATTTGGATCTACTGTGCATCGATTGCGAGAGGAGAGAGGTGACTGGTTGTTGGAATTTGTCGCGCAACTCCGACATCCGACCATCGTCGCTTCGTTTCACAAATCGAAGCTTCCTGCCATCTTTGTATTCCTAGGTGCCTCTTGACGACAGCTCCTGGCAACGGTTTCTAACGACAGCTCTTGACGACCTGAAGGTGGCAGACTGCTTTCATTTCATATACACATCATCTGCTATACATCGCATTTTTCGGATCACTGGCTGCACGTCTCTAATTCTCTTTCGCTACAACATTCTTTGTCTGGACCATTCCACTGGACGCATAATTTCTAGAAGTTCCAAAGCATCAATACAAGGGTTGGGTGGCTGCTGGAATCCTTTGTCTCAATCGCTACCAAGCGCACTTTAGATTTCTTTCTTCAAAGATGTCTACTCCCGTCGAGGAATACTCGGATCCATTCGGAGACTATGCAGCTGCCAGTGTTACCACATCGCCCCCACTGGGATCTCCCAAACCAAAAAGCGGTAACATGTCCAGCGCTGATGACAGCCGACCGCAAAGTCAGGGCCTTGACAAGCCCAAGAAGAAGCGTGTAGGCTTCGGCGAGGATCCTCGTGGTAGAAGCGCACGCAACAGCTACATCGACCTCCCACTACCACGAAGAGCTTCACCGCCGCCATCGGGAGCAGTGGAATCTCCTGAAAATAGCGGCAAGGTGACACCTATTGGTGGCGGTCTCTGGCAACCACCTAAAAACAAGGACCTGTTGACCCCCCGGGACGAAAGAGACAGATCACTGTTCCCGGACCTAACGCCCCAACAAACTGCACAAATACACAAGGCCTTCGACCCCAACTCGCTGCCACGACCAAGGCCTGCCATCAGAAGGACACCATCGGATAACGGCACAGCTCCAGTCATTACCGAAGAGGATGGAGAAAGCGGCGACGAGCAGGGCAAGTTGCGACGCAAAAAAGCCCGAGAGGCATTTGAGCGAGGCAAGCGTCTCGAGCATTCCGAACGTGCAGCATCAGAGCCGAATTCCCGGAATACATCCCCAGACAGGTCGTACCCAATGTCTGGAAAGTTACGACTTCCCGAGTTGCGCATGGACGACATTCCTTTGCAGGAGCTCAAGCGCCACAGAAATGAGAGCGCTATCGTAGACGACGATGATGATTTCGACATTTCGCCACCTACTCTTCACGGCCGAACAAATCTGGATACGACTGAAGCGCACAAGCTAGTACGGACCCATACTCTTCGCCAGCATGTTCTGAATGGTGAACCGAGCTCAGGCTACCGCTCAGGCGCCACAACGCCCAATGAGGAGTCACATTTCATAGAAGACTATGCTCCACGACCGCAGCAGTATCGTGGCGGCGTTCTAGGGGCGCTCCTGAAATTATACAACCAGCCGCAGGAGGACCACCATCGCCGAAGCTCGAGTAATTTGCCAAAGGCTCTTCTCCGGTCAAACAGCGGTGACGCCGCAATCTACAGTGCGGATCCTACACCTAACAATTCGCCGCCCAGATCAGGCACTTCAACGCCAGATCATCGACGGTCCTCCTCTCGCAATTGGTACTCGCCGAAAGGCAGAAGCCCATCGAACAATTCACTTGCGCACCTTATTGGATCTTCGGCTTCTCTTGGCTCTCCTAGTGTGACGGGTCTCGGCGAACAGGTACAACAGCGCTTGAAAGAGCAGCAAAAAGAAGAAGAGAAACGCAAAGCTCTTGGAAAGAAATCGCGCAGCTCCAGTGCCATCAATGCTCTGTACAAGAAGAGCCGACCGAAAATTGCCGAAGAGATCAGGATCACTGTCCACATTGCTGAGACAATTGCAAGACAAAAGTATCTGATGAAACTGTGCCGCGCTCTCATGCAGTATGGAGCGCCAACACATCGTCTGGAGGAGTACATGTCCATGTCCGCTCGGGTTCTGGAGATTGAGGCTCAATTCCTCTACATTCCCGGCTCCATGATTATGTCCTTTGACGATCCTAACACGCATACTACCGAGGTCAAGCTTGTCAAGGTAGCGCAAGGTCTGGATCTTGGAAAGCTCAGAGACGTGCACGAGGTCTACAAGGAAGTCGTACACGATAGAATCGGAGTCGAAGAGGCCACGACGAGGCTTAAGGAAGTCACGTCTCGCAAGCCCAAGCATAGTGTGTGGGTCAGAATACCTGTCTACGGCCTTGCATCTGTATGTGTCGGACCATTCGCTTTTGGTGCGAGATTGATCGACTTGCCTATTGCGTTCATCCTCGGCTGCATTGTCGGCATCCTCCAGCTTGTTGTGGCTCCTCGCTCGGATCTGTACGCCAACGTCTTCGAGATTGGTGCCGCTGTCGTCACTTCCTTCCTTGCCCGAGCTTTCGGCAGCATCAACGGAGGCAACTTGTTCTGCTTCAGTGCTTTGGCACAATCTTCGATCGCGCTTATCCTACCGGGCTACATCGTACTATGTGCATCGCTCGAACTGCAAAGTCGCAGTATCGTCGCCGGAAGTGTGCGCATGGTGTACGCAATCATCTATTCGCTATTCCTCGGATTCGGTATCACTATCGGTACTGCCGTCTACGGTATAATGGACCGGAATGCGGTTTCATCGACAACATGCAAGAACGAGATGCCAAAACACTGGTTCTTTTTCTTTGTGCCCGGATTCACAATGTGCCTCATCATCATCAACCAGGCCAAGTGGAAACAAGCTCCGATGATGATGATCATCGCGTTCGCTGGCTACATTGTCAACTTCTTCTCCTCTGTGCGCTTCAGCGGCAATAGCCAAGTTTCCAATACCCTTGGGGCGTTGGCTATTGGCGTGATCGCAAACACGTACTCCCGCGTTGGCTCTCGTATTGAGAATTTACTGCTCGATCTCTGGGAAGATACTCTGAGGCCTCGATGGAAGTCTTTCAAGAGGACGGTTCTACGCATCAAGTCGAAGAAGGACCCTTCAGCTCACCCCAGTAAACTCGAGGAGGGTCTCACCGGTAGTGACGCTGAGTCCATGTTCGTCCGTCAGACCCGTCGCGTCGGGTACGGTCTTGCCGCCGCCGCTATGCTACCTGCCATTTTCGTGCAAGTGCCCTCCGGCCTTGCTGTCTCTGGTTCGTTGGTCTCCGGTATCGCTTCTGCAGACCAAATTACTGGTAACGCCACTAATGGTTCTTCCACATTGGATGCCGCGGCCATTACGGCAGGCGGAGGTCTCAACTCGATTGCTTTTAATGTTGGCTACTCTGTCATTCAGGTTGCGATCGGCATCACAGTCGGCTTGTTCTTGAGCGCGATTGTTGTCTATCCTTTCGGAAAGAAGAGGAGTGGTTTGTTCAGTTTCTAGATTTTGTCGTTCTTCTTAGGAACGTCATTTTTTTTTGTTTTACCTTTTTCTTGCATTGAGCGAAGCGATGGAAGCGATTAGTTCTTGGCATTTGTTTTTCTGAGGTTCCCGGGATGCGGGCGTTGGTGTTTGATGGGACGGATTCGTCGATTGTGCATGCTGATATCCATATAGACCGATCCTTTCGCTTTGGGTTCCATAGATTAATGCCATAATGCCAACCCTACAAAGCAATTTCGAAAGGAAAGCCATTGACCACTATCTATAACGGTGCACCTCTTACTGCACTGTGCCTGATGAATAGTCACGACTGGTCTCTGGGAATCTTTCTCAACACAATCCTACGGCTAGCGTGGAGGCAAAGACCAAGGTAGCAACGACAGACCGCCAAGGCGTCGTGAGCAAGTTTGCGTGGTAAAAGCCCACTCTAGTATGGAACCGTTGCGCTCAACTTCCAGCTTAAGACGATCGCATATCAGCTGGCGAGGTCGGTAGGCGGTCTATCGTACACTAAAGTGCGCACTTTTGAGCGGACGTGATTGCGTGGTGCGCTTGTCTCGCTTGTGTGATGGCACACGTTGTCATGTGGGCGTTGCATCCTCGTGCTCAAAGCATATAGACCTTGGGCATAGAGCCTTCGAGCCGTTGCTTGCCAGTTCTATTCTCTAACAAACTGGAAGTCTGCGAGGCTTTCTTGATCCCTATCCCATTGATTACTGGAAACCCCTCCAAATACGGGCTTGCCGACATTTCACTTCCAACGAAGCCACTCTTGACTGGGCTTCATCATCCAAACCACTTCGTTTCGCAATGATGGACCACTCCAACATGAACCACCACCGTATGCCCATGACGACGGCAGACATGCCTATGACGTTCTTCACATCGGCCTCCACGCCATTGTACACCACCGCATGGACGCCCAAGACACCAGCACAATACGCCATGACATGCATCTTCCTCGTCCTTCTCTGTATCGTCTTCCGAGGTCTGCTAGCAGCACGGGGCAATATGCCATGGCTATTGAGTTACATTTCACCGAGGAAGGATATTCCTGAAGAAATCTCCTGCTGCGCTGAAGAAGACGGGTTGGAGAAGAGCTTCCGCGGCAAGCTGGCGTCAGGCAGCCAGGGCAAGCCGAGCAAAGTATGGGAGATATCACTAAGGGCCGTTCTGGACACAGCGCTGGCGATTGTTAGTTATCTATTGTAAGTTATAGATCAACCCCCGATTATCGCACTCTCTGACCTTTGGCTGATTTTGGACAGGATGCTGGCTGTGATGACGATGAACACTGGATACTTTGTCTCGGTGTTGATTGGGACGTTCGCGGGAAGCGTGCTGTTGGGTGCACACACGGGCGCTGCAGGACACTGATTTACATGTGCTGACAGGTGTTGATTTTCGTATGAGGGCATGGATTGGACTCGACCAGGAATTATGAATGATGAATCTCGTATTTGACTTTTCGTTCGCACGCAGTCTGCTGATGTCCATTTGCATGGATCTCTTTGATGAGCTACCTTACTTCTCGAGAGTGCCCTTAAACTGTCGTTGTTGTGAAACATTACGCTGCACAGGAACGTGATCTTGAGTTGGAATGATCGTCAACAAATACGGTCGATAACCATAGTCATGAGGAAGTTGATTCTACAAGTGACGGACCGCTGTTATGTACTGTATCCAGAGTGCCAGAGTCGACGTCCACCTCGTCTCGAAGCCGTCCTCTAGCCCCCGTTCTGAAGGGGAAAAAATTCGTAGCTGCGACAGGCGTAGATCTTTGCTACGCGCAAAATTCCCACTGCGTCGTTCCATCTCCTGCCTTTCATATGCCTTCCTCCATGCCGACCTGTCTCCACCAAGGAGTTTCGGTAGTTGCGTTGACCATACTCTCTGCATCACCGACCTGGCGCCTCGCACTGACTTCACGGCCCTTGCTTAAATCTCCTCCGCCGCTTCCAGCTCTGCTCTTCAGCTTCATTGCCATGCTCGAAAGCGTCAAGCTTGGCATTTCCCTCTGTTGTCTTCCGACGCGCGTCAATCCCTGGGACGAACGGGAGGTTGCCATCCCGGTGCTTCCAACAAAGCCGCTACCGCGACTCTGCGTGGACCCGTTCATCCATTCATCCCTCATGACTGGTCGCTGTCACTGCAGCGGCTCGGAACTTGACGATAGGCGGTTCAAGTGTAGGTAGACGTCGGTACCATAGCCCTCCATGCTGATGAGCTTCAGATCGCCGCCAAAGTAGCGTGCGTACAAGCGAGAGATGGGTAGACCGTAACCGAAGCCAGCCATGGGTGCCTTGAAGTCGGATTTGTTGAAGTCCGGGTCCAAGTTGGGTGTTTGGTCGACGGTAGTGTACATGTATGTCCAGACAAGCGGAATGCTACTGCGAGGAATTCCTCCACCTTCGTCGCTAATCTTGATGGTGATATCTTCGCGTCCCTCGCTTACGATGACTTGAGTGACAGGGAACTCCTCCTTGTCCGCGCCGTGGGTCTCAACAACAGCTCGCAAGCTGTTCTTGAGGGTCTCGAAAAGCATGTGTGAGAGATGGCCAGGCACGTACATAAAGTTGAGATCAGGTGGGCACACCAGACGGACTTTCGGCGCATCGAACAGACCATAGTGGTCCTCGCAAACAAAACGTGCGTTTTCGATGGCTTCCTGCGCCAAGTCCCGCACGTTGGTATTTGTGCAAATTATGCCGACATAGTTGGGGTCTGTGTGTGTCCGTTGATCGGTCAGAGCGATGTGCTGTCCAATGAGCATGCGTATTCCTATACGGCTCATGTAAAAGCGGTCCAAGAAAGCCTGGATATTGTGGTCTATCTGCATCCGTTGTCGTTTACGTTTGTACTCCAAGATGCCTTGTGCAACGGTGGTCACAACAGGGTCGTGTCTCCGCTTAATTTTCTCAAGAGTCGCCGCGAACTTGTTGTTGTAATCCGCAAGCTCCGGTGGCCAGTGGCCATTGTCTTCGGCGGTGCCTGTATAGTACTTCCGTAGACCGTTCACTCTTGACTCGCTGTGTCCGTTCTCTTTCTCTGCTGTCTTCGCAGGTTGTGATCGATATTGACCAGGTTTAATGCTTGGGTTTTCGGAGGTCTCACTCAAAGCTTTGGCGGCTCGGGGATTTTTGATCGGTCTTGACAGACGTTCTTTGACCTCTGCGGTCAGACTAGGCTTCTGTAGTGTTGTGATTTCCTGCAGTTGTGAGTTTCCAAACCCAGTTGTATCTCTCGGGGTCGTCTCTTCTTACCTCGAATGACTGCGCATACCAATCTTGTACCCTCTTAATACTTGGCATCTCATTCAAGCCATCTGGTAGATCTGCCAGCTCTTCTACACGGTGCGCCAATCGAATAGGCAGTTCTTCAGAGAGAAATTGTGAGGCGCGGAACAATGTGCCTAGAGCGCTTCCTGTCAGCCACGCTCTGCCGTACTCGATACCAAAGGATATGCTGACTTACCCATCGAGGGATTGCTGCCGAATTGCACCCTGTGATTCTCGACGTCAGTACGAGAGACATCCTCAGCCCGACATCGGCGCTCGAAGTAGCATTTCCTCGTCCACATGGTTCGTACATTTGTCTTAGCGACACACCCGTAGCAGGGAAATTCGCATAGTGCTTGATCATGTTAGACAGCTCAGCTGTCGCTTTCCAGGCCATTTTGCTGGCGAGAGGGAGGCACAAGGCCCGAAGGCCTTAGCCTGAACAAATTGAGTGGGTGCAGTTGTAGCCCTTCCACGCCGCGAAGTTGGCAGGAGACACGGTCGCGGGCGACAGGTCGGACAGAGAATGGATGCGCAGTGGGCAATGAGAACAGCGATAGAGCGAAACAGGCGTAAGTAGTGTGTGTGTGAGAGAAAGAGAGAGAGAGAGAGTCGACAATGGGCCGGCTCTCGTGACTCGGAAAGTGGTCGAATAGCCAAACGTCAGTAGGAAGCTCTGCCCGCGCGCTCAGCACAGCAGAAGCCGCTCGGCCGAGGCTCTAGCTGCTCTAGGCCGCATACAGTCATCATATGCTTCAGAGCAGCCTCGCGAGTCTCTGCGGCGAAACCAGAGTCTTATCAGAGTTCACGCTTGCGGCCGTGCGCTGGGTATAAACCACCGTTACTGGCAATACATAGCAACTCAATGGCAATACTATATAGATTTTCCATCACCTTTCTGCCATTTCAACGTCTCCTCCTGCGCGTGCTTTATCACATGTTTATCATAGCCGAATGCACCAGAAGAAGCAAATCCACGGAGGCCCATCCGTGGCGTCTAAATACCCCAGATGATAATGCGTTATGCTTTATTGGGCGGAGAGGCACGCGAGCAGGACCGCAGACTGTCGGGGGTTTCCGGGTCAGGATACCTGATATGTACATAGGTAACTTGCTCGTATTGCACTACTCGGAGAATATTACACAAGTGCTACATTGCTCATTGGAGGAGAAATATCTAGATCAAGAGCAACGGAGACCTATTCGCCCAAGACCGAAAGGACGAAAACAACGTGTGGACTCGTTGTCTCACGCAATCACAATAGACCAATCGAGTATCTTCCTGCGAAGGAATAGTATACGCACGACCTCGGCTTAGGACATTGGCTATGCTGGATCAAAGTATGATCAACTTTGGTAAATGTTACAAGATGCAATACAGAGGGATGCCTAGCAGCGGATTCCGAGAGCAACGGCTGATCGAAACTACATGCTGGACGTTCGAAGAGTCTGCTATTGTGTCAGTTCGATCTTAATGGCATGTGTATTCATTCTGGTATCGATGTGGCTTACTGGCCGGCGAGTCAACGACATAACTACATTAGTAGGATCAAAAGGATCACTGAGCTGTAAAGAACTTTCGATATCACCAAGACTAGGCTGGAGCAATGATGATTCGAGTAGAAACTCCAAGATCACGAACAACAATGGACTCTAGCACTGGCAATTCACCGTCGCTGCGTGTGAGTTCACGTACAGCGTACCAATGGCTGTATGCTAGCGTTGTCTCGACTGTTGCAGTTCTAATCAAGCCAAGGCTACCATCGAAAATGAGAAACCACCAGGGCTTTGATTGTATCTCAGCGTCTAGTATACTGATACTTTCGAGGACAGATCTAGGAACGAGAATGCTTGCCATTGAGATACGGCCATTGAAGCAATCGGCCTTTACGCAAAACTGCGTTGAAGAACTGTACTACATGTACCTGTAAGCAGTGGTGCCTTTCATTTCACCACATCGAGATTCAACTATGACTCGACAAGGAAGTTCATGTGACGCTACGAGACTTCACTTGATAGCTGCAGAGCTCAAAGCTCACATACGTTGCACGAAGTGAGGCGCACATCATCATCATCATCATCATCTTTCATCACCAGTGAAGCAAACTGCCTCAGCAGTAACTCAGCACATCAACTCGGCCAACCTCTCACGACAACACACCACCCTGCGTACTGAAGCATCACCACTCTCTCAAAACAACAACAACAACAAGTTGGTCCCAATACCAGAAGAAAAAAATCCAACAGTCCCACCAACCATCCAATCACAACCCAACAACCACCTCAGCCAAAATGTGCACCTTCACACCCTACCTCTTCCCCAACTGCCACTGCACCCGAATCACCACAGGTCTACTCGACCTCTGCGCATCCGCCACCCGCACCGGCGAGAAATGCCCCAAACGAAAGCGCGAACTCTTGCAAAAGCGCCCCGGAACCTGCGGCCCGTGCAAACAAGCGCAGGTGGCGAGAGAGCAGGCGAAGGCGAAGGCAGAGGTAGAGGCGCGAGCCGGGAGAGAAGACAGTTTCGTCGACAAAGCTTCTGTCTCGGAAGACGTTACGGGCGTGGAGATGGCGAGGTCGGCTCCCAAGAGCAGCGTGGGAGGGAAAGGGAGGAGGAAGTCGGGGGGTGGGAAAGCTGCGGCCGAGAGCAAGCGAGTGACTAGGAGCGGAGCGAAAGCGACACTGCCTACGAGATGAACGGTCCTGCCATAAGATGTGTCGTGGTAGAGTGACACGGGCCCTTGAAGAGGCGACGACATCAGGAGAGACGTCTCTATGCCAGCGATTACATAAGTTGAAAGACGATCGAGAATGGCGCGTCAGCTTGAGACCGAGAACTGTGTCGTAACATGAAGCAGCAAACGGCTTCGTGAGAGCACAAGTGAGAAAACAAGAAATAACTCCTGATCCGAGATTGACTCATCTGTATACCACCTTTTATGGAGTGAAAAGTGTTACAATAGATACAAAAAAAAAGCCAACGAAATGTCCCTGGTCACACCCACGTAATCACGGGGTTACTTCCAATACAAAACGCCGTTCTTCCAATGCAGACATACGCGTCATAATCATCAGCAAGCCAGTGAGGTTTTTCACATCACGGCGATGAAGTGCAGATATCTAAGACTGCTGCTCAACGGCGCCGCTCGAGGGTGCCGCAGGGCCGCCATTCACAGTCTTGGGGCTGCTGCGGCGGCTTTCCTGTTTGGTAGAACGCTTGTCATCGTCACCGCTGTCGTCATAGTTGTCATCAATATCCATCTTGCGCGCTGCAGGCTCGTACACTGGTGCGGGCTGAGGGGGTGGCGCACGCTGCTCCTCTTCCCTAGGAGGTGCAGACATGCGTGGCGGGGAAGGCTGGCTGATGGTTTGCATGGACGGCAGACTCTGAGGTGCAGGTGGAGCAGGCGGGTGGTGTGCGGCCTCAGATGGGTGGTACGTAGAAGACGGGCGCTGCTCGTCCAATCTCCTCATCTCAGAAGGACTACGGTTGGGCGGTGTTGACACCTTCATAGGTTGAGGAGACGAGCGTTGCATCTTGATCTCGTCAAGCCTCGTACGCGACTCCTCGGTCGCAGGCCTCTTGACGCTCTGGTCATCTTCCCACTCACGGATGCGCTTCGGGGCAGTGCTGCTGGGCCTCTCCTCCCTTTCGCGCGCGGCGGCGTCAGCGGCAAACTGCGCGTTAGAAGGTGGCGGCGCTCCGCTGGCAATCTGCGGCATGCTCGTGTTCGGGTGATGCTCGTAGGGCGTCCTTGGGAATCCACCACCAGGGGAAGGCGCAGGGTTGTTGACAATAGGCCTGATTTCAGTGCGAGGACTGGGTGGGCGATTGAAGCCTGGAACTGGAGTGTGGCTCGTTGGTGGCTGGATGCCGTTCGAAGGAGGAGGAGGCGGCGGCGCACCACCTTGGCCGAAAAGCGGTGGTGGACCTTGACCCGGGAGCTGCTGCTGCGGCGGCGGCTGAGGAGGACCCTGCGGTGTTCCAAAGGCAGGATGCTGAGGTGGGAGGTTTGCAGGCGCTGGCTGATAAGGAGTGGATTGCTGGTTCTTAGGAGAAGGAGAGAGGCCGCGGTGGGCGGGTGGTGGTGGGCGCTGAGGCTCCTGGTACGGTCTAAGAGTGTCCTGACGAGGTGGACTGGGTCCACGGGATGCCATGGGTGGCTGTGGCTGCGGCATGCGATCTCTGTTGTCATACTGGTTGAGAGGAGGCGGCGGTGCTGGAGGGTTCTGCAGCTCTGCAATCCTGTTGCCTCCCCAGTTGCCGCCAGTGGCAAGAGGTGGCGGTGCTGGTCCGGCAGGAGGGCCATTGTGCGCCTGTCCACCCCATGGCTGACCTGGAGGTCCACCAAGTGCACCTGGCTGGTAAGCCTGAGGGTGAACATCCTGGGGAAGAGGTGCGCCGGCCTGGTTAGGAAGACCGTTTGTGGGTTGTCCCTTGAGCAAAGCAAGACGCGCCTTGATGTGGACATTAGTGGGATCGAGATCAGCCGCCCTAGTGTATGCGTCAAGCGCATCACTTGTCTGGTTGTTGCAGGACTCGTATAGCGTGCCGAGATCATACCAGACCTCGGAAATGTTGGGGTTGAGGCGGATGGCGCGAGAATACGCGTCAAGCGCGTCGCGGTACTGGTTGATCTGGTAGTAGAGGACACCAATCGAGCACCAGAATGTCGGGTTACGACCGTCACGGTAGACTGCTTGCTGGTATGCTTCGTAGGCCTTGGGGTATTTCTGTTGCGACATGTAGCATCGGCCAAGAAGGTACCAACTCTGGGCGTCATTCTGGTCTGGTCAAGGTTAGTGAAGAAATTCAAACGAAGATTGAAATGATCGACGACATACCTGAGGCAACAGACTTTTCCAAATATTCAATGGCCTGCTCTTGGCTGCTGAAGCTGGTGCTCTGCTGGTGATGAAGCCAGCCTAGCTGCTGGAGAACCTTGGCATGGTTGGGGTCGCGTTCGAGAACGCGTGTGTATGCAGACTTGGCGGAGTCGTACTTCGCGAAATGTTAGCTGATTGAAGACAACAACTTGAAATTGTTCAACTTACATCTTTTTGTTGCTCGTGCACGTGACCAATCTGGAACCAAATGTCTTCCTCGCTGAGAGGCTTGGGAGGGTCGGTGACGATGTAGCGGAAGCACTATGATCATGTTAGCCAACCGTCGACGCGAATCATTACAAGACGCGTTCGACTCACCTCGAGACTTTGCTGGAACTTCTGCTGTTGCTTGTAAATTATACCGAGTCTGAAGTAGATCTCGTTTGCCTTCTCGAAGTTGGGCTCCATGCGCATGACCTGCGAGAAGGCTTCCTCGGCGTGCTCCAATGAGCCGTAGCGATCGTACAAGATACCAATGCCATACCAAAGC
Source organism: Cladosporium cucumerinum (assembly GCA_023634325.1). Classification (NCBI taxonomy): domain Eukaryota; kingdom Fungi; phylum Ascomycota; class Dothideomycetes; order Cladosporiales; family Cladosporiaceae; genus Cladosporium; species Cladosporium cucumerinum. The sequence continues at coordinate 1,153,658 of JALDQA010000001.1, forward strand.
TTCGGCTCTTTGGGATCAGGCAGGTGGTACAAGGCCTGCTGGTAGGCAGAGTAGGCCTGCTGCAGATCGTCCATCATGAGATAACAGTGACCCAAGCTGCTCCAGACCTCTCCATTCGTTGGCTCGACGATGAGGATGTTCCTGAGGTACTCGACGGCGGCCGTGAACTGGTCCTTGGCGCGTAGGATACATGAGATGGCAAGCATGGCAGGGACTGAGCGTTGGTTGAACGTCATCGCGCGCTCGTAAGACTGCGTCGCGCCATCGAGCTCGCCCATCATCTCCGACAACGCGCCAAGCTGGAGCCATACCGCTTCGTTGCTCGCAGCGAGGTACTGCGCGGCAGTCTTTTGTTGCGCCGGGCCTTGCTGTTGTGGCGGCATGGGCATGCCTCCGTTAGGCTGAGGACGCGGCGGGTAGTGCTGCTGGTGAACCAGCGGGCCAGTAGGCGACTGCTGGGTGGCCATGGTGGAGCAGGTGCAATCACAAGCTCAGCACTGTACAGACTGCGGTGGATTAGCAGCAGACTCTACGGGTGACGGTGGGTGGCAACGATCGATCGCATGGCCTTCGCGACTCACCTAGCTGGTTCGCGCACAGCAGATCGCCGAATGAGGAAAGCGCAAGCTGATGCGGAGGAAGGGTGAGCAAGGGAGGTTTACGGTGGTGGTGGAGGAGGATGGGAGGCGGTGCAGGGAGAATGGGAGGCGGCGCCCGCGCGAGCAATGATGGCAGCGCTGGCAGAGAGAGAGAGTGTGTGTGAGTCGTGGTAGAGGACGAGGAAGAAGAGGATGGTATGCGAGCGAGGAGACGGCGAAACAGGCAGGGCGGGCGGCAGAGCAGACGATGCTGGGCCTCTCCGTGCATCTGGGTAAGGGTTTGCGATGGGCGATTCATCGTGGCTCTGCCTTCGGAGACAGAGTGGAGAGATCCTTGTTCGCACTTGCGCGCTAGCCACCACAGAACTCAGAACCCTACCGCCCTAGATGCATGCCCATGCACGCGGCGAACATGGGAGCGGCGCTCGCGCCACGCCGCATGCTGAGCCTTCTCCACACTGGAGTTCAGCTGCCGCTGCCGCTGCCGTTTGCCTTCCACCGATCGTCGGCGCCTGACAGAGTATGGCGCTCGTCTAAAACGGCCCTTCAATGCCAGTGCCGGCTGATTCACCGTAAGTCCGTCCACCGTGCGTCGCTGCCCATTGCACGCGCCATGCTGCACCCTGGCTGTGTCTCCGTCCAATTGCAGCGTGTCAGACTTCTCATGCGTCGTCGCCGCCTTAATCTGCCCATACACTCACTCCTCCTTCTTCTCCTTCTTCTTCCTCCACCTCCTCCACTCGGCAGCGCCCTGCGCCGCTGCGTCTGAGACACTCACCGGCAAACGGCTTTGCCTCTGGAACCTACCGCTGCCCGCTACCAATGGTGCGGAAGGTTTGTGCTCACGCTGCAATCTTCATACCAGCGCCCGCCCGAACCTGCTGCCGTCAGCCTACCTATGCGTGCGTCGCCACAGGCAGAGCCAGCCAGCCAGCCAGCCAGCCAGCCCTTCAGGGGCGATGCCGCAGGAGCATGAACAGCATCACCTCAACGGCATGCCCGCGAACCCTAACCCAGAAATCCCACACACACACACACACAAGCAAGCGTCTCATCTCGTCTACCATGTGTATTCATCTGTGTTGCGTTCGTATATCTTCGGATCTGTCTCCTACTAGTCCCCTATCCCTGGCGATCACGTGTGTCCGTGATGCCTGAGCACATCATCCATCTGTCTAGATCCGTCAATTGCTCCTGCAGTATTCTTGATCCATAGCCGCGCTACACACACAATGGGAGCGCGCATTCTTGTTCACGATATCCTGCACGACACCGGCTATTTGCATGTTACTCCCCCGCTCCCCTCATGTGCGCGGCTGGCTGCTGCGAAAGCCCTGCCGTGACACGAGCAATGCAAGTGCCAGGGTGACAAGCCTTCCACCCACCGATATGGTAACGCCGCGCAAGGTGAGGTGACCGCGGCGGCGGACGTGAGACATCATGTCACAGATGGTCAGCACTCTAATCGCGGAGCATGTGCAAGAGGGTGTCGAGCAACATCGTCTACGATGGCGGCTTGACACATGAGCATGTGGCCTCGCACGGTACAGAGGTGTCTCCTGCACTCAAGACTGATACTGTAGGTTTGGGCTCATCATCATACATGCTCAAGCCAACCCGTGCCACAAGGCTGCTGTACCGGAGCAGCTGACTGAGACACGCTCCAGGTTGCACAACAGTCGCCTCAGAGGTCAGAGGAGTGGAGACGAGGCCAGCAAACGACATCTCGGCGGACTGACTTTACTAGACGTCCTGGCTGCAGCAGGAAACTCTCAAGCCAACCAACGCTATCCCACCAGCCCTCCTCCTTGTCACGCTTGTCATCAAGCAGATGAGATATGCACCTCCTAGATCAGCTCCGGGTGCGGCGCGCGACGGGACCACTGACAAGGGTACCCACATATGCATCTGCAACGACGGGACGGGTGTGTGCGCCCGAGCACGACAGAGAGGCTGGGGAGTTGGGGCGATAGGTTGGCTTATGATGAATTGGCTATCAAGCTTTTCGAGGCCCTCTTTTTCTTCGCTCCGGTCAAGGGCTCCACCCACGCTTGCACGCGCATCCAACCCCCGTTACATATGACGGCACTCCTATCCGACCATTCTGGACAAACACCCGCCAAACTGCGGGCAGCAACATCCTTTTTCTTGGCCGCGTCTCCGCCGCTGCTCCCATGGCGACCAGGCCTTAATTTTTACTGCAGCATCGGAAGCGCTGCGGGTACTTATGTACAGATGTCAATGTCCATAACAATATCCCCGGTCGTGGTTCCCTCCTTCCCTGTGCCCGATGAGCGCAAGCCTGGTGATCTGGCCTCAGATCCTTGGCGCTCTCTTCTTACACCCATGATCTTCAGTAGCAGTGGTCCGGATTTAGCCCTGCGCGGACAAGCTACTCCGCTGCGCACGCGCCCGCCCCATCTCATTTGCGTCTCTCGAAACAGCGCTTGGCAGGCCGCCGAGAGGGAACCGAGGAGGGAGAGAAGCGCGCAACGTCAGGAAGGAGTTACAGTTCAGCAGGCAGCGCGGGAGAGCATCGTCGACGTGCGTGGGAGGGTGGGTTGCTTCTCGGCTTCAGGCCAAGCTTCAAGCCACGACACATGGGCTGGCAAATGAGTGTCCCACTCCAGGGCGGAGGCGTTGCGGGCTTGCTCACCGTCCGCGGCGCGTGTCCGCATACAGCCCTCCAGGGTGGGTGGCTTTTCAATTCGAACGAGTGGTGCTATTAGCGAGCACGACACCTGCTGCTCCCTTTTCTCCTTGTAGCGTCGTGCGTTATTTGGGCGATCGGCCAAGGTGCTTGCGCTATCGCTTGCAGATAGTGTCGATGTTAGCTACCGCGGTTTTCCTGAGATTACAGTACTGCGGTTCGTGCGCGACGTTTGTACATTTCTCAAAGATAGTGAGGTGAACGGTTGTGTGAAGCAATATTCGGCAACTTTGATTTCTGATTGTGCAACAATGACACTTTTGGTACCGGACATACTGCTGGCAGACGACTTCTGCGCGTTTTACTCTTGACTCGTGGCCACCCTTTTGCGACATGGTTCTTACGCATCGATACTAAACTGTATGCAGCACGCCTAAACGCCAACCTGACTCTGGTGGTGTCCGAGGCGTTCTGGAGGAGGGACCGCATCACTTGGCTCCACATGGCATATTGAGTTTCGATGCACATAATCGTTAACTTTGGATTTTGCGTACCGTTCCTGCGGAGCGTGCAAGCCAATTAGGACAGCCCTCGCTGGACAACGTTTTGACATCCGATGGAGGAACCTTAGCAACAGGGAGAGTCACGTGTCGAGAGAGCACAAAGCTGACATCTTCTCGATCGACGACGGTAAGGCTATGCCTCTGTCACACATGAGGTAGGCACAGCATATTTTCGTTCGTATTTGAAGGAACCACGGTGTCTGCTCCGCTGGTCTATGTAAATGTTCCTAGATCTGAACCTCATCCTGGCAGTTTCGATGCATGTACTACCAACCCCGAATACTATATGACGAAAAAGCAGCACAGTGAACTACACGGACATTCCCTAAGGACTTGCGAGCAAAGATGGCAATTGAGGTGTCTATCATCATGTACTCTGACAGTACTACCCTTCGCATTTGCGGTAGGAGGAGGCGCGAAATGAGTGGATTTCGATTGGAATATCCCAACCCTAATAACCCCAATGCGACCTCAAGGAATATACATGTATCCATGTTGCCATCGTTGTATACTCCTTGGGTTGCACTTGCCACAATTAAAAGCCCATGTAGGATGTGGTCCGCAAGTACTCCGTCTCCCGTCACCCTCTGTAGTCAGACTAAAACGCGTGTATTCTTGACATGATACCCAAAAGCTTTCTAGTTCAAAATGCCAGGCTGGTCTCAGCCTTTGCACTTCAACTCATTTGTATTCGGGTATAATGTGCATACGCGATAGCCAATGCAAGAATGCAGTGACACGGCCTTGAAACGCTCTTACGCATCATACAGGATCATGACCGTGTTATCAATATATTACGCTGCTATCAGATACGCCCTCGGTATCTCTGCCCCGCTCTGCGCCCTCCGGCAACATCTCCAACGCTTGCTTCTCTGGCCTTGACGACGACAGACTTGTGGATCCTATAAGATACGATCATCGCCCGGAAAGGAAAGTCCTTCAATGTACACCTCACCTCACATACTTCACGTATGAGAAAGATCATCTTGATAACCAATTGCATTCCTAGTTTTCAACATGCATACCACCGCCATTCGCCGCTGTATCCCCAGCATCGGACAATCACCTCGCCTTCATCAGACCCTCAACAAGGTCCATGCAACTCGCTATGGCCGTAAATTCTCGATTTCAGCATACAGATCAATTGCTGTTGCAGAGATGACCGACAATGATTTCAAGAGCTTGAAGATCAAACAGGACAGGCTCATGGCGGACATTCACAGCACGTGTGAATGGGGCAAGGGCGAGAGATGGGGCGAGTAAGTCATTATGCTTCATTATCGTCACGCTGTGTTTCCCTCCCAACCCCAAGAAATCACATCACCCCATCACAAGTAGACAATATTCAATAAGCGAGCCATGCTGACTACTCTCTCAAGCCATCCGACAGAAATAGGAATGTCCCGCCTCTCACTATCCGACACCGACAAACAGGCGCGCGACTGGTTTGCCACAACAACAGAGGCTCTTGGTTGCAAGGTCACAACAGATGCCATGGGTAACCAATTCGCCATCAGACCAGGTCTCCAAGACGGCCCTGCAACGTGTGCCGGCAGCCACCTCGATACTCAGCCGAACGGCGGCCGCTATGATGGTATTCTTGGTGTGACTGCTGGTATCGAGATGCTCCGCGCTCTCAACGACAACTGGGTCGAGACTACCTATCCCGTTGGCGTGATCAACTGGACGAACGAAGAGGGCGCCCGCTTCCCTATGTCAATGGTTTCCTCTGGCGTCTGGGCGGGTTCAATCCCACTAAAGGCAGCCCACGACCTCAAATCTGTGATCCCAGCGAACGACACAAGTACCATGCGCTCCGAGCTCGAACGCATTGGCTATCTAGGCTCTACTCCCTGCTCGTGGGAGGCTATGCCAATTGCCGCGCACTTCGAGCTGCACATCGAGCAGGGCCCTATACTCGAGGCCGAACAACGCAAGGTCGGCATCGTTCGAGGTGTACAGGCTTACAAGTGGTTCACACTCACTGTCTCTGGGCGCGATAGTCACACTGGCGCAACGTCTTTCCAGCATCGTGCAGATGCATTGTTGACGGCTAGCAAGCTGATCCTCGCCAGCCACCGCATTGCACACAGACACGGTGCTCTGGCTTCGACTGGAATCCTGAACCTCAGACCTGGATCAACCAATACTACTCCCGGTTGGGTGCAATTCAGTCTCGACGTCCGCTCTCCCAAAGACGAGACAGTCGAAGCCGTCGAGAAAGAATGCAAGGCTGCATTCGCCGCCATCGCGGCAGGAGAGGATGTCGAAGGTGTCAATGCTGGGTGTGCGCCCTCAGACCGATACTGCAGTGTCGAATGGCACACAGACTTTGTTTCGCCCGCCACGAACTTCCACGAAGACTGCATCAAGTGCGTGACAGAGACTGGCAAGGATTTGTTTGGTGATGCTGAGCTGAAGGACGGCAACCTTGGTTCTTGGGGCAAGATGATGATGAGCGGTGCAGGCCATGACAGTGTCTATGCGAACAAGCGAGTGCCCGCGAGCATGATTTTCGCTCCCTGTAGAGATGGAGTCAGCCATAATCCGCTGGAGTACTCGAGCCCAGAGGATTGTGCAAACGGTGCACAGATGTTGTTGGGTTCCGTTCTGAGGTTCGATCGCATGAGAGCGCTGAAGGGTCAGTGAATGTTCGAGCGATAGCTTACACTGAGTACGTACAATCACAATGATCATCGCTAAGACGCAGATCTTTTGCCACGTAAAATTCCATCGAGTGTTGAAAAAGATGAAGGAATTCACCTTATACGTGAATCGATTACATTTGAACACTGTCTACAGGTGCCGTTATCCACTTCGATGGCTCGCAACGTCCTATCTAAGCGTCGTCACATATGTGACGGGGGCGGACAAGGACCTGGGTCGTTCCTAGCAGATACTACACAACATACAAGCACAATCACGAACACAACAAACCATAACACATAACAATAAGAAAGCGGCACATGGGCGCGCGTGTGAGGCCGACTGGGATTATCTCGCTTATTCAGAGCCTGAAGCCCGTCTGTTCCTCTCTCGAGCTATCTCCATTCTTTTTGTGTTGAGTGTTGATGCCGTAAAAGCATTTGATTGTCCTGAATCACGCAGATCCGATCAAAACGCGACCATGTACGACACTACCATCCACCATTGTCCTCCTAAGACGAAGGGGCGGCACCGCGGCCACGGCCGAAGCCACCACGGGAGAACTCGGGGTTGAAGGAAGAGGGAGCGCCCTCCTTCTTCTCGCCATCCTCACGGCGGCGGTAGCCACCCTCGCGGTCACCGCGGTAGCCACCACGTCCACCACCACGGCGCTCGCCGTCACCACCGAGCATGCCACGCGGGGGAGCGTGAGAGCGCTGCTGCTTGACGTGGGTCTGAGGAACGATCTCAGCGGGAAGGTGCAGCCACTCGCGGAGGTAGTCAAGACCCTCGGGGGTGAGGGTGTAGTAGTACCACTGCCAGGAGAACTGGGTCTTGAGGTAGCCGCGGGAAGTCAGGGACTGGCAAGCCTTGATGACCTGGAGTGGGATTGTCAGCATTGCGCTCAATTTTGATATGTTTCTTCGAGGCGCATCACATACGTAGAGGTTCTTGGTGTCAATGTCACCGTGCTTGGGCTGGTTGAAGTCCTTCTTGGCGACGAGCACACCCTCGCGGAAGAGGTACTCGTGGATCGCCTTGCGGTCGGCCTTGGGAATCAGCCTGACGCATTGTCAGTGATGGCTCGAATTCGACGTTATTTTGCGTGTATTCTCACATTTTGGCAGCGTTGACTGTTGGTTAGTTTGGCTGGTTGGAGGGCTTGACAAGGTCGTGGTCGTTCAATCGTCGCCAGCGCAAGTATAACTTTCAAGTGCGGCGGCCGTCGGTGCTCGGAAAATCGTTGTGCGCCGATGTGCGGGCCAGCCCACTAGCGCGGGACCTGTCCTCAAGGGTTAGGGTGTGTGTGTGAGTGAGCGGAGCGCTTGAGGTCAGAGGACAGTCGTCGAGTGGCTGTAGCTTTGAGCGCATCTCTCTTATATTGCGCCACCACTCCTCCCTTGAACAAGCACATCACAACGACACAGACACGATCACACCTCCACTGGACCAGACACACCAGACTATAATCTCCAACCACACCATGGCTGCTATCGCCACAACACATGTCGCGCCCGTCGCTTCGGCGCCGCTGGACGACCACGCGCAAGGCGTCAACCTGCTCATCACATCCTTCCCAGGCTTGGGACTTCCTCGGACACTCAACATCCCGGTACTCGCCAACACGCGCATATGCGACGTCTTACGCGCCATCTATGCGCGACTACCTCAAAATGTCGACTCCAACTTGGTCATCTCCACCACTTCCAACAAACTACTACGCGCATCCGATGAGGCTTCCATCAGCACTCTGCTTCCCGATAACACCGCAACATTCTTGCCACTCCGCATCAGCGCACGACTATGCGGCGGTAAGGGCGGTTTCGGCTCCCAACTGCGTGCTGCCGGTGGCCGCATGAGCAGCAAGAAGAACCGCGACAGACAGGACCAGAATGGCAGCAACAGAAACCTGGATGGCCGAAGACTGCGCACTGTGGACGAAGCGAAACGGCTTGCGGAGTATCTGGCCACCAAACCGGAGATGGAGAAGAAGGAGAAGGAAGAGCGCCGAAAACGTTGGGAGGCCGTGATCGATGCTGCTGAAGCCACAGAAGCGAAGATCAAGTCTGGAAAGATGGGCAGCAACCAAGGAAGACTGGATGCTGAGTATGTGGAGAGTAAAGAGGCTGCAGAGGAGAAGGTCCGCGAGGCTGTACAAAGAGCTATGCGTGACCAGATGCTTATGGACGAAAGGACTGGTAGTGAGAGTTCTGCCGAAGATCATGATGAAGGCAGTGATACCGACGAGCAAGACAACTTGAGCTCAGGGCAAGAACAAGCTGGCCCCAGCAAAGCCGCTGAGAGTCGAACCTTCTTTGGCTGGGATGAGGATGACGATGACATGTCAGAAGACGAGGAAGAAGATGTCCATGTTGTTGCATCAGTCACGGAGATTCCTGTCGAGACATCACCACAAGATAAGGGCAAAGGCAAGGCAATTGAGCAGTGATAAGGCATACCGCATTGTCGGGCGAACTTCTGGAATCCGCCACGTCGAAGACCAAACACGCCCGTTGACCATCTCCCCTCTTCAACAATTTTCATGCGACTTCTAGCGCTAGGATTGGTAGGAGCAATGGAGCGTTGTCATAGTCATACATCATACCGACTTGATCTCGTTGTGTTATTGTCGAGAGCAGATGTCACCAGATTTTTCAGCAATGAGCATCACCTCACCATTCCCAGATGGTTCATGTCTGGCGAATTAGGGCTAGCTTCATAGTTTGCAATTTTTGCCATAGCCTCAACGAACCAAGCAATTGGTTTCAGGGGATATGGTCTAGTGGTATGACATCTTCTTAGCATCGTGCTCCATAGCACTTGTTAAGTGGAGAAGGTTCTGGGTTCGATTCCCAGTTTCTCCATCACGATCCATCTTCTAGATGAGTCTATCTTTTGCACATCATTGATGTGCACTTATTTTTGCGCCTACAGTGAACGGCATACTAGTTTACGGCCTTGGGGCCGCATGACGTATGGACTTGGTAGAAGTGTTGACATTGATGGAGCAGATTAAAAGGAAACTCGCTGAATTCGATATGCTACAGAGATGAAATGTCTACTGGCTACGGGTAATGGCGCAAAGTGACCCAGGAAGTACGACAAACGACGATCGATTTCGATGAGGCGAGGCTAAAGCAGAAATTTGATTGATAGAATATCGTCCGGTCAGCAAGCATCCCTAATCTTTGCCCTCAATACCTACCTTTTCACAATTGCTACTTGATGTCGTGTTTGGTGAGCCGCTGTAAGTTCGTGCAGGACAGTATCAGCATTCTAATGGCAAACACATGTGTTTCAACCCGTATGTTGACACACGCATGACTGTGTAGAGATCTCGCAGATGAAGCTGATCTTAGAGCCATCAGCTATGCGCAAGCAATATATAAATGTCACTGGGTCGTATACCCTGGACGGCACCTTGCTTCTCGCACGCTGTATGCCCAGGCTAGCATTTCAACTATCTATCGACGTCTCACTTTCTGGCGCCTGGATACACTTTGAGCTGTTTCCCAGGTGGCATTCTTCTCAGTTCAAACGCGGTTGATAAATCCTGAGGACGTTACCCAGAAGCAAACATGCCAGATGGATTCGTGCAGTCCTTAGTAATGATCACAGCCCCTGTTGTAGACCCCGACGCTTTCGCCAGTACCTGTATAGAAACAAACATCACTGGTCATTGACGGCAAATGATATGGCACCAGAGCGCTATGTATAAATTGAACAATCGCAAGGCACACTCTACTTCTGACACTACACTTCAATTGCAGGCACTCACTGACCAATTGAAAGTCCAATCCTCCATCATTCCAACGGCTACGAACCAAATAACTTCGGCAAAGCAGTAACATGTCTGAACAAAAGACTCCCAAGCTCGAAATATCCCATCACGAGAACCATGAACATGGCCCGTTTCCTTGGCCTGCAAGACTCCTCGGAGAGACTCCTTGGCCGTCAAATCGCGCGTCGACCGCCAGTTTGCAGACCCTAGCTCGACCCGCCAACAGGCCTTGGTGGAAGAACAAGGTCTTCTACCAGGTTTGGCCACGATCGTTCAAAGACTCCAACACGATCAATACCAAGGGTCACGGCGACGTCAGAGGTGCCATTGAAAAGCTCGGATACCTGCAGGCACTCGGTGTCGATGTCATTTGGCTGTGTCCTGTCTATCAGAGCCCACAAAAGGACTTTGGCTACGACATTTCCAATTATGAGGCCGTCGACCCGGACTTTGGAACGATGGAGGACATGGACGAATTGATTGCGCAAGTGAAACGCCGCGGCATGCGGATCATTCTTGACTTGGTGATCAACCACACCTCCGATGAGCATGCCTGGTTCATCGAAAGCTCAAGCAGCAGAGGCAATCCAAAAGCTGACTGGTACATCTGGCGAGACGCGAAGGACGATGGCTCTGGTGTGCCCAAAGAGCCCACAAATTGGCGTGCCTGCCTCATTCATGGCAGCGCCTGGACCTGGTGCGAGACCCGTCAGCAATACTACTTGCACTGTTTTCTCCAATGCCAACCGGACCTGAACTGGGAGAATGAAGACTGCCGCAAAGCTATATACGAGTCCGCTATCAAGTTCTGGATGAGGAAGGGGATTTCTGGCTTCAGGTCAGTTTTCACGAATGTGCAGCACCACAAGTTTGGTATTGACCCAATATGACAGAGTTGACACCGCGAATCGCATGTCGAAGGACATGACCTTTACTGACGCACGCGTGACGAAGCATGACTACGACTTCCAGGACATGAGTGAGCACTGCCTCAATGGTGAGCGCATGCATGAGTATCTGCAAGAGATGCGCAGTGTTGCACTAGATGGATTTGACCGTGAAGCCATACTTGTCGGCGAGCTACCCGGTACAGATCCAGAGACACTAAAGCAGTACGTGCTGCAGCACCGCCGGGAGTTGAGCATGACCTTCGACTTTGACATGATGGTAAGTTGCCACCAACACAAACGAGGCTGAGGCGGAGGACTCGGGTCCGCGGCTTTCTGTAATACTAACACCAACCAGGAGCTTGGTGGCAACGACCACCCAGATGAAGTCGACAAACACATGGTCAGGAATATTGGTGAAGGCTATCTCCTCCCAGAGATGAAGGACTGCGTCACCAAAGTCCAGAACCTTGTCACAGAGACTGATGGTGAAGCATGGGCTACTGCCTTCGCCGAGGTGAGCCTCCATGTAAATATGAGCACACTTCCAGGTCAGACTAACACCGTCAAAGAATCACGATCAGCTTCGGAGCATCCGAAGATGGGTCACCGACAACCCGCCTTACTGGAATCGGGCTTGCAAGTTGATCTGCATCATGCTCACGACACTATCCGGCACCCTGTTCGTATTCCAGGGCCAGGTACATTTTGTCAAAGGAAACCTAATCCCAAGCACGAATGACTGACCATTTTAATCAAGGAGATTGGCATGCACAATATGCCTGAGCATTTCGGACCAGACCAGTTCCGTGACATTGACGCCGAGCTTTGGGTCGAGCGAAAGAGTGAAGACGACCCCGATGATCCTTACATGTTGCAGAAAGCCATCGATGGTGTCCTGAACGTTGGCCGAGACAATACTCGCCTGCCAATGCAATGGGACGACTCCCTCCACGCCGGCTTCACCAAGCGGGAAGAAGGTCCTTGGATCCCATGCCACGACGATCACACTCGCATCAATGTTGCAGACCAGTTACGTGACAACGAAAGTCCTCTGAGCTTCTGGAAGGCCATGATCAAGTATCGCAAGCGGCACGAGGAGCTTTTTGTGCATGGCAAGTACGAGGTCTTCGACAGAGACAACGAGAAGATGTTCATGTATTCGAAAGAGGCGTGGAACGGCTTCAAGGCTCTAGTCGTCTTGAACTTCTCCACCGACAGGATTCCTTTCACGATCCCGAGGAAGGTCCTCAGGTGGAAGACGAATGCTAATGGCAGGGAAGAGTGGGCCAGGCCGCCCCATGTGCTCATCGGCAATTACAGCAAGCACACGCGTGAGGAGAAGGCCTTGCAGGCTTGGGAGGCCAGAGTATACCTGCTTTGAGCTGTGAGCTAAGACATGCCAATGCCGGGCTAGCCGATGTCTCGAGGATAGGCGTTTGCTTGTAATTCTGTAGGGTTGAAAACGCACCAATTGACTACCATATGTTGTGATCTGCAAGACCAACCCCTCTTAAACTGGAGTCTCCGCAGAGGGCCAAGACGGGGAAACCTCATCTAAAGATTCACCACGATCGGCCCTTACCGAGAGAATTATTCCGTCGTTCCATCGAACATCAATCCAAGTCCAAAGTAATGACAGGATCATGTTGTATAAAAAGACGGACTATCGCTGTGATGATGGGTTTGGAAAGATAGGCATCCCAGCTTCCATACGCCTCTACTACATCCATTCCTCCTCTCGCCTTGTGGTTGGAACTCTTTTTCTTCTGGTGATACCTCTGTGCATCGAGTCAAGCATTCCAAGCTTCCAGCCAAGATGAGAGGCTTATTGCTTGCGTTGTCTGCCACCTTGGCCTCTGCTGCCAGCATAGCTCGCGATACCTTGCCTGCTGGTGCTGCCATGATCCCCGCCACCGCCCTCGAGCCTCGTGGCTCTGGAAAACATGGTCACAAGGACAAGTGGGGGTGCAACAAACCCGAATACCGCCACAAGGTCACCATTCGTGCCTCAAAGAATGAGACCGACGACATTTCTGCCGATTTGCTTTGGGCTTTCCACAAAGCCAACTGCGGAGGCACTGTCTACTTGAAAGAGGGTTCTACGTATGTGATTGGCAAGAAGCTCGATTTGAGCTTCTTGAACGATGTGCACTTGCAGCTAGATGGTGAACTCAAGTTCACGGACGATATTGAATACTGGCAAGCCAACAACTTCTACTATGACTTCCAGAAGTCTATCACCTGGGTCGTTTGGGGTGGCGAAAAGATCAAAATATATACGAAAACTGGAACTGGTGTGCTCAACGGCAACGGACAAGCATGGTGAGTACATTGATCTCTGAGATACAGCACAACGACTGACTAATCAACCCAGGTACAACGGATTCGCAGGTCGCGAGATTCTCGACGCTTCCAACACCTACTACCGACCCATCCTCTTCCTCACCGATAATGCGACCCAAGTGGACGTTAGTGGCATCAAGATGCTCAACTCACCTTGCTGGACGAACTTCATGATCCGAACCAACGACATTTCATTCGACGGCATAGATATCGAAGCAACGTCAAACAACGCTTCGGCACTCCCCAAGAACACCGATGGCTGGGATACACTGAACGTCAAGGGAATCTCTGTCACCAACAGCCGTGTGAACATCGGGGACGATTGCTTCTCGCCGAAACCAAACACCAGCGACATTTACGTCAAAGACCTCTGGTGCAACGGCACTCATGGCGTGAGCATGGGCTCAATCGGTCAATATCCCGGTGTTTTGGACTACATTGAGAATGCATACATCGAGAACGTGACCATGCTCAATGCAGAAAACGGCGCACGCCTGAAGTCTTGGGCAGGCCCCAATGTTGGCTACGGCTACATCAACAACATCACTTACGACGGCATGTACGTCGAGAACGTCGACTGGCCAATCGTCCTTGATGCTTGCTACTTCAACATCAACGAGACTGTCTGCGCAGCACAACCATCCAAGGTCAACATCACCAACATCCTATTCAAGAACATCCACGGCGTCAGCAGCGGCAAGAAAGGCGTTGATGTGGCAAAATTAATGTGCAGCCCTGCGGCAGTTTGCGAGAACATCAGACTCGAGGGCATCGATCTTAAGAGTCCGACGAACCCTGATGAGCAGGGTGTTGTACTATGCGAAGGCATTGCCGGTGGTGTTGGCGTGCCTTGCGTGGCTAACAGTACAACAAAGGCTTAGTGGCTCTTGTTTGTAGTTAGAATACTCTCCATGATAATTTGTACCTATGCATTGGTAAAACTGCTGTTCTGCAACCTCACTGGCCGAAGGGTCTCTTGGTAAGTCTTGCGAGACTCTTGATAGCCTCAGATCGATAGTATACCACCTACGGGAGTACCCGCGGCGTAGGAGGCCAAATTTAAGAACTCGGCTTAGCAAGTGAACAAGTGTATAGATCGTCTATATATGGTCACTATCGTCGTCGTCGTGCACGCTAAGGTTAGTGTTATTATTTTCTATAGTCGGAGGCACTACTAAAAGGTAAGAACGGATAGACTATATCATAATAGTGATAGTATTTGTCGTAGTAGTACGAACTGTACCAAAATTAGGAGATTCTGTAAATATTGAGAGTTAGCTTCGGAGGTCTGCGGGGCTAGCCGAATTAGGTGAGGTGAGCGACCGGGCGTAGGAAGCCGCGATGCCGAGTGCGGGGGGGGGGCAATAAGAAGCCTCCGCTGACCCATCAGGGTTAGGGTCAGAGGAAAAAGAGAAAATACACCCAAGTCTTGCAAGATCCACTTACATCTCTCTTAATTGATTGCGCTAGTATACCAGGTATTAAAGTCTTGATTGTTTGAGTAAAATAAGGCTGATCTTGAGCCTCGACTGAGTTTTGACTGATTGTGCCCACCTCTGGAGTTACCGGGAATTCGTTGAGCACGATAGTTTTGACGATCGTTGCCAGCGAGACGTTGTTTTATGGAGTTGATGCTGACGGTCAAGTAGTACAAATTCTGTGGACCGAGCCCGTTGGGCCACCAAAGCTCGACAGCGTCGGACGGTACGACGAATGAGCCTGTTATCGCTCCATGTGTGCAGTTGACGTTTGTGAAGGATCCTTGCGTGATCGTTGCGTTCTTTGCATCCTCGAGGATGTAACTGAGTTTCGCGTCTTGTGGGACGTGTCCGATATAGTCAAGACTAGCGTTCACCACCCAGTCTTTACTCTGATCTGGTAGCATGAGATTCAACTGGCCCTCGCGATAGATCTCAGTGTCGGAGTTCCTGATATGAACTTCCTCCGAGCCCAATCCGACGACAAAAGCTGGTTGCCATGGACCGGCGGGTGCCTTCGCTGGTCCCCAGTCCTAACCAAAAATCGCTTTGTTCTTTCCCGTGATACAAGCAATATCAGTCGGAGAAGCTTGTCTGGAAAGACATTCTCAGCGTTTACCTGATGAATTAACGGTTCGTGAACTCGAACACCTGCTGTCTGCCATAGCATAAAGTAGGCGTACTCTGACCAGACGGCAACTCGGCGGTAACTCACCAATCTCACAGCAACAGCGAACCTTACCTTGTGTGATCCATTTATGGCAATCAAATGGCCTACGGCAAAGTGAACGCCGGGCGATCCCTCGAAGCACGTCTATCAACTAAATCCTCCGATCGCTCAGTTGAGGTTAAGCGTGATTATCCGGGCGAAGAGACCACTGAAGGATCGTCGAAAATGGTAACTAGCTCTGCCTCGGCGACGATCTGCCTGTGTCAAAGAATCGAGCCTTCGTATCATCACGAATGGCCGTATCAAAGGAGAGATGCAATGCAACCCCGCGATCGAACGCAAGACTGTGACGCAGTCGGCATCGTTGCATCGGCCCCGCCCCCTTCTCCACCTCGAATACCATGAGGTTACACACCCGGTGGTGCCACGACGTGGCGGGCTTGCAGGACCGTCTCGTTCATGTTGCAAACATAGGAATCAATAGGAAAGGCATGAGGTGAAACCAATTCAATGACCTGGCGCCAACGCCGAATAAGTTAACCGAACAAAACCATCGCCATGCATTGTAAGAGTCGCTATGCGTACACTCTGATATAAAACATATATACCATCCAACCGTCATAGTCCAATCAGTCCTGGATCTCTCGTTCATTGTTGCGTTCCCCACCGAAACCGAAACACAGCCCCAGCCTGACATGAAAATGCCAAGATAATATTATTGTTTTGACCACCAACTCCAACTCCGTCGCCAGAATTACAAAGAATTATGATGAGAACGCCATCTCGCGCGCCGACTCTCTATTCCGTTCCGACCTCAGGAGGCCCTTGCTCCTGCTCCACTAGCCACTCCATGATACTTTCGTAGCAAAGGACAAACTGACGCAAGCTTTGGACCATGCTGAGGCGCTGATGGCGGAAGTCCTCAACTGTCTTTTCGATGAGATCGACATCGTCTCGGTTGACCCAGGAGCCGTCGACAGTATCGTACGCTGCACCGCCATGTTTGCTGTCCGTTTCGTTCTTCGAGAGCGATGAGAAAGAGTCAAAGAAGTCTTTGCCACCACTGCTCTGATTCTGACCACCCGAAGTGATTCTGTTGCCGTTGTTGCCAGGTTGTTTTACAGGTGTGTTGCCAGAAGTGTCCATTGCAGAAGTGTGACTTCGTGATGGGGTAGCCGGAGTCTCGCCAACAACTGAGCCGAGTCGACGAATCCGCTGACGCTTGAGCATGTCGATAACTGAGCTCACAGTGCAGAAGGTACCTGTGCGACCACAGCCAGCAGAACAGTGAACGAGGACTGGGCGAGTCTCAGCAGATTCGGGATCACTGGAAGAGGTCTTGTTGGCGACACAGACCACGGCTTCGGTTTGTTCCACCAGGCCCAGCAGATGTGATGGATGCGCAGGAGCACCGAAGTCTGGCCAAGAGTCGAACTGGAGCTGTGTGATCTCGCGCATGCGGTCGAATGGGCGATCCTTGTGACTGAGGGTGAATTTACGGACAGTAACAAAAGGTGAATCGTTGCTGGTTTTGTCGTCTTTTCCAGTCTGAGGCGCGAGCGGTACGCTGGCCGGGTTGGTAGATGAGCGACGACCAGCAGCTGGGCGATTCTTGGATCGGTGTATTTTCGCTGGATCCAAAGAAGCCTTCTTTTCCGACAAGAACTCCAGTTGCAAAGAACCATATTGCCTCTGGTCCCAGTAATTGTGTGCCTTGACTTGCGCACCTTCCTGCTCCGCCGTGAGCATGACGATGACACGAACGTCTTGCTGCCAAACAACGTTCCAGAAGTCGTTGAACGTAGCTGGAATAGGTGCCTGAGTAGAAATGTACCGTTTATGACTTAGCGAGGCCTTGACGTAATTGGCGTTGAAATAGTCGCAGTCGTTCCTGGTAACTCCTTCGAGCTTGACTCGAGAGTGTTCGAACGGCCAGATGTTGTTATAGCGGTTCTTGTTACCCATGCCCAACCCGGCAATTTTTACACCGTCCGCAGGCGCGTTTGGCGCCTTCTGCGATTCGGACGCTCCGCCCTCGAACGTAACTTGTCCCGACAGCGCGTCTTCCATGCGTTTCTTCTCTCTCCTCTCGATTTGTTCAAAACGCTTAGACACTCTCTTTCCCTGGTCTGTCTCTTCGGACGCCGTTTTGAGCCACTGTGGGAATGCGTTCTGCTCGGTGTTCCGTGTTGCACGCTTCGGGCGTTTGATCGGGAACTGACCAACACCACCGATGAGGTCCATGTTTTGTCTGATGTTACCGAAGAAAGGGTTGGCAGGCTTGTCGGCCGTAGGCATTGGACAACCTCCAATGACAGGCGCAACCTTTGGTCCGTCTGCGCCTGTGGCTGTCGTTGAGTTGCTGACCTTCTGCGAGTCCACTCCAGCCTCGACGTATGAGGGAAAGCGCTGCGAGAATTCCGACATGCCACCTCTGATGACATATGTAATTCCTTCATATCCTTCGGCCTGGAATTTCTTGACCATGTTTAAGCAGATCGTGGCATCTTTCAATTGTGTTGAGTTGTTGTCATAGACGATAACATATTTGCTGCTCCGCCAATTGCCAAATCTGGCACGCTGTTCGTCGTCTTTGAACGTCTCTGCTAGCTTCTGGACATTGAAAGAAGGGCGTTTCAAAAGGGTGGTCGGTATGCAGAGGTTGAGGGCATCTCTGATATGCGACTGCGCGTATTGGGTCGACACGCGCAGATCCAAGATCAAGGTCTGCTCATCGGCGGATGTGATGAGGTTCACGACGTGTTGTGAGGTGGTGAAAAGCTGTGATTCTGGGTCCTCCTTCGGAGGAAGTGTCTCGGCACGGTGCTTAGCCACTCCAGAGGATCCGACGAAAGACTTGTCCAGAGGCAATTTCACGCGGGGGTGCCTATCGGGCGGCGAGCCGTCTCTGTGATGTTTGCCTGTGGCATGGTCGCTGGCGATAAGGGTAGCTGGCGAGCCTCTACGTGTCAGCTCAGGGTACGTCAATGAGCCAGGGGACAGCATTCGCTTCGGTGACTGAGACATCTCGGCGGCCGCTGGGTGGAGCATTTCCCTACTTCGTGAAGATGGTGGCGCACTGTCTCGGGTGGCCGTGTTGGCGCCCTTTGATATGGGCATGGGACTCGCTGACAATCGAGGAGCAGGTGCATTCATTTTGAAAGAAGCGCCACTACCTCCATTGAAATCTCCCAGCTGAAAGGATTTGGTCTGTGAGTGTCTCATGAAAGCCTCGTATTGCGGGTTCTGGTCGTGCGGGATGACGGTAGGCGATGCTGCAGCAGTCGAGTGGACGGCGGAGGAAGGATGATTCCAGTTCTGGGCAGAGTGTTGCGGACCATCGTTCATGTAGCCACCAGCGTCGTGTGACTGGAGGCCGAAGTAATTGGGACTGGGTGTTTTGGCGCTCTGAGGCTGTGGGGCGCTGGGGGTGGACAGGCGTGGCGATGAGAAAAAGGGAGGCATGGTGGAGGACTGTGCGGAGGGGTTGTGATAGGAGCGCGTCGAGGGCGAGGCGACGGCGGATCTGGTGGAAGAGTGCTGGGCGGTATAGAGGGGCGAAGTGGCAGTCTGCGACATGGCGCTTTCCAGCCGCGGGTGTGTCAAATGTGTGTGAGTAATGGCGGCGGGAGCGTGGCAAAAAGTGTGGCGAGGTGGAGGCTTCGTCTAGAAAGCAGGGTGCGAGCAGGTGAAGAGTGTCTCGGGCGCGATTTCGGATGCCATGATCTCGATATGATTAGTGAGAGGCTGCGTGGACTGGCGCTGGTGCTGGTGCTGGTGCTGGTGCTGGTGTTGGTGTTGGTGCTGGTGCTGGTGCAGGTGCAAGCTTGACTGGAGACGAAGACTGATGGATGTGGGAGAGTGCATACTGTGTGGAGGAGGGAGTGGCAGCAGCGGCGCCGGAAATGCTAGAATACGTCATTGATTGATGGTGGCGTCGACTTGAGGCTGACGGGAAGGGAACATGGAGCGCACAGTGCGCACGCAGTCTTGCAGCAGCATGAATATTGTAGCCGCCACCCTATTATTATTATTATCATTATTATTATTTGTAAGAGACACCCACCCGCCAGGCGACAAGCATCTAATCATGCGCAGCCTCCTAGCTTGATCTCACTTCATTCTTGATCCTCTTCCTCCCCCTCTTCCTCCCCCTCTTCCTCCTCCTTCCTAGCTGCGAGCTGTTACAGACTTTGGCCCTGCTTCTTCGCTCTCCCCTCCCGCCCGGGACCCTGCACGCCAATGCTCGCGTGCTCGTCATAACAGTAATGTACAGTAGTTGAGCGCACCCACCGAACCCACCACACCCGCCAGCCAGCCAGTCAGCCAGCCCAGACAAAAGCTACCGCCGTCCAACATTTCTGCACCACGTTTCAACTCTCAACCGTTGCCAGTAGTCCAAGGAGCCACCACCGTCGCATCATCATCATCATCATCATCATCATCATCATCATCTTCTTCTTCTTCTTCTTCTTCCTCTTCTTCTTCTTCTGCCCCTTCCGCCTGTGTTTCGTCTTCTGCGAGAAAATGTGCATCATCCTCACGCGTGCTATTTTGGTGCAATCATGTTCCTTCCAAGTATAGTACCGCGGTACGTACATGTACGATCGATCGCTCACTAATAATGCATATGCCGCCATCCTTATCGCTTATCGTTGCTCTCCCACCAATTCGCCATCCGCCTGCCTTCCGCGTTCTAGACCAAGGGACCACTAAGGAAGGCTACATAGGTACCTTGGTGCAACAGCACGTTTGCCGATCGTTGTTGCTGGTCACGAGTCTTTGCACGTATAGTATCAATTATCATCACCGCGGGAGCTAGCTTGCGTCCTCTGGTGCATACGATTAATTCATTGCAGGCCAAATTCCAGATCATCTCGGTGGCGCTCTTCAGACGACTGCGGCCCGCGCGCCCAGCCTACTAAGATGCCCGTGTACAATCTCCCATTGAGAAAAGCCCGTGCTTGCTTCCTGGCTGTACATCCACGTGCCACCATCTCTCCATCATTCGCGCACGGCTGATGAAAAATTCTCGACACGAGTGGAATCAGCCTTGTTTCCATCCATCATTCACCGCAAAGTCTATTTGCCCATGGTGAAATCCTCCGGCATGGTGCGTGCGCTGTCATATCACCCACGGAGACGGCTGGCGTGGAGCGCACGCTTGCCCATGCTCTCGACACCACGCGTACTGTAAATGTCCGAGGTGATTAGCATGTAAAGATTGATTGATCTGGGAGATCGCAGATTTGACCGCAGCTTTCGAGGCAGTCACGTATTGCACCAAATAAATCATGTATTGCACCAAATAAATCATGTATTGCACCAAATAAATCACGTATTGCACCAAATTGAAAACAAGGAGAAGCAATCGCGTCGTCATCATTACTATTGTCATTTCCCATGAGACATATTTAGCCACATACAAGCTCCCAGTCCCCCTCCCTCCCCCTGTTTCCACGAATTAAACTAGTAGGTATACCTGAATCCCTCGAGACCGGCGATGATCTTGCCACCTGCAGCCGCGCGCTTGTTTGCGCGCTTGAACTTCAACTCGAGCAAGCACGAAATAATAATCACCAATGCGCTGGCGAGCATGGTCGTGTACATGCCGGGCTTGTAGCCAGTCGCCTTGTCCTGCTCTCTGAACACGGTGCTGCCAACGATACCGCCAATCCCGCCAGCGCCGACGAGGGTTGCCGATGCCAGAGCACGCTTCCACTGCCCGCGGATGTTGTTCGCCTGCCAGGTGAGCACGCAAGGGACGTTGGCGTTGGCGGACGAAGTGGCGAGGAAAGCGCCTACGTAGCGGGCAGCTGGGTTCTCGAGGAAGCCGAGCATACCCAGGCCTACGATGCCGTACGCTGCGTTGAAGATGACAAACGGACCACGGAGGTGGTATTTGTCGCCGGCCCATGCACAGGCGTACATCACGATGGCGGCGAGGACGTAGGGAGGTGCTGCGAGTCGTTAGTTTGGGGGGGGGGGTCCTACAAAGTTTCCTGCCTTTGGGGACGCGTACCGATCAAGCACTGAGAAGCACCAACAGAGAAGCCCATGCCAACGTTGAGGATGATGGGCAAGAAGTACGCGATGGCGTAGGTGACGGTGGTGGTCAATCCGAACAAGAAGCCAAAGGCGAGGATCTTCAGGTCCAAGATGCCGCGCATGTACTTGCCCAGGTTGAAAGGCTCAGCAACGACATCGTGGCGATCCTTCTCGATCCTGGCGCAGATGAAAGCAGCCTCCTTCTCGTTCAGGAACGGCAGACTCGTCTTGGATTTCTTCGCGGCAAGTTCGGGGAAGTCGACGATGGTGATTCCGCCGATGAATCCGACGACGACGGTGATGATGCCTTGCATGATGAAGATCCATCGCCATCCTGCAATGCCGGACATGATGCCACTAGGCGCGGTCGGGTTGGCCTTGGTTGGTCCGTAGCGCTGGCCGTAGTTTGGACCCAGGTCACCGAGGCCGTTCATCTGCCAGAAACCGTATGCTAGGATTCCGGAGAATGCTGAGCTCATGCTACCGATGAGATAGAACACTGCGTTACGCTTCTGGAGCTCGTATCGAGGGTACCAGCAAGATAGAAGATATGCGCATCCCTGTGAGAGGCATTAGCATCTGGATGTAAATATTGGTGCCACGGGGGACATACCGGGAAGAAACCAGCTTCGAAGATACCGAGAACGATACGAAGTGGGATCAGTTCGTACCACTGGCGGACGAAGCCGAAGCCAATCATTGTGATGCCCCAGAGGATTGTGATTGAGGGTAGGAATGTGCGTGGTCCCAACTTTCGCAGTACGACCGTGGCCGGAGGCTGCAAGAGCACGTATGAAATGAAGAAGATGAGCACAATGATGGAGTAACGGTCGCCGATGAGCTTCAAGTCGACGCCCATGCCTGCGACGACAGCGATACCCTTACAACATGTCAGCCACTGAGAACACGGCGCTGATCGCTGTTGGCTCTGCTTACGGTGTTGGTGCGGTCCATCAACGAAACACAGTACATGCCGCCGAGTGTCAGGACGAGACGCTTGTCAACTCTTCTGATGACCTTTTTCTGCTCCTCTGGCGTGAGGGCATCGATGTGGGCATTGTGCACGGCATTGGAGTCTTCTGACAAGGTGCGCTCAAGGTGTTCGATTCCAGCATTCTTCTCAATCTCAGGCGCATCGAAGTTGGCGACTGGGGCCGACATGGTTGGAAATGTAGAAAAGGCTCTCGCCTGATGTATTTACTCGGACAAGAATTGGACGAGCTGTGACAGATGGAAGAGCTGAGAGACTGGGCGAGGATTCGATGTCTACTTGTAAGGATTCTGCTGCTGTGGTCACACCCCCCCCATTGTGACCACTTACAGCCACAGGCATACTGGTCGAAACCCTAGCAGCGCCGCATTCGACGGCAAGTGCCACCGCCGCAACACCCGATACGTTCAAGTATACCTCTGTCGGGCAGACAAGAGAGCGACAAGAAAAGAAGAACGAGAAGTGGAGCCTTCCCCCGCGTGGAGTATTCGCGCTTCTCCAGATTTTCGATGATTTTCAGTTAGCCGAGAATGAGATTGGGAACAAGGGAGCCTTGGACCCGCCTAGACTCGCCTGTTTGCATGCGTGCCACGCGCGAGCTGTCATCGATAATCGAGGCGGACTCCGATCCAACCTGCTGGGGGGCCGCCGGAATGGTTACCGCCAAGAACGCCGCCCGCTCTCTATACTCGAAGCGTTCGAAGCGCCGACGAAGTTTCACTAACTCAGCCTGGGCGTCAAGTCAAGAGTTCGGTTCTGTATACGGTGCCCCCGCAAAACGGATGGCTGCTACAGTGCTATTTCTTCCTCCTGATCCTTGATGGTCGCGACTCGCGAGTGCAAAGCATGCGGGGAAGAGTGACCAAGCCCTTGGAGCTCTACGCTTGAATGTGCATGAGGATCCTTGGCCATGCATCTGCTGATCACTCTCACTGGTATCTGGCCTTGAACTTGCACACTAGACCAGTCTGTCGGGCGAACCAATAGTCATGCAAGACCCAGTCCTTCGCTGGTGACATCTCAAATTCGAAATGCCGCAGATTTTGAGGAACCAGTTTGCTGATCTCCAGAAGCGAGATGTTCTTCCCCAGGCATGTTCGCGTACCTGCACCGAACTACAAAACCTCACGTCAGCAAATGTTGCACGCGTTACCAGTGAGAACGTCAAGATAGTCCTCCGGAGACTCACGGCTAGGAAGTTTCGCTCCATGGCTTTCCAATCCATGCTCGTCCGCATCCAACCACCTCTCGGGCCTGAGAATCTCCGAGTCTTCGCCATAAACTTCCTCATCCCTGGGCGCCACCTAAGGGTTAACGCCCACAACTGTATCGCCATCAAGCCTGCACTCCGCCTACCTCGGTGCCGCCGCGTGGGACCACGCGCTCAAGGAGTAGACCTACGGCAGGATGCATTCTCAACGCCTCTTTTACGACAGCCTGAAAGTATTTGAGCTCTTGGGCCTCGGCAAAAGTTATAGGATCTGACAGCTTTCCACCTCGGATGGCTTCGTCGAGCTCGACGAGGACCTTCATGTGGGCCGAGGGTGTGCGACAGAGATAGTAGAATATCGCACGCAGCGATGCGGCCGTGGTGTCGCTCCCAGCGAAGATGTTGCTCACTGCGTGTGAGAGCAGTTCTGAGTCGCTCATCACTTGCTCGCCATCCTTGAAGCGTTTGAAGCGGTCTAGCATGTCCGGAAGCTGACCGGAGCTAGAGTCCTTTCCCTGATAGCGCTGCAGCTCTTGGGCTACGAACGAGACGATATACTTCGACTTATCTCAAGGCCGCCACGCCTGGTATCGCATTTGTCAGGTAGGACACCAGTGGGCCTCCGAGGAGAAAGTTGTGCATCAAAGGCGCTTGGCTGACGATGTTGTTGTACACTAACCTGCTCTCGATCGCCTCGATGATATTCCCGACATCTTTCTCCTGCTCCATGAAGTCCAGCCGGTTCGAAAAGGTAATGGATGTGATGACGTCGAAAGCACACCAGTGCAGCCACTTTCCGAGATCAACCTCTTGCCCTACGCGCTCTCGCAATTTCCTCAACAAGATCTTGGAGCACTCATCGTTCATCGGCTCAAGGTCTCGCATGGTGCTCATTGAGAAACCGTTCGCAACAGGACGTTTCTTGGCCTTGTGGATCGTCTCGTCTTTGACGCTGAATATCGTCGAAGCCGCACCAGCAGGAGTCTTGATGTCGAACATGGTGTAAAACTCGCTTTTGTAGAACATCTTGCTAATACTGTATAGTTGTTGTATTGCATTCCCATCAGAAATCGAAGCATGAATGGGTCCCACGCGCACAAGACGACCGTATTTCGCGTGAAGCGAGATATGGTAATCCATCTGGTTTCCCATGGCGCAAGACCATATCCGGTCGAGGTTGGTGAATGACGCCAGAAAAGGCCCAGGGATCTTGCTGAGGTCATGACGATATCTTGTTGTACTTAAGCGGAAGAGGAGTATGATGATGGAAGCAGCAGCTAGAAGCCACGGCCATGTCGAGTACATCTTATACTGCAACTGGCTGACGTTGATCAGCGGTATGGTGCAATGGTTGCGCTGATTAGTGAACAATGGGCAAGAAGCTTTGCGGCACAGGGCGATCCCACTTTTGAGTACTGGCGAAGGGATAGTGTCGCACTCCTTGAAGTCCTCTTTCTTCGGGCGTCTTGCAAGTCTATTAATGTAGGTCTCAATATGTCTTCGTCGGTTGAATGGCCATCGAAGATGATCACGACCGCGAGTTGGCTTCGTAAGTCTTAGAAGAGAATGACTGGGGAGTAAGTCTAACCAAAGTAGCAACACCGTCTTGATTGTCTGGTCATAGAGCCAAAACGGAAATGCTTCTGCGGTTCTTATAGCATCTTGCCATCACAGTACAATGATCAACGACGGCGGGGTGTTTTTGTCGCACATCCGATCGTTCCCCGGCACGTCGAACTCACAACATACCCTCGGGATCCTTTTGGCAGAACCAAAAAATACGACTGCGAGCATTACCGGTCTATCCTTGGCTCTGTGTATAGTCTTGTCGGTGTATGCGAACGCTTGATAACTTCCATCGTCGCCGTTTTGGGTCAGCACGGCTTTCCAAAAGTAGCTAGTACGAGGTTTTGCGTGTCGTTCTGTTACTGCTCTCGTCGTCCCGATGACCAGGGATATGTGAGTGTTGTCAGCTCAGGCGTACCATCTTGTGGTATATACCATCAAGGCGTGCATATGCTTGGCTAATTAGGCTAATGACTTGCACTATGAATCCTGTGTAAACAATCCTCTCCTTCTGCGAGGGAGGAGGAATCCGCGCCATCGGCATGCTTCCGTATGCGAACCTGTGACCATGATCCACTGCAATTCAGCTTAATGAGATATGTTTCCATATGCTGTTACAAGGCGGTTGATAACCCTGGGGCGGTGCATGGATTGATGTATCAATATCTCGACGTACGACTCGTTGCTTTACCGATCATGTGTATGCTCTTTTGCAAAATATGCAAATGTCTCCCTGATCAATTTATTCACAAGCGTCCCTCTCGAGCAGGTGTCGAGTAAAAGTGGGTACGGGAGGGAGGGACCGAGCGTTAGCGTCGTGATTGCCAAGCGCACCCCCGAATCTGCTTAAGCAATTTCGCGCGCTGGCTGGTATTTGGTTTTGGACTTCAGCACAGCGGAACGACCACGCTATCACGCCCAACGACAATCTATACCCCGGTGGAAGTACGTCAATCGGTATGTCTCGAACCCATTACTACGATCGCAGCACGGCAAATATCACAAACACGACTCCGAGCCTGCGCATCCTCGAAAAATCGTGCGACCGAAAGAATCTTCGCTGACATTTGTGCCTCCGCAGTAACCTTCACCAACAGCAAATATGGGGTACAGTTCACACGAGGAAGAGATTATTGCTACACAGAACACATTGCTGACGCATACGCAGTATCTCTCGTGACTCCCGTCACAAGCGCAGCGCCTCTGGTGCTAAGCGCGCATACTACCGCAAGAAGAGGTATGCATAACCCGATCGCAATGAATGCCATTCACGAACGCAAGTTCCTGACCAGCAAACAGAGCTTTCGAGAAGGGCCGTCAGCCCGCCAACACCAGAATCGGCCCCAAGCGCATCCACCTCGTCCGCACCCGTGGTGGTAACCGCAAGTTCCGTGGTCTCCGTCTCGAATCCGGCAACTTCTCCTGGGGCAGCGAGGGTATCTCCCGCAAGGTCCGCATCGTCGGTGTCGCCTTCCACCCCTCCAACAACGAGCTCGTCCGCACCAACACCTTGACCCGCTCCGCCGTCGTCCAGGTCGATGCCACCCCCTTCCGTCAGTGGTACGAGGCCCACTACGGTCAGCCCCTTGGCCGCAGACGCCAGGCCAAGACCGAGGAGGAGGTCAAGCTCAGCAAGTCTGTTGAGAGCAAGCAGCACGACCGTTTCGTCGCTTCCGGCAAGGCCGCCGCCGCGCTTGAGAGGCAGTTCGAGGCTGGTCGTCTCTACGCTGTCATCTCTTCCCGCCCTGGCCAGTCCGGTCGCTGCGACGGTTACATCCTCGAGGGCGAGGAGCTCGCCTTCTACCAGCGTGCCATCAGGAAGTAGAGAACTACTTTGGATTGGCGTTCCGGTACGGAAAAAGCTGTGCTACGCTGGCGTTCAGCTTGCGGAAGAGGGAAAGTTCAACATGGGTAGCTCCTTATACCATACGACAGGAATGCCTATATGAGAGTTCAAGCCTAAGTCTACTTGTGTAGCATAGCGTCACAAATTACAAAAGATGATGCCCTCCCCAAGATTTGGAAATCTTAGTGGTGGACGTAATGTCAGCACCAGCATACAAGATACCCCCGCTATCTCTACGCAATGAAGAGATATTTAAGAGTCCAAAATTCCCATGATTGCCTCTGTATGATGCTCGCTAGCTACCTAAACATGAAGATCTCCCTTCATTGCCCATGAAAAATGACCGTGCTTATATACTGTACGTAATTCAATATTCAACGTTCTTTACCAAAGTAGGAAAATTCTTAGATTAAATTAGTGATCTGTGAGAATTCAATCTAGTTCCACAAAGTAACATAGCCTATTCCACTCCAAGGTCCCATGCCGCTGAGATCGGTGCATCTCCAGGCGGGCAAATGCGACAAGTCCCTTCGAGTTGACCCCACTAAACGTCAGCTCTCCATCACAATACCTCCCAGAACCTTTTTGGCGAATTGGATTGTGCAAGTATTAAACAATATCTCGTCGACTACTCATAACTGAAGAATCCTGTAACACTATTGTGAACCTGCTATACTTCCACCTGCTACCATGCCGTCGACAGTCAGAACAAGAGTTCTCATCATCAGCGACACACATAATGCGCCCTTGAGCAATAAAGACGATGCACCACATCCGAAGGCTCCTTTCAAATCGCCATTACCGTCCGCAGATCTTCTGATACACTGCGGGGACTTGACTATGACTGGGAAGCTCGAAGAGTACCACAAGACGCTTGATATGCTAGCTGAGATAGATGCACCAGTGTAAGTTCTGATGACACGCAACATGTTCGTCCGCCTACTGAACAAGTTTCCAAGCAAGCTGGTGATAGCCGGAAACCACGATCTCTCCCTGGACCGCGACTTTGTATCTTCCCATCGTGAGAAGGACCCTCAACGCCGTCAGCCCTCCGGTCTCAGCAGTGAAGATGCCGATGCTCGGGTCAACGCCGCGCGAGACCTCTGGACTTCTCCCAACGGCCGCGCGAAAACAGAAGGCGTGACATATCTGGACGAAGGCGTTCACCAGATATCCCTGCCTAATGGCGCAGTGGCGAACATCTACGCAAGCCCATACACGCCCGAATTCTGGGACTGGGCTTTCCCGTACCAATTGGACGAAGATCGCTTCAATGGACCGGGCACATCGCTTTCCGACGCGACAAGTATCGCACCGTATCCCATGCCCACGAGGTCGAAAGTCAGAAATCCAATTGACATCGTGATGACTCACGGTCCACCTTGGATGAGACTGGATCCGACGGCGAGGGTCGAAGCGGTCGGGTGCCCGCATCTACTGAGAGCGTTGATGAGGACACGGCCGGCCTTGTGCTGCTTTGGCCATATTCACGAGGGATGGGGAGCAGAGCGCTTGACATGGGCGGATGATGCCGAGAACCTCCCTGCGAAGGCTTGTTCGACCGCAAAGTGGAAACAGGGTGCTTGGAAGGAAGGTGTCAAGAGCGTATCTCCTGCAAAAGCCGACACGAATGCTGCAAAAGAGGATCATGCTGTGTTCGTCGATGTCTCTGAAGAAGGTGGCGATGCCCTGAGACCTGGGAAAGAGACCCTATTTGTTAATGCGGCAATCATGGATGTCAGCTATCGTCCGGTGAATGCTCCTTGGGTGGTGGATATAGATCTCCCAAGGAAGGAGGGCTCGCTGCTGTAATGAACACGAATTAATGTCAGCACCAAGAACGCACAAAACTCACACGGTGTCATCGATAACATTCTCATTAGTAGAACGTGATCCTTCTCGTTGGCACTCACACATGAAATGGCATGATGGCGATTGAATCATGTGTGATAGATAGTATGGGTATGCTACTAAACTCTACAGCGAACAACTTCAAAAAATAAACATACAAGCTCTCGAGGGCATAGGGTATCAAAGCCTCGACAAAGCACAAGGACTTTCCAAGAAAGAAGAAGAAAACGCGCGCGTATCAACATCACCGCCCATTGGTGTTGGATGCCGCCTGACCCCAGCTTCCACCGTTAGAAAGGAAACTTATCCTCTTCTTCAATGTAGGGTTCTGGTTTCCCGCTGGGCTGCCCGGTCTACTATCCATACTCGGTCGGTGCTCGAAGAGGCTTAGCCGGGGTCGACTCTGGCTTCTGTTTCTAGCGTGACCCTCCTGTCGAGACTGGCGGCCGCGTTCATCTGCAGTACCATTCGCGGACTGGCCTTGCTCGTTCAGGCGACCACGTATAGAGCTAATGGAGCCACGCTTGAGGAACGAGAGGGAGCGCCTGCGTCCGCGTTTCAAAGCAGACTCGGGTTGCTGGCCGTCCTCAACAATGGCAGACTCGTCTAAAGCAGCGCCACCGACAGCTTGTTCGCTATTCCGGTGGTGGTCGTCCGCGTCCGGCAAAGGAGAATGTGTGAAGTCCATGACATTGTGTCGACCAGGGAAGAGCAGTGCGAGCTCTCGCTCAAAGCTTGCTTCAAATCTGGGTACCAGTTCGGCGCGAGTGGCGGCGTGCGCAGAACGATTGTAGAGGGAGAGACACCTGCGAATGACGAGAGCGTGGTCTAGCAGCGCAGTGTGAAGAGCAGACTGAAGGACATCCATTGCTGGCTTCTCCGCGGCATCAAAGTCAACAGCATTAGGGTCGACTTCTTCAGACACGTTGTCGTCTGTTGTTGCTGCGGGAAGTAGGTTGCGGTAGCGAGCGACGCTACTATCAGAGTTGGGATCGACCGATAGAAGGATAGCTTCTGACAATTGGCTCATAGCCACACTGTCAGCATTGATCACGCGCTTCTCCAGTGCAATCATCTCTTGTGTCTTCCTCGCTGTTCGTTCCACTGCCGCCTCCACAGGTGAGAGCATGGATGTCTCTGTCTTGATGATCTCTGTGCGTCTTAGAATGGTTGGGAAAGCCTCGACAGTAGTGTAGACGATCTTCTCCACTGGCTGCTCAGTGATCGGGATATCGCGAACTGGCTGCCTCGAAGTTGTAGAGAACCTTTGGGGGCTAGACATCAAGTAGTAGTCTCGAATTGTCTGGGCGACTTTCGTGCGCTGATAGATAGTATGATTCAAGTCCTTGTGCACGCTCACGGCAAAGATCTGTAAGTACTGGCCTTCGAGTTCTGGCTCGACATCCGCTCGCAGGAGTTGCGCAGCAGGATGGAGTTGCTTCATCCGGTCCTCAAATGTTGCCAGTCGATCGGTTGCGTGGCCTTCGAATATGAACTCCTTGTCGCGCAAGCTGACAGGGAAGCCGTGGCCCTTGTAAACGACCCTGAAGTACCTTGGAGCGGAACGCTCGTTCTTCGCAATCTTCTCGTGAACACTCGCCATAGCTCGCTGCGCTCTTGCCAGTTTGGCAAAGTCGAAGACATTGGTCTCGTACTGGTTTGCCAGTTCCTTGTAGACAGACAGGACTCTCTGCCAGCATTGCCCGAGCTCGAAATGTTGGACCATCTGAACATACAGTGCTTCTTTGCGCTCGAATGCCTTCTGGGAAGGTAGTTCCAGCTCTCTCAGCTCGCCCACCTGCGCTGTTGTATCCCATTGATAACGATCTGCATGCAGTTGTAGTGCCAATCCAGCTTCAGTGTGGTTTCCAGCGTTCGATTGCATGTCGGCAAGCTGATGCACATAGCGAACGTATGCCTCTTCGCTTTGCACATTGTGCAGGAATTCCATGAGTCGAAGAGTGTTCACGATCTGGGTAGGCTCGTTCGAGACTCTATCGCCAGAGTGAACGTTTCCTAGCATGACAAGCAGGTCTTCAATCTTGCTGAACATGATTATGACAGCTTTGTACAAGCTGTCTTCCGCAGAGTTCTTCAGCGGGGCGAATTGTATCATCATCTCCGTGATGAAGGTCTTGTGCAGCAATGCTTCACTGACATCCTGCTTGCGGCATAGCTTGTCAAGGCAGTCAATCATAGCAGTCTGAATGATGCTCAGGTCCTGGTCGAGCTCCCAAGCGCTGACAATCATGCTTCTCAGAATCTCGGTTGCAACGGATCTGAGACTCGCGTGCACACTCAGACACAATTCTACGATTGGGCCGACAAGATCCGGTACGAATTGGACTTGATAGCCGCCCATACATTCGAAACCATGGAGATTTCGGCTGTCCTCGTCAGTTTCCCAGCCGATAGCCTCCCATGTGCGCTTGAGGAGCTGAGCACCCTGTTCTCTCACATCGCCGGCAATCTTCCAGATGGCTCTGCGCTTTTGTTCAGGGAACGTTTCCATGGCTAGCGCGGGACTATTGACAGCTGCAAACAGTGTCTCGAAGAATTGTCGCCAAATGTTTGTGTCAAACTCGAAGGCTTCGTCGGCATTCGGGGCATAAATGTCGGGGATCCATTCCAGTAGAATCTCCGATATCCTTTGTAAGGAACCGATGGAGAATCGATGATGGCTCACGTGCAAGCTCACCCAGCTGCGCGGGAAGGCCTCACAGTCGAGTATGCTCCGGCTGACCTTGAGCGCCTGGAGGAGAACACCAGGCACATCGACTACACTGGCATCGAAATACAGCCTCTTCTGCGTCGACAAAGCTGCTGCGAGGAGGGCGGACATCTCGAGCATGCCTTCATCGATGCTCGTTTCAGACGGCGTTTTCCTTTCCGGAAAGGGGAAGCTTGTTGGGAACAGCATGCTGAATGTCCGCTTTGGCGTACGCTCGAGCTTGTGCAGAGCATCGTACGACTCCACCAATTTCGGAACGTATTGGCAGCTCTCTTCGCCAAGCTGGAACATCTGCGTTGCAACGACAGAGCAACAAAGACGAACTTGATTTCGCCATTGAGCGGTAACCTCCTTCGTGGCGCCCCAATATGGTGCTAGCCAGCGATAAGTATTTCCAACGAATGTCTCCCTGATTTCCGGCTGTTTGAAAACCTCGAGCTGGCTGAAGTTGATGATGAGCACCAGTCGATGGAAGACGAGTTTGCCTTGTGCATGAGCACATGCGTCAAGTAAGTTTGTAGCAATCTCCAATATCTCTGTTGGACTCATCAAAGACGCTAGTTCGGGTAGCCAAGAGTGGAAATGTTGGATGACAAGAGTCTGCGTGCCGAGAAGGACAGGCATAGGGTTTCGCATCAATGCCATCAATGCCACGAAGAGATCCTGTAAGTCTTGTACGAATGTTGGGTGGCGTGCGGTTGCATCCTCTATGTCTACATCGTCTTCTGCCGAGGGCGGTATCCTGGTTTCGACAATCAAGCGTAACAACTGATCACCGACTTTGAGTGCCGCCCTGAGCTTTCTCGAGGACTCCATGTCCATAGGGTTGGTGAGAAGACGGTTGAAGGTGCGTATCAGACTTTGGCTTGCGTTCGGCCAATCATGTCGGGTAGTAGCATACTCCTCAATCACGTTCTTCATGTCGAAGCGACGATCGCGTGCCACCAAGAACAGCACCACGAAGTTGGAGAATATCAGATCCTCGTACACATCGCTATTGTTATATTCATCCAGGATCTCAAACAACGCTTGGAAGACTTTCCCAAACAGTTTGACAATCTCGATCTCAGGCACGAAGGAGAACTTGTCAAGGATCTCGATTAGTCTTTCTCCGTGGAAGTCTCGCCAATTCAGCAAGCCTAGAAGGTTAGGGTCCTGAGAGTATTCGGTACTGCAGAGATACGTCCGTAGCGAGACCATAGTTGCTGATTGATGAGTGAAGTCGGCCTTTTTAGCCCAAGGTGGCAGTGCCAGGTAAGCACCTTTACCACCGATCAAGCTAGAGCTGTACTCGTCGTAGACGTACAAGGATACATGGTGCTCGCCATCTCGTACGAAAGCGCCATTCTCCCAAAGTGGTACCCAAGCAAGTGCAAAGGGGAAATTTGGACTGTCTGCAATACTCATGACGACGTGGCACCCAGGTACGTCTTCGGTGGGAACAGAAAGCCTGATGGTCTGATTCCAAGCCTCGCCTCGTTCTACGCCAGTAGTGCGCCACGCAATGTGGCCTTGATGGTTTGATGATGTGAAGATGCAATCCTCCACTCGCTCGCCACCGCCTTTTCGCACCTCCAGAGTAAGCTGCAGATTGGCCAGTGAAGTCTGACAGCGTTGGCTCAGTGGCACGTTGCCAAATTTGGAATGAGCTAATTGCGCATTCTTGGGTACCAATGGTTCTGTAATGGTAAGGTATATATCGCTGCGCGGTTTGGAAGGGACACCGGAGAAACCCAATTTCTGAGTGGGGTGTACATTGTGCAAGAGTGTAGGAGTGGTGCGAATGAGGGAATCTAGATCCAGAGACGGGAGTGTAGTTGTGAAGACGTCAAAGCGTTTGATCGAAGACACTCTTGTGTAACCACCTGTGGGACTGCGGCCAAGTTCGCGGATGATATCGTCCCAATCGGCGCCTTCATCATTGGGGGTCTCTGACGGTGTTGAAGGAACCCACATCGCAACAGTAGTCCGGAGCTCTGATTGTCCACGCGCAACGCTTCCAATATCGATCGCCCCAACACCAACCGTACGTTTGACAGTCTTGTCTTGAACAGAGGGGCGTTCAGATAGTGACGAGCTTGATCGACCGGTCCGCGGTCGCTCTGAGTTAGCTGTGCCAGGGCGGCCGTCCTGCCTCCTCTGACTTCCGAACATGCTGCGCCTACTCTTGAGGCTGGTACGTGCTTTTGGTATCGAAGATATCGAGGGCTGAGTGGTCAATTCGGGTGGCGCTGGCTGATTGGACAGAGTTTGCCGCACAGGCTCGTCGCGCAGCAGCTTGAATACCACATACAACGAAATTGCTTCTTGACCAACGCCCAAGTCTGCTGCTGTCAGGTTTGCAAAGAGCGTCTTGGGTTCGTCTTCCGAGGGTTTCGACTCCGCATCTATGACCGGCACAGCTATTGAGTAGTTCTCTGTCAAAGGTTTTGGTTTCTCACCGGGTAGCTTTGAGCAAAGATACATTTGCAGTGTTGCAGGCTGGTCAGACGAAGACACGAAATTGGTGACATCGACAAGAACGTGGTAGAGCATGTGTATATCTGCCGGAGGGTTCGGCGGCCGGTCCAATATGCTCATGTTCGCTTGATGTTTGGTCATTTCGATCACGGAATCGTCAGCAGTCAAAATGCGACCCTTCTCTACGCAGCTGCGAACTACAACCTCGTCACTGAGAAGTTTGTTGCCAGCCACCAGGTCCCATACAGTATCTTCGCGGAGTTTCTTCAGCTCTTTCGTGGTCATAACATCGTGCATTAGTTGTTGCCGGCTCATTCCAAGACGCTTGATGAGTTCTTGCACTTTGCTCAGTTGGTCGTAGCCGCGAGCCAGCAGCATTTCGTGGAGTCGAGCATCGTGCCATTCGCGTAGACAGGATGCGATCTCGTCGACCAGAGGCTCTTCAGCGGATTGAACGGTCTCGTCGCCCACCCTGAGCAAAGGCACGGGTGCAAGTGGCTTTGGCGCGTTGGGAGCTCGCGGCAAAGGGTTGCGTTGCAGATCGACACCTTGCGCCCTTGCCTTTTCTCTGATATTTGATTGGCTTCTCTTTCGACTGTGAGCCCGGCTCAAGCGCCTTGCTAGTATCTTCTGACTTTTTCTCCTTTCCCTTATGTTGTCCTCGTCCGTGTTCCCCGGCAAAACTAGGCCCAAAGGACTACTCATGGTACCATTGCTCTTGTTCTCGCCAAGGAACTCCCTCACTTCTACGCAGTTTCGAGGGAAGATTCCAGAGAAGACGCGGTGCTCAAGCTGTTGGCCGCTGTTTCCAGTGAGGCCAGCAAGCAGCGAAGGAGCTGCTACAAGATATCCGCGGTACCATTGTTGGTTCTTTCCGCCTTGCTCGATAATATATATATGGTCGCCGACTTGGAGCGGGAGGTCCTGGGTCTGAGTGGCATTGAAGGGGTATATGCAGATGGCAAAGGCGACTGCTGGCAGTGGCTGCCAGGGCATTGTGGTGGTAGTGGCGCTTTTGCTTGCGCAAGGGATCGCGGTGTGTTGTACTCTAAGCGAAAGTGCGAGTAATGCGTCGCGGTGCTTCAAGACGACATTGCGCTTTGCTGGCTAAGGAGGTGGGTATCAAGGGGTGCCGGACGAGATAGAGTGGTGGGTGGGTGGTGGTGGTGGATGATGAGGGTCCTGAGCCTCATCTCGTGGCGGTCAAAGAATGATGCGCTGTTCACTCTTCACAACCGAGTAAGTGAAGCAGCAGAGATGTATGTCTCACTGCACGCAAACGCTGTAGATCTTCTTGACGATTGGTGTCGAGCGCATGGACACCGCGAGACAAGAAGGTTGCACGCGCGGGCCAGTTTTGGTTGTGGTAATTTAACTAAGACGCTCACCGTGGTCGCTTACGGATCCTTCATTTGTACCTCGCTGCGCTGTCGACGCAGGTAGAGGCTCGATGTACAATGCTCGTGGTGGAATAGCATACGTGGTTTGAACGACCTCCTATCACGTACATACTCGCAGGCGTCCGGCACGCATCACCAACGGTCGCGACAAGCTAGCCACCACCAAGAATCGCAAGACGCGAGACCAGGATATTTAGTTCGCGCTAGCAAGGATGCGAGCAGATCAGGGCCATGGCGGCACCCGTTTGTCGGGCCAGGAGCGAGCAGCCGTAAAGAGAGTCTGTACGCCATTTTTCTTCTTCACGATATGTATGCAAATATGTATCACTGAATGTTCATCAAGCTCATCATTCTATTCAGCTGACTAAAAAGATGCAGGCATGTCCATCGCCTAATACATCATAACAGATCGTCGAGAAATTCGAGATCGTCCCCTCACGGCCTATCGATCCACCTCGGTGACAAGCCTGCGTGCAATCCTCCAGTCACCAAGAAGTCTGATCCTGTAGTGAAAGTACTTGCATCTGATAGCAGATAGCATACGAGCGGAGTGAGGTCAGATGGCTGGCCAATCCGTCTCGCCGGCGGTGCGTTGTGGTACATGTCCGTTAGCCTCGGAAACATCGTTGCGTTGTCTCTAGTCATCTGCGAATCAATGACTCCCGGCGAAATACTATTCACGCGAATGCCAACTTCTCCCAACTCCACAGCGAGTGGACCGACGAGACCTTTGACTGCTGTTTTCGACATGTTGTAGATCGACAGACTCTGCATCGGGACGATGATACCCTGCGCGGCGACTGAGGCGATCAATACCAGACTGCCACCTTCGCCGCGAGCTCGCAAGTGATCTGCGACTAGTTTTGCAGTCCAGGAGGTGCCCAAAACATTAACGTTCAGCAGTCTCTGCGATTCGTCCCATGTATGCTTGGCAAACGGTCTTTCGAGAGTGATGCCAGCTGCTGTCACACAGCCCTGGATGCCGCCAGTCTTTTCAACGACGTTCTCGAAGCCACGTTCCAGTGACGACTGTACCGTCACATCAACTCTCTCTCATACATGGCTTCCACGCCATAATCTTTGCTGAGGGCATGGAACTCTTTTGATGGTTGTGGAAGTGCATCCAGTGCGGCAAGGTTGTCGCCGAGTTGGGCAATTGCCTCACAGATGGCCGGACCGATCCCACGTCAGCCACCAGTCACCAAGACGGTCTTGCCCTTCATTCTGAGGCGGTCTGTGACCTTGACCTCAGCGGCAGAGTCTCTAGGGTGCACAGTAGATGTAAAGCTTCGCTGAGTTGTCGTTGGTAGGCATCGAATCGACAGCATCGAACCTACTCTCACTCCAAAGATCGGAACTTTCGGTCGCATGGCTGACATTATTACTCAATCCGAGGAGACTGCTGTCCAGTGTGTATGCTTCTCGCGTTTCTGAAATAAACATATCAACATGTGCTAATCCCGCCTCTCCATTGATGCCGATGATCGTCATCTGGTATCACCACAACCTCGGGCCATCATTACAGTGTAGTATTATCTTTTTGGTGATTTGCTGAGTAGTAGATCATGTGCCCGGTTCATATCGCTCTGTGCAAGATTAAACAGCATGGTTGGCTCAGGTAGTAGCAACAGCTCAGCGGACGAAGTGAACAAATCGCCTAGGTATACAATGCCCATGCAGAGCAAAAATTCCCTAACCAGAGGGTAGGTGAAAACATTGTATCTCGCTATTTATAATGTCATTTCGATCGTTAGGCCACAGGCTGTGTTTTTGCACAGTGACCAGAGATGGAGAGAACGACGTACTTGCTTGCCTTTTTGGATAGCAGCCACCTTACCTACCCGCACGCTATTCGAACGCAAAAGGTTCTAATTCCTCATACTAGAACATGTACAGAGACTGATTTTGACATAACCAAATGCCTTCTTGGCCACGAAGATCATACCGACCGTCTAACTCTGTGTGTTGACACGGAATCTATCAAATAATGTAGTGTTCAATCTTCGATGATGTCATTCTTCTCTTGCCTAAGAGAAAGCCCGCTTGGCCCAGTAAGTTGCTTCAGCTATGCCCTTCCCTGAGATCTCACACTAACGTTCTATCAGGTGGTAAGGCGTGTCACTCGTAATGACAAGATCACTCGTTCGATTCGGGTAGTGGGCACCACATTGTTACATGACGTGTAACTTTTTTCTTAACTTTTGTTCAGAGTCTACACCTTGAACAATGTTATTTAAAAGACAAAGAATTGCTACCTTATTTGAAACTACATGCATATCTCGTAATTAGGAAACATAGACTTTGAATTTAAATATATTATTCTATCAATTCGAACAAGGTTGTTCAAATCAGTAGCGTATTGTTCAAAGTTGTTTACCATCGTTCCTTGCGCGTAGCGAAACCATACCTTATTCTTTTTTTTTTGGAAAATCACACCTCAAATGTGATCTTTCATTCTGTCTCATCTTCCGTGTAAGCATGCACGTACCGCCGTCTCTATACGCCTTACAAACACCAACCGGGTTCCATCGTTGTGCAATCATACACGATTTGTCTGAGCTTTGCAGGCTTTGTTCAATTACACGTATTGAACTCTCTGATGTGTAAAGTTCTCTGCAG
The DNA here is from genome assembly GCA_023634325.1 of Cladosporium cucumerinum. NCBI lineage: Eukaryota > Fungi > Ascomycota > Dothideomycetes > Cladosporiales > Cladosporiaceae > Cladosporium > Cladosporium cucumerinum. The sequence continues at coordinate 1,192,000 of JALDQA010000001.1, forward strand.
GATGTGTTGAGCACGATAACCTGTTGCGGTACTAGCAACACTCTGATCCACGGCCGAATGACGAGTAATATACGCTACAGTATGGCAGGTTCCATGTCAATGCTCCAACATGTGATCCCTACAACGTTTCCCCGCACACTGCCCCTGCTCCACCCCCAAAGATAGCACAGTCCACATACGCCATCACCTTTCCACTACATGCCAACATCTAGGAACGAGCCGCTGGACTTCATCATATCATTTACCTACAATGGACAGTCCACCCTCTGAGCTTTCTCCAGACAATGGAAGAAGTCGTGGTCGCAGCAAGGGACACCACAAGAAACGGGTGAGGGTGTGGACTGAAGACGATCGAGCAAGGCACCGGGTGTTCGAGAAAGGTCGCAGGGAGGCGTTCAGTGACAGCCTGTTGGTAAGGGATAAACAATCCGTTCCGGTTGCTTACACTGATGAGACATCTAGACTCTTGCACGCTTCTTGCCTAACCTGACTTCCGTCAAGGAGAGTAAACTCTCGAAGCATACCATCGTAGACGAGAGTCTGAAGTACCACGAGGTCCAGAGGGCAGAACTGGAAAACCTTCAGAAGACTGTTGATGCATTGAAAGCGGAAAAAGATGCACTTCTCGCCGAGCTCTCTGGCTGGCGAGAATGTCTCGATGCAACGCCAGTGCAGGCAGCACCAGCTGAGGTTCTTGAAGTCAATGCTCTGCAAAGCGATGCGGTCCAGGTCGGCATTCAAGATTCTATACCGATGTATGATGCTATCATAATGCCTGGACCTATCGCGACCCATGAGGTACCCCCAATGGCACCTCTTAGTTACGGCGCACAAGCTGGTTCTATCATTAATCCGATGCCAGACGCGCAGCTGCTGGACAACTACGCACTCCAAACATCTGTAGTAATACCTGCGGGTCAACCCAACTTTGACAATCTACAAAGAACTTCGCAGTACAGCCTTACACAAGTTGGCACTCGCGATGAAACTCTTCAGCATGCCCTTTGGTCAGCACCGCGAGGTTTACACATACAACAGCCATTGTGGACACAGCAGGCTTGTCAGGAGTTTCCTCTCGACTTCCAGCGTCGTCAATTTCCAGGTCAAGGGTACGATCTAGACGCCGGATGACAGCATTGATCCTGGTAAATGAATGTGGGTTTGGTCTATCTAGTGATCTATACTCACTCCTGTGTCCGATGCGGCAATCAGACCTCCTGGAACCAGCCCTCGATCTTGGCCTTGCTCTCCATCAGCCCACCAGTAAAAAGTGTCAGAGCATCGTCAAGCCTCTGCGAAGTGATAGGATCCGCCTCGATTGCCTTCTGTAACTCCTCACCATTGTTGGCGAGATAATCGATGTCGGTGGATGCGAGCTTGCCATCAATATTGGCTGCCTGAAGAGGGTCGATCTTCGAGACTTTGAGGAGTCGCTCTGGCGTTTTATATCCGGCGTATACATTCGCTGGCTTCGGCTTACCTTCGCCGGGCTGTTGCGTACCATCGTACTGGAGCTTGGCCAGCTCGTTGAGGACCTCCGGAGAAATTGTGGCGCTATGGCAGCCATGCTCGCCTGCCGCCATAGCTTCCTTGGCTGTGATGAAGCTGAACAAGATTGTTAGCATCGCTGGAAGATTCTGCCTCAACGGTCAAACTTACCTGGCTTGTTTCAATAATGGCTGGTCTTTGCCCGTCTCTTTGTAGAGACGCGCATAAGTCTCCAGTATCTGCAGAGTACGTGCCGACATGGTGTGTTGCGTGGCAGGATCCTCGACGTCTGGCCAGAGCTTCGGGTCATCGTGGGCCTTGACCTCGTTGAAGTACGGGCTGATATATAGGCACCCGGCTTGGCTTGCGGCGATGGCTTGTGGCAAGCCAAAGAGAGCAGTGCCCAAGGTGGCAATTCCTTCCTTCTTCAGCTGAGGACAGGCATTGAGTGCCGGACCAGTGCTCGGGATCTTGATACAGTATCGGTCTTGCGGAATACCAGCACGCTCAAATTCTTTGGCATACGCACGAGCAGAATCGAGTATGGCTTGTGTGTTATAAGCCTCATTCGGGTAGACTTGAAGTAACACACGACCCTTGATGTTGTCGACGTTGTTCTTGCACATGTTGACAGCCTGGGGTGGTTGCTCCATCGTCAGTGCTGCACGCTTGTCTTCGTCGGCACAACTTACGATACGGGTGTACGCTGCCTTCCAACCCTCAGACTTTAAGTCCTTGCAGACTTGCAACACCATACCCTTGTTCTCGGGATGAGACATCTGTTGGTTGACCCATAGGTTGTTACTTGTCTGGTCATTCGGCTTGATCGGAAGGTTTTTCGAGTATGTCGGATCCATCCAGTCGACGTCGACGTTCACTGTGTGTACTGTAAGCTGCTGTGAGCGTTCCGCATCCTCTCTTTCGACATACATTGCTCTTCCAGCTTCTCGAGCCATGTTTGCGGAGCGGCACGGGTCATTTTCGATTGTTTGGACAGGCGACAGGCTGCGTGTAGTGTTCAATAGACTGTAGAGTGGACGGGAAACTCTTGATGTGTGTAGAATTCAAACTCTAGCTCCCAATATACTCCCTCTATATACCTACGATCTCACATGCTGTGAAACACCCCGCTCGTGTTTTTGCCGTTGACACACGCAGGGCATGAGAACCAAGGCCGGTCTAATCTTGCATCTGTAACACTTACGATCCCGTCCATTCCTGCTTTTGCCTCAAGCAGCATCGTCCTGTGCAGGCTTTTCGGCAGATTTATGTCCGAAGCTATGGTCGCACACAGGGCAATCGGTTCTCTTTCCCCTTCTCACCACACGACCGGTTCATATGTACGGACATTGACACCGAAGGATTCACTTGACTGGAGACCTGGGGGGGGATTTGCGGGGGAATCCAAGACATTCTTTCTCGGTTTCATGCTCTCTCTGCTCTATTCCACATACGACTCTCTCGAGATATCACGGCAGTATCTCGACGCGTATGGTACAATTGTTGTCCTCGCTCGTGATACTACGACGGTATGCGACCGCTGTGACGATACTTAGAACTTTTGTTTTGCCTCGATGGTATAATTGACGACGTCTGCTCGTTGCCTGACAATCAATACCAGCATACAGGTCCCAGGCATAGTCGTATGCAAACTGATGGAGAGAAGGTAATGGCAAACATGATGATCACACCCTTGTCGTTGGCCTACCGTCACATTCTTGCCTGTGAAGGTATGCTTTGAGCCCCCCAAACATTAGTCACGGCGGCGATGTTCGCGAGTACGCCATGGAATTTAGACTTTGCCAGTCATGTCCAGCTGATAGCTTCTCTTTCTGCCGTCGTCAATACCTGTACAGGGCAGTTGGGGGGCGTTCAGGGCTGCCGAGCCAAATGTGCTCTGGCTACCGAGGCCGGTATGTGGCAGCACACAGGGTTGCACGCCATTGTCAAGACAATGTGTCTCCTCGTCCAAGTATATGTATTCATCAGCACTCCCATGATTCCCGTTGGCCATTGTAAGATCCCTAACACCTGGGTGGCATCTCTCGTTCGAAGATCTCATTGCAATACACAGTAACTGCGTCCGCCATGACCTATGAAACAAAGGACAAAGGTCCGACCGTCGAGTATCTCGAGAACGGCATCGAGGGACAGTTATCGCGGAAAGTAGACATCCAGCATAACAACCCGCTATCTGGATTGTCGCCTGCAGAACTCCATGACCGGGTCGAAGCATTTTGCGTCAAGTACGGATTCGAGGACAAAGCGGACACATTCCACAAGGCGTCTATGGTAGCGCAAAGACCGCATGACTTTGAGTCAATTCAGGAGCTTTCCGACGACGACAAACACTGGCTTCGACGCGAGATCACCAGTAGGCATACTTCCTCGAACTAGCAAGACTCACGGAAACTGAGATGAGTTACAGACAAATGGGATCTGCCCTGGACTATGTATACTTGCATGTAAGTGTGGCACGTCCAAGCCTTGATACTTGTTATCTCTCGAGGATCGTATATACTTACGATTGTCTCTCACAGCACGATCGTCTCAATTGGGTCTGCAATCCAGTAAGTCTCTCGACTCTCGTTGGCCATTTATATTCCTGCCATTTTCTAACGCACAGGGCAGAGGCTGGGATAACACTGGAGCGAACGGTGCCAATCTCTCATTCCCACAAGAGTTCGGTATTTCCCATCGACACTGGCTAGTGGGAGTCATCAATGCAGCGCCTGCTCTTTTCGGACTTCTCAGCGCATGGGCAGCTGATCCCGTCAACCAGCTGCTCGGCCGCCGCGGAACCATTTTTGCAACAAATTTGTTCGTGGTATTCCCAGTCCTTGCCCAAGGATTTTCTAAGAACTGGGTTGATCTCATGGTCTGTCGCTTGTTCATGGGTATTGGTATGGGCATCAAGATCTCGACGATCCCGGTTTACAGTGCCGAAGTCTCGCCAGCATCAATTCGAGGCGCCATTGTCACAAGCTTCCAGCTCTATGTCGCTTTCGGCATCCTCGTGGGCTTCAGCAGCAACTTGATCTTCATGAACATTGGTCGATTGGCATGGCGCTTCCAACTAGCGGCGGCTTTCGTACCAGCTGTTCCCCTCATGGCTCTGATCTGGCTTTGTCCAGAGAGCCCACGTTGGCTCATGAAGAAAGGAAGATACCAACAAGCATACCGAGCCTTCAATCGCATTCGAAATACTGAGCTCATCTCTGCTCGAGAACTTTTCTACGCTCATTGCCAAATCGTGGCCGAGACCGAGATTTTCGGTGGCAAGTCGCTAGGCAGAAGAGTGTTCGAGCTTTTCACAGTACCACGAATCAGACGGGCAACGGTCTCATCTTCTATCATCGTCATCGCTCAGCAGTTCTCCGGTAAGCTGGCAAGTTGAAGACAACCTCACGATCTAAGCTAATAAATACACAGGAATCAATATCATGGCCTTTTACAGCTCAACCATCTTCCAAGAGGCAGGGTACAGCGTGAAGCAGTCGCTGTTGGCATCATTCGGCTTTGTACGTTGTCACGTCGGGCAAGGTGTGAGAGCTCAAGCTAATACTTCGACCAGGGACTCGTCACGTTCGTCTTCGCATTTCCGGCAATCTGGACCATGGATAGGTTCGGCAGGCGTGCACTGTTACTCAGCACGTTCCCTCAAATGGCTTGGTGTCTGTTGGCGGCAGGGTTTTGCTTTTTGATGCCAAAGGAGAACTCAGCGAAAGTGCCACTCATCGCATTCTTCGTTTACTTGTTCGGCGCATTCTATGGTCCAGGTAAGTCAAATCGTCCAACGATGATCGCCAATTCCCTTTACTGACAATATGTAGGCATCGGACCCATCCCATCCATCTATTTCTCGGAAGCTTTCCCTCTATCCCACCGCGAGATTGGTGCTGCTTTCACTATCTGTGTCAACAACGCAGTGAGTAGCGCTCTCGGGCTCACCTTCCCCTCTCTACTGGCCAAGGTCACGCCGACAGGCGCATTCTGTCTGTATGCAGGCCTCAACATGTTGTCGTTCTTGGTCATCTTCTTTGTGGTACCGGAGACCAAGCAGCGGACGCTTGAAGAGCTTGACGTTGTCTTCAGTGTCTCGACGACTCGACATGCATCATACCAGAGCAAGGTTTGGCTGCCGTATTGGGTCAAGCGCAACGTACTCATGCAGCGCACTGCGACTTTGGAGAGAGAGTTGATCGAGTGAAGAGCGAGGTCGTTGTCCTTTTCGTATTTATGCTTGTATGATGCTTGGATTCTAGTTACATATTAACAGTGTAAGAAAGTGTTAGAATCCTAGGTTCCAGGGCAAATCATCCTGCCACAACATTAACATTGCTCCGCAAGTAGGGGTGTCGCAGGCACTGTCTCACTGGAGAAGGTCATTTTTGATTCGGATAGCATCGAGCATGTCAGCTCGACGTGATGTTTACCACGTCGGAGCAATCATTCATTCTCTCCACGGAAGTCGATTCTATTGTATCGAGCATTTGAGAGACTTCAAGCCATGTAAATACTCTTTCGTAAGACTTTTATCCATTTACACAGCAGCAACGCGACAGTGAGGTCTTCGTACTAGTCTAACGGAATATATCACTCCAAACAGTGTCGTATCATAGTGACATTGCGCAATTTGTGTATTATTGGTTTACATTCGTCTAAAAAGACCCGTATACGATTCCAACATATACAATCACTCACTATGATATATCAAAAGTCAGCAGTGTCCCAAGGCCACAACGGGCATGGAATGGTGCCTGCCGATAACTGTAGACAAGATAGCCCAGAGAGCCACTGGGTAAGTAGGGTTAGAGTTATGCTAGATCACAAAACGCTTTTCGTGAACGTGCCAATCGTATCATGCGAACAGCGTGTGACCAACTATATCTACTCCTCTACTGTTCTCTGATCTTGTTCCTGGCTAGAGTGTTCCGTCCTACTTGTTGATGACGGTCAACGAATTATACAAGAAGACAAGAACGAACCATCAAGGTGCGTGCTTGCTGCTCATGAAAACGCGGGGGTGAGTGTCGCATGGCAACAGCACCTTGGCCATCACGGACCTCACTCCAGCAGACGGGAGCTGTGCAACCTGCTTACTGCGGTCTTCATACACCTCAAAATCGCCACACTTCATTCAATTGGCCATTGGTAGAACAGAACACTGATATCGTGACGAGCAGCGTCATAGCCAGATTAGCCAACACACCAGTCATCATAGCGCATTGGGGAACCATCCCGACACCGCTTGTATTCTAACGCGTTGGGAACACATCAAGCACAGCAGCTACATCTACATTCAATCCATCAGCTATGTCCCTGGACTTGAAAGCCACGATGGATGACTTGTCTATCTCCGACTTCTCCGACTTCGAGGAGATTTTGACGCCCGACGAGGCAGAAAGCATTGAATGGAACCCACATTCGCCAGCGGCCTCATCGGCAGCGCAACCTCCAATCACGCATCGAGAGAGGCGCCACCCACCATGGAGTGGGCATCGTGACCGACTCGTCGGTATTGTAGACATGGGAAGGTGCGTTATGAACCATTGGCTTCCGCCATTGCTTCCAGCCATCGAAGGGCATGCTGACAATGACATCTAGCAACGGCATACGATTTTCCATCTCGGATCTTTCGGAACCCATGACGCGCATTATGCCTGCCGTGATGGTGTACCGCTCGTCCATCTCCTTGTACGACGCTCAATTCGACGAAAAAACGGGCAAACAGATTCCCGTTCCCAAGGATGTAATCGATGGCGTATGCCACGCCATTCGACGCTTTCAGATCATATGCACCGACTTCAAGGTCGAGCAGGACCAGATTCACATCCTCGCCACCGAGGCTACTCGTGTTGCCAAGAATTCGGCTCAGTTGCTGAGCTCCATCAAAGCCACCACTGGCCTCGACGTGAAGCTTCTCGATAAGGAGGAAGAAGGTAACATCGGCGCCCTCGGCATCGCAAGTGGCTTCATGGAGATGGAGGGCCTGGTCACGGATCTTGGCGGTGGTTCGACGCAGATTAGCTGGATTGTCAGCAAGGATGGCTCCATCCGTACTAGCCCTCGCGGTAGCTTCAGCTTCCCTTATGGTGCAGCCGCGCTCACTAAGAAGCTCGCGGAGCTCAGAGATGGCAAGGAAAAAGAGGAAGCGAAAGAAGCTGTGAAGGAGTTCCGCAAAGAGATGATTGGCAACTTCAGACATGCTTACGAGAACCTCGAAATCCCGGAGGTGCTTAGAGACGAAGCAAAGAGAAAAGGCGGCTTCTCAATTTACCTCTCAGGTGGAGGCTTCCGTGGATGGGGTTACCTCCTCCTTTACCTGGACCAGACCGGCAAGCACCGCTACCCGATCTCGATCATCAACGGCTACAAGGTCGGCCGTGATGTATTCCAGGACACCGAGAAGGTCAAGGAGATCGCAAAGGCTGCCGATGAAGTCTTCCGTGTATCTGACCGGCGCAGAGCGCAAGTTCCAGCGGTGGCCTTCCTGGTATCAGCGCTCGCGGAAGCCATTCCACTTGGGATCAAAGAGGCACACTTTTGCCAGGGAGGAGTGCGCGAAGGATACCTCTTCCGCCAGCTTCCTGTCTCAGTTCGACGCCAGGCACCCTTGGAAGTTGCCACTCGCAATTACGTCCCAGGTGATAGGAAACACATTCAACGTCTTCTCGAGAGCGCCATCCCAGAAAACTCTCATGACGGTACCAGACGCTTCCCTCATGACTTCGGCCACCACGTCATTGACGCCTTCGCAAATATCATGTACGTCCACATGTTCATGTCGAAGGAAACTGCTTCGACCACAGCTCTGTATAGCACTTCCACAGGGATGATGAGTTCGACCCACGGCGTATCGCATCAGGATCGGGCTAGGCTCGCGTTGATGCTTCAAGCACGTTACCGCGGCGAACTTCCACCACGAGAGGTCGATTTCCGTGAAGCTCTGCGGGATATTCTGTCACCACGGGACGTGTGGTGGGCACAGTACCTTGGCCGTGTGGGCTATCTGATCACTTGCCTCTATCCCACCGGTCGTGTGCACTCTTCACGTCCAAAGGTTCTGTTCTCTGCTGAGTGGACCTGGGATGCTGGCAAGAAGAAAGACAAGCTCGGGCTTGTTTTGACCATCTCGTTGCAGAAGGTCTCGCACGACCCCTCGCGGTTCAAGAAGACGATCGAAGATAACGTGAAGAAGATCGAGAAAGCGGGCAAGAAGAAGAACTGGTCAGGCGATCCGGCTTGGGGCCTCAAGGTTGAGGTTAACGTGGCGGAGGAGGGCATTATTTGATGTCCTCGATGAAGCAGAATGGTGAAGCTAGTAAAAGCCTTTCATCAATTGTACGTTAGCACACAGACATATGTATGTCGATAGTGTTACCTTATACATTCCCCAGCAGCAATCAAAACAGGTGGAGTGCATGTTGGACCATGCTCGTTAGAAGAGGTGGCAAGCAAGGCGAATACTGCTGTTATTTTACAGCATCGAAGCTATCGATTTGTGTATCACTTATAAAATGATCGTGCGAGACTACAAATTAGTAGCATACTACTACTTATAAACTCTGTGCTGGTGAAGTGCCAAGTGCAACGGCATGCGCCAGGTAATGCAAAGGGCTGGCGCCGGGCAAGGATCAATCAAAGTTGGGTTGAGAATGAAGCTGTCTGTCTCTTTACCCATCGTCATGCGCCCGGGCGCGTGCGCACAGCTAGCCCAAGCTCGTTCACCAGCCTCCCCTAAATTCCAAGAGGTCCCGGCTCCCCCTCCTTCAAATCGTCGGCATTTCTTAACTGTCGCAAACTGTCTCTTAATCAATCTGCACCCACCACCTCTCTCCCTACTTCACTCACCACACCCCGCCTGATTATACGCAGATACAGTCAACATGGCGAACGACAGCTCCCTCACCAAGAGGAAGATCACCGTCGATGTTGCCGAGTTCGTGCGCACCAGAGATGCGGTATGTCGAGTCCTGTCGTTCACGCGACGCGCCGCGCAACAATGCGACGAAAGCGAGAAAAAGTCCAAATGACTGATATACCACTCAGCTCACCTCGGCATACATGTCCTTGTCGTCCTCTGTCGACCGTGCAGTCAAGGCATACATCGACCACACCAATGTCATACTCGCTGGCGATGCCTCGCTCGCCTCGCTCGATGTCTCCATGCTCCAGCAGCCTTTCAACGACTTGGCCGCGCCCCAACTCGCACAACTAGCGCTTGCTTACCAGCAGAACGACTCCGCTGCTGCTCCCGCCGCCGAAGTCGATGGCAAGAAGAAGCGTAACTACAAGCCTCGCGACCCTAACGCGCCCAAGAGGCCCTTGACTGCCTATTTCCGCTACCTGCAGGAGCAGCGCGGTCCTGCCGCCGAGGAGATGGCAAAGAGCGGCAATGGGCCTGGCAAGCCGGGCGACATCAGCAAGGCCGTTACTGAGCGCTGGAAGGCCATGACCGAGGAAGAGCAGCTGCCGTACAAGGAAGCTTACCAGCGCGCCCTCAAGGACTACGAGCGTGAGGTCAGCGCCTACAAGGCCACTGGTGAGGCTGATGCCGAGATTGAGCCTGAGGAGCAGGCCAACGACGCAGGGGAAAACGCTCAAGACAGCGGGTCGGAGAGTGAATCATCGACTGACGAAGAAGAGGTGGCCATGCCGCCTCCACCACCTAAGGTTGCAAGCCCAGAAGTCAAGAAGACCCCCAAGACCCCCAAGTCAGCAATGAAGAAGAAGAAGGACGCCAAAGCGGCTGAGGATGTCCCCGCGACGCCTCAATTCAGCAGCATCAACCCCAGCGTACCCATCCCTTCGTCGCAGCGCAAGAGCTCCAGCCCTGAGCTCAAGCGCAGAGCTGCTGCCGATGCTGGCGAGGACGGTGCTAAGAAGAAGCGCGGTCGCAAGACCAACAAGCAGAAGGAGGCTGAGGCTGCTGAGGCCGCAGAGATTGCTGCCACCCCTACTGTTCCGGCATCAGACGCTAGCGGCGACAAGTCCAAGAAGAACAAGAAGAAGAGAAAGTCTGAGGTTGCTGCTTAATCTGGCCTTGCGGAAATTGTCAGCAAGAAGCGGATGTCTCTCTGGGAATTATGACTCGAGAACGAGAGCGGGAGTAATTGACGGCACCCCATGAATTCGTCTTGTGCGAGGTTGACGTGCACTTGTGTTTTGCTCGTTACCGGGCGTGTCGGAATCGCAATTGGTCGACTTTCTCGGTTTGTAGCTTATAGGAACATGTATATCCCAATTGTCTGTATATGGTATTTGAACTGCGTGCGGACTGTCACGTCACACTTGTGAGTTGCCAGCGAACATCGAGCAGCAAGTCGTCTTCCGTTCGAAAGCTCACAGCGATGCATGTATATCTTCATTGAACGTGAGGTAATACAACGACTATGTTGGTTTCTTATCTCTGACCTTATCGGCGAGCCCCGCTCGATTCCAGAAACAAAAGCAAATGCCGAGACACCCTTCATCATCGAACGTCTTCAGCCGTTTCTCTAACGTAAGAGCCGTTTCTTAAGTAACCATGCAGTTAGCACCGAAGGAGGTACAACATCAATCCCCTCTATCCGCATTTACAACCTCAAAACTCCACCTGCTCATCATGATCTACAGATCGACAAGCTCCTCATCACACAAACCGGCACCCTCGCCCAACGCCGACTTGCCCGCGGTGTCCGCCTGAACCACACCGAAGCCCTCGCCCTCATCGCCAATGTTCTTCATGAACTCATCCGCGATGGCGCGCATACGGTCGCAGATCTCATGACACTGGGGACAACACTGCTCGGCCGAAGACACGTTCTACCCTCAGTACCAGCGTCCCTGACGGAACTGCAAGTAGAAGGCACTTTTGTGAACGGAACGTACTTGGTCACGGTGCACAACCCGATCGCCAGCGATGATGGAGACCTGGAGCGCGCGCTCTACGGCAGCTTTTTGCCCGTGCCATCGCAAGACAAATTCCCGTGGCCATTGGAGGATATGAGTGTGTATGAGCCTGAACGACAACCGGGAGCGATCGTGGTCGTAAAAGGAAGGAAGGGAGATATCGTTCTCAATCCTGGGCGGGAGAGAATAAGCTTAAAAGTCACGAGTAAAGGCGACAGACCGATCCAGGTGGGAAGCCACTACCATTTCGTGGAGGTCAATCCGAAATTGCAGTTCGATCGTGTCAGAGCGAGGGGATTCAGGCTGGATATCGCGGGCGGAACCAGTGTGAGATTTGAACCAGGTGTCACTAAGACGGTGACGATGGTAAAGATTGCTGGGAACCAGGTGATCAAGGGAGGTAATGGGCTTGCGACTGGGCACATACACGACGAATCAATCGCAGCTAGTATGCTGGCGCGGATGCAAGCAGGCGGCTTCTTGCATGTGCCAGAGCCAGCTACTGATCGAGTGCTGGAGCCCTTCACCATGTCGAGGTCAGACTATATTGCAATCTACGGACCTACTGTCGGCGATCGGGTGCGGTTGGGTGCCACAGACCTGTGGATCAAGGTGGAGAAAGATCTCACTTCGTATGGCGATGAGTGCACGTTTGGCGGTGGCAAAACCATCCGTGACGGCATGGGACAGGCGGCTGGTTGGCCAGACAAGGACTGCCTCGACGTAGTGGTTACCAATGCGCTCATCGTGGACTGGACTGGCATCTACAAGGCCGATATTGGAATCAAGAATGGATTCATCTGTGGCATTGGCAAGGCAGGTAATCCCGACGTGATGGAGGGCGTCCACCCCGATATGGTGGTTGGCAGCAATACGGATGTCATCTCTGCCGAACACGACATCATCACAGCTGGTGGCTTTGATACTCATATTCATCTCATCTGTCCACAGCAGGCAAACGATGCAATTGCGTCAGGTGTTACATCCTTCCTAGGTGGTGGCACTGGGCCGAGTACCGGATCAAATGCTACAACCTGCACGCCCAGCGCTCATCTCATCAAACAGATTCTGCAGACATTAGACGACTTCCCTCTGAACTATGGCATTACAGGCAAAGGCAACGACTGCGAGCCTGGGCCTCTCCGTGAGCAAATTGAAGCCGGCGTCTGCGGCCTCAAGCTTCATGAGGATTGGGGATCGACACCCACAGCGATTGACACCTGTCTCTCTGTGGCGGATGAGCATGACATACAAGTCTTGATCCACACTGATACCCTGAACGAAAGTGGTTTTGTCGAGACCACTGTCGCAGCTTTTAAGGACCGCACTATACACACCTACCATACCGAAGGTGCTGGCGGTGGTCATGCTCCTGACATCATCTCTGTCGTTGAGCACGATAACGTCCTCCCATCTTCCACCAATCCAACTCGCCCCTTCACAAACAACACACTTGATGAACACCTCGACATGCTCATGGTCTGTCACCACTTATCGCGCAACATTCCAGAAGACGTTGCGTTCGCTGAATCGCGTATCCGCGCCGAGACGATTGCCGCCGAAGACGTACTTCACGACCTAGGCGCCATCAGCATGATGTCTTCAGACTCTCAAGCTATGGGCCGCTGCGGCGAAGTGATCCTACGAACCTGGCACACAGCTCACAAGAACAAAGTGCAGCGCGGCTTCTTACCCGAAGACGAGGGCACAGATGCTGACAACTTCCGTGTCAAGCGCTATGTGAGCAAGTACACCATCAACCCTGCTATTGCGCAGGGCATGTCGCATCTCATGGGCTCGATCGAAGTGGGCAAGATCGCTGACTTGGTGCGCTGGAACCCGCGCAACTTCGGCTCGAAACCGACGCAAGTTGTGAAAGGTGGCATGGTGGCATGGGCTCAAATGGGCGATCCAAATGGAAGTATCCCGACCGTCGAGCCAATGATCATGAGACCTATGTTCGGCGCTCACCAGCCTGCGTTATCAATCACGTGGGTCAGCAAGGCAGCTGCTGAAGGCAAGGTGAAAGAATATGGACTGAAGAGTAGGGTGGAGCCTGTGAAGGGGTGCAGAACTGTTAAGAAAAGTGATATGAAATTCAACGACAAGAGGCCCAAGATGAAAGTTGATCCGGAGAGATATGTAAGACATCGAACGCGCGGCTCTGTTTGCATCACGCTGACCTTATTCTTTCTAGACTGTCGAGGCCGATGGCGAGATCTGCACGGCACAGCCGTCGGATACACTGCCTATGGCTCAGGCGTGTTTTCTTTATTGAAGCTGGCGGCATCTTTTAGTTCGACAGAAACGGCTCATGGCAGGGGCTTCAACGAAGAAAGCGCAAGTTACAAAGGCAAATTATCTGCTATCCCCATCGCTACTCCCATATCGCACGCTTATATCATGTCTGACCGTGATCTGGGTTTCGACTTTTCCAACATTCGTCGAGAGTGGACCAGGGCTTTCGCCCGACTTCACCTGCACATACGCCGATGTCCGTCTCTGTTGACCTGGCTGCTTGTTGTAACCATCCCAGAGTTCAATCTCGTCTTCTTCTTGAGGCTCCCTGCTCGTATCGCCCTTAGGTGGGAACTTGGTGGGCCTGTTCTCGCTCCAGGCGCCCATCTTATCACCCTTGTGCGTAGAGACGCCTTTGCTTCGTCGGCCGAAAGATGCGAATTTTGTGCCGTTGGAAGACGCAATCTTGTGACTTAAGCTGCGCAGGAACGGGCGGAACGTAGGAATACAGGCTGTGATGACGCCGAGGTTGATCTCCACGATTGACCACTCGATTATAGGCTGCGAGTCGGTGTAGGCTGAGAGGGCGGATATTGTCTGAATGCGGATGCATTGTATGATGGTTACGAAGAATCCCAGTGCGAAAAGCAAAGTTAGGGCAACCTGGCAGTCTTGGTCAGTCCTCCCGTCTACGATCGACACAACACATGCGCGTCTGACTGACCTTGCTACGCTTGTCGAGTTGTAGGCGCCTGAGGATTGGGAAGGGCATGATTATGATGAGTACATCCCATGCCAGACTGGTACCTCCGAGTGCGAAGTACATCGGCAATGCGTTGATGCATTTGCCTTCTATGCTGGGGTCCCACTCTATGTTGGCCGTTAGTCAGCAGTGCCATTACACAGAATATGGCAACAGACTTACGCTTCGCGATTGGTGAGCATGAAGCTATATGTAATCCCGTGAAGATCAATTGGCTGATCGTGACCAGTGCGATGCACACGTACAATGCAATGGCGTACGTGCGATTGAATCCGGCGACTCGCAGGTAGGATGCAAGAAGAGACACTTTGAAGCCGAGGATTGCGAGACAGTATTGTGGACCTTTATTCTCTCAGCTTAAATCCAGCGTGGCCTCTTGGTATCCTGCGGCAAACGTACCACCGGTATACTGAATCAAGGAGTAGCGTATGACATTCGCCTGGGGAAAGTGCTCTTTGTCGAGCCCGAGACCCCATCGAGTTTCTGAAGCAGAATTAGCTCTGCACGCAGTTTGATGACCTCTGGGACTTACGATAGATTGTGCCCGCACTGTATCCGATTCCAAGGATCTGTGAGAAGCATCAATCATCAATTGGTATCCGAGAAGGAGCTTCTGTAAAACACTTACAGCGCTAGCAGCGATCGCCCAATCATCATACTGTGATGCTGTCAGTTGCGGTCCAGTACTGATCGCTTCGTACACTTACGCCTATTGTATGTATCGTTTTCCATCTTATAAGGAGTCTCAGCGCCACAAAAGAGCAAGCAGCTATGGAGAGCGTTAGGGCCAAGGTAATAACTTGACCAGCTTCGGTGCTCTCTGGAATGTCTTCAAGATTGTAAACCCAACCACGTGTGAACCGTGGAGCCGACATTGATTGTTAGAGGAGGTTGCTAAGTAACCAGCGTACGTAATGACGAGAGTAATACCGATCGCATGGTAGGATCCCAGACACCTGATCAGGATGTTCTCTATCTACATATGCTATATACTGGGAGCAGGGTTGTTTTGTTGCTCAAACTCCGACTCAACATCTGCAGGAGAGTTTGCTGAAGTTAAACGGTGTGAGTGTGCTTGAGGGCAAGGCTAGTGACTAAGTAAGTGCTCGTGTGGCGGGTTCAGAGAGTTCGAAACAGAGTTACAGGAATGACCAGGCTGATGCACTAGGCAGGCTACCGACACTGTAATAGATCACCTGGTCCTGGCCGCCTCACTCGCAAGTATGTAGCCTATCGAAACACCCGCCTTCACAAGCAAGCCCATCACTACCATGGAAGTTCGCTTAACAGAGTTCAGTGTTGGATCTGTGCATACACGAGGCCATATATGAATTCTTTCGGCCCGAAACCGAGTCGAGTTGCTTCGAAGATGAGTACTACAAGATACAATCTACCAATTTCAATGCACTCGTACTAGAATTGTCTCGTACTAGAATTGTCTCGTACTGTCAGTGTGTCACACGCGAGATCTTAAGGGGCGGAAAGCTTTATCAGGCATGTGAGCTGGGTGGTGTGAACATGTCATCGATCGAGACGGCACCAAGACCACCTCAGCGTGGGTTACATGATCTTGCGTGATGGCACGAACATAGTACCCTACCCATACAGCCAACTCGCTTATGAGCTTCTAGCAAGATTGCACATAAACATGATGACAACCATCGGATAAATAGCAGGGCTACAAGAAGACCGGCTCTACCATACCCTCACTCCCCATATTAAATACAGCACAGATCGGCGGTGGGGCCGACTGTACTTGCTAGGAGATAGCGATTTGGCAGTATCTCATAATCCTTGGTTTCGAGCTTTTTTGCATCTCAGCGGAAGTGTCTTTTAGGTTGATACAGAATAGGCGAGTTGCTCGTGTGCATCTGCGTCTCGCACCCAAGATTGTTCGTGGAACAAAACGGCCGTTGCACTTCCTTCTATTCCTTCGCATGCTTTCGCAACCATGAATCCGATGTTTTCCCTTAAAGTTCTATTTTTCATCCGGCACGTGCAAGCAAGGAACCGCCTGCGCCGCGACCATCTGAATCCTTCGCTTCCTTCGGGCACCATTGGGCGCCTTGGAGATACCCTCGTGCATTTTGCCAACATTCGCTGGAGTGGCCGTTAATTGCGCCCCTCCAACACACTGACAATGAGCACTCACAACCCCTACCTTTGGAGTCCAGAGCTCGCTTAGAAGCGGTACATATGTCAATGTTTGCTATCCAAGAGCACTACCATATCGATCGTCCAGAAGACATGCGGTCCATAGGCTGAAACTGCGTCGTTGACTTGCGGCAAGCGTCCAGATCTGCTATATATTGCTCTTGATCTTCAAGAAATTAGCATATCAAGAGACTTGACCCTCGCCTTTAGAGTTTATTAGTGGTGTTAGGGGGGTGCGTCAAGTCCCACATTGCTCGAAACACCCGACGCAATCTAGCTTAGACTGCCGGATAATGCACATGTGCACTACTCTTCGCCCAGCACCATCTCTGCCGACATGTGCCCCGCTCGACCACTCTGACTCTCCTCTTGGCCACTGAGACTGCTTACAGTAGCTTGCTCGGATACACCCCCCCAAGAGGCAGGCGGCTTCCTTCCACGCGATCTAGAATATGGCTCAAAACACAAATGAGATGAGATCGCAAGCGAGATGGCCCACTTTGGATTTATCGAACCCGGGTGATCTCACCGGTTCGACGTCCTGTGGTTGGTCCCTGGATTCCAAGGTATCTTAAAGAGCCAAAAGTTATTTCCCACGGTGTGTCTGGCGTCCTGCAGTCACGTTTCAAGAGCCTGTCCGGATCACGATGGCTCCTTCCACCATGCTCAAGCAGTCCCTGTGCCTTTTGGCCATTGCTCTCGCCGCACAGTCTGCTCCTACCGACAAGGCGGATGGTCCACGCAATGCTTGCAGATTCATGCCAACGGATCCTGAGTGGCCCTCCGCCAAGACGTGGAACGCTCTGAACAAGACAGTGCATGGTCAATTGATCGCTACTGTCCCACTTGCTGCACCCTGCCACGATAGCACTGCGCCTAAGAGAGGGCTGAAGAGGGATTGGCCCAAGTATGACCAGCAGAAGTGTAGCGATCTACAGGAACGCTGGCTCGAGCCTGAACTACAGTATGTGCTGCAACACATCAGAATTCATCGTATCCCTACTGACGATCATAGCGATGCCGATCCCACTTCAATCATGGCTCCGTTTTTCCTTGGAAATTCGACCTGCAATCCATTCCAGCCTCGTTCGGCTGCGTGCAACATCGGAGTCTACTCGCAGTATACCATTAACGTCACCTCTTCGGCTGACGTAGCCGCTGGCTTGAAGTTTGCCGAAGACAACAATGTTCGTCTGGTCATCCACAACACTGGCCATGACTTCGCTGGCAAGAGCTCCGGTGCCGGTTCTCTATCTCTCTGGATGCACAACTTGAAAGACATCGAGTTCATCCACTGGGGCGACGAGCACTACACTGGTAGGGCGGTCAGAATCGGCGCCGGTGTTCAAGGCTTCGAAGTCAATGCTGCTGCACACGACCAGGGTCTACAGGTCGTCACGGGCGAGTGCCCTACGGTCGGTGTGGCTGGTGGCTACACTCAAGGTGGCGGCCATTCCGCTCTGAGCTCACGCCATGGTATGGCTGCAGACCAAGCACTCCAGTACGAAGTCGTCGTGCCCTCGGGCGAGGTACTGATTGCCAACCGCCAGCGTAACTCCGACCTCTACTGGGCTCTTTCTGGTGGCGGAGGCGGTACCTACGGCGTGGTGCTGTCTCTCACGTCCAAAGCTCACCCTGACGTTCCTACCTCTGGCGCCAACCTGACGTTCACGAGTGAGAATGTCAGCCAAGATGTCTACTACGCTGCCATCGACACGTTCCTCTCTTCTTTGCCAGCCTCCGCCGATGCTGGCGTGATGAGCGTGTTCTACTTTACAAACACGAGCTTCATGATCGCTCCTCTCACTGGACCCGATGTCAAGGCCGCCCAGCTGAAGGAGTTTCTCTCTCCTCTTATGAAGAAGCTCGAGGCGTCCAACATCACCTACACCAGCCACTTCGAAGACTTCGGTAGCTACCTTGAGTTCTACAAGGCGATGTTCGCTCCGATCCCAGTCGTAAGTTTGCCACGTTTGCAGATATCAAGGACTATGTTCATATGTACTGACTTCTCAACCAGGGTGTCACTCTCTACGGTGGAGCCTTTATCCCCCGAGACGTCGCCGTGAACAAACCCAAGGACCTCATCTCCGCCTTCCGCGACATGAACAAGCTGGGCGCCCAAGTCGTCGGCGTCGGTCTGAACGCCTCCCTCGCCACCGGCGGAAACCCCTACAACTCCGTCAACGCAGGTTGGCGCGACGCCATCATGGCCACTGCCATCACCCTCCCTTGGTCCTTCAAGGTGCCTTTCCAAGACATGGCCGACTCCCAGGATCTCCTCACGGACAAGGTCATGCCGCGAATCAAGCAGATTCTGCCGGGTGGCGGACACGCTTACATGAACGAGGGCGATTTCCAGGATCCGGATTGGAAGCGCGTGTTCTATGGCGACAATTACGCGAAGCTTGAGGGAATTAAGAACAAGTATGATCCGAAGCACTTGTTCTATGCTTTGACTGCTGTCGGGTCCGATCAGTGGGTGCCGCAGTCTGATGGACGTCTCTGCAAGGCAGAGAAAGTGTGAGGACGCGATGGTGTACGTAGAACGAGGTGCGTGGTGGTTTGAGCATCATCGTCAGCCATGACTCTATGACCTGCGTTTAATGTATGTTAGTTAGCGATGATGAGGGGTCGTTTATTCATAGCTCATACGCTCCTTCCAAACAAGAGTGCATCCAACACCTTCTGTCAGCGATAATTCAAAACTGGAATAGAACAAGGCGTTTTTAGCGCTCGCCACACGATCGTTGGCTCTGTCTCTATCATTCGCGTGCCATGTATGTTGGCAATGCTAAAGGGTCATTATCTCATCTCATGCGCTTCTCAACTAGAGGACATCAAGCACCTCCTCCGCCTGCCCCGGCTCTACAATCACAGTCTCAATAAGCTGCAGCGTCGCCCGTAGAGGCAAGCCTACAACATTATCAAACGTGCCATCAATCTTCTCCACCAAAATACTGCCAATGCCCTGGATGCCATACCCACCCGCCTTGTCCGCGCCCTCCCTAGTCTTCACATAGCTCGTGATCAGCTCGTCCGTCACGCTCTGATCGAACTTTACCGCCGTCTCCTCAACATGATGCTCCATCGCATACCCCGGCGCAACAGCGCTGTCCAGCGGCGCCATCGCCACGACTGCCGTGTATACCTTATGCCAGCCGTTGTTGCCGTCGCGCAGCATTTTCAGCGTCGCGATGTGCTCGCGCTCGCTGCGCGGCTTCTCGAGGATCTGGCCCAGGTGGGTGGAGACGACGGTGTCGGCGGCGAGGACGAGGGCGGGCTCGTTGTTGGGCGTATCGATGGTGGCGGCGTAGACGTTCTGAGCCTTTGTGGTGGCGGTTGCGAGGACGTATTCGAAGGGTGGCAGGGAGTGGGATTGGTCTTCGGGGACTGTGGAGGGGATGATTTCGAGGTCTGTGAGGCCAATCTGGGGGTTGGTGTCAGTAGTCTGCGGTGATTCTTGGATCGCGGGACTTTGTCAAGGACTGCAATGCGCCTTACCTGTGCTAATAATTGCCTTCTTCTAGGCGAGGCAGATGCAAGAATCACACGCTTGCCACGGATCATGTTCAAGGCGGGCAGGTCCAGTGGGAATGGAGGGCGAGGGCCCCGCGGTTGTCCTCCTCCTCCTCCTGCGCCATTGGACTTCTCTGGTATGGGAATAGGGTTGTCGGTGTATGGAGGAGGATCGAGAGGTGCTTTTTCGTCTGACATGGTGGCGATGTGAGTTGGTCGTGCAGAGTATACGGTATTCAGGGTTGCAAATGGAAGCAGACTGTTAGACCAAGGTACCCCATCCCACCCCACCCCAGTCGGTTGCTGGACGCAACGACATGACGAAACTGCAGAGCCGGGGTTTAAGCAGCGCAGACTGGATTTGTAGCTGCAGATAGGTATTATATCAACGGCCGACCTGGGTACCCTGGGTGGAATATACTGTAGTGGCTATAGCACATGCAATAACTTGTTCAAGATCAAGAAGGAGGCGCATCGCAAGCATGCCAGATCGATCTCCTATGCAGGCAGCTTGTCCATCCTCCTCGCCGGACGACACTCCATCTTTGTGCAGGCACCTCGGACGATAGACAGCAATGGGAAGGGAAGTTGGAGCAGAGACGCCACCACGGAGGGACAGCCTGGACGGTGATGAAGGCCGCTCTTGCTTATGCAACACGGCCTGCCGACTGGAATTCCAGGTTACATGGACGCTTTGTGATTTTGCATAACAATACTAATACTGTGCACAGTCAGTCGCTGCGCGCAAATCCCAATTGGAGAGATTGCGGAAAGAATCATTCGCCCGCCGTAGCCCTCGATCCCAAGGATGGATGCCATGTGTGTACGTACGGCCGTTGTTCGGGACCAACGCGCGTAAGTCGGCCGAGGCTCAATTGCGAGGCGTTTTTTGTTTGGATGACATAACCGGGACCCTCTTTCGTCGCCTTACCGCGTGGAAGAACATCGACAAACCCTCTGCTAGCGGCCATCACCTTCCATGCTCGTGCACTGCTCCGTTGCCTTACACCGCATTCGAAGATGCTGTCTCAATGCACATTTCTAAGCATAACTCTGGACCCTCCTGCCGAGGCACTGCCCGTTTGTATATGAAGCTACATAGTCTCCCAGCCTGCCACCTTTCTGTATACTCCTCCATCTACCTCATCCCACTTACTCTTCCATCACTCTGAGATACCCCCCAATAATATACCCCTCCTCACACCCCTCACACACGACACATACCACAATCATGGTGCAAAACAAGACCCTCACATACCTCGCTCACCCCAGCGAGAAGATCATCCCCGGCAAGCACATTGGCATCAAGGACAACACCTTCGACGTCGACCAGGCTCCCCCCGCTGGCGGCATCACCGTCAAGATCCACTATGTCTCCTTCGACCCCTACCAGCGTGGTCGCATGCGCCCTAGCCACATCAAGTCCTACAGCCCTGCCTTCGAGCTGAACAGCGCCATCACCAACGGCAGCATTGCCACCGTCCTCAAGAGCGACAACGAGAAGTTCAAGGCCGGCGACCAGATCGTCTCCCTCTTCGCCACTCCCACAGCAGAGTACGCCGCTCTCCCTAAGGCGATCGCCGACGGCGCCAGAGTCATTCAGAACCCCTACAACCTCGACACCAAGCTCTTCCTTGGTCCCCTTGGTATGCCCGGTCTGACCGCCTACTCTTCCTTCTACGACATCGGTCTCCCCAAGAAGGGCGAGACCATCTTCATTTCCTCCGCTGCTGGTCCTGTTGGTCAGCTCGTTGGTCAGCTTGCTAAGCACGAGGGCCTGACCGTCATCGGCTCCGTCGGTGAGGACAAGAAGCTCGACTTCATCATCAAGGAGCTCGGCTTCGACGGCGGCTTCAACTACAAGAAGGAGAAGCCCCTCGACGCCCTCAAGCGCCTTGCACCTAACGGCATCGACATCTACTACGAGAACGTCGGCGGCGAGCAGCTCGAGGCCGCCATCACCTGCATGAACGACTTCGGCCGCATTGTCGCTTGCGGCATGATCAGCCAGTACAACCTCAAGCCCGAGAACCAGTACCCCATCAAGAACCTCATGCAGGTCGTCGCCAAGCGTCTGACTATGCGCGGCTTCATCGTCGGTGATGCCAACATGGGTCCCAGGTACGCTGTTGAGCACCAGCAGAAGGTGCAGAAGTGGCTCAGCGAGGGCACTTTCAAGGCTGCCATGGATGTCACCGAGGGCATTGATAACGCCAGCGAGGGCCTTGTCGGTCTGTTCGAGGGCAAGAACTTCGGCAAGGCCGTGCTGGAGGTCAGCAAGTTGTAAATAATACCACGCTCGGGATGGTGATGGATACACTGCCGAAGCTATGAAATGAGACATGTCTATTTTCAATTGTATGATTTGTTCCGAGTGCTTCGTGGTTGGTTTCCATGTACAGTGCAACTATATACATGCCTTTGGATTCACGATGTATGAGTAATTACGTTGCAGCTATAGCTTTAGATTAAGAGTTGCACGTCTGACGATTTCGCGGCAGGCGGCATTTGATGACTACAGTGGCAATACCCTGCACGGAGCAAGTGCTTCTTAGTAAGCACTCCGAGAGAGAGAGAGAGAGCATGCGCAACGCATCAATGCCGTGACAGGTTTGTGACAATGTCATATCCCAAGCTGTACTAAGGGCACAATTGTTACATGGCATCAAAAAATCGAAGTGTATGGCTACCCAGAAAGACCCAGCAAGCAGAGTACACAGGTTTGCAGCAGGTCATCATCCAAACAAAAGAGTGACCCGGGTTGCAAGCTTGAGTGAGGCGCCAACAATCAACTGGAAGCACTATGGGACGCCAAAGGATTATGTATATGCCTAGTCCCCAATGAGGATCGCAAATTGTTAGCAGTATCCTTGATCCCGCTCATCTCGCGAAAGTAGTCAACAACTTACCTGTGGAGAAAAAGAAGATGAAGCGCCGCCCTCACAAGAGTGATCAGAATCGAATTATACTCTCCACTCCCTCCGCTATCTCTCGCGAGACAGGCAAAAAGGGAGCGTCAAATACGCTGCGTATTGCACTAAAGTGATCGTACCTCAGCGTTTCACGGCCAAGGCACACACGATCTCCGCACCGGCTCCCATAGCCACGACCAGACACTCCCCATCCGGAGACAGAGAGGCTGGTGGGCTGAGCTTTCTGATGCCAAGTGCAACCATGGGTGAATCATGGCAGGCCCTTACGGGCAGTAGCCAGAGCTCGAACCAGAAGAAGGAACGAGATGGCGAAAGTTGAAGATTACTCCGAATTTCTCATTTGCAAAGTAGTGGACAGAGCACGAGGCTCGTCTGTGTGTGAGCAAAGAAACGCAGCTTTAGTGAGGGCGACGCTTGGGGAGAAGGAAGAAGTGAGTGCGTGAGGCTCGCGAAAGTTTTGGGTGATAGCTTCAGTGCGGGATCGGGATCGGGAGTGCCGCTGCCGCTAGTGGGCCTACCTTTGGCCTTCTACCAGTCCTCGGAGGGTGGATTTGGAGTGGTGTTGACGTGTGCTTGTTTTGTAGCTTGTGATTTATTGTACACGTACGGCGCATACCTCAATCACGTATGCTAGGGTATGACTACTTTCTGCCTGTCATGTAGCCCTGTGCCTTGTTTGACACGACATCTGCGACACTGCCCCTCCCTCCCGTCCGCCTGCTGAAACGCGGTGACGCAGCTTCTTCTTCTTGGCGATTGTTTGGTCTGGTTTGGTTTGGAGGGGCATAGAGGGTCCAGTCTCCTTGCGATCTAAGCCACCTGAGCTTCTTCAACCACAAACATCACAGTCTTTCACCGCTCTCCACAGTCTTTCATCGCTCTCCTCGCAAGACCCGTGGTGAACTACGCACATACTACACTCACACTGCCTCTGCGGTGGATCACAAACTAATCATGTCAAACATGGCTATCAAGCCAACCATTCTCTTCCCCATCCTCCTTGTCGCCCTCATTTTCCTCGCTCGTCCCACCCACGCTTTCGGCGCTGGTAATATTGCTGGCACGAGTAAGATCGAGGGTCAGAACTGGCGTCATGGCGATATCGAAGATACCCTTCTCACTCTTCTGACTGCCCGCGTTATCGGTCGCAACAAGAAGTTCTCCAAGCTTGATGTCAAGCGTGTCTACTTTGGCAACTGGCTTCGTGATTACTCCCAGGCTATTGATGTTGGCACTGTCAAGTATGTCAGTGCCGACGCTATCAGGCTTCTGCTCTGGGTGCTCGGATTCATGAGCTTTGGTTATGGTAAGAGATGACCTGTCAGCTTAATACACAGCAGAGGCTAACACAACACTACAGGCACCGGCGAGTTCGAGGTAACAAGCGAGAGGCTTGGATGCTACCGTCCCGAAGAACACATAGACAACCCCAAAGACTACGCCGACAACATCGATGCCAGACAGTACCACAGTGCTCTCCGCGGTCCGGTCGACGAGAGGAGGGAGCTCGCTATTGACGAGCGCAATGGCATGAAAAACTACATCGCCTCCGAGGATCTCGGCATCACAACCTCCTCTGGGCTTGTCAGGAATCTCTTTGGCAAAGCCATCGATTTGGGACGGAAGTACAAGCACTCCAAGGATGACAAAGACTTCTTCGAGGCACTGCGTCTGCTTGGTACTGGATGCCACTGTTTGGAAGATTTCTCTGCGCACAGCAACTACACAGAGCTTGCTCTGATCGAAATGGGCGAGCGTGATATCTTCCCGCACGTCGGTCGTCGCACTCAAATGCAGATTCGTGGCGCGCGCAACCCTGTGTTCCCTATTGTCACTGGAACTTTCGGTGGCGTTGACTTCCTCCACTCTGTGATGGGCGAGTTCAGCGACAAGGCCACCCAGTCTGAGCTTGAGGAGCTTGAGGGTGCCATCAGCCATGCTAAGAACTCGGACACATCTTTGCTCAAGGATATCCTTAAGAAGATTCCCTCGGGTGTCTTTGGCAGTGGTAGCGACGACCCAGCTGGCAAGGCGGACGAGCTTCAGTCCAACGCCAACGCCGCGCACATGGAGAACATGCACATCAGTCCCAAGGAGCCGGAGGCTTTCACAAGGCAGGTCAACGACATCATGAAGCAGATTTACCCAATCATTGAGTTCCACGACAACATCATGAAGGGCATCTCGTCTGCCATTGACAAGATCCCAATTTTACCCGATCTCATTGAGCAACTTCAGGACCAGGTCAACCTCTTTGTTTTCTCTTTGCTTGCGCCCTACATCATGCCTATCATCTCGCAGGTCAAGAACGAACTGCACACCGGCTCAAGCGAGGTCATCAAGAGCAGCCAGGAGCACCAAATGGCTATTTTCTCCAATGACAACGACACCGATCCCACCCACAGCATGCTCTCGAAGGATCACTTTTCGAACGTGCTCAACGAGCCTGCTGGCAAGGTCGCCAGCGCTGTGCTGAAGTGGGTCGTCCCGCAAATCGTGGAGTGCTGGGATGACGATAACGCCGATATCGCCCGCACCCTTGATCGCATTGTCAATGGTGTTCTCCATCACCCCGCTCTTCGTGAGTACGGCGATGATGGCGCTCGTGATGGACGCGGACTCATGTTCCGTGAGGTCGAGAAGTGGTGGAATGACATGGGTGACCGCGAGCGTGACAGCTTGCGCCGCTCCCTCAGCAGAGATGGCGTCCAGCACTTCAAGAACCACAAGGAGGGTGTCAAGGACAAGGGTCACGGTTGTGGCAAGCCACTGGGTCTCCCAACAAGAGACACCTACGAGTCGTCTGGTGCCACCGGAGGTAAGAGCTCCGATGCAGGAGACTTGCTCGGAGGAATTGCCAGCGCGCTTGGCAACTCTTCTGGCGGCTCCGGTGGTTCTGGAGGTGGCTTCAACTCCAAACAACAAGAGCAGATCAGCGACAAGGTCAGCGAAGCAGTTGGCGGTGGCGCCATTGGCTCCATTGTTGGCGGCTTTGCAAGCAACATTCTTGGCAACGCCGCGAAGAGTGCAGAGAAGAAGTCAAGCAGCAGCTACGATGATGGGAGCACTTACAACTCGGGCCACCAGAGTGGCAACTCCTACAGCTCGAACCAACATAGCAGTGGTTATGGTCAGGGTAGCTCCTACAACTCTGGCAACCAGGGTGGCGGCTCGTACGGCTCAAACCAACAGAGCAGTGGGTACGGCCGAGATGACTCTTACGGATCCAACCAACAAAGCAGTGGATACGGCCGAGACAACTCTTACGGCTCGGGTAACCAGAGCAGTGGATATGGTCGAGACAACTCTTCCAGCTCGTACCAAAGCGGCGGTTACAACCAAACCGCTTCGCACAGCTCTGGTGGATACCAGGCCTCGCAACACCAAAGTGGGTACTCCAGCCAAGCGGACCAGTATGGATCTAGCGGACGCCGCGACGAGTACGGACAAGAAAGCCATTCTGGTCGCACTGGGTATGGCTCATCGGCTCATGAGGGACGCTACGATCAAGCATCTGAGCGCCGCCACGAGAGCAACGACCTCCTTCAGAACACAGACTTTGGCGGCCGCACGAGTGACCACCGTCCAAAAAAGGACAATTCATCCCGCCGGGAGGACTCAGACGATGATGACAGCAACGATGATGATGACTACGAGAAGAAACAGCGCAAGCGTGAGAAGAAGGAGCAAAAGAGGCTGAAGAAGCAGCGCGAGGAGGAACAGAAGAAGTCCTCATACGGAGGTTCCTCACGCCGCGACGATTACGGAAGCTCCTCACGTCGCGACGACGACTATCCAGCTCGGCAGCCCGAGTATGGCCAGGAGCAAAACTACTCCAGTGGATACGGTCGCCAGAACGAATCGTCCCACAGCCAAAGCAGCCGCTACGAACAATCCTCTGGAAGCAGTCGTTACGAGCAGTCTTCGAGTTCTGGCTACGGAGGCAACACCCATTCGAGCTCCGACAGATATGAATCCTCCACTCCGAGCTACGGAGGCAACCAAGGCCACACTTCAGGCGGTTACGGATCATCTGGATATGGAGATGACTCGCGAGGTAGCTCTGGCTATGGCAACACCCACTCCAGCTCGGTTGAGTACGGATCCTCGGGCTATGGCAATGAGTCCAGACACCATGGCTCATCTGAGCGCAGAGAGGGTCACGGCAGGCGTGATGAGGACGGCGATAGTGGCTCCACTGACATGCCTGGTTCGTTCGGAGCCGACGAATCGTACGGTAGCAACCGCAGGAGAGATGACGGTGATGGATATGGCAACTCTGGGTATGGTGGGAGCAGCGGTGGATATGGCTCTAGGTACTAGTGATGTCTTGTAGTGAACGAAGTATGATGAGATGTAGAACAGGACGAGTGAGCCCAGTAGGTAGTTCTGTACCCGACTCTCCACTGCTATCGATTTCAGCACGAAGATAATAAAGCACAGATTTCGACGAATCGTCTCTTGAGACGCCAGCACACCACAATGATATATGAATCTATCAATTAGTCCCCCACATTCACACGCAGATCGATGAATAATTGACGCAAAGTGTTGAACTAATGCCGTTTCCCAATGATCGTACGATATGACAAATATACATGTGGTGTCACACGCACATAGGATAAACTGACGACTACCAGTAACAAGCTTATACAACAGTACAACACTGCTCCCAATACAACACATTTTGTCTGCATGTATGATCAACGTTCAATCCAAACTCCAATTTTCAAGATGCTCGGCCCCATGAAAAGCCGATGGAAACTGTGGTGCTGATCAATCCCTCCCTGCCGAAACTTTGTCCACGCCCCGAAAACGCCATCGCAACCCAATGGAAGGCCGCCCACGAAAAGAGCGATTACGCGGTTGCCCGTTGACTAAACATTCGAGGGTGACCTGCATGTAATCTCTTCTTGGCGCTGACGTCAATCGACTATATACCAGCGATTGTTATCAATGTTTTGACTTCACAACAGGTCTTTAGATTTGGACTCTTACCGCTTCACCTCGTGTTTTAATCACCGACTTCCTCAATCCGTTGCCAATGATGACTACCATTCAGAAAGGAGACACTGTTCTCGTGACCGGCGCGACCGGATACATCGGCAACCACGTTGTCGAGGAGCTCGTCGCAACTGGCTATCACGTCCGCGGCACTTCTCGCAATGCTAGCAAGGCTCAGTTTCTCGTCGACTACATTGAGAAGAAGTTTGGCAAAGGCCACCTTGAGATCGTCGACGTCCCTGACATGATCGACAAGCACGCCTACGATGAAGCGGTCAAGGGAGTGAGCGGCATTGTCCACCTCGCATCCGTCCTCACCTTCTCTAATGTCCCTGACGAGGTCATCCCTCCCAGTGTGAAGGGCACCCTGAACATCCTCCAAGCCGCCACCACCGAGCCCAAAGTCAAGAGTCTTGTCGTCACATCCTCCAGCACTGCTGCTTTGATCCCTGTTCCCAACGAGAAAGTCTTCATCACCAAAGACTCCTGGAACGAGAAGGTCCTCGAGGCCATTCGCACCAACCCTTCACCAAGCGCATACGAGGTCTACGCTGCTAGCAAGACCGAGGCCGAGAAAGCTCTTTGGCAGGCAGTCAAGGCGACCAGCCCGCCCTTCCAAGTCGCCACCGTCCTTCCCAATGCCAACTTCGGCCACCGCGTCCGCTCTACCGGCAACAGCACAGGTGACTGGCTTCTCGACACCTACAACGGCAAGGAAACCATGCTCAATGCCTCGCCGCCGCAGTACTTCATCAACGTCCGCGACGATGCTAAACTGCACGTGATTGCCCTGACCGATCCGGCTTGCAACGGCGACAGGATCTTCGGCTTTGCCGATACGTACTCTTTGAACAAGATCCTCACCATTCTGCGCAAGCTGGACCCTAGCAGGCAGTATGCCGAGGATAAGGACATGGGCGAGGACCTCACTGAGGTGCCGAACGCCGAGGCGGAGGCGCTTCTGAAGAAGCACTATGGGCATGGGTTTGCCAGTCTGGAGGATACGATCAAGGAGGGCATTGCGCCTGCTGCGTCAGAGTTGTAGATGGTGAAGGATGACGGGCAGGACTCGTATGAGAAACACGACAGGCCTTTAAATAATGACATGGTATAGAGATCATATTAATGAATCTTTCGTTTGTGACTGAAGGGAGGCTTCATACACAAAGGCTTTCACGTGCCTGCCATGAGACTAATATATCATCTGCGGTTCAGCATTGGGAATGTAAATGGCAAATTGCGACAGTGGGGGGGGGCATCAAGCACATATATACCAGGACAATCTGCAGCCAGCCGTTAGTGCCCGCAAGTCAAGGGCGGATGCGCGCGAGCTTGCTCTCTTGCCTTCTTATCTTATCGCGCTTCGGCGTTTGGGCGTGAGAGCGTCACTGAACTGCAACAGCTCCAGCTTTAATACATCAAGGCAACAATACACAGACACCAACCTCACCACCAAAATCAGCTAAACCACTCTCACAATGGAGCAATCCCGCGCCCTCAATGCGCTTGCGCCATTCCTAGCACTCGCCAAATCCGCCACATCTCCTCGCGCCGCTTCCGACCTCGTCACACAAGCAACCTCAGCACCAAACACATATGTCTTCGCTGAGCTGATCCAGCAGCCCAACATCCGCAAGCTCGCCACAGACGAGCAGTACGCCAGCTATCTGACTCTCCTCGAGACCTTCGCCTGGGGCACATGGGAGTCCTACAAAGCCAGCAGCACACCCCTTCCCGCCCTCTCAGATGCTCAAGCCCGCAAGCTACGCCTGCTCAGCCTCCTCACCATCGCCGCCAAGAAGACAAACGCAACAGCACAGCACAACCTAAGCTACCCCTCCCTCTGCTCACGTCTCGATCTGGAATCCCCACGTGATCTCGAGCAGCTCGTCACAGCAGCAATCTACGACAACCTCATCAGCGCCACTCTCAACCCCGCCGCTCAAACCGTCGTCGTCACCTCCGTGGCTCCTCTTCGAGATCTCGCGCCAGGCAGCATCTCCCAACTCCTCGGCGAGCTCTCGGCCTGGAGCGGCCGCTGCGATGCCGTTCTGGCCGACCTACAAGCCGAAGTTTCGAGGATCGAGGCCAATGCTGTGAAGCGCGCGGCGCGCGAGCAGAGCAAAGAGAAGCAGATCAGAGCTGCGACTGAGGTTTCGGAGAAGACTGGCACGGTCGGTGGGCTGCGAAGCATGGGCAGCAGGCAGAGCTCTAAGATCGAGGAGGACGATGATGCGATGGAGGTGGATGGCGTGGCATCAGCGAATGGAAGCAGGAAGAGAAGTGCGGCTGGGAAGTCTGGAGGTAAGTTGGGACGTTGAGCATGAGTGGTGTTGAGATGATGATGGAATACGATAAAATCGCAACTGCGGCCGCCAGCCTGCCTACGACTGGAGAGATTAGGAAGGTGATAGTGTGTACATGGGTCCCACGCCTGTCAAATAGTACAGGAGGATTGCAGGGCTTGATTATCAGAGCCTACAGGCTGGAAGACTTTTCAATCACGTGTAGAGTACACAATCTTGAGACGAAAAGTGAAAATGACACGACATAAACGACACAATCAAAATGAACGAGTACAAAGAATCATTTGTTTACGTCTTCGCTGTGCTAAAAACGGGTATCAAAGGAAACAAACGCCGGGAACTTGTCGCTCTGTGCAAGTCGAACCCTCCATCAACAAATCTCACCTCACTACTTCTTCTGCTGGAAATCCTGGTAGGTCGGAGGCGCCGCGTCGCCATAACCAGTAGGGTTGTAATTCCCATTCGTAGGCGCGAAACCAGAGTTGCTAGCAGGAAGAGCACCACTAGCGCTCGGTCCCTGTTGCTGCTGCTGCTGCTGCTCTTGCAGCGCCTGCAACTTCTTCTTGTCTTCCACCGGCAACTCGCCTCCGTCGCCACCTCCAACGACGATCTCGCCACCGCCCTTGACCTTGCCGATGATCATGCCCTTGGCGACACTCTTGATGATAGCGCGCCGCGAAACACCCGTGACGTCAATGTAGACGAGACCGACGTTCTTGACTCCGCCTGCCAGCTCTGCAGCAATAGAACCCGCTTCTTGGCCGTAGCGGTGGCCGACCATGGTGCTTGCTGCGCCTCCAGACGATGTGAGCAGGTTCTTGCCCGAGTACGCGATGCCGTCTGCGACGGTCGAGAAGGCGATCATAGACCTGTTGAGCAGGCCGGGCTTGTACTCTTCTTGTGGTAGTGGGTTGCCTTTGACGTCGTAGCCTTTGTGTGCGCGATCTTTCTTGTGTCCGGACATGGAGGCCGCGAAATTCTGCGCGTAGCTCGACAGCTGGCCGACGGTCTTGGAAGAGAGACCGGCGGCGCTTTGGGTGAAAGCGTTGATCTTCCGCACACGGTCGTGTGTGGCGGCGTTGAACTCCATCGGCTTTGCCACGGGCTTGGTCTTTTGCGTGAAGGTGCTGGCGCCGTTGCTCATGGCGTTTCCGAGGTAGCCGGAGGTTGTGACGATCAGACGCGATGCGGCTGCGGCGTTCTGGACGAGACCAGAGTTCTTGTAGGCTGGGTGACGAGCCAAGCGCAGGTACTCCTCAGAGACCGGACGAACATCAACTCTCTTGCCATCGGCAGAGACTTCGACCTCGACGGGGTTCTTCGAGCCGACCTTGAGGCTGGGATCCTCGTAGATGCGAGCGTCGCCGCCGAGCTCGCCGACGACGGAGCCGTTGTCTTCATCGATGAGGACGATCTCGCCGTGTCCACCCTTCTCGTTTCCTGAAGCGTATTTACCGCCTGGAGCGTAATCAGCAGGGTTGTACTTCTTATCGTCGCTGAAACCACCCTTCTGGCTCGGCCTGCGAGGCAGAGGAGGCTGCGCGCGCTCCATGAATGCGGTGCATTGTGCGAGGATAGTCTCAAAGGTGTCCAGATCTTCCTGGCTAACGTCGTAACCAACAGGCGGGAACTCGATGCGCGTGAAGGCGCCAGAGTCGGGGCCTAGGTCCCATCGCGGGATGAGGTATGAGTTTGGCGGCTGGTGGTAGATCTGGGTTGTAGCGGGGAGCGGGAGGTCGAGCTCGGGAGGGAGGTTGAGGTGTAGGTAGAAGTCTTCGTCGATCTGGTTTTGGGGCGCAGTGGAGGGGATTTCTGAGAAAGCAGAGTTGGTCGGCACCATGAGGAGGCTGAGCGTTTGTGGGCCAGAAGGCGTGAGGCTTTGCTCGTCGCCATCTTGAATGTGGTAAGCCTTGATGCCGTTGATGGCATAGAGCAGCTTGGGATCGTGGTGACTAGCCATTATGAGGGAAGAGGCTGTTTGGTTGGTAGGAGGAAAGGAGGAAGCGAAACCGAGGACAAATGGGGTTGGATGCGGCGCTGCAAAGGGTCAAGAGAGGAGGAGGAGGAGTCGTATGCAGCTAGGAGGTGATATAGGATGTTCAAGCGCGGCGGCAAGAAGGTACAGTAGGATACACAGCCTCGTTGGTATGAAATAGAATGGTGAGGAGCCCTGGGGAAGTGTGGATGCTCCTGTCTCCCTGGCGGTTGCTCGCTTGTTGACCGACCCTCTGGCCCATCAAACACCAGCATCATCATCATCCTCATCATCTTCACCAGCGGGTGGGGGGCATGGGTACGTCAATCGTGGCTGAGTATGCTTGGTGCGCCACATAACCCTCGAGATCGAGGCCAAATGTGGCGTTGTGGCATCTCCAGAGACCTGCATGTCGCCGTTCCTTCCATCCTGCCGTTTTGCCTATCGCTCCTTCTGAAAAGCAAAATGGCAATCTGGAAACTGAGTGTAAGTGAACAGCCGCCATCTCTGGGTACTTTGCCATTGAAGCAAGCCTTGTTTCTTGCTTCTTGCAATGGTATGCATAGTATTGGTTCGATGTGGCTGAGTGGACACGCCAGCGAGGTCGATGTACTACGAGAGACTGTGTTCAAATCTCTCAGCGGTCAGTATGCCAATAACGCCTAGCACTATCGGAACAGATGAAGTCGATATGGAGATGTGATATTAGCTTGAGCTGCTTACAGGCAATACTGCCCTTGACGTTGGAGTCGGTGAGGTGTCCTGCCGCTTGCAGCAGTCTAACAAACTTTCGGCTCTCTTCTGCCACCTAGAATTCCTTTACCGCACTTTACTCTCTGACTTCTTCCTTCACGTACTTCTCAACAAACACACGCACCGATATCTCGTCCAGCACCTCGCCTTCGCACCAATACCGTCTCGCCGACCCCGACAACTCCACGCACAATTCCAGCAATCGCTCAATGATTTTCTGACACAACTAACTCCCAGACTATGAACCTTTCGTCAAATCAACGTGCTCCAGCTCCCAGAAAAAAAAGTCGCATACGCGATCCTTAGACGAGAGGCCTCCCAAGTCCAAAAACTCAAAAATCAAAACAAATTCTATAGAAACATTCAATGGCTCTTCCGGGGTCTCTCGTCCGGCCATGGCGACAAGTTCGCCGCTGGCTGCCACCTTGTAACTTCATCACGCTTCACTATGCTTACTTCATAGTGACCTGCATGATCGCGTCGGTAATCTTCTGGGGAGCGAGCACTGGACCAACCGATGTCAGATATATAGATGCATTGTTCCTCTGTGTTAGCGCAATGACTCTCTCTGGCCTCGGTTCAATCAACCTCAGCACCATCAACACCTTTCAACAAATCATGCTTTTCGTCTTGATCATGATCGGATCCGCTATCTTTGTCAGTGCGTTCGTGGTTCATCTACGCAAACGTGCTTTCGAGAAGAAGTTCCGTATCGTCGTCGGAAAGAAACGGCAGAAAGATGGAACCAGAAGACGCACCACTTCTTTGCACCGGACCTCTGTGCACGAACTTGGTGGTATCCGCCGACCTTCTGCAGCGTCTACCTCTAAGGATGATCGATTTACCGATGAAGATAAAAAGAACATCCAGCCACTCCCGACCATCGGCATGTCTTCGACCACAGATGGAAACGACAAGTTGCAATTCGAGAGCGCCATCGTCGACGGAGATGCGGAGGACTCGGTGGATTCACCCCATCTTACTTTCAGCCGAGACACCCGGTTCAGACCCAGCAACACATCGCAAGTATCTCGTCGTAGATCACGTCTGAGTTTCGGCATGCTAGGTGTTGGCGTCAGACCTGGTACGTCTTTGGACATCACCAGCGTGGACGATCTTTCCACTGCACGGAGCGTCAAACACAACGGAGCGCTAGACGACAGTGATAAAGATCACGTGGATCACTATTTCGACGCTGCCGAGGGCTGGACTTCTAGGAACAGTCAGTTCCATGGGCTCACTGAGCGAGAAAGGGAACTTTTGGGCGGCTATGAGTACCGTGCTGTGACTCTTTTGGCGTGGCTCGTCCCTGCATACTATATCCTCTTCCAGCTCCTCGGATGTCTGGGATGTGCTGCCTGGGTGGCTCACAACCGCCCAGACACAGCGCGAGGGAATGGCCTTGACCCTTGGTGGTTGGGTGCCTTCAATGCCGTCTCAGCTTTCAGTGAGTCGTTTGGATCTTTGTTCTTCCGGAAGCCCGTGCTGACATTACACAGATAATTCCGGCATGTCTTTGCTTGACGCCAACATGACGGCTTTCCAGACTGGCTACTACCTACTCATCACCATGGGTTTCCTCATTCTCGCGGGAAACACCTGCTACCCGATTTTTCTCCGTCTGATCGTCTGGACCATGCTGAAGATCGTCGAGCGTCTCGATGGAGAAGCATGGGGTGAGCGTGCTGCTACTCTCCGATTCCTGCTTGATCATCCTCGACGATGTTACACCAACCTCTTTCCAAGTCAGCACACATGGTGGCTTCTACTTATGGTCATCACTCTCAACGGAATCGACTGGGCTGCCTTCGAGATCCTCAACATCGGCAATCCAAAGATCGATGGCGTACTGCCAGTCAACGTCCGCGTGATCGACGGCCTCTTCCAAGCCTTTGCTGTCCGCTCAGGAGGCTTCTTCGTGGTCACAATTTCAGACCTTCGAATTAGCCTGCAAGTTCTGTACGTCGTTATGATGTATATTTCGGTTTACCCAGTCGTTATCACGATGCGCAACTCGAATGTATATGAAGAACGCTCCCTGGGAATCTACGCCGAAGACGCAATCTCGGAGCTCGACAAACCATGCACGCCTATGCCTCAAGCCGAAGAAGATGCCCAACGTAGCTGGTTCTCCCGCGCACGCTTCATGGCTTCGAACTTCAACCACGCCAGACCACAAGAGTCCAACACGACTTTCGTCCGCCATCAGCTTCGCGCTCAACTCGCTCATGACGCCTGGACCATTATTCTCGCCCTCTTCTTGATCATGATCATCGAATCACGCAAGTTCAGCGATGATCCTACAGTTTTCAGCGTCTTCAACTTCCTGTTCGAGATTGTGAGTGGCTACGGGTGTGTTGGAATTTCGGTCGGAGTGCCTTGGGATATGTACAGCTTCTGTGGTAGTTGGCAGACTTTGAGTAAGCTGATCTTGTGTGCGGTCATGATCAAGGGAAGGCATCGGGGCTTGCCGGTGGCGATTGATAAGGCAGTACTTTTGCCTGGAGAGGAGGACGGCAAGGCTGAAGAGGAAGATGGCAGGATTCGTTTGGCGAGAGTGAGCAGCAGAGAGACGGGACGTGTATGAAGGGTCAAGAGAGGCAGTGTGGGTGGTAGCGGAGTCGACGAACGGTGGTTGTCATGTGGCTGGCAGTCGATGGTGGTTGAGCATATGGCGTCAGCTGTAATACGCAGGCGTACTGATGATTGAGCAAGATATTGGAGGAAGAGGGTACACAGCAGAGGAATGGCAAGTGTTGATTGAAGGATCTCCCCTGAGTGTAACAGCGCGTCACCTCGTTCTGTCACACTAACTTGGAGTTTCACGCCTTGCACTGTCGCTCAAGCTGTTGTTTGCTTGGTGGTGCACCATTCGCAGCGGGTAGCCGCATGTCAGGTGTTGTCCCGGCGAACAAAATGCCTTCCTGAAGCCCTGCTATGATACATGTAATCTTGTGTGTAAGCACGATCCAGGTGATTTTTATGTCGGTGGTACCTTGTACTGCCAACAGCTCTGCACACCTATGGAACATCAAATATCAATGCATAGAGCAGGGTTTCCCATCTGCTGCCGTGCAGCGAACGATGGTCAGGTGTAGTCGATACTACCCACACTCAGAAGAGCCAGACCATCTTGTTCTAAGTGAAAGTGATCCACATTGCAATGGCCCCCGGCGAGCAACGGATAACGAAGACTGATCACGTTCTGACCACTGAACCCGATGGCTGGTTCACCTTCTCGCCATTTCTGACAGTGCGCAGGTAAGATACAATCCTATAAAATCATCTCCGCCATTCTGACTTTTATTAGCTCTGTCGAAGACGCAAGTGTATCTAGCATGCTGTCTATGGTCACGGCAGCCATGCCTACCAGCTTCCACGATTCCTTCCTCCAATCTGACGATTTTGTTGGCTATTCGTTCGTCAACGAGCTGATGAATGAGTTCAATAGCGAGAGGTACCCGTCTTGGCTGGCCCGATTGCCAGAGACGGTTCAGTCGTACTTCTTAACGCGCTGGGTTGGTGTGGTCTTGGATTCGACAGACCTATTGGGTTCATACTCCACTGTCATGACAGCCTTGGTGCTCACGAAGGGCTCCGGTGGCGCTATGTCGACAGTGGCCGGACGTGCGACTTTCGCGTGCGTACACCGAATAATTGCTTTTTCTTGCGGCTCTCGCTGACGCGAAGGGATAGCAAATCGCAGTCGTGGCACTACATGAGCATTCTAAACGAGAACATCCCCGCCGCCGTGCAGATCTTGACCGACGGCGGGTCCGCAGACTTTGCCACGGCCGTGTACAGACAATTCACTTTTGGGACAGCTCCGCCTTGGTTCCAAGCAATGCCTACAGACGCACAGAGTTTCGTCGTGCTGGACTACCTTCCAAACTGGCTCAGTGAGCCGATGACTTTGGACATGCTTCAGCTGGCTAGTCCTGCCGCAAGACCAACCAGTACCGCCAGTCCAACATCAACTTCAGCATCTGTCTCCGTCTCCGAACCTACGTCCTCAGAAGTGGATCAGACTTCTTCCAAAAGAGGCACCATTGTCGCGGCCGTCCTTGTACCTTTGTTTATTCTAGCTCTTGCAATCGGATTTTCAGTCATCTTCATTCGATATCGCCGAAGAAGACGAGCAAAGAGCTTAGCAAGCAGCCTGCCTCCTCTGGACCCCGAGCAGGCTATAAGGCGATGGTCGGAGACAACGTTCAGCACAGCTGTATCGCCGCAGGAGCAGCGGGATCAGAGCAGCTTCTTGCCACCGATAACTCTGACGGGGTCGCCCGCGCGTAGTTCGCATGCTCTGCGACGTGCCTTGTCCGAGAGTGATCTGGGACAGGTCACCAATCCGGAGCTGAAAGCGAAGGACCTCGAGGGCTTGGAAACGCAAAGTGACCGGGCAGAGCTGGAAGCTCGCACTGCGCCGTTGGTCAAGTGTTGACGTGGGATATTTGGGGTTTATTCGGTGGCTTGGGATATCTTGGGGAAGCTCTGCTGTCGTCTAACATGCTATTTTATTAGCGTTTCGGTGTGGTACGATCGATCGCTTTCCAACAGTGAGTGGCGTTGTTCTTTTGTCTGCAGGTGATGTTATTACTGTGCTGGCCACCGGAGGTTGGAGAGGACGATTGCAGCCTCTCAATGGGAAGCGCAAAGAAATCAGATGCCAGTGTTTGGAACACAGCGCATTGGACTTTATGTACAAGCCAGCGGGTCACTAGTTCATGACAGCCTCCTCTTTCACGTCACCCTCCTTCTTCTCTGCGGCCTTCTCGATCCTTCTAGCTTTTACCCAATCTCCAAATGGCTTCCATATGGCTTCCTTCTCGTGTGGCTTGGTGCTTGCACTTAGTCCGCTCGTGCTCGACGCTACAAAAACCCTCGCGCCTTCCCAGCCTTCACACTTGCCCATCCTCTCTCTATCATCTTGCCATCCATAGTGAAACTCTTCTTTCTTGATCTGTCTGTTGTACCTCCACCTCCAGATAGCTTCCCAGATACCTTTGCCCACAATACAGACTGCTTCAGGGCGATAGTTCCGGAATTTCTCCTCGAGCAGGGCTGTTCCTTCTGTCATCTCCGCTTTGCTAAGCTCTGCGGCGTCTTTCGATGGCCGCTCGACGATATTTGTGTTGCCCATGCTATACAATCGTGGGAGGTCAACATCTTGTTCTGGCTTCAGTCGCTCATCCGTGCAGCCAGATGAGTGTAAAAGCTTCCAGAACATGTTGCTGGGGTGTGCATAGGCGTGTCCAGAAGTGGCAGTCCTTATGCCAGGATTAGTTCCAACAAAAACGCAGATTAAATTTGGTTCGAGGACATCGACTAGTGTGGGTAGGTGTGCGTATTTGGATGGAGGGGCGTATTTGCTTGTTTGGCGGCGTCGTTTAGCCGGTGAAGGCGAAGTAGCAGGAGCACTTGACTCTTCGTGTTTAATGATTGATTCCAATGGGCGCTTGCGTCCTTGCTTGTAATCTTGAGGTTGTTCTCCTTCAAGTTGATGATTCTCTGTGTCTGCGTGGCGAAAACGCTCCAGTGAGGCCTTGAACGCCACTGTGCTTGTGGCAACTGTTGCATCTGGCACCTCTCGTTGGGGCAAGTCTTCATCGTTATCTGACAATTCAGGTTTGACAAAATCCGCCGCGTTGTTCCTCGCGCTTCTAGTGTTTACCATGTTCAAGATTGCTGTTGATTGTCGGTAGTTGGGGTGAACGACGTGCAGATGCAACAGGTGACGCCTTGCTTGGCGTGGCTTCCCTGCCGCCTCCAACAACAGAACTGGAAGACAGCGACATGAAGCTCCTTCACAGCCGAGCAATCACTTCTATAATAATTTGACGAGCCTGGCCATCACTTTCTGTTTCACGGTCATCATTTATTGTATAACCGCTGATCGTTCTGATTCTCATACGCGATAAACACGGCATTGACGATCGCTGCGGCCGCTGCAGATAGAATGTCAATTTCTTGCGGCGCCTCTTCCATGCAACACTAATGTGTAATAAATGGAGAGTGCCCTACCTTCGCGGCACACACAGCCTCAATGTTGTCAGTTGGCTGACACGCGTGATGCTTGGATTTCGGATCTCCGAGTTTCGAGACGTTTCATCAATCCTTTCCGTGCGAGCCGGACTTGAGATGACAGGAGTTTGTCTGCCCTTGCCCTGGCGCATTGTTCAAAGGGCTTTTCATACGGACCCACCGGTTTCGACTCAACCAAGAGCACTTTTTCCTCGTACATGCCCAGATCTTACTCGAAAACGCGAAATGAGCGTTGAGCAAGTTTGAAGATGGGTGGAAGGAACGATTTTCAAGACGGAACATTGGCCGTGAGCCAAAATTCTAGACCAAGCTGGCTAAGGTGGTGGACCGTTAATCTCTAACAAGTCCTTGAAGAGAAATCCCGAGCCTTCGTCATCCCCAAGACCTCTTCAACAAACTACGCCGATGGCGATCCACACTGCCTGGACTTCCCCGGCGGTGAATCTGCTCATCTCCAGCCACGTGGGGATACAAGCTTGTTTGGGTGTATCGCCTATATGAAAATATGGAGCTTGGATTGCCGATTAGCCTTGCAATTGTGTCTGTCTGTGACAATGACCGCGAATATAATCTATTAAGGTCGCTGGGGTATACAGCTTAACTATATATACAGCAGAGTGGTTCCCTATTAGCCCTACCTTGTCCGTTCTCTATTCACAAAGCTTGCTTCTGACAAGACATCTATCCCAATATACAACAGACAGAACAATCCGGCATGTCTTCCTCCATCAAAAGCCTTGTGTTCCTCGCCCTGGCCACCGGCCTTGCCTCAGTCTCGAGCGCCCAGTCGACCTCTGGCTCTGGAACTACCACCCGCTACTGGTAAACAAAAATGTTCCCTAACTCAACGAGATGATGGCATTGACAGTTTTTAGGGATTGCTGCAAGGGATCGTGCTCATGGCCCGGCAAGGCTGATGTCTCGAGCCCAGTCGCCATCTGCGACAAGAACGACTCTCCCTTGACCGACTTCAACACCGTATCCTCCTGCGACGGCGGTGATGCTCACATGTGCTCCGACCAGTCACCATGGGTTGTCTCCGAAGATCTCGCTTACGGTTTCGCTGCTGTTTCCGCTGGCGGCAGTGAGTCGGACACCTGCTGCTCTTGCTACCAGTATGTTTCTCACCGGGACTCAAAGTGTAGGCGTTGTTCTGACCAAATCCCAGGCTTACCTTCACTTCTACCTCCATTGCTGGAAAGAAGATGATTGTGCAGGCGACAAATGTAGGCGCGGACGTCGGAGAGGGCCAATTTGACCTCGCTATTCCTGGCGGTGGTGTTGGCCTCTTCAATGCTTGCACTAAGCAATGGGGTGAGTTGAAAAAAAAACGACGGATACCACTCAATTTGACATTTGAGACACCATGCTGACTAAAACTCTTTTCTCTGTAGGTGCTCCATCCTCTGGCTGGGGCGCACAATATGGCGGTATTAGCAGCGATACTTGCTCTGAGCTGCCCAAGGCTCTCCAGCCTGGCTGCGAGTTCCGCTTCGGAGACTGGTTCGAGGGCGCCGACAACCCTAAGGTTGACTGGGAGAAGGTCACTTGCCCGAAGGCTCTCACAGACAAGACCGGGTGTATTAGATCCGGAGAGACGCCCACTTCCGTAAAGTCATGATGCCCTTCTACAGCCTTTTCTGACTTCGCTAATATCCTTACAGTGATGATGCTGCACCTTCATCCGCAGCCGCTTCTTCTGTCAAGGCGTCGTCAGCTGCATCCTCTTCCGCTCAGTCTTCCTCAGCATCGGTGCAGGCATCGTCGTCCGACTCTTACGTCGCAAGCTCGGCTACTGGTGTGACTTCTGTGCCTTCCGCCCAGTCTTCTGCCGCTGCGCCCATTGATGAATCTGATGATGACGAAGATTGCGAGGTTCAATATGTTTACGAAAACTAAAATCATGTTGCTCGTTCATACAGGGCTCAGATCCCCAGCATAGATAGACGAAATGAACCCGTAAAAAGTAGTATAGGGTCACAATACTTACGCAATTGAAAGAAGGCATTATCAACTCGATTTGGCGAGAGTCTTTGCATGTTCATTTCATACAGTTTTCGTATTAGCTGCCATTTGTTCATCTCACGTTCCTTGGGCTAAGCCCAGATCATGGCCTTGTGCTCAGTGAAGCAATAGGGATCTAGTAGGTCTGGTGCTTCTTGACCTTCTCCCAGAGCTCAGAGTCCTGCTCAACGCGGACCTGCTCGGTGGTGTCGAGCTCGTTGAGGCGGCGGAGGTCCATGTCCTTGGCGAGCAAGGGAATGACGTACTTGTCGAAAGTCTGCCAGTACGGGTTCTCAAGGTGGTACCTATCGCATAGTATTAGTACCAAAATGCTTCATTGTAGATCGTATAAGCATCTGTCACGTTGCGTGCACTCACTTTTGGCTGCCCTCGTTCTCGTAACGCTCGACAATGGTGAAGGCGCGCGGGTCCTTGTGATCCTGCATCACGAACCTGGGCATTATTTTAGCCTAGCGCCTCGCCACTTTGTCGACAACAGGTCATCTACTCACCAGCCAAGAGTCTCCTTGTCGTTGCTGTAGACCTGGCTCGCCTCTTGGAGCTTGGTGACGAGCTTGCTGATGGACTCGGCATCATCCTTGGCGTAGAGGTGAACGACGAGAGTGTAGACCATGTTTGCGGTTTGAAGGTCGTGTGATTTGGGAGAAGTGGCGAAAGTCGAATGTTTACAGGATGATGTTCGTAGAGCTCTTGAGGTGACGCAGTTAGAGTTCAGAGGTTTGAAGCTGATGCGTTGTTTGACCGCGGTTGCGCCGTCATGGGTTGACTGACTTGCGTCACTCTGGGTCAAGCAGGACTCAATTTCTCACGCAAACAGTGGAGCGCTGGGGAGAGCTTGGAGGTGGAAGTCAATTGAATAAATTGCACTTCTCGACTTTGGGAATTACATATGCCTGGCCACAGGCAAAAGTTGCACGATTTCACATATGGAACTCTCGCACATAATTTCGACGATGCATGCAGTTGAATGCAGGCACAGCTCCTTTGCATCAAGCTGCATGTGCATTTCAAGTGGGGTACATTCATCGCTCGCGGTGTGAGTTCATATCGAAAATGACATTGAGATAGTTAGAGCCCGATGCAATTGGCTTGTCGGCAGCTGACGCTGATACTACAGACCATGTGTGAAGAGAGAATTACCCATATTGCTCAGATCAAAACATCTTCGTTACGAAATGTAAGGTCCTAGTCTCCACGAAATCGAATCTGAGAAGCATGCGTACATGGAACAAATTTGTAGGTACTATCTAATGCAAGCTACAAGGTGGCCGGGCAAGCAATCATGGCTTGATTGCATGTCTCGACTTGCTTCTAATCCAAGGTCCGTACCTGTAAAACACAAACGGTAAAGACGCCATTAAAGAACTCAGACAAGCCATGATTGTCTGAGTGTAAGGCACACCCATATTCTTGTAGAATGGAGTAGCGACAATCACCATTCCACCCGAAGCAACGTAGCGGATCATCGTCGCCGACGCAAGTGCGCTGGCTGCGTATATCTCGTAGGAATCGATAATGTATTGGTAGCTGAGAACATGTTAGTCGTTAATTATACAGCGACCAGTCCGAATGCACCATACCTTGTAATGAAGATACACAGAATGCCGTAGCCAAATAAGACACTAGCACCCAGCGGGCTCCAGATCGGAATGTCTGGGCGAGACGTCCACGCCATCCAGAACAGGCTGATGGGAATGGCGATGGAGCCTCCAAGCATGGAGAACCACAAGCGAAACTCAGGCGCGATCTTGGAACGCCCTTGCTCTTCCATCTCCACCATCTCCTTCCTCGCCCAAGAGTAGATCAATGGTACGAGAGCCAGAGAGGTGAAGTGGCCGATTATTATGCCCAGGAAACACAGTCCTGTAATTCCTTCTGGTGTTCTGTGGATCTCTGCGAAAATGTAGCTGTAGCCTTCAAGGAATGTAAAGAGCACTACGCCTGTGGTTAGTAATGGTGAAAAGGGCTGGGATTTCGCTAATGCTTACCAATGTAGACGACCGTAAGATATAAGGCGATAAGGATAATGATAGGCTCTGTAGCCGTAAGCAGGAACGGCCGATATAAAGATGTCCCAAGACGCTGCATAAAAGTCTCCGATCGAATCTCAATCTCTGCGCGGTACCGCTCGTCGCTGGTCAACTCCCGTAAATGCTGAGCCTTCTATTTCAGTAAGATCGGTGGAAACGTCTCAGGCTGGAGGAAGACAACGATACCCAGTACCCCAGCGGAGATTATCAAAGTCATCCAATCGACCCACCGCCATGAAAGGTAAAGATTTTGTACTATGAAACCACCGATGACGGGCCCAAATAAAGGGCCGGCGAAAGCAGTGACAGCGAATAGGGGAAAAAGCATAAACTCTTTCCATAGGAGTCCAGAGATCGCTTATTGTGCCACCTGCACACACGAGCGGTGTCGCAGCAAAGCAACCTCCAATGAATCTGAAAGCCAGTTGCGCGCCGATATTGGGCGACAACGCTGCGGCCATGACAAAGATCATGTAGAGTGCCAGAGTGACGATATACACCGGATTCCTTCCAAGGGTCTCACTGAAAGGTCCGGCAAAAAGAGCTCCAGCTCCAAACCCGATAAGGAAAAGGCCAGTTGCCATGCTTTCCACAACCTCAGATACTCCGAACTCTGCAGAAGCTTCCCGAACGGCACTAGAGTCGACCGAAGATGCGAGACCAACCAAGCAGCCTATGCTTGCCACCGAAAATGTAATGGCGAGGCGCTTTGTGCGCGACCACATCTTCGGATTCATGGGATCGTTTAGTCCTTTGAATCCTACGACAAAGACATCTCCCTCTCCGCCCTCATGTGTTTTGCGCCGCCGTACTTCGACACCGGTAAGTGCTCTCCCGAGAGCCGTACCTTCGCTTTGTTGGGTTGAGAATCGAGAAAGGTGATCCTCAGGTATGCCTTCGTGCTCTTCCTTCTCTGATATGCTTTCATCAAGTTCCTCCGGCGGTTCTTGTTCTTCCTCTTCCTTTCCTTCGCTTTCTTTTGTGATACCCCTTAGGACATGGCCTTGCTCCGTATCCGTCTACTTCGAGGTCGTTTCGCTCGATGCTGCAGGCAAGGACCATGGTTTGTTCCCGATGTCTTCTTCACGCGGTAAAGTTTGTTCGGCTCGTTCATCGTTTCTTGTAGGGTGTATCTTGAGAGTAGCACGAAAGCGCCGGTATTGAAGAGTCGACTGCATTTGAAGAGGTGGAAAGTAGCAGCTTGTTGGCGATCGATTCAAAATACCAATGTCAAATAAAGAAAGGTATTGTGA
The DNA here is from genome assembly GCA_023634325.1 of Cladosporium cucumerinum. Taxonomy (NCBI): domain Eukaryota; kingdom Fungi; phylum Ascomycota; class Dothideomycetes; order Cladosporiales; family Cladosporiaceae; genus Cladosporium; species Cladosporium cucumerinum. The sequence continues at coordinate 1,236,380 of JALDQA010000001.1, forward strand.
TAGAGCGACGACAACAGATGAGATGCGAAGAAAGAGGAAACCATTGTACCAACCGAACAATATTGTTGCAGCGAGCCTTCACTAAGTCGCCGTCATATCTCCCGAAGAAGACAACCGCGAATGATTTTGCCGTCTGAGCCGTGATAGAGGGAGTCCCAGGGTAGCGATCAGCATCATCGGATCATCACGCTCGAAATCTGACCTAATCTGTGATAAGCTCGATCTCATTGACATATACGGCGGCATTGAAATTTAACGCTGATGATATCAGCGTACTAGCCCTTGCAAGCAGCCATAATTCATCAGTCACAGCTCAATGACTGGTTTAGCTAGGTTGAGACTACACCTGTTGGTACACCTCACTGGAAGCGTAATCCTGATGAAGTAAACATTGGGTTCCTTGGCTCTATATAATTTACAATTCGTTCTATGTATTTACAGCAAATGATCATCATCTAGAACTTGAAGACCTGGTCCTTGCTGTAACCAAGCTCGGCGAGGTAGCCGCTAAGCTCACCCTGGTCAGAGGGGCTATTCTTGTTGCCAGAGATAGCCTTGTAAAGGCCGGGAGGACCGCACACGAAGACCTTGACGTCCTTCTCGTTGGGCGCAGGGATGACAGTCTTGAGGAGCTCCTTGGTGATGAAACCCTTGCCCTGAGGCCAGTCCTTAGGGGGCTGGTCAAGGACGTAGAAGGCGCGGAAACGGTTGGGGAACTTGTTCTCGAGCTCCTCGAATTCGGACTTGAGCAGGATATCATCGGCGGTGACGTTACCGAAGACGAGCGTGACCTTGGTCTTGTCCTCGGGGTTCTTGAAGATGGCGCGAGCGAGTTGGTACATGGGGGTGATACCGGTGCCGCCGGCAATCAGGGCAATGTGGTCGTGCTTGTTGGCCTCCCAAGGGTACTTGGGGATGGGGCCCTTCATCTCAAGAGACTGGCCGGGAGTCATGCTGTGCATGTGCTCGGACATGATGCCGCCAGGGTACTTCTTGACGATGAGGTCGATGAAGCCGGGAGTGTCCTCGTCGGAAACGGGAGTGTAGGGGCGGATAGCAGGCTTCTTCATCTCGGGGCCCTTGTACTTGGTGATGAGCGCACTGGCGACGTTGAGGCCGGAAACGGCATCCTCCTGGTTCAACTTGAAGCGCAGCTTCTTGGTGTTGTGGTTGATGACCTCCACGGAGTCGAGAGGCAGCTTAATGAAGCCTTGGTCGCCGCCAGTGAAGCACTTGACTGCGCGGTCGCCAGCCTGCGCCGGGACGTTCTTCAGCTCGTTGCTTGAAGGAGGAGCGTCGGCCTGAGGTGTGCGTCCAGCAGAGTACCAGTACCCAGCTCCGAGCGCAGCGGCGCCGGCAGTGCCGTAGATCAGGCCATTGTTGCCAGCGGCCTTGGGTGCCTCAGAGGCGTAGTGTCGGACGTGCTGAAAGGTGGTCAGTCAGCAAGTGAGCATTTCGTATGTTGACGCGTGAGCCATTGGCTATGCACACGAGGCGGATAATTCGTACCTTGGACAGCTGCTGCGCCGGGCGGAAGAGTTTTGAGGAAAACATGATTGGAGATGTGGTATGGTATTTGATGCAAGAATCACGGTTGAGCGTCTGCACTCATCAAAGTCTACACATGTACCTGCGATTGCGGCTGGGAAGAAACGCGAAGACGTCATCCAAGCACCCGAAAGTCCGCCGACCGCGCGATCACATCAGGACATCAGCGAGCGAGCGACAAGAGCACGGACAGCGAGCTCCTCTCGGCTCGTTCCAGAGGTCTAAATACATTAAATACCGCAATGCCCGTGGTCTTCGAGCCTGTGCTTGGAGGTACTCTGTCGAGACACGTGTTCCATTTGAGATTGTACTATCGCAGACTTTCTTGGCTACGAATTCAATTATATCAACCGTGTCCGATGAGAACAGCGAGATGAACTGAGCTAAGGCGTAATCGTATGTAAAATATGGTTGCGGCTGTGCTTATAGGCTTGTAGGGTTTCGCGATGAAGGGCAAATGTTGACATGCATCATAACAAGATTACTCATGAAGAATGAAAACGAACTACTCTGTTCCATTGCGGTGATTGGCACCTTTGATGCGCGCATGATGCTTTCCCTCATACGGTGACCTCGAGTGCCTGATGCCTCCGACATTCCTTCACACTCAACCAGCGAAGCAGCCACAACCTTCCGAGCCTTCCAAGCGTTTCATACAATTTCCCACACTAGTGAGCACTCATTGCAGCCGCCTTTGCTACTCCGCACCAGATATGCGCCCAAGGCTACATCGAAAGCAAGAGACGGAGGCCCTCGCCAGTGAAAGCCTTGGAAGCAGCATCATGAGACTTGCCACGTTGGAATGCTGTGCTAGCCTCTTTCGGAGCCTGTAACTCCTTCAGCTTCTCCTTGAGATCCGCTTCCAGCGAAGACAACTTGTCATCATGGGAGCGTGGTTGGCGGGTGGTGTCCAAATGCCATTGGCCATCAGTTTTTGCTCTCAATGTGAGTGACACAGGCATCTCTCGCAAGCTCACCACCACCTTGAACTTGCGGATATGCCCAATGAACTCGTTAGGTAGCCAGTCAAGTGAACGCCAGATGCGGGGGTGCTCGTAGACATTGATAGTGAAATCTTTCTGCCAATAGACACTGGAGGCGTGGGCGAAGGTGGTCTTGCACTCGCCGAAGACTCGACGGCTGCAGGACGCGAAGGCATAGTTCAGCATCAGGTCGCAATGTAATTCAGCCGCTGCCACTCACCATGTGAGAATGAGCGCAGCCGAGTGAGGAATGTCGACGCCATCGCCGTAGAACATCGCGGCGACATCCACGGGCAGCAGAATGTTTTGATAGACCATGTCATAGATCTTGGTACGGAGTTCGCGCGGAGTCTTGAAGAGGCGGCTTTCGAGCTGCTGATTGACTTCCACTTTGGCAGTGGTTTCGACCGTCGGAAATGGCTGTTCGGTATACTTGACACGCCTGCACGGACGAGTAGTGGCCGACATCGCTAACAAGTGGGCACGTCAGTGAGGAGCGTTGGTGCATGAAGGTGAGCAACGTACTATCTGAGCCTCACGACGACAGCAGCAGCGTATAATGTGCGGGTGAATCTGCACACGAAGGCGTGAGCACGCCTTTTTCGAACAGGTGTGCCGGTTGGTGGTGGAAGATGTGCGAAGGTTGGACCCAGATGATGAGCTTGGAGTGAGGGAAGGAGCGAACAGCCAGCTTCGGCCAGACGTGATGCTTCAGCCATCCAATGCCGTTTTATGGACCTTTTCTTCGTCTATAGTCACTCAATCCGATAGATTTCGTGCCGGCCTTCCAAATATTAAATGTAAAATGTAACAGCAATAACAAGCGCTGTTGTACCCCTTTTGAATACGTGCATCAGTTCGAGCAACAACTGCATCCTTGTGTGCTAGTGCCTCAGACTCTGAACTATTCGTATGTGATACCGCTGAGACTTGAAGAACTACGCAACCCACCTGTAAAGACTGTGATACGGCAAAGCTGCAGAAGACACGCTTTACAGGAAATGTGATATTGTGCATTGCAAGCGAACAGCCTCGTATGCAGTGCTTTACACCTCAGCAATCGCCCTACATCCAGATGTAATCTAAGGCGCACGCTTCCAAGCCTGGGCAATCTCTGATAACCATCTAGCTGTGTGGCGTGAGCACCCCACTGAGCTCATGAGTCTGGCGCTAGAAAATCTGCCTGTTAACACATGATATAGGCTACTCGTCGTAGGAAACCAGACCCGACCGCAGGGCATGACCCAAGGCGTGCGATAATCCTTATGCTGCTGCTGTTACGGCAGGACCTGAGCGGCTTTGCGATGTTGTCGAAGGCCGCTGTGTGTACACACAGAGCAGGGCCAGGTGTTGACCAATGGATCACCCGCCACGGTACTGTCAAGGGTTGTGATCAAGTCCAGCTCAGTACATTAGAGTCCATTGAGATACGTGTCGGGCCACCACGGCTCAAGCAAGTTATGTATATTGCAGGTGGCAATGATGATAGTGGTAAGGATTCATTCAAATCGTGAAGTCTTAGATGAAAAGCCGTCGAGCATCCTTGGGAGAGCATTCAACCGGACAATAAGGACATTTCATCCTTCTGCACGAAGATTAGCAACAGAACGGAAGAAATATGGTGAACGGCAAACTTACGATTTGCCTCTCGCATGCAACTCCAAGCTCTCCTTTGCGAGCGCATGTCCGCAGGGAAGCATCATCGGCCAGTTGGTATCTGTTCCTTGCTCTTTGCTGACTGGACAAACAAAGATGGAGTGAAATCTAAAAGCAGGAGGCAGTGGTGTCTCAACAGGAAGCTCGTTGACACTGGTCCATTGTCCCCTAGTCTGGGCCATAACACGCTCGACCTTCTCAAGAACAGGCAGAGCAATTCCGCCAGCCGTGACAGCCGTGTACAGTGGTGAGTTTTCTGACAAGCCGAGCAAGCCACAGAACTCTCGTGTGAAAGACGTGCTCGCCTCCTCCCAGGCAGTCTGGTTGTAAAACAGTGCTTCGTATGGAGAGCCCTCGAGATTCGCAGAGAATGCAAGCGAGCCGAGTAAGTTGGATGTCTCGCGTACATATCGTGAGCTGAAGGTTGGGAAAACTGCCCGCGCATACTCCAGAGCCCTCGTTGGTCCCGCCCACTGATCATCCGACATCATATCGTCGTTCGTGAAGAGTTCCACGAACTTCAGACGTCCAAGCTCGAATTCGAGGTTGCTGCCTCGCTGCTCAAGCTCTCGGCTATGTATCCGCGCCCATTCGATGGCCGGTCCAAGGTCATGTTGGTTTCGCAGAGCTTCCAGAATGTGGTACATCTCTGTGAATTTTCTCTGCAGCCAGCCTCTTTCCGGTCCGGCTAATGTACCCATTTCCATTCCGCTTTCTTCTTCCCACGCCTCAGGATGTGCAAGCTCTTGGACCCAGCTCTTGATTGCGTCGCCCACGTTGCTTACAGGTCGCGGTCGTCTTTCCGACAGGCGTTCGTCTTCGTTTGCGCGCGCTTCTTTCAGCTGCGAAACGAGTGTGTTTGCTACTTCAAACTTGCCCTCGCGCAAGAGGTGCATGACGATTGCTCGGTTGATCAGATCTGGTTGTTCCGCGAGCGGCATAGTCGAAGCAGTGGGTAGTGTATTCTTCTTGAATTTCTTATCGAGCGCTTTTGAGTATTGGTTCAGTCCCTTGTTCACTTCTTTAAGATCGTCGTCAAGCTTGTCGAATGATTGCTTGACGGGCTGTTTCAGTTTGGCCATGGTGAGAGCCGCTGTGTCTGGGTCACTTGCGACTGAATCTCTGGCCGCCTGCAGAAGGTCGATGGTCTTCTGCACATCTTGGATGGTCTTTGCGAGATTGCCTCGCTTCTCGAGCTGCTCGTGTGCCGCCAGTATGCCTTCCATGATGGGCGGTTGTGCTGTTGTGTCGAGTGGTTTAGTGTGGGCAGGATGTTGTGAGGCCAGCTCAGGGTCCTAATAGCTTGATATAATCTGGAAGTTCCATAGCACCGTTCGTGAGCGTGAACGTAGTTGTAGTGGTGTAAGTTGTCCAGCGATAGCGACGGTTGGGTGGCCCGTGATCTGAAGCTCGTCACCAGAGCGCGGTCGAATCCCGCCTTCAAGCCATCAGCCGAGCCGACGAAGCGAATGCCGACTTCGAGGGAACAGAACAAGCAAGATGGAGGAGCATCATGTTACAAACAAAAGATACCCAATCGCCACGACATTCCATACACGCATACATTTGAGAATAGAAGGCGTCTGTTACCATAGCCTCCCTGTGTCCACTGCTCTTCCAACCCCGCGAGGCAATGAAGAGACACTGAGATAGCTGTTGGCATACAGACTTCCGCACATCACTGATGCCATCGTAGCACATGATTTCTCGTAGAACGATCGCAAACCTTAGGGTGTTACCAACAGGTTTAGTATCTGATCTAACGAGGACGATTGTTGAGATAACATGAGACCGTGCCTGGTATCCCAACGTCTAATACGACAATACCAGCGTATTCGGATCTAGGAAGTAGTATGTTTGCCACTGAGTTGCACCCATTCAGCAAGCTGCGCAAGAACCGTACCAGCAGAACGCTAAGGAAATTTTGTCTCGCAATCTAAAAGCATTAATTCAATGAACGATCACCAAAGAGCACTTTGACATAGCGTGATGGTCCACGTTCGATCGGCGTCGAGAGAGCATCCCCACTTCTGAAGACAACCTTATAACGTCACCTCGACGAATGCTTACATATCTCATTGGCGGCATACCCACTTCAGGCTATGCCGTTCTTCACCACCTTCAGTTCGATGCTCTAACAGTTTTATCCTTTGTAATCAACTAGACTTCTCCACTGGTGCTATAAGTAAGAAGCAACTGCCCAAGATTGACAGCTCAAATCCAACCATCATACTGCAAGCAAATTGACTGATACAACAATGTCAACTGGCAGGAACGTCTTCATCGTGGGCCCTGGTCTGATCGGCTGGACCGTCCTCGACCTCCTCGTAGCAGAAGGCTACAAAGTGACCGGCCTTGTCCGCCGCCAGGAGCACGCAGACGGTCTCAAGCAATCTGGCGCTGAGGCAGTCATCGGCGACCTCCACGATGCCAAACTCATCGCCGAGAATGTATCAAAGAACGATATTGTCTTCCACACCGCCACCGCGGACGACCTGCCCAGCGTGCAAGCAGTTCTGCAAGGCGTACAACAGAAAGCCCACCGCGGCGAGCCCATCATCTACATCCATACGTCTGGCACGTCTTTGCTCGATGATAATGCCCACGGCTCCTTCAAATCCGAAAAGATCTATCACGATAACGTACAGAGCGAGATCGACTCCCTCTCCGACTCCGCCCCGCACCGTCAAATCGACCTAACAATCCTCAATACCCGTAAAGCCCTCGGCAGCAAAGCCCAAATCGCCATCCTGATCCCGCCCCTCATCTACGGCACCTCCCACGGCCGTCTAACCATCCAACTCCCGACCCTCGCCCGCTGGGCCCTCAAGCACGGCTATCCCGCACACGTTGGCGCGGGCAGATCCGTCTGGTCGAACATCCACGTCGCCGATCTTGCGCGCGGCTTCGTCACAGTCTTGCACCACCTCGAGTCCAAGCCTTCGGACGAGAACCCTTACTTCTTCTGCGAGAACTCGGGTGACAGTGAGCCTAGCTGGGGCGAGATGGTAGCTGCGATTGGAGAGGTGTTGCACGCTGAGGGCAAGATCAAGGAGGCCACGCCGAAGGAAATGCCTGTGGAGACCTATGGCGATGTTTTCGGGCCGGAGTTTACTGGGCCTGTGGTTGGTATGAATAGCCGTAGTAGGGCTGTTCGATTGAGGGAGCTGGGGTGGAAGCCACAGGAGAAGGGCTGGAAGGAGAGTTTGGTTGAGGATGAATTGCCGATTCTGTTGAAGGAGGATCAATCTAAGTACCAAGGCTACGCAGGTGCAGTAGCGTCGTAGGATTTAGGCACTGAGTTGAGAATTGAAATCAGGGGCATGTGTGCTACTTCTCATGTATATGACTCATGGGGGCATTACACAGGAGACTATAGGTATCAGAATATCGGCTGGTAAAAACGAACGACCGGAGTGGAAACTGTAGACGGAGCCTATGTCCATGTTTTGTGCTATCATATCTAGTAATCATGCTATGCTACTCACAATTCTGGTTCGTGTCCGACTCTAGTGACAACATCACTGTCGCGAAGACGTTGATGCAGTCCAATTGGGTACCGATATCGCTACAATCGGAGGAGAAAGCAAGTTCCACTAATATTTTCGCGTCGAAGGCATGTCTACTACATCAACAGCTTTGGTGATGCAGCGTTCATTGCCGCGAGAATGAGCTTAGACGGCACTAACGTCGGTTCATACCAGAAGCCAGACGATGGAGCATCGCCACACTCTTCATAGTCATCTCATACGATAGCTGGGCGCTGTGAGCGGCTGCAGATTGAATTAGTCAGGCGCCAGCATTGAGTAGGGTTGAATCATGGAGATTACCTGTCTGCGCAGTTTCAGCGCTGATCTGAGCTTCACGAGCGCTAATTAAAGAGTCGTTCAAAACCTGGATGGCTGGTCAGCAATGATTATGAGCACAAGGGACAGGGATGAGCTTTACCTTTGCGAAGCTAAGGAGACGCTCTTTCTTCGCCGGGTCGCTCTCTTTCAGTGCGCGTCCAAGAATTTTTTCAGACAAGCCTTGTAGCGATCGTCTCCCGTCATAGTCGTAGTTGCTGCCAGCAGTGGCTGTGCTGGGAGCCACGGACATTGATGAAGGAGCGCCGCGAAGTGCAGGATGAACTTTGTCGACTGGAGGAGAAATGGTGGGCATCTTTGTCAGAGGTGGGACTCTGGCATCCTCCAGCAAAGGACTACCGAGCGAATTGATGCGCATCTCCTTTGACGCGGGGATCAGTCCCTCGTGTTCAAGACTGTCCTTGACTGGAGGGACGGGTGGAAGATGGCTGTTGCGTTTGTCGCGACAGCTTGAGAAGAGACCATTAATTTTGTTGAAAACGTAGCGGCTCTTTGAACGAGACCGAGGGAGCTAGATGAACATGTTAGCCTATCAGTGTATACGACAATGATGTTTCGATTACCTTTGTAGAACTACTGGAGCCCGGCTTCTCTGCATACGACAGGCGTCCCCTTGGAGGATCCGCTGACAACTTGATGACTTTGGTGTTCGAAGTGGGCAGCTTCTCCACCTTGGTTGTGCTTGCTTTGTTCACGCGACTGCCTGCAGCATCCCTTGCTTTCTCTCGTGCAGCACGAACTGATCCGGGAATCTTGGTGCCCAGTGTAGGAGAGGACTCTCGACGAGTAGCTGTTTTGCGGGGCCGATTGTCCTGCTCATCAGTACCAAGTAGGCGGTGTGCTTTTCCTGGTGTCCGCGATAAGTAGCCTATCGATTTGTGTTTACCGTTGACCAAGTGTTTGGGCGGCAGCGTTGGTGGGATGTCATCGAATTCCATTCCGAAGGTATTCGGTCGTGACGTAGTGCTTGTGAACGGCAGTGGGTGCTCTTTGGCAGATGCGGTGCTTGAGGACCATTTGCTGGCCACGGTCTTACTTTTTGAGAGCTGAGACGCCGCATCATCGTCCTTGTAAGCAGTTGGTGGCGTCGCAAAGACCTCATCCATGTTGTCCGGGGGGTGAATAATGGAGGATTTGCTCGCATCGCTCTCTCGTCTCGCTAAGAAGCGCTCTGCCACAGTGGCATCCTCAACAAATGCGGCGCTCTTGGGCGCTTTCTCGAACCCTGTCTTCAAGCGTCCGAACATACGAGACAGATGATCGAGGTCGACAGTCGTTTCTGTTGGTCCACATCTACCTTCGAGCATACCCAGTGTACTTGTGATCTCTGCTTTTGTCTCCGCATCGAGACCTCTAGCTCCGCACTGGCTGATCAAAGCGTCCTCATGCTCGGCTTCACGAAGTAGCTCGACAAGTTCAGATTTGGTCTCGCTACCAATCAGACTCGCCCGATTGTATCTGTCGGCAGCAAATGGATTGCGTAAGTCTTCAAGCACCGACAGACGTTGTGCGAAGGCCGAAAACTCTGTGGGCTTGATGACAAACTTGGGTTGGGAGTCCTGCTCCAAGCTGCCGCGATCGGAGATTGCCTGGAGTGGGAGTGTAGATTGCGAAGGAATGGTTTGAAGAGGACCAGTGAATGGACTGTTAGAAGGAGGAGGTCTACCCAGTACAACCTCCGCCTCGTCGTATACTCTCAGGGTTGCTCCAGCGTAGTGGCTACCAGAGACTCGGCTCACGTGTTTCGGCTTGTATCCATGTTTGACGAAGTGTGTAGGCTTGTCAGACGGAGTGGTGATTTCTTCCTCCTCTTCTGATGTGTATCCCATCGTACTTTCTGGCGTGTTTGCTTTGCTACGATCAACGGGAGTAGTGTTTATTCCGAGCAGTCTCGTGGGTACAGTGCTGGCGGTAGAGCTGCTGCCGCCTGTGTTTGCTCTCTGGAGCTGGCGGCGCTTGATGCCATGATCGAGAACTTTCAAAGGATCGGGCGAATCGATACGTCGTCCGCCAAAGCTGAGTCCTCTTTCGAACTTTGGCACAGGGATGCCCGAGATTCCGCGTGTCTTAATGTCGACCAGAGTCGCCTTCTTTTGATCTGGTAACGGGATACGTGAAGCTGTCTTCTGGGATTTGGCAGGTGTCACTTCCATCGGTGCCGCAGGTTGTGACATGACGCTGGTGATCTGCGAAAAGCTGGTCGGCCGCGGTCGCGAGAAGCTTGCAGGGGATGGACTATGTGGCCGAGATGCTTCGAAGATGTCTCTCGCGAACCCCGAGGATCCAGAGATGTCAGGACCAGTGCTCTGCGACCTTTCGACTGGTGAACGGATGCTCTGAGGGGTCGTGAGAGAACTCTTGCGTGGGGGATGGAGAAGGCTCGTGGTGTCAGAAGCACCCATGTCTGGTGTCTGGCACTGCGTTTCCTGCCAAGATGTATCTGGCGACTCGGCGTCGCATGCGACTTCTGACGTGGTGATGTAAGAAATTGTAGAAGATCGCGTCAAATCCAGGTCGCCTGAATCTATGTCTTTGTCGTCGTTGTCTGCTTGAGGGTAAATGGCCTCTGGCAGAGGAGGAAAAGACGAAGCACTGGCAGACAGTCGTGCCGAGTCACACGCCACATCAGCCATTTCGTGTTGTGACAACAGTACGGGAGTTGATCGGGAAGTTGGGACCAAAGTGGGCCAGTCGCGCTCAGACCCAGCAACGGAAAGTCGTAGAGGTCTTTCACTTGCGTCAAGTAAGCTACGGCTGTCGCGCGAAGGGCTTGGCACATGAGCAAGAGATGCGGTGGGCCGAGATGGTAAGGGTTTATCAACACGGACACGGTGGTGCGTAGACGTGATAACCTCGTGGGCGATCTATTCAACATGTGAGCATACAGGTGATTCAAGAAAGTAGCCAAGCAATTTTACGTACCAGTGACCGGTCATCTGCAAGTTCACGAGAACTCAGAGGACGAGGCGAAGTGGGCAGGGTATCGGCGACCCTCTGTGAGCGTGAGATCAAATTGTTGGCAGCGGACAAGTTCCATTTGCTGATAGGCGGATTATATGCGGGCTTGGACGTAGGCGTGGCAAGGTTGCGACAAGGAATTTTCGAGCTCTGCGGTTGAGGGCGGGGGGTGTTTCTGCCCGAGTGTTGTTGCGCTCGAAGTTGAGTGATAGCTGGCGATGGAGTGTTCTTTGCGGCGGAAGCCTTGGTGGGCGTGAAAAAGCGCTGCTGGCGAGTGGGAGTCACGTGTGCGCGTGCGGTGGCGAGAGATGGTGCAGCGTTCTCGTCGGTCACGGATGCGGCGGTATGCAAGCGTTTGCCGCGTGTGAGAGGTCGCTGGTGCTGCGTGTTCACGTCACGTTCGGCGAGCGGCATCGTGGCGGCGTGAGGTAAGGATTGGGCTCGTGCAATGCCGTGCGATGCCTCGGCCACGCCTGGACGGCTGCGTAGCTGGTGTCGAGCTGAGACGGACGTGCGGTGGGGAGCAATGAATAACGTGGGCGCGAGGATCGGAGAGGGAAGATTGATGTGTTGGTGACTGCGAGGGAAAAGATGCGTGCTCAAGATGGGGACAGGGTTGGACGCGCACGCTACCTATCCTCACCTCGCCCATGGAAAGAGCGTGTCAATACAAACGGCAAGAGCGAACGGGCGCGCGATGGCAGAGGTGTATCGTTCTCTGGCCACTTCACTCAAAGCAGACCTCGTTTGTTCTCTTCGGCGCAAACATTACCTGATGATTTATACCTAGCACTCGGGTTCCTACATCATCCTCAGCAAGATGCCATGTGCTTCTGCTCACTTACAGCTCGTCTCGTATGGCCATAGCCGGCCAACAACACCGACACCTTGTCTTCCCACAAGCAGCACTCTTACCAACAACAATAACAACAACAACAACAACACCAACACCAACAACATCTACCCCACATGCATGTCGCCTTTGCAGCACGCACAATGCAGCATCCCGTCTCGACCATGGCACAAATCTCCGTGTTCGATGTAGCCACTGCAGGTACTGTGTCACCGGCCTACAGTGGGATGCAGCATCGTCGTACCGCGGGCGGCGGCGGGTGTGCGTGGACGAGGACGAGGACGAGGACAAACACAAGGTGAAGTCGGCTGGCTCCTCCACGTCCAATCTCCAACCTCCAATCTCTCTCGGCTCGCGGCAAGCCTGTTGCTGACCAAACCTCCTCCATACGCCAATGCCCTCCGAGATTTCCCCACCCAGCTGTTGAGCCAGCTTCTCCTGGCTTCTGCGAGGCGCGCGTTGGCCACGGGGCCGGATGAAAAAGCCGCAGACCGCAAATCTTGCTGGCCTACCTTCTTCTTGTTGCAAGTTGCACAACAATTAATCGTCGACACTCGCCAAAATGACGCCAGACTACAAGGCGGAGAAAAAGTCCTCCGTCACCGACCTGCAAGGCGGTGGCATTTGGGAGATCAACATCCTGACCTTCTTGGCTCCGGTATGCTCGCCTACCCATGCCCGCAGCCGCAATATAGCGTCTAACAACTGCCCATAGATTGCTGTCTTCGTCTGGAGTGTCTTGCAGAAGAAACAGAGTTTCTTCAAGCCGTACGGTGCCCAGGCTTTGTTCGTGGATTTCCTCTTGCAATGCTGCACAATCCTCTGTGCAACCACTGTCTACGCCGATTCGCCTCAGACTCTTACTGGTCTTCTGCTTCTTCCCGCAATTGCTGCCTTTTTGCAACCCGGAACCCAATTAGAAAGCGATGAGGCACTTGCAAAGCAGGACCAGAACGCCGACGAGAAGGCCAAGGAGGATGACAAGCCCAAGGAGAGGGATCCTCTCCCTGTGAAGCCTTTCATCACCAGCTACCGTGGTGCCATGATGATTATAACTTGCTGCAGCATTCTTGCCGTCGACTTCCCTGTTTTCCCTCGTCGCTTCGGCAAGACTGAGGCTTTCGGAACTTCTCTTATGGATCTTGGCGTTGGCTCCTTCGTCTTCGCCGCTGGTGTTGTTGCCGTCCGTCAACAGCTCAAGGAGGACTTTGCTCAAGTCAAGAAGTCCATTGGTACCCGCATGAAGACTGCTCTCCGCCACTCTTTCCCGCTTGCTGTTCTCGGATTTATTCGTCTTGCCACCGTCAAGGGTCTCGACTACACTGAGCATGAAAGCGAGTACGGCGTTCACTGGAACTTCTTCTTCACCCTGTCCTTGCTGTCGCCGGTCTTTGCTCTCCTCCAGCCTATCCTGCGCTGGCTTCCGTCTTACAGCGGTATCGCTTTCGGCATCGCAGTCTCGTACGAAATTCTCCTCTACATGACTCCTCTTAAGCACTACATCATCCTCTCCGAGCGTATCCCCGGCGATTTCCTGTCTCAGAACCGTGAGGGTGTCTACTCCTTCATCGGCTACTTTGCCATCTTCATGGCTGGTATGGGTGCTGGTGAGGGCATCTTGCCTCGTGACGACGAGCCCGCGGAAGACCCCATCCAAGCCGCCCGCGAGGCCAGAGACACCATGGACGATGACGCCGATTGGCTCGCCTCCGTGATCGGCTCTGATGAACAGAAAGAAGAGCAGGTCGAGAAGGTTATTGCCAAGGAGAAGGAGAAGCCCAAGGACTGGCGTCCTGAAGAAGCGATGGCCAACTTCAACGCCTTGCCCAAGCTCGCCGTCATCCACCTCTTCAAATGGTCTGGTATCTGGTTCGTCTTCTCCGTCTGGTGCCTCTGGAACTACGGTCCCCACCTGTTCGTCTCTCGCCGCATGGCCAACTGCGCCTACGTCTGCTGGGTCTGCGCTTTCAACTTCGCTCAGCTCCTGCTCTTCTGCGGTGTCGAGATGCTCATGTTCCCCAAGCTCTACCGCTCTAAGAGCAAGGAGGTCGAGAAGACCAGGATCGCCAACGCCACGAGCAAGGTCTTGCACGCTTTCAACCGCAACGGCCTCGCGCTGTTCCTTCTCGCCAACGTTCTCACTGGTGCTGTCAACCTCACCCTTGAGACATGGCACATGAGCGACACTGGCGCCATGACTATTCTTGTCGGTTACATTGCCACCCTCGCCACTGTTGGCGTTGCGCTGGACCACTTCGATATCTCCATCAAGTTGTAAAGGTTGTGCGTTAAATGTACTGGGAAAAAGGGATAGACAAAAGCATGAGCATGTCGTTGGGAAGGTTCACGATGGAAAATGTACTAATAGAATATTGTATATAAGAAACCACTTGGTTGTTCAAAATCCAGAGAGTCGATGTCACATCGTATTCCAGGTAACGTAGGTTCTTTTGAGGTTCGTATCGAAGCAAAGTAGAACTGTAAGTCACAGTAACTTAGGCTAGTGACTGTATCCACTCCGCTATGCACGATAAAAAAAAGGAGGAAAGAGAGTCGTCCGTAGACATGTATCCATCCATCATTCACCCCCACAACCAAAAATCAACCCCACCAGAACGCCCGAACGACAATGCCGCTGCCAGACACGCCGTGCGAATATCCCACCCAATGCTCAAAACAAACATAACCCCAGTCACAGAATGCAAGAGCCTCAGAGGCGTGGGAACTTCCACCCAGATTCGTAGCTCCATAGGGCGTGTAATCTTCTTTTCCAAAAGCTTTGGTTCCTCTTCACCGTCTCAGTTGTCCTCAAGCTCGCTCGGCTCGACGTGGCGCGCCAGCACTTTGCGCTTGAAGTCCTCCTGGTTGCTGTCCCAGAGCAGAGCTGCTTCGCCGTTGAGAGGAGAGGCGCTAAAAAGAGAAAAATTGTCAGCACTCGCCCTGATCTTCCGCGATATCCTTATCATCTATACTCACTTATTCGGCTCCCCCAACAACGACTGGATACTCAGTAACACGCTCTCGGTGTTCAGCGCCGCGCTCCACGCGCCCTCCTTACCCTGTCCGCCGGGCTTCAGGATGTCGAGGCAGATGCGGCCGCTCATGTCGACGTTGGGGTGGTAGATGGGCGTCTTGAAGAGGACTTCTGGCGGGGCATAGGGGTAGTTTGCTGGGAAGGCGAGGGTGAGTTTGAAGGAGAGGGAGGCGTAGGGAGTGTCGGCGGGGCCGAGCAGGGTTGCGTTCCAGTGGGTGAGGTCGGCGGTGGGGAAGGCGGAGATGCCGAGGGTGGGAGAGGTCATGAGGGCCATGAGCTCGGATTGGAGGCTGGGAATGTGAGTTGTTTGGTCTGGTTTTCGTTTTGCTAGGTAGGTAAGGTATGGATGTACCGTTTGATCACATTGCCGTTGGCGGGAGCGGCGGGCTTGGGGCCTTGTGCTGTTGAGGGAGCGGCGGAGGTGGCCATTGTGAGGGTGTGTAGGTAGTGCTCTTTGTTTTGACAAGTGAATGTCGCCGTGTGTGTTTCTTGGACTATGAAGTGATCGAGTGCTCGTGCTGGCGGGGCTTTGCTCGTGAGGAGAGAGTCGAGGATGGATGGGAGCGGGTCGATATTTGCTGTAGAATATCGATGAGCCTCGTGAGTAGATGTGAGAGTAGACTGCTGTAGTGCTGGATGTGAGAACGGATAATGGCTGGCTCGCAGGTGGTGTGGGTTTCTTGTTCTTCTTCACAGCTCGAAATGGTGCATGGCAACCAAGGGTCCAGCGTAAACAAACGTCGCGCCTCGCGAAACAGCGCGCGCGCGTAAAGAGGCTGACCAACACAACACTTCTTGGAACAATTGCTGAATATGACGAACGTTTCGAACGGTCATTTAATATACATTAATCAGACTCGCTACATTGACAATCAGCCAATGTCTGTGGTTTGCCAGTACGACAGTGCTATTCGTTGTTGGGAAGACACGCGATCAGAACTTCCTTCAAGACGATACACGCCCACTCGCGGTTGACAGAATCAGTCAAAATGACAAGTAGAAAGCTAATGTAATGCCATCGGCTTTTCCAACACGGAATCTCCAATTACCATTCTTATAACCAAGTCTCGTGCAGTTTCTGTCTCCCAAACAGTAATGGCCAATACAGCCCAATATCAATGCCCCAACAATCTCATGAACTTGCTCTTTGCTTTCTTCGGCAACTTCTGCTCTCCAACAACCTGCGCCACTTTCTCGCTCTTGGTCTCGGCAGGTCTCTCTACCACAACGGTCTTGACACTGCTTCCTGCCTCGCTACCAGTGGCACTTGCATCTCTCACACTCTGCGTCCTCCTCAGCCCGGCGCTGCTGGTTGGGCGGTCTTCTGCAGCAGCAAGCAGAGGGCTGAAAGGTCGTTCCATCGTCATGGTGAATGTGCGGAAAGCACTTCGCTTGCCTCGTGATGGGAACTGATCTTGCAACTCGAAGTCTGCTGGTAATAGGTCTGCCAAAGGCAATCGAGCTGGTAGCGGCTTCGCGTACCCACGTCTGGACTTGGTGCTGTGATATCTGCTTCCACTACTGCTGCTGGCGCTGCTCGCCGGATACGGGTGGCGTGGCAAGGGCGGAACGTCTTCTTTCCCGCTTCGAGATCCCGCGATGGATGTGTTTGAGGCGGAACGCTTGGACGAGGAGAAGTTGGATGTGATGCTGGCCATGCTGAACTTGCGCATGACGTGGTTCGCGGAGCCGCGGATTTGTTCGGACCGTCCGACTGTCATGCCTGGATATGGTAGGAGATGTTTTGTCCAGACGTCGCTTAGCAGTGCTTCCAGTCTACCGCGATCGGCTCGTCTTGGTGCCAGCGTTTGAACGTGACTTGGCGTTGCGACAGATTGGGAGCGTGGGATCTGCAGTGTGCTGGCAGAAGAGTTGGTGCTTGTGGTTTCGAGAGCTTCCTTCACTGCCTGAGTATTCTTGATGATTACCTGGTTGAGATCTGTTGTTGGACCGACCGTCGCCGTGCGGTGTACGCTCATCCTTTTCACGAAGCTCCCTGGCTTCCCAAAGGCTTTGCCAATGCTTCTCATCTCGTTCAGGAGCGGGGAATGGAGTTCAAAGACATTGTGGAGTCCTTGGGCGACAGCTTGTGTCTGTGATTCGATGCGGCCAGACAGGTGATCGCGCCAGACTTGTGCCTCGACAATCGAACAACCCGTGAGAATCATCTCGTACATGCGGGCGGAGTGCTCGAATATTAGCTTCCAGGAATGGGGCGCAGTATGGCACTGCAAGCCTTTCCCGTTATCGGCTTCCTGGAGCGTAGCGCTCGCAAGAGATACTCCAACAAGCACAGCGTAGTTCTCAGTCTCTTCGTCCACCGTTGCAAGCAACAATGTCGTCTCGAAAAGCACACACATCACATATTTGCCCTTGATGCATCCACGACTTCGATACGCGATGTGCAGACAGCCGCACATTTCGACCGAGCCAAGCAGTTGCAAGAAAACTGAGCGTGGTACCTGATCAGAGAACTTAAGACGATCGCCCAGGAGCCAAGTGGTCCTCAGCATTCGCGTGCGTATGGGATTGTCTTTGGCCATGTTCATGTTTTGGCATGTGGTGTTGAGCTGCGATAGAAGATCCTGGATCAAAGCGTGTGCTTCGAGGTCATCACAAACTGGCGTCAGCTTACACAAATCACTGAACAGGAGTTCGTATCTGGGCAATCGCTGGATTGGCTTTGGGAACTGTCAGCACTTGAGTATGAGTGGGTTAGTAATGCGACTCACCTTGATCAGTAGGTCTTTCACGCTCAGTGCCTTCCTGTAATTGTCCTCTCTGGTCCTCATAGGGTTGACCGTCGCACTCAGGATCTCGATAGCACGATCAAAGTCTGGCCAAGCGGCGATCTGCTGCTGAGTCTCCTCGATATCACGAACGACAAGTTCATAGTTCGCGCCATAGTCGGCATAGACCTGGAACTGTTGCATCTGTTACAAAGAAGAGAGTTCAGCAGCGTGCCATAATATAGTGTCAACTCACACTTCTCATACGTATGATTTGAACAAGCTTGTCACTGCGGCGATGACTTGAGGCGCACAGCGCAATACAGCACTTTCTTCCTCATCACTGCGGCTTATGTTGAGCGATCGTCGCGATTGGCGAACGGCAGTGACCAGCGTTCCGCGCTTAGGCGAGATCACACCTGGGTGTCCAGGCACTATATCCACACTGTGCCACCTTGTATGCATAGGTTTCCTTGCTGGTCCGCGGTGAGAGCCTTTCGCAATTTGTTGGTCGTACTCTGCAAAAGGGACGACACGGTAGAGGGCACCTAGCAGCTCATCGTGGAGGTACAACATCTTAGCAATGGTCGCTTGAGCAGCAGGGCGAGCGAAACGCAGGGTAGAGGTGGGATGGTGGTGGCCGAGTAGTGTGAAGTAGGCCTGGATTGTCAACAGAGAGGTCACAAACCATAGGGAGCATGCTTACGTTGGACAACGCTTTGAGATCAGCAACGTAACCCTCCTCTGTCCTGATGAGCTCCTCCAATTTCTCCCTTCGCTTCCTGCTTCGTAGCTTGCCGGCTTCGTCAAGAATCGAGCGCTGGGTATCAACGGAAGGTCTCGGATCAGAGGCAGACAATATGCTGCTGCGGTTGTGCGTGCGGCGCCATTTGCTTGCTCGTCTTGACAACGGCGCAATGCTGACACTGGCCAATGTAACGGTGGCAGACTTGACACCCGCAATGATGCCAATCGAAGAAGTGCCAGAGTTGGACCTGGCGTGTGGAGAACGTGGCGGTACTACGGCGGGATCAAAGTCGTCCAAGCACCATCGTTCGCTGCGTGATGTGACTAGAGGTACTGTTTGCTGCCTCTTCCGTCGACGAAGGGTGCTGACCCATCGCTGGAAGGGGTTCTGCGGTTCTTCGTCGCTTGTTGCATCTTCTCCTAGCAAGTTTGCGTGTAGTTCGCTGTTGTGGATGACACTACGAAATGAAGCTGCGTTGCTTGGTCTGGGGGAAGATATTGAAGACATGGCGCCCACGACACCAAAGTGGTGTACGAGTTCGTGAAGAGATGCTTGTTGAGCCGGCGGACCATTGTGTTTACATGGCTATTGAGAGTCTAGCAAGCGCTGAGTGTCTACCACGTGGCCGAGCTGGAAGGTACGGTCTCAATTCCATACAGCTCAGTAAAGCGCCTACATCCCAGATAGTAATGTTCTCGGTATTCCGCTGGGAACTACAGTGGCAGGCCTATTGAAATCTGAGGCGGTAGTTGGATTGTCTTTTTTACCTGAGTGCAATGTTTCATTCCTCCATGGTGTTGGCATTCCAGGTTTGTACTTGTTGGCAGATACAAGTGTTGTTGCCAGGTGCCTGGAGATTCATAATTTTTGTCGTGCAATTTGGTGCCATTGCTTTCTATTCTCTGGACACGCCAAACTAATATCGTGCCTTGCCTGCATAAGAGACACGATATGTACCTACTCCCGAGTATCAGGCATTCCGATGGCCGATGAGAGGAAGAGTCAGACGGCCTTTATTAGTCCAAACCTGCTGCTCCTGCCCACGCATCTCGACCTGGCGGCAGGCGTTGCATGGTTGTCGTACATGATCTGCATAGAGCCACGCGTGTCCAACAATGGAAAGATGGGCACATGTGCAAATCACAGTGCGCCTCATCACGTGGATCCTGCTTTGCCCACGCGCCGCGCTGTCATTTCGTCTGGCGATGACGTCGCGGGGCGCAGCACCCTTGTCGACGGTCAACACTGCAGCACGAGGACCCGGTCCCCACTACTACTACTACTACTACTACTACTACTACTTGACTGATCCATGTATGCCCAGTTCCGGTGCTCTGTAGACACAAGTTTATGTAAGTTAACGACCGATTCTACTTTGGTACCCGCCGCCATACTCGATTTCGCATCTCCCACCTGCATGCTGTCCTCAAACTTGTAGCTCCTCAGGCAAGCAGGTCTTTACAAGACATTCAATAGCTACGCCTGGCCGCTGGAGTGATTATCCCCAGGAAGAAAGAAGAAAGAAAGAAAGAACAAGGACACACACACACAGTATGGCTTCCGGCAAACAGCCGCAGCGCGATGATCCAGAGCAGCAGGTAGAGCTTCAGGGCGATGTGCCCAGGGTAATGGTCCAGCAGGCCGAAGCGGCTGCAACAAACGACGGAGGACCCTCGAACAAATCTGCAAGCCATCATGCTGGCCGTGACGTGCCTGCGTTGTCCCATCAAGATTCCATGGACACCACTGCCTCCGAGCTGAACGTCCCTCCGCCGGCGTATGGCGATGTCTACGGCTCCATCCAAGATGAATCAGGCTCTGGCACCAAGGCGACCATGGGCGAGGATGGTCGTGTCAACATCCGCATTGATCAGAACGCACGCAACCTTTCACATTTGCTTGTGCCGGCGCTTCGACACCAGCAGGAGACGCTCAGTAACCAGGGGCCGCTTCCTCCCGCCTACATTCCACCGAGTCTGGGTGGAGAAGCAGGTGTACCGCCACCGCCGCCTATGAATGTGGTCATTCACGTAGTAGGATCCCGTGGCGATGTACAGCCATTCGTTGCGTTGGGCAAAGTGTTGAAAGACACATATGGCCACAGAGTGAGGCTCGCAACACATCCTGTGTTTCACAAATTTGTGGAGGAGAATGGCTTGGAGTTCTTCAGCATTGGTGGCGACCCTTCTGAGCTCATGGCATTCATGGTCAAGAATCCAGGTCTCATGCCCGGGTTCGACACGATGAGAAACGGAGATGTCGGAAAGCGACGGAAAGAAATCTCCACAATGATCAGGGGATGCTGGAGGAGTTGTTTCGAGACCGGAAACGGCACAGGTCCTGCTGCCTCGGACCAGACTACAGAGTCCTACTCCAATGATGGCTCTGCCCAGGCCGAGAACGCTGAGAAGCCTTTCGTCGCAGACGCCATCATTGCCAACCCACCTAGTTTCGCCCACGTGCATGTGGCTGAGAAGCTGGGCATACCGTTGCATGTCATGTTCACGATGCCATACTCGCCTACCCAAGCGTTCCCACATCCGCTAGCGAACATTCAGTCTTCGAACGCAGACAAGAACCTGACAAACTACATCTCGTATGTACTGGTCGAAATGTTGACATGGCAGGGCCTTGGCGATCTGATCAACAGATTCCGCAACAAGGAGCTTGGTCTGGAAGATATCAACATGCTACGAGCGCCTGGTATGCTCCAACGCATGCGCATTCCACATACATACTGCTGGTCTCCGGCTCTCATCCCTAAGCCTAAGGACTGGGGTCAGCACATCTCCATCTCGGGCTTCTACTTCCTCAACCTGGCGACGGACTACACACCTGACCCGGATCTCAAAGCATTCCTCGCTGCCGGGCCTCCTCCTGTGTACATCGGCTTTGGATCGATCGTTCTCGACGATCCCAATGCCATGACGAAGACTCTGTTTGAGGCGGTGGAGAAGACAGGTCAGCGTGCGCTGATATCGAAGGGATGGGGAGGCATGGGTGCAGACGAGCTGGGCAAGCCTGACAACGTGTTTATGCTGGGCAACTGTCCTCACGATTGGCTCTTCAAACAAGTCTCAGCCGTTGTGCATCATGGTGGCGCTGGCACGACGGCTGCTGGCATCACTGCTGGTAGACCTACACTGGTGGTACCATTCTTTGGTGATCAGCCTTTCTGGGGAGCGATGGTTCACCGAGCTGGCGCCGGTCCCGAACCCATCCCTCACAAGCAACTTACTGCAGACAATCTTGCCGAAGGCATCAAGGTATGTCTCAAGCCTGGGAGCCAGAACAAAGCTCAGGAGCTCGCCTCAAAGATCGCCAAAGAACGTGGTTCAGACGAAGGTGCTCAAAGCTTCCATCAGTTCCTCGACGTTGACAGTTTGCGATGCTCACTTGCGCCTTCGCGCGCTGCTGTGTGGAGTATCAAGAAGACTGATGTGCGACTCAGCGCTATGGCTGCCTGCACACTGGCGAACGAGAACTTGCTCGATTTCAAGGAGCTGAAGCTTTTCCGAGGTCGGGAGTATGAGGTTGATGATGGCCCACTGGACCCTATCACTGGTGGCGCAACTTCAATCATCGGCACTGCAAGCACGATGATGATGGGCTTCGCAGACATGCCGATTGAGACGTTGAAGGCACTCAAGATTCATCCCGATGCTACGAAGAAGAAGCCGAAGCCTGCCAAGGGGTCAGAGCAATCTACTGCATCTGGCGACAATGCAAGTGACAAGCCTTCGATGGAAAGAACGGATTCTTCCAATGATGCTTCTACCCCTGGCAAGGATCTTACACCCTCGACCAGTCGGAGCGGCTCTACGTTCAACTTCCAGGAATCACTGGCAAAGATCCAATCGCCAGCATCTCCGGGTAGTAGATCAGGATCATTAGCCCCTAGTCAGAACGAGGGGCGTAAGCCTGACGATCCGAAGGCATCAAAGGACCCTCGCAAGTACATGGAAACCGCCATGGGCAGCGCGGAGGGTGTGCAGCGGATCGTGGGCGCTGGCTTCAAATCGCCAATGGACTTCACCATGAACCTCTCGAAGGGCTTCCGCAACGCACCGAAGCTGTATGGCGATGACTCCGTGCGCAAGCCCGAGAAGGTGACCGACTTCAAGAGTGGCATCCGGGCTGCTGGACGAGAGTTCGGCTTTGGCATGTACGATGGCATCACTGGGTTAGTCACTCAGCCCATGAAGGGTGCGCAGAAAGAGGGCGCAGCAGGCTTCATCAAGGGCATCGGCAAGGGCATCGGCGGCATCGCGCTGAAGCCCGGTGCGGCTGTCTTTGGTATTCCCGGATACACCATGCAAGGTGTGTACAAGGAGATGCAGAAGCAGATGGGCTCCAGCGTGCAGAATTACATCATCGCTGCGCGAACCGCCCAGGGCTACGAAGAATGGAGTGGCGCGTCCAACGAGGAAAGGTCAGACATTATCAGAAGATGGCATCTTCTAGAGCAGCAGCTGAGGAAGAAACGAAACACGGATGATGTCGTCAAAGAGATCTTCGAAGAGGCCCGACGTAAGAGAATGGAGGGCTTACCTCAGGGTGGGCGCTCAGCCGGCGCTGGCCCTCAAGCCGCCGGCACAAGCACGCAGCAGGCTTCCGACCCAAACGCGCTCGAGGCGGCTATTCGCGAGTCCATCAGGCAAACGTCAAGAGGCAACCCAGAGGAAGACGCTGCCATCGAACGTGCCATCCGCGTTTCGATGTCTGAGCTCGCACGTAACAGCGGGGCTGCAAGACCTCAAGACGACGATGACGAGGCTCTGCGTAAAGCCATGGCCGCTAGTGTGCAACAGAGCAGCCAGCAAGGCAATCAAGAGACTGAGCGCGACGAGGAGCTCGAGCGGGCATTGGCGAACAGTCTCAAAGAACAAAGACGCCAGTGCGATAACGACGGCGATGATGACAACGACGAGGATTACCAGAGAGTGTTGCAAGAATCTCAGCGTTCAGCATCGAACGCCGGAGAAGGCAGCAGCTCGGCGCCTTCCTACGATCAAGGCCACCTTGGCGGCGTTACCAAAGAACAATATGAGCAGTCGACTGCCGGCAAGGGAGAGAAGAGCCAACAGGAGAAGGACGAGGAGAGAATCGTGATGGAGTATGTGAAGAAGCAGAGTATGCTTGAGCAGCAGCATCAGAGTGGCAAGAAGGGCGAGGCTTCGGCTGGCGTTGGTGGTAAAGTTCCACACGAGGATGATGATGACGACGACGAGGAATTGAGGAGAGCTATGGAGGAGAGTTTGAAGGATCAGAGAGGTGCTTAGGAACGTGGATTATGATGGAGGTTTGGTTTGCATGTTTTACTGAGCACTTTAGACAAAGTACGAGATACCCGTTCACCACATGATGCAGTTTTCCTCACTTCCGCCAAATGTGAGCCATCTCAGCTCGTGCCAACACCATGAGCACAACCTGCGATACATCAAGTCAGCCAATTGGAAACCGACGGCCAGGAACTATCAACATACCAGTGAGAGATCTACGCCTTTCGCAGCTCTGACTTTGAAGACTGAAGCATCCTGATCGCCTATAAATCGCTTGGGCGTATTGTCTCGGGTGGTTTGGTAGCCTTCAATTAGAGTTGTTGGAGTGGTGGGAGCTGTGAGGTGGGCGTCCATTGTTTACAGCAATCACGTAGACACGTAGGCGATAAGACGCAATGGTAAGATATTTTAAGGAGTCCAGCAAGATATCATATCGTCTTCCCAATGAGGAGATATGGGCGTAGACTGTAGAGTGCTGACCAGCACGCTCGTGGATTTCGGAAGCATGTTGGGGTGGTTCAATCCCAGCACTGTGAGACCGCTACTACTGCTGATGGTGCCCTGTCCATCAAGCATACATGGGTATGTCGTGCAAGGAAGCGTTGGTCTCTCCTGCATGTTTGACGACGAGACGCGAACGTGATGGAGTAAAGTTCAGAACACTCGTCTCCCTGACGCCGCCACTTCCGCGCAGTGAGCCGTTTCAAACTTCCCTCTTCAGCCTGCCCGTGAGCGTCATGAGCTGCCTCTTCCCCCTCCTCCTCCTGCTCCTCCTCCTCCTCCTCCACAACTTTCCCAAACGCTCAGCAACACATAGCCAGCTCTCTCTCTCTCTCTCTCTCTCTGGACACTTGCGCCGGACGATCCACCGACGGCAGCATGTTGTCAAGCGAGCAGATACTAGAAGACGCCGCTCGTGACGGCTCTATCGACATGTTTGTCCCACCTCTTGCTTGCTTAATAATATCTTGCATACATACAACTGACCTGCGACAGCGCCGAATGGCCTCACGTGCTGGAGATTGTGCTCCAGAGGCTGCACGATGTGTGTCTTTCCTTGCGTGCCAGTCGCGTACAGTATGAAAACAAAGCAGCTCGCTGACGGCGCCCGCAGATTGTCCACACCGAATTCCCTCTACCTAAACTGCCACTGCCATCTCCTCTCCCGCCCTCAACCATCGACCCGGAAGTTGTCGCCTCTACTCCACCACAACCCGTGAGCGAACCCGAGAAGCGCGACATCGACATCTCCTTGCCCGACGCAGACACCGCGCCGCTCGGAAGCCAGAGCAGTACCAAGGAGAACGATGCGCCCCTCGACCCAGGCGCTGCCGCCAAACCTCCAGTCCCAAAGTTCGACCAGCAACCATCATCCCAGTCCGCCCAACGGCTGTCGGACAGCATAGAGACACAGCCTGGCACTCTACCGCCTGACCTCTTAAGTTCTTACCACTTCTCGACAAACCTTCTGCAGAGTGCCTTCGCGCACAGCCCGCCCTACACCATACAACGTCTGGCAGAGCTCGTCCTACACCCGCGCAGACACTACCGCTTCCTCCCCGCTTACTTGCGAGCGCTTGATCGCATCGTCTCTGTCAGCTCCCCCGTATCCGACTTTCCTCTGCCCACTGGCTTGGTTGGCGCAAACACCGGCTTCCTCACTAACGGTGATGCGCCCGGAAATGGCGCTCAAGAGAGGGACGGGCTTGGAAGTGACGAAAGCCTGGGAGGCGCGCTTCTCACACCCATTCCTTGGCTCAGGAATAGCAACGGACTGGGTTCAAATGGTAGTCAGGGAGATGGAGAGCTGCACACCGAGGGCACAGAGACTATACAAGGCCCGAACGGCGCAGGCAGCATTGAGACTGTTAGTGTCACTGTCAATGGTGTGCCTTCGGCCAGCAGCGCTTCCCACACATCTCCCAGCACGAGCACGCCCGCCTCGCCGACGCTTAGTGAGCAGTCAGATGCGAGCACAGGCTCTTCGACTGGCTCCATAGATCAGCAACTGCGCGAGCAAGGAGCGGTGACACAGGGCGAACTACTGCGTCAAGAGCAAGAGGCCGGTGTGATCCCCGTGGCGCAAACCCACCCTGGCCGCGTGCTGGTTTCTGCTGGCGCTTTGGCAGTTGGCCGCGGAGCCTTAGGTGGTGATCGCTCAGCAGGGGGGAATGTCGAAGCAATGGAAGATCGCCCCGAAGAACCCCATGCTCGCGGACCAGAGATCATTGGCATGGAGGACATGGGTCCGCAGCATCATCATCCCCAAGGAATCGATATGGAGGCCGCTGTGGGTAGACATCATTCACCACAGCCTACTGCAGAGGCCAGCGCACCTGAGGCGAGGTCTACATTCGAAACAGCCACCAAAGACGACGCAGGCGAGCCGGGGAAAGACCCACAGGACCTTGAGAAGAACGCCGAGAAGATGAAGGAGAACCTTGACGAACCTAAAGAGCTGGCTGCAAAAGACTCGGAAGGAGATATTGTTGTTGCCGACGCCGATGGCCAGTCTACCGCTGAGACCGACAAACCCGAGGACACAGGCAAGCAGACGGGACCTGATGCTGTTGATACAACAATGCAGTAGAGACTTTCGACAGCTACGAAAAATACATGATTAATGATAACCAGCAAGTGTCATGACGGTCTGGTGAACTGCAAATACTGAGGGTCTTCATTTCCACTAATCGTAGCATTCGACAAACGTCACTGCCTGAATGCAATTATCGGTCTAAAGGCTCTCTCAGAACAGGATTGATCTAGTATCTAGTATACAAGCAGCCCTGACATCACAGAATGTGATATTGCGGCAGAAAAGCATTCATGATTGTCGTGACTGACATAATGACATGAAAAAAATAAAATTGATACGAAAACAATTATACGCTAACAGTTCCTTCTATCCCAGACAACGCTTAAAGGCATGTGATCGTACTGTAAACCGGATAACCATCGAGCACTCAAGTCACCGTAACCGTAGTCACACTGGTCGTCGCCGAGACCGCACCCGCCGTCGCCTGATCTCTCATGACCTTCTGCCAAATGCACAAAGCAGTCATGACCGCCATGACAGCGAAACGCTGGCCCAACTCTCCGCTGGCGCCGCTCCCAAGGAAAGCAAACTCGCCAACATCGTGCAGGCTGGTCCAGCATCCTGTCTTCGCCCACACAGCTACAACCTCATCCTCGCCGCTCTCCTCGATGCCATGCGCACTGTCTGCCCGTTCGTGCTTCTCGTCCTCGCTGCTGTACCTTGGCAAAGACTCGTCGTCTTTCCCGTGATGCTGAGCAGCATCGTGCTGTCCGCGACCGCTGCTCCCCATGCGCACCAATTTCCAGCCCCGCCACGAGGCACCGAGCTGCTTGATCTCAGACCCGCGCGAGCGCCGCCACTCGAAAACCTCCATCTCGCCATCGAGGCCAACCGGAAGCGCAAACGACCATTTATTCCTCCTCGACTGGCGTCTCAACCCCTCCGCCGCAATAGAGCCCGGCAGAAGAACATCGTAGCCGCGGCGGCCTTCTGGCGATGCTCGCGCCAGAGGCGATGTGGACTTGGAAGCGTAGTCGAGGATGAGGCTGCCGTAGAAACCGCCTGGGAGTGAGACTTTGTAGGATGTTTGGGATTGGTTTGCGGGGTAGGATGGCGATGGCGAGAGGTGGATGGTTTTGGAGCTGGAGCAGAGCAGTTTGGACCAGGAGCTGCTGTATGAGGCTTTGAGTGCTGTGGGCATGGTCGGGGTGGATGGGTCTGAGGAGTATGAAGGGGGTTGGTTCTTGGAGTAAGAAGACATTGTCTTGGATGTGAGGGTGTGTTGATGATTCGTTTGGTCAAGTTGAGTCGTCGATCAGTGTTTGGTGTGATTGTATTGATATATTGGTTGGATTGATTGTGGAAATAAAGGGCTTCAGGAGATTGATGTAGAATGCGTGTTGGAAATGATCGCAGCAAAATTGTTCTGTACTTATCTTCTTCCTCGATATCTGCCATTTTTCATGTCATTGCAAGATGGTGTATAGCGTCATAAGGCTGGCGGTGGCATTGTTGTGCTTTGCAGCGGCGCATTGAACCTCAATGGGCAATGATCGTCTCGAGAGCTGAACTGCGCAGCACAAAAGGATTAAAGGGACCCATACCTTCTGGCAATCGACACAGCCACACATCGCTGCACGAGCTCAAGATCGACCCAACCATCTGCTAGAGCAAACGACAAGATCACGTGCAACACAGTGTAGGAATGCTGCTAATGTGTCTATACCATATCTGGCCGTATGCGCCGCTGCATACGTGATTCCTTCTCGGGCTCTATCGTGGTGTCACCGACCTGAGCCTTGTTCACTCATGGACCGGCATCGTCACCGCGCAGGTGTGTGTTTACACTGCCATTGTAATGTTGGCGATGCTCGAGGGCCAGCGATTCACAGAACCTATTCAGGTAAGTGGTTTTTGGATGCGTCTGTTGTCATGAAGGCATTCTACAGACGTACATAAGAGGGAGCATTTCTGCTATGGATTGCAAGAAAACAACTATCTCCGATTACACAAATCGTACACTACGAAACAAACAACACTTTCTGCCCATGCATGATGTTGCGTAACACGCTTCTTTTCTCTACTTTGGCCGCTATTGCCACCAAAGTTCTTGTATCCGCCAGTCCAACAGAAAATTGCCCGGATCTTGGACCAGCTTTTGTTCATGACTTCGACCTGAAGAAGACCAAAGCATTCCAGACTGCGGAAGCTGCCTTCCCAGATGTTCTTGAGTCTTTGTTCTCCACTGGGGCCATCAGCAAGAACACGACTACGTTCTCCATCGACGTCTTCTCGACAACAACCAACGAGTCCGTATATAGCTACCATCACGCCGCACCCGACAACAATGCCACACTACCAGCGGGGAGAGTAGATGATGAATCGATCTACCGCATTGGTAGTGTGTCCAAACTGTACACTGCTTACGCGATTCTGGCTGCTGCCGGCATCAGAATCCTAGACCAACCTGTGACCGATTATGTTCCTGAGCTGCGCGGTGGCTCGATTCCGAACACTATCGATTGGGAAGAGATCACAATTGGTGCACTCATGTCACAGCAGGGAGGAATCGGTGGAATGCGTAAGTGTCGTCCCACATATGTGCCGGGTGGGGACCCTACTAACACGTCTTGAAGCTACCGAAGCAACCACTTGCTTCCTAGAGCCGACTCCCGACTGCGCCATACTGACTGTGCAAGGTATGATCTGACTGTGTTATGTACCAATTAGGCGGTCTTTTAGACATAACTGACCAACTCTCAAGACTTCCTCGGAGTAATGCGTGATCATCCACGACCGGTCACTCTCCCTTTCGCCAACCCACTGTACTCAGATGCAAGCTGGGGCGTTCTTGGTGTGACTCTGGAGCGTCTGTCGGGTCTCCCTTACAATGATGCACTACACGAATTGCTTGGGAAACCGCTCAATCTGAACGGCACATCGTCAATCTTGCCGCCGGCCGAAGATCTGAACGCAGTGATCCTTCCAGGACCCGTGGGAGCAACTGCATGGGGCCTCGACAATCCAATCACCACATCGTAAGACCCTCATCTGTCATAATTTTTGAGACGGAGCGTAACTGACAAAGCCCCAGATCCGGCGGTGTCTACTCCAACAACGCTGACTTGCGCGCCATTGGACTTTCGATCTTGCAGTCCAGTCTACTTTCTCCGGCTGCAACTCGAGAATGGATGAAACCTCGTGGCAACACCGGTACTCTAACATCACAAGTTGGAGCCCCATGGGAAATCAATCGCCTCTCGCTACCAATCGCACCAAACTCAGCTCGCACACGTGTCTCTGACCTTTACACCAAGCTAGGTGGTCAACCCAAGTACGCCGGGATCTTCGCTCTATCTCCAGACCATGGCCTTGGGTATTCCGTTCTCGTCGGAGGACCAGCTGCCGTAGCCAACCGCGCTGCTCTCCGCGATGTAGTCGCCGAGATCTTCGTCACTGCTGCCGAGCATGCTGCCCTAGAGAATGCGGAACAGAAGTTCACTGGAACTTTCGTCGACGAGGCCGCCCAGGGCGCCAACATTACTTTGACAGTGGACCAGGACCGACCCGGCCTGGGTTTGCAGGACATCTACATCAATGGCACAAACGTGATTGCTGGGCTCTTGGGACTGCCACCACCAAACATTCCGCCCGCGAACGTGAGCGTTCGCTTGTATCCCATGGGTGTTGAGTGGCGCGATCCCGAAGCTAGCGACGCGACGATCTACTCGTCTTACCGAGCCTTCGCGCAGATTGTCCCTGGGGACGCGAGAGCAGATGTCGAGGGAGGTGAGGGTTTGTTTGATCACTGTGAGAACTGGCAAACCGTCGGCTTCTGGTCTGTTGGCGGTGTTGCGGTAGATGAGTTTGTGTTCGGAACGCTGAACGGAGAGCTGGAGAGCGTGAGCTATCCTTTCGGCAATAACACTTTCTTGAAGGCCCGATAGGAGTGGGCGGATGCGGAACGATGCCCGGCTTTAGGGTGGGCAGAAATTGCGTATATTCGCCAAGTCATATGATAATAGAGGAGGTGTTTGATAAATACTGTATGTTGTACCATGCATCTATCTCCATGCTGTCTCCATCGCTTGGCGGTTCCACTGCATCGGCAATGTTTCACAAACGAAACTCTTTTCACCACTTCGCAAGCCCACCAGTATCGAACATTTGCAGCATCTCTTGTATCACTTAAGCATATGTAGGATCCGGCAATACAATGATAACAACAATGATAGAGCGGTCATGAACGAATCATTCGGCCTGTCCCCCGCTTTTGTTCAAAAGGAGGCCGCGGACGCCGACGCTAAAGATTTGCGCATTGGCATCATGGAGGATGAATCTGCGGCATGTCGTATATCATCGCGCCCTGTGATGATTTCTTTTCTTGCTAGGCTGGTGACTGGCATATTCTAAAGCTTTTCCCCATTGTTCTTACAGGGACCTTTCCCTCTAGTTTCTGCGCAAAAGCTTGTCAAGATATTCTTAATCACGGAGCGGAAGTCGAAGGCTCGGTGTCGAGTCGAGCGGCGAAAGTCTTTATACTTCGATACTGAAGGACTATCGTGTTCAGTCTGGCTCGATACTCCATCTATTGGTGCTTCCGGAAAGAACCGCTACCATATACGCGGAGACGCTGCTACTTTAATCTATCAGACTTCACTTACGACTGTGGGGCTCCTGCACACTCTCACGGAGAACCGCTTGTAAACCTCGACCCTCGAAGATTGGTCTACAAGAACAAAGCATAAACTTAAACTTCTTCCAACACAACACAATGTTCGCCTGGTTCACGGGCAGCCCGGACCGACCACCGACACTCCTCAACTATCGCACATCCACAGCATTCATCACCGCCACAGTCGCCTTTGCCATCTTCACAGACATCTTCGTCTACGGCATCATCGTGCCCGTGATCCCGTTCGCCCTCACGGAGCGCGCTGGCATCCCCGAATCAGATATCCAATACTGGACATCAATCCTCCTCGCGATCTATGGCGCGGCCCTGCTCGTTACTGCGCCCGTCTGCGGCTGGCTTGCCGATCGGTCGAGCTCGCGAAGGACACCGCTACTTCTCGGATTGTTGGCGTTGGCTGGGAGCACGGTGATGCTGTGCGTGGGACGATCGATCGGTGTCATTGCAGCTGGGCGTGTGCTGCAGGGGATGTCTGCGGCGGTGGTCTGGGTTGTTGGATTGGCTCTGTTGGTCGATACGGTTGGTGGCGACGACATTGGGCAGGCTATGGGGCATGTTGGACTTGCTATGAGTCTCGGCGTTCTGTTGGCGCCACTTCTCGGTGGCGTTGTGTTCGAGAGCGCTGGCTACTATAGCGTTTGGGCTATGGCGTTTGGACTCATCGGCCTCGATATCGTATTGCGGCTTGTGATGGTGGAGAGAAAGATTGCTGTGAGATGGGATCCCAAGTTCGAACCCAAGAGGGCGGAGGTGATTGCTGGCGATCAGAGAGTCATGACCAAAGAGCTTGATGAAAAGCCCGACGGAACGGAGAGCGAGGATGACAACAAGACGAAAGAGACCGCCTCGAGTCCCATCGACCAGCAAAGTCATGGAGAAGACAACCCCAACGCTCGCAACAAACGGTTCAATCGTTTGCCCCCAGTACTCAAATTACTCGCCTCCCGCCGCCTCCTCTCCGCACTCTGGGCCGTCCTCATCCAGTCCTCCCTCCTCACCTCTTTCGACTCCGTCCTTCCCCTCTTCACCAAGAACACATTCGGATGGAATGCCACCGGTGCAGGTCTTATCTTCCTGCCCATCGTTGTCCCAACATTCGCCGGGCCCCTCGTCGGCCACCTCTCTGACAAGCAAGGCCCGCGCTGGTACGCCACCGCAGGATTCGCCGGCTGCACTCCG
Organism: Cladosporium cucumerinum; assembly: GCA_023634325.1. Lineage (NCBI taxonomy): Eukaryota > Fungi > Ascomycota > Dothideomycetes > Cladosporiales > Cladosporiaceae > Cladosporium > Cladosporium cucumerinum. Next base: position 1,268,445 of record JALDQA010000001.1, read on the forward strand.
TTCCTCATCATGCTACGTCTCGTCGACCACGACTCGCTGCGGCAGAAAGTCCTGCTTTGCGCACTTCTGGTTCTTATTGGATTGTTCTTGACGCTCGCTTTGATTCCCATGATGGCGGAGGTCACGTACGCGGTTATGGACAAGGAGAGCAGACGGCCGAAGGGTTACTATGGAAGGAATGGTGCCTATGCACAAGCGTACAGTTTGTTTAATATGGCGTGGGCGGCGGGGTGTATGGTTGGGCCGTTGTTGGCTGGCTTGGTGGTTAATTCGAGGGGCTGGCCTACGGCGACGCTCATCCTCGGATGTGTTAGTATCTTCACTGCGTTGCCTGTGGTCATCTGGACCGGCGGTAGCTGGCGGAAGCGCAAGGGAAGGGATATGCAGGCTGGAAGAGCCGCAAGGATGGAAGCACAGGCATAAGGGCATCAAGTTCGCATTGCATTGTATATACCTGCATAGCGTCGTAAATAATTCCATCAAATCGTTCAATTCGTGCTAGCCTCATGAAATCGTGCGATCATCTTAATGCAGAGAAGACTTAGCATAGCCCAGATAATCCACGCCATACCGGTCCACATTAAGCGCAGCCTCGCTGCCATCCCACAGCATCACACCGCCGAAGTTCTCAACATACAGGCCTCTCGCGGTCCTGACCCTAGTACCCAGTCCGCTGCCTTCCACATAGCCGCTGCCAGCGCCCTCGAATCCAGCTGCGCCGATGTACAACCTTGGTCCACGTACTTGTGTCCCACTGGCCAGTAGATCTGACCATGCTTTGAAGCTTTGCCGGAACCCCGGCGCATCGATATTGCAGCTTGGGTTGTTGTAGAATTGGACCCAGACAAAGTCGGCTTGTTGCAGAGCGCCGAGGGGAATCGACGCGTCGGGTATCGGACACTGCGGAGCTGCGGAGAGGTAGTAAGTCTTACTATTGTCGGTATCGAACTGCTCGCGCAACGCGATGGCGAAGGTCTCGTAGTGCTCGGTGCTGTGGTTCTCGTTGTCGATATCGAAGCCATCGATGATAACGTCCGACCCAAAGGGACGTAAGTCTGCGTCAAGGCCATCGCCTGCTCCGAAGAGATCCCACAGTGTCGAAGCGAATTCTGTTGCCTGTGTGTCGGAGGTGAAGGATGTGTTTGAGTTGTAGCCGCCCAGGGATACGAAGACTTTCCTGCCTAGTGCCTGGCAGGCAGCGATTTCGGGCGCAAGAGCTGAGCAGTCTTTGAGGCCTGGGGCCGCATGTGCCTGGCCGGGTGTCTGACCAGAACAACCTGGACCGAAATCGATGGAAGGGTAGCCGTTGGCGTCGAAGAAAGAGAAGACGAATGACAGGATGACTATGTCGACGTTCGGATTGCTGCAGAGGGAGCCCAGGCCGCCCTCTTTGGTGGCAGGTGTAGTCCCGTAGTAGACAGCAACGTTGTCCTCACTCTCTGCATCAAACAGGTAGGGAGATGCGGTGGGGACCACGCTCTCCACTATAGGACTGGAAGTTGCTGTAGAGTTCAGTGCGTTGGAATATCCAGCGCTGAGCGGTGCCGTGGATGCATCAGATGCGGTATAAGGCTTGGTCCAGGGTGCTGGTGGCGTAAAATCGGTCCCGTTCATCGCAGGGAAAGACTCGTTGCTTCCGATGCCCGTTGACAACGGGAGAGCCGGTGCGACTGTTGTCACAAAAGTCCTGGTCTGGGTGATTCGCGTTGAGCGTGTAGTCATGAAAGCTGTTACATCTGGTCCGCCACATGGCCGCAAAGGTCCAGCGCCGCCGAGTAGCTTGCACAGGGAGGAAGTAGCAGACTCTATTGATGAAGAGGTAGTCGAATCGATCGAGGTAGTTGCTGGGATAACTTGTGTAGCCGCTGGTGGTGCTGGTGAAAGGACGGGTCCGACGGGTCCGACAGGTGAGTCCGAGCCATCGTTGTAGCCAGACAACAGCTTCTCGAGAGCTTCCAATCGCTGTTCGAGTGAAAGAATGAAGTTGAACAGATCTCCGGGTAGATCGCTGAGTCCCGTGTGGATCTTCAGGATATCTTCGATCACTTCGCCGCCAGCTGTAAGAGACGGTTCAGGAGTATCCTCCGTAGTATCGGCTGAGGGGATCGGACTCGGTAAAGCGATCTCAACGAGACCGGCTGTCACAATCGTAAAGTCGTCCGTCGTAAGCGAGTCTGCACGAGCAGCATGTTTGTGTAGAGGCCTTCGATGCGCATGGCGGGCCAAAGATGTGCAAACAAAAATCGAGAAGATGCAGTACAATTTACTGACTCTGGAACCTCGTTGGGACATATTCATTACTCCCAAGGGAAGGCTCAAAATCGCTATAGTTCTTCATACTTACATTGAATGTTGTGTGTTGCATATATAGCCAGCCACGGCGGAGGCTGTAGCAAGAATGGAGGCAGGAAGAGAGCTGGAAAGTGCATGAAGCGATGTGCAAAGTCTACATTCCTCACTACTGCCACCTGATTCCCTCAAAGGCGACCATAGGGAATCGTGTTTTCAGGTAATAATTGACCGCAACATCCAGGCTGCAATGATTGCTGCATTCGTCAAAACTTACCATCTTCATCAAATACTTTCTCACATCATGGTTTGCGATCTTGCGATCTGTCGATGATTGAGGCGAGGTCGCTGTATGTTCACGAGACTTTACCCTGTGTCTCTATGACTCCAGTTTTGACATGCAAGGTTGGGGTTGGCGTGCATGATCGACAAGCGATTTACGTCTTTGTCGATCCGGCTTGAGACCATGACTGCACGACTGCTCACAATGTTTAACGATGGCTTGAGTAGGCGATGTGTGGCTCAATGGCTCAAAAGCAAGCATAACAGCGGCACAGCCAGCATTTTGAGTTTAAAATCCAAGGACGTCGTCATATGTTGCACGCCCGGCACCCTCGAGCGGCTCTCGTCTCAACTTGAGTCGTTGATCGTCAGGACTGAGTTCTGTCACGTCCACATCAAGCGATTGTTTCTCGGTAGCATTTGCGGGACAAGACTGGGAGGTAAGATGGTGTCTCGGAAGGTCGGAGGAGAGCAGAAGAAATGCTACAGTAGCCCTACGATCTTCGATGCCCCGCCAAGTGGAGTGGATTATTGCTGGAGGGGAGGAGATTGCGCTCAGCTGCAAGGTCCCTGCAAACTCCGAGGCTCGTGAGAGGGCAGAGCTGAGAAGCGCCACCGACTCGATTCCGGTGCTCCCGGAAGGCTGGGCCGTTCTGTATGCACGATTATGCACGGCGATTACGAGCTATCTGTAGGTTTCAAGCGGTCGATGTTGGAAGGACGGAGAGTGCTGTGCTTCATTGTTGCGTGGTGGTAGATGCTACAGTAAACACTGGCGTGACTGTATCGCTTTATAAAAGAAGAGGCGGTGACAGAGAGGGTCGGGGTTTGCCATGGCAAAAATGATTAATGATGATGCCAATTTGACATCCATGATCGGAAATGCGAACAGCCGTGGTAGCGAGCGAGAGCCCACTTTTCGCGCGAGGTTCGTAGCCAACGACTGGTCTTTCCGCAGCTCACCCACAGATCAGCGCCGACCCTGCCTGAGCCTTCGCGCAAACTCACTTGCGGTCATGGTCATGGCAGCGTAGCGTAAGATAGCATAGCGTAGCATAGTGTAGCGTAGCGTAGCAGGGCATGGATGGCATGGCATGGCATGGGGCATGGCATCGCATCGCATCGCATCGCACCGCATCGCATCGTATCTGGAATATCTTGCTCGCAGCGCCATTTGAGCGCCGGGTGATAGACCGGCTCGTAACTCACTCAGCCTCGCAACAGTACTTGGCCCTTTGCTAGGGATTGTCCCGTCACTGTCACTGTCACCGTCACCGTCACCGTCACATTCCGCCGCCGCCGCCGCCCGTCCCTTCGCTTGATCACTGGATGACACTTGCAAGAGGCGAGCAAGGGTGTTGGCCGCTATCCCCCCCATACAAACCCTAGTCTTGACGACCGGTCCGCCTGTTGTGCCTCCATCCACCGCTCAACTAGCGCTCCACCGTACAACAGTAGTTAGTGCTGTTGTATTTTCTGTTAGTCTACCTCGCAAGGACTGCTGGCCGCAGCACCTCGACCTCGACCTTGACCTCGACTCAGCCTCGAACCACGACTCCTACGCTCACCTAGACACGACTACGACGACTCGCAGCCTCGCTGGCGCGGCAGCCAAGTCTAAACCCACTCTGTCCTCCTCTCGAGTGATGCATCTGGCGCTGGCGCCGAGTCTCTGTATTTTGGCGTTCATTCCCAGCAAAGTCCTCAGTATCGTGCACACCATACCACAATGACCTCGTATGGGTCGTCAACGGTTGCAACGGCAACTTCGAAACAATCTCGCGCCAGGCTGCATAAGCGCGGCAGTTCCACAAGTTCTTCACCGGCACTAGGGCCTCCCTCGACACTGAGGAACAGCATAGATGCATTCACCACACCTTTTGCGACCTACGAAGAGCCCTCGTCCGCGCACTCTATAACATCGACCCCGAAGCTGAAGCCCTATTTGCGCAAGACTTCCAGCACAAAAGACGACCAAGGGAAGCTCGACTTGTCACGGTCAACAACAGAGAATGAGGGTCTGGCAGGCTTAGGGATACAGGATATCGGCGCAAAGACGGCCAGCGATGTCTCTTTCTCTGCAAATCCAAGGAGGAGAACAACCTCACATTCGAGGACCGTAAGCGGCTGCTCGTCTGTATCCAACGGCTCCGGATCTTTCAAACTTACGCACCCTTTCATTCACCCAATGCGACAGACACCCAGGCCATACACACCTCCTATACCAACGCACCACTCGAGCAATTCGTCGCTCAACGACGACGAGGCGGACGAGAGCAGTGATGTGGTCGACGACGAGTTCAAGCTTGGCAATGGATATCGCTCTCGGCGCAGCATGTCAATCAGCTCCACGCCTCAGATAGCACCGACGCCTTTGTCACAGTCACATACGGCTTTGGAATTAGGCATGGTCCCCAAGCTGACTAGCAACGTTTCTCAATCGAACCTCTCCACCTTGTCAACGAAATCAGGTTCGCCGCCAAAGCAAAGTAGAAGCCGAGGCGAATCCACCATTTCCGAAGACCAAGCCATATCGCCCTCTTCGCGCACGAGCATCGACAAAGCGTTCTCGTTCGTCTCCCGCAAATCAGACGTGGAGCTCACCAGCCGGGAAGAGAGGATTCGTGAAGCCAGGCGCAAATTTGAAGAGAAGGAAGCTGAGAAGACCCGCAAAGCCGAGAAGGAGGCTTACAAGAAGCAAGAACACGACCGCTCAAGATTACATCGCTATGAAGAACGACAGTCCCGACGATCTGAAGCTTCCGATCGCAACGGTAGTAGACGGCCGAGCATCGTCAGCACCACACTGCAGATCAGCAAGAACAGGAAAGACGAGCGGAAGAGGGACAGCATTACCGAGAAGTTCGACTCGCGAGCTTACGAAAACTACGCAGAGTCCAATGAAGCATCACTCCCTGTGCGAGGAAGAAAAGCAGGAGCTTCGGAGAAAACACCTGCCACTGTGCAGAGGTATCATCCCAAGCCGGCCAAAGGCAGCTGGGTGAGGTTCGAGACCTGGGTGAGGACAAGAGTATCTAGCTGTGGTGGAGAACGACGGGCATAGCATGTCTCCTACGTGAGATTCCACCGCAGGGCATCAAGGTTGGAGCATTTGATCGATGCGGAGCAGAAAAATACCCCGGAGGCCACAAGTAGTTTGCGTTCCAGTTGGACGTTTCGGACCAACTGCGGCGGGCACATGTGTTTGCGATCCAATTTTGCGGCAGGCTTGCGAGATCCTCGCCGGCAGTACACGTGTGCTGATGGCTATATAACGACTGCAATGAATAACGACCTTTACATTTGATCATTCGTCACACGTCTTCCCTACGTTTCCATACCATTCCCCTGTCGTCGAGTTGATGTCGTATAGTCTTGGCGCGGAATGGTCTCAAGATGTCGTGGCTTCAATGCATCGGCCGCAGGAACATCAGAACGCGATCTCCATGTGACTGTACAAGAGCAACATCGTCATTGCGACTCCACATCTGACTGACGCGAGATTGGGCACTGCGCTGTACCTGAGAAGAAAGCCGTTTCACAACGCCGCTCTCCGCCAAATTGAGGCCCGCATGACGTAGCTACCATGGCCATAGCTCTGCCTTGCTGCATCATCCCACCTGACACGCGACCTGTCCCTCCTGGCCATAGCTACTATTTGTTCTGCTAGAAAGCTACCTCTTGTCCGCTCTCATCTTCTTCTTCTTCTTCTTATTCTTCTCATTCAAACCAATCCTCACAACTACATTCTACCCCTTCCACGAACTCACATCCAACACTACCACTACCACTATCAAAACAATACCCCATACAACCCCTCCAAAAACACATCAACATGCGCGGAAACGCTACCCAGATCAGAGTCCACTACAAGGGCGACAACGACGACTTCATTGTCTTTGCTGAGACCGCTCAGGCTGTTCAGGACTGGAAGAAGGACAAGAGCGTCCCCCTTGCTCAGGTCGTCGACAGCTTCAAGGTCTTCGTCACCCACAAGTAAGTCTCACTCTACCCCCCCAATTGGCCTCCTGGGCAGGTGCAGGGCAACACCAAGACCTGAAGTACAACATAGCTAACAATGGCACAAACAGCCACGGTAACCAGGGCACTCTCGATGCTGCCGCCAAGGGCGCTCTTGAGGCCGAGTTCGGCAGCTCCAAGGAGGAGGATGTCATTGCCCAGATCCTCGAGAAGGGCAACATCATCGAGAGCGAGGTAAGCCTTAGCCTTTTGGCACATCTTCATCTAAAAATCAATGAACATCGACTAACATACACCCCTCAGAACTCTGGCCGTGATGGTGTCAAGAACATCAGCGCTGGCGGCACCGTTGCCCACTAGATATATCCCATCATCATGACGAGCAAGGAAGACGAACATTTACGATAGACGAACGCGTTGTGTTGCATATCCCCATTAAGCTGGGGGAAGGAGGCATTGGAGCAGATGGCATGGCGTGAAACATCGCCGTGGCTCCAGTGCTACAAGTCTGGGCAGGATGTCGTTGCCACACTACCACTTCGAAAGATGAGGTCTTCGGGTTACGACCTCACCGACAGTTTGGAAGCCAGATGCCAATCAAGAAATCAACCAAAAAAAGTTTAAAAGACATACCATTTGATCCTATTGTTCCCGTGTGAGTGTCACTTTCTCTTGTCTTGAAGTGCGTATTGAACTTTGTGATCCTTGCTGGACGCTGGCATTCAGTTCTCGCCGGCCTACCATCTCTTGCGATCGGAACAATCTCACCGGTTATTCCTCAGATTGTTTGCTATCACATGCAAGCTTGCACGTCTGCGCTAGTTGTGCAGCGTGAAGCTGCATTTGCTCCATCGTGGTTGGCTTGCTTGTTATTAGCTTCCCGCTCCCGGCTCACTCTATACAGATATTCACTCCATTCAAGCCCGCATCTGATCTTCTGACACCTAGTGACTAAGCTGGCACGTGTATATGCCTCAATAGCGCGTCAAATAAGATTTTGCGGACCCTCATTCAGATGTGATTGTCTGACGACTCCGCGACTTTTCTCTCGTCCTTTCACCTACATTCATCTTTCACATAATACCTATTTTCTGAGCTACCCTTTCACGAGATTGCGATTTGACTGACCGCTTAGGTTCGTCGTTCACGTAAATGCAATTCACCTCGTCGCTCTTTTGGATCCTGACAAGCACTCTTGGTCGCATTCAAACGCAGCTACGTATTCATTAGCGATTAACGACACAACCACCACCACAACACATACACCGAGCTTGAGCAAAAGCACATCGAGCACATTACCACAGTGCTGAGCATCGCAGCACGCACCCACAATTACACCGTCACACACATCATCACTTCGGCCGGAGCGCCGACTTACATACACTCCGACATCAAAGCAGACCATTATTCAGCATGGATCACACACTAAGCACATCAATTCCTGCCACCTTGCGTTTCTTCAACGATAGGCTCCGCCCAGTAGGACTCGTTCAAGAGGCGAGATTTCATGGTTACTACAGTTCCGCCTATGCCGCCCAGGCTGATCGCTTAGAAGCCATGTATAACTTGCCAACCGAACTCGTTGACATGATTTTCGAGGCGGCTGGCCACATTACCTGGACCGAGATTCCCGGTACTCGGGTGTACAAGCATCTTTCCTCCATGCGTCGCATCTTTCACAGTGCTGCGAAAGCCTTCACTCCTCCTGCAGACGGCTCATGCCTGTTCATCGACAAGTTGCCGGCTGAGATCCGCAGGAAGATCCTCGTCGATGGGCTGGGCTCTCTCCCATCTCGACACCGGACTATCTACCCAGTCTGTGACGAAGAAAAAGGCTGTTTTCCGCATCCCCATGCTTCCAACACCCTTGTCAACCTGATGCTCGTCAGCAAGAAGATCCGTAACGAGGTTGCTGAAGTTGTCTACGAAGAGCGCACCTTCGCCATCCACGTCCACCCAGGCTTCCAAAACGCTGGTATCGAGTTCCTCCACGCCGGCCGTCAGCCGCTTCAGTACCTCGACCACATCGGCGACGGCCGCTTCACCAAGTTCCGCACCGGCGAAATGTTTGGGTTCTGTCGCCTCAAGAAGATCGAGATCCACATCTTCCCCGATGACGGCGCATACCAACATTCTGCTATTAACACCTACTTCATGCACATCGCTCTCGTTCGCCTCCTTACCCGTAGCAGCGAGAAGGAAAAGGATCGTATCACGTCCATTCGCATCGTGTTCCCACCCGCGCTCAAGCCAACCGGTTTCGATTCCTGGTGGGATACGAGCAGGGATCGTCCGCGCGAAACTAGCATCCACGGCATTTCGGACGTCGAGTTAATTCTGAGACCTTTTGCTCTGCTCACGCACGTTCACCGGGTACATGTTCAGCTCCCTCCGCAGGCCGACAGGCATGTGCGGTCTGACAACTTTGTCAAGTCGCTTGTGCGCTGCATGACTGCGACGACTTTGCAGGACACGTTCAACAGCGACGCTCTGGAGATGAAGATCGAGAGCGCGAGGTTTGCGCTGGAGGATCACATTCGCGGGACTTTGTATGGGAGTGGTTCCCGCATTCGTGTGCCTAAGATCACAGGCGAAGAACTCGAGGAGGATAGGCCGAACCAACATTCTGAAGACGAGGATGATGAGGACACGGACAACATGGACATCGCCCCAGAAGACGGCGCTCCCGAAGACCAGCATGGGACTGACGACACGGACGAAGACCAAAAATCGAATGTGGCTGATGATGCGGTTGATGATGCCATGTTCGACGAGGATGGTGACTTCCAGGACGACCTCGAGTCTCTCGATGAGGACATCCACGTCGCGCCCAATGCGTTGTCCGAGAAAGTCGCTACATTCGTCGAGTGCTTCTCGGTCACTGGAGACGTTGCGAGGCTGTATCTGGATCGTAACGGAGAGGACCTCGAGCTTGCTTGCCAGAATTTCATGGACGTGTCCGATGTCCGGGAGGCTGGTGCGTCTAGGCGTCGGTACGTCTGTGATGGTCCCATAATTACGAGCGAGCACGGCGAGTCCGCTTATCCTGGTGGAGGCTCTGGAGGACCGAGCAGTTCAGGAGACGTCGATCGCCCAAGCAAGGGCAATGGCAAGGGCAAGGGCAAGCAGAAAGCCGATGATGATGACTACAATCCTTACAAAAATGTCAAGTGGGACGACGATGGTGATGGGGATGACAACGACGACGACGACGACCGTCCGAACGGGCTGCTCAGCAATGACCGATTCAATGCACTTCGTGCCAGTCAGATCAGCATTCAGCAGGAGTCCAATGTAGCATATTTGCAGGCCTTTGCTACACAGGAAACACAGTCGGACCTAACACAGTCGGAGCTGCAGAGGCGTCGTAGACGACTCAAGGAGCAGGCGAAACACCTCAGGAAGGAGGCTCAGGCTCCTCATGCTTTGCCGAGCACCTCCGGGGTGTCTGAAAGTGATCGTGGTCGATCCACCGAGAGAACCTTCCTCGGTCTTGTACGCGCTTCTTTGGCCACTTCTAACAACGAGCGTGCCCCTGTGAGGCCCTCCCGCACCACTGTCCGACGTGATAGCTCTCTCGGTCTGGCGGCCAACTACTCGGAAGACGGTCAACAGGTCTCAGAGTATAGGCCTTATGATTCGCCACGTCGTACCACTACCAGGCAGCAGATGGTTGAGCAGAGGATGTGCTATATTGCCAGCGACGAGAACACTGCTCAGCACTCCACTGAATACAGGCGCAACTCCAATGAGAACTCTTCTCCATCGCGCCAACCTGGCCAGCACGGCGGTTTCGCTGTCCCGTCAAGTGCTTTGAACACTTTCGGTGCTCTGCAGTCGCAGCCACAGCAGGATTCATTACGCATTGAGCACCAGACACTCAGAGGCGCTACTCACTCGGCGTTCATGTCGCCCCAAGCTCCGTTCGCCACTGCGCCGTTCTCAGGGATTGATCCGCTTTTCAGCCCTCCCAGAACGCAGTTCCCTCCTAGAGCCGAAAGCAGCGGTACTGCTCAAGCCAACGCTCAATGGTCCGCACGAATCTATCACCCTGGACGCGGTAGCGACACTCTCGTGCCCATCGCCGGTCCGTATCCTCCTTCTCATGTCTCTGCTCCTACTCGTGACGATTGGGGGCAGATGGTATTGGGGGAGCTCGGAAGCTCAGCTTCAGTTGCTACCGTCGCTCCGGGCTTGAGCTCTGGCACTAGTGGGCGGGTCACCACTCAGCGCACCCAGCAGTTGTCGAGATATAACACGAGCAGCAACTTCGTCGCCTCGCCGTCTCTCCAGCACTCAGGCCTAACTTTTAACCTAGAGGGCATGGATGTCGATGTCACCGGAGCCGATGCGCCAGAAGAGGCACCAGTAAACACCAAGCAGAAGCGAGACGCCGGCCGTTAGAGTCAGTCGCGCTCTAAGCTTTGTTGGCTGCCAAAGCTCCTGCGCGGCTAAGTAGTGTCAGGAGCGAAGACCGAGATTGAGAGCTGCCCTTTTGCTTCTTTTCCTTATTATTTCTCTTTACTTCTTGGGATGAACAGAACCCCGATGTTCACACCTTGTGCACGAGAGCGTCAATTTTTAGCTATGATTTGAGACTTTGATACCATCAAGGGGATTGCTCCGACAGACCTGCTTTCATCTTCAGATCAGTTTGAGAGTGCCCAAGGATTTGAACAAGGACGGAAAGCGATTTTTGGCTATTGCCACAGTGGTGATATTGTTAGAACAAAGTAGACAGCTGAGAAGATGATCAAAAACACCTTGAAATGATACACGTACACGCGATTTTGTGTAACGTAAAGGTTTGTCCATGGCGATTGGTGAAGTGGATACCGAAGTCGTGTCAATCAACTCTTCTCACTCCGGCTACACGATGCACTCGATCCTCGATCTCAGCCACAGGCTGGTCCAGCCTCGAAATCGTGCTAGCAAAGTCGTTCATCAGTAGAGCAATACCTCCTACCTGCCGAGCAGTACGCCGCGTTTGCATCCGGCTCAATTGTTCAAACAATCGCTGGGTCTTGCTTTTCCTCCGTAGCCATTGCAATCGCCGATGTAGTGTGAAATCGCAATATCTTACACGTTGCGGCCAAAATTCGTCATCATCGTTATCCTCATTCGCACTGCGGGGTCTCTTCTCGTACGAAGGCGAATTGTACGCCTCGTGCGTATACAGTAGTACGGACTGGATGGTTCTCCTCGTCTGCGAGGCCGCCTACCGCCCACTTGACGAATCCCCTCTTCCCCCGGCTCAAGGAAAGGCTTCTCGAGCTCCTGGGACTGCTTAATTATATGCCGCACGGCGTCGGACTTGGTCTTGATCGTCGCGCCGTCAAGCTGCAAATCGATGTATTCTTCCACCATTCTACTGTTGCGCGGAATCGCGCTGCCTGTGCCGTTGTTTGCAACTCTTTCGCAGAAATTTGAGGGATGTTCGTTCTTCTAACAGCTCTTGCCGGAGGTCTGTGAGGTAGGCGTGGACTTCGTGCTTGGCTTCGGTCAAGGTCGTGAGGTTGGTCCAGACGACTTTGATGAATGTCCCTAGGGTGAAGGCGAAGGATACCATACCGATTATTCCGGAGATTAGAAAGAAGAGCGAGGTGGCCGTTGTTGACACAACGACACCCATGGTTGGTTGAGCTGGCGTTGGACACGCGGTGCAGAGGCTGGAGTGATTGTATTATGGGCATTGGGCAGCCGCAGTCACGGTGCTGCCATTATCACTGGGTTGGCGACAAGCATAGTCCAGTTGTACATGTTCGCATCATGTCTAGACGAAGTAAACAATGATCTACCGCCGTAGAAAGGCTAATGAAGAGGTCCACTATCTCCACTCGGCACGAGGTCCGATGCCGTGTGATTCCCACAAACGCACGCATGGGTCTGTGTATAAGCATTCTGTGACTCAAAATCCTAGCGTCTGGGTACTCGTGCCAACATAGCTGTATCTACACGTATCATGCAGGCTGTCCACTTTAAGATACCAGAGGGTCGTATTCTGGATGCCCAAATAGTGAGAGTGGGGCTTATCACGTGACGCTAGACGTGACACAGTTGGTGCTCTTGCAGTTGCCTCCGTATCAGCTTTCCTGGGGTAAATGTAGTATTCCTCGAGTTTGCTTCTTGAACCTGCATTGATGAACAGTCCGCCGAGAGATCAAATACGAGAGAAACTTGGCAAAGGGGTAGTTAGATCACAGGGAGCATCCTTCCGCATTGAGTCACCTTACCATCTCACCGGTCACCAATTCCATTACACAGCAGCAGGCAGCAAGCCTGTGCAAGGCAACAAGACATAGGTATCGGCATAAGTATCCTCTACTCTCCTTCTCATTCCCTCGGTCATCTATCTGCACACTTTCACAACAACAACCTCACTGAAACCTACAACCTCCAAAAGTCGCGACAACAAATCGTACCTTCATTAGCTCAGGCCATTGGTATCCGAAATGGGAACAAACAGACAAGCCCGTGGCGGTGGTTTCGACATTTGCGCTCTCTACTTCAATGCATCTCAGCCCGTAAACGCCTGGTCGGGCCAAAGCAAACGGCGCTATCTTCCACAGGTCAAACTGGATTCTCATACCGTCCTGAGTTCACTCTGCTACACAACAACCTTGAAGCAGGTCTTCAGCAACTCGAGCAAAGAAGCCATTGCCCAGGCACGGTACACCTTCCCGCTCTATGATGGAGTGGCCGTCCGTGGGTACACCATCACGTACGGTGACACGACACTACGAGGGGTGGTCCAGCAGAAGGAAGTCGCCAAGAAGACCTACGAAGCTGCAGTCGCGAAGGGAGAGACTGCGGGTTTACTTGAAGCTCTTCCAGCAGGCTTATTCGGTGTCACTCTCGGCAACTTGCCGCCAAACACTGATGTGCATGTCAATATCGTCTACTGTGGCGAACTCAAGCACGATGCTGGAATTGACGGGCTACGCTTCATGCTGCCAACCAATATAGCACCGCGCTATGGAGACTACCCTGGGGAGATGTTGGAATCCACTGCTGTCAATGATAGCGGCATCAGTATCACTGTTGATGTGGACGTGGGCAAGAGCGTCATTCGAAAGGTGCAATCGCCTTCACACCCGATAGCGGTGTCAATGGGCGCCATCTCTTCGGACGTTGCGCAGGAAACATTCACACCATCAAAAGCCTCGACCACTCTGACTCTCGGCACGACCGAACTTGCCGATGATTTCGTCGTGCAGCTCCTCATCGATAATATCTCCAAGCCGCAAGCTCTTGTCGAAAAGCACCCAGATCTCCATACCCGCGCCGTCGTGGCGACGCTCGTTCCAAAATTCAGCCTGCCAACAAGCCACCCAGAGATTGTGTTCATCGCGGACCAATCAGGATCTATGCAAGGTCCCAAAAACGATGCGCTGGTCTCTGCTCTCATGGTCTTCGTCAAGTCTCTGCCTCTTGGTGTCCGCTTCAACATCATAGCATTCGGCAGCTCGTTCAGGTCTCTCTGGCCCGCATCACAAGCTTACAACGAGACTAGCATGAAGGCGGCTCTTGACTTCATTGGTACCTTCAGCGCTGGCTATGGCGGGACCGAACTTCTGAACCCGGTCAAGGCAGCTTTTGACCAAATGCTGAACGCAATGCCGCTCGAAGTCATGCTTTTGACTGATGGTGAAATCTGGGGCGAGCAAACCCTATTTGACTACATCAACACTCAGATCACTGAGAATGGCGCGGATGCAAGAGTCTTTGCTCTAGGTATTGGCAATGATGTCTCACACACTCTTGTCGAAGGCGTTGCAAGAGCCGGCAATGGCTTTGCGCAATTCGTCGCAGAAGGAGAGGGCACTGATCGAAAGGTAGTCCGCATGCTCAAGGGTGCGCTCATTCCACATCTGACGAATCGGACAATGGAGGTGCGGTATAGCAATAGCGAGACAGTCAAAGACGACGAGTTCGAGCTTGTGGAGAAAGTGGACTATTGTCTCAGCATCCAAGACTCACACCACGATCCAGCACCACTCAGTGCTGATGGAACGACTGAGAAGCCTATGTCCTTCTATGACACGACAGCCGACCTGGACAAGCCTATTCAACCAGCTGGTCTCGATCGGTATGCCCATCTTCCCACGTTTGATACGCCTAAAATCCTCCAAGCACCCAGCGAGGTTCCACCTCTTTTTCCCTTCAACAGGGCTACAGTATACTTGCTGCTCGGTCCAGATGCGCCACAGGAGCCGATATCATCCATCATCATTCGCGCCCATTCACCTCGAGGACCATTGGAACTTACCATCGAAGTCGACGAGAAAGAATATGTCGGCACCACAGTTCACCAACTCGCAGCGAAGAAAGCCATTCAGGAACTCGAAGAAGGCCGTGGCTGGCTGCAAACCGCAAAGACCAGCACAGGCTCACTGATCAAGGACGAGCATAAGAGCCGTTTCGACGAGCTCGTTGAACGTGAGGCTGTCCGCCTCGGTGAGTCTTTCCAGGTCGCTGGCAAATGGACTTCGTTCGTCGCTGTGAATGCAGGTGACTCGAGTCGTATCGAGGAGGAGCCAGCGCAGCCTGCATATGCCGGTCATGCTGCAGCTTTCCGCCATGTGTCTCGAACAGCCTCCGGGTCAATGCCTCCAGCATGGATGCAAATGAACCAAATCTCTGCGTTCGCTGCCCCTCCACGACCTACGGCAGGTTATACCGCAAGTAGATACGCTCCGTCACCTGGAGGATTCGGCTCAGCAGCATTTGGCTCTGCAGGCGCTGCCCCTCCGCCACCTGCGCCAAGCACCGCAGGTATGGTTTCACGCCCAGCCCACGGTGGCGGGAACCGTTCATCATCCAAGAGATCCGTTGATCCTCCACCGCCTGTACTGGGAGGCTACACTGCGATTGGATATGCTCCCTTGGCCGGGGCATGGGGCTCAGCACTATTTGGTTCTTCATCTGCTACCTCAACCGGAGCGTTCGGCGCGCAAGCCTTTACCTCTGCAGGCACTGGGCCGCAGGTAAGTCATGGCCCCTGTGTGGGCATGATGCCGCAATTTTCAGCGGCACCCATGGCCCGTAGATCTGCTGGGGCCAACTCGATGGGCGCAATCTTCGCGAAAAGCGAGGAAGAAAAGGAAGAGGAGGATGATGACATGGGCTATGGGTTGTTTGACGATGGACCAGCGGTTCCGAAAGCTGCTAAGTCCGTCTCTCCTCTCCATGGTCTCATCAGCTTGCAGACTTTCTCAGGCGCATGGGAATGGACTGATGGTTTGTTGGCTGTTGTTACGCCCCAGGGGAAGAAGCTAGAGTTTGACGCTGCATTTGTGTCGGAGCAGGTCATGGCTACTTCCCTTGCCGTTGCGTATATGGAGGCCCGACTGGCTGGCAGCAAGGATGTTTGGGAGATGGTGGTGGAGAAGGCGAAAACTTGGATGGCTTCTCGGGTTGGTGCAGATGTGGTGGACGGGCTGGTTGAGAAGGCCAAAGAATTATTTTGAGTGGTATCTGGCTATTTCTCATTAAAGGAAACAGGCAGTGATGGGCACTGGTGTTACGATTTGACGGCTGAATAGGACACGGGCTGACAAGACGACGATCCCAAATAGTTGATAGGACACAGAATGGAACGGAAAAAAACACTGAATCGAGGCATTTGAATTTGATGCCATGTGAGAACATGAACCACCTTGTGGAATTTGGAGCTCTTGATTACACCCATATTTACGTGACAATCGTGTTGGGTACCGGAAAATTCGTTATTGGGACACTGTACATTGAGAAAGAAATATATCACACCCGAGAGCCCTCTAATAAACGACTCGCAAACCATGCCAGCCACCAAAGTACCCCACGAAAGATATGAAAAATGTTGCCTCCAAACGCCCTCGTAAAAAAAAATCGGGTATCAGTGTGCGTCGTAAAAAATCTCGTCAAGCTTCTTTGCTCATCCGAGCATAGTCCTCACATTTACAAGAACCACATCGTATATGCCACACCAGCCACAACGGGCCAGTAGCCGGAAGCCTCAAGCAACTTCTGGGTCAGGCTGCCAGCGGCTGCTGAGCTGGAAGTGCCAGGAGCGGTGGTGCCCTCTTCAAGAGTGCCGTTGATGTAGAGCGTATTGTTCCTGACGGAAGAAACAGCTTTGTCGTTTGCCACCTTGTTAAGGTAAGCCTGGTCGTCGGTATCGTCACAGCCGCACTCGGCGTTCTCGGCGCAAAGGCACTGCACGCGCCTGGTCTCGTTCTGGCCGCTGGTCTCGTTGTAGTATGTCACGGGTCTGTCCTCGTTATAGCGGTAGCTGTATGCACCTGCCAGCCAGAGACCAGGGAACAGGGCGAGGGCACCGACACCCAAGAGCAAGGGCGCGGGACCTCTCCAGCCGGTGGGAGTGCCGCCGGCGCGGTATGGTTGAGCGGCACCGCCAGCGTAGCGTGAGCCGCCGCCGTAAGAGCGCGGTGTACCACTGCCAGAAGAGGTCGAGCTGCCTCTACTGCTGCCTCCTGACGATGAGCTACTTGTTCGGCCTCCGCCGCTGCTGCCAGATCGTCCGCCTCCTCCGCCCTTGCGCTTGTAGAGCTCTGAGCTGGAGTCGACTAGGTTGTTGAACGCTGCTGGCATGGCGAGCGCCTGGATGGTTGTGATGAAGCCTAGCAGGTATAGTAGCGTCTGTTGCACCTTCATGATGACGTCGGTTGTCTGTCGCGACAGACAGATGAAGTGTGGGTATGGGTTGGGGTCGTGGGGTAATATGCGCAAAGTGGTTGTGCGTATTTGCCGCGGTTTGGTGTGTAAGCAATGCGTTGGCAATTGTTGTCTGAGATAAGCGTGCGCTGGACCAGTTATATGTGTAGGTAGCACAGATGTGGCGTGGGTGAACAAAGGGCAGGAAAAACTACACTGCGCTGCGCCTTATTGTTAAGCGGCTGCTGCGACTCTAAAGTGCTTCATCGCCTCACTAAACCCGGCCTAGGCATTCCAGCCGCAGATCCGAAATTGACATCATGGAGCGGCACACGATTGACTGAATCACTGATCCTTCAGCGTAGTCTGCACCGCTCATAGGGCAATCGACAAGCAAAGGGATCTGACCTCCGGGCTACGAGCGATCATGTGATGTCATGAGCAAATCACAGTAGATGTAGTCATCTAACCTTCATCATCGCCACGAGATTCAAGAGACAAGATATGACCCTGATCTGCTTTCTGCTTGGCGACAGTCCCTGCAGAGAGTCAAGGTGTAAGGCTCGTGCCTTATCATCACAGCCAGTAGTGTCCGCGGACTTGGCTAAGATCGTGGCACAGTGGCACAAAATGGAAAACACTGTTCTGCTAGTGGCAGAAACACAATGCACGAATTGATGGCTATGTCTACTGGCTTTGAGGCGCAATACTTGGAGAAACGAGCATGTCCGCCGGGTATCGATGCTTCCGTCAGCAACATGCAAGATACGCTCATGTGCTGAGTAATAACATACGGCAAGTCTTGGCCGTGCACAGCACGTGGTCTCTGAAGAGCGTTGTATAGGTCCACGATGCTGTGATGCCGTGTGTCCATACCGAATTTCGTTTTGCGTTAGCAACCGGTTGAGGAGCAGGCCGATGGCGTTACTCCTTGATCGCGAGTCTACATGCTCCTGTCATGATCGAAAGATCGATGAATCGGGACAGGCAGATTGTCAAGTCTGATCAACTCAAACCGCTTGCACAATATAATTCCCAAAAGACATTTCAATGTGCTCAATTTTCATATACATCTCTTCTGCGATGGTTGTACGATCTCACTCAATCATTCTCGAGGCCATGCGTATGGCTACCTAGGTATGCTGCTGCCGCTAGGATTTCTCCTCGCGTCCTCGATGCGATTGTTTGTTTCAGGCTTTGAAGCATACCTAGGTAAGCACCACCCGAAAGTCGAATCGCGACGGAACAGAGGCACTACAGTAAGCCCTTACATACTCATGCCTGAGGGTTTTTATTGAAGAAAAGCTAGGATGTGTGTGCGAGTTTCTTATATTCTCGTCGGCATATGAGCGTCTTTCGATCGCTTTACCTGATAGTATGACCCCGAGATATGCAAATTGTGCATGAGAGCTACTCGCTGGTCTGGAATACACAGGAGACTGACCGACGGATAGTATGAGTGTAAATACTTGTGTTGTTTGATCATTGAGACAAAGTATATGTACATGTGTTGCCCTTGGAACGGTGAGTCACGGGTTAGGGTTGGGGCGTGATTTGTGTGAACCAACGTTTTGAAATTCTTTGAGCAATTCGTGGAATTGGGCAGTAATCATGAAGACATACAAATTTACTCTAGAAGCTTAGTGTTCTGCTCTCATCGTAACTGCGTCTATCGATCTATCCTGTGCCCAAGTACAGCATGGGCATGCATAATTATTGTTCGAAGGCGTCATTGAGATGCCCGACAAACAGACCTTTCACCCTAGCCTTGCTCAAGTTGTGCTGTCTGTTCAACTGGATGAATTGCCTTCGCAGCCTCTGTAGCTGTGGCAGCGAGGGTGGGTTAGTCGGCAAGTCAATTTCAAGGTCATCGCCCACTTTAACCGTTCCTCCGCCCTCTCCGGGGTGGTCCGCCGTCCACGCCATGATCGCCGCAATCACATCAGACGTAGACTTGTCGAGCTCGTACAAGTAGTCTTGCTCAGTCGCAGGCCTCTGCACAGTAGCAGCATTAGGCCGCACAACTTTCGACTTTCCATCAGAACCCACCAGCGCCTCCCAAATTGCATCGTAGTCTGGCGCTTCGTCTTCGAAGGGCACGGCAAACAGTGGTGCGTCCCAGCGGTTCATGCCGTTTGGTTCTTCGTACCTGAAGATCAAGTTGTCGAACACAGCTGGGTCGTATGGTGGCGATGTGGCGTTAGCAGACTGCTTGAGAGCGGCCTCGTTGAATTTGCGACATTGGTCTGGCTTGGTACCAATCTGGACGACGCAGTTCGGCGTTTGAGCGCCCTTGGCTTCACAGTACAGTTGATAGCGGAAACCTTTAATATAATTCATGCCGTCGGCAACGACAATGGTGTCGCGATTCAGGACACGCTTGATGGCCGAGTCGAAAGTTGCCCGGGCATCCTTCTCAGCTCGTGCGGTGGCGTAAACATTACGGTCCAGAGCAAGAGTGTCGTCGTTGATGTGCTGAAGTTTCAGACGTTTAATGCGAGGTTCCGTAGCCTCCTCGATTCGTTTCTCGAAGTTCTCGATGAGCTGCTTGCTGCGGTACGTCTTGCCCGATTTGGGGTAGCCTGAAAGGAGGAGGAGCTGTTCGTGATAAGGACGGGTTAGAGGGTCTTCTGGGTGACGTCGGGCTCGAGTGGGTTTGCGCGAGTACGCACCGGCATGGTTTGGGCTTGTCGCTGAAGTGAGGTACCGTCATCCAGCTTGGAAGCGTTGATTGCATCAAAGGCCGCTGCAGCTAGCTTGTCTTGGCGGAAAACTCGACTGCCGACTTGTGTTTTGAGGAAGGCTAAGCCGTGGCACGCCGGCCATACCACACATCTTTGACTGTGCAAAATGACGACGCATATGGCGACCGAGGTTTAGAAGGCGCGTGGAAGGCTCTAGATGCCATCTAATCCGCAGCCATGGACGTCATTTTCCGTACAATTATCAGATCGATTGATACCATGACTCGGGATTTGGGTGTGGTTCTACGGAAAAGATGTGACGATAGGCGAATGAGTTGTTTGATTCATTAAGATCAACAGCTTGTGGCAATATTCATGCATGCAGCCACATAATAAAGATAAGAATAAGGGGTTTCGGACCCGGATGGCTGGTATGCATACTCATTAACAAACGAGCCCATATAGCAAGACGATCATACGATGTGATATCCCTGTCGCAGTACAGCACGACTGAGACTGTATCGTCGACTCTCTCGGCATACCTTGTCGTGACCGCACAAGAACAGCATGTCCAAGCAGTTCTGCTAGTCGCAAGGGCCTGTTTGAGAGCGAGCGTGTTGACTCCTAATCGGAGGATTTCGGGCGGATGTCGCCTTATGCCAATCCGAATATTTCTCGCAGATGCTAAGGCCTAGCGGCCCACTGTGATTGTGCCGGCGCAGCAAAAGCAGCAATCTTCGCTCTTTCTTCCAACGGCCCTCCACACGCCCGCCGCAGGGACATACGAACAGTCTTGCGCGTCAAACGACCGCCCGGCAATCAACCGTTTCTCCGTCTCGAGGCTGTCTCCAAAACAGCCCCACGACCCCAAGGTTTTCCCCAGGTGGTCCGCTCCACCTCGTCCAGAAGAAAGGAAGTATAAAACCAGATCTACTCTCGCCTTCCCTCGGCTACTTGGCCTCGAAGCTCTGTCGCGTGAACGCTGTACCAACGTCCGATTCAATAAGATCGTGCCGAGATCCCTGCCCTCTCTCTATTCCCAGCTTGGCCTTCGTTCCTCTGCATCACCAACCCATCCTGCGTCGTCGATATCCGCCCGGGCCTTCGATCCAAGCAGATCCTGTGGCTGCACCACCCCACGCTTCCCTGCGAGCGTCGGTACTCCTTGCAGGCGCATCTGACGAATCAGTTGCCGACATAGGCTTCCTATTGCCTATTCCGCCGCCTTGGCTGCAGGTGCTTTTTTTACGTGTCGACAACTCGTCATCGTTCCTGTCACATCCAAACGACAAGGAGACATTATTACAAACACTACGCCATCCCAGCGTCGTCGTTCGCAGACACCAGCCACTCGGTCCGGCGAAACATACCTCTTTCGCCACATTAGACTCCCGGGCACATTCACGGCGTCACTCCAAACCTTACATCCGACCGGCTATCCTTCGGGCTAAATACCTTGAACGGTCGAAGTCATCTCGGCCACATCCCGACAATTGACCATTAAAGATGATGGAAACCAGATCTCAGACTCGCCAGCTCTTCAACCAAAGACCATCATACCCTCAGATCTCATCATCGTCGTCGACGGCATCATCGTCAGACAACACCCCGACCTCGACACCATCGTCTGCGTTCAACAGTTCTTCAAGTCTCAGCTACACAACGAGTCCTAACGGCTCGTCGGCAACACCTGCCGCCGCAAACATGCAACAGCAAATGTTCACATCCGCACCGATGCCTTCGCCCTCAGTCGTCCAACGTCAGAACTACTTTGGGTCGATGTCGGCACAGGGCCCGACATCACACCCTGAGCAACAGCCATCACAACAACACAGGACATCTGTGTGCCAACAGCACATGGGCCAAAGAGGCGGTGGCCACGGAGCGCTCCAGACTGCGCCATTCCTTCAAGACTTCAACCTCGTTGCCGAGGCTGCCAAAAGAGCGCAGACGGCCTGCTTGATACGGGACTTTGATGAGATGGAATTGTAGGGGGTGATTAGAGACGAGCTGTACCTTTTGGACGAGTGATTTTAGCGGCATTAGTATGGACTGGTAAATGGATGGCTCCTCGATGAGAGAGAGCCAATACGGCATTATGAGGGTTTGGGTTAGCATTGAAGCGATTGCTTGGTTTTTCGTATATGACCTCCGCACCGTTATGACGTGCATGCGGAGGATGTGTTGTCTGGCCTTCCACATACACAAGATGTAATTGATTTACACCGTTACCTACACATGATCATTCTTCTGTCTCGAGATTTGAAGTCTAGCGAATGAAACTCATCCTGTGAGCCACCGTGTCAAGTTTACGCTTCGAGTGCAACGACCGAATGCAGGGGGCTGGCGAGGCACTAGGAGACGCCAATATTTAGCGAGATGGATACTCCTCATGCCCGTGCAGTGCAATTTTGATCAAGAGAAGGCATTTAAAGACCGACTTAAAGTAAGTGCTAAGCTTTAGACAAATTGGTATTGCACGGTGGGTAAATAGATATGCTGGAGGAAAGAACTGGAGCCCTGGGGCAGCAGTCTCCACGTGCTGCCAGTGTGACGACGGGACTAACGACAGTGCGCGCTCGCCTAAGTGCCCATCGTCCCGAGCCCGCCGTTGTTCGAGAACCGTGCCCAGCCATTGCGCGGTGACATTATTACGACAACACTGCATACTGTACCACGCCGGCATCTTCAGTGATACCCAGCACGCCCATATCCCGTGTCAGGCCGTAGGCGTTAAGCCGTATATTATATTACCACAGCACATCCGGCGCTGCCGACAGCTGCGCGCAGACAGACAGACAGACAGACAGACAGTTAGTCAGTTAGTCAGTCAGTCAGTCAGCTTGAGCTTCGAGGTGCTTCAGCGCCATCCTCGGTCGCGAACATCAAGCCAGCCAGCAGTCCGTCTGTGACACAGCAAGCAACACGGCAAACATGTCCGGCTACAACCAGTACAGCGGCTACGGTGGCAACCCGTACGGCGGCGACGACCAGCAGGCCGGCGGATATGGTAGCGGTGGAGGATACGGCGCCAACCCGTACGGTAGCGAGAACCCATACGGCGCGGATTACGCACAGCCAGTCAGTCTACCTACCACTTTCCTGCGCGACCTGTGTATGTTCTACTTACTGACCGCTAGCAGCACCAGCAACAACCCGCGACGCGCCTGAATGCGCCTGAGCTCCCGCACCAGCACTCGACCTACAGTCAGGCGACCCAAGACTCGAGCTACTCACAGCAAGCCGGCGAGGCCTACACCACCAATGCCAATGCGCCGCCTCTTCCTTCCGAGCCCAAAGGCCACGTTGAGTACGTGCAGCCTTCGTCAAACACCCTCTCGAACCCCGACTTCCTCTCGCGCGTCGAAGCCGTCAAGGCCGACATCCGAACTCTCACGACCCACGTTGGCCAGATCGCGACCCTCCACCAGCAGTCCATATCCAGCGCCGACAATGCGGGTGCTTCGAACGCGCTCGAGAGCATGGTCACGCAGACGCAGGTGCTCAACACCAGCATCAAGGACCAGATCAAATACTTGGAGACCGATGCTGCCCGGAGCCAGGGCAACACTGTCAAGGATACACAGATTAGACAGCTCAAGACCAGTTTCACAAAGCAGCTGCAGGAATACAGACAAGAAGAAGCCAACTACGAGAGGCGGTACCGCGAGCAGATTGCACGACAGTACAGGATCGTGAACCCAGAGGCCACAGAGTCTGAAGTGCAGGAAGCAATGGACGCAGATTGGGGCAATGAGGGTGTTTTCCAGACAGCTGTAAGTTTGCCATCGTTTACAGGATTGCAATTGACGGCTCGAAGCTGACTCAAATCTCTAGCTCAAAACGAATCGCACCGCAACCGCCAACACCGTGCTCGGCAACGTCCGCGCGCGCCACAACGACATCATGAAGATCGAGCGCACGATGCTGGAGCTACAGGCGTTGATGGAAGACCTAGCGTCTACAATAGTGCTGCAAGACACCCAAATCCAACAGACCGAGCAGCACACCGAACAAGTCAAGCACGACACCGAGGCCGGAAACGTGCAGCTGACCAAGGGCATCGAACACGCGCGCCGTGCCCGCAGGCTCAAATGGTGGTGCTTCGGTATTGTCGTGTTGATTCTCTGCATCATCGCCATCGTGCTTGGTGTAATATTTGGAACAGGCGTGGTTGGAACTGGCGGAAAGTAATTTCCTCTTCTTGTTCATTTCTTGGCGGAGGCTATCAGAGCTCGCCTTGATTTGGACTTTTTTTTCCGTTACATCTTCTCTTTCCCAGTCGGTATCATCTCAGGAAAGATCAACAAGCAAAATGGTCGGCATCGCCTTGCTGGCCGCGATGAGATGGATGCACGCTTTTCCTCGTCTTGTTTTGGATATGCGAACGCGAAAGCAACTCTGGCATAGCACTGGACGTGATTTTCTTCTTCTTATTCCTATATACCTTCTGTACAGAACTTCGAATGTAAGGGCGAAATGATCATATAACCTGCAGCATCACCGCCCAATATAAAGGCCGTGTCGGGCGAGACCGACATTTGTGCCTCACGCATGCAGTCTGGATAATGTTAGCACCACTGGAATATATAGAGCTTGCGTCAGGAGATCAGAATCTAGGAGTTGGCGCACGAGTGGAAGGACGTTGGTCACTGTGACGAGTGGAATTTTTGGTGACCGGTACATCTATTCATATTTTTCGGGAGGTATCGTCCTATTGCCTCTGCCGCTTCGCTGACGCCTTTCTCTCGCAAGTGATGCTTCATCTGTCGCTGCATTCGTTGCTTTCAGCTTCTGCGTCGGGCTCACCCTCCTCCCGTCTCAGGGTCGCCCTCCTCATAGTGGAGACCTGACGATCTCTGGTCGAGGCACTTCATGCCCGTCCGTGCAGTATGTCAATGCTGAGCGTGCATGTGCAGCGAACCGGACTCCTACAATGCTTTTGCAGTACTTCGCTTCACGAGTACTGCAAGTCATTTGCAAGCCGATACATTCTTCTTCGATCATCCCTTTTCTTCACCCATGGTGTCAGCCACCGAACCCATTCTGTCCATGAGTGTGGCTCGGCCGATCTAGTTCGTCGAGCAGGAAGTCGCTGTATGCCACCGGGTCAGGAGCATCTGCCATGTCGAAGTTATGATTAAACGTGTTCAGCTCTTGGGGCCCAGGCGGCGGCGATATTATACCCATGCTCATCCTCTGCTGTTGCGGATGTCGTGCCGGGAAACCGAAATCGACTGGCTGCTGATGTACGTGAGGGTGGCCGTTCGGCGGCATGTGAGCTGGAGGTGCTGCTTGTGGCTGTGGTGGTAGTGCCTGCCGGGGCGGCTGTGGCGGTTGAGGACCAAATTTGGCATGTTTGCGGCCACAGCACTGAGCCCAGCTCGTTGTGCCATAGTTTTGCATGACTGGCGGGCAATTGCGACATGTGCAGCCGTTCAAGCCGCACTTCTGACAGATAGCGCCGGGTTGTTGGTAAGCCTGGTACTCGCGGGTCCAACGGTCGAAGTCGAACACAGGCTGCACGTATGGTTGTTCGTAAGGTGGTTGGGTGACGGCAGGCTCATATGGATTCAGATGCGTGTTTTGCATGAACGGATCGCCCAGAGAAAAGTCTTCGGGCCCTTCGAGTGGTGCCTGCGACGACTGACAGCAGGAGTTTTCTTCAATTTCCATCTCCATCTCGGGCTCTGGGTAACGGGGCTGTGGTTTTACGGATCCGCCGCAACAAGACGATTCTTCAGGAGGTGGCGGCTGGTGACACGGAGGGGGAGTAGCATAATCCATGGGCGGAAGAGGCGCTGTGCCTGTCCAAGGCATGGCATTTGGTGGGGCACTATAGCCTAGCTGTGCTGGAGATGCTGTTGCTTGCCATGCCAATGGGTCCGGTGGACCACTATATCCTCTAGGCGCAGGTGGGGACATGCCATTCCAAGCCAAAGGGTCAGGGACCGCGTCTGTGGTTCCCATAGGACCTCCAACACCCATGAAGCCAAAGCGTGCTGTAACTCCGTTGGACTTCGGCGACATCGTTTCGCTGTATGGAGTGGGTGGTACATGCACATGTTGCGCGGGCTTTAGTGTTGGTCCCGGAGTACCACAACAACTCGATCCGCGGTGCGATATATTGTCAGTGAAGTAGCTGGGTGTGCTCGGTATAGTCATTGGTGTTTGTGCAGGTTGCTCTCCTTCCAGTGCTTCTCGGGTAGGGAAGAAGTTGATGCTGGGCTTTTGTAGTTTGAACAGCACGTCCCAGTGTTCTGGTTCCAACAAGCAGCAATACCGGCCTTGTTCATCGCAGCGGCACTCGCTCGATCGTTTCTCGCCTTTCTTCGACTTGTGAGGACATTTTGGGATGGCCGTAACACACTTGCACCCGCCAGTTGTGCCATAGCGGCACGTGCACGAATTGGAAGGCCGACCAGGGCGTTTCACTGTCCAGAAGATTTTCTGCCGACATACCGGAATGCCACAAGATGTCGTACGGTGGCCACGAATACATGACATGCATGCTATTTTGCACACTTGCTTGGTGCGGCCGTCAATGACCTCGATGGTCTTGAAGGGTTTCTCCTGGTCCATGATGCAGTGCACTCAGGGTGTCCTTACAAAATCCGAGCTCGTGTAGCCTGTTCTCTATCAGCCATCATGGTCCCGCGCGAGTCAACGCTCTTGAGGGGTGGAAGTCGGACTAGACAGGGTTCAAATCACATGACAAAGGAATCGGTCAGGTGGCGAGCGCGGTCCAGTCAAGGCGCATGTTGCAGCAGAGGCGTTCGTGTGCAATATCGAGCGAAGTACAGGACGGAAGAAATGCCATGACGTATCAAAAGGAAAGGCTCACCTTTGCCTTTGCTCGCTTCTGTGTCAGCTTCTCGTGAGTGAGCAAGTTTCCATGCGCGATGAGGCGCTTTGACCAGCTGTACCGGGAGTGGTGGGCGGAGGGCGGCGGCGGAGGGAGGGGAGGAGTGAGGTCGAAAAATCAATGGCAGCGGTGGGATACTCTCATGGATCGAGGGATAGCAAGCGGGGTGAAGCCATTTGGCACGATACGATGCCGTACAACGAGGCTCACAAGGACCCGGTGCATACGAGTAGCAAGACACAGGCACGAAGTCCAGACGTTCAGGGTCGCAGCATATCAAAATTTAAGTGGGGCGCCCTACTCTTTTTGAGCTAAATACTGGCATAGCGGTCGGTCAAGAAGTTTGCCATATCCCGTCGACTCACTACTACTGATAGGCTGTGCTTGGAAGGCTTCACCTTTGCCACTGCTGCTTTATTACCCGGCCTGAGCTCAACAAACCTCGGTTAGACCTTTCTACACGTGCCCAGGGATTGCTTTTCTTTCCCGTCGCAGGGTTCCGCCTTACCGAGCGCCTGGACCCGGTCGAAATGTCAGACTCTCACAGCGATTCGGAAGGCGAGTTGGGCATGTTCGCGGAGCCGGAGGGCTACTATCAGCCCGAAAAGGAGCCAACATTCGCCAAACATGAAATGCAAGATGGCAGAGAGCTGAACCTACGAATGGTTGGGCACAACCCTCTTTGGGTACGTAAAATGACAACCACACCAGCCTGCGGTCAGCGGCATTATTGCGCCATCAAGGTGTCTATATCACTTTGGGTCTAATGTGCTCATGCAATCCGCAGGGCCACCTCCTCTGGAACGCAGGGCGTACGCTTGCAACACATCTCGAAAGCAATGCGAGCTCTCTAATTCACGGCAAAACAATTCTCGAGCTTGGTGCTGGTGCCGGCTTGCCGAGTCTTGTCAGTGCTATTCATGGCGCGAAGCACGTTGTCGTTACGGATTATCCGGACGCTGAACTTGTGGAGAACCTGCAATGGAACGTCGATCACTGCTCACTTCTTCCCCAAGCACGCAACATCGAGGCGAAGGGTTACCTTTGGGGCGCTGAGACCGACAAAATCGTCTCTGGCCTGCCAAGCGGTGAAGACAAGTTTGACATTTTAATCCTGGCGGATCTGCTTTTCAATCACTCTGAGCACCGTAAACTGGTGGCAAGCGTGCAGCAAATGCTTAAGCGCAGTCCTGAGGCGAAAGCTCTCGTATTCTTCACACCGTATCGACCATGGCTTCTCCCTAACGATCTTGCCTTCTTCGATCTGATCAAAGAGGCTGGATTTGAGGTTGACAAGTTCTTCGAGCATACTATGGAGAAGGTGATGTTTGAGGAAGACCCGGGTGTAAGTTGCATTGTATTACCGAAATTATTTGGTTCCGTGTACGCTGACCGTAAGACCAGGACGAGCTCCTTCGTCGCACAGTGTTCGGTTACACCGTTACATGGGCAAAGGATCAATTGCCTTGAGGCTTGATTGTTGTGCTCTGTATAATGGGTTGACGTATATCATCTGTGCGATGGCAGAAACCAACCGCCGGGATCTAGCTTGCGATGCAATGGCTATGCGATGGCTTCGCACTCACTTCCTCTCAGATGCAGTCGGCGCGACTGCCACGACGACTACTAAACTCGCCACAATCAGTGCAAAGGTCACAAGCGAAACCAAGACGATGCTGCCTCGTGACGCTGGGAACTTTCCACGGATGATGAAATGTTGGCTTTCAAAGTATCTGTGGAAGCCCAGGAGAAGGATCAGGATTGCTGGGGAAGATGTGATTAGTGTCTGTAGAGAACCACTCGACGCCCTTCGGGTGAGATGGGTATAACGACTTACATATTCCAAGGAATGTCGCTCCAAGTGGTTTGCCTACGTGCCTCAATTTGCGGCTTGGCTCAGCATTTGAGGCCAACATCTCGAACAGAGAGAGCTCGGAGGTGTCGGCTTGCCCTTTAGATTGCAATGAAGTGTTAAGGCGGAACAGCTGCGTGACGGCTACGCCTATGCTTGCGAATGCGAGCGATGTCCGGAGCCAAGCCAGGAAGGTACGCTCTGCGCCGAGTCAGCATGGCCTTTCGCAGATCATGCCACTGAGAAAGTATAATACAGCAAGATTCTTACTTACCTAGAGCAAGATGATCGCGGGCTACGCTGCCCTTGTTCTCCAACTCCAAGCTGCCGTACTTATCTACCATCCGCCTCCACCACTTTTCGTGGTCTTCCCCCTCTTGTCTCGCATCGTCACTTCGTCCGCCCTGGTTACTCGCGCTCCCATTGCGGGCTTGATTTTTGATGCTGCCGGGTCTTCTCCGCCTAGGGCTATCCTCTTCAGCTGCACCCTCGTAGCCGGCTCCTCCAACATCATCTGTGCCCTGTCCAGTTTCCGCACCAGACGTCCCATATACGCGGGCCGTAGGTCTCGTGAAGATCGCTGTTGCTTCGTCCGCACTACTTTCATATTCATCATAAGACTGCCGGGCAGCGGTGTGGGGACTCGCGTTGGGAGTCCTGCGCGACATTGAATGCGAGCTGTACGATCCTTGGCGTGTCGGTTTGGCTTGACTTGTTTGCGCTGTGAATGCGACGGTACTGTTGCGCCCTGAGGAGTGAAGTCGATCCGAGCTGAAAGCTGATACTGGTTTGCGGGGCGGTGAGCTGCGAACATAGGGGTTGTAAGGATGACCCTCTGTCTGGGTCTCGAAAGGCGTGTCTCGCTTCCCAGTCCTGGTTGTTATTCCAGTAGGTGGACTGCCGGGTCTGGAGGAGCTCTTGCGGCCGTATATGCCAATGCTCTCCTTAGTACTACTGCTAGCACTGCCTTTACGGCTAGTCTTCCCAGTCTGGACTTCGCGTATGCTCTCCGGTGAGCTGCTGATGAAATTCGGTGGTAGAGAAGGCCTGCTCAGATTGGCATGGGTTCTTTGAGCTGGGTCTGAGGGTCCAGCTCTCGGTGTTGTAAGCGAGTCGTCTGATTCCTCCCCGGACGGTGGAACAGAGGAAGACTGCGATTCGGAGGGCGCAGAGTGCGAGACGGGCGAGCAAGGTAACGGCATGATGGCTAGCTACGTAGCTACTCTACTATCCCGGGCACCTGGCGTGCAGCCACGCTGTAGTCGAATGAATGCCGGTTGATCGCAAAGCTGAAGAAAGCTTATTGGCTGCACAATGGCGTCTGAGAGAGATGTCGTGATTTGTGTCGCAGAAGGGCCGCTACACGTCCGCTACCTTAACAGGCGACGTCCCTGGGACCCGGACCGAAAGCCAGCAAAGTCGAATAGATGACAAGCCGCTTCTGCTTACCAGGATCTTGGGTTTTTGGCGCAAGGAACGCCCGCGAGAGGTCAAGCAGCTTACGTTTCGGTGAAGAAGCGGTACCAGGAGTATCCGGACAGCGCCACGTGAGGCTCCAAGCACATCTTCGGTAGTGAAAAAAGCGAGCCCTGATACGACGATGCGCGCGCAGGTACACGGCAGCGGCGAGAAGATGAGCTGATGGCGTGATTGAAGAGGTTGAGTTGCTCGCTGGCTTGAGAGCGTCTACCTTGGTCTGTTCTCAAGCTAAACGCGGGGTTCGAACTGATAGTCAGGTGTAGAGATGAGAACTACCACTCGCGATCCTGCGAACAAACCCACAAGGAACTGCTGATCGGACCCTTGATGCTAAGCGAGGCGAGCCCTGAAGTGGCAGGTAGAGACACATAGGCGAGTAGACATTTGAAGCCTCACAGCAGGTCTGTAAGCAATATGAACGACATTCGCTAAAATCAAAGACTAAGTGGTATCAAAAGTCGCAATCCCGATGTAATCCCAAACGTCACGATGTTGAAGCGAGCACTGCATCAAACTCCGATGCCCTCGAGCCCTCTTCCCATTTCAAGTTCTTCAACAATTTCAGGCAGTAGACCCTCCAGCTCTTCTTCCCTCACTCCAAGGGCGCCAGTGATAAGTCTTTTGTACTGCTGCGAGTTGCCTCCACCCATGCCAGCACGTGCAAGGGCACCAGCAACGTCCTGGACAAGCTCTTTTCGCCCATCTACCATAGCCATGATCTCGCGTGCATATTTGAGCTGCAAGCGGAGCAGGGCTTCTTCGTCCAAGGAGTCATCAGGTGGGCCTGATGGGATGTCCGAGATTGGCGACTGATACAGAGCATCGAGGTTGCGTTTTTGCTCCGCTTCCAGCACGGCTATGCACTCGGACTTGACAGCGTCCAGCTGAGTTTGAAGATCCTCATCCGACACTGTTCCACCAGCTGTCTGCTCAAGCTCTTTCACGCGTAACTCATCGGCTTGACGCTGAAGATTCTCAATCTCGGCTTGGCGCATGTTGACAACACGCTGCGCCTCTGCCAGCTCAGCGTCTTTTTCTACAAGCTCAGCGTCAATAGCAGAAGCAAGTGAACGGAGCTTGGCAGTAAGTGTAGGCACGATGTGTGAGGTGAGTTTCAATGCTGGTTCAGACCGATAGACTATGTCCTCTGATTCATTCGACCCATCTAAGGATGTATGGGGTATGAGAGGGTCGAACGGGATGGCACTTGGAGCTTGTACGGCACCGCCGAGAAGACTTATTGGGTCTGCAGATTGGAATGGCGACGAGCTGAGCTGGCGAGCACGCTCCTGGCGACGATTGTTCAGCTGTACGATGAGCTGATCTGCCGTAATGTTGACCTTATTGGGTATGTCAACGGCAGCGTTGCGGCCGATCAGACTGCGAACGCATTTACGAGCTCCGTTGCGTGCTGCAATGGTGATGGCGGTATCGCCTTGGTTGTCCTGCTCGTTCAGAATGCGCTCGATCTGATCGGGCGAAAGAACCTCTGCCATCTTGTTCAGAATACAGTCCATGTAGTACCTAGCACACTGGTACTTCTTCTTGCTGGTGGTTGTGGTGGCGATATGATGGAAGACGGTAGACCCGACCCAGTCTTGCATGTTGACCGTGCGGACTAGCAAAGAGGCGATGCGTTCCATGTTCTGCTTTTCATATATGTTGGTGAACAGAACTGAGCGCATCAATGGTGTTTCACCACTCTTAGACTGGACATCAATGCTTGCACCCTCGTTCAGTAACCTTTTCACGATGTCAAGATCACCCATCGCGACTGCCCAATGAAGAGCAGTATGGCCTTTGTCGTCAATGGCCCGATCTAGATTTGCGCCTTCCGGAGGTATAGGTACAGAGGATGGTGCGCCCGCGTATTCTCCTTGCAGGCAGAAGTAATCGAGAAGCTCATCCGCCCACAACTGATGCAGGTTGTCTGCTTGGACTTGTGGGTCTTCCATGAGACGACGGCGTTTGCGTGAGGAGCCGTAAGGGTGGGTGTCGTACCCGTCGAAGACCGACTCAGTTGCTATACTGCCTTCTGGAGTGACAGCTCTTGGGTCGTGCAATTGTGCTTCGAGCTGATCAAAGTCAGGCGGTGGCATATAGGCAGCTGGTGGACATTAGCAACAGCTACATTGTACAGAATAGCAGAAGTGAGATCTCACGAATTGCCCGAGGTGCTCGTTTCTGCTGCGCAGCACCTCGCGGCATGCGCGGTTTTCCCGATGCAGCGGTGGCATGCTTAGGCGCAGGTGGAGGTGTCTTGTCGCCTGGCACGAAGTCGAATATAGGTCGCATCTTCTCCAACACATTGTTGCGCTCGGCAAGTAGCCTGCCTTCGGGAAGAGGTATCCATGTTCCTGACCCGGTTAGACCTGCTCGTCTACGTTGCACTTGCTATCGTCCAATGTACCTTGGTATTTTCCGTATCCACCTTGCACCTTCTCGTGTACACCCTTTTGCACCTCGCGCTCGAGGATTCGAGTCCTACTAGGTTTATCGTATTCGGCGACTTTCAATATATGGGTAGCGTTGATCCAGTCGTCTGCTCGACGTCGCATACAATGATTGCCCTCACAATTGAATTCATAGACAGGGACCTGCGCAAGTGTTAGAGGCTGTGTTCGCCTGCTTCGGGAAAAGTACACTCACATTACTGTATGTCGCGGAGTACACCTTGTCGGCCATGCTGGGCAGTCGCGCGATGCCTGCGAAAGATCCACGGCAGCTGTGAACGATGCGCCGGACGCTGATTCGGACGCGACGACACTGCAAGGCTAAACACTCGGTCTTCTAGCGGTATAGTGTGACAGGCAGCACGTGCGGAAGTTCTGAGGACCGCGTTTCGGTGTCATTCGATGGCAGGGCACTCCAAGTGATTGCACTATGGAGTAGCCGTCGCGTCGCGCGTTGCGGAAGTGGCACGAAGCTTAACGGAAGGAAGGTTTAATTAGCGCCAAGGACAGCCGCGGCTGCTGGTTTTAGAGTGCAGGATGACTGAGATGCTAAGTGGCATCGACTATATATGCCGAGGCATTGTGCACTTCACAGCTGCATATCGTACACACCAAAAAATCAGACAAGAGCTAAGCATGTCGAACGCTGACTTGACCGACTACTCCCCCCACCAGCCGGTTCCGGCGGCTCCTGTGGCCACAGCCTCGAACCTCATCCTCATCGACAACTACGACTCGTTCACATGGAATGTCTACCAATATCTTGTGCTCGAGGGTGCGAATGCTACAGTCTACCGCAACGATGAAATCACTCTGGAACAGCTTATTGCATTGAAACCCACCCAGCTGGTCATTTCTCCCGGTCCTGGCCATCCACTTACCGACTCTGGCATTTCCAAGGACGCGATCGAGCACTTTGCTGGCAAAATTCCCATCTTGGGCGTATGTATGGGCGAGCAATGTATCTTCTCCGTCTTTGGAGGTACTGTCTCCCAAACAGGCGAGATCCTCCATGGAAAGACATCGCCACTTCGCCACGACGGAAAAGGCCTCTACGCTGGCCTTTCGCAGGATCTCCCTGTGACCAGATATCATTCGCTCGCTGGGACTCATTCAACTCTTCCTGAATGCCTCGAGCTTACCTCGTGGATTGCTGCTGGCCCAGATGGTGACAAGGGTGTGATAATGGGTGTACGACACAAGGAATACGTCATTGAAGGCGTGCAATTCCACCCAGAGAGCATCCTCTCTGCTGAAGGCCGTGTCATGATCAAGAACTTCATGCTCATGCAGGGAGGTACGTGGACGGAGAATGAGAAGCTGCAGAAGCAGACGAAGTCGTCATCAACCGGCGCTGCACAGATAGCCTCGTCCAACAGTGGCGACAAGAAGGCCTCAATCCTCGACCGTATCTACGCGCGGAGGAGGGAGCTAGTCGAAGCACAGAAACTCGTGCCGTCGCAACGTCTCGAGGATCTGCAGGCTGCTTACGATCTCGATCTGTCTCCTCCGCTTATCTCTTTTCCCGACCGTCTCAAGCAATCGCCTTTCAAACTCTCTTTGATGGCGGAGATCAAGCGAGCTTCCCCCAGTAAGGGCATCATCTCACTTTCGACTTGCGCACCAGCGCAGGCTCGTACATATGCTTTGGCAGGTGCCAGTGTCATCAGTGTTCTCACGGAGCCCGATTGGTTCAAGGGCTCTATCGAAGACGTGAGGGCAGTTCGTCAGGCACTTGCTGGCATGCCAAACCGCCCAGCTGTCCTGCGTAAGGAATTCATCTTCGACGAGTACCAGATTCTTGAGGCCCGTGTGGCTGGTGCAGACACATTCCTTCTGATCGTGAAGATGCTAGACACCCCATTGCTCGAGAGACTGTACAAGTACGGTCAGAGCCTTGGCATGGAGGCAGTCGTCGAAGTCAACACCACAGACGAGATGGAGATCGCCGTGAAGCTTGGCTCCAAGGTCATTGGTGTCAACAACCGCAACCTCACAACTTTCGACGTCGATATGGATACGACAAACCGCCTTATGGAGATGGTGCCTGCAGGCACTACACTCTGCGCCTTGTCAGGCATCACTGGACCGCAAGACGTCGAGCCATACCTCAAGACTGGCGTTGGTGCCGTGCTTGTGGGCGAGGCTCTCATGCGTGCCAAGGACACTACTAAGTTCATTTCGGAGCTTCTGGGCGGCAACTCAGAACAGATCAAATCACGAACCTCTGAGCATCTCGCTGTGAAGATCTGCGGTACAAGAAGCACAGAGGCCGCGAAAGCCGCCGTTGAAGCAGGCGCAGACCTCATTGGCATGATCCTCGTGGCTGGCCGAAAACGTTGCGTCAGCACTGAGACGGCGCTTGCAATTTCACAGACGGTGCACAACACACCAAAGGCGACTTCATCGCATGCTAAATCCTCAGCTGCCGGCACCGAGAAGGCTGTGTCATTCTTCGAGCACAAGGGAGCTTATGCACTACAGCACCCATCCCGTGCGCTAATCGTTGGTGTGTTCCAGAACCAGCCTTTGGATTACGTCCTGGAGCAGCAGCAATTGCTCAATCTTGATATCGTTCAGCTCCACGGACAAGAGCCTCTAGAGTGGGCATCCATCATTCCCGTGCCTGTGATCCGCGCTTTCAAGCCCAACGATGCTGGCATCGCGGCACGTGGCTTCCACTCACTGCCTCTCCTTGACTCAGGCGCAGGAGGCACCGGAGAGCAGTTGGACATGAGCACTGTTGTAGACGTTCTGAGGAAAGATGACGGCTTGCACGTGCTTTTCGCTGGAGGTTTGAACCCCGACAACGTTGCTAAGACTGTTCAGAGTTTGGGCGATCAAGCAGAAAAGGTCGTGTGCGTCGATGTCAGCAGCGGTGTAGAAACAGACGGCGAGCAAGATTTGGAGAAGATCAGGGCCTTCGTGAAGGCGGCGAAGGCATCGAGATAAATAGGATAGATAGAAGGATAGAGTATTTGGTCACGACAGATCATCAACCCTCGCTTCATCAACAGTCACACCGATTCCGCGCATCACGTGCATCGCAATCGAGCCTTTATTCGGTTTGACGGAAGTGAGTCTTTTCACATGCAAGCAGTTGGTCTATCACAGCACGTGCTCGCGGCCCACGTCAATTACAAGAAGACTCCGAGTCTTTGCCCTCTGCACTTTCTTCACCACCTCCTACCCAACATACCACATCATACGAAACCGCCTACGAAGTCCACCACAACACTGAGGAACCTTCTCAATGCACGCCACCTAAATCGTCTCACACTAAGCGACAAAGATCGTCATCTCAGAACTAAGCAGTAACAGAGCACTGCTCCATACGCGAAGAATCACTGTCCCACCAGGCTCATATCCGGGTCGACGACGAGCCAACCCTGCAACATAGTCGCCATGGCGAAAATCTTCAACAGCTGTCGCATCTGCGTCATCAGCCCACGCACCTGGTCCTCCAAGAAATGGACCAAAGACCAGATTGAGAAGTGGGTGAAGCAGGCCGGAGGCGTGCTTCAGAAAGAGTTCAATGCGCAGACCACCACACACCTGGTGGTTGAAGAGCAGGTGTGGAAGAACAAGACCATGGCTGTGCAACTTGCTCTCGAGGCCAACAACAACGGCCGCAAAGTGTACATTGTGACTCCGCAGTGGCTCGACGATTGCCTGACCACTCAGAAGAAGTACAGGGAGAAGGGGTTCTTGTGGGAGAACATTGATCAGAAGGCTGCTGGCGATCAGCGCAAGAAGCATGGACAGCAGACTGGCGAGGGCGAAGGCGAACAAGAGGGCGAAGATAGCGACTCAGGCCCGAAGTCGCATCAGGCGATGCTTGGAGAAGTCCTACAGGAGGGCACCGAAGACTATGTTGGAGACCATGATCGCCGAGTCTTCGAGACGGAGAACGCGGAGAGGCAGAAGGCTGAGAAAGAACTCCAGGAGATTGAGGCGAGGCGCAAGGAACAGGAAAAGCAGGCTGTGGAAGAGCAGCGGAAGGCGCGCTCTGAACTCATGAAGAAGTCTGTGAAGAGAGGTAGAGGTGAAGTGTTCAATGGTAAGTCAACACTGATTTTCCGCGATTGGTTTCCGCAGCGCTAATGTCCGATTAGCAAACTACCACGTCTTCAAAGACACTACTGGTTTCGAGTACGATTGCACGCTCACCAAAGTCGACACCCTCACGAACAGGAACGAACGACTTGTTCTTACTGTAAGTTGCCATCTACAACTGTTATCTTTGAATATTTGCTGACCGGTCACGTGAAGCTTTACGAGTCCAACAATGGCGTTCCGAATACCGATATCCCGCCAACGTACGCCACAAACCTGCACTTCGCTGGGACGGGCAAACAACCCAGAAACAATATCCTTGCGGCATTCGGGTCGAACCGTCTCACCGCCATCCGCATGTGGCGTAAAGCCTTCAAGGAACAAACCGGTGTCAGCTGG
The DNA here is from genome assembly GCA_023634325.1 of Cladosporium cucumerinum. Taxonomy (NCBI): domain Eukaryota; kingdom Fungi; phylum Ascomycota; class Dothideomycetes; order Cladosporiales; family Cladosporiaceae; genus Cladosporium; species Cladosporium cucumerinum. The sequence continues at coordinate 1,305,441 of JALDQA010000001.1, forward strand.
GACGATCGTATCAAGGCCCACAACGAGCGCGTTCGTGCTCGTGATGGTGACACTCCCGATCTCTACAGCACGCATCGTAGGGAGGATGGCGACATTAAGAGCAAGACCAGAGCTGCTGAGGACGCAGTATCTTTCGAAAAGCGCAAGTTCGAGTACATGCCGCCGCTTCACGCCGCTCGCGGCTGGCTTCCGGAGGGCAGTGAGCAGATCCCGGAAGTGCTGAGGCAGAACAGGGAGAAGCAGAACGAGTACAGGGATCGCACTGAGCAGTGGACGATGATGAGTGGCGGTAACGGCTACGACCCAAACGGTCTATCGTCGTCGCCGAGTCAGTCGATCGAAAATGCTCGCCCTGTCCAAATCGATCTCACCGAAGACGACCCTACCGATGGGCTGGACGCCATTGCTACGTCGGGCAGTGGCGATGATGAAGACGCAATCCCCACAGATCTTGGTCCTACCAGCTTCGCTGCTACAGGAGCAAACGGCGGTCCGTTCACGGAGATGGACGCAGGAGCTTACGCAGACGGCTTGCTCGCCGGCACGCATGACTTGTTTGCTCAAGACAGCATTTTCGACGCAGGAGACCTCGCTGGTCAGCAGCAGCAACAGTTCAACTTCGACCAAGATGACTTCAGCTTCGGCATCGGTAGCCAGCAGCCAGGCATGGAAGCCGGGGGCATGGAATCCATCACTGGAAACGAAGGCGTCAGTGGTTACGATCCGGACGACATGAGCGCAGTACCCGCTAGCGGCAACGCAAACTCCCAAACCACCATGCCGGCAGAGGCGTCTTTCAAATTCTCTGCAAGCCTTCCCAACCAAACCCAGCTTGCTGCTGAAGTTGGGCAAAATCTCCTCGGCCTTGGTGACATGGACAGCGTCGGAGGGAGTGGTCGCGTTGTGGTTCCCGAAGCCGAGCAGCTGGAAGCCGCTGCTGGTGTGGAAAAGCGTAAGCGTGAGGCAGCTGAGACAAACGAGGGTATGGAGCCTGCAGCAAAGAGGTTCTTGGGCGAAGAATCCGAGGACGGAGAGACCGCTGCCTAGACAGCATTGCAGCCCTTCTCAATGGGGAATGGCAGCCATGCATTGAACAGCTAGTGCGACTGCTGACATGCAATGGACATGTGGTTGTAAGGAATTTCAAAATTGGTTAGCAATAGCATGGTATGATCATTCCTGCAGGGCCGAAGCGGCTCTCCTCTTTGTAATATTTACAGCAGCCACATCGTGATATCCTCTTGTGTTTGGCTTTGTGTCTCGTCTCTCCATGTTCTCTGCGTAGTGAAAAGCCCATCTAGTTGCTCCTGGAGCCCGGGTTCTGTGCCTTCAGCTCATCCATCTTCTTCACTCTCAGCTTGAACTCCTCGTACTGGCACTTCTCGTATGAATGCCTCTCATCCTGGTTTGTGTTAGCAAAATTTCCTGTCGTATCAAGCGTCAGGCACTGGATATGCGACGGGTCGCGGGCGGTCGTACCTGGCACTTCCAGGGCAGGTACCAGTTTGCAGGGCGGCATTTGTTCAAAGGAATGAGTAGGTGGGCGCATGAGTCACGGTAGGCGAGGGGGAGTTTGGCATCGGACATCTCTTGCCTGGTGGCAGCTACAATTTTGTCAGCGCTCTCGCTCTATCGTTGCTGAGATACGGCCTTCCCATTCTCAATGGCGCATGTGTGCTTGGGCGTGTCGCCGTGGGATGGAGGACGTACGAGTGCTGGGGCCGCCATGGCCGAGGCCCACTGCATCTTTGAGAGTTTCGGTGACGGTCATGTTGTGTATTGTGGTGAAGGAGTGAGCGATTTCTCGTATACCCTGCCTGCTCTATCTACTATTCATTCATCCATCGTGAAGTCGCGAGGCATTGGCCAAACCGTCCTAGCCCGCGGCTTTACCCGGCGCTTGGGCCTCTGTCGCGTGAAGCAGCAGCGCGCCCATACAATAAACTTAAGAGCTGTGAATGGAGAGCAAGCCATCTCGAGAATCGCAGTGCGCAATGCTGCCATTGTCCCGCCCGCGCAAAACATCTAACGGAATGAACTGATTCGCCACTTTTCACTTTTGTCGCCACCTCTCACACAGGGTTGCCGACGCAACATTTCGTCTTCACAACACTTCGAAACTTTCGACACTACACCACCATGGCGAGGACGTCGGAAGCTACGTACTTCCCTGCGCTGGACAAATGCCTTTCCGGTGCGGCGACTCTGATTCCCTGGACATTGGCTTATGCAGCCCTGAGCGATCTTCGAAGCGCCGGCCAGAACAGCGCACTGGAAAGCTTCATCTCTGACAGCGAGACTCGCGACACGCTCGCAAGACCTCTGGAACCTTTCCAGAAGGCATCCTCACAAACAAAGTCTTTGTTCGACTCGAAGACCGCGCAGATCAACATCTCGCAACCACCAAACAACGACTACAACTTGCAGCAGTTGAAGGAAGATTCATTGTGGATATCAAAAGAGCTTGGGATTGATGAAGTTTCATCGTTGAGATGCGCCGCTGTGGAATGGCTACAGAGACCAGCGGACCTACTTCTGGGCAAGATACAGAGCAAGAGTAATGGCCTGGATTTCTCTCAATCCTACCTTGGTAAGAGCACAGCAGCTCAAGCCGATTCCGAGGACAAGCCTGGTCCAGACTTCGAAGACACTGAGCTTCGGCGCCAGCGACTGGTCAAAGTATGCCTCGAGGAAAGAAGTGCTGCCATTGCCTGCAGTACACTGCTTATCTCGCTGGCAGCCAATAATAGATCCGACGATGAGACAACATGGGTCGACACTCTCGCAGACGGCGTGTATCGCGCAGCGGCTGGTGAAGCAGGCAAGCTGTCACTTTGTATTCAAGCTGTGACAAAACTCGCTACCACTCTTGACGGCCCTGAACACCAGCCCAATGCTTTGAAAGAGAGGCCAGAATTGACGCTCACTTATTACGACGCCGTGATTTCGGATCTCGTCAATGCTATGCGAGTGATTCTTGCGCAAATCTTCGCTGCCACCTCTGCAGTCAGTCCCGCAGACGCTCGTGCATGGTTCAAACTTATGCAAAGTTTCACATTTTTCGCTGGCCTTTCTCCCATGAACCCAGCACAGAATGTGCACATCCAGATATTGCAGTGTCTGGTGTCCATCACTAGCGCTGCTGTTCTCAATCTTCCGCAGGCCATGGCGGACATTGAGCAGAAGAGGTCTGTGGCGCAGGGACCTGGCGCGATTGCATATCCAGACTTGGGTTCTGGATCTTACATCACTGACGATGCATGCATTAAGGAGATCAACCTTATTCTGTTCCAAGCTGCAGATCGTGGTAACAATATTGCGGCTCCTGCCATCTACGCGTGGAGTATCATCACAATGTTCATTCGCGACCACGCCAAAATCGACCAGTCTCGTCATGACGAGGATGCGAGCGATCGCGAATCAAACAGACGCCCGTCGGCCATGCGCGCGCCCAGCAGAGTACAAACTGCGACCGAGAAGTCCTGGGAAGTCCTTCAAGACATTGAGCTTGGAGAGCACCGTGAAGACCCATCGCAATTTTTTGCACTTGTTGCGACCGACCACATGCATGTGTACAAGATCGTCACAAACTTGAGCAATAACATCGCTTTTACGTTTGCATCAGACGCAGAAATGTCCACTGCAGTTACTGGCCGCCTTGTTCTGTTCGACATTGTTCGAATAAGCTTGGCGATTGTGCAGTATGAGGAGGAGGTTTTTGAAGCACTTCTTGCACTACTTGTGCCCGATGTTCCAACCAGAAGTTTGGAAGACGTGTCTGGTCCTTTGTGTGATCGCGCTTTGGCAGACGGTGAACGTTTCAGGCCATACATATTGGACCAAGCATTTGCGCGTTATCCTTATGAGCTGTCCCCACTCTTGAGGATACTCACGGCTTTGGCTACCGCGCGCACTGACGGAGTGGCAGACGTCGTGTACTTGATGGACGAGCTGAAGAGCTTTACTGTCCAGGTACCAGAGCATTTCCGCTCGTATGCGCTAGATCACGAGGACGAAGGCACAAACAGCATGCACTTGACAGAGAATTTCCACATTTTCGACCCTCGCCCGTCGCTCATTTACTACGAGAACCCAGCAGATGCTCGCGCACTTGTTCTCGCAGATGGTGGTAACTCTAACACCACCTCAACTATTCCCCGTGACACAACTGGAATCATCATCAAGGACACCAGGCCTTTTGTCTTGATGCTGCAGCATGAGCACTCTGGACTCGCATATCTTGGGGTGCTGTTATCGACACTTTTGCCAAATTCCGAACTTGTTGTTCCTGCCTCGATCAATGCTCTGGACAGACACACGGCCTCCGATATCGTGGGTCTCATCGTCGCCCTTGTCAAAGGCGCACGTAGCCGGGACGAGAGTGACCATGTCCTTGGACGCTTTGGTTTCTCACTCAGGGATGATCTTGACATTGTGACCATATTGACTGAGATTATGGAACTCGAGTTGCTGGCTTTCATTGACCAGAACGTCCAGGAGGGCTCTTTGCAGCTACTGGTAGCTTGCACTGACTTTTTCGATGCGTTGGTCGCTTACACCCCTGAGCGTACTTGGTCATGGCTTTCACGGAGCAGTCTGCTCGGCATCAATGCTGGAGTCAGCGCCCTTGTTGCTGTGGTCTCTGGCGTTGAAGTCAGGGCTGGGCAGTACGGATTTTTGAGCTCTTGCATCAAGTTGTACGAATCCATACTTGATGATGCCATCTATGGTGTGGTCAAGCGCAAGCCCAAGACTGATGCAGTTCAGCCCAGACGGCGATTTGATTCCCCTATGGAGACGCCTGAGCAGACCCCCGAACGCACAATCTCGGTCGTGCTCGCCGCGTATACACGAATTGCACAGGACGTTTTGCTGAACCTGAACGAGTGGGGATTCGGCGTGCTGGAACAAAAGGCAATGGTAGTCACAAGGTTGTGCAACGCTTTCAATGATTTGTTGACGGCGGCCTACGGCATCGGCCCGGAAGAATCCGACCAAAGCAGCAAATTGACAGAAGTCTTGTCTATTGCAGCAACGACGCAGACTGTTTCTGACTTTGTGCTTGCTCCTCTCTCCGCTGTCCTCGCCCAGGGCAGACAAGCAAATGATGCTTCGCTCGTCTCAGCACAGCAGAACATGATCGAGGCACAAACAGTCTCTGTTTGTAGATACCTAACGACGGTCATTCGAACACTCAGGTTCCGGAGCCATACCGCAGGCTCCCTGCCCACCCAATTAGTGAAACTATCTCCAATGCTCACTAACCTGTTCGCTTCTCGCCAGAACTACAAAAGGCCGATAGCTGAGTTGTTCGCCGAGCTTCTCACGGCCTCTCCCGCCGACAACACCGAGATCCCCTCTATCCTTGGCCAGCTCAGCCAAGAAGAATCGAAGAACTTTTTGGCATTGCTCTCGCAGCTTGATCGACCTTTGACGAATGTATTCACTGAGTGCGCGATCTGGTCGTTCTTGGCCGCAGTTTTGGAGAGCAGTCAACAGTACTTCGCCATGTATCTCCTGACTGGATCACTCCCGAAGGACAAATACAAATCTGGAGACCAAAAAGTAAGCAAGAGGACAATACTAGGTCATGCGCTCGAGCAGCTCTCCGACATTCGATCACTGAGCCCTCCACGTGCAATCGCCATGTTACAATTTGTTGCCAAAGCGCAACAGGTTTGGATCTGGGCCACTGAGGAAGTTCGCACCAAGTCTGAGTTCCTGAAGAATGCTCTCGCTTGGCTGAACGATCTAAAGCCAATGTCGAGGTCTGGAAATGTAACAGAGGCCAAGAACGCCATCCCGGAACTTCAGATGGCAGCACTTGTGTGCGATGTTCTTGCAGTAAACTTGCACGCCAGCCTCGAGATTGGCGACAAGTCGCAACTCAAGTCTATTGTGCCGCACTTGACCTTCGTCAGCGAGCAAGCGGTTAAGGTAGATGGCTACAACAATTCATTGCATGCAAACTTTGCAAGGAACCTTCCAAAGAACTTGTCTTGTGCGCCTTCCGACTTCAGGCGTACTCAAGCCAACCCTGCGACTCTGGGAGACGGCTACTTCTATGACGTTGAATTGGCTCGGAAGATGTTGGCCCACGACACACATTGGCATGGCAAGCAGGGATTCAAGGAAGAATTCAGCCGCGCGAACATCAACTTGAGCCTTGTAGAAGCACAGACTCGCTTATTGACTTCATTCAAAACGTTAGCGACTACCCTCCTGGAATGCATCGAAGACGAACCGTCGCTACAATCTGTTCTCGCGGCTACCGCCCGGAACGCCCTGGAGGCGAACAACAACACCAACCTGGACATGCCTTATGCTGCAGAAATACTGCAAACCAGAGCTGATCTTGCATTTGTCTTGATCTCACGGCTTGTGAGTGTTAGATCTACGGTCGATCAGGTGAGAGACCTCTTGCCTTTGGCGTGGCATCTCGTCAAGACTAGTCCAGTGGACTACGACGTTGCACGCACACCTCAAGACCTCAAATACTACACGACTCTGCTACAGATCTTATATCTTTCTCTGCAGCCGCATACATACCTGGACCCGAAGCCAACAGTGACTGGAATGGGTACTAATGTAATTCTCCATCCTTCAACTGGCGCTATCTTGGTAGAGATCGTCGGGCGCACAATTGCTACTGGCTTCCGCGCGTTGTGCGGAAACCTACACACTAGCATTGAGTTGGCGCAGGCCGGTGACTTCCTCCTTCTCTCTGCGCTCTTGCGCGCTATACTATCGGTTCGCGGCGTACACCAGATTCATGCTCAGATCGCAGACATGATCGCTGGGTCCAACTTGATCCGTGGTGGTCTCAGCCTTTTCTCGTGGTCAGATCAGCTGGCGGAACATACAGAGCAGGATCCTTCCTATGGCACCATTGCCATCAACTTCTTGGTGTGCCTCTCTTCCGTGCCTCAGGTTGCTGAGCTTATGGCCAACGAAAGCGTACTGTCGCATCTCAGCACCGCGAACATCAGCAACTACTTCCGCAAGGATGGAGGGAAAGGACCGTTTGATGAGCCTCAGCGTATGTTTGGCATCTGGTCAGAGGGCTTCCTACCCCTGTGCCTGAACTTGCTCAATGCAGTGGGCCCGGCCATCGCTGCCGAAGTCGCAGCCTTCCTGAACTCGTTCCCTGCTCAGCTCAAGCGCGCGGAGATATCGCTGGTCAATGCAAAGCCATCAACGCGCAAACCGCGTGCGGGCGCTGTCACACTCGGCGCTATGTCTGAAACACGAAGCCTGATCTTGATCTCTTTGATCCTGTGTTCGGCTAGCTCCATCGGTGCGGCTGAAGGTATCACTGGAGCCGATGTTCAAGACCTGCAGGTGAACACACAGGTGCTTCGAGATGACGTGGAGAGTTTGACCAAAAATGAGAGAAGTCTGAGGGATAGAATCGTCCCCGCAACAGAGAGAGAGTTGTATTTGCAGACCTCAAAGGGTGGCGCTGGTGGTCACGATGACGGACTACAGGCAGCGATTGTAGGCGTAATGAACAGCATTGGACAATTGGGCTAGAATACGCGGTGTTGGTGGCCTCGCGTTCCGCTGTGGCAACATGGAAGAAGTCAATGATTTAAGCGAGGCGTCAGGGGATTGTTTCCATGTATTATCAAGTATGTAGACCACCATTAAATCGAAAGAGCGCAGTCGCGCTTTGGTGCTCTAACTGTCTTCTTCTTCTTCGTCTGGTCTTCACTGCTAGAATTTCCTGCAACAGGTACCGTAGATTTTCACCACAGCAGCATGCTAATCTCTTGCGGTTCGTCAGACGCGAATCCCGAGGTTGCTATACATGCAGGTTGTGGTCGAGGTTAAAAGCGAGTGGCTGGGAGTGAGAAGCAGGGCGTTTTAACCTCACTCCAACCTCTAAATATACCCCTGGGTCAATAGGCTGAGAGTAATTATTGTGCAGCACACACAATGCGACAGTGAACTAATGCTCGACAACCTTCTATCCATCGACCATTCACATCTTCTCGCGCCAACCCTCGACACAAACATCTTTAGCACATCTACCAACGTACACACCACAATCTAATCATCTACTAAACGCTCGCGCAACCAAAATCTACCGCCGCACTTCGCTCGACATCACCTTCACCTTCAACATGGGCAAGTCAAAGAACGGCCGCAAGATCCCGAACACGTACTTCGCCAGAGTCAACTTTAACGGCTGCGACAAGCTCACCATCAACCGCCTGTACAACGAGGGAGACACCAAAGCACTCGACTCCATGGGCGCCAAAGTCTTCGCCTTCCCGTCACGCTGCTTTAGAAGCAATCCGCAGTGGAAGCCGTCGGCTCTGCAGGACAGGCGTTGCTGGCGAGAGACGAAGCCGAAAGCACCGAGTTCTCTGCGCGAGTGCGAGGTGGCGTGCGAGTGATGCGGGCGATGAAAGGGCATCACGGCTGGAGAAAGGTGCGCTGAAAGATTGCGGTGGAATCATATGAGAAAGGGATCTTGTCTGAGAGCGTGGTGGGCAAGAACGAACTTTAATATCGCTGGCATATCATGTCCGCGTGTTGCTGGCAACACTGCGGCATGCTTGCAATTTGATCTTCTGTGAGTTTGGGCAGCCAGTATCTAGAATTTGAAGGCCAAAATTAATAGCCTCGCACATTCGAGCATTACTCCACTTCACTCATTGGTCTCCTGCTTCATCTCTTGCTGCCGTCGCTACCTCCACTGCAGCCCTTTCCAGCAACCTCGCATCATTAAGCTCCGCGAAAGCCATGATTTTGACTCTCTCATCCTCTCCCGAATCTTCTTCATCGTCGCTCATTTCTTCCATCTCAAACTTCCCGTACACTCGGTTGCCATCTGCGTCGTACTCCTTCGGCGGCAAGTCCCTCACGGCAAGCTTCACCTTCCAGCCGTCGCCATCCTTCTCCATCAGCTGTACTGTACGAGGCAGCATCAAAGGTTGCCAGTTTGTGGCTGGAGAGCACACAAGTTCTGTGTAGGTGACATAGTCGCCGCTTTGCGCATCCTCACTGGTCAGCGCTGGAAGCGTGGAGACATTTTCGGGCAGAGCAGGAAAGTCGTCGACGGGCAGATCGGCGTTCACTTCATTGAGCAGCTGCTGCTCGGCAAGGTCGTCTTGATCCCAGTCTTCATCGTCTGCGCCGTCACCGTCGTAGTCCAAGATGTCGCCGTATCCATCCTGGTTGTACTTATCGTAAGATTCGACAAATTCACCCACCATGTTGCCCTGGTTGCCTCGTCTGCGTCTACGTGGTGCGTTGGCGTAAGTGGCCATGTTCCTGTTCTTTTTCTTGCGGTACTGCGGATCCCACCTTTGGTAGAAGGGGAAAGGTGGCGTGCTTAGCTCGACGCCCTCGTCGCAGCACTCGACTGCACGCAGATCAATCCTCTGCAGCCATGCGTCGGGATCCTCTTCTTCAGCTTCCGCCTCAGCAATCTCAGGCTGCTTGGGCTGAGCTTTAGATTTGGATTTCGGCGCTGCTGTACCCTGGCGTCCGGCGAGTCTTCTCTGCAGTGCATCCTTTTGCTCTTGCGTCTTCGGCGCACGTACACCTAGCGAGCCATAGAGTAGACGCTCGGCACTGCTCATGTCGAGACCGCGACGATTTGGCGCGGCTGGTGAAGCGTCTCCAGTCATGCTGTTGATGTTTTCACGATAAAGGCGCTCCGTAAGGGCTGCATGCTCGGCAGCAATCCTGTTGCTATGCACTTCCGGTCCTTCGTCTCCACTTTCTTCTCTTGCAGCTTTTCCGTTTATGCCAATCTCTACGCCACCGGAAGCTATGGAATCGAGTAATTGCTGGCGCTGTGTCGCCAGATCAACTTCCTCACTTAGATCTTCGGTGCCGTGCATAGTTGAGCTGGACGTCTCGGTCGCAATCGTGTGCTTTGCCAGGCCTGGCACCTCCGTAGTCCAGTCTGATCTCTTCTCCCATGCGCGAAGAGTCACAAGATCAGCGTTCGGTGGCAAGATGCCGTTGTCTTTCAGGTATGCGAGCTTTTTAGAATCGCGACGCCTTGCGTTGCGCTCTTGGGTTTTCCTTCTTCCTTCGTGTGGGATGGCTCCGGGTTGTGGCGCACCAGAACTAGTCTGCTGGGGCTTTTCCGTTGTACCTGGTAATGTTTTTGTGCTGATTTTCGCTGCCGCCTTCGAGATCGGTTTCACGCTTGAAGCAGTCTTCTTCACTCGTGAGGCTTTGGTGCTGGCCTTACTTGACTCGTCACTCGAGGAATCGCTCGAAGAATCGCCCGAAGAACTGCTGGAGCTGTCGCTGGAATCACTACCCTCAGTACCGTCGCTTGAGTCCGAGTCACTTGAAGATGAGCTCGCTTCCGAGGAATCAGACTCTGCTTCAGATGAAGAAGCGTCATCCTCGAGCTCAAAATCTTCATCACCCTCCTCGTCATCCTCATCCTCTTCGCTATCATCATCATTGCCCGAGACCACTACCACCGTCTTTGGATTTGGCAGTAGTACAGCCTCAGTCTGCTTGCTTTCCTCTCCATTATTCAAGAACCTGACTCTCTTGTCGCCCTCGTCATCGTCCTCGTCTCCACCACCACGCTTCCTCTTCCTTGCCGGTATCCTCACTTCTGGCCTGACAGGTGCTCTCAGAAGTGGTCTTCCGAACGCAATTCCATCTTCAAGCTTTCTCCCATCTCCACTGATTTGGCTCCTTCCCATCAAGGTCCTGGCTCTGACCTCCGCGTAGGTCAAAGGCCGTACGACGACCTCGTCCTCATCTTTGCAAACTGCACCAATCTCGTGGTAGTGTAGACATTCGTAGCTTGCGACAGTGACAACGTAGTCTTCCAGGCCCCATTTGTCAGTTTCAAGAGGAAATGTCTGGTTGATAGCTTCGAGCAGCTGTGCAATCGTGTGCTTCTGCTGAGTGTCCGAGAGAGGCCAGAGGGTATTGACGGCTGGCAGCTCGTTACGCTGCACGCGTAGACGGAGACGCATGTTGTGTGGTTTAGAGGATGATTATTAGTACCTCGACATGCAAAACCGCATGGCAATTAATCGAAGTCGCGACAGAGCAAATCCCGAGAAAGTCACGCACGTGAAAGTGGAAGTCCGAGTTTGCGGGGAAACAGCGGTCCAAAGTCGTGGTAGGAAATAAAGTCGCTACAAAAATATACATGAATGCTCATCTTTGAGCATGTGATAAAGATACGCTATTATCTACGTGCGGGTCTTTCTCTCACGAGATTCTTTTGCCTTGATTCTTCATCCACCTTCTGGTCTTCGCTCTCCACCAAAAGCGTACCATAGATGTTGATGCTTCCGCTTCCTGTCTCTGCTCCTGCGGTCGCCTCGAAGTCCTTCACTTTGAAAATAATCTTGCCCTCCACTTTGTTGCCTTCGGCGTTGACGTAGTGGCCTGCAGCCTCGCGACAGCCTTTGCGTGACATCTCGCCGCTCTCCTCCTGCGCCTCATCTGCAACCCACTGCCAATCTCTGGGTAGCCGTGATCGTTCAATGCCAGCATTGAAGTAGTTGTAGCAGATTAGACCAAGAATACTCTCGTTTTGCAGGTTGACGTAACCTTCCAGGACCGTTCCTCTCTGTGGCTTGAACACCAATAGCTCGACAGTAAGCCAGATGTAGGTGACGGCGTATTCATCGACACTGCGACCAAGCACAGTTCTTGCCTTTCTGCCTTCTGCAATCTTCGAGCCAGTCTCCGGAGCCTCTGACAGTCGCGGGTTGTTGTAGGATAGAACCACACCCTTCATTGGTGGGTAATATGTGAGAAGCAGAGGCGAGATGTGTTCGGCGCAAAGACCCTCCAGAGGGAATTGGTGCGCAATTGGAGACAATGCAAGGTAGAACGAAGTCGTGTGCTGGATAAAAGGCGATTTGGATGACAAGTATTTGCTCTTGATTGCAGTAGTTGTGGTCGTGGGAACATGAACCTTGGGCTCGTCTGTGCCATTGGCTTGCGCGGCATCGTCCTCGTTTTCCTGACTTATCGCGGCAGCCGCTGGCTCCGATTCCTGGTTGATTGCTTCGTCTGCTAGTGCGTCCGCACTCTTTCTCCTCTTTTTCTTCTCTTTCTTGGATGGTGTCGTCTCTTCGGTGGGCTCTTCGGTGGATTCCTGCTTCACAGCGGTCTCGCGATCTTTCTTCGACTTCTTCAAAATTTTCTGCTGCGCAAGCTCCTCTTCCTCCCTTCTCCTCTTCTTCGACATCTTGTCTGCCTTGTCTTTCGAAGTGGGCGACATGTTCTCTGCGGACATAGTTGCGTGCTGATTGGCGCAAGTCTGTCGCAAAAAGTCGCCGGAAGACAAAACCTGGTGAAAGCCGACCCGACGATCATGTGACAAAATATTTGCGGCCGAGCGCGACTTCTGCCGAGGACCCTTGCTTGCGCCTACTCTATGCTACTGCGCTTGACACTTGTCTCTATGCGCAACATCAATACGATTGGATGCGATCAATGATTGGACAAGAGCAAAGTTCAACTTACCCAATGTACTGATCACAACGTGTGGTATACCTCGAGTTGTTCGCCGCCCAAACACACACATCCACAATGTCGGCCAACGGCTTCCTCTCCTTGGCTGGTTGGTATTTCCTCCCAGGGGTAAGAAACACTCTAATACTCGAATGAGCAAATAAATACTAATACGAATCAGCTGGTGACCGGCTATGTTCAAACTGCTCTTTATGCGATCCTCATTCGCGCTGGCGATCCGAAGCCCGCTCCTGGCTCGCCACGCTTCGTTCGCGATCGACGCCGCATCCACATATTTGTGATTGTCGTATATCTGCTGTACACAGTCTACGAGGCAGACTATCAGCTGCGGCTCGCGGGTGATTTCTACCAAGATCTGGGTGTTGCGCACGACGTCGCCGAGAAGGCAGTGCAGAGCCGATTCAGACGATTGTATGTTGCTTTACTCCAATCAAGTTTGATATTCCTTGTTGATACGATTGTAGGACCGTGCAATTCCATCCGGACAAGGCCACGGGAGCCGATCGCTCCAATGTTGAGGCAATTTTCGTGCGTCTACAGCTGGCTCGCGACACTTTGATCGATCCTACCAAACGCTTCGCCTACGACCGCTTTGGCCCGCAGGTTCTACAGTGGCGTCAAGCAAAGACTATCCGCGACTATGTCTTTACAGGGGTTCAGAACATCGGCATCTATTACATTGGCACTGGTATGGCACTCCTCCTGCTTAGTGTATTTGGTCAATTACAAGCTGGCAAGTTTTGGCGATACGTGGTGATGGCGGCTCTGTTCACCATTGAGCTCTACGTGATGACTCGGCCTCAATTCCCGGCAACGCTGAGCAAGCTGATCAACCCGATTTTGATTGCGACGAGGACTCGACCGCCATATCTGCCTTTCCAGCTGTTGGAACTTCTGCGGAATATTGCAGTCACATTCTTCATCGCAATGGCACAACTCGGACCCTTAGTGAAAAGTCCACAGAAGGTGGCACCGGAAAGTGCTGTGGTCACCACACAGCAAGTCGATCATCTGGAAGCGCTGTCCAGGGCGGCAGACCAGGAGATCACCAGGCTCACGGGCCTGGAACTTGCGCCCTTTGCAAGTGAGGATCCTTCCATGACTTCTCTCAGGGGGAGTTTGAAAGAGTGGCTGATACATAACACGATTCAGAACAACCCGGATGTGAAGGGTGCTATGAACGCTGTGTTTGCGCGGCGCCGGGAGGAAGGTCAACAAGCGTCAACTTGATCACACAGATTAGTCTTTCATAGGCATTTGGCGATGAAATTGTTTTTGCTAAATCAACTGTCACAGATCAGTAAGTCAGATTTCAAAATAGTGCTTGGTACTATTTCTGTATGCGAGTGCCAGTACGTCGATGCTTTGAGCTTCGGTACGTATTTCAGTGTTTCACTGGTAAAGTAATCGATATTATGACTCTAGCTATATTTATAGGCATGAGCCTCAAAGGTGATGAGATGAGATTTAGGGCATAGAACTATCCTAAATTTATCCGTGCTCCTACGATCAGGCGTCAGTTACAAGAATATTACTGCTAACAGTGAGATGACACGAAGGAGTTACGGAAAATTCACTGTAGGTACTCTGGAGTACCGTGATTGTCCACTGTTACAATATTCTAGCAAGCAAAAGGCGACGCCACTGCACCGCTCTCGTATGCATCAATAATGGCTCTTACCGTGACATACATCCCAGCCACGCAAATGAATGCCCCGACAATGATCGTAAGAAGACAGAGTGTCGTCTGGAACCATTTCCGTCGCCAACCATGTGTGCTGCCAAAAGCATGATACTCGTCATGTAAGAAGAAGAACCCAGCTCTGCGACATTGTTAGTACCGGAATACTGCATGCATACATACATTTATGTGTGATACGAATATGATTCTCTTTGGGACAAAGGGCCATATCACTCACATTCCATACGTGAACCATACCGCGAAGAGAGAAGCAGCAATTCCTAAGAGACAGTCAGCTTTTAGACCTTTCTTCAACAGATGTAGAAGCAGCGATACCTATCAGATAGTTGAAGATGGGCACTCCAACAGCCAGAACAAACGCGGCACTGTTCATAAGCAACACCAACCATGTCCAGACACCCCAGCCAAGAATCGTGTGCGAGTGTAGATGCTTCGAATGCCTAAAGATGCGAACGAAAACGAGCTTGCTCGCAGTGTGTGAATACAAGCTCCCGGCAATCAGGAAATTTGGCAAGGCGGTTCCGTACGCGGCCTTTTGCCACACAGGCGGCAGAGATGAGAATGAAGGCGATGCGACAGTGCTTCCAAGGTATACGTAGGTGATAGCTGCAAAGACAACGTAGTGGCTTGTTGCCGCAAATTGCAGAGTGTAAGCCGCCTTCATAGCATCTTGTGGTCGACGCATTTCGGATACCAAGATGAAGAACCTTCACCGGACGGGTCAGTACAGCTTCAAAACAAGCGTCACGACAGCAGCTTACATGAAATGACCGGCAAAAGAAAACACTGGATTTGTGATCGAGAAAAAAGCATCGTAGAGTGCTGTCGTCCGAGCAATGCCAAACTCTCTCCCGGGCTCAGGATGGAGGCCAGCGCCAACCATGCCGACCACACCAGCGACAATGATACTAAGCACGCTAGAGACAGACAGCCAAGATAGACCATCGAACGTCCTTGGGAACGAGCAAATCAGGGTCGGGATTGCAAAGATTCCAGTATATAGCAAGGTGCAAAGCTTGTTGTCGCTAAGAGATGCAAGTGCAATCTGCCCGGCAAGTAGCTGTCCTCCAGTGGCGAAGATCGCAAACACCACGGTTCCAAAGGCTAATACCTCACGTCCGATGGGTCCAAAAAGGATATAACCTGCGTCACCCATTGTGTGGACCTCCGGGTGGTTGATCTTGAACTCCACCAACAGCCAGCTGGTGTAGGTGGCGAAGACGCCCAAGAAAACGATGAGTATCACGCCGGGAACGATACCACTGTTCAATGGCGATCTAAGTCAGTAAAATGTCGCCAGTATTGCTTTGACGACTACCCTCATAGAGATACACATACACTACTGCAAGTGAAGACGGAAGTGACAGCATGCCTAGAATTACTTCAGTATCTTACTCTTTGGGAAAGCCCTAATAACCATACCATTCGAAACGATCTCGGCAATCATCAATACTGCCACCATAGGCCATGAGAGCGTTTTGTAGCGAATATCGTGCGCCTCCTCATTTCCAAAAACATCTTCCCCGTCGTACCCAGCGGGTCGGGCTGAGCTGTACACTTGTCTCGAGTCGTAGTCATTATGCTCGATTTTCTTAGGCATATTGTTCTCAGATCGTTTTCAGTAGAACAGTGCTGTGGGAATAGGATTGGGCAAGATGGAAGGACTGCATGCTGCTGCTTGTCATGCAAGGCACCTCTGTGATATATCTACCGCCTTCTGCGGCTGAAGCAGAGACAAGGGCGATTAGAGTACCGCCTGTACCGATTCTACCCTGTCAAATGTACATCGCTGCTGCAACCCGCAGAAGTAACATGCGGTGGAGGATGAGCGCGGGGAATATTGATAGCAGCCGCGCGCGCCCTGTAATCGACGCTAGCCTTTATGGAGCAGGGCTGTGACCTAAGATGGGTGGATGGGTGGTTTCTTTCGCACATGAGATCAAGCGTATATCACTCGACATCATGGTTCAGTTTATCGACCCACTTTTTTGACGTCTTCGCAGTTTTCTTCCATGGCCTCAGTGACATATAAATATTTGATGGAAGGTGGTGTTCATGTCGATCACCTCAATCATGTCCGAATTGTTTGACTTCTCGGGCATAGGACATCACATTGAACTTGAGTGGACGCCTGAGGCTGTAATTGCAACAATATACAGCTACTTAGGAGCGTTGAGTTTTGTGTGCTGGCAAACGTGAAAGACGATCCGCAGAGGATGCGACACTCAAAGTGGAATTTAATACGAGGCTCCGTGCTAGATTCCGTGCCAGCGTCGATCTTTGAGAAGGATTGTTTGGCGCCTCCAAAGCAGGTACTTTTGCTTTGATGACTATGATTGATGTCCCCGATCAGTAGTCAACGACAGTGTTGCCTGCATCCTATTGCATTTCAGTGATTCAATTTATCTGTTGAGAATGTAGGATATCAGGTCGTAGCAACCAAAATGGCTAGGAGGGTTGTAGCAAATGTTTGCATACCAGGGAGTCCTTCAACTTCTGAATGTGTATGTAGGGAGAGTGCGACAAGCTGAGCATTAGTATTGTGCACCGAATTGTTTCGGTTCGCAGATCGTTTCTGCCGGCCACTATCTGTGTGTATCGGTTTGTATCGCATAATTGATGGGAGCTGAAACGATCGCAGACTGGTGACCGATGCGAAGTAGCTGGCCAGAAAGTCGTGGTCCCAACCATCGTTTGCGACAAATCTTGGCGAACTTATTGCCCACCATCGAAGTAAAGCTTTACAAAATTCGCGATCGCCCTGCATCTGCTTCCCTACGACAAGACCGGCCTCCAGCAGTCAAACACCGCCAACATGCCTTTCGTAAGTCTCGCGCACGCCGTCGAGCACTGCCTCGACGCGCGCATACCACACACACCGCGATGAGTCGCTGCAAGATGCTTCGGGTGTGGTCCTGAAGCGCAAATTGCTGACTCGAGGATTCTTACAGACCAAGTTGGTCAAGAACTCCGCCTACTTCAGGTAAGTCATTCAATCAGCTACCGATACAATCCAATGCATGCTAACATCCCTCAAGCCGTTTCCAGGTGAAGTACGCCCGCAGACGCGCGGGTAAGACCGACTACTACGCCCGCAAGCGTCTCGTCACCCAGGCCAAGAACAAGTACAACGCTCCCAAGTACCGCCTGGTTGTCCGCTTCACCAACCGCGACATCATCGCCCAGATCGTCACCTCCGAGATCACCGGCGACAAGGTCTTCGTCTCCGCCTACGCCCACGAGCTCAAGGCCTACGACATCACCCACGGTCTTACCAACTGGGCCGCCGCCTACTGCGTTGGTCTCCTTGTCGCCCGTCGCGCTCTTGCCAAGCTCGGCCTCGACAAGGCCTTCACTGGTGTTGAGGAGGCTGATGGCGAGTTCACCGAGACTGAGCCCGCCGAGGTTGACGGTGAGGAGCGCCGCCCCTTCAAGTGCTACCTCGACGTCGGTCTTGTCCGCACCTCCACCGGTGCCCGCGTCTTCGGTGCCATGAAGGGTGCCTCCGACGGTGGTCTCTACATCCCCCACTCCGAGAAGCGTTTCCCCGGTTACGACATCGAGTCCAAGGAGCTCGACGCCGAGACCCTCCGCAAGTACATCTTCGCCGGTCACGTCGCTGAGTACATGGAGACTCTCGCCGACGATGACGAGGAGCGTTACAAGTCCCAATTCTCTGGCTACATCGACGAGGAGATTGAGGCCGACGGTCTTGAGGAGCTCTACCAGGATGCTCACAAGCAGATCCGTGAGGACCCCTTCAAGAAGGTCGAGTCTGAGGGCCCCAAGAAGTCCAAGGACGAGTGGAAGGCCGAGAGCAAGAAGTACCGCGAGAGCAAGCTTACCAAGGCCCAGCGCGACGAGAAGATCCAGAAGAAGATCCAGGCTCTCTCCGCCGAGCTCTAAGCGTATCGCATTGCCTTCTTGCATGCACAAAAATGAACTCTGAAAGACGATCAGGTGTAACCAGGCGCCTATTGCTTTGCTATGGTGGATCCGGCTTTGAGTTCGAGCAGTCAATCACAAAAGTCCACTTTCACGCACGACACGACCACATTCCAAACTCCATCAGGAGTTCTTTCGTAGCTTATTTGTCCAGGATTGGCGTCTATAATACCCATTTCTCCCTTCCACCCCGTGCCGAGGCAAATTTCTCCCACCTGCCCACCCATCCCCTTTTGTCAATTTCGCCGCGCACAAGTCCCCCGCCTTTGCCCCGACACTAACCCCATAATTCGTCCTTTGGCGCCTAATTTTGCCGTGAAATCCACCCGGTTCGGCTCTTGGCTGCACTTAGCCGAACGTCTTCAGCCGCGGTTGCAAGGTCACGCAGCGTATGCATAGCCAAGTCGAATGTCGGTAACGTCGGCTACTGCTTTATTGATAAGGTGGTTGTGCGCCCACCTGTCGTATCACGACATCTCTAGGCACTGTCTACGTCTTGTTTCTGTTAATTACTTGTGATAGATCGCTGAGCATTAGAAGTATCATCAGGGTGATTCTGCGTCAGCTTCCATTACCGAATAGAAGATACCTAATTCAAAGCCTAGCTCGTTGCTCTGAACACATCGCACATTGTCAACATGCCTTGGAAATCACGCTGGCACATCGACATTCCCACTGTTTCTCTCCCCACGTACCTCTTTGGTGCCCAAGATGCCACTCTCGATCCGAAGCCCATAATCCTCGATGCTGAGCAGCCATCTTACTGCCTCTCGATGCATGACTATCGAGAATGGTCGAAAAGATTCGCTGCCGGCCTGAAGGCGCAGGGATTCCAAGAAGGCGACAGGTTGTTGCTATTTTCCGGCAACACCATCTTCTTCCCTGTCGTACTACAAGGCACGATCATGGCAGGTGGAGTCTTCAGCGGCGCAAACCCAACCTACGTGGCGAGAGAGCTCGCATACCAGCTACAAGATACTGGAGCCAAGTTCCTAATCACAGCCGAGGGTAGCCTGGACACGGCGCTGGAGGCGGCAAAGAGCATTGGTTTTCCCACAAGCAAGATCTTCAGCTTCGACGGCGGCTACGACACGTCCGATGGCAAAGGAAAGGCCACGCAGGGTGTTCAGCACTGGTCGAACCTCCTGGCCTCGCCGTCGGAAGGCTCTCGCTACCGTTGGCAAGAGTTCACATCGAAGGCGCAGATGGATACCACCGTAGTCCTCAACTATTCCAGCGGCACCACCGGCGTTCCCAAAGGTGTTGAGATCACGCATATGAACTACGTCAGCAACTGCATGCAGACCGACTACGTCTCACAGCTCAAATCCGACTATGAGGCTGTGGTTGCTCGCATGCGTGGCCTCTCCATGCTTCCGATGTACCACGCCTATGGTCAGACGGTGCATTGCGTCTCCGCCCCGCGCAGGGGAGTTCCCATTTATGTTATGCAGAAGTTCGACTTTGGCAAGATGCTCAGATACATCTAAGAATACCGCATCACCGGCCTCAACCTGGTCCCGCCAATCGTCGTCGCACTCGCGAAGCGCCCGGAAACTCGCATGTTCGACCTGTCTTCTGTCGAGAGCGCTGGCTGCGGTGCTGCGCCGCTTGGACGAGAGCCACAGACGGAGTTCGAGGGTCTTTGGCCTGCTGGTCAGGTCAACCTGAAACAAGGATGGGGCATGACGGAGATCACATGTAGCGCTTGCGGTATGGAGCCGAACGAAGTTGCCGTCGATGCCAGCGTCGGAGAGCTCAATCCTAACATTGAAGCTATGATTGTGAGCGAGGAAGGCAAAGAGGTGGGGTTGAACGAAAGAGGAGAATTCTGGGTCAGAGGACCGAACGTGATGAAGGGATACTGGCGCAAGCCTGAAGCCACCAAGGACACGTTGACGGAAGATGGTTGGCTGAAGACTGGTGATATCGCCTATCGAAACGAGAAGGGCTTCATCTACATTGTTGACCGGAAAAAGGTAAGATGGGCGCTGACACATGCGTAAAGCTCGATCGTTACTGACCGATGCAATCACAGGAACTCATCAAGGTCAAGGGTAACCAGGTTGCTCCTGCGGAGCTAGAAGCTCTACTCCTCGATCACCCGGCCGTGCAAGACGCTGCTGTCGTCGGTGTTACGATCAATGGAGAGGAACTACCGCGTGCCTACATCGCGCTCCAAGAAGCGCAGTCCGCGACCGCTCAGGAGATCGCTGCGTGGCTGGCTAAGAAGGTAGCGCCTCACAAGCGCCTTGCCGGTGGAGTCAAATTCGTGGATGCTATCCCTAAAAACCCGTCCGGCAAGATCATGCGAAAAGACCTGAGAGAACTGGCAAAGAGCGAGGTCGGCGATGCGCCCGTGAGAGAAAGCAAGCTCTAAGAGCGAAGATGTCCTGCAACGCGAACAAGATGTTGGACGGCTGCAAAGATTTTTCAAGCATAGCGTTTCATTAGCGAGTATTTCAGCCTTGGACCACCATGCGGAGTGATGATGCTTCATGCCATGGAACAAGTGGAAAAGTTTGGATACTTTCTTTAAAAAAGGATTACTATGGAAAGTCGTGATGTCAATCGCAGAGCCCTTGCCTGACAATAGCAGTGTAGGTACTGATGAGGTCCACGCGCTGAACTTGAAGTCTTTCGATGGTGAGTACAATTCTTCCAGCATTTACTTGCGACAATGCTAGTATTGAGAGCCGGAAGATATCTAATAACCGTAGAGCCCTTGTCCTACTGAGATATTTTGGGGATCACAAACTCTGCTCCACAACTCTGTACAGATTCGGAGAATCCATAGAGAAGATGTTCCCAAGACTGACGCCATTGCACACTTGATCGTCGGAGAAGCAAATGCCTCGAACTTTTCCAATTGCGAACCAAGCGTTCGGAATACTGAAGTCTTCAATCGGTTTCAAGATACCGGTTGCTCCTGCGGTAGATGCTCCGCAGTCCTCATTTTCGCGTTGCCCTGCTTGTTGGGCAAGCGGTACGGATTGCCGATGTTGACGATGCTGTTGATCTGCTGCCCTTGAGGAGATGTTGTGGTGAAGTGTTGTAGATCCTGGTTGGTGACTGTGGCACCTTGCGAGTACCCGAAGAGTGCATACACCTGTTCCGGACAGCTGGCGAGACCATCGTTGATGGATCGAATCACATCGTCGGAACCGATCTTGACGGTAAGTTGCTTAGCATCTGGTGCGGCTAGGTAGCGAGTGTTGAATACCGAACCGCCAGGGACAGCTGCTAAGATTTCCATGAGCATTGCGCGGAAACCAATGGACGTTTCTTGCGGTTCGCCGGTGCCACGTGTGTTGATTAGGATATAATCATGGCAGTCTGCTCTTGGTAAGAGGTGAGGTGTTGCTACAGATAGGGCAGGCAGAGCCAGGAGCTTGATGAGGTTCGAAGAGAGCATGTTGATATGTCGATGGCAATTGTGGCGATGGGTGTTGTTTGATGAGGATGGCTATTGTGTTTAAGAGGCCATCAGTGCAGAATTTATAGAGGACCCATCATTAAGGTATCATAATCCAGAAGTACAGATTTTCTCTTTACCGTGTTGTCGGGACAAGGTGGTAGCGACTATCCCAGCTGCTGTGGTAGGTCTCCTAGCAATACCATGAAAGCGCGCCAGTCCAGCTAGTGCTACGCTTACTTGCTCATCGCACCAGCAATCGAGCTCCCCAATGGATGGCATAGTAAGTTAGGTCCAGCTTCTGGATTTGGCTTGGACTCAATAGTACGGTTCTCGCGACGAGGTTTTGAACGGCCGAGGAGGTGCTCCAGAGAAAGTTGAAACATCCTCACCGAGGCACGATCCTGCAGGAAGCGATTTGGGCGCTAGAAGTCCTGAACAAGTAAGCAGGTACCCGGGTAACAGTTTCGACCTCTTCGCCAAGCCAAAAGTCTCCCTCTTGCATCCCAGAACTCGTGTTCCTAGCATGGGCGAATGAAGCCCAAAAGTCAGCAGCAACAAGGCGCATCTCAATTACCCATTGTTCGAGGTCAAATGTGCATGCTGGATAAGAGCATGATCAGGGACATTGATGCAAAAGTTCGAACATCCTGAATTTCCTAGCTATGCCTGATTTTCATTATCGAGGGGTATAATAGTTTTCCATGCCGCATTAACGCTCCGCCCAGCCGTGTCGTGCACTACTCGTCCATCAAGGACAGATAGGTCGAGTCGTAAAAAGTAAAAGGGTTGAAACACTTCAGAGAAACCTAGAGCCGGAATGAAAACTCCGTCGCTGTCTCCGTGTGCCGCTGATCGTGAAATTTGTACAGCCCCTCACTTGAAGCAGTTCAGGCCCTTGAAGGAGAACCTGAAGGGAGCGCGGCGAGCGCCGTGCTTGTCGACGATGACGCCGCCACCTGTTTAATCTGTTAGCTTCACTGCACGATATGATGTGCGGGTGTGGATCTTTTGATGAAGAGGCTCGCGAGGTGGTATCGAGAGGCGCGTTCATCAAGACCGCCACAAGACACGGTAATTGTGCTTGAGGAAGAAGATGTCTTACCAGCGTGCTTGCCTCCGAAGCCTTTAGTCCACATAAGACCCATTTTTGCGTGCTTGGTAGTGGTATTGGCTTGGGTGGTTTCTTAAAAGCGCTCCGCGGGCTGAGATTGCTTGGTATTGGCTGGTGGGTGTTGTTTGTTGTTTTGGCGTTGCGCAAGAATTGGCTTCCGGAAAGCTTTTGAAGACTTGGAGGTTTGTTGTTTGTTTGTTGAGGCTTGGATGAAGATGAGGAAAAAAGAAGGATTTATATGACTTGTGGCTTTCGCTTTTCTCTTTATGCACGGCGAGGAAATGATGAACGGGCTCGATGAGGGCAGTGACAATGGGTTGTAAACCTGCTTGGTTTTCTTGGCGTTGCGTGCCATATGACGACGTTCAGCGCCTCCTTCGTACGATCTTCGTTGCTGCGCCACACTAGCGAGCTGGTGATCTCCCACCTACCTCTCTAGCGGTGCATATTTGGTTGAAGATCTTGAGATGTGCACACCAGCACAAGCCTCTACGATTACGCCATGAGGCGGTGTGGGCAAACTGAGTTCATGTACGTCGCTGGTGAACGACATCTCGCTAAGCACGAAATCGAGAACGACAAGTCAAGCCTTTCCCGTTGGAGGAAGAGTGGTCATCACCTTAGCAGGATTTTTTGGCAAGACATCACGGGTTCCCGTTACAAAGTTCGAGGCCTTCTGTAGCTGTGGCGGACATGTCATTCACATCGAAGCACGAGGCTGGCAAGTCCTCCTGTTGTCAGTATATCATGCGCGATACGCACCAATACGTCGTTTCTCAAACGTCCGCCACAATCGAAGATAACCCAAAACAGTGACGCCAACCCATGCAGCCCATGACTCAAGAGGCGAACAATAATTTCGTTTGTAGCGTATAAACTTCGTGTGTACATGGATAGCGAAAAAAAAAACCCTGAAAACTCCTATAGAGTGTGCCCGATTCCTTTCCCCATTGTTCCATCAAAATCCCGCTCGCTATGCAAAAACAGTGAGAGATATATAAAGCTTTTTCGTTATGCGTATCCGTGTGGAAGACCGTCCATATACACGTATCAACAGAAAGGAGAGATTAGGCACCGTGCCGAGCCTGGAGAAGCACGATTGCTTACAAGAAAGCGACAGCGCCAATTGCTGCTCCGACCAACGCAGCAAGTGCGTGGGTGAAGCGGACACTCGGTGCTGCCATGCTGTCTTGCAAGCTAGGGTCGCCACGGCTAGTGCCTGTCGCCGTAGACTCTTCGGAAGCCTGTGTCGAGGTAGCAGCAGCGCCCACAACCTCGAAACTAGTGATTGTCTGCCGACCACCATCGGGAAGAGTGCTGGTTCTCAGAACAAGCTCGGAAACGCGACCGCCACTAGGGGTGATGGTGGTGACAAGAGTACGGCCCCTTCCGTCGGTGGTAGTGATAACAGCGCCGACAGTTGCATCGGAGAGCGTGATGGAGCTACCGACACGATCGGTAGTAGTGAGATCATCGTCATCATCATTGTTGTTGTTGCTTCCGCGCGAAGAAGAGGCGCCAGGTGCAGGAGCAGATGTGATGATATCACCAGCAGAGTTGACCTGGACGCTAGCCAGAGGCGAGGTGGTGGTAACAGCATTGCCATTTTCGTTGGTGGATGTTACAACGGCGGCGGCGACGCGAGTAGATGTGGTGAATGTGCTGCCGCTGCCATCGGTAGAAGTGATAGCAACGTCTACACTCTCACTTGCAGAGGTAATAAAAGCGGATGTTGTGACGGGAACAACGGACCCACCCTCCTGAGTAGATGAGACGACGACAGGGACCAGCACACCTGTCTGCGTTTCAGCGGCAGAAGTCTCGTCGTCACCAGTGACTGCAGGCGGTGTGCTGACGACTGTGCTGCCTGAACCGTCTGTGGTCGTCTCAGGTGGCGTCCTGGAAGCCTCAGTTGTTGAAGATGCCACCAAAGACGTCGTCCTGGTGCTGCCAGAGTCATCGGTGGTGGTGATAGCTGTAGTAATTCCGTCAGTTTGACTCGACCCTACGGAAGAAGACGTTAACTCCTGATCATCGCTTGAAATATCGGCGCTAGATGTCACGGAGGCGCCGGAAGATTCGGTGGCAGAGGAGGCGTCGGTTGATCTCGCCGAGCTGCTACCGTCAGTGCTAGCTTCGGTGGTCTCCTCCGCCAGAGTCTCACTGGCGGTCTCAGAAGCAGCGCTAGACCTAGACGTCTCCTCATCGGCAGCAGTAGTTCTGGCGGGTGATGTCTGACCTGTAGTGCTTTCCGGTTCATCGGTCGAGGTTGGCTCGGCCGAAGTCTCGTCTGCAGTCGTGGTGGTGCTCCGTGTAGTTGTTGAAGGCGTGGCGGAAGGAGTAGAAGAGGTCGAGCTCTCACCTTGCGAACTTGTGCTTTCCTCCTCGGAAGTGGCAGTGGTAGAGACAGCAGTAGACGACTGACCTTGTGAACTTTCAGAGTTCTCAGTAGAAGACGTCTGCGTGGTGATGCTAACTGCAGTGGTCGTCGAGTCGGTCACAACAATTGCGGTGGTCGTGGTGCCGTTGGTGTTGGAGTCGTCCTGACGCTTGCGCAGCTCCGCGTTGATAAGCGAGTCCTGTCGTGCCATTTCGGCCAGCTTCTCAGCCAGGGCTGGGTTGTCCTGGTGCACAGCCCTCATGGCATCTTGGTGGTCCTCAAAAACACCTTCGCGGTATTTAGGGCGCAGCTTCTCAAGAGCCGCACGCAAGGACTCGCTAGGCACATCGTTGACCAGGTCCTGGAAGTCCGAGGCGTGTGCGAAACCAGCGGATGCCAATGGCAGGGCCAAGAGGAGAAGTGATGGTAAAAAAGAAGGCATCGTGCTTGCGAGCCGTGCTGCGTCCAGGCAGTCAAAGAAGTGAAGAATGCAAAAAAAAAACAGATGCTACCAAGAGCGACGCTCACGAGCGTGGAAAAAGTGGCAATGTCGCAGGTCTATCGCATGGCGGAGTCAGCAACAAGGAAAATAGAAAGTCGTCGTAACACGATTCCGCAGGATGCATCGGATGACCGTGCTGGGCAGAGGGTAATCGGGTACTCACGTCTCCAAAGGCAGCGCGGCGTTGCGGGTGGCTGGCCTAAACGAGGATGCCTGTGGGAGTGGTGGCTTACTTCGCCGTTGGCCAAGTAGGAGTGCTAAAGTCACCCAGCCAAAACCTGCAGTCGCGTGTCTCACGGGGTGTCACTGCGCAAACAGGCAGGTAGTCGGGTTAGCAAGAGCGATGGTGTTCCAAGGTCGCGCGCTAGAAGACGGAAATGCGTTAAGAATAATTGATCTGATGGAGAGGAAAATAATAGAGAGAGCGCAACGGCCGCAGGAAGGCTGGCGATGCTGATGAGGCTTCTTGGGGCGGCAAAAAGTGGAGCCTAAACTTCTTGCTGGTCGCTCTGCCGCAGACACGAGAATGATCGACGCTACTAGACTACTGGTCGGGCGCAGGCCTCGTTCGGCCGAGATGCTTGAAGATGTCCGGCACGCCGTTATAGCCTTTCGTGCGCGTGTCGAGACGGTCGCCTGCCCTGAGTCTCGACAGCACTGCATAAGTATCTAGTCTCTCGCGCAATTTCTAGACCATGCATCCTCCGTGGTAGCGAACGGGAGAAGGGGTTTGATGTCGTGAGATCCGTGGTTTCATCTGGAGTCCAGGCATGACGTTCTTATCACTCGTGGCGCCCGGTGCCGTGCCATGGTGTGGGAGTGGGAACCTGTGGCCAACTTCTGGCGAGTTCCCATCCGTGCAGCAGTCTCCATTCCGCGGCAGACAAGGAAACTGTGCATACGGCCGAGGAGAGCACTTGTGCGCGTCCCGTTTGCCTGACACACCATCGTCATTGTTGCTGGAATACGATATATTACCTTCCGTGCCGCATCGAGAGCTTGAAACGACGACGGCCACGGCTGCTCGGCGATCATCAGGGCTGTGTTGAATAGGAAGGTGACTGTAGGTAGTCGCACCTTGTACATGCGAATGGGTACCTAGTGGCCTCCGCATAGCATAGCTAGGAGGTGGTACCTCCTAGCCCTGCAGCTGAAGCACTCGCCTAATATGTGTCTCGACCCGTGACCAGACTGCAGAACGCGGGCGACGAATGTGTGTCCCCAAGGCTGCTGCTAGCCCTACCATACTTCGCTGAACTATGATTGCGTAACCCGGCACCATCAGCAACAGCGCAGAACAGCTCGTCCGTCAGAGAAAGCAAGGAAAGCCACCCGAACACGGGCAACCCTCCCCGCCGGGCGTGTTCAGTCTAAGCGTCGAGACCGTCGCTTTAAGCTCGGCCAATCATGGCGTGAAGACGGCTTGTGGCTATCTTTGGGAAGAGAACTAGGTTCACCCATCCGCTCCGGCACATCAGCCTAGAAGCAAAGCCACTTAGAATAACAAATAATGTCCAGATCTTGTGTAGCAGTACCACTCGAGAAATCACCCTGTTGTCAACAGTGATCATCCTGGTTCTGCAAAAGTCTGCCATTTGGCCTCACACTCCAGCGCACAGACGCCCTCGTGGCGTCCGTAGAAAGAACAGTGCCAAACGTCAGAACCCGACAAGATCTCGCCACGGCCACAGACAGTACCACGTGGGAATCAAGACCTCATCGTCGGCATATGGAGCTATAGCAAGCCACGCACGAAATTATAGTGGATGCCGAGATAAGCCCAAGCTAACTCTGACTCTGTTGAGCGAGCTGGCTTGCCAAAGGATCGAGATATGTCTCACGTGGCTTTGCACACATGTGACAATCGATCGTCGAAATGGTACATACAAATAGCAGTGCCTCTGGCCCTTACTTCGTATCTTTCCAAAGGTACACTTCCTCACAAAAATGTTCTTATCTCGGCTGTCACGACTTCGATGAGCATGGAAAGTCGTTCGCGGGTTCAAGACCTGGCAGTTGTTCTGATCTATATGGTCGTAACCCTTCCGCCGCCTCTCCATTGCATGCTCATCCGACTCTCTCCATTTCTCTACACATCGTTTTGGCTCCCTGTACATACGAAAAAGGAAAGAAAGAGAAAAGAGATATTAATAGCATTGTCTTTGCTCAAAGTTGTCCAGTATTCCATTTCCTTACCCCGTTTTTCGACTCGCCGGTCTTTCCATTCTCCCTGGTCTCTTCTCCGATTTACCTACTTGCCACCCATGACTACGTCGACGCGGTCGTGCGTCGCCGGATCAGAAGAAGGTGCACTAGGCTGAGATGCTTCAACCGACTCGGCAGGCGCTGGAGCGGAAGGAGCCTGAGTAGACTCCGCAGTTGTCTGTGCCTGTGCCTGAACCTGCGGTGGCATTGGAGATGGGTTGCCGATAGTGTGTGCAAGGGGTGCTGGCGTCACTATTGTTGCTCCAGAAGCACTCTGTGGCGGTACACCTGCATCAGTGCCAGTACCAGAGCTGATGACATCCCGGTTTCTTTCGTTAAGAGAGTCCATGTGCACTGGAGTACCGAACTCCTGCCTTCCATTAGCGGAAGACTGGTTCCGTTCAGGAGTCCTAGTCCTTCTCTCCGCGTCACGATCTTTTCTCTCTTGAATCTTCCCCCTGATCCAGCCCATCGGTCCTCTTCTCTCCCTTTCGCTATCGGAAAAGACACCGGAATCGTTCGCTCCACCGGGCTGGGCTGGAGTCTGGGTGGGCGTGTTGCTTGTGTCGGTCGTAGAACCTCGAAGCGGCACAGGCTCCTGGAAGCTGCGTCGGGGTTGCGACGCTGAGGCATTGCTACTACCAATCGTAGAGCGGGACATGGCTTGCTCTTTCGGACTCATCATTCCTAGTGGTCCTCCTCCATGAGGAGGTGGCGATGTAGGTTGATCCAGCTTGTTCTGGCTTCGGGAGAATCTCCAACGATGCCTTCGTCTCTCCCTTCTTTCCGACTCAGCGCCTGGAGTAGGCATGTCATCACCCACCATGTCTGCGTCGCTTTGATCAGTGACATCAGTGTGACTGTGGTCTGTATGGCTGGTGAATGAGTGCGCAGGTGAAAGGGTAGGTCTCAAAGTTGCATCGGTGGGCATGCGCTGAGGCGTAACATGGATTGGTGTCGTCTGTGCAGTTGCGTACTGAGATTGTTCACCAGTAGCTACATGGTCAGTGTACCCAGTGATGTTCGTTGGAAGTCCAGGAAGAGCTGCTGGCCGCTGGGTCTGATCAGCGCCTTCATCTCCCAGATCGTGGGTGGAGCTATGGGCGCTTGAGAGTGCGGAACCGGGAATACGTTTCTTCTGCAGTTTGTTCGGCTTCCTGCCTTCACCATCGGAAGAAGGAGATTGCTTGAAAATGTTCAGAAATCCGTGAGACGATGGACCGGTGGGAGTACCGCTGACAGCTTGAGTATCAGATGCAACGTTAAGCGGTGCTAGCAAGGGCGTAGTGTCCTTCTTAGGAATCTGGAAATCGCGAGTGATGGCAGACGATGTATCGCTTCCAATAGTGGCCAAAGGAGTCGTTGCTTCGCTTGAAGAGGCAGAAATGATTGAAGGTGGTGCCAATGGTAGCCCGGGTGGTACTGCAGCGATTGGAGTACTCTGCAGAGAAGAGTCCCGCTGTTCGCTGTCAGCTGCCAATACGATTGGCGAGGGTCGGCTGGGCGTAGAAGGATTCGAGTTCTTCTCTCGTGCGAAGCGTGCAGAAGTAGCAACTGCACCAGGTCTCCTAGAAGGCACTGTGTTGCTCCGGTGCACACTACCGCCTGGAGTGATGGAAGTGCCAGCAATTGGTGTGACAGGTGTAGGTCCGACCTCAGATCGTTTGCTGTGCTTGCTTGACACAGAAACGTTTCTTCGCAAGTTGTTCCATCTGCTCTCGGCGTTGTTGCTTGCGTTGGAGCTTGATCGGTTGACAACGGTCTTGGATCTGCTAGGCGTGACAGGCGAACCTGGAACCTTGGTAGGGCTCGGCACGCCAGATTGCACATCCTTGACAGTCTCGTGATCGGCGGCAGTGCCTGGCATGCCAATAAGGAAGCTGTCCTGGTTCTCAATCAGGAAGATCAAAACGTCTTGCGAGAGCCGATATTCCTGGGGAGCCATGTCGTGCTGCGGGTGAGAAAGCAAGCCAGGTTGGAAGATGGCAGCCAAGTTTGGCGTAGTCATCTTGTTCAAATCGGACTTGCTCGCAAACACCGCCAGTAGATCCAGAATGTACAGCAGTAATTGACGGTTAAGTGGAGGAAGTTCTGTGATTAGGCCTTGGAAAATTCGAATAGCAGCATCTTGGTCGAAATCACCAATAGTCGGACTTTGTGCGTCCATTGCGCCAACAGCTTGCGCTTGATGGTTCTTCAAAGGGTCGCGGAAGCGTTCGTAGAATTCCAAGGGGATGATCGGTTCGGGAAGCTGATTGAAGTATCGTCGCAAAATGTTGGCAGCATCGTGTACGGTGTATCCTGTCCAGTCCAGACCCTTGCCGTAGCGATCGGGCGAATCGAACGCGATCTTGAGCTCCTTGATGCGCTTCTCGCTACCCGCAAGACGAAAGATGCCCTCTACGTCGGTCGCTATTGAACGTCAGAAGATGCCAAGGTGTGTAAGAACGAATATTGGCCTACCTTTTTCTTTGAGGAATACACCACATTTTGCAACTACGATCGGTACATAGCCGTAAATGTAGCTCTGACCTTCATCGTTGAAGAGTGAGATAGCAACGTTGGCGTAGCGGATCGATGTATGCAACGGGACGCCGAATATTCCAGGTGCTGTCGCTGTGCGATGTTAGTCATTGTTCGGAAGGTCGCAACAAGTATGTAGTTTTGTAAATGTACACAGGCGATCGCTGTGCTTTCTCGTGCAGTCCGACGGTGTAGACTGCAAAGATGGGAATGGTCATGTGCGCGCGTACCTGCTTGTTCTTGTGGCTTCTTATCGCTCCTCTTAAACTGCTTCCACCAGCTGGCCAGGTCCCTCTTCGACTGGACGGCCTCGCTCTGGGCGGGCGGCGCAGGATTGGGCCCGCCAGCGATGGCTTGCGCAGTTGCAGGACTGCCTGTAGCCATGGCCGAGGGCGAGTGGTGTGGTGGGATGCGCTATGCGGCGGTCGACTACAGCATCAGGCGTTGCGCTATGGGGTTTTGGCGGAGATGTATGCTATGCGCAAGCAAGCTGGAGGCGGCGGATGCAGGGCGCAGCAGCGTGGACGGTTGTCGTGCGACGAGCAATTCCTGCAGGTTGCAGCGCGCGTGTCGACAATGCGTCGTCGTCGCAGCTGCAGGCCTTTGTGTGGGCGTAGCGTAGCGCGTGGAGGTGCACGGCACTCCTACAACGGCGCGGCCAACAGGCTGTTTGGTGAGTTGGTCAGGACGCACAGGGCGCACGGCGAGAGTAAGCGAGACAGACAGCTGGTGGTGGCTAGGTCGACTCGACGATCGCAGGCCTCGCCGATCACGAGGGCACGCGGTCTCGCTGTAGGGCAGCAGCACTGTAAGTGCAGCAGTGCGCACAGGCGGCGACGGCGGCGGCGGTGAGGCAGCGGCGTCAAAAGTATCAGAGTCTGTGACAGTAGTAGGCCGGGCGGTGGTGACAGGGCGGGAGGGCTATTATGGAGGCGCAACGGTCTAGTAGTAGTATTAGTAGTAGTAGTGGTGGTGGTGGTGGTTGTGCTGCTGCTGCTGCTATTACTGCTGCTGCTGCTGCTGCTCCGGCGAGGGGAGAGGGTGTCTAGGCTTTGGCGGTTTGGGATTTGCTTGGCGTGTCCATCAGCCCATGGGCAAGAGAGTCAAGTCAGTCAGTTCTCGAGATTAATCCGTCCGCTAGCGTTGGGGAAGGCTGATTTCGCTTGTGCGCGAGGGCATCGATTGAGGCGCCGTGTTGAGGCGG
Organism: Cladosporium cucumerinum; assembly: GCA_023634325.1. Lineage (NCBI taxonomy): Eukaryota > Fungi > Ascomycota > Dothideomycetes > Cladosporiales > Cladosporiaceae > Cladosporium > Cladosporium cucumerinum. The sequence continues at coordinate 1,336,917 of JALDQA010000001.1, forward strand.
CAAGCGAAACGGCAGGCAGTGTATGTAGGTGGTACTAATAGTAGTAGGAGGATGGAAAGCAGCAGCGTAAGACATGGGTAGACACACAGCAGCAAGTATACAAGGCAAGCAGCAGGCAAGCACCGCAAACTTTGAGGGAGTGGAGAGCAGCAGCAGCAGCAGCAGCAGCAGTGCGTGACCTCTCCCAAGGGTACAACGAATGATGTAACGAACGCGCCGTGAGCCGGCCGCCACGCAGCAAATGGCTTGGAAGGAGACTTTAATAAGACGCCATGCTGCTGTTACGCCTGCCGCCAGATGGGACGCCGGTGGAGACGGCCATCGATGCCAACCGGCGACAGGCACAAGCGAGTGAGGACCATGCACATGTACGTATGTATGTATGTATGGACATGGCTGGCAGTGCCCCAGTGGACGGGGATGCTGGCCGCATTAATCGACGGTGACATCACGCCCTGGGATTATGCTGTGTGCTCAAGGCTGCACGCGACGCACGCTGCAAGGCGTGAGCCATGGATGCGTGAATGGACATGGACAATGCTGATGTTGTTGCTGCTAATGCTGCTAATGCTGCTGTTGCTGCTGTTGCTGCTGTTGCTGCTGTTGCTGCTGTTGCTGCTGTTGCTGCTGTTGCTGCTGTTGCTGCTGTTGCTGCTGTTGCTGCTGTTGCTGCTGTTGCTGCTGTTGCTGCTGTTGCTGCTGCTGTTGCTATTGCTGCTAATGCTGCTGTTGCTGCTGTTGTTGTTGTTGCTGCTGCTGCATCATGCCAGGCCCTTACATTTCCATGCTGCCTGGGATCAAGGCGACACGCGAGCCACGCCAAAAATAGTTCCCATCCTTCCCATCATCCAACACAACCGAGTGACAATGACCTCAGATCCCCACCACACCTCTGCCCTCGCTGAAACGTAGTGCGTGTAGGAGAGCATGTGCAGCGTTTGAAACGAGGTACTCGATGGAGTAAGGTTATCTGGCATCGTATCAAATGGATTGGTCGTCAGCATCGTCCAGGCGAGACGTCGGAGACTGATTAGGCATATCCTCGCTCGTATCGTGTCGCCATTTATATTCATGCCTGATAGCAAACCCAAGTGATGCCTGACATCCGAGTCGAAGTCGGGCGGGATCGCCCTTCTGCCACTAAACCCAATGAAGAATCAAGTCTCACAGTCCGGGCTACAGCACATGATGAGCGAGCGAGCAAGCCGTAGCTGTCTGTATACAGCACGACACTTGCATCAGCATCTCCGCAAGTACCCCTCGCCATACCATCGCCTCAGCTATCTCGACTCGCACACCGCCAATCCTATAATTAACTACAACTCCACAATCACACAAGCCCAACATGAGCGGAATGGATATGTATGTCACACACGAGCACGCGGGTCTCGCCTGAGATTCGATCCCGACCTCATGGTCGTTTGCCTGCACAGCAAGCAAGCGGCGCATTTGGCGCGACATCGGAAATAGCACCCAACTGACCATGATTGCGCAACAGGCTGAACGCCGCTGAGCAGCGCGAGCTGCAGAGCCGTATGGAGCGCAAGCAGATGAAGGACTTCATGAACGTACGTCTCGCTGGGATGAACCCAACTACACTCTCGCCTATCTTGATTCAAGCTGACATAACTTTTTGCTCGATTACAGATGTACTCCAACCTCGTCCAGCGCTGCTTCACCGACTGCGTCACCGACTTCACCTCCAAGTCGCTTCTCACCAAGGAGGAGGGCTGCGTCATGCGCTGCGTCGACAAGTTCCTCAAGAGCTCTGAGAGACTCGGCGAGCGCTTCCAAGAGCAGAACGCTGCCATGGCACAGCAGGGCGGTCTTCCCGGCAGATAAACACGGAACACAGCATGATGTGTAGCCGATGAAGATCAAGACGAAGAAGAGGACCATGGAAGATTTGAAAAAAAAAAAATGTCCGCCGCAGAAGGGTCGGATCCTGTATTATTTTTGAACTACCTGGCATTTGCATGGAGTTTTTGGCTTTCTCGGGAAAGGTGAGAGAAAGGAAAGAAACTCGACTCTATGGGGACCTAGTGCCGGTCTCTTATTGGGGGGCGGTTGGGCTCGAGTTGTCGGATTGTCTTTGTGTTATTACGAGCCCTTACCATACCATGTACAAGCCACGAAAGACGCAAACGTTTGCGCTGTAATTCTGTTTCGCCATGTCTGACTTGCCAACACTTTCTCATTTCTGACCGTACTCGTGGGGCTTTTTGCTATTGTCAATTCACCCTTCTACTAGCTACTCTTCTCATTTCTGACCATACTCATGGGTGCCTGCTTTCTATCGTGAACACAGCTCTCTACTCCTCCTTGGGGAGCAAGCCTCTCAGGCTGAGATCGTAAACCACGTCCTCAACCTCCTTGACCTTGTACTTGACGCCATCGCTACGCTTACGCAACGAGTCGTTCTTCAAGTTCAAAATCTGGAACCCAGCGTGCACCTCCTTGATGAACTTGGCGATCTCCATCGGCCGCCTGTAATCGCCCAGCGTGACCGAGTTCCTGGCAAGACGCGCCAGCTCGTCAAGCAGCGAGATCAAGCTCTGCAGGTACTCCTCGATGGTTAGGTGGAAGGCGTCGCGGTCCTTGAGGTTCGTCGGCACAGCCAGGATGCGGCCCACGTCGTCGAGCGTCAGCAGCTGGCCGCGCGCGGTGTCCATGCCGCCCAGGTAGCCGCAGAGGAGGATACTGAAGACTATTCCTTGCATTTCGCGGGTCCAGGAGTGGCTGTACTTGTAGTAGGGGTACTTGGAGGCCGTGGTCGAGAGGGTCTGGATGGAGGCGATTTCCTTGTTGATGCTCTCGCGAGCGGCAGTCAGGACATTGGGCACTGGGGTGGGGTGTTAGTCTTTTATGTTGCGGTGGTTTCTGTTATGTCTGGGTCACCATCTTACGCTCGGCCGATGGCGTGGAGTGTGCTTTGGAGAGGACGGCGTGGGTGGCGCGGTCTGGTGAAAATGTTAGTCGAGGTTCAGTTCGATGACTATCTTGCTAGGCTGCGTGGCCTTACTCTGCTTCTCGAGTGTCTGGACGATCTCGCGGATAGCCTGCATTCGACGTTAACTCGTTGGCTCAGCCATTGAATGTTTTGGGACGTCGGTCGCCACATACATCCTTGACAGCGGCCTCCTCGTCGATCTTGCGTTGCAAGTCCTCGAAAATGCCCTGTCCGAAAAGAGCGTCGGCAGACATGATGTGTGATTTGTTTTGTGTCGGGTGTTGTTGATGATGCTTTTAGAGCTGTTCGATTTGTGGCTGAAGTCGACCTGCAGAAAGTTCGATGGTCGTCACGTCAAATTTGCCCGTGAACCGCGTCGTTAATTGTTACAGGATGGACAATATTCTGATGCTATCTGCTGGAGCATTTCTCAAACAACGTACATTATGAAAATGTGTATGTTTTGTTCCATGTAATCGATCCATAATGACCTATTTTGTACTGGTTTATCGATGCGATGGGAACAGTATTGTATTTTGCGACAGCGTGCATCCATTTGCTTTTCGAGTAAATCGTTGAATAGCCTCCACTCGACGTGCAAGACATACCTGCACACAGAGACACACCATACCAGGCGATATACTATCCTCGAAGTGTTAAGAACCATACGTATACTCATTTCCAACGAGATTATCGCTTGTTTCATAACAATGGTAGAAGAACAGGGAATCCATGACACCCCAACACTAACCCTGAATAGTATGCATTGTGTGAGAATGAAAAACACTGCTGATCGCATCCATACATGTACATGTATGTGCAGTACGAATCATCCCAAAGAATGAACTGCGCGCCAAAGACTGCGGTGAGACGCGCATTGGGAGAATACTGGATTGCAGGGATGAGCCGAAAAAGGACGTCTAGTGCACTTCAATTTGAACTATCACTTACATGTAAGTTCTTCACCACTAGCGGCGCATATTTTCAAGCATCTCTCGGCCATGCTGATATTACTATAGTCAAACATGAACGTGTAGGGATCAATTTTTCCATCGAGAAGAACGCTGTCTATCATGCGCAGACTTGAGACGTCTTGCCGTACGTTGAGCGAGGATAATACACGTGACATTCTGATGCTATGCCTCCGATAGCTAGAGCATGACCTGGAACAAACGACCACTATCTCAGTCTAAGTAGTCTTGTTCTCAATAGTGGTCACGCCAGCTTCGTTCTTCTCCGCTACGGGAGCTCCCTCCGATTGCACCACGGTCGGTCCGTCCTTCTCCGATACGCCAGTCCTATAGTCCTCTCCCGCGCCCTCATCGTGTTGGAGCTGCTTATCGGTGGCTGCTGCCGCCTGTTCTGCCTTATCCTTGTCCTCGAACAAGAAAGCAAGCTCCTCAAGTGTGCGGCCGGAAGTCTCCGGCCACAAGAAGTAGATGATGGTGATTTCGAAACACAAGAAGACGACGTAGGACAGCAAGTACTTCCACTGCGCATTCTTCATGCCGATGGGGTTGACGAACGTGTTGAAGAAGTTGGCACCGCGTCCGAAGAGTTGGAAGAGAGCGATACCGCGAGCACGGGTGGCGAACGGGTATAATTCTACGAGATACAGGTTAGCAACTCTGCATGTCAACTGGAAACAAGGGAAACCTACCGACGAGGAAGGTGTAGGTGAGCGCGTTGTATCCCATGTTGTAGCAGGGCGAGTATGCAAACATCCAGAAAATGACAAGACTGCCAACCGCAGAACTCTTGGTGGCTAGGTATCTTTCCTGAGTGATCGTCCAGCTACAGAGGAGGTTAGTATTTTGTATCATAGGCCAAGAATGTGATCTTTACAAGCTCGCACTTACGCCGTGTATACACAAAGCAACGAGCATGTGCACAAGAGATACATCGTGCGTCGCTTGAAGCGCTTCACAACGAGAGCAAGAGCCAAAGCGTTGACAAGGTTCCAGCAGTTGAGACCGATGTTAAGTTTGCCCTTCACCTGGGGGTCTGTAAAGCCGACCTGGGTGAGGATAGTGTCGAGGTAGTAGGAGATAAGCGTGTTACCGGACTAAATTTCTGTAGTTAGCTTTACTGTAATGATCCAATGAATGCAGGAGGAATTGTGAATCAGGAAGAAGCATTCTATCAGCAGAAGAAACCTCTTGGGACGCTTCTTCGGTGTAGAAGTTCGAGTTCGGAGATAGACATACTAGGAGGACAATTAGCATAGGGATCTCGCAGATTGTATAGATGCTGGATCACGTACCCCACTGAGTGAACAGACCGAGCAAGCTGCCAATGAGAAGGCGACGCCTCATACCAGCCGAACGGACCATGTCCGCCCAGGACTTCTTGGATGCTTCAAATTCGATCTTGATCGTCTCCTCGATCTGCGCAATTTCGGCATTCACGAGAGCTGAGGTAGCGTCTCCTTCGGCATGGTACTTGATCAAGATTGCTCTTGCCTCTTCGTGTCGATCATGGCTGATGAGGAAGCGTGGGCTTTCCGGGACGAAGAAGATCAACCCGATCTGCAAGAAGGACGGCAAGGCCTGCAAGAGGGACGGGATGCGCCATCCCCAGTTGCCTGCAATCTGCTGCGTGCCGAACGTGATACCGGCGGCAAGAATAGCACCGATGAAGTACGAGGCGTTGAAGAGCGAGGTCAAGACCGGTCGTTCCTTCGGATAGCCGAGCTCTCCAAGTAGAGAGGAGCCGGCGACAATGCACATGGGAATGCCAAATCCGAGTAGCCAGCGAGCGATCAGGTACATGGCAATTCCGTTAGAAGCGCATTGGATCGCAGCGCCAACGACCATGACTTGTGTTCGTCAGTATATGTATCGCAAGAACCGCATCTCGCTGGGAAGCACTGTAATAGACTTACACCAACTTCCAATGAAGATAGCCCATCTTCTGCCAAGTCTATCGTTGATGATAGGGACAAACGGCAGGGAGCAGATAGCTCCAAGGGAGTACATGGAGCCGATAATGCCTTGCAAGGCACCTGTCGGGTGGTTGAAGAACTCCTTCCAGGCATCGACAATCTGGACGGCATTGATCATCTGCGAGTCGAAGCCCGACGTAATCTCAATTCCCATGCATGTTGGGAATAGCAGTAGATAGAGATGACGCAGGTTCGGCTTCTTGTACCACGGCACCAGGTCGTTCTCGACTGCGTGGGTGAGGACTGGATCCGCCGCACCAGCAGCATTTTTGGCACCAGCACCAATGGCCGTGTTGAGTGGATCTTGATGAATGTAAGGTTAGGCCGAAAGACGCGCCAGTGGAGGCTTGAATTAGGGCAAAATCGGTATACCATTGACCTTGTATATATATCGTTTGACTGATCGGTTACCCGCCCCGACACCCATCTGCACGCTGCACCGACTACTCAAGCATGCGCTTGGCGCCGGCGGGGGAGGGGGTCCCGTATCTGCCGGTCAAAGCTGTATGGTGCATCAAGGCGGGTAATAGCTATGCTTTGAGCGTTTGCTGTTCAGGCGGTGGCGCGGTGGCTTGCGGAGACGGCTACGGCTAAAATGTGATCCACACCACCCAGCCGGGGCCCCAGAAAGGTGCTTCGGCTCGAGAATACGTGATTCAGCTATTCATTTGAACGGCGCACGGCAGCAGGGTGGATGTACGCCTCGTATTAACCTCATACAGTAGTTGCAGCTTGGTAGCGATATGCGGTACAAGCCTTTTTTTTTTCTTTTGCGAAAGCCAGAGCTCGAGCGGCGCGAATGCACGGCAGGTAATCATAATCAGAGGTTTGAAAGAGAAGCGAGCAGAGCAGACATTTATGTATCGTATCAGACCACCTCCTAGGGTCCCGATTTATCATCAAGATGACGATCCACATTGAGGATCGCGTTATGCCAGTCTAATGAGACATGGTAAGTCCGTCGCCCCACTCGTATCTCTGAGCACATGATAGCAATGTTGTTTCCATAACCTGGAAAGTCCGCTAGTGGGACTTCTTCATGCGAGTGTATACCCGAGGCTCTGATGAGAGCTATAGCGCCAAAGGTTATAGATCCATGCCAATGTGTTTGAGCCGCGACTTGACAGGTTTCGGGGGGCTTCCAAGGGTGACTGCCGACCCGACGACGCATAACCCACACCACTACATCGAAATCGATGCGTCTGCACTGTACAGCCAGTAAGAGAAAACTCATGGCGAGAGTATGGGAATGACACTCGAGATTTCGCTGTAGGCGTGAGGTGGGACAAAATAGCAATTATTCAATGCCCTACATATGAGGTAGTAGTCGTGCGGACAAGCGTAAACTTATCTTTGCGTTCGCTTGACCACCAGTGAGCGTGCCAAATATTGAGGACAACGTTGCTAACATGTGACGGTGTCTGCATCAAGATCGCAGGAATGGTGTTTATAGTATGCACGCAGGGGTCGTTAACAAAACCTCATGCACTCCATCGCAGCTCACCAGAACGTATTAGAGATCATGAGAACATTGTTGATGGCTCATGCCCGCCTTCGTTATCTTTCATTTTCAGTTCATATCCATGACGCGTTTAAGCTCGGGAAGTAGCTCGAGAAGTCTGAACGGTTTCGTCACAACGCTGTCCATTCCAGCTTCCAGAGCCAAAGTTTGTTGTTCGGCTCTTGCGTTCGCCGTGACGGCAATGACAGGCAGATGTCCTTTCAAAGCGCCTTGACTTTCCATCTCGCGGACTGTTCTCATGAATTGCAGTCCGTCCATTATTGGCATTTCGACATCACAAAGGACAATGTCGAGCGGAGCCCCATTCCTGGGATCAGCATGACAAGAGCTTTTCAAAAATTCAAGGGCCTCCAAGCCATGGTTTGCGACAGTGACAACATAGCCTGCGCGCTTGAGCTGCTGGGCCATCACCCGTTGATTCACGAGGTTATCTAGTAAGTCAGCAAATGAGCAGGGCCAAGATGAAATTGTAATGATACTCACCCTCCACCACAAGTAGGTGAATTTCGGTCGCGGTTGTATCATCGAGCTCACCCACCTTTCTCACAGCGGAGTCGTGGGTGACGTGGTTTTGCAATTCCTCTTCCGCTGTCGTGGCAGCAGGCAGCACCGAGATCTCGGATCGCTTACGCGCCCCAGAGCTGGTCGCGGACCATGGAGTATGGCGCGTACCCTTGGCCTGTGGTGCGGTACACATGTGGGATTGCACGTAGAAGGAAAACGTAGACCCCACCCCTGGCTCTGAAGCAACACCAATCTGGCCTCCTTGTCGACTTGCCAGTTCGCGTGAGATGAACAATCCGAGACCACTTCCCCCATACTTGATGTATGTTTTTGGGCTGGCCTGCATGAAGCGCTGGAAGAGGCCCTTCATTTCATCGGGTGTAATGCCACGGCCAGTGTCTTTGACGGTAACAGATAGATATACCTCATCGGCTGCACGTGGTATTGAAGGATCCTTGGGGTTTGGGTCAGCAAGGTATTCCAGCCCGTCGTCAGAGATGGTTGGGCGCTCAACGCTGGCTCCCACGGTGACACTGATTTTCCGCATGTCGCAGTTGGCGGTGAATTTCACGGCGTTGGAAATTAGGTTGATCAAAATTTGCAGCAGGCGACTAGGATCCAGACGAAGCCATTCGATGTTCAGAGCCGAGTATGCAGGAAGCAGCGTATATTCGAGTTGTATGTCTGCCTTTAAAAATTCAGAATCGAACATCTTCAAAGCTTGCTTGATGATTTCGTCTGGTTGGCACTCGATTGGGCATATCACGAGTAAACCTGCATCCAGTTTACTGAGAGTTAGTACATCGTCCATGATTCTTTTCTGATGTTGGGCGCATGCCATGATGATCTCGGCACTCTCCAGGTGAGTCTCGACCATGTCCTTTGTCATTTGTATGCGATTCTGCCCATCGTTCATGCTCAAAAGCTCCTGCAGAGTGGTGAGAATACTCTCTGCGCAAAGCGTTATTGCTGACAGAGGATTGCGAGCTTCATGAGATGTCATGTCTAAAAAGTTCTCCTGCTGACGCTTCAGCTCAACAGCCTCCTCGGTGCGCCGGGCTTGGAAACCTTCAGCCCATTTCTGTCGGCTGATCTCAGTCAGGCAACCTAGTATTCCTTTGACCGTCCCATCTTCGTTCTTGTCTGCGTATGCTGATGCCAGTATCCATGTTTCTCCACGAATGGACTCACCATTGAGCGACTCGTCAGTCTCGAAGGGCCGTTTCAGCCTCAATTCGAAATGCACGGGGTCGCCAGCAGTGAGCTTTGCCCATTCGCGGTCCATGAGAGCATGATCATCTCGGTGAATGACATCATACCATGACAACGGATGGAAAGAGTCTCGCGGGTGCTGAGTGAGGTCAAACCACGTTTCATTGGCGTACAGGACATTGCCTAATTCATCGAAGTGGAACATTGCCATGGGAGACAGTTCGGTCATCCGACGAAAGCGCACCTCGCTTGCCTCCGCCTCCTGCTTGGTGGCAGCTAATTGCTCAGATAGCCTGATCCTGTCTTGTGTGGCCAAATCGGCCGCATCTCTTGTACGCCTCAACTCTTCTTCAGCTAGTACAACAGAAGCAATTGATGTTGCCATCTGCCTCGAAAGTATGTTGATGAAGGTCTTGTAGTCGTCGTCGTAGGCATGGCGAGGATTGATGCCAATGAGAATAAACCCAAGGACATTTTTCCGATTGGTAGGTCCGACCGGGCATAGCACGGCGGCAGTGCAGTCGTCGCCAAAAGCGCGAGACTTGGCAATGCCTCGAAGACCCCTGGGAAATGTGCCATCTTCAACCCTCAACAAAGTGATCTTCCCAGTAGTGATAATCTTGTTAAAGAGCGAGGTGATAGCAGCAGCACTTGTCTCGGAGTCGATCCTAGAAGGCAAGCCAGGAGACTTCACTGGTAGTCCCAGCATCCCTTCCAATGTCCATTGCCGGTCTGCAAACGCGGACGACTTATCCGAAGAAGATCTAGAAGTCTCAGACATTGAATCGCGCTGCTCGCTTTGTGTCTGTGAATATTGTACGGAAGTTTCGGGGCTTGCAGCGGCGTAAACCGCCGCGAAAGGAATGTCGTAATGGTTGGGACCGAAGCCTCGCAAGGCTTGCTTGAAAACATCTTGTGTGCTTGTCGCTGCAGAGGTACAACGCCCAAGCAGCATCAACGTGGACATGCGCCTCTCGGAGATGACTTGCTTTGTTGTTTCGAACACAGGGTTGTAAAATCCAATAGTGCCATTTTCCGCTGGGACTGCTATAATAGCCCAGGAGGCCCACAGCTCTTCAGTATAGCCATTACGTTCCGTCATGTAGAGTGCGTTATCTCCCTTTACTGACCCTCCAGTCTTCTCGCACCTGACAAAATGCTGGTCGAAACCCCCTATCAGCTCAGGCCACGCTTGTGCGAAGCTCTGACCTAGGACGGACGGATGTCTTTTCCCCAGTATTGACGCGTATCTCTCATTGTAAATGATGCACCTGCTCTTATGCCACCACACAGCAGCAGGGCGCGGATCTGTCATACACATGTTGACATGGCGCCGCATTTGCACTGACCAGGACGACATCGGCCCAAGTTCCGACGAAGCCCAATCGTGGGATCTGAGCAATTGTATATGAGCGGATACTTCGCGCCCTGGCGAGAGCTCCGGCGCCGTGACATCGTATAGCCAGACGGGCTCGTTGGTCGGGTTCTTAGGCGATTGAATCTGAGTCTGCGCTGGCGCGGTTTCGACTATATCGTCTTTATGATTTGGAGATGTGACTATCTGGTCCCAGCGCTGCTTGAGAGTCGCAGCGAGCCATTCGGGATCGTGCTGCTTCAGACGTTCGTAAAGATCGTCGACATACATTGACGGTACAGGTGGCTGGTAGCAGTGCGCGGAGGGGGGTGTTGCCTTTGCGTTCAGATGTCCTTAAATCTGCGGCTCATGGCGGCTGGCGGTGTCCTACGGAGTCTTACTCGAGGAGGTCAGCAAGAGAGTGCACATTAGAATTGAAGCAAGCGCGCAGCATTCTTGAGTCGGGTCTGTATTCAGGCCTGTTCTCGATCGGCGGAGGGGCGGCTTGACAACATTGCGACTCGGCAGTAGTTGGCGTTTGACCTTTCCACCCGGAGATCGTCCCGTGAGTGAGCACAAGTTTGTGTACAGCTTAGTATTACCTACAACTTTATCACTATTCCTATCTACCATTACTACCGACCTTAGGCATATTGACTGCCATTGAGATGACCTCTATGTCGCCTATCAATCTCGAAAGCTAGTGTACTAGTACCATCGACCTCGGAGACCGAACGACCTCAGATTGCCATTGAGAGTCCGTACAAAAACTTGAGCGCATTCTGTGGCAGGCACGTGACAATTCTCCTTGAGACGTTACATAGGTACCTTGTGCACAGACTTGTTGTATGATGGAAGTCAAAGTTGATTTTGTAACCCAATCACCACTTCACCACTTCACCAATCATCTCAATCTCTTCCAGTATCCATGCCTCCATCACCTTTCTTCCTTCCACCTCAAACTCTAGAGATCCACCTTAGCTCCACCTGGTTTCTGCCCGGCCAAAGACATCGGACCAGACTTGACCATTAGAGTCATGACTTCGTAGAGGACGTCGGCGGCAGCCATCTGGAAAGAACAGATCCGTCAGATTAAGGGGCCAAAGATTAGGGATGATTTGTATGACTTACTGTAGTGAGCTCTGCGTTCGTATCGTAAGCAGGGGCGACTTCCACGATATCCGCTGCAGCCAGGTTAATGCCTTCGAGGCCGCGAATGATCGTGCGGATCTCGCGGGTCGACCATCCACCAGTCTCTGGTGTGCCAGTCGCGGGAGCGAAGGCCGGATCAATCGTGTCAATGTCAATTGACAGGTACACGGGAGAGTTCTTGCCTGGGGAACTGCATCAGCAACACGTCACGCTCTCCGCGTTACCATTACTGCACTTACCGACACGGTCGTGGATCTTCTTGATGATGCCAGCAGTACCGATGGTGTCGATCTCTCTGGCCTCGACAATCTCGAATCCGACATAGCCGTCGTTCTCATAGTCGGACATGCCAGAGAGCGTGGTTCTGATGCCTGCATGAATGTTTGTGTCGTTCTTCAAGAGACCCTCCATGGCTGCGTGGTAGAAGTAGGTGCCTGCAGAGTAAGGACATGTCAGTCAAGTGTCCCAAACATCAGTTCGGGGCACGTACTCACCGTGGTTGATTGATGCCACTTTGCTAGGAGCACCGCCGAAGACCTTCGGCTTCCACGTGTCGAGGTGACTGTCAAAATGGATGACAGTCACAGGTCCATACGCGCGGTTCATGCTGCGGAGCAGAGGCAAAGTGATAGAGTGGTCGCCACCCATGGTGATAACACGCGGGAAGGTCTTATCTTTCTTCCCAAGTCCCGGCTCGTCGGCGTGAGTGGCAGGGTCGCGCATGAGGATGCTGTTGTGGCCTTCCTCGATCTGGTGGATGGCCCACTTCGGATCGTAGGAAGTAACCGGAACATCACCGCAATCGATGACAGTGGCCCAGCTGTCGAATGGATTGGCGGCGAGAGGCACGTTGTAGCCTCCACTATTGAACGCGTCCAGATCAGCTACTGCGCATACTTTGGCAGCAAGGCAATTTCAAACTTACTACAAGTTGAGACGACGACTGCCTTGCCTGATACCCTGCGGTCCGAAACGCGCGCCAGGTCTGTAGCTCGTGCTGGTATCATGAGGAGCTCCGAGGAAGGCAATGTCGTACTTGACCTTGTCGGTGGCCAGGCAAGGAGCATACTGGAGACGACCGAAGGTCGAAATTCCCGAGAAGACAGAATCCGCCTACAGCTGTCAACAAAGCCCATGTCGATACCAAACAAGCCATTCATACCTGGGTACCACCATCACCAGGCAGCGTGTTGTACCAAAGACCTTGGTGCGGTCCCTCAATGGGGGTCTGATCTTCGTGATGGCCATGGGCGTAGGTTGCGCCAACAAGGGCGGCGGCAGCAGCGAAATACTTCATGATTGCGAATCGGGATGTTCAAGCACTCAAAAAGTCTACCGAGACGGGATTTCTTTCGATATAAGAGCTCGCAGCTAATGTTTCTAAGGGATCTTCTGCCTCATTGCGTACGAAAGAGCTTCTCGTCATGACATCCGCTGTTTACTAACAACCTAGCTACTGCCACGACCAGGGAGCTCCAACGAGAGCTTCCGGGCATCAAGAAATGTCATCATCATCTTGCTATGCTGCAGCTCCATTGATGTCGTACCTGGAGATAGGCGAGGAGATGCAGCTTCCGGCGCACACGTGGAGCACCTTGCTAGTTGCAGACGGGCCCGCGGACAGCGAGTCGACCTTCTTCATCTGCAATAGATAGTTTGGGATTCTCCGTCTGCATGTTCGATGTGAAGTTTGGTCATCGATCAGATGGAAGGGCGTAAAGATAAGGCGCCGGGCTCAGACGACCGGGGTGCCTGCATGCTGCGTGCAGATCCGGAGTTCATGTCCTTGGTTCTGGGCATCTCCACGCGCGCTGTGGCTGAAAGATAGGGAAATAAGAGCAGAATTATGTTATGTAACATTTGGTAGGTAGGCGGGATTCTCAGTAACGATTTGAATTTCCGTTGTATCTACCGGTCTAAAGCCATCCATCCTGCCCACCCTCAGACACCGCCAACTTCCGCTTCAGCTCCGTGATCCATTCGATTGAATGCGTTCTCAACTTGCTTGTTCCAATCGCTGAATGCAACGATCGCCCACTCGGCAAAGCCTACCAAGTAGAGCGCAATGCACTGCCCGACCCACAGGCCTGCCAAACCCCAACCATTGAACGCCAGCCAGACACCCAAAGGCAGTGCTCCGCAGTAGTAGCTCACCAGATTGACCGCGGCGCCGACGTGTTGTCGTCCCATTCCGCGAAGGCTACCTCCGCAACTGCCGTTAAGACCGTCCGCAATCTGGAACAGAGCCACATACGGCAAGACTTCCGCAGTGAGACGAACGACGCTGTCGTCGTCGTTGAATATGCGTCCAAAGATGTTCCTTGTACCCATCAGAACTGCAAGAACGAGTGTTCCAAGGAACATAGATAGTAGAGCAGCAGTGTTGGCTGCCCTTTTGGCGCCTGTGGCGTTGCGCGCGCCCAGCAGGTTGCCAACTCTGGCGCTTGCAGAAACACCAAGTCCGAAGGGAATGGTGTTGAGAACTTGGTCGGCAGTCATGATGCAAGACTGCGCAGCCAAAGAGAGCGACCCCAGGTTGCCGGCGGCAATGGCGACGATCTCAAAGGCCCACCACTCCGTTCCAACATGAACGACACCCAAGGCGGCAATGCGCGCAAAAGTGCCAATATTCTCTAGAGACTTTCTGCTCCAACCGCCCCAACACTCCCATCCACTGATGTAACGCGTGTAAGCCAGCAGCAGAAAGAAGCTCAGCCAGTATGAGATACCTGTGGCCAAAGGAGCGCCGAGTAGTCCCATCTTGAATGTGTAGATAAACAGGTAATTGAGGGCCGCGTTCACAGGCGAAGTAACGAGCAGAACATAAGTTCCTGGTCGCATGATCCCTTGAGCTTGTAGATACTTCTTCAGACATTCGAAGTAGACGTATCCAAGACCGCCAGGGAGAAGCACTTGCAGGAACTTGGCGCCATCGCGTGCAATGAACTCTTCCTGGCCGAGAGCGCGGAAGAAGGGCCCGGCGAACAGCCAGAGGATTGCGACTGGCACGTAGAAAAGGCTCAATACGACGAAGGCTCGTTGTAAGATGATACCCAAATCGTGTTTGCTCTTGCCTCCCGTGAACGATGCACTGGCGAGTGTATCGATGGCAGTGGTCCCGCCCATTCCTATCAACCATGCCGTGCACATAGCCCACACTAGATGCTAAGGTCAGCGAATGCCCCAAAGGTCATAATCGGAGACGGTCATGAGTACATACTGTAGCAGAAGGCAGACACAGCAAGTGCCTCCGGGCCTAAACGGCCCACGACCAGAACCGAGATCGTTTGGAGACTGTTCTGAAGACAATAGGCCACGATCACAGGCAAGCTTCCTTTGAACAAGATCCAGAACTCATGACCAACGAGCTTGACTTCTTCTTTTGTATCACTCTCGATGTTATAAGTCTCGCCAGCGGCATGATCGTCGTCTGAAGGTAGCAGCGAAGTCTGTTCGTTTGGTGTACGTTCAGAATCCTTGGAGGTTGAAGAGGGATTGCGGAACATCTTTGGCAACCACGAGCCATTAGCCTTGGTTTGAGATTGAGGACTGTCCATGGTTCTTGAGGCGGCGAGTGCTTTGCAAGCTCAATGGAGGTACGGAACAACTTTCAATGAGTAAGGTACTTCTTCAATGACACGAGGGTCCGAAAGGTCCACCTCGATTCGGACGCCGCGGTGACCGGCGTGAAGTGCGCCATCTTGCGAGCCGTAGCATCTTCTCTGCTACAGTGACATTCATGTTTACAATTACCTAAACGATACTGAGCGTGAGTGTATGGAGGAAAGAGAATATGCATGCTTATCTGCTCAGTTGGCCGACAGCTATGTGAGGGCTTATAAAGCTAATGCAGGAAGAGAACAAGGGTCGTAGATGTAGACCCCATCTGTACTTCCGAGAGCGATTGGGCTGCAGGTATACGGCTGCTTATCGCTGCCGTCCTCGCAACTTTCTTTCGGCGGCCATTATTGTTGTGACGATACATGCGAGAGTAGTTAGAGTGTAAGAGAAGGTTCGATTTCGAGGAGGTGACGTGGGAGACTTCCATCGTCGGACGGCCCATGAAGGGCTTCACCCTCCGCCATCTCACCACAGGAGACAGATTAGATTGGGTCGAACAATGTAACACGCCTATCTCGATCACTGTACATGCTTACTTCTACGCGGGGTCTCCAATGGGCTAACATCTCAGGAACGCCTCTTGGTGTAGCCTGTCACACCTGCTAACCAACACCACCCGTTACGCTGCTGAGCGGCTGAGGGTCGCTCCACTTCTGATAACAAAACTTCCCCATAATGTGGGCAAAATGCAACGCCATCTCTCTCTATTGTCAGGCCACAGACTGGGTAATAATCCCCTTCTGAGCTTCCCGGCATATAGGCGTGCACCACGGGCAACAAACGCACCGCAAACATCTGAGACATTCGCGACGCACGCCGGAGCTCTCGACAGCGACCATTGGATAGTGTAGCAACCCGGCAACTTGCGACAAAAACGCTCTTAACGACGGCAATCCTGTCCGGCTATAGTTCCCTACTGCAAATCGACGCAAGCGAGTCTAGAATATCGAGCAGCAATTTCAATCGACGAAGAGTAAGCAGGGCAAAGCAAGCCTCGCAAGCCAACTCCGACGCACCTCAAACATGGCCTTATCGGCACCAATCAAGCGTCAGCAGGACCCATGTCAATCGATTGATTGCGGTCAGCTCACGGACTGGATGTATGTAGCGCATGTTACGTCTCAGCGGTAGCTATCTAGTGATGCCGTTATTGCTGTGTATGCAAAGAAAGTATGGAGGCGTGTAGAGTTTAGTCACTATCTGGAACTGGTCGATTGGCGCGCAGGTTCCGTTCCGGGCTTCTTTTTATGTTCATATTAGATGAAGATCTACATAACTATTGGTGTCGTCAGCGTAATTGAGTTGATGTTGCCTCAGTAATCACATCTCTGCGAACTCGTCGTTCCTTACAGCAGCCATTGCAACAATGGAGGCCCCTCAATCGTCGGAAAAGAAGGTCTCGTACGAGCCACAATTACAAGACCCCTACGTCGAACCAGGAACTGTCCATGACCTCTCGGATCGACGGACATCAATCATCAGCAAAGAGGGGGAGATAATCAATGCGTCTGGCCACCGAGATCAATTGCAACGGCAATATGGACTTTTCTCGCTTTGCGGCATCGCGCTTAACATCAACAGTGCCTGGATCGTGCTCGGAGGCTCATTGACAATCTCCGTCCTCAATGGCGGCCCTCCCGGAATCCTTTACGAGTTCATCATCGCAGTCGTATTCTACAGCTTCATCGCAGCATCGATTGCAGAGCTCGCCTCCAGCATGCCGACCTCGGGCGGCGTCTACCACTGGGCTTCCGTGACCGCGGGCTCCTGGGGTCGCAGCATCGGCTTCTTCTGCGGCGCGCTCAATTTCTTCGGCTGGATCTTCGACATGGCGTCCGTCATCTCGATCCCGGCGAACGTCGTTGTGGAGATGTACGCGAATTACCACCCGGACTTCGTGGTGGAGGCGTGGCATTCCTACATTGTGTTAGTGGCGATCACTTGGCTCTGCACGGCGTTTGTAATATTTTTCAACAGGCTCATCTCGTATTTGCAGTATGTTGGTATGGCGTTGATTATTTGCGGCGGGCTTGTGACTATTATTGTGGTTGCTTCTATGCCGGCGCAACATGCTAGTAATAGTTTTGTTTGGAGGGATTTTGAGAATACTACTGGATGGAGCAATGGTGTCTGCTTTCTTGCCGGAGTCCTTAATGGAGCATTTGCTATTGGTGAGCCTTTGGTCGCGCTGCTGATGACTTGCGTTGACAATTAGCTGACATCTTCTCCTAGGCACGCCTGACGCAATCACCCATATGGCCGAGGGTAAGTGCTTTTAGCCTTGATGCTTGACGTTGACTACTGTATGCTGATCGATACCAGAGCTACCCAACCCCAAGGTCGATCTTCCCAAGGCCGTTCTCGCCCAGATTTCGCTGGGTCTTGTCACAGCTCTCTGTTATGCCATTACCATTTTATATGGCATTTCCGACCTTGACGCTGTAATCAGTAGCAGTGGATCCTTCCCGCTCGCCGAAGTGTACCGCCAGGCGACCGGAAGCGAAGGGGCTACATTCGGCCTCTTGTTCATCGTCTTCCTCAACATGATCGTCTGCAACATCACGACTATCACGGTAAGTCAAGCATGTTTTCATGTCTACTATACGTGACTAACCTTGCGTAGATGGTCGGCCGCTCATTCTGGGTGCTCGCGCGTGACGGCGCTACACCCTTCTCAAAGTACTTTTCTCAAGTCAACGAGAGGCTATCGTGCCCAATCCAAGCCACCGTCCTATGTGCAGTCCTGTGCACCGCTTTCGGTGCCATCCAGTTAGGCACCAAAGCAGGTTTCAACGCTTTGGTAGGCAGCTTCATCATCCTCACGACGATGTCCTATCTTCTGGCCATACTGCCGCATCTTTTGAGCAAGCGGCAAAACACGCCCAAAGGACCGTTCTGGATGGGCGATGCAGGGTTTGTGGTCAATGGTGTTGCCTGTGTTCTGATTGTTTTCTTCAACATATTTTTCTGCTTTCCATACGCCTACCCGGTGGCGATTCCGGTCATGAATTGTGAGTCCTGCTGGTCCGCAAATATCTGTATGAAGCTGACAGGAACAGGGAACTCGGTCATCTTTATCGGTGTCTTGGTAGTCACGGGATTTTGGTGGCTTGTGCATTCACGGTCACATTATTCAGGGCCGAAGTTGGCTGCGATCTATGCGAATAACTAGACCATGCAGCTGTTGCTCGTAGGGCGGAACAGACAGACAGACAGACAGACAGTCAGTCAGTCAGAGAGAGGCGTAGCTATATGTATGCATAGACGTGTCCGCCATCACCATAGCTCACCAAATCATGTGTAAACTAACTATACCGCAGACGCAGCTACTCCATCGTCAGTGAATTGTTATTTATATATGTCATGTATTCTCGCACAGACCATATGATATGACGTAGTTGAGTGAAGAACAGCGTCACCGCGGAAACGGGCAGCTCTAGCAAAAGCTTGCGGCTTTGCTTTGCTTGCACTCGCGACTCGACACGGGCACGCACACACACACACACACTCTCTCTCTCTCTCTCTCTCACCACGCGCAACAATTGCAAGTCTTTTTCTTCCTCGCTTGCTGCTGCTGCTAATGGCATCCCACGTTCCTTTCCTGGCCGTCCGGCCCAACGAGCAATTCGACACCGAGGTCAAGGCACGTGATTTCGCATCGGAACCCGTCGCAACCCTCGACCCTCTCGAGATGGAAGCGCCAGAGCTGCCGTCGCCCTCGAGGCTGCCCGGCTGGTTGCGTCTGCCGCTGGTTGTCGTGAGCAGCCTCAGTATCAGCGCCTTTGCCTACAGCGCCCTCGCCGACCTGACTGGCCTCGAGCTGGCCGCCGTGAGCCGCGACTTGACCTCCGACGGCGAGGTCGCTGCTGTCGTGAGCTGGAAGGTCATCTCGCTCATCCTCGCCTTCGCTTCCGGCTACGACTGGCTCGACCTGACTGCGCTCACCCTGTTGAGCAACCTGCCCTACTACTACCTGCTCAATGCCTTCTACACCGCCCATGACTTTGCTGTCCTGCCCGCCCTGGCCACCGACCTGCTCAGCATCGCCATTCCCTTCGCCCTCTTCACCCGCGGCTCCGCCTCGGCCACCCACGCCAGGCTGACCAGGGCCGCCGCGCGCGCCATTGTGCGCGACTGGCAGGTGCTCGGCCTCGTGACCATCTTCGGCGCCGCCATCTACGCCGTCACCCTCTACACCTCCGCCTTCACCTGGCTGCCCGTCTACATGGTCACCCACTTCGACAACCTGCGCACCCTGCACCACGACCGCGAGGAGAACCTGCTGCTGCAAGTCGCCCTCGCCGCGCCCGCCGGCCTGGCCACCACCCGCTTCCTCTTCGTCCCCGCCGTCGCCGCCTCGAACAAGCTCCTGCGCTCCCTCGACGCCATCGCCGCGCCCACCAAGTTCGACCCCGAGAACGCCAACCTCGCCCAGACCATCGCGTACAACCTCGGCTTCGGCCCCGACGGTTTCAGCGCTCGCACCCAGGTCCTGACCAAGCGCACCTTCGTGCTGATCCTGAGCTCTTTCGTCAACACTTTCATCCGCGTCTTCGCTACAATCCAAGGCACCGAGGTCGTGGGTGCGCTGGGCTGGTCGGGCTTGTGGGCGGGTGCCGGTCTTCTGACTGGTATCGCTTACGGCTGGGTCGCTGAAGAGTAGATTGATCTTCGGAAGAATCACGCGTGTTGGCGTTCGGGGGCGTTTTTTTTTGGCTGAGACGTTGAGAGTCTGGATAGGGATACTGAGTGTTATATATCAACCTGCAGTTGTGCGGGATAACTTTTACTGTGTGCAAAAAAAATAACACGGAAAAAAATAATAATAAATTGTAAAAACCGCGACGTCTTCAATTCGTGTTCTCATGATAGCTGTTCATCAAACCCTTGACCACGCAGTAACGAGGTGCTTACACCAAACTGGAAGAAGCCGTCGAACATTGACTGCAGCCGAGTTTGACCTTGAGATGTTGAAGCACAAACAAGCCTGACGACACCAAGACACCAGAACGAATGAACAAAAAAAGACACATGCTTCATTCGGACCAACGACTATTTAGTCCTACAACCACGCACGGCACATGCTTTCCCGCCGGTCGTCCATCCGCTCACTCTTCGGGTCCTCTGTCCCTAGAGTGGCCCTACGAAACACTAAAATCAAAAGGGTAATTGCCCTCACCGTATATCCGTCTCGTCCCTTCATATGATTTTGCGCAGCGCAACAAACAAAACGAAAGCCAGCAAGAAGAAAACAAGTGCGAGGAAGGAAAACAAAAAAAAAAGAAGCCAGTAAACGCCGTTCGCGTGGAAATGCGGAGCTCAGAACGTAATGCAAGCAAGGAAAGGGGTGAGGTTGGCTCTCGGCCATTTTCTCAGAAGAACAACTTGATCAATGTCAAGCCTCCCAAAGTTCTCCGTCCATCATGCTTGTAGCAGTATTGGATAGATGTACAACGTCTATCAGTATATAGACCAAGAGAGCAGCCTGCAGCGTTTTGCTGCGAATCATCAAGGTCATAGCACATCGCCGATGTTGCGCGTGATGGGACTGACGCCCTTGTGCGCTGGACTGCGTGGGTCCAAACCAGTTGGCCTCTGCTCATCTGACTTTGTGGGAGCTGGTGGAGGTGCTAGCGTGATTGCAAACGGGTTGTCTGTGAACTCTGTTGCACGCGGTGACATGAGAGCATCACCGAACCCTTCGGTCGTAGGATTTGTACCGGTTGTTGATTTTGTCAATGTCGGTTGATCTTGATCCCGGCGTTGGTGGTTCTGTTGTTGTTCGATATGCAGCTTCTTCTCAATGTCTGCCTGCAAGCGCTGAAGCTCTTGCTGTTCCCTGATGCTGGGCGATGAGACCTTGCCCCGTAGGATCTTGCTTGACGGCGTGCTAAGGTTGCGAGACTTCTGCTGTGAGTTGTTCGACCGTGTCCGGACCGGTACGTGGTCATGTTGCTGCATAGAGCCCATGCCTAGTTGAGCCAAAAGCGCAGACCGGTCGAAGGGCGACGACGTGTATTCTGTAGATGTGGGCGACATCAGCCCAAATGCGTCAGCAGAGTCAACCTCAGCGGAAGGCTTGAGATGCGCCATTGCAAATTCCGTCGAGCGTGGAGATGCGAGAGGCTCCGTCGGCGTTGCAGATTCGTCGGGACTATGCGGGAAAGTAGGCACAGTGATGGTCTTAGTCTTGATCTCTGAACGCTCAGGCTCGACAATGTTCAGTGACGGTATGACGTGACCTGCAGGATCGACATAGGTCGGTGACGTCCTGACTGAGCTCAATGCTCGTGGTCGTGAATCCGGTGTAGTGCTGTCCTTGGGCCACGGCATTCCAGAAGGCGCCGAGGATGGACCAGGGCTCAGTGCCGGCAGCGAGTCGGCGTCCGGAATAGGACGGTTCAAATTGGCAGATCCAACAGAAAGGGCCGCAGAGAGAGGTCCTGACTCTGTTGATCGAGCTGAGAACGGACTACGCCATTCATTGAGCGCAGATGCGGGGGTGATTGGTGACAATCCGCGGTTTTCTGGAAGTAGGCCACCACGAGCAAGGCTTGACCTGAATTCTTGAAGTTGCATGATGAAGTTCTGGGAAGATGTTAGCACGTGCTCCAGCCCGGAAAATCCAAAGTCAACGGGACCTACCATGTTCGGGCCAATCCACTTGCTCTTCGCCTTGACAGCATCGTAGGCCTCTTGGACGCTTAAAGATGGGTCCTTGTACAGACCGTACGCCACAACCAGACTCGCAGACCTGCTGACACCGCATTGGCAGTGTACAAGCACCTTCTTTCCCAGAGTAACCCTCTCATCAATGAGTTTGCATAGTCTCAAAAGATCAGGGACAATGTCGCTGTTGTGTTCCCACGGGATGTGGATATACTCCGGGTCTTTCACGTCTTTGTCAAGTGTTGGCACCGCCTGCGTTGCAAGACCTAGCGGCGTGGCCTTCGGTGTTGTTGGTGAGCTTGGCTGGCGCTGCTCGGATGGGCGAACGAGGAGTTCGCGCTTGGGTGCGTACTGGATTCCGCCACCACCGTCGAGTCGGACCTCTGGTTCAGGTGACTTGGGCTCTGCTGCCAAAGGATCAAGAGGATTCCTCACTTCCACAGCGACATTCATAACGACATCGTACTGCCGCGCTTGTTCTGCGGTGGGTTCCAAGTACAGGTCGATGTATGGTTCATGCACACAGATCGGCCCATCCGGATAGGCCTCTGGCTTCTCTTCTCTCGAGAGCGGGATGTCGAAATTTTGTTCTTCGTCAACCTTTGCCTGAATTTGCGGTGGCTCTGTCGGAGAAATTATTGTCTCTAGAGTAGTGTTTTGGTACAACTTGGGTGCCATTGAGTGATCGTTGCCAAGAACCGGGAACAAAGGTAATGAAGGACTTGACTGAAAGTGCCTTAGAGTGCCAGGTCTCCCGAAAGAAGGTGTGGCAGGAATGGCCAGTTTGATCTGTTGCGGTGCAGAGTTCATTGTTGCCGGCGTTCGTATTGTCAGGCCAAGATTGCTGGGCTTTCGCTTGGGTGGCGAAGGTGGCTTGACGAAGGATGGCGACATGATACTGGGTTCGGGTTCGATGGCCTGTGTCTGTGAAAGTGGTAGACTGGTAGTTGATGATGCCCGTCCAGGAGTTCGAGTCGTGTTCACAGCCAGATTCTTCAGATTGCGGCCTTTCTTTGGCGGTGCTGCTTTCTGAAGTTCAAAGAAGGGAGCTGTTTGCTCATGTGAAGTACGCGGGCGAAACATGCCGGTCTTGAACGAGTTTGGTGGCGGAGACTCTGGCGAAGAGCCCGGAGAAGGTTCCGTTGCACTAGAGTCGTCGACGGTGGAACAAGTTGTGGTAGGTGAAGAGTCGTTTGAGGTTGCGCTCGAATCGCTCAGATTATGATGGTGAAACCGTCCGAAGATCTTCTCTGCGTAGTCTGTAGCGGTTGGAAAGTCAACTAAAAGACTGGAAGATGCTGGATGGGGTAGCTCTTTGGTTGCGGACATGTTGGTGTGAGAGACGGCCAGCGCGGACACCTGTGGGGTCGGAGGCCCTGTTGGTTCAGTGACTGAATTGTCTGAGCCTGGTCTGAACCAAAACCGACTGTATGTCCTCCAGTCAATCGAGCGTGGAGAATGTGTTATGCGCCTAGTGCGTTCACTGGCTGGTAAGAATCTATGGTCGGCCATGGTTAGTAGGCTGTGTCAAACGAGCAGCTACCAGCGCCGCTTGCTACCGGGCAACAACGAGAGAACGGGCGAGGGCAGCGAAAGATGTAGATGCAAAGCCAAGTGGTGAGCTTGAAGACCAAGATAGGGCACAAGCATTAACACTACGAAGCAATAGCGCTTGCAAGGCGGCCCACATCAAACTTGGAGGACCAACGGCAACGACGGGGAGACCCAAAAAGAAGTGGTGGCGGGCGGGTTGCGCAACAGAGAAGAAGGAACGTACCGAACAGCTTTCTCCAGGAAAGCCAGCGACTGGGGAGATGCCGGACCTCAAAAAGTGCCAAGAACAAGGACGACAGGCTTAGGGCGCTGTGCTGATAGGTTCGAGGGGACGCAGCGCGTGTAAGGAGAGTGTGTTGCTTTTCTTAGAATGATGCAGTCACTACTGCATGTCCGCGTGGAAAGGCAGTGGTGGGTGAAGGAAGGTCGTGAGGAGTTGAAAGGAAGCGCTCCGGCTGGCCAATGACGGCTGTGTTGCAAGCGCTGCGATCGTCTGTAGCTGCAGTCCAATCAGCACACCAAGACTCTTTGCCACCAGCCTCTAGCTGCCAATCTATTTCTCGCGTGCAGAGAGGGCACATGCATGCCATAAACATAACAGGCCTCGACCGCTTGTTGGGTCTCGTCGTGGGCCTATCTCGTTTTGAGGCTAGACGGGGCCATGCGCGATACTAGGTGAAGCTTGGCGGACTTACCGATTATTAAGTCCAAGGAAGACCTCGAACTGGATGCGAAGGAGAGAAAATATGAGAAGTGTGTTTTGTCGTGAGCCTCTCCTCTCGATGGGCAGACACCTGCTGCTCAGGCGTGCAAAGCGAGCTGACTACGCAGCTGTCTCTGAGGGCAGATGTATTTGTCGGCTCGAGCAGCGATACTGGGAAGCGACCACAGTGTACTTTTTTTTTTCTCCCGCAACAGCTGTTTTCTCCGATATGCTCTTCTTCGACCTTCCACACAGCCTGCGAGCTGTCTCGACCCCGGGATAGCGGCGGGTGTTGTTGCTATTGATCGCGCAACGCAAGGTGAAACAAAGGGAAGGGCACGCACGCGCTTGGGTGGTGGGCGGCCGTAAGGCTGGCTGGTCGCAGGGATGTGGGCTGGTGGTGGTGGTGAGGAGTTGTCGCCGGGCGGCCTTGCAGAGGACTGGGTGAAGGAAGAGGAGTGGTATGGAGTCGGTGCGTGTGTGTGTGTATGTGTGTGTGTGTGTGTGTGTGTGTGTGTGTGTGTGTGTGGTAAACAGCAGCCGTGCGCTTGAGTGCGTCCGCGAACGACGAGGGGAGCGCGAGCAGGCTGGCCGTGGATGGTTTGGGTCAAGATCAAGCGTCAAGCAAGCGCCGGCCGTCTCGCAAAGCGGCTAAGAATAGCAGCCAAGTTCCGCTTTCACGCAACGCCCACCTCGTAATCCGCGAGAACAAGGCCTCGGAGCACTCGCATATATGATATGGCCCCTTGGATATACGCAAGCCCGCGAAGCACTGATCTGTTCCATCATGGCTTCTTTGCAAACGTTGCATCCTCGACTCTTCTCCAAGTCACAAATGTTGACACGCTGGGCTGCCCGCCTGACAGTCCTCGGTTTCATATCGCCGGTTTTGAGACCCCTTGTTCTTGTCTGAAGGTCTGACGCAAACCTTGTGATGCTCGATACGATCGAACAAAGAAACCGCTCGTTACTGCCGTCGTCCCATCACTGCATCCTACAGTATGCACATCCCAACCTGCGCGAATCTCTCCAAGGTATGTCGGATGCTCGACCCTAAGCTCCACGAAATCACCTTCTCCAGTCGTCCTCCAGATACACTTCCACGTTCGCTTAATCGTTTGCCTCAGCTAGAATGTGGGCAATCTATTTTTATGGACCACGAAACTGACTAGCTAGGGGTAGTTCGAGCCGTGCTGACCCAGCGCAAGGTCGTGCTCGCACGCTGACGACCTCTGAATCCTTCGTAGCTCCAGAGCTCACAGCAGAGAACGGCGATCACTCTCCGTCCTTGCGATGGTTCCTGGTAAACCACTGCGCACAAGCACAACGTTTGTCTATACAGGACGTTTTTGCGTTGTCGATGCGACCCCGATCCTGTGCCAAACGTTGCAGAAACCGTTGTGCGATCTGTAAGCGAAGACCCGCTCTCGTCTCGTGCAGGCTTTGAGGCTACACGCTTCAGCAGCAGATTTTCCAATAGTCTGGACTTTCCCAATTTCGGTCCTACGCGGGTTTTCGTCAGCGTCGCATGCGCGTAGGTTGCCTCAGTGTTTGCTAGTTAGTATCCATTCTCGTGCGTCTTGCGACGTAGCCCTACAATGTCGCCTTACAATTAGCTGCCGATGCCAGGCTGAAGGGCAAGTGGGCAATGCTCGATGAAACGATTTTGCGACCGATTTTGACACACGTGTTTGACAGCGGATGGACCAGCAGTTTGTTTGGTAGCCTAGCTGCTCGGCGCCGTGTAGTATCTTCGGTAAGTTCTCATGCCTATACATAATTCAGGTACACAGCCAGTATACTTCTTCTAGTGCGAATTGTGGAATTTCCCGTTCTTCAACACGAGATGCCACCCAGCCCAAAGTAGACACTTTTCGGCCCCCCTGGAGACTGCGAAAGACCCGGAAGAGGCAAGTCAGGGTCGAAGAAAGACTTGGTGGATCGTCGCTTGTCTTGGATTGGGTGCTGCAGCGCTTTTAAGTTTGTGACCCTCATCCAGGCTTCCCTGTCGACCGGGAAGTGTGCTTCTCGGGCACATCGGCACACTGGCAGCAGGCTCGGTTACGAAGAGCATCCGTATGAATAGTTTCTGCCGAACAACCTCAGGTTTGTTCTGCTCGCGATGTATCAGAGTCGTTTCACGTGACAGATTGATACCTGAGGTTTAGCCATCACACATATCTCAGACGGATACCACAAACGATGCGCAGGCTTGTGATGACATGCGGCACAGCTCTGACATTGCCTGTCGTTTACGTCAAGCATTTCACATGTGCTCTTTCGTCATCAACAAGAGAGCTCTCAAGATTGCACTCCAGCTACATCTATCTAATGCCAGTGATACGACCGTGAATACTTGCACGGTCTTGAAAACACATTGGGCGAACACAGCTATTACCATATCTATCACTGATCACAGTACTAGCCATAGCCATTCACCCATCTAATCACTTCTTCGCCATCAGCCCTCTCAAAATGTCAGTCTCCGCCTCGGAGCGCGCAAGCTTGATGCGCAACTCATCGCGCTCCTTCTGCATAGCAGCCAGCGCCTCCTCGAGTTCCTCCAGGCGGTCCTGGCGGCGTTGACGGTAGCGTCTGGCGGCCTCGGTGTTACGCTCACGCTTGCGTTTACGCGAGTCGCCGCCCTCCTCTGGGGAATCAGGAACCGATGGCGAAGCGCGAGAGGCTCGCGGTGCGACGGAAGGGCTGGTCGTCTTCGAGGAAGAAGACGGCCCGGCGTTGGAGACGCTGGGAGGAGGCGTTGGGCGACCGGCTTGGAGCTGGTGGCTGGGTAGTGGGAGGGTGTCGACGGGGATTGGAAGATCGATCATTAGAGGGCCGATGGTACGAGCGGAGGGACGGCTGTGGGAGGAGACATGTTCCAACTCTGTCGAGAGGTCAAACGGAGTAGACGTCTCGAAGGGCTGGGCCTCGAAGTTGGTGGGGTCTTGCCGCGTCGAGAAATCGACCGGCGTCAGGGTGGCAGAGGAATCCGTTGTAGTCGTTGCAGTTGTGGAGTTGGTGGAATCACATGTAGATGTTGCGGCAAGCAGAGCTTCGAAGTCGATATCGTAGGATGCCTCGCTTATAAAGCTATCCTGGGTCGGAGGTAGGTCATATTGAGTGAAGTCCTGGTTTAGGAACTCGGAAAAGTCTAGTTGGAGAGAGTTCCAGTCTGTTGCATAGTGAGGCTCGTGTTGGAGATGTTGGTGAGAGTCTTGATACACGGGGTAGGGGCCTCGTTTATACGAGGCCGGAAGCCTTCAAAGAGTCCTTGAGAGGAGGTGAGTCGCTTTGCGATGCGCGGTGAGTGATAGTGACGCTGGTTGAGGGGGGCAGGCGGCGTCCTTTATCACTGTCGCTCAGGTTGCATGGGCGCAAGTCGGAGCTGAGAGAACATCCGTGCCCGGTGTCTGTTTCCGTTCTAGCGCCGATGATTCATTTGGACTAAACGATGGCTCATCCATTGCTCTCAAAGTACATGATAATAGTCTGGTGGAGACAAGATCCAAGTACATTGCTACAAAGCGCGTGAGATTCGACAAAATGATCTGAAAAACTACCAAGAAAGCAACACAGACTACGATTTACTTCTAGAGTCCAAGATAGCACTATTCAAAAAACGACTTGTTCACATAAGTGTGTCACGTGCGACTTATCAATAGTTTTGGAAGTCGTATGGCGTAAGCGACGCACGTGATGGCTTACGCGACAAAGGCCTCAACCTCAATCTGGTACAGAGATACGCTATCTCTAAAGGGTTGCCGGCCAGCATTATTGAGGTACGAGTCAGCCTATTTCCAATGGAAGAACGCATGCCTAGCTATCATTGCCTCAGACCCAAAGTGCAGATGCCATATCTTCAGATCACGTCAATGGCTCGGCTTTGCTTTGCTTCACTCTATCACTCTACTACACATGAGCCGAGCACTTGCATCTGAAATTGTACACAAACAGAAACGTAGACCATTGGTTATTGCTTTCTCGATTGAGTGCTGCAACGGTCTGAACTACCAAGCAATCGATATCATTGCACTACCAATACCCTCACAACATATCCCAACCGATCGTTCGTTCTCTGCGGAGTGAATGTTATCAGTGTACCACGTACCTAGGATGATCCATCACAGATTCTTTCGAAAGCATTTGTGCAGTTATCAGGAAGAATACGTGCATTCCGCATCTTGAATCCGAAAAAGAACGAGAAAAAACAGAAAGAAAGAAAGAAAAGAACCCCGGTCTAGAAACGGCGAGTGAATAGTAAACAAGTCTCATCGTTCGCTTGCCCACCAGCAAGAACAGTAGCAAAACAATGTGGGACTCACCAAAAAAAAAACGCCAACCGCCAAAACCCGACAACTTCCTCATCGACTCAGAAAATCCAACTCACGAACCATTTCCCCTTCGCATCTCTCTAAACAGTCGCTCATTCAAAAGCAAGTCAGCATCGAACCCCTTGGATCCTCATATATCCAGTCAAAGCCCATGCGTGTGTCGTACGTATCTCAAACGATGTCGAAGCCAAATGTCCGCATTCTAGACCATTGGTCCAGTGAAGGAAGCCGCGTGTTTTTTTTTCATCATTGTACTCTTTCGGCGGATGAAGTGGAGTGAACGAAACGATGAGTATGAACTTACTTGGAAGATCAATCAAGCCAACACAGCTTTGATGGGAATTGTGTGTTATTATAGGCGGTGGTACGGAGGGGGGATTGCTGGGCGAGTCGACACGAGATGGCATGGGAGGGAATGAGCACGAGACGAGACTGGAGTTGGAAACAAACGCTTCTCCGATGAGTTTATATAAGTAGAAACTGTATTGCGAATTGCTACAGATGAGGCATCATGTATAAGCCCTCTCTCACTTCAGCTGCTGACAAGGTCATGCATCTCGAACCCCCCGGCGGCCCTAATTCGAAGACCGCCATGCAGATCGGATTGCACAATACCACTACCGACGAGCGGCGATCGTCACAGGCTCCTGTAACCAGACCCAAAGCGGTGGTATGAAGAGCGCACCTGCATATACCAGCCCTTCCCACGCCTGCTTACTTATCCACAGGCGTAGCGCCCAGCACCCACCCAAGCCCACTAGTCAAGCCACCGCTGACAGCATTCGCGACCATGTCCCTCCTGCGCACGCGCTGCTGCTCCGTCTCTGCACTGCCCGCGCTCCCAAGACTATCAACGCTCGCGTCCAGACCTCTCGCGCTCTCGCCCGAGCCCCTCGCTGGCGCATGCTCGCCTCCTTGTCCGCCAAGCGGGAAAGCGTTTCTGCTGAATGCGCGCGCAGCACTTCGAGTCAGGTCGAACATGCTGACGGGGGCTTCTTCCTCGACGCGCCCGGAGCCCATACGGCCCATCTCGCGCCGTTTCTGGCCGAGGAGGAGCTGTGGTTGCTCGTCTGGTAGGCGGAAGTGGCCCGGCAGCTGTGTAGGGGCTTCGCGGCGGTCCGCGCGATCGTCGAACTCTTGTTCGGCTTGTGCCTGTGAGAGCTGGAGAGCGGTCATTTCTTCCTCGCAGCGTCGCCATGCGGATAGGATATCTGTGAGAGCGGAGACGGGTGCTAGCAGCAAGGCGAGCGAAAGCAGCTCTGTGCGCTGCTCGAGACGACGGAGAGTTGGTGGTGATGTGGAAGCTGGGCGATAGCGGCCGGCGAGGAATGCGGCACGCCATGATACATCGTCGTTGTTCGAAGCAGCAGCCGACGCCGTGCTGGTGTTGCGGGCGTGTTTGGGCGCAGCATTGTTCGGACCAGTGATGTCTGCACTTGATGGTGTGAGACGGCTGACAATGTAAGAGTAAGCGGTCTCGAAGTCCTCCTCCCTGAGAGCGGCTTCTATGGCCATGAAGGTGACCCTTCGTTCGGTGTCTTTGCGTTTGATGTCCAAAGCCTCCGCATCATTGGCGGCGTCGTCGAGGTCATCGGCGTTACTGTCACCTGCCGTGACCGGCAAGCCAGCAGACACCAAATTCTGTCCAATAGCGATTAAATCGTCTACCTTGGTGTAGCTCCTCGGATTTTGCTCGAGGACCTTTGTAACGAGGCCGATGGGGTCCTGAGAAACGCGAATGCTGACCGGCCGGAACGGCACGCCGTGTTGCAAAATCAGAGAATAGAACGACAGGGAGTGTGTAGCCGCGACCAGTGCCGCGACCTCACGGAAACGATTGCTTGATGGGAAGCTAGGGCGGAAAGTGGTGATGCTTTGAAAATGTCAGTGTCGGGCCGTCCACGTCATCCAATGCATACTCACATGTCGTTCGCCTTCTTGATACCACCTCTGGTCTTGTTGCCATTACTAGCACTGTCATACGCCTCGAGTGCCTTGCTCAGTAGTATCTCTTCAGCACGAGCAGAAGGCAATGCTGTTGCGCCATTCAAGTAGATCTGCTCAATCAACTGGAAGCCTGAAAGAAAATTCACGATCTCAAATTAGCGATTGAACTCGAACGAAGGCGAGCGGCATCTTCTTCCGACGTGACAAATGGGAAACCCACGTCCTCCTGGGGCGTTCCAGCAACGCTGTCTGTGTTTTGAACGGGATCGATTGCATCGGCTGGAGGAGAGCAAACATGGGTAAGTGTCTGGGCTGGGAAGGAGCGAGAAGAAGACGCAGGGCAAGTGTGTAGGCCACTGGAAGAGAAGATGGGATTGATTACTTACGACTCGTTTCTGTAAAGACTTTGAGCATTTCCGCCTCAAAGTCTGCTTTGGCGATCTTGCCTAGGACACCAGCGCCGTTGTTTGCGGCCATATTGTCGGGGTCAATGCCCCAGTTCCAGAGCCAGACTAGCTTGTTGCGACAGGCTGTCCAGTCAGTGTCGTCTGATTTGCCTGGCGCTGCGAGGCCACGAAGTATTTTCTGCAACACGGCGAGCTGGCTTTCAGCGGTGCCATAGAATTGCATCCTGGCAACATCCACGAGTGAAGCCGTGCATCCTAGACTGTCGAGCTGATAAGCCGTATACACATGCATTTGCAGCAGCATGTACGTCTCCATACGAGGAGTGGTAAGAGGATGTTCCGGGGCGAGCAATCTGTCAGGTAGCAGATCCTGCAGCGTCTGCGAATCGTCAAGAGATGTCGCGTGCTGCTCTATACGCGGCAGGCTTTCGACACTCGTGGCAAGGTCGGGTGGAGGTAGGAAGTCCAGCAATTCTGCAAGCCTTGCCAGGACTCCATGTGCGCCTTGAATAGTCTCCTTGCTTGAAGACTGGGCAGCGTAACAGCTAGCAAAAGCAGCCTGGGCATACTGCAATTCAAGTTTCCGCTGCACATCGTCGTCCAAGTATGGGCGATGCTCGCCCTTCTCGTAGCCGCCAAAGTCCACATCACCTGGACCGTCCCACTCTTCAATGAGCTGCGTGATATGCGGGAAGTTCTCCTGCGCATTCTGCACCATCCAATAGTACACATGCTCCCAGTCATGTCCTGTCTTGTCCCTCTCAGACACACCATCGAGAGCAATCTTGCGAACATCTTCGCTCAAATCGTCATCTTTTCTTGTATCGTCCTTCTCATCATCAGCTGCTCCTCCCGCTTGCTGCGGATGCTGTCGTTGCTTCTCCAATTCCAGCTTCCTCCTCTTGCGATCCGTGTGCCCATACATCCAAGGTCCAACCAAGCTCTTCATATCACGCGCAACATTGCTATTCTCAGCATCCGCATCCGCACCCGCGCCATTCTTCAGAGACCTCGTAAGCAGCAACTCCATACCCTCCTTGCCATTCCTCTGCCCCAACTCCCCAATAGACTCCACAATCGGATCGTTCGGGTAGAACTTGAAATTGAGCCTCAGCAGCGGCAGCACAGCGCTCACAAACCACACCCTCAGATAATCGTTGCCCTCCAAAAACGGCCCCACCAACTCAAGCACCAGATTCAGCATCCCCGTCGCCTCGTCTATCCTCTGCGAGCGATTGCAGAGGAAATTCGTGAGGAGATCCCTGGGCGCATGAGGCGGGAAGTGCACCGGTTTGAGCTCGCACAGGCGCAGCTTCTTGACCCTCTTGCGAGCGGTAGCGGCGTCGATGTCGCTGACGAGGCTGGTGTCGATGGGCACATCTTCGCGGTCGACATCGAGGTACAGGCGGGTAGCGACTTCGGAGACGTAGGTGCGGTAGGCGGCTGGGTCGAGAGTTTCGGGGAGGTAGGTGAGGAGGATGCGGAGGACGAGCTCAGAGGAGAGGGCGTCGGGGCGGGAGGGCGTGAAGGAGTGGAGGGCGGGGATGTCTGCCGAGGAGGCGTAGTGGACGGCGAGGAGGATGCATTGGTCTGTTGAGAGATCTTTGAGGGGAGTGGGTGTGGGTGTGGCCATGGTGTTCTGTGGTTGTTGTGATTTCGGTGATGCGTTGGGGTTAGTTTTGTATCATCGTAGGCCGTGATTGGATTTGTGTGCTGCAGCTACGAAGTCGATGTAGTGTGTTGGTGGCAAGGGGCTGGTGTGTAGATGATCCAATATAAAACCAATCTGTTGACTCTGTAAGTTGTCTAGACTCGCTGGACTGCGCTGCTGTGACGTGTGTTGAACCCCCCCACATCGATTGATGTCCCATATTAACCCTAAGAACTCGAAGAGACAAAATCAGCTCTTGCCCTTGAACTTGTATATACATACATGTATGCTTTTCTTTGATGGTTCAATGATTGATAGGCTATCACAATGTTCAACGTAAAAGTGGCACAACTGTTCATATCCTTTCCAAAGTCGATCTATAATCCAGACACCCACACGAGATACAAGGACGAAACGATATGAATACATAGTAGAAGTAGCAGCAAGACCCCCTGCGGTGACTTGCACCAGACCAAGGTTGATCTCAACACCATCGTCCCACCCCTCGGAAAAAAAGCAATCACCCCCAGACCCCCCCCCATTGTTACAAAAGGACTTCCCGATCAATCCCCATCATGACGACAATGCAAGGAAACCTAAATGAAAACCCCAAAGGCATGTATCGCACGCCTTTTGTGTATCAGTTGGTTCAATCCCAAGTCCCCAACATAGTAAAAGCAAGGAAAAGCGCCACGCTAATCGGGGGGAAACCCCCCCCCCCTCCCCACCATTCCGTGCGCCGAAACAAACAAAAAGTACGAGAACA
Organism: Cladosporium cucumerinum; assembly: GCA_023634325.1. Lineage (NCBI taxonomy): Eukaryota > Fungi > Ascomycota > Dothideomycetes > Cladosporiales > Cladosporiaceae > Cladosporium > Cladosporium cucumerinum. Next base: position 1,370,207 of record JALDQA010000001.1, read on the forward strand.
AGGAGAAGCTAGGAAAGTACAGGTCCGCAGAACGGACGCAAGGGAAAATACGAAAAGAACATGGAAAATGTTCATCGTAGGAGCACCGCCGCGATCGAGTCCTACTCAACCATGACGTTGGCATGTCGGTGGCTCAAGCTCGTGCTGCGACTAGCAGAGAGATCGACCGCGCGACGTGAACTGACATAGTGGCCGAATGATGTGAGACGGCGACGCTGATACGCAAGGTCAACCTGCTCGCCCGGCACTTCTTCCAAAACTGGAGGCGTAGAGTCTCGAGGGAAGCGTCTTCGATTCGGGTCGAAGGTCAACGATGCCACACGTGGAATTTCGCGGTGGCCGGCGTTAGAGGTGCCAATTGCACGACGAGCGTTCAAGGATTCGCGCAGACTTGGGCTTCGGTGTGGTAGTCTGGCGGCCGTGGTGGTACTGTACTCGCGGGGACTTTGTTGCTGATGAGGCGAGCGGAAATTTCCAAACTCTGTCATTGCTCGTGAGGGAGGTCGGACGTCTTCGTCACCGCTGGGTTCTTCGTAGCGGTCAAAGCGCGGCGCCGACAGCCTGTTACCAAGGCGGCTTTGGCGTTGCAATTCTGGCAGCCTTTGAGAGTGTGATGGTGTTGTTTCGTACTCGGAGGCCGATATGTCGTCGCCACTCGCTTGAGGGCTACTCATCGGTTGGAGGCCCAAAATGCTGCTTCTACGCGCCTCGAGACGGCTGAACGGCCGACTTGCAACTTTGTTCAGATCCTCACCGAAAGCCATGCTTGCTCGCGAGTGTTTCGGCCTGGGTCCTGATATCTTGGGAGGCGTCTCGATGGCAACTGGCGAGGACATGATGCTGGGTGCTTCGTGTTTTCCTTCACATAAAGCTAAGCAGAGATCCGTCAGATTGCGGCACATCATGTCGGCTTTGCGCCGGATGTGCCGATCTGAGACTGTGACGCCATTGATAATGGATGCAGCAGAGAAGGTGGTCCCTTGCGGTCCGGCACTTCCAGTCATAGCTACTAGTTGCAAGGCGTCCATAGCAGTTGCTTCCAATGTGCGGTACAGAGTAGCACTGAGTAAAGCTTTCGCCTTTGCCAGAGCGACATGTAAGGTGGGGTGAATGTCAGCCAAGGTCAATGAGGTAGGAGTAGGTGGTTTCGAGCCACGTGCGCCAGCGCCAGCGCCAGCATCTTGATCTTGTTTGCGATCCTGCTTGGGCGACGAGTCGATAGTGGTGGGCGCCGTTGTGGCAGTGCGAGGTCTGTCAGAACTCGAACCTCCACCAGTGACTGCAGCATTTGAAGTCGATGGGATCTTTCCAGTCAACTCCAGCTTCTTGATCCTAGATTTGAGGTCATCGAGTTCGTCCCACACCGTTGAAGGCGCAGTTTGTGAGTCTACAGAGTCGGACTCGGCAGCTGACTGCTTCGCTTCAGAGCTATTGGCGGGTGATTCGCCGTCTGAGCCCTGAGGCTTGGCAGATGTAGCGCTGTGTCGTTTGGTATGGGATGTCGAAGAAGCGTATCCAAAGGAAGGTCGACGCCTGCCAAAAGTCGGCAATTCTGGCGACTTTTCTGGAGATTGGGTCCGTTCGTAATTCTGAGTCCCAGATCTTGGAGAACAGTCGGGCGCATTCGAGAATGGAGCCTTGCGCCTTAGGTGGGCGCTGCTCGGAGTGGTTTGGTCGTATCGTGGTGACGTGAAGTTTGTTGTCGATGCGGGACCGGGAGTTCTGTAGCCGCTGTTGGCGCGGTTGGTGTCGATGTGTGTGCTGAATCTTGAAGAGGGCCGGCTTGCAGACGGACGCGTAGCGCGCGGTCGCCCGTTTTCCACAGATGTGCGGGGAGAGGACGGCAGCGAGTGCTGTCGGTTGTCGTTCCAGGTTGCGCGCGAGGATGCGCGCTGGGTGAGGGTGGGCTCGCTGTCGGAGCTGTTGGAGTCTTCGGCCAGCTGCAGGAACAAGTCGGCGTTCGCCTCGGGGTGTGTTTGGTCCATGCTAGCGTCTTGCGCAGTCAAGGCCTCGAGTGTCGCCTCGTCCTTGGAGGGCCTGCGTTTGCCGGTGAGAGTGGTGGTCGGGAGGGAGTCTGCGCGGGTGTGGGATGACGTGTTGGGAGGCAGAAGAGTTGGGCGCGGGGTGCTGAAGTTGGCAGTTACCGCATGTCGGGACGCGGGTCTTCTCGAGGAATTGTAGTAGTAGTAGGAGGAGGAGGAGGAGGAGGAGGAGGAAGCGCCACGGGGCGTCTGGTGGTGGGTCGCGTGAGCCTGCGACAGGGCACGCAAGGGCGTGTCTACAGTGAAGCTGAAGTCGAAGTCGTGGGCCAGCGGCGAGGAAGCTGGTGCGCCGCGAGAGTCCCTGTTATAGGCGTGGATACGAGGGTTATAGCTGGGCGTGCTCGGAGTAGTAGTAGTGGTGGTGGTGGTGGTGGTGGGGGTGGTAGTAGTGGTAGCAGCAGCAGTACTCGGGGCTGCATGCGAGTAATGGTGCGGCAGCGAAGAGTTGCGGGTATGCAGGAAATGCTTTGGTATGGCAGGGACAGGCGTGGGTTCGGTTCGCGAGATAAGGCTAGATCGTTGTTGTTGTTGTTTTTGTTGTTGTTGGTTGATGGCAAGATCATTATCGTCTGCTTGCCCAAGAGTGCGCCGGCGCGCTCGAGGAAGTGCCTGCTGCTGCTGCTGCTGCTGCTGTTGCTGTTGCTGTTGCAAGGAGGCTGGCAATGCAACGCTGTCACATGACGCTAGCGTGCTGGAACGTGGACGGCTTGAGCTTTCCACGCGAAAGGGAGCCTCTGACAAGCGAGTCGCCGCCATGCTCGCATGTGCGTGCGTAAGGGTGGAAGTCTCACGGTACCGTCGATTGTCAAGGAGAGACAGCCAGCAGCAGCAGCGCGTCGATGATAAGCAAATAGATTAGGGAACCGGGCAAAACACACACACACAGACACACACTAAACAAAGCCCAGCCACCACGGACTCGTGTAAAATAGCGGCAGCGGCAGCGGCAGCAGCAGCAGCAGCAGCATCATCATCATCATCATCATCGTCGTCGGTTACGCAATATCTAATAAAGCTACCCCCAGTAGTGGACCGAGGGGAGCGGCGGCTTGAGAATCGAGCCTACTGTACTAGGGTGCACCCCCCATACAGGTCCATGCTTCGGGAATAGTAGTAGTGCTGTATGTCAAGGGTGTATTGTATGTATGCACAGTGGGTACGTATTATACCCACAGCAGGCAGGAAGTACGTTCATGTCGATGATTTCCATGTTTGATTACAGCTGCCGTGCTTGATGGAAATAGTGTCATCTACAACAATCCAATCAAGAAGCAGCGTGCAACCAGGCGAGTGCGCGCGAGCTGTAAAGTACAGTAATGGACGATGGCTGACTCCACACGCGCTCGAGCCCCTTACAGGGAAGATGGCCTAGCAGTTTCAGCTGCGCTCGGCTCCTTTCTCCCTGAGGACTACTGAAACCGAAACCACACTACTACTACTACTACTCACGCGCATGAACTGATGCGAGCCTTTTGCGCTACTGCAGCATATCGTATCTAGGAGGGATCTCAAACTCAAAAATCCATCCGATGCCCTTTTCCGAGAGCCCCTGTTTAAAAGCAAAGAGCAAAGAGCAAAGAGCAAAAAAGCGAAAGAGCAAAAGAGCAAAAAGCAAACAGAAAAAGGCACCCGAAACTTTCGTGCACGTTCCGCTGGTCGAAGCAAGCATTCCGCTGTTGCGTTCCCATGATCTACCAACATAAAACGGTTGCAGATTTTGCATGGCCCATATGCTAATCTCTGCGTAACGAACTCCATTGCAGATTCCCATCCCCGGTGAGAAAGCATTCTCGGCATTGAGTGTGAGTGAATACAGTATATCCACGTCTTTTGTCAGCCGCATCACGATTGCCCCGAACGTATACTTATGACCCGACTCACCCCCCATCCCCAAGCACAGCTCGTCCGACTTCCCTTCTTGTCATTAGAATGAGAGTCTCTGTGTGAAACAAAACAAAACAAAAATTGGGTATATTTCAGAATCCCGTCTTGTGGAACTATTCACGTTGAACCCTACCGACTGGAAATACCGGTCCTGGCGGAGCTCATACAAATTTAAAGTACTCGCTCCAAAGTCATGCCTCGGACAAGCTGGCTGCTCTTTCAATGGCGAGCGTGATCGATCACTCCAAATGCTGGTGTCTGATGGTAATGATATATATATATATGAAACACGGACTAGAACTATAGGCAAACTTTTGCCGTTCGATGGTACAACTTCCCGACTACGTGCTCTTCTCAGCCGCAAGCGCCTTGCAACCATCAATGATATCCCTCTTGAGATCTTCCCAGTTCTCAACACCAACGCTGACCCTCACCAGCGTTTGAGCAACGGTACTATCACTCATGCTCCTCCACTCGATCAGACTCTCCACGCCGCCCAAACTCGTAGCATGGTGGAACAAGTGCAGCTTACTCGGCAGCCTCTTCGCAAACTCCGCCGTCTTGAGATGCATGCCAAACACCGGCCCAAACCCATTCGGCATCTGCTCCTTCAGCCACCCAATCCTCCCATCCCGCCCCCTGGCCATATCCTCCTGCTGCAAACTCGCGTGCTCCACGCTCTCCACCACCGCCCTCACAGCCCTCCCCTCCTCGCTCTCATCCTCGCCGCCAACAGCCTTGCTCAAAAACCACACCAGCCGCCCAGCACTCTCGCTCTGCCTCAACACCCTCAGCTCCAGCGTCCGCACACTCCTCACCCCCAACCACCCCTCCATACTCCCCATCACGGCTCCAAGGTGGATCCTCTCCCCAAACATCCCCCAGTAGTCCTTCTCCCAGCCCTCCCTGTGCCTCGAAATCCCCACAACGCCGCACAGCAAATCCGAGTGCCCCCCGAAATACTTCGTCCCAGAGTGCATCACATAGTCCGCGCCGAACCCAAACGGGTCGAGCAGCGGCGGCGGCGCAAACGTCGCATCGACCGTCAGACTGGCGCCTCTCGCGTGCGCTTTCCCCGCAAAGTAGCGGATGTCGTAGGCTTTCCCCGTGGGATTCACGGGCGTCTCGAGGTGCACGACGTCGCCTTTGCCCAGGCTCCAGCCCTCCTCTGCGTTGTCCCAGCTCTGCTCGTCGAACAGATCCACGATCTTGCACTTTGTCAGCTTCCGGTAGAGCTCCAGCACTCCGTGGCACCCGTGGTATCCCGCGCCGATGGCCACGACCTTCGGGTTGAGGTATACGAGCAAGGCGTTGAACGCCGCGAGGCCGGAAGCGTAGGTCAGGCAGGGCGCGCCGCCGAGGAGTTGCGTGAGGATGAGCTCGAGGCGCGATGCATTTGGCGCGGTGGCGCGGGAGTAGATGTGGGAGTCTGCTGGGGTTGGAGCGGTGGGGGCGCGGTCGGCGAGGCCTAGGTCTGCGACGGGCTTGAGGAGGGAGGGGTCGGAGGGGTAGCGGAAGGTGGTGGAGACGTGTAGGGGAGGGGCGACGTCGGTGGCGGAGTTGATGGGGTCGTCGCCGTGGATTCCGAGGGTTGCGAGGGAGTAGGGAAGGGATTGTTGTGGTGGTGGTGGGTTGGTGTCCGGGAGGTTTGGGTTGTGTGGTGATGGTGTTTGTTCGGGCATCTCGATGGTGCGGGAGGAGAGTGATAGGAAAGAGAGAGGTGTCAACGAGATTGTATTGGCAGTTTCGATCTAGAGAGTTCAGATGGGGGTATGGAGCGTTGCGAGAAGCGTCTATAATAAAGAAAGGTGATTGCAGGTGTTAGTCAACAACCACCGAGAGAGAGATGATGACTTGACGGGCAGCACGCAAGCGACCCCGCCAATGACCAACAACAACAAAAAAGGTGGATTCAGATGCCGATAACGCGCGATAACGCGCCCTTCGAAGAACGCCGTAACCGAGCCGCTATGCTGCTTGCTGTGCTTTGCCGAATGCAAAAGTATGAGAGCCGGCATAGTAACAACAATGCTTAGATGCGTCTCATGAATGTGAATGCTTTTCCTGTAGCTGCAGCTGGCAGCGCCTTGGCAAAATCGTCGCGGGCTGTAATTATTGTTAGCTGGAACACATGATATACGCGACAAACAATCTCGACAGTAGAGAGGGAGAGGTTGTACCACATACCTTCTTGACTTTCGAAGCCCACAGTAATATCATCGTGTTCTTGCGCATAGTCCAGTCCTTCCAGGTTGACGAACCTCCTCGCCGCTTTCTCCTCAGGCGACAACTGCTCGTCTTTGCCCTGTGGCGCAGGGAGCGTGAACTTTGCATCGACCATCTTGATCGCCCACTTCTTGTGCTTGCCATCTCCCTTGATGGCCTCAAACACGTCGGTAGTCTTGACCTGGAAGCATAAAGCTTCCGCATGTGCAAAGTCTTCCATGAAAGCTAGTAGTTTGAACACGGTGTTTTGCGCATTCGCGACGATTTGTATGCGCACGTTCGCGGCAGCCCATTTGTGGTAGATAGGGACTACCATCATGCGGCGGGAGATGGCGAGGGTGCTTGCTAGGCCGTCGTAGCGGACCCTGAAGCCTGTGATGGCAGTTTGGAACGCGTGCAAGTCGTTTGGCGTGGCAAATTTGAATGTGCGTACGGTGGTCATGTTCTGCGCTACCTTGAAGACGTCCGCTATGCCGTCGAGGACGTTGTGCGGCGCGTTGCGAGCGTCGATAGACATTGTCAGGTCTGTTTGCGGCTGGCGGAGGATTTGCACGCTCTGTGTATCAGTGCAGGGAAGACGCAAGACGAGCTCCCCTTTGTCGAGGTTGAGACGATCAGTAACGCACCCGTGGCTGTGTCGAGCGACGATGCGCAGACTCTCTGATTCGACGGTATCTGGTGTGCGACCGCCCTCTTCCACGAAGTGATTGGTGACACCCAGCCTCTGCCAATCGAGAGAAGCGAGCTCATTGTGGCCAGACGACAGCACACCGATTGCCTCTGAAACCGACTGGATGTTCAAGCCAGTCAGTGCCATCTTGCCCACGATAGTCTCATGCTCCTTGACGTCGATGCCATTGAGTTTGTTGTAAAGTGCCTGCCGGCTGTCCATGTCGCGGAAGACGAGCAATATGCGGCACTGTCGGTGTTCTTCTCGGATTCGAATGACCATAGCAGTAGTTCCATGAGCCGCCGCATCCGTTATAAACTCGAAGTTCAGCGGTGCGTCCGCACCTAATAAATGCACAAAGGAGCTGAGACTTTTGTGCCCAGGTTCAGTAGCCACAACCAAGCGGAAGCCGTGGTGCCTTTTGCGCACAGCTCCGCCATGCTGGAATTCCTCCGAGCGTTCCCACAGCATGGCGCGGCATCGACTGACTTTTTCTGTTGGGAAGGCTCGCTGATTGGACGAATCAACGTATTGGACTTCGACGAGTTGTGCTTCGTGTGCCAACGTCTCACCCTTCTCTGGGCGTGCGTTGTAGTCGATCTTGCGCGAATGGTCTACCAGATTCCAAAGCGTGCGGAAGTCGTGCTCGAAGAATCGCACCGTCACATCGATCCCTCCAGGTAGGTTGATCGTGATTGCGAGGGAGCCGGATTTCCAGGAAACATCATGCCAGGTCAGGCTAGTGCTGCTGCTTTGTCTAGGTGCGATTCTAAAATGGACAAGCTCGCTCTGGCTTGATATGACCACAGTGCTCTGATATTCCCGCCTATCGCGCAGAATACTCAGATTGCAGGGTACCGATACACGATCGGTATTCACGTCATCCGTGTTGAGCGAGATGTTGACCGTACACTTGTGGTAGTAGTGGTATTGAGGCGAGTCTCCCAGTGGGAGGGCATCGGAGGGCGATACGACGCTACTTTGAGGGTCCACTATCAACGATCTCCGACCACTTGCACCTCTCAACACCGCCGCGGCATCCGGTGAGAAACGTGGGTACTCCAGCCAGATCTGTGTGTCTTGGCCCTGGATTAGGGATTGTGGTGGAGGCATTATGTTGTTTCGAAGCATCAAAAGGGCCAACGACTTCAAATGACCCTTCAAGATCAAGACATCTCGTTTCAGCAGGCCTTCAGGATCGGAGGGTTGACGAGAATCAGGTGATCCCACACGAACGTAGCGCTCGAGAGGGTCAGCAAGCATCCAAGATGTCTTGGCCAAGTCAACATGAGGCTGCGCTAGTAATTCGCGGTGCTCAACATCTCTCGACTTTGCCCGTTGTTGCATTATAGCCTCAAGCCCTGTCTTGCCTCTGAGATACCACCAGAAAGCAGCTCGAAGCCACATAAACGGCGTGCAGGAGTCCGCAGGTTGTTCTTTCTCGGCCGTGAGCCTGAAAACACCTTTCATGTGTGCTACACGGCCTGCAAAATCGTCAAAGGCGCTCTCAGTAGCCAGATCGTTCATCGACGGGCTGTGTGAGGGTGGCTGAGGTGCAAGGAAAGACCGAGTGGAGTGCGAAGACCCTGGGCGTGAGGCATCGCTTGCCTGCAGACCTGCCACAGGCGATCTTGCAGTTTGCATTTGCTGCTGTCTGTCCACGTCGAAGTAACCGTTTGGGCTCGGACCACGAGCATACGGCGATGGCTTGGGTGGACCGAGTTGTGAAGACGAGGACGTATTGTTCTGCGCGTTGTTTGACCGGGCAGCCAAGTACGGTTGGTTCTGTCCATAGGGTATGAAACCAGATTGAGAGGGTGGTGAGGTAGTTCTCGAGAAATTTCCTTGATGCAGTGGTGGCGAGCTTGCACTCGCGGAAACACTTCGCATAGACCGAGGGGATTGCTGATCTTGAGAACTAGTACGCGAATGTGAACCTGGCGCCGGCGCGAATCGATTCATACTGGTGGCGCTAGCTCCATTCAATCGACCGGAGACAGGCATATGTGTCATTGCGTGCGAATCAAAGGCACGATCTCGACTGTCTGGCCTGACCTGAGGTTCAGTGGCCATTCGTGGTCCGGGCAATGGTCGAGCTGGCATTGCATTCTCATAGCCTGTAGAGTGCGCTGCTCGCATATAATCCGTCTGCTCAGGCATCGGCATCGGCGCCTGGCGCTGCGTTGGACGTTGTTGTGATTTGTCTGGAGATGGGTCTCTGGGACCCTGAGGCACAACAAAGCTCATGTCTGCATTTTGCTGCCTCATCGACCTCGAGCGCTCATGAAGCACGGCCTGGCTAGTTGGGGCGGTGTCTTGTCGAGGACCGACGGGTAGAGGCTCTGTCATATGTGTTGGCTGTATTCCACCTGGGAGGTTTCTACCTTCACTATCTTCTCGCCTCGGAGGCCGCGATGGCGAGACTTCTTTCGTTCTTGACTGAAGATATTTGGGGTCTGCGAACGGCGACCTTTTGCCAGGTGGCGGAGCAGCCGGCAGTATCGTAGGGGCCTGCACGAACTCTGAGATTGGAGGCGCCTCTCTTGAATGACGCTTAATATATCTTGTATCTGAAAACGGCGATGGACTGTCAGGCGATGCCGCTGACTGCGGCGACGGGATATCGACCGGTGGAATAACCGGTGCTCGCTCCACACCAGGTGCGGGAGGCGTTGCTGCAACCTCAGCACGATATGCTGCTGTTGCGGCAGAGTAGCTCCCAGGATTAAGGTCAAGATCGTCGCCCGCTTCGAATTCAAGAGGTTCGATCATGGCGCTCGCTCTACGAAGCGCCATGGCTTCGCTCGATCTCATATCGTGCTCTTTCTTGTGTGCTAGTAGTGTGTTCGGGTCCCTGGGAATGGGCGAAACCCTCAATCGCGGCGGGCTATCTGTAGTCTGGGCCTGTTCTGCTGGTCTTGCATCCAGGGATAGCTGGTTAATGTTTGGCATTGGAGGCTTATCGTCATAGTCGCTTATTGGGCTCCAATCCTGATCGCCGCTGTACGCAGTTGGTGCTCGACTTATGCCTATCCTGGGCGGTGGCGGTTGCTCCTCGATTCGGACAGGAGGAGCTTGTTCTCGATGCAATTGTGTCGGGACAATAGCCGGAGTCTCGAGGTTAGCCAAATCTGGTAGTGTCGGTTCATTCGTGTGTCCTGACGGTCTCGGATATGCCCCTCCTTGATCCATTGCTCTCTTGTCCGCTACAGCTCCAAGTGTTCTAGCCTTTTGTACACCAATCTCGCTAGGCGGATCCATAGTCTCGTCGCCTCCATGTCCAATAGTCTCCGGTACAGTCTTGACGAAACCGACAGTCAATCCTTCCCTCCTCCTCCTCTTCCTCCACCCATTGACATTCTGCGAGCCATCCGGAGGAAGCGCGCCCGCCTGCCGCACCTCGTTGGGATCCGGCCAGCGCTGTGCGATTGAAACGTCAAGTCTAGGCCGATTGGCAGCGGCACGCTCAACGGATGGCTTCAGGAAATCGTCGACATCCTCCTGCGAGTTGGCTTCCTTGCCCTTGCTCTTGGAAAAGGAGTCACTGGCGTTCTTTAACTGCTCGGTGTTCTTGATTATCTTTCCCCACTTGCTCTTGAACCTGGACCGGCCGCTTCCCTTGCCGTCATCCTCTGCCATGCTCGTCGAGGGTCGGTATGTCGTGGTCCGTCAGCACGTGAGACTCCACGAACGCTTATCAGCCAGAAGCGAATGCGCGCAGTTGGTGAACGTCGCGCGGCGTGGACTCGAGTAAATACGATCAGGGACAGGAAAGGACAAGAGCGTCTCGCATGCTCAGACGACCTTTCGCTTCCTCTCTCATGCAGGCACGACTCTCTAAGCTCTCGTCACATGCGCATGAAGCACGTTGCGTACCACTGAAACGCCGGTGCTGAAGGTACACACAGCGCAACAACAGTGCCTAGCTTCGGACAGGGTCCAAGTCCTCGGCGAGACAGAAGGATGTGGGGTCGGTGGTGGGGAGAGAGTGTGAGAGCGAGAAAGAAGAAGTGGTCAAGCTGTCTCTTTGTGTTAACACGTATTAAACCTTGCAAGGGTAAACAGCGCTTAATGCATGCCCTTTGATATGAATAGAATTACCGCCATTTGGAGTCGCGCTTACTATCGGACCTGCCGTCACTTCGGCAAGCATAAGATGTAGCGTGGAACTAAGCACGCACGCGAAAGCTACAAAGAGAGGACAATGTGCTTGTGTAGAGCGCTAGTGCGCGTGCAGTACGAGGTGGGTGGGTGTGTACTAATATGGTCCGTGGAGCAAGACGTAGCCGACAGTGCGTGGTCGATATATATAGAGTTGACTGTCCCAGCCATTGTATATTATCCTGACGAGTTTCGTGCGTCACCAAGTCCAAGCGAGACTCCATACTGAAGGTTGCATGAATGTAGTCGGTTTCATGCACGCCAGCTAGCTCCTGCAAGAATGTTTAGATTGTTGCTTGCGAGGACGACTTTTCTTGCAATTGAAACCGGACAGTGATATAGTAAATAATCGGGAAACAACATGGTTCTCGGGAAAACAAACGCATTACGATATTGACATATGACGGAGTCGGTGTGAAGGCTGCGATATCGCGTGCAAGGTTAAGCTTCGGAGCAAGAACTGCGAATACAACAAGATGCGCGTAACAGGCACTACTCGCAGAACATCACTAACACATCAAGTAACATTGATAGAACACATGAACATGTCGTGAAGTGGATCAAAACCCTGCATTAGGCCTCATGCATTCTACGGACTTGTTGCTAAAAAGCAGCCAAATACAGGCTCTCAGCATTCCTCGCTTGCAATGCATTAATAGGCAGCTTTTCTCCTACTCATCGTAACTCGTTTTGATGCAAAGTCTCTACTGGGTGTTGGACTTGGCAATGGTGGGGATACCCTCCTTGTACTTGATGCCGCCGCTGGAGGAGCCGCAAGCCTCAATGGACTTGACGACGCTCTTGGACTCGGCGTCAGAGACCTCGCCGAAGACGACGTGGCGGCCATCGAGCCAAGAGGTGACAACGGTGGTGATGAAGAACTGGGAGCCGTTGCTGGGGAGAAGTGTCAGTGCTCATGCTTCTAGCGGGGTAAAAAAAACTGGGCTGTTGTGACATACGTGTTGGGGCCGGCGTTGGCCATGGAGAGGAGGAAAGGCTTGTTGTGGGTGAGCTTGAAGTTCTCGTCGGCGAACTTCTCGCCGTAGATGGACTTTCCACCAGTGCCCTGTTGGAAAATGCGTCAGTGCTTCGCTCAGCACGGCTGTGGTGTGTGGTTTGCTCTTACGTTGCCACGGGTGAAGTCACCGCCCTGGAGCATGAACTCGGGGATCACACGGTGGAACTTGGAGCCGGCGTAGCCGAAGCCCTTCTCGCCAGTGCAGAGAGCGCGGAAGTTCTCAGCGGTCTTGGGGACGACATCGTCGAAGAGGGTGAAGTTGATGCGACCAGAGCGGGCTGCGAGCGAGGTTTGTCAGTAAGGGACATCTACATTGCTGCCAATGGCAGCTAGTGGTGACGACGCTCAAGAGCCACAATGGAGCTGATGGCCGTGATGGACTGTTGAGTCGCCGTCAAAGGGGGATGACTTACGGGCAATGGAGTCGTCCTTGGAGATGACCTTGCCGTTGTCGTCAACGGTGATCTGGGGACCAGTCCAGGTGCAGTCGAAGTAGGTCTTGATGGCCATGGTTGCTGAAGATGCGTGGAAGGAGCGGGTGAGGGATGGGGTGAAGGTGGTGTTGATGGTGGAGCGGAGGGAGTTGGTGAGAGTAGTAGCTTTGAACATTTTCAAAGGCTGGCGGGCTCAAGTGAGGGGTTCTCGAATCTGCCCCACCAAGAAACGTCAGTTGAACTCGCAGGCTGGCTTTTCCGAAGACGGCCGAAGAAGCTGGAGGCTGGGCGCGTGTGGCGGAGTCGGTGCTGAGAGCTGAGCTGCAAGCTGCCTGGCTGGCTGGCCGGCGTATGCGTGCGTGCATGAGGCAGGCAGGCAGGCAGGCAGGCAGGCGGGTTGATTGCCATTGCACTTGATATGGCGAATGCTAAGCGAGCATGTGCACACGCGCTCCAACACCCACGGCTCGCAGCGTTGAGGAAATGGGGACGTTTCAATGGGAGCTACTCACGTGATTTTGTTTGTTAATGTACAGGTAGAAGAGACGAAATGATAGAATCTGCGCGCGCAAGGAATTAGCGGGTGTTGTGGTCGTCGAGGCAAGCAATTGATGCTCTCCATTGATATACGTACAATTTTACAGGCGTAGCTGACGGTCTCAAATGAAGAGTTGATGGAACAATGTGTGCAGAGTGATGGTGAATAAGGAGAGATTAAAAACAATGTCCTCTACCACCAAGCAGAAAGGAGACTTGAGACTCCCCGGCCCAGGGTTCACAGCTACAAGTCTGTATACTATGATTAGCGGCTAGCGGCTTGTTGTTACCAGATGGCAGCACTGTGTTTACTGGGATACTGAAATGTGACAAGTTCTGTCTCATTGTAAACTACTTCCTTCAAACAGCAGTTCTCTTACTTGCACCACTTGACAGTGGCAAAGCCTTCTTCTCGGATCTCCAAGCCATATACAGACTACTGAACACCAGCTCATCGGCTCGAACCGTCTGGAGTCGTCTCCTTGGTGTCCGGGCTCGCTGGCTCCATACGCCGTATGTTCACAAGCTACCTTGCGTGTATCACCATCACCGACATCTCGCCGGCTGCTGTTGTCTGGCCGAGGAGGATTGCTGCACGACAATCATCTACCCTTAACATCACCAAACTTCACATAACGCAGCCATGGATTGGAACGATCTACGCAACCAGGTGAGCAACCTCAGCGTCTACGACCTGAAAGCTGGCGTGCGTAAGGTGCAAAATGGTACGTCTACTTGTTCGCATATGATATTGGGCATGTTCTAAATCAAGCCAGCCGTCATGAACTATACCGAAATGGAGGCCAAGGTGCGCGAGGCGACCAACAATGAACCTTGGGGAGCATCCACCACCATGATGCAAGAAATCGCCAACGGCACTCACAATTAGTATGCAACTTGGCCATTGCAGGTACTTGGAACTTGGAACTTGGAACTTGTACTGATGCTCTCCAGCCAACTCCTTAACGAAATCATGCCTATGATCTACAAGCGCTTCACCGAAAAGTCCGCCGAGGAATGGCGCCAAATCTACAAGGCTCTCCAGCTCATGGAATTCTTGGTCAAGAACGGTTCCGAGCGCGTTATTGACGACGCTCGTTCCCATCTGTCACTGCTCAAAATGCTCCGCCAGTTTCACTACATCGACCAAAACGGCAAGGACCAGGGCATCAATGTCCGCAACCGAAGCAAGGAGCTGACCGACCTTCTGGGCGACGTGGACAGAATCCGTCAGGAAAGAAAAAAAGCAAAGGCTACAAAGAACAAATATGGAGGTGTTGAGGGTGGTGCCGGACTGGGTGGATCTGGTGGTATGTCAAGCTCGGGATCTGGCAGATTTGGCGGATTCGGCAGTGAGAGCGCCGGCGCTTACTCTGGCGGGTATGGCGGTTCTACACGAGGCGTATACGGCGACGGCGGTGGATTTGGAGGCGAGACTCATGACGACTACGACGAGGGTGGACGTGTGGGTGGAGCGGAGCGATTCGACGAGTACGACGAGTATGATGACGGAGGAGCACAGGCAGCGCCCAGCAGAAGGCGAGGACCACAGTCTTCATCCTCTAGAACGGCGAAGACGACTGCAGCACCCAAGAAGGCGGAGCCACCCAAACCAAAGGAGCCTGAGGTCGATTTGTTCGACTTTGGAGACGACGAGCCTGTTTCATCCGGACCCGCGCCCATAATGGCTGCGCCCGCTACAAAAGCACCTGCACTTCAAGTACCTGCATCTGCAGCTCCTCTAGGGGATGACGATGACTTTGACGACTTCCAGTCGGCTACACCAGCTGCGGCGCCATCTGCACCTGCTGCTACATCTACAATCCCGAAGCCGAACTACTCTTCATTCAGCATGGCAGCACCTACGGCAGCACCCAGCTCAGGAACCCAATTCGCCCAGCCTTCGCCTCAGCCAGGCACTCAGAAGGCTGACTTCAGCAACCTCTTCGCAACTCGCTCGCCTGCGGGCTCATCGGCTTTCTCGCCACCTCCACAGCAACAGCAGCAACAAAAGCCTGCAGGTTACCAACCTACCGGACCGAATTACTTCACTTCCGTTCCAACAGGTCCTGCTGCGTCCCCCGCAGTCACAACCCCAGGGTCTTCTATCGCTTCGCCGAAGATTGGCGCACAGCCGGCGAAGAAAGCAGCGGGCGGTGACGCCTTTGCCAGCTTGCTCGCAGGATCCGCCATCAAGAAGAATGCTGGACCTGCAAAGGGCATGACGATTGCGGACATGGCTAAGCAGAAGAGCCAGGCCGGTTTGTACGGCGCGAATGCTGCTCCGGCGGCGGGTAACCCAGCACCCGTCTCGAAGCCTGGCACTGGCAGCGCGATGGATGACCTGTTGGGTTAGAATTACACGTGTTTACAGCACAGCACGACAGGTAGAAGTCTGAATCTCAGAGGCAGGCATGGCTTGCTGGCCGAGATAGCTTTTTCAGCTGATTGATGGTGCCTTCGTTTTCATTGTAGCACTGCAAGTGAACACAGAGCTTAGTGCATATCTGGAGATAGACGAAAGTTATCATGAGCCTTTTGAAATTAATATATGGTAATCATTACAGCACATGTCTTCAGAAGTGAGAGTCGAAACTGTGCCGGGAAAAGTTCGGTAGATCTGCACCCTAACCCGATTGAAGGCTCACAATGCAACGCCAAGAATCGCACCCTTCGTCGAATTTGCAGCTCGTCCAGCCAGTGTGCGGGCGACCTTGAATCTTTCCGTAGCGACTGCGACGAAGCCCCCGAAAACGATCCTCCCACCTCACCAACCACCGATCAGACAAAATGGGTAACGCGTACGTCTCCTGCGCACGCATGCGAAAATTACACCTACGAAACCCTGGACCGAAATGCTGATGGATTGAACTTACAGACGTGGTGGTGTTTCCGGCACTAAGCTGAAGATGACTCTCGGTCTGCCTGTGTACGTTCGCCCACACTATCACCAACTACCCCGAGGAGGAACACGAACGAAAATGGAAGAGGAGGGAAATCGGGAGGCCATGCGAATGGAGGAGTCTACATGTGGAAGGGAACATTTGAAGATCAGGAATGTCTGACAGTTGTGTTCTACAGCGGCGCAGTCATGAACTGCTGCGACAACTCCGGCGCCCGTAACCTCTACATCATCTCCGTCAAGGGCATTGGCGCACGTCTTAACCGCCTGCCTGCCGCCGGTGTCGGTGACATGGTCATGGCCACCGTCAAGAAGGGAAAGCCTGAGCTCAGGAAGAAGGTCATGCCCGCTGTCGTCGTCCGCCAGAGCAAGCCCTGGAGGCGCGCAGACGGTATCTACCTCTACTTCGAGGACAACGCCGGTGTGGTGAGTACATTCTGGAAAGGTCGCAAGCGGAAAAAGCGAACTGGCGCTAATTCATCTTGTGCAGATCGTCAACCCCAAGGGTGAGATGAAGGGCTCTGCCATCACTGGCCCCGTCGGAAAGGAGGCCGCTGAGCTCTGGCCTGTAAGTGCAACCATGTTGTCTTGGAAGTCAAGCCTTCGCGGTACTAACATATCGCTCACAGCGTATCGCCTCCAACTCTGGTGTTGTGATGTAAGCGGTTGTCTTCTACGGGAAACGGTGCATTCGGGGAGAGTACGAGCGGCTTTTTACGCGCAGGCTAGCTCAATGATATCGTGTCATGAGGGCACATCCTCTCAAACAATTTTTTCCGCTGAAACAAAAACTCCTCAACCTTAAGCATGGAAATCGAATACGACAACACACGATGTGAAAAGAATCCCGGAAGTTGCTAGCCGCTCGCGACATTCCAGTTACGTGGCAATGTGCGTCTCTTCTACAGAATCTCACGGCTCGGCTACAGGAACCTCGTCGAAAAGTTTTCACGACGCGAGGGAGCCCACGAACGGCTGGTAAACGAGTTCGCAGCTTCACGAAATATAGTC
The DNA here is from genome assembly GCA_023634325.1 of Cladosporium cucumerinum. Classification (NCBI taxonomy): domain Eukaryota; kingdom Fungi; phylum Ascomycota; class Dothideomycetes; order Cladosporiales; family Cladosporiaceae; genus Cladosporium; species Cladosporium cucumerinum. The sequence goes on from JALDQA010000001.1 coordinate 1,387,092, forward strand.
CATGGAATGGAGTTCTAGACCACCGGTTGAGTTGAGCAAAGGGCTAAATTGCCGTCTCGTGTAACATTGCTACGTCATGTGTCGTACAAAACACAAACTAAAATCGACTTCAGCGATATGCCTTGCGTTTATATATTCGCTTCCGCTGCAATATGCTATTTGCCCGTCTTTTGATTCGAGCAAATTTATTAAAACGTCCTAAGATGAACAGGACGGAGTCGAACGCCTTTTGTAGTTAGCTGTTGCGGGCTGAGACAACGTGGTGTCGTACTAACATCCTCGGATTCCCGGATGTTGCGCTCACGGCTTCTTTCAGCAATGGGTCAGAAGCGTGGACCGAGTGATCTTAATTGAGACGACAACATACCACTGCTGGTCGTCAAGATACCTCGACATGATCGTGGCTTTTGTTCTTGATTGCTGGCACAGGCCAGATACGCTTTCTAGTCCTGCAGGTACCAAAGCAGTGTATAGCGCTTCCTATGTGTCTGGCGAGTTGCTCTCGGCACTCTTAGATCATGTTGAATGTATATACATATAAGTACTTATACTTGTTCGCGGATAAGAACATACGCTTGTGACCTAACCCTATTAACCGTAAACGCCTCCATACTCTGCAGTCCATCACATACACCAACTGATAATGGCACAGCAACACAGCGCTTGTAAGCATTCTGGGGAACGTACAGTACAAGTGGCAGGGAAATACCCTCGCAAGTGCATGTACTTACGAAACCGCCGAGGATCTTGGGACTTTGTACCGACCAACAGCTTACCGCTGGCCTGACGAGCCCGATAATGACAAGGATTACATACGCCGCACGCTTACAGAATGATCTGGTGGCGGTTCAAAATAGATATCTAGGGCTTTTGCTCGCTTGGCTCTGCCTTCAGGTGCTGTGCAGTATCACGTCCCAACAGTGTTGCAGCAGCGCTTGTCTCCTGCGGCATTCCCGGAGCTAGCACTTATACAAGAGAGGATATAGCTCCTATAGGACTTATTTCGTACAAAGATTGGAAAAGTAGATTCTTGCTGTGCGCACAATATACTTGAGGTCACCTACTAATACTGCGGTCAATTTACAACAATCAAATTGCGTGCAAGTTGGTACATATTGATCTTCACGGCGTCCTGTTTCCTGGATGCTCGCAATTCCGCCACTATCAGCAAGTTCTCTCTCTCTCTCTATGGGTCAGTGCAGAGACAAGGTACACGTACGCTGTTGCGTAATTCCCCACTAGCCCGCGTTCCTCGAGTTCATCATCATGGTGGGTGTACCGAAGGTAACGGCTCTTTTTGAAAAGCAGTGGAATGCATTCGTCTCCTAGCCTTCATGACAATAATGACCCGTGTGTGCACGAACAGATGTGCCGCCTTACCCGGATCATGCGTGACAAGCTTTTGAGCCAAGCCCATTCTTTGGTGACGCAGCCCATTAACGTGAGATGTCGCGTGCCCACTTCCTTGATTCCGCCATTGTTTGGCGCTTGGCCACGGGTCTACGTGGAGATGGTTCCAACGTCTGTCCCACCAGCCGCTACGGATGTATCACATTGGGGCCCCCAAACTTACATCAACTGCTCTCGAGAAGCGTATACATGTCAGGCAGAGATAGTTGAAGTGTGTGAACTTCAATGCTCGCCAGAACAAACCGGCATATATGTTTGCTCGGCCCTTCAAGGTCGGAGTCGTCACATATGTCCGTTCAACACCTGCACACATCGCGATCCTTCGGGTTCCTTGTCGTTTTGGCCAAGACGCAACGACCGGGCTGAGTGGACTACCACGCGTCATATTGATCTGACATCTCGTCTCCGATGTCCTTCCCTCCCCTAGCTGGCGCCTACTTGCCTCCCCATTATCCTTTATCGCCTTGTAAGAAGCCTTTCTCTTCAGCCCTGTAAATTCTCCCATCTTGCCGTCTTTTAAACTTTGTTCTTGCCGGAGTTTTCCTACCCGCCACTCTTCATATTATTGATTCCCCTCATCTACGGCAAAGCCCTACTTGAGCAAGGGAGACCACGCGGCCCTGTACTGGCGTACCTTTTGGATAAAAGCGCTCTGTATTCCTGCCTCACAGTTGCCGTTGTATCCTGTTTACGGCCTTGGTATCTTGCTGCATATAACGAAAGTGGTCACGCGACCAACCTATCCTGGACGCTGGGCACTTAGCTTTCGTTGCTGTCGTCACTGAGCATCCATCCTTCCTGGGCGTTCCGATTAGCCGCCTTATAGCATCTCAACATCATCTATTTGGCCATCGTCGAATACTTTGGAGAGCATATCATCACCAACTCCCCCCGGAGTCATCATACTCATACGAACGCCACACATATATCTCAACATGCCATCTCTGATAGGTGTATTGTTGCACTTCCTCATTGCGTTACAACTAGCAATCGCAGCACCGACATTATCAAAGCGTGATGCCGACTTCGAAAGCGTCAACACGCACCTGGATAAGAACCACAACAAGAAGACCAAATCGAACGAAAAGTACTTCCACGAGTCGACGTTCAACCAGCACTACGATGGCCGCTTTGGAGCCAAAGCCCTTTCGGACGAAGATCGTCCAATTCACCTCAGAGCATTGATCCAGACTTACCTCTCTACCATGCACGACATCGGCATCGAGACATGGCTCGCACACGGAACGCTCCTCGGCTGGTACTGGAACCGCAAGATCATGCCCTGGGACGCAGACCTAGATGTCCAGATCTCGGAGAAGTCCATGAGCCACCTTGCCGACTACTACAACATGACCGTCCACCACTTCAAGCTGCCCGGCATCGAGGAAGGCCGTGACTTCCTACTTGAGATCAACCCCAGGTGGGAGATCGGAAGCACGTCGGACAAGACAAATCGCATCGACGGCCGCTGGATCGACACAACGAGCGGCTTGTATGTCGATATGACGACGCTGCGGAACAACGAGACGGCCCAAGCGGAGGGCATCGAGGGCGCGATGATGTGCAAGGACTTGCACAATTACATGTACGAGGACATTTTCCCGCTGCGCGAGACTATCTTCGAGGGCGCTGCGGCGCGGATACCGTTCGCTTACGCGGATGTGTTGACGGAGGAGTATGGCTCGGAGTCGTTGAGCAATACGGAATACAATGATCATAGGTTCGATCCGGTGCTCCAAGAGTGGATACATCTGCCTCCAAAGGACACTAATTAGTAAACGGATCCTTCTGGATCAAATTGGACCCCAGCAGTTGGAAAGAACAGCGCAAAATGTCGGCTCCATGTGTTAGACTAAACCAGCGGGCTTTCTGACTCGTGATCAACATGCCCGATTACGTATAGTTACACCCTATTATGTCCCTATGCGAAAGCTATAAGAGACTACACCACAGGAGCCTAGGCAGCGCACACGACATCAGCACGCCAACGAGGTTATGAGCTGAGTCGCCGCGACACACCGTAACGTCCTGCGCTGATCAGAGCTTGCGCGACACAACCCTGTGGTTGCCTGCGAAGGAAGCCCGAGCCCAAATCGAATACGATTGCGTTTCGCAGGGAAGGAAGTAACGCTAGTCAGTCGTCTCAAGAACGTACATAATAAGATAACATACACCATCAAAGACACAGACACCTGACTTTCCGCATTGTATGATACCCATTCGCCGTCACGTTTCGGTTCTCGACACTCATATACGGAAATAGGGAAGATACATCTCGACAGCTCGGCCAGAATTGTAGCGCGCTACTCTGCTGATCTTTGGCCTTTACTGTCGACCCGCGTGTGATCACACCGTGTCCGCTATGACTACAGGAGGCTGATTCGGACTAGACAGGAGACATCAATGTCAATTTACAGACAACTTGATGGCCATCCTTGTGAGCGGCAACGTACGATGAAGTAACCATAGAGATGCCTGGCAATGGCGATGGAAGCTCGACTGCTGACTCAAGGTCTGCTCGACAATTTGCGGTCTCGTGTTGGTGCTTCCGCGCAGTCCTTATCTGTATGATTCCAATGATGATCGTTGCCAGTGTGAGGACCACGCCAATCACCCCCGAAGACTATGGGTATGGTGATTGTGTCTACAGTGTTGGACAATCGATTGGAGCTGCCGTCCGGGTCGACGTTTGGTCTAAAATTCGTGCAAAATATTAACATTGACGATGAGTTCGTAAACATGCCTGGCTGAGTTGATTTGTGGTAGAAGCAGAGTATTGCCCTATCGATAGGATTCCACAATCAATTTTGAGAAGGGCAGATTGTAAAGTGAGAAGAACAAGTGGTAAGCTTCTTACTTGTAAGTATTATGATCGATCGCATCGTCACCTTGCTGGTCGAGGTATAAGTAGCGAAAATTCGCGTCCTGAGGCAGCCAAGAACCTTCAGCCACGATATCGGGATGCGCGGTAGTAGGCGGATGCAGGGCATAATTGGTACGCAGTACCTGTGGCAGCTTATGCTTAGCCGCAAATGGGCACCAGAACCTGTTCAAGCGAAGATCTGTTGTGAAGTCAAAGGCCAGTTCTGTTGGAAATTTTGGAATACAAGTATTTTAGATCGATCAAACCCATACAAGCCCAAGAACGGCAGCAAACGCTAGTCTATTGAAAGAGCAATCCGGTGGAGGCAACTTATATTTGCAGAACACCGAGGTGACTTCAGCTTGTATGATATCAGCGAATCAGACCGTAGGAACACTGTGGCTTGCGTTAAATAGTTGCCACATTGATGTGATATGAGCTTCGCTCTATTCGTCCTGTATCTCCCTGACAGGGTGCATCAAGTCAGGCTTGGGTCGGTTGGCTTGCCACGTCGGCGCTGTATATCAAAGATAGTATTCGGCTCCCCCTTACACGGGATCCACTGGCAACCTTGTATGGTCAATAATTGGCAGCTTGTAGACTATGGCCGGGCTAGTCAAGCTCCTCCAAGCTCGACTCTTCCGTTGTCCCAGTTCCGTCCTCGCCTTCAGTCACAGTAACGTCTAAATCTTCCCACTCATCATTCTCCAGCCATTGCTGCAATCCAAGATCATCGGTAAGGTCTGAGCCAAGGCCTCCCTCGAGCGGCATGAAATCGTCGTCGTCATCGGGCTGCCCTTCGAGCATGGCGATCAGCTGGTTCAGATCCGAACGCATACTGTTAACCTCAGGGATGTCCAAAGCATCTTCTCCACTGTTCGAAGGGTCGTCTGGGATATTATCGTCGTCTTCTGGGCTGTCGGGGTTAGGCGCAAAGCTTAGGATGCGGATGATCTTGGTTGGGAGGACATGGGTTCGTTCCTGGACGCGGCCGCCGATTTCGACTTCGAGATTTTGGCGATAGCGGAGGGTCTACGCGTAAATTAGCATGGTAATTTCTTTTTCATGACAATGCCGAGAACTACCTACGGTGTATGTTGACATTACACAGTCGTCGTAGATCGCCATGAAGGACACAGGGACTGCCAGTTGGGCGGCGGAGCTGGTGGCGTACGCGTATGATGGACGCTCCGGGTTTTCATCGTGAGCTTTAACTGTGTTGTCGTCGTTTAGGCCGACAACGTAAGCTCGATCTTGCGTTTCGAACATGATCTTGTGAGACCGAATGGCCAGCCAGCCACCTAGGTCGAACGTTGTACCGTTTGAATCGCACTCCAAGTTGGCCGTCACTTCTCTGAATCCAGCAGTGCTCGCCAACGCTTTGCGCCAGTCCGAGCAGACAAACACTCTCCCGCCACGAGACACGCCAGCAAACATGTCGCCGTCAAGCATGCCTGCTCCCCACTCATCATCTTCCAATTCTATGTCGGTAGCTGTGTTCCGAGGTCCTAGCTCGCCTCTCTGGATTTGTAAAGGGACTGTACGGTTTCTGCCCGGGAATTGTGGTGGGTAGGTGTCGGAAGCGCGCCCACTGCTGCCTACGCCGAGCCGGCAATCCAATTGTGATATCGGGTGGGCAATTTGATACACTTTGGTGGTATGTTTAGGGTGGAGGACGCCTAGTGACGCGCCGCTTGCCTTGTCGAAGAAGTGGTAGCCCTTGTCTCCGAGCGAGTACGCCACGACGTCGGCACCCTGGTCAAGATGCCCGACCGCTCCATTCTCAATGTCAATCTCGCGCAGCAAAGTCGGTTCTCCAGCAAGATCGTAGATGTAGCCTTTCTTTTCGGAAGAAACGACACAGAGCGTGTTGCCGGTCAGCTGGAACCCTCTGGTCTGCCTGTCGTGCTCCAGCACTGCCACGCGCTTGAACTCGCCTTTCGCAAGATCGGCGCCGTCGACGTCAGTCTTCCAAACCTCGACAGCGTTGCCTTCGCGGTCCCATACAGCGGTGCCGTTGTCGTATTCGAGGTGAGCAAAGGGCCGAACGTTGTCTGCATCCAATCGCCACAGCAAGTTGCCAGAGTCCATGTCCGTCACGTTCATACCGCCCATCTGCGACGTAGAAAGGAAGATGCGGCGTTTGAAATCGGGGCGGAATCGCCAGATCGGATCGTTGCCGATTTGGATGGTTGTTTCTCTGGTGATGGGTCGATGGCGCTTCCAGCCGCGTGAGAGCAGGGTTTGACGTCTGCAGAGGTCCTTCCATGACTGGAGGTTGCTGTAGTACTTGGAATAGTCGCGAGAATCGTTCAGGAAATCAAAGTTCTTGCTTTGCAGCGGTCGCTTTGCCTTTGTTTGCGAGGAGTAGATTGCGTCTTGGTGAGTTTCGTCGATGAAGGCATGCCAAGCGCGTGTCACTTGGGTCAGGCTGGCGACGGATGATAGATCAGCGTATTCGATCACCCGTAAGACGATTTCTGAGGGTAAAAGGACGAGGGGGTCGGTGGTTTCTGCGGCATTGACTCCTTGTGCGGCCATGATTGGGGAATGTTGTGGAGATGGGCAAGCAAACGGAAAACAATTATCTGTTCAACGTCAAAAGTTGAGCAATATTTAGAGCAGCAATGATGTAACCAAGGCGGATTGTCTTTCCCAGTCCCACAATAATGCCCTGTGCACCACCGGGTAGCTGAGTAAGCCACGCGGAGGAGAAAACATTATGATCATGCATGAAGTCTTGCTTTCTCAAGTAAATTGGTTGATTGGGACGCTGGCACAATACTTATTGTAAGTGGTTTGCTGGACATAGATGAGAAATTACACAAGTCCTTCTTCGTGATATTACGATGTGATTACGATGACTGAGACGCGCTGAACATTCTATGCCATTGAGCAATTTTATGAGCCTACTTATTCCGCTATCTTACTGTGGAAAGGATCCTTTGCCAGGGGGATCATCTGCTCATTTCCATCGCGTAGATGACTCTATAGAGTGGTACCAAATATAGCAGTACACTATTCCAGCTACGTTGCCTGCGAAATGTCTACTCAGTCACCTCTCCTCAGCATATGCATACTTTGCTTGTTCTGTGCCTCGCCATGATAGAGGATAGGAATACCTGCGAGGGGGATCATATGCTCAGCCTTATCGTGTGGACGATCCTACATGGCGTTACCAAATATATCAGTGCATGATTCCACCTAAATTGCCGGCGAGATACCAGCGTACCCCCTTGTCCTCAACGCGTAAACACTTTGTTTGCTTGTCCATCGCCGCACCGTGGAGTAGAAATACCCACAAGGGAGATCATATGCTTAGCATCGCAGTGTGAATATCTCTATGTGGTAATACCAGACAGGCAGTGCACAATATAGCTGCTGCCCTACCAGCGGAATACCTACGTAATCTCTTGTCCTCCATGCCTATACACTTCGCTTGCTTGTCCACTACTGCAGCGTAAAATAGGGATAACTGCAAGGGGGATAATCTGCTTGGGGCCATCGTGTGGATAGTTTTATATGGTAATATCAGACAGGCAGTACACAATATAGCTACTGCTCTACCGGCTACCAACGAGATCTGATAGTCCCCTCCTTCAGCACGCGTGCACACTGTGATGGTCCGTGGGGGCTGACCTATTTCGTTCTTCCGCGTGATTGGCAGGGCTCGAGGGTGCCTGCCGGCTGCCGATCATCACTCAAGATCCTACTTCGGCGCGCGTCGCTTCACTCTCCCACTCACATCCTCACCTTCACACTCCGCTCCATCGCGGACTCCTACCCATTCACACATCACATCACATCAGAAACACCGCCAACATGGTCAACAAGAAAAAGCGCAACCAGCCCGACCTCAAGGAAATTCTCGCGCGCCCGTGGTGTTACTACTGCGAGCGCGATTTCGACGATGGGAAGGTCCTCGTCGCGCACCAGAAGGCAAAGCACTTCAAGTGCGACCATTGTAACCGCCGCCTTAACACCGCTGGCGGCCTGCAAGTTCACTTGCAACAAGTGCACAAAGCAACCCTCACCGTCGTCGAGAACGCCATCGACGGCCGCCAAAACATCGAGCCGGAAATCTTTGGCATGATGGGCATTCCCGACGAGCTCGTTGAGGCGCACAAACAGCGCGTCGAGAACGAATACAACAAGCAGCAGGCCGACCGTAGCGCTCTGACTGGTAACCCGCCGCCAGGCCAGCACAACGGCCAGCCCAACCCCAAGAAACGCAAGATCGAGACTGTGGAAGAGATGAAGGCTCGTGCTGCCGAGCACAAAGCCAAACGTGCGGCAGAGAGGCAGGCCCAAAAGGAGGGCAAGGCCGCGCAAACGAGTTCGAGCAACACTCCTGACCCTACCCAGGCCCAACCGGCCCCAAGCGCCAGTGTAAGTCGCTACCACTGAAACAAAAGAATTCCCTCACTAACATCTATCACCAGGACCTCGTGGCGCCGCCCCCTCAGCGTTCCTACGAGCATTCCTTCTACGATCAACCGCAGCAAATCCCACTGTTCGCCCCGTACACGGCTGTTCCAATGCAGGCTGTGCACGCGGCCGGTCTCCCGCCATCCTTCCCAGTCCAACAGCCTGGGCAATGGGCTTCGCGCATGCCTCCGACCTCGTTCTCTCCACCGCAGGCTGCCCCCTACGCTACGCTATCCTTCATGCCGCCAGCTCACTCTCAGGCGACTGCGCAAATCCCGAGCGTGGCGACCTATAGCCACACTATCAGCGCTCCACCACACATCGTGCGTCGCCCAGCTGTTCTGCAGCCTGCTCCGGGATTGCCGGCGCGTCCATCCTTCGATCCACCGAGCTTCAACCGCGAAGACATGCAACGCATGCACACTGGTCAAGCTCCGCCGCCGGCCAACACTGCGGGACACCCACGTCCCGCCACCAAGCCACGCAAGCTCACTCACGATGAACAGGAGTTGGAGGACGCTGAAACTATGCTTAAAGGACTTAAGGATGAATTTAAAGCAAAGCAAGCCGCCGCCAGCGCTGCCCAGGAAACTGCCAACGAAGCTGCCAACCCGGCTGCAAACGCCCAAACTGGTCCAGCCAGCGCTACACAGGAAGCTGCCAATGAGGTAACAAACCCGACTCCAGGCGCCCAGACTGGTACAGCCAACGCCACCCAGGAAGCTGCCAATGAGGCAGCGAACTCGGCTTCAGGCGCCCAGGCCGGTCCAGCCAATGCTCCTGCGCCGCCAGCAGTACCCCCGAACAACCCCAAGCAGAGGAGGCCCTTCTCATTGGTCTACGACCACCATGACGAGAGCCCTGAGCAAAAGATGGCCAAATGGAGTAAGTACCGCAATGATGCTTGACTTTGTTGAGGGCGAGGTCGGAGGCGCAGTCGCGGGCGTCACCACCAACGAAGACACTGTCCGCAACGTATAGGACTGAACACAGCTCGACTACAACCATGTGCTCCACGAAAGCACGCGTCACAACTCGACGAAACGATCAAGACTCTGAAACCCCTTTGGAAAACACAAAAACAAACTGCTATCAGGGGAGGTAGGTCCGCACTCAGAAAGTGCGCGATCCAGGTCAGTCGGGGTCCTTTTCTTGGCTTGCTTTTACTTCTGAACACCAATGACGCGAACGTCGCCACTGCGACCACTGCTTGCTTTCTTTTAATTCTGAACACCAATCATGCGAACGTCGCCACTGCGACCACTGACCACAGCTGGTAACCACCGAACTCGTCGAGGTTCGGGAGCTCAGTCTGCCATTAGCTAGCTCCATCCTGCTGTAAGTTCGAGAAAAACTGTATGACTTATGAAACCCGATAAGATTACCGTGAGTTGCGCGTGATGTCAATTTGTTTTTCCAAAACCCCCCTGCTTTGTATCTATCTATATCCCCATGAGAACAGCAATCCCCTGCATTGTGGCCCCTACTTGTGTTTCTAACCCAGGGCCTTCGATACATGGTAGGAGTGAGAGGTATGTGGCATTCTCATCCTCAAGGCTCGTGCATGGTGTGGCAAGGGTGTTGTAAGTCTTGGACTTGACTTTCGTTCTGTGGTGGGAAACACCTCGCGTTCGACCCTGGTATCTTCTGCTCTTTGGTTTATGGCGAATGGTCCAATAAACACTCGGAGCTGCTGACTCTTTCTTCCATGTTCTACAGCCGCATTAGCCACCATTCCTTCTTAAATTCTCTCGCCTTTCAGCATACCGTCGCGCGCGAAAACGTCCCATCACCTCCGCTTCTTCATGCGCTGGCTGGCGGCTGCGAAGAAGACGTCAGAGGCCTTCCTGGCGGCCGCGATCATGACCTGAATAACATTCCTTACGATACGTCTGCCAGCTTCTTCCAATCGACGCAGCAACCTCCCGAGGCGCGTTTCCCACGGCATGAGACTCGTCTTCGGGTCCCGAAGCAGCTCTTCGTTGTGCTTGCCGATGGCGTCAGTCACCGCGATGGAAGGGATGTTGGTGCTCATGGTGTCCGTGGGTCGGGGGATTGTTCTGGTGGTGATGGGAAGAGCTTGGTTTGTGCTGTCGCGCTGCGAAATATTGAGGCTGCGGGTTTGTTGTGGTCGCCGGGTGGGTTTGGACGGGATCGGTACGGTGGCGATGGGATGAGCGCGGTTGTGCTAAGAGTCTTGAAAGATGCGGAATCGCAGGTGCTTGTGATTGTTGAGGCAGTCTCGCGCAAGACTCAACGATGCTGGTGGCGGGGTTGTGTCAAAAGGCCCTACAAACGGGTTGACTCTTGCATTTGGCAGACATCATTCTTGCGGCGGCTCTAACGCGTTTCCGAGCACGTCTCAATTGATCGTTTTCCAGCTACTGTTCATTCAGATCGTACATGACGCTCAATGGCGAATAACAATACACTTTCCTCGAAGACAATGGTAACCGCTCGCCGGTCGAAACAACGGAGTCAGTTGTGGATCAAGTGTCTTCGGCGAGTATGTGTCAATCGGTTCGGTGGGGCGCTGACAACAGTACATGCGTAACAAGGCCTGGTCTGGCTGCTCAGAGCATCTTTATGGCGAGCATATATCGGTCGGCATCTTGAGGGCTAGGATGGCCTGGGCAGAGAGAACATCCTGGTGGCAAGCGCGTGCATTGCTATTGTTCAAGCGCTAGATGAAGTCTGGCGGCACTAGAGTTGCTCGAAGTGCTTGAATTCGAGTAGAGGCGTCGGTCGGCAAGCAGACACGATACGCCAACGTAAAAGATCATAAACCCAATAAGATACCAATTTCCAACACGTATGGATAATATCTGATAGCCTGGACTATGGACAACATCGAGCGCTGGTCTTTACAGAATTATAATGCCCCTTGCGCGAAGTTGAATACTCTAGCTCCTACAAAACGCAAGTTCAGCGGCAGACCTTCGCCATCATATTCCATGACCTCAATTTGTTCATCCCGATCGTGTGTATAACGCGCGCAAACAAGCTTGTGCTTTGGAGGTGACCCAGGCCCTCCTTCGATCACGGAATCAGCAAATCTCGCCTCCTCCGGGATCTGGTCGCACGTGAAGTCACTGGTCGCAGACATTGGGTTAGTCTGCAGCTTCCTGGTCTTCTCTTCTTCCAGATCCGCCGCGGAGCCAACAATAAGTCCAATGATTCCGCTATAGCATGTACCTTCTTGCCGATCGGCCTGGACCAATATCCTAGCAGCTCGACGTCTGATCACAGACGACCTGCTCTTGCATGCGATGAGGTGCAAAGCCGGGAGAATTCCGCCTTCAAAACTCAGGCCTACGGCATAGCGCAAATGGCTTGGCCTTGTCGGCAATGGCTGTGGCGACAAGTGTCGGAAATACATATCCGCCATATCCAAAATGCGGACAAATTCCCGCTCGAAGCGATCCACCGCAACTTCTTTGGTCTCGCGGCAAGTGGATATGATAAGCCAGGAAGCGAAGTAGCGGATTTGTGTCAGCAGTGAGATCTGGTCATGGTTTGGACCTTGCTGCGAGATACATGTTTCCAGCATGCGCAACCAATGAGCGTGTGCATGAATGGCCTTTTGAAGGCGGTGCTGCAAGGCCGTGGCCACGGCAATGCTTCTTGACAAGCAATGAGCGAGACAAAACGACACTGCGGTATCCAGCTTTTCTCCGTACACACTTATGATGCGGTCCTGGGCTAAGTATATCATTTCGTTCCTTACTTGCTCTCCGAGCTTGACAATTGCCTTGAGGTGTATGTCCGCTTCGATGAAGGATGTAAACGCGGTCGGCAAAGTTCCTGGGATACACGGCTGAATCGGTGACGGACTGCGATTCGCTTTTTCGAATTCTTTCAAGTAATAGTCTCCGCCGCGTCCAAGACTGTTGAAGGCTGCAGCGAGCTGTTGAACAGTGCTAGTTGGGAGTTTCCTGGTCCCGTTCTGTTCAAATGTGATGCTCGTTCTTTGTTCGGCGATCGCACGACCAAGTCGGTAGTGTTTAAACGCTGTCCATTTGCGATCAATCAAGACTTCATAGCAGGTGAGCAGAAGGCATGCTATCAGGACTGGCTCAACTGCAGCTTGGTTTGCCACGACATCGTCAATGTACTTTTGCAAAGCTGACACTGCTTTACCGTAGTGATACATCGCAGCTTGGATGTCGGATTCTTGTTCAAAACGCACAAGTGTGAAGTGAGACACTCGGCGTATCGAGCCATGTGCCTTACCCACCGCAGCTATGGCGTGGAAAATAGGCTTAATCGCACTATTTTGAAGGGCGATTCGTAGCCAATCACTCCCGGATGGTGAGGTTGATCCAATCTCGTTGAACGACTTATGCAAGAAGAAGTTGTAGGCACGCCTATCTTCTTCGTTGGCAAATGAAGAAATGCACGTCCACTCAGGAGTGTTCGGTGACCGTCCAACCAGAATCGGGCTGTCGTTACTACCAAGAGGACGCCGTTGCGCAGGTGCCGGGAGCAGGACGCGCGAGGAGCTATCAGAAACTAGACGTACGCCGAAATCGCACTCGCGGCCTGAAGACGCACACTTGGAGCACCTTGGGCGGGTTTCGTCACACTTGATTCTTCTAAGGCTGTATTCACCTGTCAATACAGAAGCAAGCCACATCAGCGGTGCAGCATACCGGCAAGTCTTGCACCCATCCCTTGTTGGCCTCGAGGTGACCACACGTTTTCTTCCCATGTCCTGCCACTTCGGATGTACCGATAATAACAACTAGGCCGACCTGCGCGACGCTTTGCGTCTATCGAACTTGTTGTAGAGCATGGCTGAGCAACCATGCACAAACATTGCGGGATGGACCCCTGCCTGAAGGGCATGTAAGTAATCGCTTCTTACTTATCACGTAGTCCCGAAGTACGCCACTCACGGAAGGAAAACAACCCTACTCTCTGTCGACCTTCGCAGCCTGTCATTCAGTCGGTGCCTCCGATCTGGCCTTTGGTTGGCTGGCAATAGATTACAGTGCTCCAGATTCTTTGCTTGTATTTGGGTGATACGAATGAAATCTAGAAGCACAAGTAGTAGCCTATACATCAATTCTAAGTCAACGTAGATTGAACGCTCCGCAGCATGTATGTGAGCATGTTTTCGTCTTCCGTGTAGACAGCTCAGAAGCCGAACACGAGCAGATCGTTTGCTGAACGGACGGCAACTGAACAGCTCGTTGGCGGGCCAATCACAGGGGGGCCTGCATCTCTGCAGGATTCCTTGAATCGCGGATGGCTAAATCAGGAGCAAGGAACCTTCCGCTCAACATCGCGTAACCGCATCTGTTCCTGCATGGCGCACGCACCTTGTGTAGCTCTCGATACTCAACCAATGAGAATCTACCGTGCGATTCGTATTGGACAGCCGCATTCGTTTGAACCCGTAGCCTCTACATCGTCAAACCAGCGATGAGGGCGCAGCCGTCGAAGTCCACTTGCTCGTTGGTGGACCACTCATATGGCTTCTCGGCTAAGCATGTTATGGTAGTATCATCTCGAGGCTGTTAGCTGTTTATATGTATATCTTCATGTAGGTCGCTCAAACTCGCGCCTTTGGATGCGCACATCCGACCAAGTCTTCGCTTCATTCACACTTCCAAAAAAAATCATTTGTCCGCACATCATCGACCTTCTCAGAGCGCGTCAAAATCAACATGGCTGGTGATATTCCAAAAGAGGTCGTCGTTCTGATTGTCATAGTCTCGGCGGGAGGCTGCGTTGTCATCGCCTGGGCAATTCATTCCATCTGGCATGGAAAGCGAGGCAGCGATGAGGAAGTCCTTGTCGGCAACGGCGAACAAGATCAGGCCGCATACCGGCAAGAAGTCAGAATGCGAAACTATGAGAACATGGCTGCGGTTAACGGATTGAAACATCCTTCACACCGCTACAACGAGATATGAGCATCCACTGCTCGCTGAACTCAGGTAAGTGGCTTCGAATTGATGTCACGGTAACCATTGCTAACTGGGACAAAAGCCACGAACAAAGTCGATTAAGACGATCCGGAACGGAAGACGACGATCAGGACGAACGCCACGAAGATTCTCAGAAGGACTCGCATACCTCACGGCCAGAATGGACACCATGATGAGCATCGCGGTCTGATACGAGGAGCAGCTGCCCTGAGATGCTACAAAGGCTCTCGCCGTAGCTTGCCGATGAGACCCCAGCACGTAGTGTGTATTTGAGGAGCGGAGATATTGGGCCAGCAAGATGGTCTGCGGTGATCGTGAGATCCTCCGCAGGCGCAAGGAAATGTATATTAGAGATCAGAAAGCGGCATTATCAACGCGAAGGCAGCAAGTATCGACATCCACGGCGTGTCTAACCATTGCCATCATCATTTGCTCATGACCCATCGTGCTCTGGCCTCCTCATTCGACCACTGTCTTTGGCTCAACACAATGCGATACCCATCTGGATCCTCCACGGTGACGCCCCACTCCTCCCAGTATGGGTTCTTTGGGCGGACTTCCTTGCCACCGGCAGCCACAAGCTTCTTTACAGCGTCGCGATCGATTGGCCCATTGACATATACCACCAGCAAGTCTTCTACGGTGGGTTGTGGCAGACACACATTTGCCACGTCCTCCGTGTGACCAAGGACGAGCTCGAGATGCCATGACGCATTTGGCCAACCAAGCATGACGAGGTCATCCACATGTTCTGTGCCCTCATGCGCTACATCTTCTGGGGTGACCCGATACAGTTCTTCCATCCCAAGGCCCTCGGTATAAAAGCGTTGGGCTTGGCCTATGTCGCGCGTAGGCCTGGCAATCCGGATGTGGTCTTTTGGTTCAGGAAATCGCCCTGTCTTATCGGGAGGGGAGAATAGCTCCAGGCTAGAGGGCTGCTTGTTCAGGTCTTCTGGCATGATCGTTGGGCTGAAGGTTGATAGACTTAGCCCTCCGGGATAAGGTAGCGTCACCGTACTGTATGGTGAACCTGCATGGTTTATGTAGGCGAGGAAGTCGCTATAGCCTTCTTTTGATGAAACGACATTGTCCGCGACAATCACCGCGCCTGGCCTGAGTCTTGGTTCGAGGAGCTTGAGCGTTGGGAGGACCATCGGTGTCCATACTGTGTACAACTATCAGTTTGAGTCACATTGTCCCGAACCAATAGCAACATACTGTCAAACAACACGAAGTCCACATCTGGTACATCTTCTCGTAGCGTTTGCAAGATGTCGCCCTCGCGCAACTCGATGTATTGCTCCACGCTCTCGCCGGCGGTCCTCCAATACTCCCTAGCTTTCGCTGCTTTGCTGGGTTCATGCTCGGTCGCAATGACTTTCGCCTCCGATCGCATCCTGCCAGCACTGCGGGCATTTTCATTCACTGCCAGCGCAAGGTAAATGGTGCTAACTCCAAAGCTTGTGCCAGCTTCCACGACAGTCAGAGCACCTTTAGCACGAACAATATTGTAGACGAACATCGCTTTGTCCTCTGTTAGAGCAATGAACTTGTCTCGCATCACATCGTCGAAGGTTTGTGTTGATCGAGCAGCATCCGATCGCAAGGCATCGGTCGCCTTGTTGATACTTGGGCCGCCATTGCCGAGGCCGAGCTGCTGCTCTTGGTCGAGTGAGAGTGCATGTAAGTGTGCGAGAAGGTCTTGGACATGAGCCGGAGCACGCAGTCCTCGCGTCTCATGCTCACGAGATGGAATCTTATCCATATGAACTGTTCCTTGGCCCAGCTTTGGGTTTGCGGTTGTGTCTGGAAACCGAGCAGCAGTTAGAGCATCCGGACCAGCATTCAAATAGCGTCGAGATTACCACCAGTGACTCAGTGGTAATACAGGGCATCTTTGAGACCAAGCAGTGTTGATCAAAAAAAGGTAAGGTTGACACCCCGCCTGGTCTAAGCGAGAAGATGGTGCACATGCCCGCTTCGCTGCTTTGTTGCCGCATTGAGCAATCGCTGTCCTTTCGTGATTCTAGACGCCCTACGGAAGCTTCAACTACAAGCAGCGTATTTGTGGAGACAGTCTAGTGGTATTTCTGCCTGGCGCAGTCATAGGTGGCACGATATCACTGGCAATTGCATTCTGCACTCTTCTTTCTCGGGTCGTAGCTCGGCTAGAGTGGCGGCATTCTGTCGAGAACGCACAGAATCTACTCTATCGTTGCTGTATACATTGCTATCCTATGCCAGTGGCACCTAATAACACGAGTAATCTTGGATCTGGTGTCCTGGTTGTTACAGACATTAAGGTCGGAAAAGCATACGTTCGCCATCACATACCATCCTTGGCATTGCAAAGCTGCACAGGTTTCTACCCGACACCGTTCTCGATGCCATGTGATCCTCTCGGTTCCCAGAGTTCGCTTCCAACAGTGCTCTTGTACCAGAATACACCATGTGGGTCCCATCGTCGTTTCAGGGCGAGCAGTCTCGGGTAATTCTTGCCATAGAATGTGTCTTTCCAGTTAGGTTCTGTCGGATCCGCCTCGTTCACATATGCACCCATATCAGGAGCCAAATCACGGAGTACCTGCACATCCTCTGTGCGAAGGCTTGTGGTGATTCGATCGAACTGTGTCTGGTTGAGCGGGTCCCAACTCCTTGGTAGCGCTGTTGGCAAACCGGTCAGCACGTGCGTGTAACATTCAGTGGTTGAAGACTTACCCATCTGCATACAAGCCTTCCTCCAGGCTGGTAGTACTGCATCCGACCCACCAGCGATACCACCTCTGGGCGACGCTGTGCCCGGGCCTGCGATGATGTGACCCAGTATAGGCCAGCGAGCAGATCCACCACTCACTTTGCGCAAAGCGACTTTCAGCTCGGAAACTGGCTTCGATAATGCTTGTTCGTCGAGAAGCCGACTTCCAAGACGCACCGGAATGCCGGCAGTGTCAGGGTCATTGATTGCCGCGTATCTTTTCGTGTACTCAGGTGGCTCCTCGCCATTGCCGGAGACGAAGACGGTGTCCCCCAGATCAGCAGATTTGATATACTCCTCCAAGGGCGCAAGATGTTGTCGCACTTGATCCATGCTCATATTTGGCGCGAGCCATTCGCCGTATAGCTTGCCTTGCATGGTAGCATTCGTCTCGAGAGTCTCGAATGGTGTGACCCAGAAATAGCCCATCAAGCCTGACTCGACTAATAGCGGTATTTTGCTGTGGAAGTAAGCAACCACCGTCCAGAACGTGTCAGAGTCGGCAGTCGTGCTATATGTGAAGTCGTAGCTTGTGTATGGCAGAACATCGTAAGCCTTGACGGTCACAGACACTATCACACCGAAATTACTCGCGCCGCCCTGTCATGTTGTCAGTGATACCGCGTATTTATATCATGCCAGTTGAACTTACACCTCGCAATGCCCAGAAAAGGTCTGCATCCGATGTCTCATTGACAGTGCGAAGCACACTATCAGCTGTCACGGTCTCCATTTCCAGTACCTGGTCGGCACCGAGGCCGTAGTACGCAGACACGGGACCATGACCACCGTACGAAATCCAACCTCCGATGCCGACGCGAGGGTCTGCTCCTCCGACGACTGTGAGGTTGTTTTCTGCTGCAAACCGATACACATCTACCATTCTCTCTCCTGCGTGGATATTCGCTGAACCTATCCCGCCGAGAGCTAAGGCTCGAGGATCGCCTCGTCTCAAGGTGGGACCTCGCATCTTGTGAGTTTGAGTTGATAGCGCATCAGAGTGGGAAGACCTAGACGGGTTAGTCATGACTTGTAGGTCTGCCTGATGATGTACTTTACCTTCCAGGAGCATCATGACCGGTGCCCTTCACGACTAGTCGTACTCGTGTTTCTCTCGCAAACGAGACAGCACTCTGCATGTCCTGAACAGTCTTAGCCGGGATCACAAAGCGAGGGTATCTGTCTATATTGTATGGAGCGTCGCTTCGTGGAAGACAAGCAACATCGTTATAGTCGGTGGACATGAGGTTGAGTGCATGGAATGTGGTGTTTGTCCATTGGTCGCTGACGAAGCTACACGATGCATTGTTATACTCTGCCATTGAAGGATGACATACGGCCCCTGGTGGTGTTGCAGCGACGAGCCTCCCCGATACGGACTAATTTAGTTGCTGCCAGGCAGTAGCTGAAGACCAGTCAGGCAAGCCATATTTCGGTTTGCACCTCAAGGCGCGTTCATGATAGTCTAAAACTATGAGAGCGCATGTGCCAGAGGCGATCCAGGCGATTGTAAGCAGTTTTTTAAGCATGTTGTGCAACAGTGTGATAGATATTGTAGTAGTGAAGAGGCGTGGCAACTGTGAGCCATATTTGCAGTCGAAATTGACAACTCACCCATTCTTATAGCCATGGGCTTCTCTCTTTCGTACCTACTTTTGTTACGCCATCTTTTGGACATGGACAGACCTTGATGATCATGATATGAGACTATTCTCGAAATGGTTATATTCGAAGCAGAGGATAGTGGTCCTCCGAGAACAAGCCGGCGCACCGCCATCGCGTTCGCGTCTTGCTTGGCAGCGTAGGCAATCCATCGAGATAATGTATCCGGAAGAACAAAACGCTGACGTGCCTTGTTCGCAAAGCGGAACGCCGTTGCGCTTCCTTCGCTCTCGTGGAATATCGATCTAGCAGAGAATCGCCGCAAGCTAAAGGGGTGAGTTCGACAGGCTCTCGTGACCAATGGAAAGTCTGTATGGTGATCCAGTCCAGCAGCGGCAGTGGCAAATGCTGTTGACCAAATGCAGCGCTCGCAAGATACCCATGTCCGCAGCAGTGGACGGACTGGAGCCTAGAGGGTTTCGCGTTCATGCATGTGTTTGTCCTCGGGGTGGCTGGTTCTGATGTCTGAGGAGAACTTACATAACACAGAGATAGAACTTGCGGCCCCAACCCTAGTTGCCCTATGCATTACATACATCAATTTCTACAGGTTGGTCAATATCATCAACGCACATCGTGTAAAGGCTGAAAACAAGCCTTGATTGCTCAGATAGCACATGAGACGCTGCTGATTTGTTGCGCGGTCGTATAACACGCCGTGGGCATCAGAGATGCAGTTTATCGTCCAACAACATACCTTTCCTAGGGACAAGCTTCAAACTGTGATATTCACCTCGATCAACTTGGACCCGCATCACAAAGGTCGGCCAACACCACACCGAACAAAATAGGCTGCAACCACCCAAGGAGACATACGATACGGATCGGACCACGTACATGTGACTGCGAAGCTTGCCGTCAACAACGGGAATCAATGTACATGTCCATGTATGTTCTCAAGGTACATGTTACCCGAACCCTTAAAAACTGGCTACAAACCACTGCAAATGTTTACCTGAACGATCCCAGGGTGGTCTTGTCGATTTTATCACCTGTTCTTGATTCTCATTACAGCATCGTTCGAAAGGGTAGATTGCCACCTTCCTCGGATCGTTTTACGCTCTGTGACCTCCGCGATGCACTGCGATTGAAAACACGCGGTCTCCCCAGCCTCGGCACGATGGCGTTCCCCACTCTCTATGCCATCACACCCATCGGGTAACGCAGATTCCCAAACTATCGAGGGATCACAGATATGAGAGCGCATGCAAGCCTTCTTGCGCATGCTCGTTGCCAAAAGCAGCGAATCTTTCAGCTCGTAGTACAATCACGTTGCTTCACGCACAGCACCGGACTGAGGATTTCAGACAGCCAGACCGACACCGACAAGCAGACCATCTCAAACGGATTTGCACCTATGGCTGGAGACAAAACAAAGCGGGAACCGGCGCTTCCAAGGCCAAGTGCTTCGGTACTGTTGGTATCGCCTCAGAACCAATTTCTTTTGCTTCAGAGAGTCAAGCAGTCCTCGTCTTTTGCTTCCGCTCACGTATTCCCTGGCGGCAATGTTAGTACCTTTCACGATGGCGAGGTGCCTGGACCAGAATCGCCAGACAGACACGTGGACTCAGACGTGTACAGAATGGCCGCTATCAGAGAGACATTCGAGGAATCTGGAATTATATTAGCTCGCAACTCTAGATTCGGTCGCTTGATCGAAGTGCCAGAGGCTGAAAGGGAGGAAGGAAGAAGGCAGGTTCACTCGAATAAGGTCAAGTTTGAAAGTTGGCTAGCAGGCAAAGGTGGGAAAGCAGACATTGGTAAGCCATTGATTGATTGATTGATATTGAAGAGTGCCATACTGACACTTGTACAAGACGGCTTGATTCCCTTCACGCGATGGGTAACACCTACGAACGTACCAAAACGCTTCACGACTCAGATGTACATTTACTTCCTACCAACGTCCTCAGCGACACCGCTATCTTCATCAACAGGAGATCAGACCAATGCTGCGAATGGCGAGGACTTCGAGCCTGAAGTGTCCATACCTACGCCGACAACTGATGGCGGCCTGGAACACACTACTGCCCGCTTCCTACCAGCATCGGCATGGCTACGTCTAGCACAAGAAGGACGGATCATCCTGTTCCCGCCACAGTTCTTCTTGCTGCACCAAGCGGCGCAACATCTCGACAACCTCGGCGCACCTACTGCGTACGGGAGCATTACACGCGACCATGTGCCTCAAGAGGAGCTAGAGGCAAGGAGAAAGCGATTGGTTGACCTCATCAAGTCTGGCAATCCTCCTTGGACCGAGAAGTGCATCAGTCCTACTGTACAACCCCCACGCGGTGGCAAACGAAGGGAAGACGGCCGAGTTGTGCTCGGTCTGGAGAGACCAGGGCCGGAGCTGGAAGCTGCGAATGCAGGCAGAAGAGGGCACACGGAGGAATGCGTACTGGTCGACTTCAGGAAGGAAGGTCCCAGACGTGTTGCAGTCATCAGCCGTGAAGAAGCCATGCAGCCAGAATCTAAGATATAGACTGGAGAATGTACATCAATAACCCTGGCTTATTAAGTTTTGAGATCAAGACCCTATCTAAGATTGCGAGTCAAGATTAGTAGTAGAAGGTGACGGGATGTAGGTACGCAAGGAGACACATTCGCTAAGGAGTTCGCCTAATGGCGGCTCGAATGTGTACTATGAAGGTCCTGTGATTTGGTCTCGCAAGCGTTCGAGACCTAACGTACCAAGGTACGAAAGGCTGACGCCCCAGCCCACAGAAATGCCAGGACACAAGACGTGACACTGACACCCCGCTCTCCGAAGAGACCTCGTGTATATCCCGAAGGAGGAGTAGCTGGATGATCTGCTTGCTGAAATTCGCTTTCAAATTGGAGGCCGTAATTACCTTTTGGCAAGAGTGCACGCAGAAAGCTCTTCATAAGCTGACAAAACTAAGTGAGTGTACTCGTGTGGTGTATGGCATGTTGGACACGTGACAGATCATCAACATATGTACATTAGAGTAGAATGCGAATGAACGCGCAGAGGTCGCGCGAAGTTTTGTTCTCCCACCGCCAAGCATCGGCCGCTTGAGAGCTCGTGCTACAGCGTCACTCGCTAATCGTGGACTGAGGCTACGAGACCAACAGCAATACCATTGCTTGTGCTACAACCTTCCACCTACACGCTTCACGTCTACCCAGCTACATCCGATAACTGCAGTCATGGCCGACACAGAAATGGACGTCGACGCGCCGGCGTCACCTGTCGACCACAAGAACAGCCAGTTTTCCTCCGGCCTGGACACGCGCACCGCCGAGAACGCAGCCGCCGTGCGCAGCATCGAGGGCTGGATCATCATCGCTACGAACGTGCACGAGGAGGCGAGCGAGGAGGACATTCAGGATATGTTCGGCGAGTTCGGCGAGATCAAGAACCTCCACATGAATCTCGATCGCAGGACCGGTTACGTCAAGGTCAGTGAACAATAGTCGTTCCTAGCTGCGGAGCAAGGTGTTAGTCATGATCCTGAGCTAATTCGGCTTCGCAAAACAGGGCTACGCTCTCATCGAGTATCCTACGTTGGACGAAGCAAAGGAGGCTATCAAAGGCGCAAACGGCCAGCAACTACTCGAGCAGACCATTTCAGTCGACTACGCCTTTGTGCGTCCGCCCCCAAGCAAGAACACAACTGCTGCCCGAGGTGGCAGAAAGGCCGACAGGCGTCGGAGCAGAAGCCCTGGGGCCAGAGCTGTACAGGACGACGAGGATGAGATCGACTGAACGTCACAGCATCCGAGAAACAGTATGAAATATCATGAACGAAATCATTGAGGATAGAGACACCTGAAAATAGTGGGCTTGTTGAACAGCTCTGCTGCCTGAAAGGAAGGGAATGAGGTGCCGACTATTGTCAGCAGATAACATAACTTGTACCGAGAGTGAGCGACAACGCCTGGGGAACTTGTGAATCACAAACTGATTTTTTGTCCAGAATTTTCCCGCCAAATTTGAGGGATTCCTCGCTCGAAGAAGGTCGACCGCTCACCAACCCATGTCAATTCCAAGCAAAGTTGGTTCGAGTCAGACGATACGGCCTCTCAGCATGCCGCGAGATGGAAGTCTCCGTCTTATCATAGACCTGTGATTCAGCCATCACGGCAAGGCCCTGGAACCCGATGGCCCAAATAACAATAATTCAAGATCCGTTAATTCCAAGTTCATCTGCAGCTCCGTATCGCGATGATAGCTTTCTTGCCTCGATCCGACAAATTTAGTGCCACTCTGCGTCGATACTATGTTCATGCCTACGCCGGCTCGTTTTCCGATAGTGACAGAGACACCGACGATGGATTCCAAGATGTATCAATAGGTGAAACAACATGATGAATTGGGGCCGCGTGCTTGTCTGAGATGAGCGGTGTCACCAGCTTCCGGCACAGCTGAGCTTGGCCTGTGGTCCGTGACAATGCTATGAGAGCATCGTAAGCACACTAGTACACATGGATGCGTGTCTTCTTGTCGTATCAGTAGAGCCATGCTGGAAGATCGAGATCCAGGCACGATAGGGGCCGCGACTTCAGTATATAACAGATTGCACCGGCCAGAAGGGGCTCAGATCCACGACGTTGCGCTCATCATCAATTTCGACGTTCTCAGCCCAGCGAGCCCACCTGCAGTCAGCCAACGCCCAATCCTTTCAATCCCTCTCTGCGCACGGAGCACTTGACATATAAAGCCACGCTGTTATAACACAGCGGAACAACATTCCGGGTGTTAGCGTAAACATTTGGCAGGCTTCACATGATGATGATCGACAGATTCCAGTTCCAGAAGCGAGACAAAAAGCTCGACTGTTAGCTACACGCGTAAGGATCTAGATGACACCAAGCTGCTGACGACAGCCTTGCGGTGCATTTTTATGCATGCTAATGAGCATTCAACTGTATGGCAATTGCCAATCCCGCAATGTTTCAACACGTATTCGTGAGGCCCTCGCAACCCAAGAGAGGAGTGTTAACTGTACCAGTTACTCGCCCGCAGCTCATTGTAAATCCACCATCGAGGCTTGGGATCACGGGGCGAGCGAGTGTACGCCAGCGATAACGTAAACGATCAAGGTAGGGGGCACGTTTTGTCAACCCTACGTACTAGCAACATACGTTTGCAGGTGACGGTTGCCCAATCGCAATCTCACGCAAGCGGTTGTCCAGGTTGTATGACCTACCAACACAGAAGGTTTGAGATCTGCAACATCGACTTTGCCTCAATCAGCACATGCGTATCTTATAACGGCGCAACTTCACAACGGCACAGAAGTGGCCGTGCTGTCTGTTTGGTCAACATTGACTATAAGCAGGCTTTCGCCTAACTTTACCACAAACTTTGCCATCACATACTAACATTACAGTCGTCTAATACCTTTGGCTACGGCCACACATTCATTTATTGCATTTTCAGTTATATCACATTCTTTTGATAATTATACTAATACAGGAACATCATGTCAATCTACGCCAGGGCTGCTACTGCAGTGCTTGCGAGCAAGAGGGCATTTGAACTTCCGTCCGGTGTTTCCAAATGGACATCTGCCGACTGGGTTGATGGTTAGTCTGGCCTTATACATGTCGTGAATGGTAGTTGACGGTAACAGCAATCAACGATGGAGGCATTTCTACCCTTGGCACAACCCTTTCAAGTTTTCTTCCAGACTCGCTTACCGACAACCCCATGCCTTTCGGTGCACCATGGGGCAAGCGTAACTCAACAAACACAAATCAGTACGAAGACACGCCGAACACTGGTGTGACTCGCTACTACGACTTCACGATTTCAAAGACTCGCTGCGCGCCTGATGGCGTCGAAATGGACTGCTTGCTGGCAAACGACCAGTACCCTGGACCGACAATCGAGGCTAACTGGGGAGATTACATCGAAGTCAGAGTTCACAACAACCTCACCGATCAGGGCACTAGCCTTCACTGGCACGGCATTCTGCAGAAGGAGGAACAATGGATGGATGGCGTTCCAGGCTATACTCAGTGCCCTATTGCACCAGATGCTCACTTCACCTACCGTTTCCGGGCTGATCTCTATGGCACATCATGGTGGCACGCCCATTACTCGTCGCAGTATAGCAGTGGCCTTGTCGGACCTATGGTAATCTATGGACCGAAGAACACAGAGGAGGACATTGACCTGGGTCCTGTCATGCTCCAGGACTGGTACCACACTTATTACGAAGAGATGGTAGATGGCCTGTTCCAACCGGTTCCTAACGCCGTGGTCCCCAGGGCAGACTCGAACACAATCAATGGCAAGGGAAGCTACCCTTGCTCGCAGACGAGCGCAAAGTGCGACTCGGACGCCCCCATGGCCACCTTCAACTTCACTTCTGGTAAAGAGCACCGTCTGCGCTTGATCAACCCCTCCTCGGCTGCTACTCAGAAATTCACCATCGACGGCCACAAGTTCAAGGTTGTCGCAACGGATTTTGTTGAGATTGAACCCTACGAGACCGACGTGATCACATTGGGCGTCGGCCAGCGCAGTGACGTGATTGTCTCTGGCATTGGTAAGCCGACTGATGCAGTGTACATGCGTGCTTTCAGACCATCTTCCTGCGCTCTGAGCAACGGCAACGAAGAGGTCTTGGCTACTATCTACTACGAGGATGCCGATCGTAACAAGCTGCCGAAGACGTCAGCAGGTCCTAACGCTTACAATGGCTACTGTGGTAACGACCCTCTAAAGGACACTATTCCGGTGTACGCTATCGAGGCAAGTGAGCCCAGCGTCACTGAGATCGTGCCTGTGGAACTCAAATCGAACGGCACTCACGTCGTTTGGTACATGGGCGGACGTACCTTCCGTGCCGATTACAACGACCCTATATTGCTTGACATCAACGACGGTAAACTTGACTTCGATCCCTTGAGAAACGTCCATAACTATGGTTCGAACAAGACCATCCGTTTCGTGATCGAAAACACCGGTCCCCAGCCGCACCCTATGCATTTGCATGGTAAGTTTCTCGATAGCAAAACACAACAATCATTCCATGGCTAACAATTATTAGGCCACAACATCCAAATCGTCGCCGAGGGCCCTTGCGGTGATGCCAGCAGAATCTTCCGAAACACCACTGGTGGACCCGGTGGACCCGGTGGACCTCCGCAAGGGAACTCATCGAGTGAAGCTGCTCCTGCCGGCACCAAGGCTCTTGACGTCCCAGTCGATGACTCCAGCCGTGTGGTCGGCAGTGGTATTGCCGGCGAGACTCTTCAACAATACGGCACTTGCTGGGATGGCACAGTGACCAACCCGTCCAACCCAGCCAGGCGTGACGTCGCCCAGCTCCAAGCCAACTCATACATTGTTCTGCAGTGGGACCAGGACAACCCCGGTATCTGGCCCCTCCACTGCCACATCGCGTGGCATCTGTCGGCCGGCTTTGTCTGGTCGGTACTTGAACGCCCCGACGACCTCCTCAACAACATGGAAGTCCCCGACGTCATGTCACAGACCTGCGACAACTGGGAGAAATGGAGCAAGACTCACCGAGTAAGTGGCCCTGTCCTACTTATGCACTTCCATTGCTAACAAATTCTTCTTCAGGTTGACCAGAAGGACGCTTCCTAATCTTGTCAAGATTCACGACACGCTTACATCCGCCGACACCATCTTTTTCGTATATTCATTCTTTGGACTGTCCAGTCCGTCCATGTCTTTTCTTTTATGTCACATAGAATACAGAGTACTATGACCATTTTACAATCAACGGCCTTGATAATTCATCTTTGCAACAGCAAGCGTTCCCAGTGACCATAACATATAATGTTGCACGAAACCCCGGACGACCCTGTTGCTGATTAGTGAACACCTTGATGGCATCTCTCCGATAAATATATTTGCTCCCTGCTATCAGTTTCAAAATTCTAGTCTCCTCTACCCCATTCTTGCTCGTACTACCAACACGACTCAACTGTCAGTTGCAAGAATATCTTGAAGATGAGCTTGTTGCTCGCTTTTTTGATCCCTCTTTGGACCACTGCCGACGCCTGATGCATTGCTGACTCCACGATGCATCCTGATTTTGCTTCTCCGCGGTCGCACTTGCCGTGACCTCCCAGAATTTCGAGACAGCCCGTTGCTGAACGCCCTGATCAAATATCGCTGGTTCCAGGCTCTGGAGGCTGACAGCGAGCAATCCGCAACGTCATCGTTGCATCCCCACTTGAGCTTCAAATGGAGCTGAGATGTTCCGCGCTGTAACCGCATCGCCGAGCGCGTGGTTGAAGACATGCAGGGAGAAGTATATCCGATTGATCTTTGGAATACGTTTGTGCAACAGTGTGCCTTGCTGGCTTCGCTTCAGACTTGCAGCAACTGCCATCGCTGTAAATATTCCGGTCTTTCGAACGAACAACTTCACGCTTCTAGACTTGCCCGCTGCAAGTCAACACCGGCGGAAGCAGTACCTGTACAAGGAATCTACATTAATAGCTAACTGGCGCCTGTTCTAGGAGCAAAGCGACTGCGAGCAGCCTCATCAGCTCTTACTCTTGCTCCATAAGGCCGCTGCAACCAATCGCTCACAGCATTCCAAATCGGAGACCTGTGATGTCAAGCCCCCGCCGTCGTCGGAGTCAAGGCCATCGGATGGTGGGGTCAATGTTGTTCAGATAAGTAAGGGCAATCAGCTCCCTTCATCCAGTATTCTCTTTCTCCATCTTCCTTCAAATCAAATCAACATTTCAACTTGCAAAATCACAAATCATCGCAATGTCGTCTACTTTCCAAGCCCAATGCCACTGCGGCCACCACAAGTGGGAGTGGACCCTTGAGTCCGACAAGCAGAGCCACATCCTCTGCCACTGCGACACCTGCAAGGTCCTCTCCGGCGGACCCTACACGCTCAACCAGATCGTGCCCAAGTCTGCCCTCAAGATTACTTCCGGCGGCGAGCCTTCGAAGTACAGCTACAAGGGCGACTCCGGTTCGTTTACACATCGCTTGGCTCAATTTACCAGTCAGTGCTAACACAAGGCGCAGGAAACTCCGTCAACTGCTACTACTGCCCCAAGTGCACTACACACATCTACCACCACCAGGAAGTCATGGGTCCGGACACCATCATTGCCCGTACTGGAATTCCCATCGATGCTCGCAAGAAGTTCCCCGTTGCTGCTGAGATCTACGGCAAGGACAAGCTGAACTGGGAGCCCAAGATTGCCGAGACCTTCGACGTCCTCCCTCCGTCATAGATGCACTGGCACCGTGGCATGGCAATGAATGATATGGATAATGAACACGAAAGAGCAGATTGAGGTGTAGGTACAACTCTTAGGGAAATGAAATATTGAGCCGTCGATATTATGTCACAAGTTTACACATACTGTTCAATTGTGTTGAATGTGATCGCAACCAAATCATTCCTCGTACGTGACAGTCTTGATCTTCAGGAATTCCTCCAGACCCCACTGTCCGTTGAAGCGACCCTAGATATGTTGTCAGCATGTATTGTGTTGTGTTGAGAAGCACGTGATTCGATCTTACCCAACCACTCTGCTTGACACCACCATGAGGAAGCATTGCCTCGTCGCTATCGAGTGTTAGTACAGTGTTCTCAATGATGCCAATGGGATTAAGAACTTACTGCACGGTCATGCTGTTGATGTGGACCGCACCAGAATCGATCTCCTTCGCGATGCGGAGGCCTCTGGCGAGGCTCTCTGTGAAGACGGCTCCACTGAGACCGTAGTCTGTGTCGTTTGCGAGCTCGATCGCGTGTTCGTCGCTGTCAATCGCGATCAAGCTGACGGTAGGACCGAAGGATTCGGTGTAGAAGACGTCCATCTCCTTCTTGACTCCGCTCAAGATAAGAGGACGGATACGGTGCTCGCTCTCTTCCTCGGAGCCAAGATCGCCGTACAGCACCTTGGCGCCCTTCTTCTCAGCGTCCTCGCGCAACGCGCGGTTCTTCTTCACGCCAGCCTTTGCAATAAGTACAGGTGCATCAGATGACGGCGGGTAGACCTTCTCGGTAGCCGACTTTAAGGCCTCGCCAAACTTGTCGATGATGTTGCTGTGTACGAGAATACGTTCGGTAGCCATGCAAATTTGACCGGCGTGGAAGAAGGATCCAAGGGCGCACTGGAAGGCGGCTTTTTCGATGTCTGCATCTTCACAGACGATGGCCGAAGCCTTGCCACCAAGCTCCATCAGCACAGGCTTGAGTTCCTTGCCTGCCTTGGACGAGAGGATGGAGCCCACGGCCGTCGAGCCAGTGAAGTTGATCTTCTTGACGGCAGGGTGCTCAATGATCGTGTTCGAGACCGAGACCGCGTCTTCTGGGCGGTGGTAGATGACGTTAAGTACGCCTTCCGGCAGGCCAGCCTCGTGCATGATGGAACCGAGAGCCCACGCGGTGCGAGGGCTCAACTCAGATCCTTTGAACACCACCGTGTTTCCAGCGGCGATTGCGTAAAGGAACGCACGAGCACCAAGGATGTAAGGCGCATTCCATGGCGCCATACCATAGATGACACCGTAAGGCTCCTTGAAGACAAACGCGCCGGTACCAGGAGCCTGGGTCTGAGGGATGACACCGTTAATGTTGCTCACCAGACCAGCAACATTGCGGAACACCTCCACAGTGGTGCCAATGTTGAAGTTCGAGAATCCGTCCAGCGCGCCCGTCTCGTGCTTCATGTAATCAATCAGCTCCGACGCTCTTGCCTCGATGATATCGGCTGCCTTCAAAATGATCTTGCGCCTCTCGGCAGGCTTGGTCTTGCGCCATGTCTTGAAAGCGCGCTGCGCAGACTCCACGGCTTCAGTGGCTTCCTTTGCTGAGGCGCCGTAGGAGGTCCAGAGCTTGTCGCCAGTGCTGGGGCTGAAGACGTCGTATGTCACCGAGGTGCTGACTTCGTTGCCATTGATCCAGAGCGGGAGAGGTTCGTTGGTAGAGCTCATCTTTGCGGTGGTAGAGGCGTTTAGTTGGTACTTGAAGGTTTGTCTGACAGACTGGAGCAGGTGGATAGGAGTCCAGCTCTACAGCGGGCCACTCTTACAGTTATCATGATGCGCATAAGCTTAGTGTATGGTGTGGTTTGTAATATCGCTAACCCTGGCGTGTCCTGACAGTCGGGACGAGGTGGGGTTGCGGGATGTAAGCGCTCGAATGAAAGGGTCGTTGACGTCGCTCGGTCTATGAAGACGGCACTTGCATAGTTCAAATAACGTCATTGTAGGGGAAACTGGACAGTAGGGGAAGCTGGACAGTCCGTGTAAATATGATACTGCCCTTGGGATATTTGATCATATGCTGCGTATATCTAGATGGTCCTGCCTGCGTACTGTCCAGTTTCCCCTACAGTAGCGTTAACAAGAAACAGCCGAATACATATAATCCCATACAGTGTTTCCAACTTTCCAGGTATCGTTTGGCTCCACCGAGAGCAAATGAGCCTTTGAATTGAATTCTCGATGGAGCTCGACGGTGGATATCCTTCCAATCCTACGCTTATGGGGTTGTCCAGCCTCACAGCTTACTCGCACATAGGCAGGCTTATGGGTTACTCGATGCGACCGAAATTATCGTCACATGTACGTTCATGAAAAATGCACTACTCATACAAAGGTTCGGTGTCATGTTCAATTGGATTGATTAAAAGGTATTCCCTTCGACATGCGCCTTGGTGCACCTTGGTGCCTGGGTATCAGTCGCCACCACCTTGCGTTGCCGTCATAATTATGATAAAAAGGAAATACGTCTGTAAGCGCAGTCTGTGTCGCATTACATGGCCTCAAAAGCCATAGAAAAGAATTCGCCATAAAAAAGTCTAAAAAGAAGTGACGCCTCGATGCCCAATGCGTGACATGAAACTGGTTTGTGTACAGAAGGCTATGCAGCTAAACCATTATTGCCAGAAAAAATCTGTCGATGTGCGTCTATAAAGCGAAGACAGCAATGCCAGCGGCGAGGGCAAGACCGCCGAAGCTGGCAGCCATGTTGGAGGCAGAGCCGGTGGAGGGCTCAACGTGGGTGAGGTTGCCGCCGCTGGGCTTGGCGACGCCGGTCGAGAAAGAGACAGGCGCAGAGTGGACAGCAGTGGCGTTGTTGGGGATGGTGTAGGGAGCAGCAGCAGTGGTGACAGGAGCGGCGACAGGGGCGGAGGTGGAGATCACCTCGGCCTCAGAAGAGTAGACAGGTGCGACATCAGAGGAGGCAGAGTGGGCGGCAGAGCTGACGGCAGAGCTGACGGCGGAGGAGGCGTACGCAGAGGGAGCGGCAGCGTAGGAGGAAGGAGCGGCAGCGTAAGGAGAGGGAGCAACCTCCTCCTTGTGGTCGTTGGAGATGCCGAACTGGGTGGTGTACTGGTACTGGCCAGTCTTGTCGTCGATGAGCTGGATGCCGTAGCCCTTGGCGCCCTCGGAAGCCTCGAGAGTGGTCTTGGGGTCCCAGGTGTAGGTGCCGCTGTTCTCGATCTTCTCGGCGATGGCGTAGACCGGGATGAGGTTCTCGGCGGGGCCCTTGAGGAGGACGAGGGAGACGGTGCCCTGAGTGGTAGGCTCCCAGGTGATGGTGAAGGTCTTGCCGACGGGGACAATGGTGTTCAAGCCAGGCTGAGAGATGGGGTTGCCCTTGGGCTCAGTGCCAGTAGGGGTGGTGTAGGCGGAAACCAGAGGAGCAAGGGCGGCGAGGCCTGCGGTGAAAAGTCCGAACATGGAGGGAGACATTTTGAGTGGTTGTTTGTTGGGTTGAAGGTGATAGATTTGAAGGAGTGGTACGGCGAAAGAGTAGTGTAAGGTAACGAGTGTATTGAGTTGGAATGGGGTGGGTGGGCGATAAGGAGTGGCTGAAAATTAATTGTCTCACAGGTGATGCGTTCGTCGCTAGGGAAGAAGAGTAAGAGAGAAGGACGGAATGCAAGGAGGGTAGATGTACCTACAAATAAACTGGCCGCTTCGAAGGGGGCGTTCGATAGCGTGACGAGCGAAGGAGCTGGCAAATTGCACTTTCGCTTCCCGTTATGGCCTCGTCGCATACAAAGACGGGAGTGAAGATGGCTTCGTTTCGAGCCAGTGAGCTTAAGGAGTCAGTAGTCCTAGCCCAGCGCAGTCCAGCTCTTCCCCAGACACGCCGAACGAGTAAGATTGCGATGATGAAACCCATTGGGGCTATCGAAGGGGGCTAGTCTCCTCGCTACAGAACGTCTCATTTCCGCCAGCGTTTGGCGTCGAGCTATTCTCGAACTCTGTTAGACACGGTCAGCACGCCGTCGCTCGTTGTTCATCCACGAGATCGATCCTGAGGCGTCATTAGGGCGTCGATGACTGCGAAGGGCGTTGCGATGGCGTAGCTGGAATGCATACCTCGGAGGAATGAAAAGGCCCCTGGAAGAAGACTTGCCGTGCCCTGAGACAGGTACAGCGCACGCCATGTCACACGGACACCCGTCAGGCGGCGCCTCCGACGTTGATGCGGCACACCCCATACACAAAGCACGAGCTAGTATAATTCCTCCAAAGTAAAAGTGATTAAGGCAGTGGTAGGCTGCTTCAGCAGACAAACCTTCAGGCGCAACGCAGTTGCGAAAGCGACACTACGCAGAACCCACCGAATTCTGTCGAAGCATTCCAATAATACGTATATACCACTTGGCACATTGATAGCCCAGGCAAATATATTGGATTGCATAAGCATAGCCACCACCTTCATATGTCTTGGTGGGTTCTTGTGTTTCGCCGACAGCACTCGAAGTTGCCAGGATAGTGATCTCTTTTGCTACCTCGACAACAACAACAGGGATTGCCCGCGCGACAACCCTCCAGTCAGGGATCTCTCATCACTGCTCGCTTGATTTACTTGTGTTGTAGTCTAGACTGCGAAGTTTGATACGCGCGCAGAGCTGATGCATAGCGTGTACTCCGAGAAATAAACGCCGCGTTGGGTTGCATCAATCGTGCGATGCGACCCAATATCAAGCTCGTATTAGTCCACTAACACCTGCACAGAAAGAAGAAATGTGGCAGCCGATGCGGCGATGCTGGGAAGAGCGAAACAAAACCACGCGGCTCTGAAAATCTCACTCAGCAAAGGAGATGAAGCTGACATCAGTGACATGCCTGGAAAAAGTTATTCTGATTGAGTTTGTTTCGCAATAACAGCCTAAGCCTTTTGGCAAAAGTATGTACAACTCAACACTAATGAAGCGCTTCCTACCACTCCACGGTCTCTCCATGGCCATTAAAACATCGCATAAACACGACTTAAAATTCGCACTAAATCACCGCGCATCCAACCAGCCGCCAGACACGCGGAGCAAACACAATTCGCAGCAAGTCTTAACAATCGACACCCAGGCGCAACATAAACAAACATATCCATTGCTTCCTCTTTCCCTCCCTCCCGTAAGGCCGATACCTTTCTCTATAAGCGATTGTAAAGATGCAAATGGGTATAATATCCATCCCGGTCCGGTCATAATGTCGTTAAGCGATAGTGGAAAGTCGTCGTAGCGACGAGAATTGCTCGCTGAATCAAAAACGCACGACCGCCAAGACAAGGTTTTAGGAAACACGAAAATTGGGCTCATGGCTCTTTGGTAAGTTCGTGTCGGACTTTCAACCGCAGATGCCGTAGTCTGGAGAGGCAGTGTTAGCAATGTTGTTTTGGTGGTGTGGGAAGGTGGTGGAAGCTTACTCATGGAGCTGAAGGGCTGGGGAATCATGCCGTTTCTGACGAGATCCTGGAAGTCCCATTCTGGAGTCGGGTTAGTGAAGCATTCAATTGGGAAGAGGGTAAAGGTGGAAGCATACCAGGTGCACTTTCGGTCTTCCATGTCCAGAAGATCCAGCCGTCGGCCTTCTCGAACGCGACGAATTGTGCTTCGATGTAGCGCTTGATGTTGGAGCGGTCGGCGTCGCTGAGACCCTTGACGGAGCCAGTGTACTTGCCGTCGCATGAGCCGATGTAAGAGGATCCTTGGCCGCCCTTGTTGTAGGTGCCGTCGTATCTTGCGCCAATACCACGACCGTTGAGCCACTGAGATGAAATCAGTATATTGCAGATCTGTATTGAGGAAGAAAGATCCTTTGCTTACCTTGGCGCAGTCAGTGAGCGCACCAGACCACTCGCCTGCAACAGTCCACTTGTTGTTGCTAGCCATCTGCGAACCGAAGCCGCAAGCTGTGCCAACGTGCTCATCAGGGCTCATCTGCAGGGCGCTAGAGTCGAAGACCTCGTAGTGGTGAGTGTCGAGCAGCAGGTTCCACATGCCGGAGCCCCAGTCGTTCCAGGAGTTAACACCCTCGAATGCATCGTGGAAAGCAACAGCGACGTTGGTGCCCTTCAGGTCTCCCCAACCGTCCATGTAGAATTGACGGACAGTGTCCATGTCGAGAGATGGGCCAAGAGGCTCGTTCAGAAGCTCGATAGATGCGACGTTGGGGTTACTTCCAAAGTCATCGCGCAGCTTGTTGAGTGCCTTGAGTGTGATCTCTACGGAGTCGCCCTGAGTCCATTCGGGAGTGCTCTTGAGTTGACCGGAATTGTCGAAGCCGTTCTGGGATCTAGGAGCGCCATGGAGATCGAGCATTACTTTGATGCCGTGGTTGCCAGCCCAGCCAACTGCCTTGCCCACGTAGTCATATGCGCCGTACACGAAAGGAGCGCCGTGGCCACCGACGATGGACCAGTAGCCGATCGGCAGACGAACGAAGTTGAGTCCAACGGAGGCGATCTCTTTGAAGTCGTCTTCGGTGATCCATGTGTTCCAATGGTCCCGAAGGCGGTCTGAGTCCCAACCATATTGCTCGCCATAAGTGTATTCTGTTCCAATATTAGCAGTTGCGTTTCAAACTCGACATATTGCAATTCTCTTACCATCCACAACGTTGCCGGGTGTAGCTTCAAAGATCGATGGAGTGATCCATGGCTCGAGGACGAGCCATCCGCCGAGGTTGACACCTCTCACCTTATCCTTGCCGAAAGCGAAAGGGAGGTCTCTCTTGCTAATACCGGATAGGGGACTCGCGGGAGCTGTGTTGCCAACTGTCGCAAGCAGAGCAACGGCAGCCACCGCAGATGAGGTGACCTTTGCTGAAAAGATCATGACGGGTAATCCGAGGTTATTGATATCGGTGTAATAATGTTAGAGACAAACTGTAGGCCCATTCACGTATGCAGAGGATAGTTTCAGAGAGGGCGTTTGATAGTTGTGAAAAGCAGGAGGATGGGATGTCTTGATTGTAATAAAGAAAATCCAACCAGCACAAACATGGGCAGCTCGAGCTTTTTGAACTGATCTTCGTCGTTGGACAGAGCTACCCTTCTACGATCTACCAGGTCGATCCCTAAACCACATTCAAGCGCTTGTGGCCTCGCCTTGGTAATGGAGGTTATGACACCCTAGTTAGCCAGTGAGACACTGGCGTGTGACCAAGGCGACCGTTTCTCTGCGCGAACCCCACTGAAACCATGTCCCGTGTCAGCACCCCACAGCACAGACCAGGCGTCTCGGGCAGGGAATGGTATATGTCGATCGGCAGGCTACCCGGCTATGGGAAGCGGTGGGTAGCAGGCATGTTACGTCGCGATGTCAGCCGGGCCATCAGGCAAAACAGAGCTGTCGCGAGAAATGTCCACAGCTGCAGGGTCCAGGGACAGCCGGTATGATCGTGTGGCGCTCCCAGGCACGACTCGCCATTGGGCACGGGAGGCGGAGCGGGCGTGCGGCAGGCTTGAACGCTCTCCCTCCCTGCGTCGAGGGATGCGCTGGCGGGTTAACGGGTTATCATGCGCTGGAAGAAGGCCGTCTCTCGGGCGCTTGGCCAACGAAGGGACACAGGCGAGCGACGAGAAGACTGCCAGCTTGGGTAACGGCTCGCAAGGGGCCCATCGCGCTGGGGAGGCTCACGCGGACAAAACCAGCAAGTGCCAGACTGGCTGATCGTGCTGATCGCCCCGTCGTCAAGACGTCACACTTCGAAGAAAATGCCTGAAGCCACGCAGTAGACCCGGGTCACAGCAGCATCGCTTCCAGCAGCGAGGACCTTGACATCCCAATCGCGCGAGAACACGTTGCCACCTTCCTGTGCAACGCCGGGTGCTGTTGTGTCTGTCGGATGCATTCCCAAAGCAATATGTGCGGTATGGCAGAAGCTCAAGCTTAACAGCCTTGTGAAATCCCATATGCTCGTATAACCATCTTGCATAGGGGAGGCAGCTAGGCCTGCCTCTTGGGCCGTGACTCCAGATTCTCTCCGCAACGCTTCGCCTCGCACTAGGCTCGATGAGGTTGGATGAACAACAAGCTCTTCGCGCCTATGTATCGAAGGCGCTGAGTCAAGGCCACAACACTATACTCTTTTGCCTGCAAATCGGACCGTGGTGTGTCCGGCGGTGGCCACTATGTCGTCAGTGAGACGGAAGATCTGAAAGACGCGAGAGGTCACACGCTGCTCTGAAGACGGAAGGTTCGTCTGGAAGATCTTCTCCATGCCGATCGCGGCATTCTGATGCGGAGAAAGCTACCAGAGCTGTTCAGCTCATGTGAAAAAAAATATGGTGCCGAGGCAGTGTCACGTTGCTCATGACGATGGCTTGGCTGGTGTTTTTGTCTCAGCTACGAAAAATGTTGCCGGGCCACCTGGCTGACTGAATTCAGAATGGGGATACCGAAAAGTGTTCTTCAGAAGATTGATTGATTGTTCGATGCAACACACCACCCAATCTAGCATCAATAGCAGGTGGTATTCACGAGCCACAACCTAACACAAGAATCGAATGGAGAACACTCGGCGCTGAGGGCGGTCATGAGGAAGGACGAGCAATGCGCATGTCTCAATATGCCGAAGAGCCGAGCCGATGTCACCTGGCGTGCAGAAAGCATATTCTCTTGTCCAGAAAAACATGGTAGAGTCATCGTGACGGTGAAGCGGAAAGCATACATTATCGAGCTTTTCGTTGGAATGGTTGCACGAGCGATGACTCTCACATGTTGGGAGTTTGCAGAAAGTTGATCATGGTTTGGCATTGCTTTCATTTTTGTTGCACCATCTCAGTGAAAGATGACGGTCAATCGGATGAGTGATTCGTGCTAACGACCCTCAGTGGAATCCCAGATGTTGACAGGCCTTCGCAAGAAGCATTTCCGCGGCACTGGAAGAATCATTATGCATCCAAATCTGCGGTCGTCGGATCCCAGGTACATGGCGAATACTCTCTCGTATCGAGACTCTTCATGTCTTCAGCGCTGAGTTCGAAGTCAAAAACATCTGTGTTCTCCTCGATCCTCGAATGAGTAACGCTCTTGGGCAAAACGACAAATCCTTTCTGCAGACCCCAACGGAGCAAGATCTGTGCAGACGTCTTGCCATGTTTGGCCGTAAGAGGCTTCAGCAGAGGGTCATCTCCACGTGTGGCACGAACAAGAGGGGAGTAAGCCTCGAGGAGAATACCGCGTTGTGTGCACCACTCGACGATATCGGGACGAGCAAGCCATGGGTGAAGCTCGACTTGGTTGACGGAGAGAATGCCAGCGTCATCCGGTGATTGTTCCTGGCGAGAGTCAGCCCAAGGCTCAGAAAAACTGTAAGCACTCAAGACGGGACCTATGCAACCTACCTTCTGCCACTGTTCCAGCTCGTTGAGGTGGTGCACTCCGAAGTTGCTGACACCAATAGATCTCACTTTGCCCTCTTTGACAGCTTCAACGAGCGCCCTCCACGCTCCCAGTCGACCTTTCGTTCCACCGTATGGTGCGTGGAGCAGATACAGGTCGATGTACTGCAACTTTGTATTCGCCAGACTCTCGTCGATACACCTCTTCGCGTCCTCGTAGTTGATGTACTTTGGCGGGACTTTCGAAGTATAAAAGAGTTGGTCTCTTGGGATACCAGCACCGAGTAAGCCCTTGGCTGTGGGCACCTCGTTTCGATAAGCATGTGCCGAGTCAACATGGCGATAGCAAGACTTGATAGCATGACCCACAACATCTTCTGCCACGTCTGCTGGGCTAACGAGAGTCAGTACATCACTTCAAGTGGGGAGTAACCCTCAATGGCCTCGCCATAACCAATAGTCAACTCACGTCTGGTACACTCCTGCATTGATCTCAGTCAGCGGAGGTCTTTACGAAGCCAGCGCGAATGCGACTTGGGGTTGCCGTAAAAAGACTCTTCGAAAGGAAGATGCTGCATCACCTACCATAACCGAGCACTGGAATCTCGTAGCCAGACTTCATGCGAAGTGTCGAATTTATGTCGAGCTTCATGCTTGGAGCTTTGCTGTGCGTGGTATATGAAAGATGTCTTGTTATCTGTCGAGCGCGCGCGAATGCTTTCATATCATTGATTCAATGGCAATTGACGTTCACACAATCTTGTCAACCCTGCAGACGCTCATCTGTAGAAGTAGAGGACTATCCATGTGTTCTCCACGTGCATCATCAGACGAATCGAAAATGTTTACGTCATCGCGGGGCAGGCACGGTGGGATGTTGCAGCAGAGCGGCCTAAAGCCATGTGGATGACACACACCAAAAGTACCTTACTATTGTTGTTATTGTTCGCTGCGCGCGAACACACACATCCATCCGTCTTAACTGGAAGCATCTGCTTGCGAGCGGATCTAAAACACAAAACCACTTCCTCCAGCGATACGACGACACAATGCGTCTGATCAAGCAAAACATCATCGAGAAAGATGGCTCAGGCACTGCGACTCTACTTCCTGAAGAGCCCGAGGACATGGTAAGCCAGTCCGTCTCGATATAATGCTCTGCCAATGACGGGCGCTGACTTTTGCCCAGTGGCATTGCTACAACTTGATCCGCGAGAACGACCTCTTGCGAGCCTCTGCTCTGCGCAAGGTTACGACAGAATCGGCAGCAGGCAGCACCACGACCCAACGTGTACAGACAGTCCTCACAATCCGTGTGACAAAGCTGGACTTCGACTCGTATGCTTCACAACTGCATGTGTCGGGACGCGTGGCGGAGGAGAACAAGCATGTCAAGCTCGGCAGCTACCACACACTGGATCTGGAGCTGCAGCGTAATTTCACGCTGGAAAAGGCGGACGGATGGGATAGCATCGCAATCGACACGTTGAAAGAGGCGATCAACCAGGATGCAAAGGCACAGCTGTGGGCGGTCGTGCTGCAGGAGGGTCTGGCGAACATCTGCTTGGTGACGGATCACCAGACTATCCTGCGACAACGGATTGAGGTCAACATGCCGAAGAAGCGCGCAGGCTCATCAGACCACGACAAGGCGCTGCAGAGGTTCTTCCAGACTACATTCGACACGGTGCTTCGCCAAATCGACCTGAGCGATCCGAAGCCTTTGCTGCTTGCAAGCCCAGGTTTCACCGCCAGTAGCTTGCAGCAATTCATCAAGACCAAGGCTTCGGAAAGCAGTGACAAAGATCTCAAACAGCTGATTCCTAAAATCACTGTCGCTCACTCTGCATCTGGCCACTTGCACAGCTTGGCGGAAGTACTCAGCAGCCCAGCTGTGACTAGCAAGCTCAGCGACACAAAGTTCGCTCGCGAGACACAGCTCATGGACCGCTTCTTCGAGCTGCTGCGCAAGGACGATGCAAGAGCCTGGTATGGCCCGAAGGAAGTCGAGGCTGCTGTCGAGCGAGGCGCAGTAGGCAAGGGAGGCGGTTCGCTTCTGATCTCGAACTCTCTGTTCCGCGCTCAGGACGTGAAGACGAGACAGCGTTGGGTAAAGCTTGTTGATGAGGTCAAGGACCAAGGCGGAGAGGTTCGTGTACTGAGCAGCATGCACGAGAGTGGCAGGCGGCTTGAGGATCTGACTGGAATTGCTGCCATCTTGACATATGCTATTGAGGATCTTGATGAAGAAGTTGGCGGCGAGGACGAGGTGGTGGAAGAAGACGTGCCAAACGGCCGCAATTTCGTGCCCGACGAAGAGATAGATTTTTAGAATACCCACGATAGAGATGACCTTTTCTTAATCCTGCTTTCGCCTTCGAATGGGCACAATTGTAAGTTCTCCCATACACTTCGTGCGTCTTTGATATGTGTCACATCCATTGACCATCCCACGGTAATTACCCTATAACATGCACCTCTCGCCTTCGCCCACTGCATTCGGTATACCGACCCACAATGGCCCCAAGGAGAAGCCGCTCCCGAGCGCGCCCTTCGAGAACACCAAATCATGTGAGCTCCGCTCCGGCTTCGGCTTAAGATAAAGCTCAAGCTGTCCACACTCCACAGCTGTTTGGTCATTGAGGTAAATGTCGCAACGAATCTTGACCCGTCCTGTACAATCTCTTGCTCCTCGAATCATCCATCAAAGAGCCAGTTCTGTCTTTACCCAAAAGTTTCAATTCGATAAATCGGCCACTTCGTTTCGTCAGACAAGGACAATGAGCGACATCAAGCAGATCTCTAGCCAGAGGGCCGCTCAGCGTAAGTGCTTCGTGTTTACATGATCTCGATTATCAAAAATACAGACCGCTGATGGTGTATATACAGCCGTGGCACACTACGTAAGTCCTCTTCGTGAAGAGTCGCACACAATGTTCCTCGCGAACATGACTCCACTCCTCGCAATGGCATCTCTAACAGCACTCACAGTCCCAAGCCATCGAAGCCGCCGGCCAAATCTGGGTCTCCGGCCAGATTCCCGCCGACGCCCAGGGCAACCTCGTCGGCGGCAGCATCGCCGATCAGACCAAGGCCTGCTGCGAAGCGCTCAAGAACATCCTCGAGGACGCTGGCAGCAACATCAACCGTACCGTCAAGGTGAGCCTGAAAAAATCTCGAAGGAGTCGGGATTTGGATTGCTTACGCATGGATTTTCTTGTAGATCAACGTCTTCATCACCACCATGGACCACTTCGCCGAGATGAACTCCGTCTACGAGAAGTACTTCACCCACAAGCCCGCTCGCTCTTGCGTTGCGGTCAAGGAGCTTCCTAAGGGTGTGCCGGTTGAGATCGAGGCCATTGCTCTTGCTGGCAGAGGTTAAGAGTCTTGCACGAAGAACATGAATCGTACGAGAAACTAGGTTCAGCAGCGTTTGGTCAAAGCCGCCGACGTAAATCTGTAGGAAGCAAATGACATTAAAATATCTTTGATGCACACATACAGATCAGTGTGAGAGGATTTTTCTTCGGGATTCTCGTGTAACTGATCACTATGATTTTTTCCTGTTGATCTTGTATCTTGTTCGGATTTTGTGTTATGTACAAGCAAGGTTGGGAATTCCTTGTTCCCGAAGGCTGTTCCCATCCAGAGTTCCAAACCCACCCACCCTCCCAATTCAAGCATCTGTATTGTCCTCACCTTTGAGAATATCCCTAGCGCCAAGCCCCAACCAGCCAGCCAAACCTAGCCTTTCCCTCCCAGAGAACAAGTGCGATGTCCGCGAGCGAATGTGGGTATCATTGAATAGCAACGACCAAAGAAAAAAGGAAGCAGAAAAAGGAAGTCTTTTTCCGCCAAATAAGAGAAGAGATGAAAGAAATTTGCAGAAAAGCAAACAGACGACGTCCTTGAGAAGTCGTGGAAATCTGAGTCGCAGGAAACTTTTACTGATAAGGCATGCCGACGTAGGCCATCGGGGTCTCCATAGGGCTGGAGTACTGCGGCATTGACATTGTGGTGCTGTTGACCACCGCTGCCATGGAGGATAGTTCGCGCCATTTCTGCTCACAGTGGCGGGATGGCCATCGCTCTGTGACGCCGTGTTCGAGCATCTGTTTGATATTTTGTCAGCATGGTCGTTTTTGTATGTAGGTAAGATGAGACGTACCTTGGCACTGATGATTTGCCACTTGCACCTCTCGTAATACTCAGTTGCCACCCTCAAGGCATACACGTCCTGCTCCTCCCACACGCGGAAACGTTGACGAAGACGCTTGTACTTCATTTGCAGGCGGGCGGTGGTGTGGACGACGTCCTTGCCCTCGGAGAAGCGGGCTGCAATGTCTTTCCAAGGGAGTGCTTCGGTCTCACGGAGCTGTATGAGGAGACGGTCATCATCGGACAGTGTGTCGGCGGCGACTGATGTAGTGCGTCTGCGCTTGTTGCCACTGGACGGACGAGATTCAGCTGCGGCGTAGGCTGCTGCTTCGTCTTCGTCCCGTTGACGCTTGGCGGCTGAGACGCCTGCTGGGTTGGGAGCAATCGATTGGTATGGTCGGCGAGGCTGAGGTTGTTGAAGCTGTGGTGGGGATGGAGTCTCGAAGGACATGTCGGTGGCGTATGTTGGGAATGCTGTTGATGGTGGGAAGGTCGAGGTCAGTGGCGTTGGTTGGCCGGCGGCAGTGGAGTATTGGATTCCGAGGCCTGCCGATGGCGTCCAGTCCAGGTTCTCTGGCGAGGGACCAAAGGTGCTTGGGCTGCTTCGTGGCCTGCCCGGTGCGTGCTGTATGGATGCGTGGAATAGAGTCGAGGGTTGGGCCATAGGGTAGGTAACCAAGTTGATGTCTGGGATGGATGCTCGTGTGTACTGGTTCCACTGTTGAGGCTCGACGGTCGAGGACGGGAAGGGTGTCAAGTAAGGTTGGTCGTAGGCATACTGATTGATCCCAGGTGTTAGTTGTGATGTGGTATTGAGGGAGAAGACATGAAGGATCATGCATACCGGCACTGGAGTGTACCAATCGGCACTGACAAGAACGTTGTTGTTGATGTCTCCACATATCTGCTCGGGTGAGATGTCTCCCGGCATGGTAGGGAAGAGGTTGTTGGACGACATAATGAAAAAGGCTTCGAAAGGACAACAGACGAAACAAGAAAGGTGGTGTTGGTGGCAACGCTCATCAAGACGGGAGGATGAGACGGGATAGTAGTAGTGTGATATGGATCCTCAGAGCCGATCAATAGGAAGAGGTAGAGGCCTGAGTAACAGCCGTGCCGCAAGCCATGTCAAGAGGCAGGATATGTTGGCATCTAAGTAGGATGCGCTATCATCAGCCATCGGTCGGGCTGC
Organism: Cladosporium cucumerinum; assembly: GCA_023634325.1. Taxonomy (NCBI): domain Eukaryota; kingdom Fungi; phylum Ascomycota; class Dothideomycetes; order Cladosporiales; family Cladosporiaceae; genus Cladosporium; species Cladosporium cucumerinum. Next base: position 1,430,080 of record JALDQA010000001.1, read on the forward strand.
GCAGCACCAGCAATAGCAGCAATAGCATGCTAGCTTGGAGACGCATCCACAATCGATGTCGAGGTCCTAGTCCAGCGCGCACAGACTCCTGCTGCACGAGGCTTAGGTACAGAGTACTAGCTGATGTAAATTTGGCCCCGACCCGCCGCTGGGCAGAGCCGCGAGCAGCGACGGTGCTGTGAAGGATGATTAGGGTGTGTCTCTGTGCTCGAGAGGCGTACAGGCAGCTAATTTGCCCGGAAATGGACGTGGAAGATGGCGGGTTTGCTTTGCTAGACGCGAGCCGACAGCGTGCTAGCCTTAACGAGGTGCACGATAGGCGCCGGGGGCTTGCAACGGCCACGAGAGCCAGAGGCAGTCGGCGGCACGGTCGAGGCTATTGCGAACCGATTTGGCACGCGAGATAGACGATGACCAGGCCCTTGGGGGCAGCTGCTGTACTGTGCCCCCCATGCGTGCTATCTTATGAGTGGTCGTGGAGAGGCGTCCGCTCGATGGCTCGCTCCCAGAATGCCTAAAGACTCCATGGGTAGCAGATGCTTATGCACGTCGGTAGCATCCGCATGTCAGATCGGGAGAGAGTTCCACCGCTCCCACCGCTCTCTCTGACGATGATGGCTGGCAGGGCTGACAGGATGATGCCACCCGGCAGCCCTCTCACCGGAGGACGTACGCAATAAGGCTGCATGTCTGCTCACACCGCGCATTTGATAGCTGTCTCTGCATGAGGTATGAGCAGCTTGCTTGCCCGCATGATCATGCCTCCAATATTGCTGGATGCCGCACACCAGTCTGATCGTGCGATTAGAAGCCACTGTAGGGCTTGTCAAGGGTGCCTTTCCAACCTCCAAGCCCAGACTATTGCCCATCTCGTCTCCACAGCGTCCAATTTCCCAGCCTCAGCCTCCAAATCCTTTGCACCGCCATCACCATCACCACCACGACTAGCACAAAGAACAGCACAGTATCGTTCAACCATGACCCCACCACGAGAGTGCCGCAGCAGAATACGCCGCCAACGATTGTGAAACACTGGAGCCGCAGCATTTCTTTGGCTCCCATTGCACCACAAACGCAGATTTGCCCCGGAGTGTGGATGGAGAGGTGCGCCGTACCCTTGCAGCTCGCGTGGCTTTCGTGCATATTACTTGCATGGCTGTGTCTATTTTTGCATTCTGGGAATGACCGCAAATAGATCCCCTTCGGTCCATGAGCTCGTCATAAACACGCGACATGCACGACTAATTAGCTCTATATTTGGGCATGTGGTGTGTTTCATCTCATGCACACTCGGCACGCGTCTGGTCATGGCGCTTCCTTGAGCGTCTTTATGGATGCATCGAATTACCGTAGGGCAGGCTGAAACTTGTAGGAGGACAGCTGACCATGGTACTGTCACCCTCTCTTTTCAGAGTGACCTCAGTTTCTGCATTTCTTCATTCCACCTCTGAACTTTCGCTCCTTCGGAGCTTCTCAGTACACTAACCAGGAATCTCAAAATCGGATCACGCTCTGGAGATGGTGATACGGTCATCTAATGATTCTGCCGCTGGCCTGGCATTGCATACAGCTTCACTGTTTGGACGATCATACTGTGACAGTCAAAGCATCGCGCCGATCATGCTGATGAATCCTCGACGAGAGTCTGCCCTCTGAACGCTTCGATCAATATGCTTGAGGACCTCGCTGAGCATCATAGGATCACAGGCAGAACAATACCTTGACGAAACCATGAGCTCATATCCGTAGCTCCCAACCGATCAGAAACCGCTGTTGCCGCCGAGTGTTGCAGCGATTTCCCTGTTCTCGTCATACAACATGAGCTGATATCCACAGCTCCCACCACATCGAGTTGCGAGTTTCCTGTTCTTGCTATTCAACATGGGCTGATATCCACAACCCCCGGCCCATCCAAGGATGCTGTTGCCATCGAGCGCAGTAGCACACCACTTATTCTTGCACGGGGCCATGAGCTAATACCCTCAGCTCTCAATCCATCCACAAATGACGCTGCCAATGAACAAAGTAGCAGAACTCCTGTTTTTGCCGTACACCATGAGCTCGTATCCTCAGCTTTCGATCCATCAAATCGAGTTGTTCCCACTGAGTGTCACAGCGGATTTCTTATTCTTGTGATACGCAATGAGCTGATATCCTCGGTTGTCGACGCATTCAAGGACACTGTTGCCATTGAGCGCTGCAGCGCATCTCTTGTTCTTCTTGTTCTCGATGAGCTAAAACCTTCAGCCCTCGACTCATTCGAGAACACTGTTGCGATTGAGCGTAATAGTACAGCTCTTCTTCTTGCAATGTGATATGAGCTCATATCCTCAGCTCTGAAGTCATCCAGGAGTATTGTTTGCCATCGAGCGTAGCAGTAGATCTCCTGTTCATGCAGTATACCATTAGCTAACATCATCAGCTCTGAACACATAAAACAGCGATGTTACCACAGAAAAATATATCACAAGCACACAGAAGTGAAGTCAGAAAATGAAATAAAATCAGATCTCAAGGCTCGCTCCAGCAGCGGCCGCTATCATTGGTCAGCTAGCCTTTTATGCTCAATTGCTATTTAATCGTAAAGTTCATCGCAAAAAGGAGAAAAAGTGGGGTGTGTTCAAGGTAAAAGGGGGGCCAATTTCCCTATGATTCCGCATCCACGAAGGCCTCCTCGTTCCCGTTTGAGTCCGATCGGACCAGCTTGTTGCTAGAGGTCGGCACTAGGGGTGCTTGCAAGCCTGGAGGTCCGCTTGATGGCTGTACAGAACTTGTGGGTTGTGAGGGGGTAGCTGAGGTGCCGTCGTTTTGCCCGAAGTCGATGAGGTCGTTAAGGGCGGAGGGCTGGGGCTTGTCTTGGGGAGGGAGTTCTTTGCCTTGCTGTGAGGGGAGGGCTTTGCTGGCTTCGAATTCCGCGTGATGCTGGCCGGGGAGGATGGGGGCGATGGCGAGGACCTGTTCGATTTGGGTTTGTGCTGGGGCCGTAGAGTCGACTTCTGCTTCGATGATCCAGTCCAGTTGTTCTTCGTCGCCTGGGGGTGCCGCCTTGAAAAGCTTGGGTTGCCAAACATGTCCTTCTCCACGCTCTGCCGCCTCTCTTCGCTGCTCCTCTTCGATTGCTGTCTTCGCGTCTGTTGCGCCTCTGTGATCGCCCTTCTTGATAGCTCTGTTGGTAGCGTCCCATAGCTTCTGGCTTTCTCGTGGGGCCTGCTCTTCCAAGGGTCGTGCATTGGGGATGTGGGGTTTCGCGTTTGTAGCATCAAAAAGTAGCTCTTTCTTGCCTGTTGAGAGGTCTTTAATGAACATCTCGCCGTTCCAAAAGCCAGACAGCTCGAAGAGGTTCTTGTTAGACGTAGTATCTTTGATGTAACCCCCGATCGCATTGTACGTGCCGCCCACCCAGCCCTTGACCTTGAATTCAATGTCCACCTCAAGGCCTGTTTCAGGGCACCTAACAACAGCATGATCTCCCAGCTCGTACTTCATCTTGCCAAAGAGAATTCCACGCGCGTACATGTTGGGTTGGGTGATGAAGCTGCAAATTGTTAGCACGTCCGTTGATCGGTACGCGTCCTCGCGATCTAGACCCAAACCCCGTACTGCTCTCTCAGCGGCAGTGCGAGTAGTACAGACTTTGAAGCCAGACCGCGAGGCGTCATCAAGCTGGGAAACTTACTATCGTTCGTTCCTGTTCTGGAAACGCATGACTGCGATTCCCTCCATAAAACTGCCAACGCTGTTTCCCAAGAACTTGCTGCGCGGCTTGAGGGTTCCGTCTATCCTGATGTGATGTTCCGGCGCAAGAAAGAAATAAGAGGACTTTGGGGGATGATGTGAGGTTTGTTCGGAAATGTAGAAGCCGCGTGTTCCATCGGGGTAGTCCCAGTATCCGGTAAAAGTCTCGCCAAGAATCGGGTTCAATGGTTTCTTGACGCCTGCTGGCTTAATGTGCCAGCCGGACAGGTAAAACTTGGTGACGGCAACAAAACGCTGGACAGGGTCGTCGATGGTGGGCAGGGGGAGGAGTGTGTCGGGGTGGGCCATGAAATTCGTGATTCGTTCCAGCATGCTGCGGGGCTCCAGGATGAAGGTTGGTAGAGTTACACGCGAGAGCTCGGCGCCTGGTCGCAGCTGGCTGATGATGTGGGTGAGGACGTTTCCTTGCTCAGAGGACACAACGGTCTCGTCCTCGTCGGTGTCGTTGCCATTTCCATCCAAGCTGCTGCGTGCGCTTCCGCCCATGCTCTTCTTGTGGATGTGCCCGAGAACCATGCTGGGCTAGTACAGGCCGGCAGCGAAGTCGTCGCGGAGGCTATAGAAGGAAGAGGTGTTAGTACGCTGGCGGGCAGTGCGTGGCGTGGGTGCAGAGTGGTGTGAGTGTAGGTGTAATAGAGAGAGAGAGAGGGAGAGAGAAGAGGGAGGTAGTGGAGAAGGTCAGGTTTGCGTCAGGCGCAGCACAGCAAGCAAGCCAGCAAGCACGTTCAGGTCAGGTTGGCTGGTGGGCAAAGGCTGTGATCGGGTCAGGCACCCGTGTTTCGACTTTTGGGCGGGCTTCCAGGACTTTCAGCTGTGCTGTCTCTCTCTGCGTCATGCTGGCTGGCGGGGCACGCGGACACGGCTGAGGGGCTTGGCCCCGACGTCGTGGGATTAATTCAACGATCGGCTTTGAGCGGATGGAGGGAGGAAAGTGGCCAGCAACATTATTGTCATCGTTCCGGATCCGAGGTGCTCGCATCTTGTGCATAAATTCGCTCCATTATGCTGTTGTCAACGACCCCTGTCAAAAGAAACCGAAAAGATGCCATTGAGATGAGGTGCCAGCTCCGGAGAAGTCCCAGCCTGGTCAAGGTCCAGCCATGGTCGACCAGGAAAGATTCCAGAGTCCAGTAATGTATCCATCTTCTTGTCTCCTCGGTATGTGCGTGCTTGCTGTGCTGCTGTCTTGACGCGTCGCGTTGCGATTGAAAGATGTAAAGGACTGGTTCACTTACTCTTGCTCCTCCCGGAGCACCCACGCCATGAGCAGGAGAGGGCACTCCCCCTCCAGGAGGCGCATCACCGCCTCCTCCCTCACCAGGCGCAGAGAGAGCCGCAGCTGCTGACGGCGGCGGCGACGCTGCTGGAACCTCCACGAGCGAGGCCCCCTCTGCACCCGGGCGAGGTGACGGTGACGGGCGCAATGCCCGAGGCCATGGGACGCGCACCACGGAACGACGCACATGTTCTGCTAATATCGTTAGCACTGGACATTGGGAATCGATTAAACCACTAGGAGAGCGGTGCCGATGCGTTGCGAGTGAGCGAGTTATGAAGGTACTATCAACCTCGCTGTGCAAGAGAGGGATTACTTACGTCGGAGGCGGTGGCGGTGGGTGGTGGTGGTGACGGTGGTGCTGCCTGCAGGTACGTGTCAGCCATTGTCATGTTTTGCCTGCAAGAGCTGATCGAAACAGTGACGACAATCTCCAAACGAATGAAGAGCCTGTCGAAGCTCCTATCGTCTCTCGCAGAGCGAACGAGTGAGGGCCACTTACGGTTACGCGGTGCGGATAGTGGTCTGCTATCAATCACAGGTCAGCAAATGCTCTCGCAGCGCCTGAAGACGCCCAGGATATGAGTGAACTTACAAAATTGGAGAAATTGTGTCTGCTCGATGCGAAGATCTCAATGTCAGCTGTCTCTTGATATGGTATGGTATGGGAGGGGATGGGGAGGGGAGGGTAGGGGCATATGCACTTACGATCTTGGTTTGTTCGTGTGTCGAGGAAGACCGTGAAGCTTCGTGAACGGCGTTGTTATTGTGCGCACGCAGCGAGGGGCGGGACCGTGGGAGCTCCCGAGCAACCACCAGGGTGAGATAACGAGCTCCCTAGGCGGTCTGCTCTGGATTTGTTCGAAGGAAACGATATCAGCACTGATCAATGGAAGACATCGCCTGCAACAAACTGACCACTCATTCTACTCCTGCTGGTATCAAAGACATCGTACCTATTCAACGAGCCCATAACTCTTGAAAAGCAACCAAACGCACCACCTGTCGCGCATGGCCATGCTGCAACCGTCCACGACGGAAGAAACGACCGCATCGCACCATGAGAGAACACGAGCACACCAAGCTTCATGCCACACGCTTTTACCATCGGAAATGAGCAGATCAACACAGACCGAGCGCCGGAGATGTGGCAAAAGACATCCAACACCTCGCAGATCAAGAGATCTCCTTGGCCCTCTACCGCCCGATCTTAGTACAAAGCAAGATAGCACCACAAAGTACGAGATTCACCACGAAAACCACCACGAAAGGGCGGACAGACCGGAATCGGAGGCTCCGTGGAACACCGGTTTGGAAGACGGCCGGAGACAGGTGAAGGCAAAATCAAGTTCTTACAGCAGCTTGGAAACACTTCGGGCGCGATAGTTGGAAAGCAAGTATTTCTGCGGCCGGGCGGTCATCTCTGCCTAGATGTTCGATAGCACTAGCCTACAAGAACATGTGACGTTCGATACCTGCTATGAGAGTCTCAGAGGAATACACGTTTCCTCCAAGCATTTTTGTCAGCAATAGGAGCATGACTGAATTGGGGATGCTCAGGCATTGACAGACTGTAGTTGCTCACAGAATCGTGCGTAAATTGATTCATGGGAATCACGTTTGGGAGGCAAGCAAGGAAGACTTGTTGCGACTGGAAATGCACTATCACTGCAACTCGAGGGACAAGGTATCCATCGCAGCCCGTTAAAAAAGTAGAATTATTTCTCGGGTTATCAGAAGCACGCCAAATGCATGCCCATTACCACCTTCCGCCACGCCTTTGCCACAAGAGTCTCGCACGCACTCAGCTATCATAGGGTCCCATGAGCTTGTTCGCCTCCACCATCTCAGCAAACCCTTCGATACGCGTAGTATTCGACCAAGGTTTCACCTGACATTCCTTCCTCACGACGCTCGCAAAGCAACCCGTCCACTCCTCCCTCGGAAAGGCCTGTACAACACTTTCAATCGTGCCTTGAGCAACGAGTTCTCCGTGTAAGCCCGCGTTGTCGAGAACGGTGGCGAAGTGGATAATCGCCGTGAGAGTGCTGACCATTCCCGTGTCGCCTAGGTCCTGGTGGCGAATGATCGTCTCGCAGACGGATTCGGCTTGCGCGACTTCAGCGGAGTGCGATTTGAGCAGGTCAAGAGCGATGTAGCCGCCAGCGAACTCGAAGGAGAGGTGTGTCGATGTGTGGTTTGTGGGCGTGGTGCCGATGTCGTGCAGTAGGGCGGCGAGGAGGAGGGTCTCTGGGCTGCACTTCCAGGAGGGGAAGTGCTGTGCTACGATGGCGCGGCCTACGGATTTTCATGTTAGTTTCTTCTTTTGTACGAGCTGGGTAGTTTGATTGAGAATCTCGCCATAGTAGTACACTCTCATGGAGTGGTTGTAAGTTTGCCTCGGGAGGTTCTCTTTGGCGTACGCGTGGATGCTTGTTGCAAGCGGCATGTCTGGGAAGTCAATCTCGTCCACTGTGACAGGCCTCGAGGTTGTTTTGGTTGACTGGGTGGCGATAAGCTTGTCCAACGAGCGAGAGACCGCCGTGAAGCCGAATTGCCCGATAGTATCCGACATGGCGGCTTTAAGAAGCGGTGGGAGGTGCTTGATATGGAATTGATAGCGCGATGTCTGTTCAGTGATGGAGGCTGCTTGAGATGTCAATGTGATGAAGAAACGCAGGATGACACGCCAGATGTTATAGGCATGTGCTCAATGCTTCGCTCGTCTCACATGTGCTTTGCAGCGCCCTGTCGCTACCAATAGTGGTCCAAGTGAAGTCCAGCGCTGTTCGATCATGTCGCTTTCGTTTTACGGTCTCCGCAGTTCTGTCATGCTTGCGTAGCTATTGTCCAGATCTGGCGGTCTCGCGACGAGCTCCCCAGCATTTGATGCAATTTTGTGCTGATCTCCATCATACAGAAACTCAGCATCGCCGACAGATAGATGCACGTGGGTTTGGGCTGCTGAGGAAGCCTAGAAAGATTGTACAGTTCGCACTGCTGACTCAGATTTCGGTGAGATTGGTGCAATCGCGAATGTAAAGCGTTGGACTACTGTAATCAATCGCCTTTGTCGACTCATCTAGATGTTTTATGTAGACCGCCCGTCCATCTTCATCTGTCGTTACTGCGGAAGAGACTAGCTGGGAACAAGTTAGACCTAATGAGTAGTTACTACACATGCCAGGCTCTTGCCATGCTTATTACAGTGCACCGAACCCAGTGTCTCCCTCGTCATACTCTGTGCTTTTGAAATGGTTGATTGTAAAGATGAGGCGAGCATTGATTGCTAGGGCTGGCTTTGTCGGCAATCGCTCGGCATCTGGAGGTGGGGGCACGTGCAGAGGAGACACGCCTTTCGTTTTCCACAAGTCGACGTGTTTGAGCGAGCTCTGGTCTTTCTCGAATCACACTGTAAATCGTGAGACGGACTATTGCTGAGACATACTTCCATCCGGCCTGGCCCTAGTCAAGCGTGAGCTAAGGTGAGCGCGTTGGGGATCTGGTAGAATGATCCGATTTGTACAGATAGAGAGGAGTGCTTTGCCCACACGTCATGATCTCGGTGGTAGGACGACGATCACCAGCAGGTTACACAGCAGATAATCACGCATGAAGTCCCCGCGGCCTTTCAACTCGCTGTCGCTCGCGCAAGCGCGATATGTCTCTGGCGACAACATAGGCATTTCGGCCTCGAGTCAGAGCACCTCTACGACCCGCTCGATCGATCAAGGGTCTTGCTTGACACGCCATTATCCCGTCAGCAGCACATGTACAGTCTCCACTCCCCTCTACTTATCTCACCCGCCTTCACGAACTGTAGGTAGGAAGCAAATCACCTTGAACACACATTATGGCGAACGAAGTGCAGGCCAATGGATGGACTGCCGTCCCTGTCAGTGGCAAGCAGATAATCGAAGCTCGCGGACCCATCAGCCCGCCAGATCCAGTCAAGATTGGAGATGTACACTTTCCACTGGAGGATTCTGTCGTCGTTGAAGTGCAGTCTTTTGTCAAACGACAGCTCTCACCAGAGGCTTACAACCATTCTATGAGAGTCTACTACTGGGGTAAGGTCTTCCAGGCTCTGAGGAACACGCTCTCGGGCTATGTTTAACTTTACTCATAGGACAAGTCATCGCGAAGCAGCTCTTCCCCGAGCACACGGCTGTTCTCAGCCCTAGCACCTGGGCTCTTACGTGCATGCTCCATGACATTGGCACCGCTGAAGCGTACTTCAAGTCGACGCGTATGTCTTTCGATATCTATGGCGGCTTCCTCGCGCTGGAGACGCTCAAGACTCTCGGATCTGCGCATGACCAAGCTGAGGCCGTTGCTGAAGCCATTGTCCGTCACCAAGATGTAACTCTGCTCATACTTCTCAAAAGATCCCCGAACAACCACTAATATTGGGTAGATGGGCGTCGATGGCACAATCACGGTCATGGGACAGCTGATCCAACTCGCCACTCTGTACGACAACGCGGGCAAATACGAAGGAATCGACAATTTTGGCGATCTTGTTCACGAAGACACTCGCCACAGCGTCAATACAGCATTTCCACGTCTAGGTTGGTGTTCTTGGTTCGCAGAACGCGTCCGCGGTGAGGTACGAAACAAACCATGGTGTCATACCACACATATCCCTCAGTTTGACAAGATGATGGAAGAGAACATGCTTCACCGGCGTTGGGAGTAGAATGTGTGAAGGAAAGGCTCGGCAGCAGCCGGCGTGGGTATCGTTGGTATTTTAAAAGAACAAATGGTCAAATGACCCTCTCTCTCTGCTCTCCCCTCTCCATCCCTCTTCAACACAGGCGATGGTATTGCCCTCACCTCCTAAGCGTGTCGAGGGCGAAGGTGCGACGGCTCTCCGAGCCAGGCCCGCAGATCGAGCAGGGCGTGATGTGGTTGTAGGTCCTTATGACCTGTGCGAAGCGGCCATCGCAGGCGGCCATGCCCCTCGCCTTCTCCTCCCCCAGGTGCCAGAACGGCGCCCTTCCGCAGGGTCGCGGAGTCCTGCGCTCCCTGTGGCCGCAGCTGTACACGATATCGCCGCTTTGGCTGCACATCTTCTGTCAAATTGTTAGTACGTTGCTGCCGATGCAGCGATGCTTGCTCGAGTAAGGCGGAGAACTTACGCTGGTGGTAGTGGTAGTGGTGGTGGGGTTCTGTCATGGTAGGTTAGCACAAGCTCATTGATTATGCGCGCTGGTAACAGCACAGCTGAAAGTACTTACGGGAGAGAGTGTGTTGCGCTGTTGCGGTGTAGATGGTTGTTTTGCACTGTTCACACGTCAGCAATCCATATCGATCAATCTCCGCCATTCGACGACTCGTGGTGAGGACGAGGGTGAGTAGACTACCATGCATAAGGCATGAAGGACTCATAGTGGCATGGAGAAGAGAAGGGGTGATGCTGAGGGTATACTCACAATGCTGGTATGTGTTTGCCTGGTCGAGGGAAGAGGTTTGATCGAAAGCAAGAGCTTTAAAGCCACTCCCAAACGCTCACCACTCGAGGGCGTCACTGCTAGCGCCGCACTAACACCAGTTTGGCAGCCTATTGTTCGATTGACATGTGAATGGCAAACGAAAACGAGGTCTGATAGACTCGTAACGTGTTGCCATTGGCCATGAAGCGTTTGACGTGTGTCTCTTTCTCGTGCCTTCCAACCTGACACCTCACTCTCGCTTTTACAGACCTCCTGAAACGCACCAAGACCCACCTTTGGCGATACACTGGTGCCTGTGTCATTTGAACGCTTGTAAGGTTGATGTTGCAACGGGCCAGTGTCATCACATATAGTGACTGAACAAGTTCGGTTTCTACAGAGAGAGATCGGCTGTACTACTTCTATTACACAGCTATTGTAGTCCAAAATCAGCATTGGGCGGCATGTAGGTACCACTGAGATTCTGGTAGGTCTTCCAAGCATTTCGATTGCTATTGAGCTGGTATCGTGTATTGCCATTGTCAATACCATGTTAAACACCGTTGAGATATCACGAAACTCTCACGGACCGCTTTACTGTTACCATCGGAGATCGTGATCAGTACGAATACATACTCCACGGAGTCATGTTATGAATCTCGAGAGCTGATAGAATTTCAAGAAGCATCGCCGTTGAGACAAAGTTACAAGTTTAGATGCCATGGCCCATTGAGATACTACAGGCATCTCATGAGCCACTCTGCTAGTACTATCAAATATGGTGGTCGAATTATGTAGAGTTACCGCATAGATACATCGGGGATATCAGTGGCTTATGAACTCCTATCGTTAGACAACAATGTACAACCAGCAGAGAGGCTGCTTTGAAATATCTGAGCATCTCAATGGCCATTGTGCGTATGTGATCACGACTCGTTGCCGACTTCAATAATAACTATGCTTTCCATCGAAGCGCCGATTCCATCCCTGAGTATCTGCATACATTCTGTCCCGTTGACATCAGATGTCTTAATCGAAATGAGAATGCTGTTCAGGGAGATACTAGTCACTTCTCAAATCGATCGATCGGATCGTCGTTGTACTACGATCATCAGATACCGTAGTCAAAACAAGTATGGTCACCATAGATATACTGACGGGATCTCGGAGCAAACAATTTGTTATTGTGCCAGTATCATCGAGGAATGTTGTAGGATCTAGTCAGTCTTCCACCGAGATACCGACAGGATCCCGAAGCAAATAAATCGCTATCGTGCTGGTATCATTGATTACTGTTGTAAAGTCTAGAAGGTCTTCCACCGAGTTCCTATTATTGTCTCTGAGTCTGAGGCGCCTCGAAGCCTATTGTGATAGTATCGTCGTGACAACATGTATGAAGTTCGAAATCTGCCGCTGAGATAGTGTATGTTACAATCAATTTGAGTGTATTTGTAACGTTCGGTCTTCACTGAAGGTGGTGTTCTAACATGAAGCAAGGTCCGCTTTCCCGCACCTCGTGCTTTCGGGAAGCTTGACTTCATCACTTGAAGCTCACCCTCAACAACAACCACCCCATCAAGAATATTCATCAACAGCAGCCTCACGCTTACTCAGCCATCCGGAAGGCATATTACTCCACTCCTTCAGGGCACGGCCTCGTCTCCGACTCTCGCATTCATCCATTCCCACCACACCGGCGCCATGGCTTCACCGGCTATGGGAAACACCGCGTTAATAGTCGTCGACGTCCAAGAAGATTTCTGTCCACCGGTAGGCCTCCTAGCCCCCCAAATCAGGGCAGAATTCAGCTAATCGACAATAGAACGGCGCCCTCGCGGTGCAAAACGGACGCAACGTGGCATCAGTCATCAACCTGCTGCTTGGCCTCCCATTCAAGATCAAAATTGCCACTCAAGACTACCATCCTAGCAACCATATCTCGTTCGCGAGCCAGCACAAAGATGCTCAGCCCTTCACTTCCACCCACACCATCACCAATCCTGAAGCAAGCGATTCAAACACCGCTGAATCGCTGCAAATTACGCTTTGGCCTGATCACTGCGTCCAAGGAACACCCGGCTGCGAGTTCATCCCGGAGCTGAACCTCTCTCTCATTGACCGTGTCATCAGAAAGGGCGAAGATCCCCGTGTCGAAGCATATTCTGGCTTCGGACCAGATTTCCGCAAGCCTGCCATCGCGATGACTGGCATGGCCAAGCTTCTCCGCAAGCATGGGATCGAGCAGGTGGTTGTGTGCGGGCTCGCGCTTGACTATTGCGTCAAATGCACTGCTATCGACTCTGCGAAAGAAGGATTCAAGACTGTTGTGGTGGAAGACGCCACGAAAGCCGTCAATCAGGACGAGAGTGCACTACTTCGCGTTCGCGACCAACTGGACGCGCACGGTGTGAGACTTCTGCAATCAACTTCGGGAGAAATGGAGGCACTTTTGGGCCTTTCAGATCGCGGGTTTGCATTGTGAGGGATCCAGGGACTGTGTAGCAGGTTGCAGAGGTTCAACATGGACTGGCTCTTTGTGGAAGATGTACGTGGCAGAGCACAGAAGCACAGAGCACCAAAACGGCGGAGAGGAATGAATGCTATGCGGCAACCGGAATGTGCTCTCTCATAATTGGAACGACACAGCATTAGACGTTGTTCCATATTGGCTGCAATATCATCTAAAGATCAATTTTGAGTGTAGTTCCAATCGCCTCAGCAGCATGGATCGCCACATCAACATCCTGCTCTACAGTACCACCGCTGACACCAACGGCACCGATGAAGTAGCCATCGTGATCGTAGATCGGCTGGCCGCCGGGGAAGACCACCAAACCGTCGTTAGACGTCTGCAAGCTCCAGAGGTCGTTGCCGGGACCAGGCTGAGTGCGGTTGTAAAGGCCGTGCGAAGGGAACTGGCCGTTGAACAAGACAACGGTCTTAGCCTTCTTCTGCGACATATCGATGCTGCCGTAGTAGGAGTTGTCCATGTGGATGAAAGCGACGAGGTGGGCTGAGGGATCAAGAACGGCGATGTTCTCGAAAATGCTGAGACATTGTCAGCACATTCGTGTTTACAAATTTAACGCGTTGGACGCAGGGAAGGTGTGTCGGGTTGGTCGGTTTGCATGCCGATTCTAGTCACAGCAGAGAAGGTGGTGGCGTGTGTGGTATAGATGGAAACCTCGATAAACAATCCAACGAGCCAGAAGGAGAAACGACTTACCCAGTCTCCAAAGAGCGAGCAACACCGGCGTTCAAAACAGTAAGAGCCTGAGTGTGGTTGATATAGTGGCGGTCAGAAGGCGTACTGCCCCAGCCATTGGTAAGAGTGCGGTTGACAGTGCTGGCAACAACACCTGCAGCGGCAGCAGAGGCCAGGAGGACGGAGTGGAAGCGCATGTCGTTGTATTGGTGATTAGAAAAGAGGACTAGGTTGGTGATGTTTCGTCGAGCTAGCAACTGCAGCAGGCGTAGAAGTTTTATACAGGAGAACAGGCTGTCTTCTGGAGCTCATCTACACGGCCTTGGGCTAGAGCGTTGACCCGATAGGGCATCATCTAAGCAGGCATATACACGCTTTGGCCTTCAGGGTTGACCAGGTCTGCGGGATACATGCGTCAGGCAGATTGGGCGAGCTTCCAGACTGCTGGATGCTGTGGACCTCCATAGTATCGACGCGGTTTTTGCTCGCAGACTCGATAGACCGGTATCAAGTACTTTTCCCTACTGGCAACTCAATCGTACAGCGAGGCAGAGTTCGAAAAGCGGTAGGCGGTGACCATGAATCATTCATCTAAGCGATGGAAGCGCTGGTGTCTTCACCTCTCCCGCACCACCGCAAAATCCTCGTACACGGCAGGTCGGACAGCCCCAAGCGAGCCAATCACCTGAAATGAACTCGCCTAACTGCCGAAGCTTCTATTCCGTGACCTGGTCTGGACTTGTACGATCAAATGAGGTTTCGCCTAATCATTGGTTTGCGGTCATCTTGCACACAAGGACGGATTGGATCATGGAAGCAGTCCGCTACAAGTCTGCAACGCTAAATGCATATCAAGAAGAACGAGACAAGAACGCTCATCATAGTACAAACCCACAAAAACACGCATCTATGCCTCCTTGAGCTTCTCCCGTCGCTCAGGCTCAAGGTACTTCTGTGCGAGCGCATCCAAAGCGCTCATAACACCCAAGCCCAGCTCCAATAATAACACAATATTACATATCCACCAAATATGCTGCACCCCAAACCCACAAGTCGCGTACTCAAACTCCCACTTCCCCTCGTCTGCATTGAACCAGCCGGATAAGAAACCCGCATACCCTCCGTACGAGCCCATCATGCTGCGCACCGTGATCTCGCGGAAAGAAGCGAGTTTCTCGTCTGCGGAGAGCGAGTCGAAGGCGCTGCTGCGAATGGCTTTGGGGGTGATGGTTTCGCCTTCGGGCGTGGTGTAGTGGCGCGTGTCGCAGCCTTCGTGGTCGTGGCCGTTGAGCACGATGGATGTGCCTGCCGCCAGGCAGTGTGACACTTGCCTGCTGAGGCGTTCGCTGAGGTGGTTCTGCTCGCGAATTCCAGCGCCGTTTTCGGGCGAAAAGTGCGAGAAGAAGGGCCCGTCGACGCAGATCCCCGAGGCTTTGTGGAAGGGGATGTGCGTGAGGAGGACGGTGGCGGAATGTTCGCGGTCCTGCTCTGTGTTGCAGATATGCTCGTCCATGAATTTCAAGCTTTCTTCGCGTAGAGCTGGGCTGAAAGCAGGCTCGTCCAGGTTCATCGAGTTGAGAACAACGAGTCTCAGCTCCGGCTGCGCACCCGGTCCATCGTAAAAGTCCGGCGTCTTCTTGCTCGCAAACTCTTGATCGATTTTCAGCGTAGCATCCGGCAGCCGGAACCCGACCTCCCAATTGACCTTCCCGAAA
Organism: Cladosporium cucumerinum; assembly: GCA_023634325.1. Taxonomy (NCBI): domain Eukaryota; kingdom Fungi; phylum Ascomycota; class Dothideomycetes; order Cladosporiales; family Cladosporiaceae; genus Cladosporium; species Cladosporium cucumerinum. The sequence goes on from JALDQA010000001.1 coordinate 1,445,467, forward strand.
GCCCTCTCGAACCTCTCGATCCTCGCCTCAGTCAAATCCCCAGCATATCCAACATCATGGTTCCCAGCAACGGCGATAACCCTCCTCCTCCACGCCCTCTCATTCTCCCCCAAAACCTCCACCTCGTGCCCCTCCCCATTCATAATCGCCCCAGGAACCCTCTCCCCCTCCCCAAACACCGTCCCCCAAAACCTCTCCGCCCTCCTCTCAAACTCCCCATCCCCAATCCACTGGCTCCCCAACAAATCCCCCAGCACAACCGTATGCGTCGGCATAGCCCACCACCTCGTCCGCCCATACACATGCTTCAGATACCGATCATTCCCCCAAAGATCCAACCTCTTACGATACCCCCTCGCCAACATGGGTAAATCCCCCCTCAAACCCTCCCAATCTCCTGCTCGCGCATCTTCCCACAGTTTCCGCAAGCCCGCTGACGCGCCGTCGTTCCGGCCGGCGGGCAAGCTGGTGTCCCCTTCGAGCTGGGGGTCCGCGAGAGCGAGGAGGCGGAAAGGCGCGAGGCCGGCGTTGACGGTTGTGTTTTTACAAGAGCCGGTCAGGGAGCATTTCGAGCGGGTGCGCGTGGCGGGTGGGAAGGCGCAGTCGTTGATCGCTGGGTAGAAGTAGAGGTATAGGAAAGCGATTACGGCGGGGAGGAGGAGGATGCGGAAGAGGGTGAAGGGATGCGTTAGGGAAGGCATTACGCCATTGTTTCTTCCCGCCAAAACAGTAGGAAGGGAAAAGGAACTTGGGAAGGAAGGAGAGAAGGGATTAGATATGTTCGAATGGTTTGTACCTTGATGTGGAGGGGGAGGAGCAAGTGGGGCGGACTTTGGACAATTCAGAGGACTTGGACAAATGCGAGCTTACGGGAAGAGCTACAGCTATGCTTCAGCAGGAACGGGTGGAGCCGGACTTGGAGATTGTAAGAGACCACGTCTGGATGGCTGGGCGTTTGTCGAGAAAGCATGAGTTGGAAGGCGATGTCGGGAATATTCCAGGCTATTCAATGGTTTATGTTTTGAGCTATAGCTTGGCAAGTGATTGACAGCATTCAAGGTTGAGACCACATGCATTGACATGATGACAATTCTTCAGACAGCTCGATTAATACAAAAGAGATCAAATAAGAAAAAAAAACCAGTCTGTACAGGATCCCATTCGCAAAGCAGCTGCTACACCGAGTCTATTCTACATCACTGCAATCGTCACCTCTTCTCCCACCCTCAAAGCACGAGTCCTCGAATTGCAATCCCTTATCTGTATTCGGGACGGACAAAGTCGGCCATGGTCTGGGGCTCGGCCTCGTAGTTGTGAGCTCCGTCAGAGCTGTCGTGGATGTCGTGGTGGTGGTGGTCGTCGTGGCTGTCCTGGGGGCCGACGTATTCCATCTTGTAGACGGAACCGCACTCGGGGCAACGCTCGATGGGGCGGTCGCGGGAGGTGGTGAGCCAGATGACAACGTGAGAGTCGGCAGGGTAGCCGGTGCAGCCAAGGTACTGCTCATCACCGAAGGACTTGACAGTGATGGGGTTGTCGAGCGTGCCTGTGTGCTGTTAGCGCAGCCGTTCCGAGAGCCATATCGGATCAGAACCGCATTTCGTCCCGGGTGTTGCATTGAAGCATCCACTTCAACACAGCACATGCTCCTTCCGGGACAAATGCGGCCATCACCCCGTCCACCAGGTTGTACGTACCCTTCCTGCTAGCATCGAGAGGGCTCATGTCGAAGATATCAACACCCTGCATCTTTCCAAGGATTTCGAGACGCTCAAGACCAGTAGCCTGCTCGAGATCGGTGGGCATGGTACCAGGCTTAGCACCCTCGGGGAGAAGGTCGGCCTCGGAAGTGATCTCTGCAGCGCGAGGAGAGAAGTTGTCAGCCAAAACCAAATCAAATCAAATCGTCGCGCGCCGTCGCCCAGCGCCAGGCCATATCCGCGACCGCCATCCTCCACGTCCAATTGGCCGCGCCGACGACTCCATCCAGCGCTATTCGGGAGGTGTATTTGCTTACGGTCGAAAGGCTTGACGTGCTTGGAAACCTCGCCAGGCTTGGGGTCTCCGTGGGTGCCACTGTCGACTAATAATCGCAAAGAGAAGTCAGCCTCACGTGTCCAAACTCCCCAAGACCACACCAATGCCCCTCCCAAAACCCCTCGCAGCCCTTCCCTGCCCATCTCTTGCTCTCCATCTCCCCCAATGGCTCCCACATCCCCTCCGCAGAGAACCGACAAAACTCACATCTCCTCATGCTGCTAGCGAAGCTGCGGGCGGGCACGACCGGGCGCGCGACGACGGCGCGCCTGGCGACGGTGGAAACAGCGCGACGGGCGAACATTTCGGTGGGTGGTGCTGTGTAGAATGGAGTGGTGGGTGGGTATATGGGTGTTTCGGCGGTGCAAGCTGCCTGTACGTAGGTAAGTTGAAGCTCGCTCGCTCTCCTTCGCTGCGGCTTTACCCGCCGGCGTCGACTTGGCGCGGACGTCGCCGGGCTGGCTGTACGGAACATTGATGAAACGAAACCATTGGAGGGCTTGGATTCGCAATCGATTGATAACGCTACCTCGTCAGGAGGCAAAAGGTGAATGCAGACAAAGATCATTGCAAGGCTGCGTTAAAGTGACCTCGACAGAATGCAGTCAAGCTTCAGATTGCAGCGACCTCAGATTAATTACATGGAATTTGCTTTCAGGTCGTCAATGGCTTTCACTGTGGTTTACCACTGCTGGGTATATACTAGTGATAAATAGTAGATCTACCATCACAACGAGAGCTGAACCTCCTCTCACACACCTTGTTCTCATGGCCTCTATAACCACCGAAAACATTCGAACCCCAAGGACTTGGTTAGTAATGGAGAGATGCTAAGTGGTCCGAATAATTTATATATTCATTCGTTCACGACAACATGGAAAAATCAAAAGTGCTCGGTGCTCAAGAAAAGAGCGTCTCGAAGAAGGAAAACTTCTCGATTGGACACACGCACACAGTCTCTCTCTCTCTCTCTCTATATATATCTCCCTCTCCCTCTCGAAATACGCTATATACAAAACAAAACAATCCGTTCATGACCCAAATCGATCGCTTTTCTCAAGACCACGAAGCGACGACGATGACGACATCAATCTTGGCGTTATCCTCTTTCCCTTCTCCAACGCCCTAGTTAGAACCCCAGGGTATCACCTCCAAGTTAGTAGTAGTAGTAGTAGTAGTAGTAGTAAGAAAGAACTTCCTCTATTTTATCCTCCAAAAACAAAACAGGCCCGAACAGAACAAATGTTCACCTCCTGTAAAAGACGAGCAGAACCGCCTCTTTCCGAGCCAAAAGAGCAAAAAACACGAAAACAAAATGCCAAAGAAAACATAAAGGAATAACAGAACCAGTCCAACTCCTTTCTTTTTGTCGCATCACACATAAGAGCCATTTCGGGGCATTTCCCAGCCAGCCTAATACTGGATCATCGGCCATTCCGCGACGTTGTTGCTTCCGTCTTGCGACGGCATCTGCATCTGCCCGAAGGTCGCGCCGTTCGAGTACATGAAAGCGCCGTCCTTGACCGTGATGTTGCCCAGAGGCTCCGTCATCATGCCGCTGTAGCTTGCAAGAGTGCCATCGGCCATGCCGGGCGCGCTAGTTTGCATGCCTGTGACCATGTGCTCGGCGAAGTTGCGCCAGGCCAGCGGGCCGACAGTATCAGCAATGTTGTATGCTGGCGCCTGGTACATCATGTAGTTGTTTGCGGCTGGCTGGGTAACTTGCTGCGCCATGGCGGCGTGGGCTACGAGTTGCGCATCCATGGTCGGTTTGACGTCTTCTCCCGCGTAATTTTGGGGATGGTAAGCTTGGATAATGGTCGGTGCGAATGAAGGCACATTGCTACCTTGTGCGTCTGGGTAGCTATATGCAGGGTTGTTTGCATAACCATTGTCGACCGCTCGCGGTAGCGCCTGTGGTTGGTGCGGGGGCTGAAGTGGTTGTTGATGCGGTTGTTGATGAGCAACCTGGTGTTGAGGCTGCTGTGATGGCTGGTGAGGCGGTTGTGGTGTTTGCTGTTGTGGCGGCGGATGCGACTGGACCTGCACCTGGTGGTTGTTACGAACCGGGTTCTGTTCTTGAGAAGCACCGTTCGCATAGTTGTGGTTGTAGTCGTGGCCATTTTCGTACGCAGGTGTCTGCTTTTGTGACGGCGGCTGAGAACGCTGTTGTGAGTGTTCTGGCGCAGGCGGAGTGGCGGTGGAGGCAACTGCTGCAGTAGCCGTCTTCTGCGCCAGGTGCCGACCAATATTATTCAGTGACCACTCGACGAGATTGCAAAGGGCTACATGCAGACTGTTGCCAGTGCCCAAAAGGTTGCCAACGAAGCCCATAACATCGAGCCAACCTTTCATAGCCTGTCGAAGACTGCGCAGATCGTTCATGCCGAGACGATCACGACGTTCGGTGTATACGAAGAGCATTGTGAACATGGACGCCAAGAAGTCCATGTTCCAGTAAAGAGTAGAGTCCAGACTGTTCAATTGCTTGAGCTGCGTGGCAATAGAAAGCATCTTGTGACTTGCATCGAGACAAGCATCCAGGTTGTCTGACATGACTTGAGGAGACAGAGAGCGGCACAGAGCCGGGTGGTGGATCAAGAGTTGACAGCCCGTTGCTCCCAGTTGCAGATACAGTGCAGTGACGCGGTCTTCGTCCTTGGTTTTCGGACCACCGTTGAGTTCATCAGGGAAAGAAGCAACGGTGTCCTTGAGCTCCTTTTCCAGGCGTTTGACATTGGCGTCGTATGTGGCGGGATTGGACCCAATAGAATATATCGAGCTGTAGACCTTCATTTGAACCTTGAGCAAGACAAAGCCCCATTTACCAGAGCGGAAGGAGCATCTGCGCCATTCGTCAAGGTGCGTATCTTCGGGGAGATAGTCGTGTGCTTCTTCGGGGATCTCGATGTCAAAGTCATCGAGTCTAAGCGGCATTGGCCGGCCAAGCTTGCCACTGACGGGGACGTGCATCAGCATGAGGCTCCAGAATATACGCTTGCGCAACTCGATGGTATGGGGATCTTGCTGTGCAGCACTACCATGCCATGCCGTGACGGAGCGGTGGAGGCCGAGCTCAATGGCCAGGCCCAGGACTGTGTTTGTGAACATCCAGCATGCGCCGGGACGAGGAAAGGCACGTAGCTGTGCGCAGATCAGGGCGAGGCCTTGCATGTCCTGCAAGGTGTGGCCTTTGATGAGGCGGGGCACGAGAGAGAGTGCAAAGTTCCAGTGTTGGAAGTTCTGTACGCTCGGGGTGTTGCGAGTGTTGTATTGAAAGAGGACGAGACTCATGACCATGTGCACCATGACAAGCTCGGCCGGACTGCACTGATGTTGTTCGTGGTAGACGTCGTGGAGCAGTTGCATGAAGTGAGGTTTGTGTAGGATTGGTAGCATAGGTTGGATGGATCTAAAGTACCATTCGGCATACATCTTTGCCTTGTCGTATGCCGGAAGCAGCGGCTCGGGAAGCTGCTTCTCCACGAAGGCTCTGTCGAGGAAGTTTTGGTAGGATGTTCCCGAGTCGACATGGTCTTCGGGGATATATTCGGCCAGGTCCAATGTGGCGCCAAAGAGTGAAACGGAGGTGCCCTCGATGGGACTGAGCCAGGAATTGCCAGAGGAGACGCCCAGGTAGTTGTCGCCGATGCAGCCGGTGCGGAATTCTGACAAGCGGACACCCTGGGCGGGCATGTTGTCTCCCTTGGGATGATGGAGGTTTCCCCAGGACGAAGTTGCTTGTTCTACGGGCGATGGCTGGCTCTGGCTGTCGGTGGAGAGGTTCGCGTAGGGGGAGAAGATGGTGGGCGCAGGTATTGGATCATGGCCCTTGTCCTTCAGCTGCTTCTGGAGGCTCTCAATGTACGCGCGCAAGACTGCGTTTTCGCGATCGAGGTTCTCGGCATGACCACGGGAGCGGGCGAGGCCTGTGATGCGGTCTGTTGTACGACACTCGGTGTTGTTCTGGGCGCAGGGCGAGCAGCCACCGGGTTGTGGGTCGCAGCGGATCTTTCTGGTCTGTGGGTGTGAAGGAGGATGTCAGTGGATGGTGATGGTGGTGGTACAGCGAGAACAGGGTGTAGTTTTGTGTGAATGTATGTGTGTATGTGTGTATGGATGGATGGAAGGAAGGATGTATGTATGTATGTATGGATGTATGGATTGTATAGAAGGAAGGAAGGAAGGATGGATGGATGGATGGATGTATGGATGTATGTATATGTATGCATATTAAATGTGTGACATTGCATGGTATTGGGAGAATGAGGATGAGGATGAGGATGAGGAGATGACTATTGACGCACCTTGCACCTGTCGCATGCTTGACCCGTGCGATTCGAAACGCCCTTTTTCCTGGTGCTCGCCTGTTGGTGCTGCTGTGCCGCATGCTGGTGGTGGTGGTGGTGGTGATGGTGTTGCGCGTCGTAGTCTTGATGCTGGGACTGTTGCTGGGACTGTTGCTGGGACTGTTGCTGTTGCTGTTGCTGTTGCAGTTGCTGGTGCTGGTGCTGGTGCTGGTGCTGGTGCTGGTGCTGGTGCTGGTGCTGGTGCTGGTGCTGGTGGTGCTGGTGGTGGTGCTGCTGCAGGTCGTGTCGCGAGGCCTTGACTGCCGGCATGTGACGATGATGCAGCTGGGCACTCGTACTCCCACTCGCACTCCCACCACCACCACCACCACCACCATCGTTGCCGTCGTCGTCTTCGTCGTCAACGGGTCGCTTGACAGGCATAGCGGCAGCGCCAGACTGGTGATATTGCGGCGGCGGCGGCGTCTTCTGTCGCAAAAGTCCTCGGTGTTTTCCGTGTGCCAGTCGCGCGCGCGTGCTTGCTTTCCTCCTCGCTTCGTTCGCCAGTGGCGCCCGGCTGCCTAATAAAACGAGCGGTCTTGCGGGGGCGAGACCGCCCACATCAAACCCGCCCGCCCGCGCGCCCCTCCACCCACAGCCAGTCAAAGCTAAATCTTGCGCTATATCCCCTCTGCCGACTGAGTCAGTGTTTTGCGCAAAGAAGAAGAATCACCACCCTTTTTTTTTTCTTTTTCGCGCTAGGCCTCCTGCCATTAGGGTATTGTTAGTTGACTTGCTGTTTCCACTCTCCCACCACGACGACCCTGAGGCCGATCTCTTCATCTACTGTATGTATCATCATCATCATCATCATCATCATCATCATCATCAGCGATCTGACACATCCGTCCACTGATCCATCACCCCCCTTCATACATCACCGCTGATCACTACAGTAATACAAACAATAATCTTCTATCTACATACTCTCTACCTGCCTTCCTCCTTGCTGTCCTGTCTGTCTACTTCCCTCTTCCTTGCTGTCCCTGTCTACTTCCCTCTTCCTTGCTGTCCCTGTCTACTTCCCTCTTCCTTGCTGTCCTGTCTACTTCCCTCCTGTCTACTTCCCTCCTCCTTGCTGTCCTGTCTACTTGCCTCCTCCTACCCCGGCCCACACCGTCTGTCTGCCACTTGGCCCTGATTTCGTCATTGCTGCCTAGCTGCTGCTGCTAACGCCTGAGGCATTCACCTTCATCGATCGAACCTTCCAACGATCCAACCCTCTCACACACACACACACACACACACACAAGCCACGTGGCTCGGGCACAGACTCCTCACATCGCATCATCCTCACCCACCCGTATCGCATCATCCTTGCCGCCATGGATACCATCACACTCCCTCACCTCCCCAACTCACCCATCCAGGCCTGTCTCTTCAGGAACGTCCAGAACGCTGCCTTCCTCCGCCAACAACTCCTCGAGGGCAACACAGACTTCGAATATGCTTTCCTCGACGCTTCCGTCCTAGTTTCAAGGGGCCACGTGTTGGCTGCCTGCTTCAGAGCCATCTCCGACTCTCTCAACGGCCGTCTCAAGAGTCGTAACGTACACTCGGAGATCGTCTTCTCATTGTCGCCCAACAACAACGTGAGTCAATGCTTTCCGTCTACCTTGTCCCAGTCACTTACCTCCAGTCCAGATCGCCGAATCTTTCCGTCGTTTCGGCATTCAAGACACAACCACTCACGTGGTCGCCGTGAAGGTGCTCAACAGCCCCGAGCAGTCCGTCGCAGAACACCTGTCCGCAAATGTCCAAGGTGAACTGGTCGCCTTGACCTACGAAGCACTCGCTTCCGTCAAAGACGATGCCCGCATCCGCAAGATCTACCGTCTGGACCAGCCAAAGAAAGGTGAATCTGCTGTCCTTGGGAAAGAAGCAGAAGCATTCGTCATTGGTAGCATGGCACTCAAGGGAGCGTGAAGAAATCATTATGACTCGCCTCGTGTCGGATCACGAATCATATGAGATTGGAGCTGCCTAGTCTTGCCGCATCATGTCTGGCTGCCGTTGTCCAATAGACGTTGTAGTCTGGATGTAGCACATTGTGGCCCCTTCAGTGCAGGCTGAGTCAGGTCACGGGCAAGAAGTCACCCCGAGAGTCAAGGACCATCAGCAAATTTACTGCCATGCTGCCTGCTTGCTTCAGACTTGCTAGCCATTTCAAATCACAGACTTCGCTTTGCTGCGCTAGAAGCAGCGTCGGCCTTGCGAGCTGGGCGAATTGACTGGAAAGAATTACGCCATGGTCTTACGAGGAACAACCCAAACCCACACAACCATTGCAATGACCACAGACCCCCAGCAAGACAAGCTTTAATTTCCTTCGCACATGTCTGGCAAACGCCTTTCTCGTTCTTTCTCTCCACGACCAACTCCCTGTCAAAAGCAACCTGACCGCCTCGATTGCACCAACATTCTCAAACCATTGCAAACGCCACAGTCCCAACAACAGCAAGCAAGTACCCGGCACCACTCTCCACCTTCCCAGCCAACCCCGTAAACTCAGCCAGAGGACCCGTCGTCCCATTTCCACCAACATTCCCACCCCCCCCCCCCCCGCCTGTCGCATTATTCCCAGCCAAAATTGACGGGCAAGTCCCATTGCTAAACGTCCCGGTCGCCGTATTAGACCTGTTGTAAGTCCGGTAATAGTTCGCCGCAACCGTTGCGGGAACAGGTAGAAGGTGAAGGTATGCGGGATGTCGTTTAGGTATGGGGTTGGAGGGCGCCTGGGCGAGATTCTGTCAGTCGCATTCATTTGATCACCTCGTAGGAGCATCCGCTTTGTTTCCAATGCTGAAAACGAACGGCTTGCCGTGAGGCGCTGCCGCAGGCGTCCCATCCTCGACCACAAACCTCTCATCCTCGGCTTGCGTCGGCCCCGCCTGCAGACAGCCAGTGCAGCCGGGTAGCACGGCAGGTTTGCAGGCCTTGTGCCAAAGGCAAGCTGGTGCCGTTGTGGCGCCCTCCCGAGGTGGAGAGGTCGGTGGAGACGACCATGTGTTTGCCTGAGACTCTTTCGTTCAGAGAGATGGTGGGGCGTGTGGAGACAGACACCTCTGTGCTCGAGATTAGTGGCAGCTCCAATTTGGTTGGGTGGGTACGAGGACGGGTAGTTTGGGCATGCCCCAAGAGCAATTGAGATCTTGGATAACGTCTGCCAGCGTTTACTGTTGCGTATTCTGTGCAAGTTCCGGCTGCTGGAATGAGCCTCGTTACGCTAACATTGCAAGCTAAAGATACATGTATGGTTGAACATGACCTCAGAGGTGTTTGTTGCTTGCTGTAATTTTGTGGGGATCAAACAAGGTTTCCACGCGAGCCTCTAGATCAGATCCTAGTGGCTTGAATGGCTGACGGCAGCCACGCTCGCCAAGGCCGATTGCCCGGCGGTAAGTTTGTAGTACAGGGATGCAACGGCGATCGGCGGGCTCCGAGGAATGATATTCATCATTGGTCTTTTGGTGGTTGGAGGAGAAGATCGTGACTTATTTATGCAATTGTTGTACAGGCACAGGCCAAGTAAATGTGCCATTCCATCCCTCTGCCTAGTATCGCGCCTTCACGCCACCCCTCAGACCTTCCTTCCAGAGACAGCAAATGCCGTTGTCCTCGCACCACTTCTGTACCATCCACGCCTTGAGCTCGTATTTGACAATTTCCCATTCGTCGATTTCGGGAGGCGCGTCTTTCTTGCTGCGACCTCTTGTCTTCGTCTTGGGTCTCGGTCGCTCGATCTCGAATCGTAAGCCTTGCTGGTTCAGCCAGGCTGTAAGGTCTTCAAGCACGATCGGGTCATACAAGAGAATCTTTTCGTGCCAAGAAGGCGTGGTCATGTCGTTACCTGGAGGTGCTGCTTTGATGGTTCTGGCAATCTGTGGGAATATCGAGGTTTGTATTGCTGGCCAGCAAGCGTCCGTGGCTTTGATCGCTGCGTTGCCCGGGACAGCGGTCTTAGGCGCAGTGGAAGGTGAGAGGGGCATGTCAAAGTCCAATGGTCGGACAACTGCCGGAGAAGAGGATGCTCGTCGTCGACGACGCGGCGATGGTGTAGGAGGGGAATCAGAGTCGGAGATCTCATCGATCCTAGTCCATTCGTTCCCTGCCACTGGCTGGGAGGCTGCTGGTCGTGGCGGGTTCTTCGTTTTGCGGAATGCTCGAGGAGACAAGGCGACGGTCGCTGCGCTTTTGGGAGGTCGTCCTACAGGTCGTTTTGGAGATAGCAGATGTGGGATCACCCCTGCTGCACTAGCCCGACTCGGCGGCCGTTTCGGAGAGACGGGACTTGTCAAAACGACAGTATCGTCTTTGAGGTGCTGTTGTGGTGGCTCCGGACAAGGCGCAGAAATGCCCTTGGCCTGGCCATCCTTCCGAGGCCGACCCATAGGCCGCTTGGGCGACTGCAAAGTTGGGCGGGCGATTGCGCTTTCTTTGCGAGGCAGACCAACGGGCCGCCTCGGAGACACAGAGCCAGCTCTGGTGACTGAAGTATCTTTACGAGGTCGACCACAGCCTCTGGCCGGCGATGTCTTCGCAGCTCTGTCGTCGATAGAATTCTTTCTTGGCCGACCGCGTCCTCGTGAGGGTGAAGTTTGCGCTGGTCTCTCAAGCGAAGAGTCTTTGCGAGGGCGACCACGACCTCGGTTGGGGGAAAGAATGACGACAGGACTTGAGTCTAGCTGTACTACTGAAGGCTGCTTTGCCGGCCTGTTCCTATCAGGTGACGCTGTCGCAGTGGAAAACGAACGAGCTTGAAGTTCAGTGGTTGATGTCCTGGTAAAATCCGGGGCTGTCATCAATATGTTGGCGTCCAAAGGCTGAAGTGCTGTTCTCCTTGCAGGCAATCTCGCCAACTCGTTTGGTTGTTTTGTTGGTTTCAAGCTCGCAGCTCGTGGGAGCAACACCGAGTCATCGCTTCCGAGGAACATCCAGTCCTCGCCAGCAGGTGGATCCTCATCACCAGCGGCGACTGGTGGAGCGTGCTTGGCATTGCCCGCCAAAATCGATGCAGCGGAGTGTGCATCTCCAAGAGTCTGGGGAAACTCATCTGTGTTAGAAGGCATAGGCTTGATGTGAGAATCTGGGAAAGGATGGGGTTCAGTCGCGACATGATCTTTCCCTTCACGACCTGAGCTGGACAAATTGATGATATCGATGGCGCGCACGATAGGCTGCTCGTCTGCCGCAGAGAGCATCACGGGAAAAGGTATTGAGGCTTCTTGGGCCAATTTGGAGCCAGTATTGTCTCGAGCGCTGACACACCACAGCTCCCGCTCAGCCTGCTCCACTGAGAGACAAGTCCCGTGTGGCGCTGTAGGTACTCGAGCACAGCTTTTCTCCGCGTCCATAGCTGGCGGCCCCACTTGCGTGCCAATCTGTGAACTGTTGGGCAAAGCACAGGGCATCTCTGACTGCTGTAGAGCGAGCTGCATGTCTCGCACAAACTCGGGTGATTCATCGGCAGCAAGCTGGCTAGAGGTTCCAAATATGAAGTCTTGCGATCTCATCTGTTTACACGCCTGTGTTGGCGAGTACAGGGGAGCTTGATGGTCATTCTTGTTGGACTTGTCCTTGACCTTGGTCGTCTTGGCTCTGGATTTGGTAGGCTTTTTCGCAGGAGCGGAATCACCATCTGCAGGCGGGACCTTCGCCCGTGACTTCCGGGGCTTTTTGACCTTTGCGATAGTCGTTCCGTCACCAGCATCGGTTTCTGCGGCTGGCAACTTCTCTACATATTTTTGAGGCGTAAAGTAGGTGGAGACTGTGCTTTGAACTGGGTCTGGGACCTTGGGTGGCTGATAAGCTGCGAGTGCAAGTGCTGTGACGGTTTGTGGCTTCTTGGGAATCGCCTTTGGCTTTTTCACTGTCTTCGCTGCCTTTGGTGCGGCTTTCGACTTGGATGGAGACTTCTCCTCGGATGTGTCCGGGTCCTGTGGACGAGCAATTCCGATCTGTTCTGATAGCTCTGTACGACGTCGTTTCGTGCTGGCTTCGCCACTGACGGAGCGTTGTGGGCGAGTCGGTTCGGATTGCAGATAGCTGAAATTGCCAAGCAATTCTGTGAAGGGGACTTTCTCCATGTTTTCCACCAACTCGTGGTTGATCGCAGGAAGGGCGTTCTCGGAGAAGGTGTCTTTGGCAGGCGTCCAGCTCCGGCGACGCCTAGGCGCCGGTTCTGCAAACACCAGGGAATGATCTGCGATCGGCTCCGTAGTAGGTGGCACGCCTGGCTCAAAATCCTCATTCGCAAGATTGCTTTTGCCGATTATTGGTGGCGGAGATGATGGCAAGCGTTTTGGCTGAAGGAGAGAGTTTCCTTCATCAAAGTAGGCAGATTTCTCGGTCGAGCTTTTGGTGTGATTTTTAGCCACCTTGACAGTCTTCGTCATCGTTTCAGCTGTTACCACTGCGACCTCCCCTGTCGTCTCGCTGACTTTTGGCTGCTTTGTCTTTCTCGGTCGAGTTTTCTTCGCCACAGATTCTGTCACAGCAGTTATGCCTCCCGCGGCAGCGGATATCACTCCAGTAAGTGCCTCTTCTGGCTCATCCGAGTCCAGAATTATTGCTTCGGATTTGGCTTTGCCCTTTCGGGGTTTCTTAGCCAAAGGTGCGTCGCCAGTATTTACGGTCTTACTTGTACGCTTGCGAACAGCCCTCTTGGGGACAGGTCCATCCTTGAGGGGCAGTGGTGGTTGAACTGGTGCAGGAGCCCCGTCGAAGGAATACTCGGAGAGGTTAATACTTGGCCTGCGCGATGTAATGGCGTCTATGGGTGACTTGACTGGATCGACATGTGGAGTATTTTTGGAAAGCAACTTTGAGGATCCCTCCTTTGACTCAAAGAAGCTGTCAAAGTGGGGGCTTTCTGGACCAATGTCTGCCGTCACGGATGGCTTCCTAGCTCTGGGTGTCTTCGTCGGCTTCGTGAGCTTGCCAGCACTTTTTGCTGCCGAGCCCGATCTTTTCCTCCCCTGCACATTTCCAGGTGGAGCCAGAACCTCAGCGCCACTCTTATATGCCGCCCGCGCATCTTCGGCATCGCTTTGTTCCTTCAGCAGGCTCGCGGCGGAAGCGAATCCTGCTTGCGCACCCGCCGGTACTTGCTGTGCTTTTGAACCGCTCTTTAGTGGAGGCGCTCGGGGTTGTACGAAGGCACTCGGCGAGAGGAGTTGTGGGGAGGAGCGCGTGATAGAAGTGGTGCTCACACTGCGGCGCAGGCTATCCGGAGTGATCGAAGGAGCATGATAGGTGTCATCCAAGGGCGAAGACTCGATGGTGACAGGCGTTTGCGCTGCCATGGCTGCCTGCAAGACGCTGGAGCATTTCTGCACTGGCCTCAGGAGCCGTAGCAGCTTCTTCGGCGCGTGAATAAGGGCGTAGATGATTGCCTCGAGGCGATAGTCGCGTGCAGTGTGTGTCGTTGTGCCGAAGAACGTGTTACTGTAGTGGCGCGCGCACTCTAGTTCGGCGTTTGAGTTCGAGCCGAAAGCTTTCGTCCCGTCTCAGAACGTCGAAGTCAGACCTCACTTCTACTTTGTTGGCCCATATCGCTCACAATCATCACGTTCTCACTCGTCGTGCTACCCATATTCTCAGCCGAAAGGCCATCAAGTTTTTTGATACATACCAAGACCTCAACATCCATTACCCATTCAGGCGGTCATTTATATTGCGTCCGTGGACTGCAGCAGATACTAGTGCCGATGAGATACTAGTAACGATCCCCAACCTCTCAAGATCGATCCACTTTTCTAATGGTTATTCATATTACCTCCGTGGACCGCACCAGATACCAGTACCGCTGAGATTCCAGTCACGATCCACAGCATTCCAAGTTTTATGGACGGTCGTTCACGTTGCATCCATGGACTGCAGCAGATATGAGTGCCGATGACATACTGAGATGTGTCAATGGGCGTTCGATCAACGACTGAACGCCAATGCTGCCAGCTGTAGCAGTGATAGGAAGCCCAAAACAATCGAAATATTCGTGTCTTTCTTCTGCCCATGCTGTAAGCATGAGTACAAGGCCACAGGTACCAGCTATTTCACAGAACAGCCATCTAGCACGGGATGGTGACCTCTCTCGAGCTCAAAGATCGATACACATGGCTAAAGTATGTGGCTGGACTTTATCTTGGGGTTTCATCAATTTGAGGCCTATTGGAGATCCGGGCTTGATTACGCCATCGTCTGGCAAGACTTCTCGACAATGTTGAATGTAACACCGGCGCTTACATTCAGTCTCCAAGCGAGAGCTCCTCTGGTTTCCTTCCGTTATCCAACAGATACATAACATCGTCAGAATTTCGGCCGAAGCGCTCTTGCGTCACGACACTGGCGTGCTCGCGGAGAGTTCAGGGATAAATCTGGGTGCGTCTGCCTGTGGCTATAAGGTTGGTGTAGTGGAGTTTACCAAGGCCATATCCTATGATCCGACCAATCTTGTAGAACTCGCTTTCTGCCATGAAGTGCCTAAATCGCGTCAAAGCTGCAGAAGGACAGTTAGAACTTTTGCTGATTACCATCAAGCAGTGCGCCAGATAGAAACTTGCGGATGAACTGTCGCTCCAGCTCAGGTCCAAGGAATTCCACGCAAATCCTACGTGCGCCGGGATAAATTTAGAGCGGTTGAGGCGTGACAAACTTGCCCAGCAGACAGCTCGAACAGAAAATATCGTTTGTTGCGGCTGTGAAGTCCCTGCGAAGACCAACAAGATCGCTGAATACGTCGAGTAAACATCTGGGACTGCTCGAATTCAAGTAACGCGACCTGTCCTCGTTCCTGCGGAGCTCGCCAAATTCCATGGACCGCATTCCATTGTTCTCGTTCCGGTCTCGCTGGAGAAACACAGTCCATGTTTCGCTGTTGTGTTGGGGAAGTCCAAGAACTTGCTTCGCGGCGGCGCTGGGACAGTCAACGCTCATGTTCCAGTCTCTAGTATATGTGGCAAAGTCTTTAAGCTCTTTCGACGTGCGACCATTAAGATTGCCGTGCGTCAGCTCGGTCTGGAAACCGGGTTGCGAGAAGATGACGTCCGATATCGCGACATTTGGATTTGAGCCTGGAACTTTGGTGTAGATCTTGCTGGCATGGATGTCGTGCACGAGCAGAAGCGCGGACCAGTCTTTGTACTGTTCTGCAATTTTTGGCAGCGAGGTGGACTTGCTCCCTGAACGACAAGTTCTCGATGATCACCTTCTGGAACTCTGCAGGTCGCTCAACCATCCACTTGATGCCCGCAGCGCGTTTTGCTGAAGGCAGGTTCGGATTTGTGGCCATCGTCGTTGGCCTTTTGGGGGTAATGGTGCGTTTCGATGCGTTTATGGAAGAATGCGCTGGGATTTGGTTTGTGTGCTCCCCTATTCGATCGATGCGATATTGTCGCGTGTTTTACCAAAGTTCTGTGGCTTGCAGCTTCGTGGTATCGGGTCGACAAGCGAAGGAGGCCAAGCTCGAAATTCATCGCCAAATGTTTGTGAGTGGATGGCGGAGCGGAGAAACAAATGGAATGTCGCTGGATGCATTGGCTCACACACTTGGCTCTTACTCTGCTGAAAGGACGCAAGAACAATTCAGGCCTGTAAGTTTAATTTCATGTGTCTGTCATCGTTTCATCCTGCGAGGCTGGCCACTGTTGGCCACGTCGTCGCCGTTGTGCGCAAAAGGGAACCTTCTCTAGGTGAGACTTTATAATATCTGCAAAAACACCCCAGGTGTGCAAAGGTGCAAGAGGAGGATCTATTCAAGAGGAGGAATAGCACAGTGGTTTATCATCAAGAACATACTAACGCAACCACAGATCTACTACGCACCACAATCATCATAACATGAGTTCAATCCTCATCATCTTTTTCTCCTTTTTGCACGGAAAAGAAAGGAAACTACCTCCTCTAGGGAAGATTTTATAATGTCTAGAACTTCACTCCCGGCGTGCTACGGTTCAAGAGGAGGAATCATTCAAGAGGAGGAATGGCACAGTGGTCTATCATCAAGAACATACTAACATACCCCACCCTCACAGACCTACCACCCACCAGAGCATGAGTTCAATCCTCATCATCTTTTTTGCTTTTTTGCACCTGACGGCGGGTAGGGCTTTCGGGGTTACGGAAGCACGAAAGCCATTGACATGTGCAGCACTCAAACGAGCAGTTTGTAATCTAGGAATAAGAGGTATCTACTGCTGTAACGTTAATTTTGTTGTGGAAAATATCATACCAGCTCGTCTTCCAGGTATGTGTGCAACATACGGTGCGTTTTGCTCCCCGTTACCCCCTCCCAGACTTCGCGAAGTATCAAGCTGTGTCATTCTACCTTGCCACCTGTTAGCAATGTGCACTGATATATGACAATTTTGGCAGGCAGCGCCTTCTGTTCCAGCACCATGCGTGACCAGGCGTTCAGACCTTGCGGTCAAACCCTCGAAGCTCCTTCTTCCGTCGTTCAGCAATGGACGATCTGTGCCGCTCGTACTGGTACGACGCGTTCATGTTGTCGTCAACAGGTCCCTCACTGTAGATACTGGTCGACTATGTTCCTTGCACCGTTGTACAAATCGACTCCTGTGTTCATGTCGCCATGCGCCTTCTCTGTACGAGCGGACTCCTCAAATCGCATCTGCTCTCTTTCACCACTCCTAGCTCTTGATTCTGCTCGTGTTGCCGGCGTCGGTGATCTTCTTCTGTTCTGCTGCTTCGAGCTGCGGCAGGTTTCTATAGGAGGTGAGTGAGGAATCTTTGGATGTGTAGGGAGGGAGTTCTGCCTGGTTAGAGGTCAGTGAGCTGTGAGTGGCACTTGTTGCTTGCCACTCCGCCACGGCACAGCAGGTACGGGCGATGCTGTCGTGGACTCGTGTAGCTAACGACTTGGGATTCTCGTTTGCATGAAATCAAGGCAATGAAGGCAATGTCACGTTCACGTCGCTCGCAAGAAGCACGACTCCTCGTGATAACATGGTATGGATTGGGTTTACGCAGCCTCCGGTCGCACCGTCGCGGTATGCTGTCGTAACGCGACCGCGGATCAACACAACAATCATCATAACAGTGAGACTACTACATTCAAGGGCGGCGACGACAGAGAGAGGCTGGCCAGTGATGGCTTTTCTTCTCCAATGCCCTCGACAAGCGAAGAGATTGATGAAAAAAAAAAGGTATGTTCGCGTCAGCCAGAGGTAGTGCAATACTGGCGACACTAACCAAGGGCATCAGCAAGCTGAGCGGCCCTCGATGGGTTCCAAAAATTCAAGTTTGTTGCATGCCCGTAAGCATCAACTACTCTAATTAAAGAGTAGCCACCTCCTTTTGCTCACCTCACCTGTCACCAGGGAGGGTCACGACAAAAGAAGGACACAAGTATGGGGGAGAAAAAGTGAGTGCGAAGCGGAGCAGAAACTCGAGTTTTGTGTTTGGCGAGTGGTCCGTGCCAGTGGATGGTGCCGGTGGACAACCAAGGCAACTACTCCGAGTCTTATCATGTGACAGTAGGCGAGAACTGACTGTCTGCAGTCTTCTATTGGGGTCGATGGGTCTCGCTAATGACGCAGCAAGCATGGTATCAGATTGACTTTTGGTTTTTACACATATCGTTCACGAGCACGCGTTGGGATGTCACTGTTTACAAAGAATTGATGCTGCGGTACGAAAAGGTTATGGTCTCATTCCTTCGTGTCTACCTGCTCCGTGTTGTCACTGGTGGGAGTCTCGAAGGAACCGGCCGGGAAGGGGACGTAGATGCAACTGTAAAGCTTATTGATTAGCTCTAACATGATCAAGCTGCTCGATCTGAAAAGGGCAACGTACTTGTGGCAGAGAGGGCAGCCGCCGCGCTCCGTCTCCCAGGTCTGTTCGAGGATGTTCTCGTCTTGGGTTGCCTCATACAGGCTCTTGCAGCAGATCGCGAACACACCGCTGCCAGCGTCCGAACAGGTCTCCATCACGCGGTAGGCGGTGCAGCCGCAGCGCTCCCAGACGACGAGAAACGGGAAGAGGCACATCTGTTGCTGTTAGTCAAGAGATCGGGGATAAACCTTCGTGGAATGATGCGCACTTTTGTTGAATGTATCAATTTCGTGTCGCCGAGTAGTTTCGTATGGTTGGTGTTTGGGTGTTTATCGATCGAAAAGCCCCACTTTCAAGTGCGTGTCGAAAGGCAGTGCTCGATAGAATCAGTGTAACTTGGTGATTGAGCTTTGTGCAGACCTCATTCTTGCTTCTCAGTCGACGGGAGTCAACGATCAATCGTTCTGCCGGATACAATTCCAACTGCTACAGCTGTGTGCTCGCCCTATGCTTGCTACATTATGATCATCACTGTTATCTCACCAATGGATGCAGTATTTCTATAAGCTGTGTCACTTGATACCAGTCAAGTAGCTACTCATATTGTTCGAACCCTGAAGGGCGGTTCGTTGGCAAGCAAAACTCTCTACACGAAACATAGCTTTTGGTACCAGCACGCGGATTTCAGTATTGTCACACTCCGTATATCTTATCTCAATGGCGAGCAAATTCCTTCCTACATTTTTTGTACTCAGTACCAGCCAACTATCTGCTGTGGCACTCTGAAGAGTTCAGAGCGCCTTAGTGGCAAGTATGTCCAAAGCCAACCTGTATTCAGCAAGATGTCTCACGAACGAGCGAACGACTCACATGTTTTGTGACCATGGATATCGGCAGACTAGCTGCTCAGACTTGATATATTCTTGGTCACTTTTAGGGCAATTGTACTTCGCACTTAAGTTATTCCTTACCGACGGCGTGAGCAGAGTGGCTACTGCCATGCATTGGCATCTCTGAAACATCTCCTGAGCAAATATAGATCTTTAAATTCATGTGTATGATGGCAGTTTCATCTTAAGCTTCGCAGTCAATTGCGTAAAGAAACTCTACAGCTAACTTACTTTGAGCTTGCTTATGCGTTGTTGTATCCGCCTTGCATGAGCAATTGACTCAGGTATTCTTACTGGTGCTTATGCTAGCACTACCATGTACAAGCCGCGTACTACCTCTGGAGCCGATGACTCAGATATGTTTACCACCGCCTCTTGTGTCTTTGGGTTTGTCCTTGTAGTTGTGCGCGTCTCTTGCCCTGCCACGTAAACCTTTTATGCTCGCCCCACAGTGATCATCCAGCTCTTTCTCGATAACCCTCGAAGTCGCTTGCGTGTCTTGTGGCCGTCTTGAGAAAGTTCCGGAGGGTGGGCGGAGGGTGGCGGATGTTCACTTCGCACGGTCGGCTCGAGCCTTGAGGTGGCGTAGGTAGAAATTTTCTCGCGATTTTGGCGCGGTTGCTAGGGGATTAACAAGTTTATCGATAAATTCGTTTGCTTTCTTGTTGAATAGGCGTCATAAGTTGCTGGTGAGGAGTTGCTCGGTGATCGGGAAGGTTGGAGCGTTCAGCCATTGCTATGGATCGCGTTTCTGCTGCGGACGGCAAACAAGCAAACAAGAGACAAATTATCAAATTATATTTGTCTTTCTGGATGCAATGATGTTTAGCTTGGTCATGAAAAAAGATGACTGTATACACTAGATGGATTGTCTCGTCGGAGGCCGAACTGCCAGAAGGGTGGTGAGCGGAGTGCTCACAGCCAAAGTCCTCGACTCCTCCGCCAATCCGCAGCCTCAGAGCACCCAAAGAACAGCATCACAAAGAGCCAAACAAGGCGCAAATAAGAACCACGAGTATAAAATCTTTTGAGAGCGTGGAAAAAACGAGCAAAAAAAGCTCGACATATTTTGTGTTGGCGAACAAAAGAGAACCTACGGGATCGGACCGTAGGGAAGAGAAACCAGCCGTGTAAGTTTGCTACTTTTAGGACTCGAACCTTGCCAACAGAAATAGTTAGTAGTATCCTTGCCCACTGGGCCATCCGGTGTTGGCAGTCACCGGAGGCCCATTCGTCATCGCCGTCACAGACGATTAGATACCTGAGTATCGAGCAGCCCTCATAGTAAACAGGGCAATGGTAGGAAAGCAGCCATGAAGGAGATACGGGCCATACAGATTGATGATCTTGTTCGTGTGCGCCAAGATTGTATCTCAAGCAAATCTGGGAGATTATTATCATGTTCTGAAGCGCCTGCAAAAGTGCGAAGGTATTGATGTTCTCCGTCAAGCGGGAGTGCATTTGCTGCGCAGCAACATACCACCAGCGGAAGGAGATGTTCTTGTTTTGCGCGACGTTCGCGTACTTCGGCGACTCCCGCACTCGCAGACACCCATTTGACAAGATTACATCGGAATCTGCAACTTGATAGGCATCCGGATGAGGCCATGCGCGAGACGTCTTCCTGCAGACGGTTCACTTACAAAGAGCACAAGGTTGAGCATCGCGGGCCTGAACGACGGATCGGTATCTGCTGGGCGCGACGACCTGGTGCAATTGATGACAACACCATTTTGACCCGACCGCCTGTTACTGCGCAGTCGTCGAGAGAACAATGACCGCTATGGTGACCAAGAGCCTGACGAGTCGCCTGTCAGCATAAGCCGGCCGCTAGACACCGTCCTACACACCTAGCATGATCTCGGGTGGCCAGTTGCTGGAACAACACCGCAGGGGATCATGAACCACCTCGACGATATGCCCGAACACGAAAAGGGTACTAGAAAGGAGTTTTCTTCGCGAAGACCCTTTTGGCGCACGCCATCGATCAACACACAAAGCCATGCTCTGCCCGTGCGTTCAGACCAATGATTCAACGAGCAAGAAGCAAAAGACGAACACAACAGCGGTGGCAAAGGTCCATCTTGTGCGGCAGGAAGAGAAGAGCAGGGACCAACAAGACGCAAGACCCGCTGCTCCATTGGCCGACAATGCGAGAACGTGTTCGAGAATCTTGGCCGAGCCTTACGAATCACGACCTGAAGCGTGGATACTTGCGCTGGCATTGGAACATGTTCGAATGGACGCTTGGGCAGGCGGTATCGGAATGCGAGGCCGGTGGTTCGTATGACCAAGCCCGAGAGTTCCAATCGCCTTTCCATTTGACCAGGAGCATCTTGGGATTGAGCGAGAACGTTGTGGAAGACATCGATGATCCAAAGTGCGCAAGCCATCAGCTGAGCGAGAGCGTAGAGATCGAGCGACGAGATGCACCAGTCCACTGGTCCGGAAAATGGAAGATGGCCCCAGGCTGGCTCCATTGGACAATCCTCAAGCGCGGAGAGAGTCAGACTGGAGCAGTTACAAGCGAGTCGATTGAAAAAGGACCCACAATCAACACGACATCCAGCAAGGCCCTTACGTGTGTATTCATGCCACAGGCGAAGCATTACACAAACCAACAGATGCACCACGAGAGTGTGCTTCTTTCCAGAACCGTAGATGCGATCGAACTTTCCAAGTATCAATGAATGGAGTCATTGGAATTCTTGCAAAGCAAAAGGCGCGTTGCGATGGCAAGTCGACAGGTTCCGGGTTGTACTGCACAAGCAAGAGTTCGCAGAACGGAGTCCAACATGACAAATATTGGGCAACAGGACCAGAAACATATCGTTGGGAGGAGCGTACACAATGTCAACAACTCATTGCCGTTGAGCAAGGACAGACTGCATTCTGGAGCATGCGTTGTCGTTGTGGTCGAGGGGGCCGTTCCCGGAGGCCGATACGCGTAGCAGTAGTCTCTGGAAGCCTTCCATGGCAAAGACCCCCAAGGGCTTTGATTTGTCTTGGACTCCCGCATGAAGTTGATCCGTATTGAGAGCGAACAAAGTTGTAACGGTATATTGGATTCCGACTACCAAGCGTCACGTCTGGTCTGTAGTCCATATGAACGCGTCTTTGTGGATAACCATCAGCCAAGACTCAGTCAATGATAGCAGAGTCATACATTGGCTTTGTCCGGTGTGTTCGAGATGATAAGACATTCGTCGCTGGATCTATCCAGTTGACAGTGTTTGCTGGGCGCCATACAACGCAAGCAGGTATGTTTGTCGGCAGGCACCATGCTCCAGTGCTTCGTGTGTTGCGTCCTGAACTTTTTGGCAGTTTTCCAGCTCGAACGCAACGATTGTAGCCTTTGACCAGCATATTAAAAGCTTATACCTGCATCATCGAGAAGAGATGAAGTCCAGGTAGACTATACAGACTTTGCGGGACGATTCGCGGGAGCTATGCCCAAGAAATTCACAAGTCCGAAATTCACAAGGGTCCTTGGATCCGACTCCACTTGCGCCTAATCACGACAGCCGCTTTGGCCGAGCAGGCGGAAACTCTGCAACTACTTGCTGCTCCTGAGTAGACCTTGAGCATCTTTGCGATGTGCACCTACAGAACTTGTATGGGCGTGCGAAAGCGTGCTCTTGACCTTCCGTTACCACCAGAGACCTGACTTGCGTCTTCGCACATGCTATAGAAGGACTGCGACGCGACAGACACTCATTCTCGTTCAGCTTAGCTCCGCTCAACATGGCTTCTACTACGAGAAAGGCTCGTCGCGAGCGCAAACTCCCAGTGCAGCAGTTGGCTATCTTAGGTACTCATGTCACCAACATGTATTCGCCTTCCAGTTGCTAATACATTTCCCCAGCCGTATGCCGCTTCGCCGAACCCATCGCCAGCACTTCGCTGTTCCCTTACCTGCCTGAGATGATCTATTCCTTCGGCGTACCACAAAATGCTGTAGGAAAATGGGCTGGCATCTGCGCCGCTGTCTTTTCGATATCACAAGCACTCTTCGGTGTAGCATGGGGACGCTTCTCCGATCTTCACGGTCGTAAGCCCGCAATCCTGCTGGGCCTGACAGCCACCATGGTTACGAGCTTGATGTGGGGGTTCAGTACCAACCTTGCGATCGCGATCACGGCCAGAGTTCTTGCGGGTGCGGGTAATGGAAATGTGGGCATCATTCGTACAACGGTGGCAGAGATGGTACCCTTCAAAGAGCTTCAGCCTCGCGCTTTCAGTCTCATGCCGCTTGTCTGGAATATCGGCAGTATCTTTGGGCCGAGTATTGGGGGTGCTCTTGCGAACCCTCTAGACGTGAAGCCTGGACAAGATCGTTCAGGAGGAAGCTTATTCGAAAGATTCCCGTATGCCCTCCCAAACATCGTGTCGGCTGTGTTCTTTACGATTGGCATCACTACTGGAGTACTCTACTTGGGGGAAACCTTGGAGACAAAGCAAGGTCACCGTGACTATGGCCTCGTCCTTGGTCGGAAATTAAACGCGTTCGTCCAGCGATGCATAGTGAAGACCAAGGAAACTTTACATCTACAGGAGCCTTCGGAGTCAGCACACGCCGAAACCGAACCTCTCATCAAACGCGGCGCAGAGGACGAAGAACAAGCATCATTGACGACAGCACCGACGGTGCCCCGAGCACCACCACCTACATGGCGGGAAGTGCTGAACTACCAGGCCAAGATGAACCTGCTCGTGTACACTTTGCTCGCTGCACACCCAATGGCTTTCGACCAGCTGCTACCGGTGTTCATGCAATACCCACCCTTGCCTCCTGACTTCCACCAGTCCAATCCACTGAAATTCGCTGGTGGTTTTGGTCTTCACCACTTGACGATCGGCCTCATGAGCACTTGCTACGGCGTGTTCGGCATGCTTGCCCAATTTTTCCTCTTCCCGCGAATTGCACGCGAGTTTGGAGTCTTGCGTTGCTTGAAGTGGTGTGTCTGCATCTTCCCGTTCTGCTACCTTGCAATGCCATTCACGGCGCTTCTTCCGACGCAGGAACTTCAAGTTAGCGCCTGCTTCATGGTTATGCTGGTCAAAGGTCTCTGTTCGATCTTCGCGTTCCCGTGCTCGACTATTCTCTTGACCAACTCAGCCAGTAGTCTCAGGGTCCTGGGCACCTTGAACGGATTCGCAACCTCTTTCTCCGCCATTGGACGAGCTCTTGGCCCGTTACTAGCTGGTAGCATGTTCACGGCGGGTGTCGACAAAGGATATGTCATCGCGCCATGGTGGCTTCTTGCGGCCATCGGCTTCGTCGCTGCTATCCCGTGTTTCTACTTGGTCGAAGGCGAAGGGTTTGGAGGTGATCAAAATGATGACGGCGAGATTAGTGACGACGAGGACGAGGCGGACGATCTTCTGAGAGCGGAAGCTCTGGAGGGAGAAGCCGAAGCCGTAGGTGGCAAGCCAGGGCCCGTTTTGATGCCCGCCTCGCTCCGGGACGATGAAGCGGAAGAGGAAGGCTATGGAGGTGTTGGACAGCTGCTTTCTCGCACGACTACGCGGTCATCGATTGGTGCTTCCCCTGCTACAGAAGTTGGCAATGGCGCTGCGAACGAACAAGGAACGCGCAGGGTAACAAGGCGTGTGTCTGTTCCCCTGGGTCTGGGCGGTCAATGTATATCGAGGAGGTACAGCAGCAATCTTGGACAGAGTCTGGGAAGTGCTGGAAGCTTCAATGGGTAGTTCATAGGAGCAACGGTGTGCGTGAGTCTGCGCTCGAGCTTTTCAAAGTTGACAGCCTCAGCAATGGACAACTTCAAACCATGTCACAGCAATGCTCGCGGGCTCTCTGTAACATGTAAGAGCTTACGATGTTTATTTAATATTTCCATCGCGGCTGTGTACATTGTGGATCAACAACGATCGCTCGTGAGAATTAATCAGCCTTGCCGCGATTTCCAATGGATACCAAGTGTTGATTTGATGACACGCGGCTATGATTATCAACAGACCTTTACTTTCTGAACTATGTAGGCATGTGACGAGTACTTTCAGCCTGTGTTTGTAGGGTTTTCATCGAAGACCAGAGGTTTGCTGCACTTAGGAGAGGAGGGACGGCTCTCGGCGTATGAGAACGGCTCGATAACGGACTTGGCCAAAAGGTCAGCGCCGAAGACCGTGCTCGGATCTGCCAGTAGATGATCCGAGCGGACCTAAAGGATCTTGGTGGGGAGGATATCGGCTGCTGCTGCTGGCGAAGTGCGGTGCGGCGGTGACGATGCAGCAACACGCGACTGCCACGCCAGCACTGTCTTGCATCTGCTGGCACACACACACACACACACACACTTGCGTCGGTTATGATCGCAGTGCAAGTATAATCCCAAGCACATCTCCCAAGACTTGTCATTCCTCGCCAAGCGTGCGAGAACATCTGCCCTATCGCATCGTTGTCTGCAGTCAGCATTCTTCGTCGTTACCATCCTCAGCGTCACTCTCCCACTCTCTCACCGCGCTGAATGCCCGCTCGACCGCTGTAGAAGCTCACGCGACCCATCGCCTTTACAAGGTTTGGATAACCTCCTGGTCTCCCCTTATCATGGCCGAGCATGGCCAAGCACCTCCCCCTACCGATAGTTTTGCAGACGACGACCAAACATGGCTTGACTTCCTCAGAAGTGCAGGTGGCACCGTGAGATCATCTGCAACCGCTTCCACAAACTCCCACGCCCACGCCGTCTCCTCTAGCTCGGCAACCTTGCCTCGACCCTCCGTCACTCGCAACGAGTCCTCCTCCGACCGCAAGCGTCGCCTCACAACCGCCGAAGAAGGTCGCAACTATCCATATGTCGCACCCGGTACCTCAAGAGCTTCGGCCCTCGACCTAAGCACCCCTCCGCGACAGCAAGGACATCAGCGGGGCCATACCACCGGCAGCGTCACATTCTCATCATTGCCGCCGCGAAGAGAAAGCATGCTATCACAGCGCAGAGCAAGCGACATGGTGCCGCCGTGGCAGCCGGATGCAGAGGTGCACAAGTGTCCTGTCTGCGAGCAAGAGTTCGGGTTCCTCTTCAGAAAGCATCATTGTAGGAAATGTGGCAGGGTGGTGTGTGCTAACTGCTCACCCCACCGTATCACCATACCAAGAGAGTACATCGTACAGCCGCCAGGCTTGCAGGAAGGCCACCCGTTGATGGGTGGAGCGGAAACCGTCAGAGTGTGCAAACCATGCGTTCCAGACCCATGGACACCGCTAGCACCACCGCAGCAGAACCCAGGCGCGGCCTCGAGACCCGTACCTACACCTGCGAGAAGATCGAGCGAAACATCACAGAGCAGGTATCATCGCAGGCCCTCGATCCCAGTACCCACCATGCGCCCGGAGACCAACGATTCTCGATTTCCCTCCTATCGCGATTTCCTACCTACAACGCACGCCTCACAGCCCAGCAATGCACCTATGAGCAGCTCAAGTGGCCCTCACCCCCACCACCTTCTTCATCCTAACAATCGCCCCGCGCGCCCACAAGGCCTGACCGCACCTGGGAACCGTGCTCAGCCACCAACACCAGGTTCATCATCCTCGCCTCACACCCCTGTACCGCGCCGTCGTCAAGTCAAAGAAGAAGACGAGTGCCCTGTCTGCGGTATCGAAATGCCTCCGGGCGATGCAGTCCGCGAGGCGCACATCCAGACCTGCGTTAGCAGCCGGTTCTCGACTCCACCCTCGCAGCCAACGCCAGTACTGAATCTTGGCCCCGTCCCGCCGACGAACCCACGCGATCCCAATCTGCCATCTTCTCTCGGCGCCTCGACCACCCCCGACGCTACGGCCAACGCTCGGGCTCGCGCAATGTCTTACCGCTCGCGTGGCATCTTCCCTTACATCGCTACAGAAAAAGACTGCATGGACGGCGATGGGCGCGAGCAGGAATGCACGATTTGCATGGAAGAGTTCCAACCCGGTGAGGAGATGGGCAGGTTGGAGTGTCTCTGCAAGTTCCATAGGAAGTGCATTCGAGACTGGTGGGGCATCAAAGGTAGGGGCAGTTGCCCCGTACACGTCTTCAACGAGTGAGAAGGACGCTCTAGGATGAGCACGGAATCTCCTTGCCCGCGAAGGGAAGGATCAGCGATACGCTGCAACTGGATTGCGGTCGCTCCCTACACTGCATTTGGAAGAGCTCCTCCCCGACAGGTGATGATGAGCTCTGGCGAGCAAGCGTGCGCACACACAGTATTGGTTATTTTGGGGTTTCATTGGGAGTTTTGCTGGCGAATCATGACGAGATGCACATCACGGGGCGACAGGACTGGATATGCTTGGAGTTTGGGTTTTGAATGATACCTTTGGTTCTTTGGAGCAGGCTACTGCTGCTGCATTTAGCTCAAGCGGTGGTGAATTGATTAGTAAAATCGAGTTGGATCATCATGTCTTTGGCTCGGTTCCATTCGGTTCTTCTGTCTGCAGCCAAGCGTAATACAAATCGCATACTGGAGTTGCTGAAGTACTTGTGAGCTTCCTTGGCGCGACTTGGGAGTACGCAAGTTATTTCGGTGTTGTGTGTACTACCGGCGCAGGTCATGGATACTCAACGTAAGCTGCAACACGACCATTTGAGGCAAAAAGGGTCACGTTCGGGTTGCGAAAGCAATACATGCAAGCATGGATTATCGTGACTACATCACGGCTCAACGTATCGAATTTGCTGATGTTTAGTTGTGCATGCTTGAAGAATGATGACATGACTGTTGCGTTACAGATACTTTATTTCGTTGGTCTACGTAGCTGCGAAGCTTACAAATCCCCGATCTGATACTTCCAATCATTGCAATCTCAAGAGCCCACAGCCCTCCCAATAGAAGACGCCGTGTTCCAGAGTAAGTAAACGAGTGCTGACACCTTCGCCGGGAAGTCTTGCTCCCAAATTGTTGCTGACCAAAATTTCTGCTTTTCCCGCGTAATAAATGATGCCGTGTTGGGTATATGTCTCTCGCGAGAGGAACCAAAGAGCCAAGGAAAGTAAAAGAAAAGAAAAGGTCATGATCAATAACTGTTGCTTTTGGATGTGCCGATTCGGGGCCCAGAGGTACTTCGAATCAAGCAGAGACATGACTGGACGGCTCATCATCACCTTGCTCTTCCGCTTCGGCTTCTCCCCGAAGCTGGTCTCTCAGATCTGTGGCCGTGACTTCGACTGGTGCCGCTGTGTCTAGAGGTCTGGGTCTGGTACGGTGAGTGTCCGGTTCGAGACGCGTGCTGGTGTTGCTGACCTTCCATGGATTGCGGGCGAGCGTGGTGCTGCTGCATCGCTGGCCCAGCGTCTTGAATCGAACCGCTTGCTTGCTGCGAGTGTTGATTCTGGTGGCCTCGCCCAGATCCGACTGGCATTCGTGGTTGTAGCCCGACGGCAAAAGGGCTGGCAAGCATCGGCACTATTGTCGGCTGGAATTGCGGCGATATCACCGGAAAGGGCGCGATAGGGACGTTGCTGACGGGCACCATTGGTGGTGCGGATGGAGAGTATTGACCTGTCACTGCGAAGGCGGCCGGACTGCTGGCAGACGAGTGTGGACTGCTGGCTGCAGCGGAGGAGGGTAGTGAAAGACTCCAGGGCTGAAAGTGTTGGGTGGCAGGATTATGGGACTGCAGGCCTGAGTCTTCGAGGAGAAACATCCCAGTTTCGCCCATCACAGTGTTCGCCATTATTGTGTCGCCGGAGAAATCGGTTGAGGCGATATCGGGATTGTCGATACCGAGAATTGGTTGGTAGAGGTGGTAAGGCGGCACGTGTGGGGAGTATTGATAGGGCGCCTGTGTTTGATATTGCTGCTGCTGCTGTTGCTGTTGTTGTTGACTTGGCCTGCGCGACATGTCTGCTGCGTGTGCCGCTGCCGCCGCTGCGTTGGCTTCATCTCGGCGATCGCGCTGGCGTCCCTCAACCAAGATTATACCCCTACTGATGCGCTCAACGGCAAGCTGTGCAAGCTTGTGTACGCCATCCTTGTTCAACTGGTCGAAGACCTTGAAGGCTTGATCCACAAGCCACATGTTCTGATCGTTCTCTGTCTCACAAGCGTCTAGGATGAGGATCATTGCCGCGTTGAAAGCTTGCTGTCCGATCGTCCAGCATATGAGGACTGCTGGATGGCGGTGGGCAAAGAAGAGGAACGTTTGCAAAAGCTGAACCGAGCTGTTGATGACCAGAGGACGACCACGAATGGGAGCTTGATGATGGAGACCATCACCAGCGCTAGGACCAGATGGCGTGTACGTGGCACTGTTGATGCCGGGAAGCGTATTAGGGTAAGAAGGTGGTGATGTTGATGATGTGGATCGCGTAGTGCGCTCGTCTCGTTGTCGGTTGAGCAGTACGAGGAATGACTGCACTTTGGCGAACAAAGCTACGTCCCTGTTAGCATACGGTACACCTCACCAGGGAACGTAGATCCTTACTAGCAGACATGACATCCAGCGGCCACTCCGGTAAAGCCGTCTCCGCTCTGGTCCAGCTCTCATTGAACTGCAGAGTCTCAGGCATTGTATCACACAGGCCCAATAGCTTGTCTGTGTACTCATCGATCTTCCCAACGCTCATCATGCCATCGCTACTGAGGATCTGTCTTGCGACGATAGTAAAGTGATTGACGAATTCGCCAAGTCGGAGCACCGTCTGGTTCGTCGTCAGAGGTTCAGGCGGAGGACAGTCGCCAATTCCAGAGATCCCAAGCGGCCGCCCAAGTGTGACAGAGTATTGCTGATCCATGTGTAACATCCACCACCATAGTGTGCGTCGGATCATACATTCGCGAAGCGGTGGTACTGGATCAAGGAATTTTGGATTTCGATGCAGGCCCATCGAATGCGCAAGACGTATGGTGGTACCGAAGAGCGTCCTTGCATCCAAGAAACGACCGGTGTTGGTGAGATAAGGGCCCATCATGACCAACGTCTGAATGCCCAAGAGAGTCGGTGTGTTCAGGAAGGACGCATGGCGGAGAGCTTGCATACTGGCGTTGACTAGACGCGTGTTAGTTGATGGTAACACAGCATGAGAGGGAAAGTGAGAACTTACGCCAGGCCTTGCCTGCGATGTGCGACTCGGCCATAGAAGCTTCAAGCCACTGACAGCCATTTCGGTCGTACACGCCTATCTGCATTCCAACCGCCAATGCCGCGAATATTAATGCAAGCATATCAGGCGCCTTGTTCGCGTTACTCTTCCGGTCCGCAAGGAAACGTTCGACTTCCTTCTTGGTCACTTCATCAGGAACATGTGGAAAGGAGCACGACTGTGCTCGTCGTTTGAAATGCTCGAGATGCTGGAAGATCTCTTCATCTGGAGGAAGTAGCTCCAGTAACGCGGCAGGAGTATTGTCTCCAATAGGAACCATTTGGAAGGGGTAATCTAGATCCTCAGCTGGATAGATGTCCTGACCCTTGGGAACCAAGGGTATCGTGTGTGTCAACGAGTGGCTGCCTATCTGCAAGTTCGCAAACTGTGCAATTTCATCAGCAAATAAACTAAACAACAGAATGACGCGATACTCACATCCGAGACAATACTTGTAAGCCCAGGAGTTCCAAAGTACAGATTGTCGATTCTTTCGCCCGTTCGGAATCGTCGTTGCTTTGCTGCTGTTGCGCGTGAGGTTGCCTTCGATCCGGATCGATCGGGAGATTCGTTGTCGTCGTCGTCGTCGCCTGCCGAGTATCTTGCACGAGCGTCACGTAGCTGCTCTCGCAACTTCTGATTCTCGCGACGTAGGTCCCTAATCTCGTAAGACTGTGAAATTTGGCCGTAGTCATTGCCTTCAGTTGTGACGAAGTCGCATTCCTTGGGATGGCCACGAGCACAGCATGCGGAGCAAGGCTTTGTGCGATCGCACTGGTGATTCTCGGTCAGCGATGCATTCTGATAACTTCCGTCAATGACTCATCCAAACACTGACCTTGACCTTTCGCTCGCGGCATTTCGTACATGACAATAACTGTCGCTGTTGTGGTTTCTTCTTCGACGAGCCAGATTCAGCGCTTTGCTGTGAAGCTTGTTGTGACTGAGATGGATGAGGAGCTGAAGGCCCGTAACCAGACCAAGACGATGCCATACCGTGCGAGAGACCAGACGGTCGGTACCGCAAGATAGTTGGCCAGGGGAGAGTGATCTAGGTTCCAACAAGATTCGTCTGCCAGGAAGCGACAGAGGATCTACATAAGCGCGACGCACAGCATGCTGCCCTTTCCAGACAGCCGGAATCTGTCAACCAGCGATGCCGCACGGTGTCATGGGCTGGGGTCGATTGCCGCTCAGTGTGCTCGCAAGAGATAGACCTGCATACGCCGTCTAGGAAAGGCAAAGCGGTCTCCTCGGCGGGGCGTCGACGGTGGCTGCGAATGAGAGCAGATGTAGGGGAAGCCGTTGCTGTAAATGGTGAGACTCGTTTAGGCACAACCCAAAATCAGGGTGTTGCGACATTGACAGTTGAGACCAAGGCGGACCACCGTGGGCCCATGTTCCACAATCTGGAGCTTGTCCACCCATCTCGAGATAGAGCACACAAACGTAAACTTTCCTATACATGGTCATTCGATCTAGTGGCTGAGGGAGCAGATACCGCTCGCTTGAGCTACCGCGTTAGTCCATAAGCCAAATGTGGAATGGCCAACAACGGCCTACAGTCGCGAAACTGAACGAGCGCTGGTGATTGGCGCTCTGGCATGTGCTAATGTCTCGTTTGTTGTCAAGCATGATCGTTACCCACGAGCGACCGCGCCGGTCTGCAAGGGTGGGCATGAACTGACGTCCGTTTGATTTACCAAGCCACCCGCATTGGATCGGGCATGCTACACTATCGTTATCGAGATTATCGAACGATGCGCCATCCTGGGCGTGAGATGTCAGATCCTTCCGACTTAGAGCGTCACAATGGCTGACCCAGATTTATGGATTAGGGCAGCCGGTGGCTGTAGCCTCTAGAGGGCCTCCCCGGCAGATCTCACAGCAGATGGACTGCGGGCCGCGCCATCGGAGGCAGCGGCGAGCAGAGTTGACAACCTGCCGCGAGATGGTATTGCGCGAGAGAGTTCCGGAAGGACGACATTGCGTGCAGTTACGCTATGGACCGCTGCCGATTTGCTCTTGTGAGGCGCACACGTCGAATTCGGATTGCCTCTCGTCCAGAAGCGATCTCGCTTCTTGGTCGAATCTAGCCAAGTGGGCAGGTTCTTCAAACGATGCGGGCCACCGTGGGCCTGCAGAGAAGAGAATGAGGGTGCTTGCCAGCATGCCGGCGGTCCAACGCTTGTCAACTAACACGGCGAGGCAGACCAAGGGGAGCATGGTATGCACAACGGTGACAAATACCCTGGTCCAGACTGCAATTAGCACGCTGCCAGCGCGTGCGGATGGGGCAGCAACAGGGTTGGAGCAGCAGGGGAGGTCGTCATCCGAAGGGAGAGGTGCATTAGTACAAGACGCGGAGGGGTCTAAGCAGCAGAGAGGGCACACACACAGCACAGTAGCCAGCATGGGCGTGAACGAAGCGTCTTCCCCGGCATGCAAGCCTCGAGCCGTCAGGTCACGGCTAGCCGTCGTCCGATCGGACTTGGGCTCCCCCCGCTGCTCTGCTCTGGGCCCATGTGCCGAGCTTGGGCGTTTGGTCGCTGCGAAGTCGAAGTCTGCACTCGGGATGCCGATAGCCTCATTGGTCGTGCCGGGCGTTGCTGGAGCAGAGGATTCTCAGCTCGGCCAGCAGGCGACCTGGGACTCTCTGGCTCTCTTCCTTGCGCGCAGCAGCCGTGGAGTTGCCAGCCTCGCGCCCTTTGCCAGAGAGGGAAGGCGATGTCCCTTTGCAGACAAGACGATGGGGCGTCGTTCAAGCGAGCGCCCGTACCACCACCCACAGACTCGTCATCTGCAGCGTGACGTGCAGCTGACCGGTCCGCTGGCGGTGGGAGAGCCTTGGAGGTGTGCTGCACTTTGAAGGTTGGTGATATGTTGGTGGAGGAGGCGGAGGCCGGGGCGGCGATGGCAGCAGCCGCTGGCAGGGCAGACCGTCTCGACCATCCAGTGCGTCTATCGTGGGCCTGCATGACGATGAGAGCTGGCACGGCAGTCCCTCCGATCTCAAGTCATCAGAACGCAGTCGGCACGGCGGGCCTGTACTTACGCCATCGCTGCCAGAGCAGCACACAATCGTTCCCGGCGCTGTGGTCCTGGCAGCTGCCCTCACCAGGCCTTCGGGTCTTGATCGTCGTGATTGCTACCCTGCAAGTCCCAACACTCCGTCACTCTGCTTCTGCCACGATTTGGTGACGGTCGTGTGCTCCCACGCGCGGCCGATCGAAGCATAGCACACCTGCTGCCCACGCTGTCGATCCCCATGTGCACCAGACGACGCAAGATCCGCTATATCGGGCTGCTGCACCCAGCACGCTTCGATATCCATGGGTGCACCGGCTGTCTGCCCAAGCATTGGTGTGCAAGGACGGGCGGCTGCATCCTTCCGTAGCCCTAATACGCCCATGTTTGCCTACTGTATGTGGCCTTGGCCACCTGCACGCCTCGTCATCTTGTCACCCCATATATCCCTGCCTACCTGTACCAAGATTGGTTTCTTGTGCTCCATCTCGCTAATCGTGACGCCCAGCAGGAGCGAGCTTCACGCCGCCAGCTGCAGGGAATGCAAATGCTGCGCTGAGTAATGTGAACCTGTCGCTTTTCTTAGAACTGATGAACAGGGCACACGGATATGGCAAGTCATGAGTGCACTTCTGCCCCTTTCATGGGTTACGGAGGTATGTAGTGCAATGCACAGTTGTCACGTAGATGATGTACATTTGATAATTCCTTTTCGTCACGCTCCGTGTGTACACGTACGGCATATGTAACCCTTAGCTTCGACCAGCCAATCGACCAGGGCCTCATACATTCGAATCTGGATCCTGACAAGCAGCACGTTGATCATGGCGATAGGAACTTTTACGGGCCGCTGCTGAGACGAGAACGCCGTGTTCAACCCAACCGATGTGATTACGTTCTATACGCTTGAGCTCCGCTTCAACCTCCAAACTGGCAAGAACGTGCGCATCATGATCGTCAATTGGTCGTCATGAACTATTAATGTAGACAGAACATCTTTTTCTACGCCCACGAAGCAAGGGATTTGCGATATGTGTACCGCCGGGCTGCTCGGGTCACGCCTGTGTGACCACAAATCAATGTGTTGCATGCCAAATGCGGAAATACAAAGGTCATTCGTCAGGTACTTGTGGCTCTATGGTTCGTCTTTCATTTGTGTTTCCTCTTCCAGCAGGCTAGTAAGCCAACGCAAGCATCAATACTTAGGCTGAATGCTGAATGAGCAATTACACTTGCGTGTCGATAACGCCAATATCGGCTACCGAAGATCATATGGCAAGCCTCCTCATTGCTTTTGATATTTGTAAATTCTGAACAGTTCAGCACTAACACAGGTGGGATGATGGAGCGGTGAGTTGTCAAGGGGGATTGGGCAATGGCAGATGATCAGAACCATTCTCGGAAGATGTTGTCGGATGGATTAACGTCCGCGTCCTTCTTCGTAACGACGTAGAGTTTCTGACAGACTTCTTTCTACTCACGATCACGCGTGTGCCATGTATGGACTGACATGCATACCCGTACCATGACCCCAATCACGCTTCATCTAAAACATATACCCGAGCCAGGGGTTTAATCTTCACGTCGACGTGAAAGGATCAACCTCCGAGCCTACCACAAAGAACAGCATCGGCACCAAACTGCTTCCAGACGGTCTCTCGCAGTCTTGCAGCGTTCACGCGCTGTCCGTTCTCGGTAGTTGCAGACGGACAAGCAGCAAGGCCACCTTGGCCTAGCCACGTAGGCGCTATCGTCACGATCACCGAGTTGACCAAGTCGGATCTTGCAAGCAGCGTGTTGATGACGGTCGCGCCACCTTCGATCATCACACTGTTGATGCCCTCTGACTTCAATGCCTTCAGTACTTCTTCCCACCTCATAGTACCACCATCACTCTCCTCCATCACCAGCCTCCTCGCCTGTCCGCTGCCTCCGGCAGTTAGACTGATGATCCACGGCTCTTTGCCCTTCTTCTCCTCTGCCAATTTGCCAATAGCAGATCCGTCGACCTGCCACCGACCTTTGGGATCGACGACGATGGGCCTTGGCTGGGAGTCTAGACCAGCCCCGGGATATCGGCAGTTTAGACTGGGCGCATCAGCAACAGCCGTTCCAGCTCCAATCAGAATGGCATCGTGCTTCAGCCGTAGATAATGCGTCATACTTTTTGTTTCAGGACCAGAGAGAGAAGTTCGGATACCAGGTGCCAAGGCTATCATGCCGTCCAAGGAACAAGCATAAGTCAAGGTCACAAAAGGAAGGTCGTTCTCGTCAGGCGTCCCAGATGGCTGACTCGAGTAACAGGACTTTGGCAGGTACTGATCGAGAAAGGCATGGTCGACTTCAGAGAGTTGCGCAATATCGGTCGCCGGCATTGTAAGGGATGCCCATTGACGGGAAGGTCGCGAGGTTATACTGTATAGGCTAAGCGCCTGATTACTTTATTCAACGCTTTGGAAATCGTGCGCCGAGGAGAATCGGAGTTCCAGGGTGCAGTCAGAATAGGCGCAGAGTAGCTTCTGGCGGTAGATTATGGAGCTACAGCCAGACGCGGAAGGTGATATGCTCAACAGAGTTTGCTTAATAACAAACTCTGCTGTAGTCACGTCGATGGATGAAGGATTTGGAGCAAGCTCATTCCTGCAAGCGGCAAAAGTTTACAGCCTCGCCAAGAGTCCATAAGTCTACACTCTCATCACAAACAGCAACTGCAACATTAATCGGAGTTGCTCGATCTACACACGCACCTATTTCGATTGTTTCTGCAAACTCTACTCCTGCGCGAGAGATCAACAAGAAAAGATAATGACTTACCTGACGACGATTCCGAGCTCAGGTCGCACTGCAGGAAGACACGTGGCGACGGTGTGAGATCGCGGGTCTCTCCTCGTGGGCAAGATCATCAACGCGCATGATCAGACGGTCCAGACTACTGCAACGCAACATGTGCTTCTTGACTGCCATGAAACATGTGACGATGCCCTGGAAGGGTCACGAGAGCCGCCGGTATACCGACAAGATGTCTCTCGTGCACTGATGCGGCTCACTCGACTCCGAGACATCTCAGATATCTGCCACCTCCTTGCCTAAGCATCATCACCACCCCTGGAGATATACACCGCTCTCGAACCCCTAAAGCTACGCTGCTACCTGACGAGATGGGACTCCAGCCATCATGGTTTTTTCGACCTTTGGCCTTTGCGCATCGCACAAGCCAATGTCTCCCAGCATGCTGACCTGTAGCACCGCATCAATCTATTTTGCAAGCTAGCCAGCATCTGCTCGTGTGATGCCCAGTCTAGCATTGGGCAAAACGGGCCCGAATGACCACCAGCGTACCCATAAGGGCCATACCTGCAAGTTAGGAGGTAGGGGACCCATTCCAGTCAACGTGCAATTTTACCGATTTTGTACTCGTCTTGCCGATCTTGAATACCCACTTGACCACACCAAGCATAACAGCAATTTTGGCCAAAAGCCATGCATGTTCTTCCTCCGTTATTTCTCAAGTCTTCCCGACCACTACAAGCCATTTTGGTGCAGTCACCCATCGCAAAAATGATGTTGATCTTCTCGTCGCTCTTAGTTGCTGCTCTTGCTACCGCCGAGTCAACATTCAGTCCCGTTCGCCCACCTGCGATCCCACTCGCAGTCAGATCACCATATCTCAGCAGTGCGTGTAGCATTAGGTCTTGTAATCATTCCCGCTAACACGTACGCAGCCTGGCAAGCCGCCGGCGGAAGCGGCAGCAATGGCGGACATCTTGCAGGGCAGTGGCCATCATTTTGGAAGTTTGTATATCAAGAAACAACGCGCCATCGACTAGCAAGGCTAATGCCATGAAAGTGGGCAAACTACTGGCTGGACCGGCCTTATACGTGTCGATAACACCACTTTCACATGGATGGGCAACCCGAACCCTCTGCCACAAATAGCCGACCAGACATCATTCGAGTACACATCGACACGCTCGACTTTCCAATTCGACGTTGGAGGCCTGTTATCACTAGAAGTTCTCTTCCTCTCGCCCATCTCTCCAAACGATCTTTCGAGGCAAAGCGCACCCGTCTCATATCTGTCAGTCAGCGTTTCTTCCAAGGATGGCAATGAACACGACGTGCAAATCTACACCGATGTGTCTGCTGGTAAGTGCCGCAAAACAATGCGTCCGACCTGAAAAACTGATCTGGCAACAGAATGGGCCTCCGGCGATAGATCTCAAAAGGTCGAATGGTCGTACGGCACCGCTGGCGACACTGCATACCATCAATTTGCCAGGCAGACACAAGCAGCATTCAGCGAACAGGGCGATCAAGCCGAGTGGGGTGACTGGTACTATGCGGCATCGAGCACTGACAGTCTGGCGCACAAGTCCGGCGCAGACAACGACGTGAGAAGCCAATTTGTCAACAATGGCGCACTCGATAATTCAGCAGACAGTAGCTACCGCGCGATCAACGACAAATATCCGGTGTTCGGTTTCAGCGACAACATCGGACGTGTTGGAAGCTCATCAAAAAGCTCGCTTTTCACAATATTCCATGCTCAAGCAGACGCCGCCCAATTCAATACAGGATCTGGCCTCAAAGCAGTTCCAAGCTACTGGCGTGAGCAACACAG
Organism: Cladosporium cucumerinum; assembly: GCA_023634325.1. NCBI lineage: Eukaryota > Fungi > Ascomycota > Dothideomycetes > Cladosporiales > Cladosporiaceae > Cladosporium > Cladosporium cucumerinum. Next base: position 1,483,268 of record JALDQA010000001.1, read on the forward strand.
CAAGAACGAAGATGCTTTGACTTTCTTCCACAATGACTACAAGGACATCCACGACAAATCTGTTGAGCTTGACGCACAAGTAAGCAAAGATGCCGAGCGTGTTGGTGGTCAAGATTACGTGACCATATTATCGCTCGCTGCTCGCCAGGCATGGGCCGCTACCCAAGTCGCCGGCACGTCTACGGATCCGTACATCTTCATGAAGGAGATCTCGTCCAACGGAAACATGAACACTGTCGATGTCATCTACCCATCCAGCCCGCTTCTGATGTACTTCAATCCTGGCTGGCTCAAGCTGCTACTCGATCCCGTGTACATCGTCATGGAGAACGGCCTTTGGCCCGAAGAGTTCTCTATCCACGACATCGGCTTCCACTATCCGAACGCCACAGGCCATACCTCCGAAGAAACCCAAGAGATGGCCGTCGAGGAAAGCGGCAACATGCTCATCCTATCTCTCGCGTACGCGCAAAAAACTGGAGACACCGCTTTTCTCACTCAACACTACACCCTCCTCCGCCAATGGACTGAATACCTCGTCGCCAATACCCTGATTCCCGCCTCCCAGCAAAGCACCGACGACTTCGCCGGCGCACTCGCCAACCAAACCAACCTCGCCCTCAAAGGCATCATCGCCATCCGCGCCATGAGCACCATCGCAAACCTCACCGCCCACCCGGACGACGTCACCAAATACGCCGACACTGCCACCTCCTACATCGCCCAATGGCAAGACCTAGGAATCAACCGCGCCGCTACCCCGCCGCACACAACCCTCTCCTACAACGACCCATCCTCCCACGGCCTCCTCTACAACCTCTACGCCGACACCCTGCTCAACACAGTCCTAGTCCCGCGCTCAGTCTACGAAATGCAGTCGGCCTTCTATCCCACCATCGCAGAGGAATTCGGCGTCCCGCTCGACACCCGTCACACGTGGGGAAAGAACGACTGGGAGATATGGAGCGCGGCGGTGGCGAGCGAGAGCACGCGGACGGAAATGCTCTCGCGGTTGGCGAAATGGATCGGCGAGACGAGCACGAATTCGCCGGTGGCGGATTTGTATGATGCTGTGACGGGGGGTTATGGCGTGGTGCCGTTCAAGGCGAGGCCGGTGGTTGGGGGTTGGTTTGCGCTGCTTGCGGTTGAGAGGATCGGGATTCCGGCGTGAGATTGCATAGATTGATGGCGGATTGGTATGACCAGATTTTATGGTGAAACTCCGACATTGCGGCTATGGAACTGGGGGACTGATTGGGTAGATGTATCGTGGAGAAGTAAGGGGAGTAGCATAATCCTACCCCCCTAAGCAATAGGGATCCCCATTCGAGCGCGTTTAGCGTTTGTTGCCGCGTTATAATCAAACCACACATCACTCGAGTCTCGATGACTGAAGACTGCTATTTGAGCCCCTCAATGGAATCGATTCGATTCGATGGGGCTCCGCCACTTTGACAGTCAGGCCAATAATTCAGTTTTCCGCGCACAAACACGATGTGCTAAACATTCACACCCATCACAACCACACGAAACACCGCCACCATGAGCACCACCACCTTCCCCCCTCGCATGCATGTGCAGACTCGCACCAACGTGCAAATCTTCGTCAAGCCCTGTATGTACAATCAATACCCATTGACCCGTAACGGCTCTTTCTAACCCACTTATAGGCTTCGTTACCGATGTCAGCACCTTCGGCCTCATCATCGAGGTTCCGAACGTCATCGGGACCATCTTGGGCATGATCCAAGGTCAGTGAAAGCAACAAAAGCACTTCAAAGGGCCTAAACTAACGCGCTCCTATAGATGTGACGGGCGTCCCGCCCAAGCACCTACGCCTCACTCGCGGCGGCACGCCGCTACTCGCGACAGACCGCTTCTCCGACCACAACATCAAGGAGGGAGATACTATCGAGTGCATGATCCGCAACAGTGGCGGAGACTGCGAGTGCTGCGCCGAGCAGAACGAGTGAAGAGCTGTGACGGAGGATGAGAGGAGTGAGGTAGCATAGCCCAATACAAATGCTACAACTCAGATTCGCTCTGTTCTACAGTCTCTCAACGGTAAGCAGGGCTTATTGTACATATAAGAGTAGTTGTACTTACGCGATGGCTCGTGAGACCGCAGTCCACTCTCTATGGTGGATTTTGGGGGGGAAAGACTTGGTTGGATCAAGATACTGGGGATATGTATCGAGCAAGAATGAAATCCCGTTACGGCCATGATCGAAAACAGCATTTTCATTTTGGAGTCCATACTACAAACTGTGTTTATGTACAGGGATGAGAACAAAGCACGCATGCAAGCATGCATACATCTACATCTACATTTTCCATTGTGCAAAAAAACCCATAGAAGGAGAAGTTCCATTAGATAGCCAAGAACAAATCCGTCATCAGCAGAGAACACCAATACTGACTATCATGCCTACATGTAACGCTACAACGCTGCATTTTTAGCAAACACGCGAGTCAAGGAATTCAGCAATGGTGGCATCCCACTTGAGTGCGTTTGGTATGAAGCCTCCGATGGAAGGATTATTGAGAAGAGGTGTGAACCATGAAACAGAATTTCAGATTTGTGATAACAATATGCCTCAGAAAATGAATATCAAAGATGAGATTATATGATTTTCGACAGAAAGAGACTGAGAGAGTGTGTGAAAGTTAAAGAGAGCCATGAATGAAAGGAAAAATCAGACGAGGATCGAAAGAATCAAAAGCGCCAACGCTAAAAACCCATAATCAAAACAAAAGGCCAAATCAACTTTTCTTTGCCCCCTCTTTGCGATATTCCATTCTTCAAAACCTTCCTCCATGATCCCACCTCTCGTCCCTTTCGTCCAAAAACCTCCCCACGCCCACTGCGGGCCCGTCAAAGCCCTCGAAGTCATTTCCTCCGCCGCTCTGCTGCCCCATGCGGAACTGCGACTGGTCGCCCGAAGGTGTTCGGCGCGAGCTGCGTCGAGGCACGTTGGGCGTGCGATATGATGCGGGCGGTGGTGATATTGGCTGAGGTTGGCGCTCGCGGCTAAGGGTGCGTTGAGGAGAGGGCCAGGTTAGTTTGTCGACACCGCGGAGCCAGGATTGATCTTTGGAGGGTTCGTGGGAGTCCTGGAGGGTTGGCTGGGTTGATTGTTGGGAGGTGCGGTGGGAGTTGAAGCGGCTTGGGAGATCGAGGCCGCCTATTGGGTCTATGGGCGCAAGAGAGGGGATTTCGGAGTGCTTTATGGGTGCGGGGTTGTAGGTGGTGGTGTTGTAGTGGCTGCTGGCGGTATCGTTGCTTGGACGTAGCCCGGATTGCGCATGTTCTGGGCTTTGGCGACTACCAAAACCGTAGCTCGTGTCTTGCTCGGCAAAGTTCAGTCTGTCTGCAGTTGGAGTGTCGGGCTCGAAGGAAGGTCGCGACTCTTCGTATGGTCCGGTGATGCCGAAATCCAAGTGTCGCTTGTCCCTAGGGTGCTGCTCCGGGCTGAGACTGCGACTCGCGCCAGCTGCAACCTGCGCCTCACTTTGTCGCAGAGGCGGCGAGTCATGATAAGGCTCGGCTTGCATTGGCGGCGATGCTACCATCTCATGCTCTTCCAAGCCATCGCCAGGCTGCATCATCTGGCGTTGCATAGGAGCAGATCGCACAACCTCGAAGCCTTTGCTCTGCTCTTTCTGCTTTTGTTTACCGCCCTGCATACCAACAACAAGGCGCTGGAACCAACTCTGAGCGTTTGCAGCAGGACCTTCAGGATTAGTTGGCCCAGTCTTGAGCTTCCTCGTAGGTTGATCGGAAAGTGCTTGGCCGCGGTAGTATTGATCAACTTCACGGACAGCATAATCGGTCCGCAGACCACCATCTTCTGAGTCGCCGGCCTCCCGTTGGTGTGGGATTGCTGAGTCATCCTTCGTAACCAACCCACTCTCGTGGCTGCCACCTCTCTGAGGAGTCGCCTGTCCAGGTGAATCAGTATACGGGAAGTCACCGCTCGTACCGCTCATCCTGCTCTTTGCACCGGGGGTGAGAAGGTCCAGTGTCGCTCGCCTGGCTCGGGGCGGTCTGTAGTAATTGTCTGCTGATGGGCCTCCGGTGTCTGTCTTGACGCCGAGGATGGGCTTTCCATTGGGCATATATGTGAAGGCGGTTTGGTTGCCATCAAGATCAGCGGTGGGGCTGCCCATGCCGTCGGCAAAGTGCTCATACGCGCTCATGCGTGTTGCAGTAGGGGTACCAGCCACCTGGTTGAGGAGCTGCTGACTGCTGGCAGACAAGCTTCTTGAGCGGCCGCCAGCGTATGCTTCTGAATCTTGCAGTATAGCCGCTGCACTGGTCATAGAGGCTCGGTCTCCCGTTGGCCTGTTGCGACGTTTCTTCAGCATGCGCACATTGAGGATGCTACCTCTAATAGCACCGTGTTGCGCATCACCACCCACGCCCATCGAACGGGCAATAACTTCAATGATAGTCTGGGCGGCGTTCAAGAAGAATCCGAAGACCAGGACACAAGCGTGTAGCAGCAAGATAGCGTACCCGATCCAGCCGCGAGGTGCCTGATCGACGTCCAGTGTAGGAACGAATGCTACCGAGAGCAGAATTGTGATGAGTCGCACAGCAGCGAAAAATGTATGGTATGCATTCATGCTAGTTTGGCCCTGGAATGGTCTGAAAGCGTTAAGTGTAAGTATTAGGATGACCTCGCAGATGGCGAGAACGATGAGTTGTGCGATGCCGCTGGGCTGTACGGCACCAATAGCGACGCCGCGCATAAAAGTGATAATGACAGGTATGAAAGCAAAAGGCGCAGCACTGTCGCTGTATGTGTTGTAAAGAGGTCCGTACATGAGGACAGTCGTCATATCGTCAAATAGATGAGTTCGAGGCTTTGTCCGGAAGATGACTCGAAGGATCCATCCAGCAGAAGCGATCATAATAACCAGTAAAACAGCGGCCGTCGCAACGACGTAGGACGGTGATCCTATAGCTATCACCAGTTGAAACAAGCTGAGAGCTACAATTGGCAAGATGAAGTAATTAAACATCAGTCTGACCATGTTGCCAATGGTGAAAGGGAAATTCTTGTGTCTGAGATCTTGCTCGGTGGTGTTGGTGATATGCCTGTAAGCCCAGCGAGCCAGGAAACCAAGCTGGCAAAGCACAATTACTATTCCAGCGATCACAAGTAACCAGACGGCCATGCAGGCCCAGATGTCCGAAACGTCGGTCATGCCTACTAATTGACTCATGCGAGTAATTCCGTAGGTGCCATTGGTTGTGTAAATGCCGTCTGACAAGCTTTGGTATCCGTCTCCTTGAGAAACGAAACTCTGGTTGAACAGCAGCAGACTCCAAGCAGTGTTGCTAACGGCTGGTTGGTAGAAGCCAGGATACGAAAGGCTCAGACTGCCCATAAGCGGCACGAATTGGATGTATTGCAGACAATCACCGAAGCCAGGTGTTACTAGGCGCAAAAGATCCTCGTCACGTCCGTAGTTGCTGCTCCACTTGAAAATATCCGCAGTACCCCATGGAGAGTAGATGGCCGCCGCAAGCGTCGCAATACCTTTCAGTGTCAAGATGACCGCCGGTAGCCATGTTATCAATCCCGATATCTGTGAACCCAGATCCGGCGTAATGCTGGCGCTCACGCATGCCAAATCTTCCGCACCTTTGTCGCCGCTGATGACGCGAATCGATGCAGCTAGCGATCCGAAGGAGTAGGGGCTACCAAAATCGTGGGCAATGCTGAACGCTGGCAGTGTGTATGGGTCGCTGCGGTTCGCGTCGAAAACGGGACCCAGGGGACAAGACGCATTGATCAGAGTCCCGCAAAACTGTTGTGATGGCGCATCCCATGCCTCGTATGACAGGAGTTTGAAATCTGACATCAAGGTGCTGTATTTGTTGTCATTTCCCACGTCCAGGATCTTGCCAAACGTCACATTCGGATTCGACCATCCTGGATCGTCTGCGGGAGGGTAGTCGCCCTGCACGGTCTGGCCTGTGACATTGCCGTATAGGGTGAGGTTCATGCGATGGGTGGGATTCTCGGTGTCGAAGCGGGCGTCGAGGTATAGAGGCATCCATTGGAGGCGACGCGGGTCTGAGTTGATCGTATTGTCGGAGAGACAGTTGCCAAAGTTCACGAAGGCGGCATCTGTTACAGAGGGCAGCGAGAGGGCGAGCAGGCAGATGTTGGTCAGCGCCAGTCCGGCGGCGCGCGGGAAGGCGCTCATTGGGCGGATCTCATTGGGTAGCGAGCGTCGAGGGCATGCAGCAGAGGGTATCGGTATAGGAGCGGGTGGTCTGGGCGCAGATGTATTCGCGATTTCGAACGGGTATCAGGGATTCGGAGAGTTGGACGATCGGCGAGGCCTGGGCAGCAGCTGGACAGCAGTACCGAATGAGCAGGGAGAAGGGCTGGCGAGGGCGATTCGGTAGGGGTATAAAGTTGGAGAGCGAGCGTGGAGAAGTACTTGGTGGTGGCAGAGAGGGCGGGCGGTGGTAGAGGGTCGTCAGCGCATGGCAGGAGGGGGCGGCGACGGAATGTCAGCGGGTGAAGCAGTGCTGGGCGGAGGAGGGCAGCAAGGTGATGGCGGTGGGTGTACAGTACAGTACAGTACAGTAGTAGCAAGTACGAGAGTAGGGTAGCAAGAGTGTCAGTTGAACGCACTCTCTGCGCCTCTGCTGGCGACGGGATGGATGAGCCTCGCGTCACCCGATTCTAGTCTACTGCTGTAAGCAAGTCTCCACGCGCTAGCCATCATGAAACGGCTGGGAGAATAAATAGAATAAATAGAGCATAAATCGTAGCTGCCTTACTCGCAACATTCAACAATAGTATGTGGTATAGCCCCTTCATCTCTCTGGTCTGTTTCATCTGTTTCGTCTGGTCTACTATCATCGTTGATTTGATTCTATACAGAAATGCATGCACCTTCTAGATATCCTTCCATTCATTCGCTCGCCAAAAATAATCAGAAGGATGCTGGTCATGTGATCGTCAAGCTCCCACCCAGCCCACCGGGACGGGGGCTCGTGGTCCGGGTGCATGTGTGTGGACGACTGGTGTCCAATAATGCAGCACAGAGAATCTTGTCCGCCGACTTCTGTTGCAGGCGACCCATGCCGCCGCTCCTCTGTATCGTTCACACCTCTTGCAACTTCTTTTCATCGTTCATGGCCGTGATATGTCAGCGCAGCATCTCCGTCATCCAAGCGCGCAATCACTCCACCACCACACCCCTTTCACCATCTTTTGATCCCCTCTGTTCATTTCTTGCATTGGTCCGCGCCGCCTCGTATCCGTATTCTGTGACGACCCGCTGTTGTGTAACGCCGGAATCGCCAGCCGTCAGCACATGCCAGTCACGTGCATCTGAACCTCACTTGTCTTTTCCAATGCTCTTGCTTCTCGCGACATGCTTTGTGGAACCAACTGCGTGATCCTTCGCTGATGCTTGATGCTGACTGTTGCCTCACTTAGATGTGTTCTGCAGACGCTGTAGTTCTGTTGACGACGCAAACTGGAATCGCCGCGCAGGAGCTTGCTGGATGGATGTCGTCAGAATCTCTCGAAGGAAGCCTGTCATTACTGCTGTGCTCTGCTCTGGATCTATGCCGCTATGATTGTGGCTGGATTTGCGTGCTCGCGTCTGGAAAAAGAATTTTCAAGAGCGCCATGGCTGTTTTATGCCGCACGGCGTGCAAGGAAGCCTGCAGATTCTCTGGTCTTCCAGGTCGCCACTATATGATTTCGCTATATCTTCTTGAGGCGTGACCATATAACTACAGACAGCATACCAGTCTGCAGGGGTACAGGCTGTGTCTGTCCGCTTGTGCCACGCGTGCAGACGCTGCGCGGCTGTCGCTGCCTTGTCAGAAGGCCTGCAGTATGACGAGCGTGGTAAGGTAGGTTTTCGCGTGTAGCATCTCGTTTAGTTGAACATCAGATGAGTCAGGTATCAAAGCAGTATACCAACGCTACTGGAGCTGTCACTACTGGCTTCCATTCTACCGGAAGGCACGGACATGGCAAGGACGCCTCCAAGACCGCCTTCCTCCTTATGTTGCTCGAACTTTTCCGATATTCGCAGGAGCGGATACCAAGAAGCAGAGCTGCCAGTCGGAGACTCTCATTTCACTGCATCTATCTCGTCGAAATGCTTGTATTGTGGCTACGACTTTGTCCAGTGCTTCACAATCACCTCTCGCCGCACAGCCAGGTCGCAAAGACATATCATCGCCGCCATATCACACCATACACCTGCATGTCCAAGGAGACATGGCTCCTTCTACACCACGCCCCTTCATGGCCCTTCCCCTCCATCTCACCGACTCTGTACAATCACCAGCCCCTCACAATCACACGCTCGCCATCACGGAATTACGCACTCATGATGCTCCCAACCAAACACCAGCCACAGGGTCCTGGGATTCCCTGCCCTTCCCTTCGCTTCCCGTTTGAGATTCCCTCGCGTTTGGTCTCCCATTGTTTGTTTACGCCCCAGGGGATAAGAAGCCCCCTTCTCTCCCAATTTCTTCCTTTCCTCTTCCTCCTCTTTCCTCACACCGCGCCCACCCTTGGTAAGAACCCCCCATCCCCATCCATCCCTTCCTTGCATCTTCCATCTCCATTCCATCAAGCATCTTCAAGCTGCTGCAAGCTGCACTGCTCGGAAGAAAAAAATGTTTGCAGTGTGCTGCTGATCCCACGCGGCTCGTCTCTCGACGCGTCGCGTACTCACCATCTATTCCATCTCTACCTGCACACTCTCATCCTTTCCACTGCATCTGTCATCAACTGTGTTCTGAAGAGGGCATGGCTCGCCCGTCGAGACACGCATAGGCTGCTTTCCCATATGCCTTGCCACAGCTGCTACGTGCCGCTCTGATCAGAATCTCCACTGACATCCTTTCTCACCAGACCACCACGCCTCGAGATTACCGCTACAATGTATCCCGACGGCTACTCCTACCGCGCCATCACCCGCAACCCGTTTACCGGGGAGCACGGTGTTGGTACCTTCCCGGCATCTCACTATGGGCGCGTGCCGCTATCACGCCCCATTGACTTGCCGAAGAGCAGCTTGGCTTTGGCATACCAAGATCGTACGAGAGCAGATGACATGCCCACCCTGATGCTTGAGATCACGTTCTGACTTTCTTAGGTCCTTACTTGGACGAAAATGCCGGCGAGCGATTCAGGAGGATGTTCCCTACTCTTCCTGCATCATCCAAGATCCCTCCGGAGCTCGAGGCTCGTATAACCCTCGACTTCCAGAGCTCTGTCCGTCCTTGCTCTCGCTTCCAGCGCACTTCCGGCGTTGGTAGCTCCACTACCACCACTACCGTCGACGACACATTCGCCAACCACGCCCGTCCCACCAGGGCTCAGTGCTCGTCTGCTTCCAGCGCCGCTGAGACCACCACATTCACTAGCACTGCTTCCCGGTTCCAGCGCCGCCCGTCTGTTGCGAGCGCCGCTGAGACCGCCACATTCACTACTAGCACTGCCGCTCAGCGCGTCCGTGCCTCCCGGTTTCAGCGCACCTCCTTTTCCAGCGCCAACGGAACCACCACTCTCACTAACACCATGAGTTCGGGTGTTCGCTACCCTGATCCCGTAAGCTATTCTTGCTCACCATACTTGGTCTCCGTAGGGATCACTAACCTATCTTCTCAGATTCCTTCGACGACTCTTCCTCCTCTCCGTGCCCAGCAGCCTGCCCAGAAGGCTACTACAAAACCCGCTCGCGTCATTCAGTGCGACCCCCTGCCTGGTGGTAAGTTTCCTATCACCTACAGTGGATTGGACTACGACACGAGCAAGGAGACAATGGCCCGCACCGCCGATGAGGACTATGTCATCTGGAAATGGATCACAAAGCTGGGAAAAGATTGGGGAGAGCAAGGGGTGAGTCTTACTGCCATGTCACCGCACAAGAATTGTTGCTGACCCGTGTACAGTTGAACTGGCTCCAGCGCCAAGAGCTCATCTGGCGCAAGAGGAGTGCTTGCTACAGACAGATGGTCCGCAAGCACATGAAAGAAGAGGAAGAGAGAGATGCGCAAGAGAAAGAGGTCGAGGCCATCATTCAGAAGGCTAACGCCGAGGCTGAGCGCGACCTCATCATCCAGAAGGCCTTGGCCATCGCCATGGCTTCGCAACCTGTCGATGAGGCCGACCGCGACCTCATTGTCCAGAGAGCCGTTGCTGCGGCCTTGGGCGAGCAGCCTGCCACCGAGGCTTCATCGGATGATACCGCCAGCGAGACCTCGTCAGACGATACAGATTCCGACGGCCAGACCACGATCTTGTCGGGTTTCATTACCCTGACATCTCGCTGGACCGCGGCACTCGCCCGCGGACTTGGCTTCCGCAGCTCTTAAGTGGACGACATGGACATCCAACCTTCTGATCCTCGACCGGTATCTTCTTCGGAAGCAACACTACACGTACCAGCCTCAACAAGAGCCACTACACTCGCTGCGAGGTAGTCGGTCTCCGAGGTCTGCTTACGAGTCGGACAGAATGACGGATCATCACACCACTTATCAGAGCAGCCAAGTCCTGACAAGACATCGTCTTCGACGCTTTTCTCATGCCGCCTTCCATCGAAAATGACCATCTCTTCCTTCCTCCATGTCGACCATACTATCTCTCCATCCCGATACACCACCTCCCTCCGATACCGACCCCGCCTCCGCCTCCGACAACGCCGTCAAGACCAGAGCATCAATCACCACACATTGCAGCTGGGCCGATGGGAACAGCCCTTGTCCTGCTCGCCGTCGACGCCGTCCTCCGATCCCGACCCTCGCCCCCCTTCCAAGTCGCGACACAAGTATCAGTCACCAACACAGTAGCAGATGGGCCTTGGGAACATCCTACTGTCGACCCGTCGCCGACATTCGACCTCCGACCCCCGCCCACCTCCTCCGAGTCGCGACAAGAGCATCAGCCACCCCACATTGCAGCTGGGCCGATGGGAACAGCCTTTGTCACGCTCGTCGCCGACGCCCGCCTCCGATTCCAGCCTCCTTTCAAGCCCATCTCCAATCCCGACATCACGACACAGGTTTGAAGCATCAACCACGCATCAGCAGGGCCTTGGGAGCTGCCTGCGTCCGCCTACCGTCAACACCCCAGCACTCGATCGATCAGCAGCTAACCCTGAGCTCATCAACCCATCTCTGCCGCAGCCTCTGCTCCCAACTAGCAAGCTCGCCGCATGACCACCACCACCGCCGCCGCCCCTGCTTCCAACTAGCACGCGACCGCACCACAGCGCATCCCGCACCCACCATTCGCAAGCCTCTGTTCCCGACCAGCAAGCTCGCGGCCAACTGGCTCATTCAGCACCCCCAGGTAAGTATCACCCTTTCTTATGTACACACATACCCAAATGAGTGCTCTTGGTGAGTGTAGTGGCGGCTGCATGAGGATGCCAACCGAGCCAGGCAACAAAAACAATCGGAGGCAAAAAAGTGGATTGTCCAGGGTTTCATTGCTGTTCTATGCCGTTTAATTTTGACAGAATGCTTGATGGGCGGGCACATTTACACGTCCAAGCGCCGATCTATTAGGGCGTCATGAATGTATCTAGAATCACGGCCTGTTCACGTAGGTTGAGGGGAGATAATGCTGACAAAAAGAACAGAAACTACTAATTTCGCTCAACAGTTTCCCCTTTTTCCGGGATGCCCACACAGCGCGGCTGGTGAGCCAGATATCAAAACCAGGTAAATCCCCATCCCCCTTCTTTTGTGAGTTTGCGCTGACGTACTGGCTCCGTGGTCAATCCTTTCGTTTTTTCTAGGTGTTGCGGTCGAGCGATTTTTTTTTTTTTTGACGACAGCGAGAACTTCCATCGACGACCGGAGCGCAACGAAAGGAGGATTCTGATGGTGGGATATCTTCTTCGGGGATGGTAGTTGCGCTTGGAGTTGGAGGAGGATTGTGCTGTTGTGGTTGGCATGATGCGAGAAGATTTGCAGGAGGCTTGAGACGGTGGAGGATCGAGGTTGTGGAGTTGGGCTCGCGAGATGATTATTGTTTGAGTGGGAGGTGGAGGAGACGCAGGTTCAGCAGCTGGGTCACGACCAGACTTCCAAGCGAGAAACATCCAAGGACAACGGCCGATTTGAGCAAATCTTCATACGCGCAAACTTGCAAGCGGAGGATCGACATTTGTGAAGCTGGAGGGTGGATGGATCACGAATCGGAATGCCGACAATGATGACCAGTTCGAGCAGGGCTTGAGGAGCGTAGGCTTGCGAGCGGAGGATTGAACAGTGATTGGGTCAGACATCTTAGGCGAACGCGAAAGCATAGTGGAGGAAGACGGTGTGGGATATCTGAAGCGGTGACATCTTGGAGATTTTGAGGTTGGCAATGGCGATTCTGCCTCGTGGAGGAGAGATGACCTGATGAACGATGGTTGGACAGGGGTACACTCATTGATGGCAAAGGCGCAACTCTTTTTTGTAGAGGCAGGATGGAAACGGCAAAGGCGGCAGAGGGCAGATCACATCCACTCATTCAGCTGACGACATCAAATCAACACTCTGTTCTGCTCTGCCCATACATACGTGCCAAAGTATTTCAACCACATTTACGTTCCAATTTGCTTGTAAGATCACTATCATTTTCCAGAAAGCATAGTACAACGTATGATACTATAGATGCTCGGGTCATATTTCCTGTGCCTCCATTGTGAATGGCAATTGCTTCGCAGAAATAGGCGGCTGCACAGCTGCAGCACAGACAATGCGTAGTGTTTATCAATATTGCTATCCTCAGACACATTCAAAGTACCATTCATACTGCAGAGCGTGGTTATGCAATTGCTTATGCAAATACACCTTCACATCTGCCTCTGCCTCGGTCTGAGGGTTTGAGGAGGAGGACTGGCAAAGCGGGGCGGGAATAAGCAGCTGCTACAAACGACCACCAGGGAAGCACAAGAGCTCGTGGTGCTCCTCATGAGTATACTCACAGAAGCGAGAAGCCGCTAATAGCTGACACAAAACATATTACAAACTGATCTCACGGCTAAGGATTTCACAATGGCGCCCCAAACATCCCGGACAGACGCCTACGTGCTCGGCGTCGGCATGACGCCTTTCATCAAACCACGCAAGCAACGCATGTACCCAGAGCTCGGTTTTGAGGCTGGTGTGAAAGCAATGCTGGATGCTCAAATTAATTACGATGAAGTCGAGACGGCGGTTGCTTGTTATTGCTATGTACGTGCGAAAGTCTCCTCATGTCATGACATTATGCCAATCGCTGATACATATCAGGGCGACACGACCTCAGGCCAACGCGTGTTCTACCAATTCGGCATGACCTCCATCCCGATCTACAACACCAACAATGCGTGCGCAACAGGCTCTGCAGGTCTGCACCTCGCCCGTACGCTCGTGAAGAACGGCGCGGCGGATTGTGTTCTTGTTGTTGGCTTTGAGCAAATGAACCCAGGGAGTATTAAGAGCGTTTGGTCTGACAGGCCAAGCCCCATGGGACTTTCCACTTCGCTCATGGAGGAGACGAGAGGCAAGTTTGATACGCCCAGGAACGCTCAGTATTTTGCTAATGCTGGGAGGGAATATATGGAGAAGTAAGTTCGGTTTCATATTCCCTCTACTTTGGAAGGAGAACGCGATGGACTAATTGCCTACCAGTTACGGAGCAAGGGCTGAGGATTTTGCCGAGATCGCGAGGATCAGTCATGAACATTCACAAAGGAACCCTTACGCTCAATTTCAGAAGGAATACACTCTCGAGGAGGTTGCGGAGTCGACCATGATTCACTACCCGCTCACCAAGCTGCAATGCAGTCCGACCAGCGACGGAGCCGGTGCAGCAGTGATTGTCTCGCAGAAGTTCCTTGACAGCAAGCCTCACCTGCGAAGTCAAGCTATTTTGATGGCCGGGCAACAGCTCATGACCGACAGCCCACAGCTCTTCTCGCGTTCTGCCATGGACCTCGTTGGCTTCGACATGACCAAGCGCGCAGCTCAAGCAGCTCTGCGCGAAGCCAAAGTATCTGCCAAAGACGTCAAGGTATGCGAGTTGCACGATTGCTTCTCGGCGAACGAGCTCATCACTATCGAAGGGCTAGGGTTTTGCGAGCAGGGCAAAGCGCACGAAATGGTGCGGAACGGTGATATTACATACGGTGGCAAAGGCCCTGTCATCAACCCATCGGGAGGTCTCATCAGCAAGGTAAGTGACCGGCACTTGCCGTGCAACTCAACGAAGCACACTGACAGGAATTGAACTTCCAGGGCCATCCGCTGGGCGCCACAGGCTTAGCTCAATGCGCCGAACTCTGCTGGCAGCTGCGCGGATGGGCGAATAATCGGCTTGTCGCGGACTGCGACGTGGCTTTGCAACACAATCTAGGCCTGGGTGGCGCTGTCGTGATCAATGTTTACAAGAGAGCGGACGGGGAGAGCAACCGCAAGGTGTCTGACCAGGAGATCGTGAGATCGTCGGCGTTCGACTATAACCCGGCGGTTAAGGCCAAGACTCCGTCGCTGGCAGATATCGATAAGGTGCGGAGCCGCACGGCTAGGAGCGAGTATGCTTTGGGCGATACGCAGAAGAAGCTAGAGGCGAGGTTGTAGATGGTGGTTTAGCTAATCTCTCTAATCGAGGTGACTTGATGTGCAGACAAGCCACGTCCAGCACTAATGTTGACACGTGTTCGGAGGATTATCAACTTGTGGACTGTTCCATGTTTCCAGATTAGATCCTGTTGTATAGGGACATGGCACATCGTAAACAATTAATAGCCCGCGTATCCACTCCACACGCTGTGGTGTCGTCAGCATTCCCACGAGATACCCACATGGGCTTCCGGCACGTCACGGCCATAGCGAGATGTCGTGTCTCCTGTCGTATACGCATGTAAGCACGGTGGTATGTCTTCGTAGATGACTGTACTGTATGTACATCGGCTCGACTCTGCTATACTGTACCACAGGCACCTCCACGACATGTGACATGTATCTTGAATCCCCACCGGCATTTTCACCAACGGCATTCTAGAGGATACCTCGGCAAAGCAGAAGCCGACGAGGCCAATCACATGCCATGGCCCGTTGCGCCATCGTCCGTGGTGTTTGGCGGGGCATGGATGATTACTCCACTTCTGTCCCTCCAGCATCCTTGCAAGTCACCAGCCTCAGCAGCGCCTTGGGAGCTGCTGGCCTCGCTGCCCGTCTGGCAAAACACGAAGATGCCACTCGCTCCTCGCGCCACGTCTGCCACGCACCCACTCACTCCGCGGCCAAGAAAACACGAATTGGAAGTGGAGTCTCAGCAGCGGTCGTCCCGCAGGCAAATGGACCGAAAGCTTGCCCCGTTGCGCTTTGTATTCACGCCGAGAGACACGGCATGAGATCATTCCTCTCCTCCAAGAGCCTTGTCAGAAGACCGCGAGCTTCGATCCACAAGTCTCTCTCCTATTCCGCTGGTTTGTTGGTCCATTTAAATACTTCAAGTACAGCTCCTTCTCCCTCCTCGCGTGACCCCGTGCTCACCTTTCGACCGTACTCTCAATTCTCCCGCATATCTGCCTCAGCTGCCCCCTTCAGTAAATACCCCTAGCTTAGGCGAAAACGATCCGTCGGCTGTCCGCCCAACCTATCCGAACGCTGCCCTGCCTCGCTGCCGATTGGTATCTGACTGCAGTAGCGCCTGATTGGCACGACACAACGAGGGGTTCCTGCAGGTTCTGGACCCAAGACTTGAGGCCGTGTAATTCATTGATACCGCTCGGTACTCGCACTGCGGAAGACCACACGACTCACGATCTTCCTTCAAAACATACAAGCTTGTGGAGACCTGATCTCTCTTGTAGTTTTGCGGCTTTTTATTCTATTTACCGCAAAACCAGCCCCATCGATTATTATACTTTGAGGCTTTAAATTACGCGATCATCAATCACCCAAGGACCTGTCAACAAACACTGGTTGGAGCTCACAGATTCGCTACCTGACCTCTTTTCCTTGCGACAACCTATCAATATGCCTTCTACCAGGAACCGGAACTCGCGTGCCGCGATGTATAACACACCAGCTATCCGCAACGGCGGTTTTGGTGCACTGCAGGTCGAAGCTGTCACTAATCGCCCTCTCTCTATCGCCCGCCGCCACCTTGCTGCCTCACAGTTGCGCATGCGCGATGTCGAACCCGACCAACTCAGCCAGAGCGAATGGGTCCGCTTCCTCGTTATGCCAGAAGTCGAGCGCGAGAGGTGGATCTCACAGTTTCAGCGTCGCCGCCGGGGCAGTGCAGAAAGTGCCGGCAGCTCATCAGGACCAGAGCTTGATCCGGAGACCGCATATCTAAAAAGCGAAGAGGCACGTCTGGAAGCTAGCGAGGGCCAGAGCCGGAACACACGCAGGAACGAGCAACCGGCACCAAGCTCATCGCGCAGCTTAGCACAGCCCACAGGCGCCATGCCAGCCGCAAGCATGTTCGCATGGTATTTCGACGAAGAGAACGAGAACGAGAATTTGGTGGAGAGCGGTAGGACGTCGCCCCGATTCAACACCCGGAGACCCATACAGCATCGACGCACCGCCACAGGAAACGCCATTCCCGACGCGCCACCTTCTTACGATGCTGCTGTTAGACCCCGAGCTAGGACGCCACCGCCCGCCTACGAGCCTCGCAGCGATGATGATGACGGCGGTAGATCGCCTAGATACACTCGCTACGCGGACTCTTGAGGCAGGACTGCGTGGCTTGACACTCAGTTGCAAGGAACATAATGAGACGACTTTTTAGGCCAGCCTTGCCATTCGTCAGTCCGGGATTCACACTCTGTACATTTCACCGCAGTATACGCGCTTTGCGTGGCTTCTCTCGACCCCAACGAAGCATGCGGTGAAACAAAGTAACAGGGCACCTTCCGAGACCACAGATGAGCCCTCGGCTACGGCCACTGGATGGGCAGAAAGCCTCTCACACGATTAACGAGCACCACGCATGGCGTGTGCAGCGGAGGCTACCCGCCAGGTCATGTTTCGGACACCAGACTGGACATGCGCCTATTTGGTTTTAATCTGCGCTGGAGATATTAGAGGGAACGGGGTTTGTATTGCATTTCCTGCCAGACTTGCATTTCGGTCAGGCATTGGATAGCTGCTATCTTAGGTAGCTCCATGTAAGCAGCCTTATGGGCACTGTTGCATTTCGTACAATCGTTCTCACTCAGACACTGCTCTTGCTCGACCTTCCAGGAAGCTCTGATATGAAATATTGACATATAAGTAGAACAACACTTACTGCGAGTGGGCGATCGCTCGTGATCGGGCATCACTGTCGATACGATTTGATTGTTCCTTGTTCACAATAAATGACTCACTAACATCGCTCAAGCCGCTCAAGTCCATTTCTCATTGCCAGAGTTCTGGAAAGGAGAACGTGTCTTTTATCTGAAGTCTAGTTGAAGTATAACAGCTTACAAAGGCAGTGAAGTCTTAGCGGCAACAACAAAGCATCGTATGCCACCCTGTAACATTCCATGGCCGCGTAGAGGATTTCTTGACGAACAGTGGGTCTGCATCGTTTCTAACCTCGTGATGTGGTAAATACCTTGGGCACCTTGTTCGGGGCTGGAAGTAAGCCGCCTCAATGCATCCATCTCCTTGACTGGCAACATCCTTCGGCACATCTTTCGAGAGGGTCTTCGAGCACGCTAAATAGTACACCCGAACCACTGAGAGCGTCAAAAGACTACTTCTTCTGTACTTAAGTCAATAAGAATGCCGAATCGCGTGCATCGATACAAAGGTTATTTGAAGGACGTTGCCAGTCAAAGAGATGTATATGTACGAGTGGTCGAGGATGAAGTTAGAGCAAAAGGAAAGCCACATGATATGTGATGAAAGGTCCTACCCGGAATCGAACCGGGGTCGCCCGGATGTCCTACATCACTTACGTGATGTCGATCAGAACCGGAAGTGATAACCGCTACACTATAGAACCATTTTTTGGTGACTTGTATTCGTCACAATCGATGTTGCAGACCCAGTACCAAGTATATATATAGTATCATTTTGTTTGCCTACACGAAATGACTTTTTTCTTAGGCTCCAGAAGGACAAGATGAAATTACGTCCATTTCAGACTTCGAATATGCTTATATACCTTGATCTTAGACCGTAGTTCGAAACCGAATACTGATATTTGATGAAAACATTGCAGCACATCGTGATTATAGAGCTCACGTTGATTCCATCTCCAGGCCAGATGCAAACCAACATCGAGGTGTCGCAAATGCTAACATCTTATGTCTGCAAACATGGAATTTTCTTCCTATCAGGACTAACCGCGGCTCGAGAAATCATCAACATGTAGCACCATTGAGATACTGAAATTCCATCATCGCCTGAGATAGGACGAGCTAGAAGTCGACTTGATCAACAAGTACGTATAGACAGCGGTATCGAGTTCTATCTTTCTATTCACACTCGAGTGTGGAGCTCGTGGTCATCCGGGTTTGAGAGGTATAAATGTAGTGTTCCAGGTTTTGTGTAACTTCTGATATACGTAAACTTCCGATAGTCAATCTCAACTGCACTGGCATGGGAGGCGAACGTTCTGGCTAATTTGGCTCACAAGATGTTTTTCTTTTTGGATATACGCACTCACCCTGACCGCCTAGGGCCTAAGACTCCTACCGTGATACTAAAAGGTCCCAGTAAAGCTACTACAGAAGTTTTACTCGAATTTGCTGGAGATTGCTATTACTGTCGACAACTTGTGTAATTTGATCTTGCCCAACTCTAACCCTCGTCTGAAGCTATAACAAGCTCTTCATAAAACTGCCGCGAAGAAGATACACGTACATGTAAGCTCTTGCTGACAGACTTGATCTTGTGAATCACAAGTACTGGGATCAACGACCAGCAGTTAACCATATTCATACAAAGCCTTGTTGCTGTTGGTAAGCTGCTCGACATACGTGAATATTACGTAGAAGTTCGCTCACTTCGAGAGTCCAAGCTTCCTCAAGCGGACCTAAGAACCCAAAAGTCACATTCGACAACACCTCCGACCTCTTCCCTCACCACAACCAAAGCAAAAGTGTACGTCGATACCCCTACATGCGCCCCTCTTCTCACATGATGCTACAAATATAGCATGTATTACCCGAAAGCCTTCGGGCTACCGTGGAAAATTCTCAATATCCTCTGATTCACCCCTCTTACCATCATAACGCTGTCGAACCTCATTCATGAAGCATATGGCGCTAACAAGATACGTCTAGTGTGACCGACATGTCCGCTCCGAGAGCTCCGACTGGCCAGTTCACTGTGCTCTATTTCGCATCGTCCTCGTCGTACACCCACAAGCAACACGACTTCTTCCCAGGCCCTCTTCTGCTTAGCCAGGTGCCTGACGTACTGGAGAAGCAGTATCCTGGCATCAAGGAGAAGATCTTGGGAAGCTGTGCACTCACCGTGAACCTGGACTACGTGGACCTGGAAGAAGAGGGGACGAAGGGTGAACAAGGGCTTGTGGTGCAGGCCGGGGATGAAGTTGCGATTATTCCTCCGGTCAGCTCAGGATGAGCATGGTAGAAGAGCCAATAACTTTAGGAAAGGCAGCACAGCACAGGTCGCACAGAGCCACAAAAGGTCGATACTTGAGCGAAGATAGCGAGCATTTGGTTGCATGAAATGAACACAATTTCCACGGTAACGAGATAGCTCTTCGTCTTTATATGGCGGACATCGATTGCTATTGAGTAATGTATATTGCATGCCCTCCGCTAGTGACCTGTCGTTCAAGTGTACATATGCTTCGGCGAACGAGTAAGTGCCGGATGTCCAATCGCCTTGCAATCTTTGCCAAACGCTGGCTGGAGTCGTCGTCACTAGCTCTCAATAGTCCTCTTCGCCTTCGATGTGGCTACAACAACAGAGTAGCCACCGCTCTACAACAATTCTTCCTCAGTACTTCCTCAGGTGGGCAACATTGAAGCGACCTGATCGACTGACGTCATATTATCGATGTAGCCGCTGCACCCAGTTCCGTTGACAAACCCCGCTCTGGCACTCAGTCGTTGTGTTGGTCTGGTATCTCAAACGATCTTCAAATCTTGTCTCAGATTTGCTAGATACATCAGCCACGGCAACTCCATCGAAGCAAAGCATTATCTACAAAACTGTGAAGGGACTCGACATCACTTTCGATGCCTCCTGCTTACATTGTTCATGAAACTGCGGATCTTGATGTGGGTGTCGAGCAGGCTGATGAGGTTGTTGGTGTGATGGTGGGCGAAGAGTTGGAGGTCAAATATGAGCGGCTAGAGGGCAAGCGCACCTAGTCGCGAGATGTGTGTGAGTACGGCAGCCGAGGTGCGCGAACGACTGCGCGTGTTGAGGCGACTTCTTGTGCTGTCGAGTACGGCTGCGAACAATGAGGACCGGAAGGCTGGCTGCGGGGATTCCCAAGCAGAGTTCAAGCATGTACCAGATCTGGAAGCTGTTCTCAAAAGCAGCATCTGGTGCCTCCATGGCGGTGACTTGTAAGTGAGCTTTGATTATGCCAGCGACACAAGCGACGAAACCTAGAGACAGGACGGCTATGAGGGTGATTTTGGTGCGCTTGTTGACCCTTAGCTTCAGTACGACAGAAATTGGAATGGCGGCGAAGAGAATGTCGGTGATGATGTTTATGATCGAGTTCCAGAGGCCGATAAAGGTTTATGTACGATTTGGGAAACAATGAGAGCTGTCAGATGTGCGCAGTTTGAAGCTCCAGCCTGTAGCTATTGGTGTGCACTGGAAGAGAAGTGTGCCTGAACACGCAAGCCCAAAGCAAGTTCAAAAGACTACATCTGTCAGCACCGTTGTATGAGTGAATGAGCCTGAATGTCCTTACCAACGGAGCCCCACAGAAATGTCTTCCATCTCTTTTGTACCATTATGCGCATGAGGAAAAATGCGATTGATATCTTGACCAGTACCACACCCAGCATGACCAGCACGCTGTGTGCGAAAAGCCATCGGAAGTATGGCTCAAACATCCATGGCTGCATCCATTCTTTTTGATGCCTCATCCCATACGAGGATTCACCACACATACAGATGAATGTGCCAATCGCCATCAACGACGCTAGGATCATCGCAAAGTCGTCGGGTCCGACAAAACGAAGCATACATGTTCGCACACATATAGTCGGAGTAAGACCACGATAAGCGCAGCGCATGAGAACGCGCCTGTGACGCCCAAAATGAAAGCGATACGACTTTCTTCTAAATATTCCGGGCTTGGAATGGTCGCGATATTGTTTCGTCGCGGAAAGACTGCAAGCATGCTGTTGAAAGTGCGGATAGAGTACAAGACTCAAGGAAGTGCTTGAAGATCGGGATGAATGGTTGCTGATGTCGCCAACATAGTTGTAGGATATGAGGCACTGGAAGCCTATACATGGAGAGTGGAGAGCAATGGCGGAGAAGTGCCCATAATAGATCCCCTGGCACAGAAGATCGAAGACAGCAGTCGTTTATACTCTTCCGATCGGCGACCGATGATGCTTTTGGGTGATGTGCCACGTGCATTCTTGAGTGACTATCCATGAATCGAAGAGAACACTGGTAGAATGTAATGATCCCGGCCAGACGTAGTGGTACTGCTCCCTATAAGAAATAAAGCCAAAACGCGCTCTGTAGCTGCATAGAGCATATTCCTGGGCGGGCCAGCTGCATCTAAGAAAAGCAAAAAGAAGATCGCGCTATCAATGGCTGCGGGCTCGGATCGACTGGAGACAATGCACGCAAAGTAGCGCTTGATACAGCTTGCTCAAGCATCAGGACCAGTGGCTCTGAACGGAGTCACATGTTGTATATCAGACAGCAGTCTCTGTGTCGGGCATTGGCACATTAGGTCTCGCGGTGTGGTGCCGCAGTAGTGTTCTAGCCGAATTCCACGAGACAGCGAACGGGCAATGAGGCTGTGCGAAGCTGCAGTGTAATATACACCCCGTAAGGTCGACCAGTCACCACTTAGTTTGATAGAACCTTTGCATGCTCTAGTGAAATCAGTGACAGCCGTTACCCGAGCCCTAAAATAGCGGCTCGGATAATATATGCGCTGAGAAAGGATTTGTGGACCGCAATTGTCCATGTACGAAGAAGGCACGAGCCGGTTTTGGTCGTCAGCCAGGACTCTGTGAGAGTTGTGGAGCCGGTCAACATGTTGCACTTCGTGTGAAAGTACCAAGGCGAGGTCGGGTGGTTGCTTTGCCCGCGGCGTGGTCGAAAGGTTTGCGTTGGCAAACGCTACATGGTAATTTTGATGGGGCAATGGGATACAACCATCGTTAGGTTCCTCGACACCGCTCGCTGCACGTTGTGTGTCTGATCAAGGAGTGATAACACTTGTCTGCTTTCAGCCCTTGCGTGCCCAACCCGTTTGCTGACCAGGGTGTCGCGAGACTATAGGCTAGATGTCAAGGCAGATCTAATCATTGTCCCGTCTGCACCGTCAAGCCTTCCAGGGCTGATGGAGCGTCTTTGAGTCCGTCAACATTGATTGCCATCTCCGGCCGGTCGGGGAAGCGTGATGACAGGTTAGCTCGCTGTAGCGCGGCATCCCTTTGTCTGGATTTAAACACACACACGCGCACAGCGCTAGCGTATTAGATTACATTAGCGCCGATGTAAGTGAGCACTAACGCTCTAATAGGCGTAGGATCGACGATGGTGGCGTAGGTGCCTTGGCATTGCTGCCGCACCACTGCACGTTGTTAGTATGCCCATATAGGAGCGTAATGTCGATGTAAGTGACTTAATCATAGATAATAATACCAAAAGAGACTCTACCACTGTGACTCCGATCTCGTCCCCTATACCACAACCACCATAGACCTCGCCACTGCTATAGCCCTCATTTCCACCCCTAGGAGCCATAGAGCCTCACGCCCTTAGAGAGGAGCTGACTAAGGTTGTAGAGCTACAAGAGCTTGATGCCATTAAGCGCCTACTACAGGGCCTTAAGGCCAGCCTCGAGACGATCCAGCGTCAGGTGACTGTGCTTAAGGAAGTTGTCGATATTGTAGTAAGTGAAGTCTTATGCAGCCTCGTGCCATGGCCTCTGACAATCGTCACAGAGAGGGTAGTTAGGGCCACAAATCATGCAGTAGAAGCGTGATCTTCGGATCTTGTGGTTGCCTTAGTATTAGTTAAGATAGCAGCAGTACACACAGGCACAGCCTTTGCATTGCTCGCTCCTTACGAGATAATAACAGCTAAGGGCATTACGGATTGCTAGTAGTGTGGTTCTCTTAGTTACATAGCGAGTAGATGGTTGTCGTTATACTAGCTTATTACTGCGTTCGAAGATGCCTATAGCCTCATACTCCTATTCACGAGATCCCTATAGGATAAGGTACTATACAAGTCGGAGCCTAAAGGCGCACTGATTCTTGTAGTAGGTGAGGTCATTATAGAGTGCCCTTGCAATGATGAATGCATTAATGACTGCAGCATCTACCATAAAGAAGAACAAGGGCCACCAAATCCTAAAGGCCTTAAGTTGGGTATTACAGTAGGACCTGAGCTGATTATAGATGTCGATGCTGTTCATGTAATTGTTGTAATCCACAGCATAGGATGGCTGTGCCATCTTTTGCTTCTGAATATCGCTCCAATACTTAGCTACTGCCTTCTTTAACTATGCAGTTCGAGGTACTAGCCGTCGCTATTAAGCTAAAGTAGTAGCTAAAGGATCATATAAGGTTGTGAGGAACTGCACCAGGTTCTTATCTTGCTATAAGCAGGCAGCAACATCGTCGTGTATGACCTCAATAAAGTGATCTGTGTATACGAGCCGTGAGGTCTTACGGCTCTTAATAGCAGCCCTAAAGATCTGAGGCCAGTTCTTGCAAGTAGATCGTGCAGTACCTATTGCTCTAATACCAAAGGCTCTTAGGACATAGAACAGCTGCGGATTGCTAAATAGGTTGTCTATATAAGCAGTGAAACAGTGCGTTGAGTAAGGGAGTTGTAGGAGCAGATAGAGGACCTTCTTCGATAGAGCATTAAGGACCTGACGATGCGATGCCTTAGGTCAATCCGGCCGAAGTGAGGTAACAGCTGCAATCACCTTCTCATCGGTCTCATGACTGCTTGTAAATAACCAACTAAAGCAATATCCAGCCGAGCAGAGTGCAAGAATGTAATACCCTTTAGGTACAGGCTTGCCACGCATCATTACTATGTGCTTAGACCGGCCCTTAAACAGCACCATCATCTCATCAATAGAGACCTCCGTGGCTATAAGCATAGTCCTTTGGAACGACTCCTGAAGGTGAGATGCTAGTGGTTCGAGCTTATCGAATATTGACTTTGCAACACCACCAGGAGGAGATATATAGAAATACCTCTTGATCTGCTCAAAGCGAGTCTGGCCTATAAATTGAGTGATTGAGTGTAGTGGCCAATCGCCGTGGCGTTGCCAGTACTCGGCCGGCTGTGAGTGCTTGAACACTAACATATATATAACGAGTGCCAACCAGATCTTTAACTCAGAGGCCTCAACATCTATCCACTCGCGGCCAAAGGATTTAGCGCCATGTAGAGCAGCATACGCATTGGTATTAGTAGCAAGTATTGAGAAGATTGGTGAGGTAAAGAACAAAGAGAAGAATAGCAATGGTAGATCAAACCGACCACTAGCAGAGCCGCAGTGGTTATAATACTGATTGCAACCACCTTCGCAGCCTTGAGGATTGCAGTGAAGCTCCAGTTGTTGATAAAAACCAGTAGGTAAGTGAATCTCTCGATCATGGTGATGACATGGTAGTGGCGAATATTTAGGAAGGTGGCCATCCTTACGCAATTGCGCGCGTGTAGTTGGTAAGACCTCTTCGATCTCAATAACCTCCTTATCCTCATACTCAACAACCTGATCTATCTGTGAGATACCACTGGATTCGACATTGCGTGTATGGACCACATCGGCATTGCTCTTAACATCGGAGGTCTCGTCTCGTTTGAGCAGAACAACCTTGTCTAGCTCCGGTAGGACGGCGGCATTGCGTTGAGAGGCGTGAATTGACGAGGTTGCAGTATGTCTTCGCTCACTCCTAGGACAAGACAGGGCAAAGCATTACTGCGCTTGTATAAAAAGCCATATTACCTGCTTGCGGCTCATTCTTTCAGCTATCAATATATCTCGCATAATCTAGGCTCGCGACTTCCGGCTCTTTGCGGGTAACATCACAAATCTTGATTGCGTGCCATACAGCCTTTGTTGGTAGCTGCAAAGCTAATCGCGTATAGTGCGCTGCAGGATGTGCAACGCACCGTCTTTTCGTTCAGGTATCATATATATTTCGTATTGTTTCTCCAAGTATTTTGATTGCCTAGGTTCCCTCGCAGACCCATCATCGCCTGTCAAGCTGCCCTTTGCCACACGCCGAGACATCCCACCGCTGCCGATCTCATGCACTTCACAAACGCCGTCGCAGCAGCTTCGCTGCTTGCTGTCTCGGCTCGTGCCTGGCAACCCTCTTCGACCAATTGTACAGACAAGCTTGCTCACCAGGGCCTGGCCAATCTGAAAAGACACCATGCTGCTCTCAACTCTACGACCAGCTGTGACATTGGCAATGCAGCCGTGAGGAAAGAATGGCTTTCTCTTAGCGACGACGAGAAGATCGCCTACACCGATGCCGTGAGATGCCTCCAGGACAAGCCATCTCTCTCGGGCCCTGAAGCTCCTGGCGCAAAGTCCAGATTCGATGATTTTGTCGCAATTCACATCAACCAGACATTGTTCATACACTCAACTGTAAGGGCTTCTCTAATTCATGTGCCCTCCAGTTACTAACACGTTTCAGGGCAACTTCTTATCTTGGCACCGCTACTTCACCTGGATTTGGGAAAAGGCGCTACGCGAGGAGTGCGGATACGAAGGATATCAGCCTTATGTAAATTGGGGAAAGTACGCGCACGACATCGTCGGCTCGCCACTTTTCGACGGCAGTGAGACTTCCATCGGCGGAAACGGAGAGTATGCTCCTCACAATGGCACCGGTATCCCTTCCAACGACAATCCCGTTATCTACCTCCCGCCGGGTAATGGATCTGGCTGCGTCACCACCGGTCCCTTCAAAAACATGACCGTCCGACTGGGTCCTGTCGCCCCTTCGCTGTACGGCCTGCCCGCCAATCCTCAAGCCGACGGAATGGGACTCAATGAGCGCTGCTTGCGCCGTGATCTGTCGAACGCAAGCGCAGGCAAAGGTACAACCGAGGCGATCAGCTGTAAGTTGCACTGCTCTCAATGGCAAAAAGGAGCTTAGCTAACCATTGACCTCTTGCAGACGAGCTCATCACCAACCGTACCAGTATTGCCAGCTTTCAGGACAGAATGCAAGGCGACTTTGCGACCAGCTACCTTGGCGTGCACGCTGGTGGTCACTTCTGGGTCGGAGGTGACCCTGGCGGAGATTTCTTCGCATCTCCCGGCGATCCCTGGTTTTTCTTGCACCACGGCCAAATCGATCGCACCTGGTGGGTGTGGCAAAACCAGGATCTGAAGAAGCGCCAGAACGCTATTGCCGGCACGAACACGATGTTCAACTCCCCTCCGTCCGCCAACACCACGCTCGATGACATTATCGACCTGGGTGTGCTCGCGCCTAAGATCAAGATTCGGGATGCTATGAGCACGATCAGTGATCAGTTCTGCTACATTTATGCATGAGAGTCGGCACGCGAGCTGTGAAGATCATCGTTGCGCGACATTTGCATTTTCTTTTGGCTATTCTCTGTGGATCAATCCTCTGCGATTGCAATGCAAGTTGTGCCGAAGGCTCAAGCATAGTCACTTGCGTAATCATAATTGTCGATTCAAAGAAAATGCTTGCGCAGACCTGCGAGTTATTGATGCAGTTCAAAAACTTCAAATCTATATTTAATTTTCTCCAAGTCCTGATTAATTGTGCATTGTCCCTAGCAACGAAAATCCGCCGTGCAGATCAATGCCACGAAATGTGCTATTGACTGCCGTGAGATGGCATTCCGACAACAATGCGCTCCTTCTCTCGAGTCTTTTGCCTCCGTGTGATTCCTCATGTAGCCTCAGCTCGCGCTTGTACGGGTAGATAGCAAACCATGAGGCCGTCTCTTTATCCATGTCCCAACGCCAGGCGCCGTACCCAGTACGCTCAGAAAACAGCACAAGTGTTTCGCCTGGGTCTGAACTTGTCCATGACTGAGTGAAGGATTTGCGTCTCAGTTTGACTTCCTCGTAGAAGTCTTCAAATGTCCCATTCGAGTGTCCCGTCCGTCCGTCTCTTTCTCACTCTTCAGCCCGTCTTGTCCTCCTTGGGCTTGACTCCGCCGGTAGGCTTGCCAGGAACCGACTGCTTCCTGTCCTTCTTGCCGCCGCGCAGCAACTCCAAGTGTCCAGCCCTGCCTGCCAGCGTCTTCTCTGTGACGGCCTGAAGGCCCGCGGTGTGCTTCTTGTGGATGGTTTGAGCCCTAACGAGAGACGCCTTCTTAGGCTTAATGACCTTGTTGCCGGTCTGAATGCGTTGTGATCTACAGGAAAGAAGATGTCAGTCGGGGTTCCTGCGCTCTGCGATCAGTGGTGGAAGAATTTACGTACGGCTTCGCGGGTGTTTTGGGCCCTGTCTTGGACTTCTTGAGCTGTGCTTGAGGCATTATTGATTATCCCCGCTTTGAGATCTTTGCCGTAGGTGTGATTTGTATGTGTAGAGAACGAGTGTCGGGTAGTTGGCAGTAGGCTAAAATGGGCGGCCAAGAGGTGGCGCGAGCGAACAAAATTTGGACCTTGCAATCAAGAATGATTTCCCCGCCAAACTCTCTCCACGATTCGCTCCTTCATCTAGCCTCGTCCTCCCATGCCGATACCACTGCATACTGAATTTACCCGCAGGCCGATATGGTCCCTTTTCGTGCCTTTGAGGCTCAGCGATGGACGCTAATGCGATAGATATGTAGGGCTGCTAGCTCTCCGTCGGCTTTTGATGCTTTCGATGCACTGCCTCGGGAAATGCCCAGGAAACCTTCTATCACGCGAACGATATGGCGTGAGCCGTCGACTCGTCTTTAGCCGTTCATATTGCTGGGTCATTTGACGGAGTCTGTGCACGTGGACGAGCATGGGCTTCATATTATATGCAGCATCCGGTTCGATGGGCTGCTTGAGTCTGCTGTAGGGTTCTCGTCTCTATCTTGTTGCTCCAGTTTTCTAGTGGCCAAGATGAGGGTCACCGGCCTTCTTTCATCGGCTTTGCTGTATTCTACAGCTCTGGCAATCGGACAGCAGTCCACCATCAACTTCAATGGCACAGGATTGCGCCTCGCCGGGAAGGGCACCAGCGTCCAGCTCTACGCGGATGGTCACGATTGGCCTGGTGTATTGCGCGTTGTCGACGACCTTGCTGAGGACTTTGGAAAAGTAACAGGCACCAGGGGTACTGTGACAATACTCGGCAATGGCACGTCGCCAGTCTACAACGCTAGCACGACCTTCAATGTGACCGGAAGGACTGGCTTTGGGAATGTTGGATCCAAAGCATACGACAACAAGGGCGGTGCTATCATCGCCGGTACTATCGGCAATTCGACGATCATTGACCGCTTGATCCGCGAAGGCAAAATCGATGCCAGCGAGGTTGAAGGTCATTGGGAAGCCTACACTTCTACCGTGGTAGATAACCCCGTGCAGGGAGTCTCTAAGGCTGTTGTCATTGCAGGTGAGTTGTGTCACTGCTCCTTTTGCACACTTATATACTCACAAATTTCCAGGAGCTGACAAGAGAGGAACCATCTACGGACTGTACTCCATCTCGGAACAGATTGGTGTTTCGCCATGGTACTTCTGGGCCGACTCGCCGCCACAGAAGCACAGTTCTATCTACGCGCAACCCGTGACAGTCGTACAGAAGTCACCCTCCGTCAGATTCCGCGGTATCTTCCTGAACGACGAAGCCCCTGGCCTTACTGGATACATCCAGGCCAAATTCCCCGATTCACCTTGGGGTCCTGGATACAACGCTGAGTTCTACTCTACTGTCTTCGAGCTCCTACTGAGACTGCGGGCAAACTACCTCTGGCCCGCCATGTGGAACTCTATGCTCAACGTCGACGATCCACGTACCCAACCGCTCGCCGACGAGTATGGTATTGTTATGGGAACTTCTCACACCGAACCCATGATGCGCGCGACAAAAGAGTGGAGTGTATTCGGCAATGGTACCTGGTCCTGGGAAACAAACAACGAGACAATCTATCCATTCTTTGTCGAAGGCGCTGAGCGTTCTGCGCCTTACGAGAGTGTGATCACAATGGGAATGCGCGGCTACCACGACACTCCCATTGGTCCTACCAATGATATTGCGCTTTTGGAGGCCATTGTTGAAGCTCAGTCTGAGATCCTCGCCAACATCTGGGGAGCAGAAGCGGTATCCGATCCCAAGGTCGTCCCTCAGATGTGGTGCTTGTACAAAGAAGTTCAAGGATACATCGACGCTGGCATGGAAATTCCTGAGCACATCACTTTGCTTTGGGCAGACGACAACTTTGGAAACATTCGACGCCTACCTCGTGGCGATGAAGTCGAGCGCAGTGGAGGCGCTGGCGTGTACTACCACTTCGACTACGTTGGCGACCCAAGAAGCTACAAGTGGATCAACACTGCAAAGCTTCAGAAGACATGGGAGCAGATGCACATGGCGTACGAGCGCAACGCGCGTGAGATTTGGGTCGTCAATGTTGGCGATCTCAAACCGCTCGAGCTGCCTATCAGCCACATGATGGATCTTGCGTACGACATTACTTTGTGGAACAAGGACAGCGTCCCATCTTGGCTTAAGCATTGGGCTTCTCGCGAGTTTGGTGCTAGTGTAGCCGCGGAAACAGCTGCACTCATGAACAACTACACCAAGACTGTTGGGCGTAGAAAGTACGAGCTCACGGACAAAGACACATACAACATCATCAACTACGAAGAAGCCGATAGAGTTCTTGCCACTTGGAAGGGAATGGCTGATACTGCTGCTAGTATCTACGAATCCTTGCCAGATGAGACACGTCCGGCTTTCTTCGAAATGGTTTACCACCCGGTCACCGCAGGTTTCGTCTTCCACGACATCATGATCTCGACTGCAAAGAACAACCTTTACGCATTGCAGGGCCGCAACAGCGCGAATGCTCTTGCCGACCATGTTCGCGAACAATTCGACCGTGATCACGAACTTACTGCTGAGTACAACAGCATGCTCAATGGCAAGTGGGAACACATTATGGATCAGACTCACATCGGATACAACTACTGGCAACAGCCCATGCGCCAACGCTTACCCGGACTCCAGTACGTGCAGACCAAGGAACGTGCTCTGACCGGAGACATGGGTGTCACTTCAGAATCCTCGAACGCCACTGTTCCTGGAGACGATCCGTACCACGAGAATGGCTCGAACTCGTTGACGCTTCCAGTATTCGACACATACGGCGCTTCGAGTCGCTGGATTGAGATCTTCTGTGTTGGAACGCAAGACTTTGACTGGAACATCACTGCGAACGCGTCCTTTGTCTCGTTCTCTCAGTCGTCTGGCTCGCTTTCTCCCAGCGGACAAACCGATATTCGCGTCTACGTCACGTTCGACTGGGAACAGGTGGAAGAAGGCAGCGGCATGGTCCTGCTGAACGTCAGCTCTAGCACCGATTATGGCGCACAATTCAACAAGCCGCAGCTCATGCTCCCCTACACCCACCACGTTGTGCCTTCTGGGTTCGGTGGAGGCCATGTCGAGTCCGACCGTCACCTTTCAATCGAAGCAGAGCACTGGACCAGCACGACCAACGCTTCTTCCGCGCATTACGAGGTGGTCACCGGGTTGTCTCGCACTCTGTCCGGTGTGACGCTCTTCCCCGTTACTGCACCCTCTTTCACCACCTCCAACGCTCCTGGCCTCACCTACGACTTCTACACCTTCTCTTCGTCGACTTCCACCAACCGAACCAACATTACTGTTGTCATGACGCCCAACCTGAACACTATTCCCGACCGCCCTCTTCGCTACGCAATCCAGCTGGACGACCAGGACGTGAAGATCGTTCAGCCCGTCATCGACCAACCAAATGGCGCCAATCCGGCTAACTGGGGAAGTGCCGTTGCGAACAACGCTTGGCTCGGAGCGAGCAACTTCACGTACGCTGGCGCTGGCGAGCACACGCTGAAGCTTTGGGCGTTGGAGCCTGGTCTTGTGTTCAACAGTATTTGGGTTGACTTGGGAGGAATCAAGCCGAGTTACTTGGGTCCGCCTGAGAGCGTGGTGGTATGAGTGATGTCAGAAGAGAAGGGCTGGGAATCTTGAGGTTGGAGACGAAGTTGGACGCGATAATTGTAGGTATACTGACATGTAAGCTTTCTACTTTACAACGCGGTGATGCTTTATTATTGTCTATTGTTTTGATTGTTGATATCTTGATCACGTAATGAGAGGAGTAGCACAATACTGCCCTATCTATGATCAATAGGAATCCTTATTCGAACGCGTTGAGCGTTTGTTGCCACTTCGCAATTGAATCACACTTCACTCGCCCCTCGCCGAACGAAGGCTGGTGCTTGAGCGGCGCCAATCGACCTAATTGGTTCGAATCGACGCGGTCGAGTCACACAGGCAGTCAGGTCAACC
This sequence comes from Cladosporium cucumerinum, assembly GCA_023634325.1. Taxonomy (NCBI): domain Eukaryota; kingdom Fungi; phylum Ascomycota; class Dothideomycetes; order Cladosporiales; family Cladosporiaceae; genus Cladosporium; species Cladosporium cucumerinum. The sequence continues at coordinate 1,514,963 of JALDQA010000001.1, forward strand.
ATTCAGCCACCTCTTTCAAACACCACGCATACCAAAGCATCGCACCAACACGCGCCCGTAACACACAAAAGATACAGATACCACATCACCACATCACCACTACCACCACCACCACCACCATGGCGCAGGTCCAGAACGACATACAGATCATCATCAGGCCCCGTACGTCCACAAAAACTCATATCCGCGGTGGCAGCTCATTCTAATTCACTCGTAGGCGTCTTCACCATCCAACCCAGCTTCGAGCTGATGGTGCAGGTCCCGAACGTCGTCGGGAACATCAGGCTGAGAGTTTCGCGTCAGTATAAGCATAATAACCTAATTGAAACCCGTTCTAACAAGCCCTGTAGGCAGATTGGGTATCCCGGAAGAGCACCTCCGCCTCACTCTCCGCGGCGCGCCGCTGCACGACAATGACCCTATCTCCCACCACAACGACGGAGACACCATCGAGGTCATGGTGCGCGCTGGTGGAGGGCCAAAGCGCCCAAGTAAGAAGCGCCCGCGAGCCCTGGGAGGGCTCCTCAGAGCGAGAGCTCTAAGAGGACTTATCACAGTGAGGTAGCATAAATCGATACCATTTCTACGGCTTTGTTTACTCTCTCTCTCTCAACGGTTAGAAGGGCGGTTTTTATCTCAGTAGGTGATGGTACTCGTGTACTAGCCCGAGAGACGGCAATTCACTCTCATTGGTGAGTATGAGCTATACTTAATCGCATGGGAGATAATGTGAGCTCACTGGATACCGAGACGGCCATGCCTCGATAGAATTACCTCAGTCGCAAACAGGACCATTGATGTCCCAAAAGTCGAGGGTACTAGCATACTGGCGACTGGCACATCCATACACGACTAGCAGTATCTCAATGGCAAGCAAGGTTGACTCTTCTTGCATAGCTGACGATACGCGCACGCTGGTGGCTAAGATTGCTACACTCTGTTGGCAGCGCCTCACTGGCAAGTACAGCTGGATCTCTCGCGCGGGCAGAGGGTGCCTGCATACCGGCTACTAAGATATACACGTCTTCATGCAGAGATCTCAATGGCAAGCGAACCAGCATCATTCTCTATTGCTGATGAGACTAGCACAATAGTTCAAGAGATAACTCGGCATTATCGAGGGCAACTCACCGGCAAGTGACGCCTTCCAAACTTCTTCGGGCGAGCATACCTGCAAAATAGCGTTTGGATTCGCCAGGTATCTTTAGCAGGATCTCACTGGCTAGCATGCTTGTGACAGTACCTGGAGGGTATACTAGCAGTGCGTGGGAGCAGTGAGTACGACGCTGATGATTGAGTGGGTATTGGCGCGCAAACTCGTCCATGAATCTTAAATGCCGAGCAGATACCGGTCAACTCATTCATTGAGTCCGAGGGATATATTTGTAAAACACCCTGCAAACGGGTTCTATGGCCTCTCAGAGCTTCTAGAAAGCTGCCCTCGGGAATTATACTATCCACCGAGTAGATGAACGGGATAGCACGCGACGGCAGCAGTGGCGGCGGAGTGCTGTAAGAGCCAAGCTCACGGCAGTGACATTTGGCCCATCCTAAATCGCCGCTTCCTTGATGGCGAGAATGTTGCGAGTTTCACAACAACATTGTCCTGATCTAGAGGGTAGGTCTACTACAACAGACTGGACCCAAGACTGAGTCACGCAGAGAGTTTCATGAGCGATCTGCGGCGCAAGCGAGACACCGCCGTAATCTACGACCTCACGAACCACGAGCCTCACAGCGGACGATCTCCGATGCGATACCCATACCAAGTTTGCTGCACGTCCTTGCGTCAGACGTACCACTAGCAACGCAGTCGATAATCACAGAAGAGCAAGGAAAGCACTAGCCGGACACAAAATACCTTTTCGAAGAATACCTTGTCGAAAAGCTAGTGAGGAGGTGACAAAGAAGAACCGATGATCGGTATAAAGACTGGGTACTTCACTCCTTCAGAAACGTTACCTGCTTCCTCGGGTCATCGCGCGGTACTTCAAGCTCGTTGGCCGCATTGTTCTCCTCGGGCCATCCGATTGCGATCCCGCACATCACCAATTGGTCTTCGCCCAAACCAAACCCCTTCCTCAGCACTTCGGGGTAGCCAGTCACGCTCACCTGCAAACAGCTCCCAAGACCTCTCTCGGTGAAAGATCTGGACGAACATTCCAACGCTCATAGCATTTACCGCCGATTCCACCAACTGTGCGTCCATACTGATTACCGCGCAGCAGGGCGCACCGAAGAATTCGTAGTTGCGCAATCTCGCTTTTTCGATAGCAGCACGATCTTCTCGCGGGATATTGTATCCTTTCTCTCCGTACAAGAGATGCCCAAGATTGTCGTTCGACCTATCGGTAACATCGAAACTTTGATGATTTGTCATTCCGACTCAAGTGCCTACGCAGCGCGTGTAGCACAACACCATGCCTACTTGAGCCTTGCAGTGAGATTCATGGCGCTCGCTGTTACGATGTTCCTGTGCTGAGGTCATAGCATTCGTGCCGACTTCGATTGCCGACTAAGTTTGGTACGTACCAAAGAAGTCGGACTTCATCTTCATATGTGCAACCTCGCTGTCTCGCTCTTGGAGACCAGAATTAGAAGGTAGCCATATGGTTTATTACAAGGCTGAGCGATTGTTCAACGCGAACATGTATTCATCGGCACACAAACTTTGACAAACTTTGCTGCAGTTGCTTGCACCATTCCACTACGGGCTGCATGTGACACTCACCATATCATATCGACACCCTTCTGGCTGACACTGCATGGCGCGGAGGTATTCTTACTGTGTGGGCGTCAGTAACACCTCTGCATCTTCAACTCAAATGCTGACCAAGAGTGTACGGCAGTCGATGCCGGATCACTGCGACGTCTTGGACATCGACCAGCATAAGTAAGTACACAGCTCGCGCCTCAATGAATCTGCTTGTCTCAATCGCGATCTCCCAAGCTCACGACCTCTTTACTTCCTCACAAAACACAACCATGTCCCAAGCCAAGACCGGCCACGACGGTAGCCCCAATGGAATAGACCTAGCAGCCTACCCAACCGCCCAATAACTCGCAGACCATTCCCTCGAATTCCTTCAGGAAGTCCAAAACTTGTACCACACTTCCCTCTCCCCCTCCCTCTCCTTTGTCCCCCTAACAACAACCTCCCAGCACCCCCGGCAAAGCCCTCGAAGAGCGCCTAAACCGCGACTACGGCCCAAGTAATCCCTATTACCAAGACTTCTGCACCCTCATCAAGCAAGGTCTGGCCGAAGGCTGGGTAGCAAGCGGCGAGCTCGACGGCCCCAAGTACCACCGTGGCAGAATCCGACTGCCGCTGGCGGAGAACTTGTATGTTAGTTTGACGGCTGTGTATTTCGAGTCGTAGGAGGTTTATGCGGGGCAGTATCATAAGCATCCTTATGGCGAGTGAGTATTGCGGAGATGAAGAGGTCGCTGTTAGGATCAGACTGACTTGAGCTCTGTGCCAGGATCAATTGTGTGGTGCAGATCGATCCGACGTTTGAGTTGGAGGGATTGCCGGTTGTAGAGAACTGGCGCGGTGCAGGTGAGTTCCTGACGTCTTTCATCACGCGCGCTGGTGAGCTACCTTGCTGACCGTATGACGACCAGGCTGAACGAGTCTTGGACCGGGGACGCACCACTACCCGAGGGCCAGAGGCGGTCTTGGTGTTGCTTTCTTCTTTTCGCCGTCGGGCAGGATAGCTTATGATACTCACCCTGGAGAACCCCAGCCTCAGAGCGTCTGGGTGATGATCAGTGTTGTTAGCGTGTTACAGTAGTCGCAATGCCTCAAACACTTTCAGTGAAATTTTTCCGCTTATCTCGCTGGTGCAACAATAGATGTACGTCAATGATGCAATACGGGAAGCTCGTGTGTTAGTCATGTTAAAAAAATGTCTTCGTTGAACATTGTTGTTCGAAAAGCACGCAAAGCAGCCTGTGCCTGCTAGATCTTATATAAACATCCGATCCAAAAAGTATAGCGTACACAGTTTCAAAAACAATCCAAATGACCCAATTTACCGATTGGGACCAGTTTCGCCTTCGCCAATATCTCAAGAAGCTCCGTTCGCGCCGGTGGTGTAAGCCTCTAGAACACCAGATGCATAAGTTGTTCACACTGTCACAATTACTATGACGAAAAAGGCAGATATCTTCATCGCCCAGTACGCCACGTACCATCCGCAACCGTATCAAACAGAATCCGCCTTCCCAAACCATTCGGCTTGGGCGCGTTCACCCTGCCGACGCCTCCGCGCTCGAGCCAAGGCCGCAGGTTCTTGCATTGCGACACGTCGATTTCTTGCATCCGGCGGCAGCCGTCCACGATGCTCTCCACGCCGTGTCCGGTGACGCGCACGCAACCGCGAACGGAGATGTATCGCAGCTCGAGTAAGTGTAGACCAATGCAGCGCAAACTGTTGTCAGAAACGGCGCTGCCGCAGAAAGCCATGTTGAGTCTTCTGAGATGGGGCAAACCAAGCGCAAGGACTTCGGTCGCCGTATCTGATAAAGCGCAGCAGAAGGATAGATCCAGCTCGTGCAAGGTTCGGCAGCCGCCGACTATGCCTACGATGGCTTGGTCGGAGAGGTATGTACAGTCGGCGAGAATGAGGCGGCGCAGGTTCTTGAACTCGTAAACGCCCCAGCTGTGGAAGCCGGCATCAGAGATAGAAGTACAGCGTGTCAAATCGAGACTCTCAATGCGGTCAGCGGCGTGATGCGCAATGTGTGCCATGCTGCGATCCTGAACATGCTTGCAATAGCTGAGTGTGAGACGCTTGAGTTTTGGTGCGCCAACGACGCTACCTGGGGCAGGCGGGGGTTCACTGTCCAAGATCGCCTTTAGAGACGAGCCATTTCGCTTGCTCGAGCGTTTGCCGTTGGTGGGAGGTGGCGGTAGAGGTTTCTGCTGAGGAGAATCTTTCGGGACAACCCAGCCCACTACCCGGGCAAGGAGATTATCCCCTACCTTTCGGCAGTTGCTCAGGTCGATCTCTTCCAGGCATTTCGCCTTCTCCACGAAGGAAAGCACGGCTGGCGCTGACACGTCCCAGACTGACTTCATTTTCCACATCTTTGCGCCATCGCCACAAGCTTCCACAAGTGTAGCGAACCCTTCATCGGTAACGTGATAACAGTTCGAGAGATCCACGTATTTGGGCCTGGAGCCAGCAAATGGCACAATGATGTCTCGCAAAACATCGTCGGTGACGCGTCGATTATGCTTGCTCAGATCGAGTCGATGAAGGATGTCCGGAGAGGTTGTGAGTATGTTGTGCCAGTGCATGCTGACAAGCCGTAGCTTCATGAGGTCCAGAAGATCAAGCTTCTGAAACACTTTTGTGAGTATGGCATCAGGCAGGCGGTGCTTACCGGCATTTGAGGTCATTCGAACCATGCTCGGTCGACGAGTTGCTGTGGGCGATAGTCTGTAAGGCGATGTCTGGGAATCGGTAGACCCGCAGCTTTTGGGCCTTAATGGCGACGAAGCCGAAAGCCATGCTGTGTTTGGTGGTGAAGGCGTACGGAGGGTTTCCAATAGAGAAGTCTGAGGAGTGTCCGCGGTAGGTGGAGGTGGCGCAAGAGACGGGCGACGCGACCTGGCTCGGACATTATCCAAGTTGCCGTTGAAAAATGGATCTGGGTCCATCGGCTCCATAGCTGGGTTCGGCGGTGGAGCCATGTCGAAAGGTTCCTCGAAGCGAACGACAGGAAGACTCTTCCTCCAGTCGTCACCGCCATCCTTCGCAGGCTCAGTGCTTGCGCCACCGCTTCCAAATGACCCTCCGGTGCCAATGTCCGACATAACTACATCATCGTCCTGTTTCGCTGCATCTAATCGTCTCTTTGCCTCGTCTTCGACTTGCTGACGAAGATCCGGTGAGCATTTCCTCCAGAGCTCATCAAGCACTTCGCCGTTGATCAGCAGACATTCAACTGCATCTACGCTTCTCACAGTAGCGGTCCTCCTAGGCGAGAGAGAAAGACTTGTGACTTCGCCAAAATATTGGCCAGTGTGCAAACGCGCGCGCACGCGCTGATGCAATTCCTCGCTGCTGGAGTTATCCAGCTTCCTGATCTTTGCACCGTCTTGCTGGGCCGAATTGCGCCTTGAATCTGGTGTGTCGGTGAGGACTTCGACGTCGCCTTTTACGATGAAGTAAACGTCCCGGCCGGTGCTGCCTTGCTGTATTATCTCTGTGAATGGCGGAAATGACACTGGCTGGGCATTGACTCCCAAGAAATGTAGGATATCGCCTGGCAAAGCAGAAAATAGCGGCAGCTCTTTGAGTAGCTGGCGGACTGTATGAGGTCCACTTCCCAGTGCGCTTGAAGCCGCCACCTCTGCAATGCCGGGCGAAGGCGATTTGCGACGTTTATGGCTCAGTATTTCGCCGTTCGCAAGAGATCCAATCTCTACCATCTCCACGTCACCAGCAAGCCAGTCGCGTGACCTTTTTCGCGCCGCAATCGGTGATTGCACATTGTCTTGTTGTCCTGGTCCTCTACGCTCTTTCTTCTTGCGCTCCAGTATAGCAAGGCGCTCTGATGCTTCTTCTCTGATCGCGTTCTCAACTTCTGGGTACTTGGGGAGCTCTTTCTGGAGGTCTTCCTTGTTCAGTCTGACAAGCAGACTTCGTACGGTAGCCACGATGGAAGCTGTACGCGGAATGTCCATGAGAATGCCAATCTCACCAAAGAAGGCGCCGGGCTTGAGCTCGGCATAGTTACTTTCTCCATCGATGCTGGTGACTTTGACGCTTCCGCGTACCAGCCAGTACATAGCCTTCGCATCGTCGCCTTCCTTGATGACTTCCTGACTTGGTTGGAAAACGCTCGGGCGCAAGCTCTTGCCGATTGAGAGCAAAAATGAGTCTGGTGCAGATTGGAAGAGTGGGAAAGCCTTTAGACGGTCTAGGAGCTCCAGAGGCAGACCAGCTATCGTGGAGCTTCCCAGAGGTGAGGACTTGGCCGGCCTGCTCGGGTCAAAGGTTTGGAGGAATGTGTAAGGATCGGAGGGTTTCTGGGTGGCAGTTTGCGAACTGCGAAGTGGTTGGCGGCGCATGGTTGACGATCGAAAGGCTGCACTGGCAGCAGATTCCCAAGAAGGTCAAACACTCCGATTTGTGTCCAGGTTAGAAGGCAAATGACCGGCTGGCGGTGTGTTTGCGGCGGGCAACGCGTTCAGAGTTAGCTGCAGCCGGCCGTGGGAGCTAGGAGTGGTGCGACACGAAAGCCATTGAGCGTGTGCAGGAGGATGCGGGCGGTTAGAGGTCTCACAAGAATGCTATGGTGCGCGACTTGGGGCGGGCAGTAGTTTGGAGCGCGGAGACACGCGCTGGATGGCGACTATGATAGCGTCGCAGACGAGTGTCAGAGGGCACAGGGTCCCGGCGTGTGCGTAAGTGTGTGTAATGGGGGGCCTGGGCGTGTTTCGAGGTGACAGTATGGCAGTCTGGTGTACAGAAGACGGGCAGAGCCGGTGTGAATACTCTGCGAGAGCACGCGACGACCGTTCAAGCAAGGAGAAACTCTCACCACCCACCTACGGTATCTGCTCCCCTCTCTCTCTCTTACCTCGCGGCTCTCTCGCGCACATCAAACATGCACCGTTGGGCACGAGCGCGGGCAGCTCCATCATCGACGCGGATCTCTGCCCCACCCATCGAGAGCCGAGAACTCTAGCCTGTCTACCAGTGCAGTGCCAGCCGCGTTAGACTCCTTCGAGAAGACACCAGGAAAGGCGGCTGCGGCCCAGGAGCTGACCGCCACAGCCGTCTACCGGTGTCAGAGGGGGTTTGAAAGGGCCGCGGCTGAGCCATACAGTACATAGCAGCACGCCGTATGGCGAGAGAAGACGCCCTCTTGCCCGTGCTGTGTCAGCACGTCATTATGCTCCGGGATATAGCCAGGGAGTCACAGCTAACATTGACTGCCGCTAGCTGGAGATCGCACGTGATCGTCAGGTCGACAACGATTTCTTTCTTTGTCCTTGCAATGTGAGCCGTGCACACGCCCAGCGAAGTGTCTGCCCACGATAAGGTTTTCAGTGTAGCTCTCCAGGTGGACTTGACATTGTTTCCCCCACGGGTCAGCGTCATGCTGCTTGTTAGTCCCTATTGCGCGCTCGCGGGCCTCTCGGAAGCCGGAGGGAAGGGAACTAGAACCAAAATTGTTGTGGTATGCATCTTGCATCATCAGATCTGCGAACTCCCTAGTGAGGAACTGGCAAGGATGGAGGAGTTGCAGTTTGCAGGAGGCGGTTGCAGCACCACGCCGCCTGTAGCAGGGCAGCCATCATGGTCACGTGTAGCGCGTTGATTGCGCCATTGCGACTTTTGGTGCGGCTGGGGGGTGGGGTCTCACTGGCACTTGACCGTCTTCTATTCGATACACAGTCATATCGCAATCAACCGGAACCTATCAAGATCTTGAGTACAGTCTCGTAGACATGAGGAGCATGCCACGAGTTCAAATGCTACAGAGATGTAGCCAGAAGCCACTGTTCCATGATTCGCGCCTCAGGCACTGCAAGGATGGCTGACTTCGTATTCAAGGTGAGAGAGGATGAGTAATTCACGACATATCTCGTATACCAAAAGTGATATATCTACCACACTACGCGATACACAAGATGGAGTCATTACACGCAAAACTCAAACTCACCTCCCAGCTGGTAAAATGTCGACACAAATTCACGAGACGGTAGCCCAACTGGCAGACCAGATCGACTGCCAACTTCTCTCTTATACACAACTCAGCCAGCCACCACAGAGGCCCGGCCCTGTTCGCCACCTTTTCCCAGTAGGCTCATATGCTATCGGACTCTGGCACCCAGGCGATGAGGTCCATCTCATCTGCCTCACCGACAACAGCTCAAACACCTTCTGGGGGTACATCGCAGAGAAGCTTGAGCGAGAGGATCTACCAAAACACGACTGCATCGTATCGGAGCTACCTGGTCAGCATACAATCTGGCTTCATTACTGCAGCATACCGCGTCACTTTGATCTCGCCACTGTCCAGGCGTACGGCTTTCCCAAACACCCCGATTCAACATATGTCCCCCAACTTGTACGACAGAACTTGGCGTGGCTCCAAGATACATGGCACTTACAAGCTGGCATCAATGGCCGTCTTGAAGCGTTCTACAATAACTACTACACCCTAAGGTCGTGGGCCGAAGCAGCAGGAATCTTCTCCAAACCCTTCGGTACATTGGATGCAGAGAGCCTAGTCTGGATGCTTTTCGGCGTGGCGCAGTCCAACACCGAAAATGCCCTCAACGAGCAGAGCGCGTCTTCCAGTCACTTGCAAGCCTTCGTGGAGCAATACAGTAAACCCCAAAACGTTCAGAGTGTCCTCACACCTACCCGCTCCCGGGTCTACCCTCTACCACCCTACAACGCCATCGATTGCTGCACTGCTATTGCCTACGAGATCCGGAAAGTCGCTCAGGAGCCGAGTCTGCTCAACCTGTCGCCACAACAGTACTACCGAAGTTTCTGTGACAGGTACGCTGCAGTGATACTGATCACAGCAGAGTGCTGGATTCCCAAGCGCCGAGAATCTTTCCATCATGACCTGATCAAAGAGATCTCCAACCTGCCCGAGCGCTCTCGCGAACTGAATTGCGACCTGAAAGCCTTCCGCTTCTGGCCTCGCGCTTTCAGACCTTCAGCAGACGAATGGGTGTATGTGGTCGGCGTGCAGCTTCCGCAGTCGCCCAGCTCGAGCCCCTCACGGTCTACACGCGCGCGAACATCCCGCGATGTGATGGGCAAGCAATACCTCACACTCGACGACACGATTGGGACGTCTGCAATTCGCGTTTGCTCTGCTAAGGAAGCAAAGAGTCTCCCGGAAAGATACAGCGCAGCGGCCACGCTGTCTTCCGATGCTACTGGCAACACTTCTTCGGCCTTCGCGTGTTCTGAACAATACCCAACTAGCAATAAGTTCCCTCCAGCTTCGCAGGCATTGTCACGTCTCCGGTGGGACCCGGCACATACGCCTCACGACTACGAGGTTGGATATCTAGATCGATTTGAGGGGATGATGTGGCTTCCGCTCGAGCAGTGGGGGAAAGAGACTGAGGACGAAGAGTTTATTCCAGAGCACCGCATTCGGGTACTAAGGAAAATCGAGAAGCAAGGAGCCGGTAGCGTAGTCTGGGACAGGGAAAAGCGGATTTGCCAGCTGAGTTAGCGCATTACGCACTGAATGCAAAGCTGTCACTGATCTTAGAAAGCATGCGGGTTAGCAAATGAAGGCGTCACTTGCACACAGGTTACACGGCAGAGCTTTATTCGTAGTAGGTCAGAACCTATTGAAGATCGTTCACTAATCAGTAAGCATGCCTCACGAACATCGGTAATGACTCGACGAACATGGCGTGCTGGCCCTCAACCCCATATAGCCGTAAGATATGCTACCTGTCGCGGGTGATTACTCAAACTAGCTCGGTCTCTCACTTGCTCCATTTCAAAGACCAGCGTCTAAACCTCCAAGAATATAAATTGAATTGACGTTTAGCCTCCTTGACTATCAGCATCCTTCCCCTCACACCACACCTTGTGCTACCTGCATCCAATGCAACAAAATCACGAGACGCTCAGTGGAAGTTTCCAGTAATAACACCTTCTAGTACAATGGTGGAAAGCGTCATTCTCATCATCACCGGCGCAATAGGCCACCTAGGCTACAAAGTCCTGCGCATCGCCCTCAAAGCAGGCCACCACGTTCGTGCCGCCGTCCGCAGCGAGCAGAAAGCCACAATCCTCAAATTCAACCACTCCCTCAAAACCACTCCAGGCTTCTCCAATCTCTCCTTCATAGTGGTGCCAGACTTTCTCGCCCCCGGCGCCTTCGGCGAAGCAACCAAAAACACCAAATACATCATCCACGTCACTTCACCCATCGTCACCAAACTTACCGAGGGCGACGACTAAGAAGCCAACTTCGTCCAGCCCGCTGTACAAGGCCTTCTAGGTGTCTTCGAATCCGCACGCAAAGCCCGCACCGTCGCCCGCATCGTTGTGAATTCCTCCGCCGTCGCCGTTCTACCCCTACTCGCCACGACTCAATCAGACGGCAACTCCTACAGCGCCGAAAATCGCCTCCCAGAAATCCCGTCCCCTTTCGCAGACACCAGAGTTGCCTGCATAGCCTCCAAAATCGCCGCTCTGAACCGCGCCCAAACCTGGATTGCAGAGCACAAACCTCCCTTCGACATCATCCAAATCCACCCACCTTTCATCTTCGGCCGTAACGATTTGGCGACTAGCACAGCCGATTTCCAAACGGGCACGAATCAGCTTCCGCTGAATATCGCGGTGGGGCTTGAGAGCGAGGCGTAGCCGAATATGTGAAATGATGTGGGCGATACGGCGAGGATGCACATGATGGCGTTAGGCGCGGCGAAAGTGGCTGGGAACCAGAGTTTTCTGGCGTCCAGTAGTGGGCTGGATGGGTGGAGGTATGTGGTCTTTTATTTTTCTTTTCCCTGCTTCTTGCTGAGGAGCATCTATGTGCAGTGCAAAATTGCTGACGCGGATTGTAGATTCGATCAGGTCAAGGATATCGTTGCTCGCCAATTCCCGGAAGCCGTGGACCGTGGAGATCTTCCTAACAATGGCAGTACTCTGAGCGTTCTCACGATTTTGGACACCAGCAAGACCCAGGCAACTTTCGGGTTGAAGCTTGCTACTCTTGAGGAGTCGATTGTCGAGGTGGTTGAGCATTACTTGGAGCTGCTTGAGAAGGAGAAGGGGCAGCAAGGAGGGGAGTAAGGAGTAGTTGTGGCGACCTGCCTGGGTAATCATTTCAAAGTCTCTCGTATTCTCGACTCAAGTGTTGCTTCATTATATCACCGCATCACAGCCCTCAGAACCAGTCCCCGCCATTCACACCAGGCCCCATACGATAGTTCTGCTGTCCTGTCACAGAAGTCTGCCCGTTACCCATGAGATCCCAAGTATTGCTGTCCAGTCCTTCAATCTTGTCGCCGCCGTCAATATCCATCCCAAATTGCCTCACAAGCTGATCCCAGCTCTCCCAGTCCAGATCCGCAGAAGTGTCCATGGCAGGGTCAAAATTGGAGTCGATGGAAGACACGCGCATTTGGTTGGATGGTGCTGGAACGATGCTGTTAGGGAAGCCGCCGTTGGAGGAGTTTGCGGAGAAGGCGACGGGATTGGGGCTGGCGCGGCTTTTGGCAATGCTGCCGTTTGGCAGGTCGACGTTGCTGTAGTCGACTATTCTGGCTGGCTGGGTGAAGGCATCGCCAAAGACGGGCCGTGGGTTACATAGATGGTTGTTGGACTCGTTGCTCACGTAGTTCGGCTGCTGGGCTTGTGGTCTTGCAAGCGGTGCATTGCGCTGGGGAAATGCTGATGCCGAAGACACGCTGGCTCTTGGCGTGTGGCCGTAGATGCCGCGAGTATCCTCCGGGATGGATGCAAGGCTTTCCGGCGGGACGATGTCCATTGAGTCAACATCGGCACCTCCTGCTAGAGATAGACGTGGTGACTTGAGCAACTCGTGCGAATCCAGTGGTCGTTGTCCATAGACTGGTCCTTGGGTGAAGCGCTGCAACTGCGCTTGACTGAGGGGTGCTCGGACGACGGTAGGGATCTTGGGGTGACCAAACATCGGATTGGCGTTAGGAGAGTAAGTCCTTGTTGCTGTTGCACCAGAGGCTCGGTGTTTGATCAATTGCTCTTCCTGTAAGCCACGCTTCCGAGCGTCTTTAGCTTTGAGGTACAACTTTCGTAGGGGACGCCAGAGATGGCCGCGCGAATCGTCTTCCGCTGTGCCTTCGCTCCATGGTCGTTTCTCGCGCGTCTGTTCTACGGCAAGCCAAGCACGTTCGACGAGATCACCTGTGGTGCGATGGCACAACTCGCTCAGGATGAAAGCAAGCGCATGCCATTGCACATACGTCTTGAATAGCCAGCCCCACTTCATCGTGCGGCCTTCCGTCTCGAGCAGGATACTGTACTCGACATTTTCCAGGCTCGTAATGAACAACTTCTCTTTGATCTCAGATGGAATCGTGGTTCCCCCATCTTGCCTTTGGAAGGGGTGGTAAACCATCAACCACATCTTACTCATCATCAAGCGCGCGACGGTAGCTGTGACCCAAAACAGAGGCACGCTCATGTCACAGTCCTTGAGATAGCGTTCCTCAAGTCGTTGATGGCAATCTGTGATCCACTTCTCTTTCTCCTGCAGAGTAATTCCCGAAAGGTGTTCTGTACATTGCTTGGGCGGACCAGGTGGAATGTAATTGATTCGGCGGAATGTATTAGCCACTTCGAACCGAATGAGACAGAACGACATGTCAGTGCAGCCACGTTTCTCGGCTGGGAATTCATTCATTCCTGGTGCTATGTCGATGTCGTTGATGTTGAGCGGCATCTTTGTGTCGAACGATTGCTCGATGATCGTGGGGTCACACCCGTGATCTTCGCTTGCTCGGGTGTCGAGTATACAGACCTGCCACCAGAGCCTTCGCCGCATCTCGACATCGAATGGCTTGAGGCCAAAGTGGACGCCATCTCTATGCACGCCGATAGTTTGTGCAATGCGAACCACAAGCCCAGTTAGCGTCCATATTACCCTAGCGTAGCTATTGCGGCGCAAGCACATTAAGAATATGACCATAGCCTGCAGAACGATGATCTCTTCAGTAATGAGGAAGTTTGCGCGCGCAAGCGCCTGCTCAATAGCGAAGCGGTAGCGTGCTAGCAGTACTGGCTTGGCTTCTCCAAATTGTGCCAGACAGTCCTCGCTGGAAGAGCTGGTCACGGCGCCATAGTATACGGCGAAGAGAAGAGCCTCCAGGCCTCGCGAGAGACCGGCCAGGTTCGATGCTGCTGCTGCGATTGTGCGCTCAAATGTCGGTACATGTAGGATCTTCACCAGGGGATCGACATTCTCTTTGAAAGCCCGCCAGTAGGCACCGATTTGCTGCGGCAGTGGATGTAATGAGAGCATGTCAACGCTCTGAGAGCTAAGCCCGAAGACAAAACCATGATGGCTGCCATAAGCTTGTCCGTTGTCGTTGGGGGATTCTGCGTCTTCGTCGTCGCTGGACTGGTTCAAGATACCCTTAAGGTCTTCCACCTCATTGCTGAGATTGGCCCAGAAGGAGTTGTTGATGTAGCGTGACTTGCCTTCGTTCACGACGAGTCGGCCGAACTTGTACTCCAAGCGCCCATTGGCCGTTTCTTCCATCCATCTCGACTTGGACTCAGGCCCTGGCCCATCGGTGTGGCTAGCCGTCCAACGGCGCTTCAGATCAGTCTGAGGGACAGGCGTTGAATCTTTGGATTGCGCAGCGTCTCCACTGACTGCCCGTCGGCCAGAATCAGCGACCGCTTTGCCATCACTGACCGCTTCCACATTTGTGTCCTTGAATTCATCTCCCCCGGGAACCTCCACTCCAAGGTTCTTGACCACGCCCTCCAATCGTCTCAGTCGTTCCAATAGCTCTTTATCCCTGCCTTCTCCAATTTTGCGCACCTTTCTTGGAGCTCTTCCGGGCGCAGGATATATACAGTCGATGCGGGCGCGCTTGCAATTGGTACAAGGATGTGTCTTGTCGCACTTGACCTTGCGCTTGCGACAAGTAACGCAAGATCGGGGGTTCAGAGCGCGGCCTTGGGCATCTACCGAAGGTTTGGGCCGTGGTCCATCGTTTGCATTGCTGATCGGAGGAGAGTTTGTAGGAGGCAAATGCTCTGAAGAAGCATCGAGTCGATTGTCGGTCAGCTCGACATCGCCGTCCGCAGCGCCTGGGCTATTGGAGGAGGATCTGCGTGATTCGTCCATGGAGAGAGGTGCGTAGGCTTTCACGGAATGTCGGTTGTCAGAGCGGACCCCACTACATTCAACTATGTCCCCTCCCCCGCAGCCGGGTCCGATGCCTGTTCGATCGCGCAGGGCCAAGTGCCGGACGATAATGAAGACTCGGAAGTGATTGATGTATGCAGTCGCCCGACGAGTCGGCAATGCAGGATGGTGGGAGATGCAGCGGTGGTGGAAGTAATCAAGTCATAGGTTGTAGAGAGCCGTGTAAGCTGGGGTGGTGAGATAGAGCCACGCCAACGGAATCCAATCTTGCCTCTTTCGAGGCAGCGCAAACTCTCGCGACTCCACTATCTGAGACTCCTGATCCTGCGGAGCCACCTCCTGCGATTAGCTTACAAGGTAGTGGCCACGGTATTCGGTATGCTTCCATTCTCAAGTGTCTGCATTGTGATGATGTACCCTTGGAGAATTGTGGTGACCTGGATACATGCTTTGGTTTCTCGATCCACATACACTCATCCCATTATTTGAAGTGATAGTACGGTCGGTCGTTGTAAATTTTTGTGTGAATGATCGTGGACTTGTTTTGGCCTGATATTATGAACGATACAACGCGTGAAGCAAGGTCGACGGAGGCGGTAAATACGACAGCCCCTATTACAATGAGGACAGCTGGCACGAGGAGCTCTACCGGTGCATTGGCGGTAAGATATATCCTCCATGTGCTATTGCGTCCATGTAATCTTATTTCTTCGAACTTCAGAGGCTCGACAACGCCCACGATTTAGTGTTAGTAGGGTTAGAATGCCATCCGCTTCTAACTTACTGCTTATGTAACACATCACTCACATCCCGAGCACTGACCGATTGGCTTTCCAAACCTTCGAGAGTCCTGGAAAAGTACCGAGGCATCCTGAGGAGTCTGTTTGTGCAAGTACCTACTAGGTAAAACATCCGTACTTTTAGACTGCATAACACGCACAGAGCGTACCAATGGTCCGCGATTCTCTCGAAGCTTCGACTTTGCTGCAATAAAATAGCCTATGCACGTTCACTAATCCTCAATGCTGACTGAGCGTCGTCGAACGTCTCTGCCAACAAAAAGGGGTGTTGTAGACGTTCGTTTTATTGAATACATCCTTCGCTTAACTCCAATTCCCAACCCCCACCGCTACATCCACTCAACCACAACCACAACCACAACCACAATAAAAAATAATGAAGTCCATCAAGATCGTGTCCGCCGGCAAGGCCGAAATTCAGGATGTTGCTCAGCCCGCACTTCTTGAGGACCGTGTTCTTGTCAAGGTGAACGCCGTTGCACTTAACCCTACAGACTGGTGAGTGACAAACATGCATACATTCATTGAGCAAAACAAGTTAGCTGACAGCAGAGCAGGAAGCACATTGACTACCTGGCAACACCAGGCTCCACTGTCGGTTGCGACTTCAGCGGCACCGTTGTCGAAGTCGGCTCCAAGTGCACCAAAGGCTACAAGGCCGGCGACAGAATCGCTGGTATCACACACGGTTCCAATGCCAACGACCTCAACAGCGGTTGCTTTGCTGAATACGCTGTTGTCAAGGAAGGTGCCTCGTACAAGGTCCCTGACAACCTTTCCTCTGAGGAGGCTGCCACTACCAGCGTTGGCATCATCACCGTGAGCTTGGCGCTCTACCAAAAGCTCGCCCTGCCTTTCCCCGGTGAGGGCAAGAGCGACGAATGGATCCTTATCTATGGTGGTAGCACTGCTACTGGTAGCTTGGCTATTCAGTACGCCAAGCTGTAAGTGAACACGAGTGCAAAAGCGACTGGTCTGAGAGATAGCCAGCTGACAGCGTAATACACAGGTCAGGATGCAAGGTCGCCACGACCTGCAGCCCGCGTAACTTCGACGTTTGTCATCCCATTGGCTCTCACGGCTATAGGACTATCCGCTAATTTCCTCACAGTTCGTCAAGTCTCTCGGCGCAGACATCGCCATCGATTACAACGATGCCGAGTGCGGCAAGAAGATCAACGAGGCCACAGAAGACAAGCTCAGACTCGCCTTCGACTGCGTCAGCGAGGGCTCCTCCCCCGAAATTTGCTGCGCCGCCATCTCGTCTCAGGGCGGAAAGGCCGTCTACCTCCTGCAGACCAAGCACAGCCGTGCAGACGTCGAGAACATCGTATGTTTTCCACCATCCCATCTTATGAAAGTCATCTTGCTAACAGGAGACAGATGGTCCTTGGATACCTCGCCCTTGGCGAGGCCTTTGACAAGTTCGGCATGAGCTTCCCAGCCATCCCTGACAACTACAAGTTTGCGCAGAAAGCTTTCATTGTTGCCGAAGGCCTTCTCGCTGAGAAGAAGCTGAAGGTGCACCCGGTCAAGATTGGCGCCAAGGGTCTTGAGGGCGTCTTCGAGGGCCTTCAAACTATGAGGCAGGGAGGTGTCAGTGGATTCAAGCTTGTGCACCAGCTTTAGAGTGTGTGATGAGGCTTCACGTGATAGCATTGATATGATAGAATGTTACAGCGCATGATACAAAGTGAAGAGTTTCCCAATCGGCATTGCTTCATGTGTTCGTTCATCTTGCAGTACTCCCTACAAACATGTACAGAAGTCTCGTTGGTGGTGAGGCTGAATATGCTGGTCCTGAAATTAGCGTGCGGCACGATTGTACAAGACTCAAGTACAATAGATTGAATGAATTCCACATGATAGATACACTTAATGTCCATTTCCGAAGGCAAAGTGAAAGTGACTGTAAAGATGTCGGGTTTGGAGGCACGCCAAGCAGCTCGCTGCCTGGAACGCCGACAGGAACATCTTGACGTAGCGCCCGAATACCGACCAAACATTTCGAAGTACTTGACTGAGCTCGTCTCACTCTTCTTACTTCGCCCCTCAACAACCATAACCCCCAAACCAGAAAACCCCAAAAAGATGCCAAACGCAAACCCACCTCCTCGCACCTGGTGCCTCCGCTTCAAACTCAACCGCACCACCATCCTCCTGCACGTCGACGCCCAGCAACCCTTCGCCTCCATCCGCGCCGAGCTGCTCGCCGCCCTGCGCGCCACAAACCCCTCCGGCGTCCTCAGCGGCACCCTTCGCGACGGCACGCCCGTCGAATACCCCCTCCCGGAAAACCCCGAAGACATCGCGCTCGCGAAGCCGAAAGACATCAACGACCTGAACGCCGGCTGGGAGACGATCGGCGATTCCAACGACGGGCTATTCTTCGACGAGGAGTTTGGCTCTGGAAAGGGAAGGGGGAAGGGGAAGGAAGCTGCTGCTGGTGCTGCTGCTAAGCAGACTTCGGCGAAGAATGTCAATGATTGTCCGCAGGGCGCAGGGCTGCGTGATGGAGGTGCTGTGGCTGTGAGGTTCAGGCTGGCGGATGAGAAGGCTAGGCGGCAGAGGTTGATGGATGGGGAGCTGGATGTGGATGAGATTGCGAAGGAGGGCATGGGGATTGACGATTTGCCGTGGGACGTTGTTGTGCCGACGATGGAGGAGACGTACGGCGAGGAGGATTGAAAGATGAAATGAGTTGAGATATGCTGGAGTCGCTGTTTGCCTGTCTGCACAGGCATGGCTTGAATACGAGGACTGATGAATTTCCTTGGGATGTGGGAAAGTGGCTGAGATCAAGCGCTGAGATCGGCCGCGCAGGAGGATGTCTCGACTTGATGGAGCAGGTCTACTGTGTGCCGGTGAAACCACTTGATGTGGCGGTATAGTCATGGGTGCAGGACGTTGGTGGAGGTATTGCTTGAGTGCGAGAGGTTTATGTCAACTCCGACGCGATCAGATGCATGAGCATATCAGGCTCGGGAAGAAAGAAATCCGCTTGAAGAGTCACATGAAGCTGGGCCTCAGTTTTATGCACAAGGAAAGATATTCACAAAGCGTAAGTATCAGCCAGGATCTCCATAATCCTGCTCCTGCGAGCTGTAAGCAGTAGTAGCAAGTGAAGAAACGCAGCCAGGCACACCCGCCCAGCTAGCCATCCATGCGCATTTGGGTATCTGATAAGCTGAAACTATGCATGAAACCGTGTAAAACGCCAGTCGTGTTCCCGTGATCCTTCTTTACTTGTCCTCCTCAACTTGCTAGAGCCGTCTCGCGAGCTCCTCAGTTCAAGCCAACGATCGTGTTCCTCCTCTGCATCTTCATGCCGTAGCGCACGTACAATTCATCAACGAAGAACGAATGCTTGATACCAGGCGCTCTCTTCTGCGCGAATTCGTCTACCGCATCTTGCAGTTTGTAGCCCAGGCGCTCGACCATGTAGCAGCAGATGAAGAAGCCCGTCCTGTGTTGTGATGTGTCAGTGGAAACGTTTTGGTGAACTGGAGAATTGTCTTTCGAAAGTATAGCTTACCTGTTGAAGCCATAATGACAATGCACGCCGATCGTAGGCTCGCCACCCGCCTCACGAGCAGCAACCATTTTGGGCGACTCCCGCAACCGGTCGACCAGAGCATTGAAAGCCAGGACCTCATCGGCTGTCGGGGGCAGTTTCGAAACAATAGGAAATTTGTTGTACTCGATGCCGCCCTCTTCCAGGCCCGCAGGATCGTAGACGGGGTTCTCGTGGGAGATATCTATGATTGTCTGTACGCCGTCGTGTAGAGCTTGACAGCTGTACTTCTTCACGAAAATCTTCGGAGCGTGCTCTTCGTCGACTTCTCGCATCGTTTTCATGGCGCGGAAGACGCCGCCCAGCGGCTCGGAGATGGAGGGTGTGCTTTGCCATTTGGCCAGATTCTTGACGTCCCATTTGCCGGCGGTTGAGAGGTGCTGGAGTTGCCAGCCGAGCGACAGGCGTTGGTCGCAATACGTGCTGAGGAACGTCTGGACGAGACCAGAGAGGATGCGGACGGTGGAGGTGGAGTAGAGGAGAGCGTGAGAGGCAGGAGCGGGGAAGACGCTCGTCTTAAGAGCGAAGCTGTGGTGAGTTGTGTGCTGTTCTTCGTGCACGTCGCCTGGCTTGGGTGTCTGTGGCTCCTGCTCATCTGGTGTCTTTGAGTTTGGTGAGTCTAGTAGTTGGTCTTCTGCGAGAGCTACGTCGGCAGCAACGGATGGGAGAGCGCGGCTTGGCTTACTGTGCTCTTGGGAGGACTTTGTTTCGTTTTTGTCGATGCTCGTACTTTGGGAGATGCTGTGTGTGAGCCATTCGGAGATGGCATCGATTTCTGATGGCGGACTGACATGGTCTGCCTCGCCAGCAACCAGGAATAGAGGTACTTTCATACCTTGCCAGATGTCCTTGCCAGGAAATATGGGGCTTCCGTTGCTATTCTCCACGAGAGAAGTAATATAGCGTAAGAATACTGCCGATTTCGACTGCTTGTTGTACCGCACTTGCAGCTTCCTTGTCTCGAGATCAGAATCCTTGCCGACGAAGCGCACCACGCTGGCAGAGTTGGGGCCGCCAATGCTATCGAAGAACCGATACGTATCCAGGACGAAAGCAGGTAGGTAGCGGACGTACTTCCGTACGAGTCGCACTTGCTGTGGCGATGGAGGGCCCGATTTTGGGCAAATGGCGATCACGCCAGCGATGTGGCCTGCATCGAAGAAGACATTACTCAGCGGCGATGTTGACGATGCTAGGAGAGCAGCAATCGAGCAGCCCATCGAATGCCCAATGATCACGACTTTTTGGTCGACTTCCCTGTGGCGGTCAATGGCTGCAGCGACCAGCTCAGCAAACGCCTTGGTCGTGTAAGCGTTCAGATCGTCTGGTTTGAACTCGCTGAGCCCGCAGCCTGGTAGGTCGATCGCGAGGCATGGTGCGGCGTTGATGAGGCTGGTGAGGAGAGGGGCGAATTGTGCGATTGAGCCACCTAGGCCATGGACGAAGACCAGTAGTGGGATGTCGCCAGGCAGCTTGTCGGCCTGGGAGTGTGGGTGGTAGACCGTTCTGATCTTGGGGTATGTCGCCGTACTTGTGGTGTACGACACGTAGGTGGTGTGCTTGCGAAGCAAGCTTGGGTCGGTCGTCTCGGCTGGTCGATGTTAGTGTTGTGGTCTGAGTTGGATTGAGGTATTGAAAGAAAATCTAACCATCGTGCTGGCCCTTGGATCGCGTCTTTACGACGCGCCAAACTCCGAGAGCGGCAATACCTGCTGCCGCCGTGGTGACGATAGTGCCCCAAGTAGGGGCAAGCGTTGGGACTCTCCCTGATGCTACCGCCATTTTATGTGTTGATGGTCGCAGGATGCAGCACGAGGGATACGGAGAGAAAGTAAAAGACCTCCAGCCAGACTGCGTCTCCGCGTTCTTTTTTTGCAACAACGATCCTTCCAGACCACAGTCAAAACCGTTTTGTAATACAAAGTCAGGTATCAGCACCAGCCAGTCAGGGACGATTCTGGGGAGCGTGCAAAGCAGATCTTGCCCTGATATTTTTGAACTCTATGTTTCGTAAGACTATCTCTGTGGCAATAATACTATCTTGAGTGTATGAAGACTGATGTAGCAGCATACAATCTTTCCTTTGATAGAAGCAGCCAAAGTTGGAGTCACAAGGCTAGCTATCAGACGGCCAAGATAAATGACATTCGATGGACGACTGCAAGGCTGCCAGGATCAAAACAGTCACTACTTTTGCAAGCCACTGTGGAGACAGTGAAAGTGCAGCCAGGGCAGACGACCTCTCCCCTGCAGGGCTTGCACTTGATATCACGTGAGCGGCGAAACGTTGATCCTAGCGCCCGCGCTTCCGCAACGCTAGCGAGCAGCGCACGGAAATCTCTCGATATCCTCATTTGGGCTTGAGCGAGCGCGACTTCAACATCACCAGCACCCTCCACACCCGACGACTCCGATTCTCGACAAATACCGCCAACATGCCCGGTGTCTCTGTTCGTGATGTCCAGGCGGACAAGTTCATCAACGCCTACGCTGCTTTCTTGAAGCGTCAGGGAAAGCTCCCCATTCCCGGTTCGTGAGCCCAACACACCGCCAATGCGCACGCTATGCGCCCATACAACACAACACACTCGACCGTCTCTCGGATCTCGCCCGCACAAGAGGAGGAAGAATAGGAAAAAAATTCATTGGGACCGCCTGTCGATGCCTTGCGCACCAGGCCTGGATATCAGAATAAATTCTTTGGGAGAAATCTGAATCTCGTGCGGGACGAGGGACGAATGTCTAGTGAAGCGCTCTTTGAACAAGTGCTGACATGACTTCCGTCTACAGGTTGGAGCGACACCGTCAAGACCGGTCACCTCAAGGAGCTTCCTCCCCAGAGCATTGACTGGTAAGATAGAGTCCCACATATTCCCCATACCGAACCTCTGCTAAAAAATTTCAAGGTACTACATCCGTGCCGCCGCTGTCGCCCGTCACATCTACATGCGCAAGACTGTCGGTATCGGCCGTCTCCGCAAGGTCCACGGTGGCACCAAGAACCGTGGCTCGCGCCCCTCTCACCACGTTGACGCCTCCGGCTCTGTCGACCGCAAGGTCTGCCAGTCCCTCGCCAAGATCGGTGTCCTCGAGAATGACGATGACAAGGGTGGCCGCCGCATCACCCAGTCCGGCCAGCGTGACTTGGACCGTATCGCTCAGACCACCGTCGAGGCTGAGGAGGAGGAGGATGAGGACGACGAGTAAATGTCCTCTCTGACTTCGGGTTCTTAATTGTTGCAAAGGCGCCTGGCGCAGGAGGATTGCGGGTCTGAATGGACGGGTCGAGGGAACTCGAACTTCATAGGTGTCTCAAGCGCTGAGCACTGGAAACAGGCTGCTATCTTGATCAATCAAAAGTTTTCCTGCGCCACACATCCAATTCTCGTCCGCCTATCTTTCTTCTTATCAAACGTAATATGAATGAGCACTACTCTCATACCGGTACTCTACCCATGAAGTAAGTGGCTGCGCCTCACAAACATGTCACGTCGTGCTGCATGTAACAAGGCATCCACATTGTCGATGGAACGTGGCGGCAGCAGAAAGTACCCTAAGCTGTCTTTAACCTCATGCCTTTGACAGATGGGCATTACCAGAAGCGACCTCGGATGAGAGGAAGATGTTATACATCAATCATGCTCCGTACCACCCGCAATCCGGCGAAGGTGGTCTTATTTGGGCAATGCTACGCCTCAAACATTTCACCACGTATACACGTCGGAGCGTATTCCTGGCCACCTCGCGAACGGAGCGGTTCCATTCAATACCTTTCGTCGAAGATACATGTATCCCGCTGAAGTCCAAGGTTAATCGGCATCCCGGCAACTGTGAAAGCAAGAAGTTCTTGTCTGCATGTGCGCAGCATCAGCGAGAACTACTTCACTAGCATCCTCGGCCCCAAATTTCGCGCATGGGCTGATCTTTCTAGATGTGTCCATATCCAGGAGGTAACAAGGTGCAGATGTATCACACGCACGCTGTCAACTAGATGAGCTACCGAGCCCAACTCCGTTCGCCTTGAGAGGTTAGGCCGAACACGTATCCTGCAAGCCTCACACCGTTGGATGCTTACAGAATTGCGGAAAGCGATTCGCTCCACTACTTGTACAGAGGTTGTCTTGCAGCCCAGATTAAGCGGTAAGCCTGCGCCTTGTTCATATCAGTGGCTCGCTTCTACCGGTCACGTGATATGTAGCTCAAGCTAATCTCCTTGTGTAGCGTATGGCAATCTCGGAGCATGCAGCGGCGCCGAAACTCACGGGATGCCGGTCGGGAGTGCGTGGATGGTATGTATGCGCGCCGGAGCCATAGTGCATCACGGCCAAACCTCTGATTTGCGTGCATACATCCACGCTCACGTGGGATACTGTCGCTACAGCCTCCCGCACGCGGATGGCTGAGATGCGACAAGGTATATGCTGATTGGGCACTTGTGCCAACCGTAGCACGAGAGATGTCAATTGTTGCAACAGCGGCACCGGTCGCTAAGCAGGTAGTAACACTACATGTACTTGCAGTCTCGAAAACAGCCAGCTAGCGAAGCAGAGCCTCAGTCAGGCAGACATGACGTGGGGATCATATACAAGGCGATCATCCTCGTGGACACCACCTGCTCTCATTCAAACATTACAAATGCTGTGCGGCGGAGGCCTCACAGTACTCCTACTCAAGATCCTCAACAATGTTTTTTCCGCGATCTCCTCCGACCATGAACGACACCTCACAATCCGGACTTCGCACGACTGCCACCCCAAATCCATCAAGTCCTTCTACACTCGAAATCATCATTGGCATTCTCACCCTAGTCATTGCGCTCGCAGCAGTGGTCGTCGCTGTTGTTCAAGTATAGCAGGCCAGAACTGCAAGAGTACGATATCAGGAACCAGAATCCCTGGAACCCATCGTGATATCTAGGTGTCCAAGTACAGAGCATAGCTTTGATCGATTTCTCACCATTCCTCGGCGCCGCCTACTTCTTCTAGGTAAGACATGTTCCAGGATGCCATTTTCGTCCCTGATAACATTCTGACAACGCGTCTAAGTCCAGGCGCCGACGTCGTGGATGCACCTGAAGCCACAGTGGCCGATTTACGGACGTGAGGGTCTTACTTCCATATCCCACCCTAGCCACAGTTCATACGTATTGACGAAGTAGTGTTGCCGGGGAATCGTGGAAATTAGAGCTTCAATGGACGGTGTGTAGGGTTTGTCAGGTGTTCTCTCTATAGATCACCATGTGCTTTGAATCGAAACTCACTAGTTTACGCAAAAAGTACCATAGAAGTCAAGGAATAAACATAATGCTGAAGTAAGTTGTCTACAACCCATAAGTTTCATGGCTCTGATTTTTTTTTAAAATGTTGTCTCAGCATCAGTATCGGTCTCCAAGAAAGAACGACGTTCGATGTGATTATAGCAAGGCTTGATCAGCGTTCCAATGGTCAAAGACTGCGTCCAAACGTCTTCATCCGATAATATCAGCCTGCTGAAGTATGAATCCTCGCCATCATCTCAACGGTCGAAGCTGATGTTTCGATATCTCCGTCCCATGGTATCAAAGTCGAGAGACGCGTAGACGCACCACCGTTTCAATGGCGACAGAAGACCGATCGATGCTCTCAACCGGTGGCAGCAGCATGAAGAGACATGGAGACGTTCGTAATGTAACGGTTCTTAGGTCCACTCCTTCGGTCCATCGGACTATCTCAACTCCGCCTTCTTGGCCGAACATCGACGGCCTTTGACCCAGGCCGGCTATTTAATTCCATCACTTTTGCGGGGTGTGCGGGGCGAAGCTTACTTGAGTACCCGAGAGTACAAATGTGCATTCTGTCATTCGTCCCTTGTGTTTGTAGCCATTGCGTTAATCTTCATCCTTTGAAACCACCAGGTCGTCAAGAAACCATCTTCATTTAATTCAGTTCCTAAGGAAACAGCAAGAGGAATTGGAAATATACTATTAACAAGTCTACAACACCACAATGGATCCCTCCAACCTTGAAAAGCAGCGTATCCCAGAAGAACCTCGCTACCTCGACTTCCCACATTCAAAACCAGGCAGCGGCCTTAACAAATACTCTTCCACATTGACTCGCGAGCATGACTTTCCAGCCGCCCAAGCAATGCTTTACGCTGCCGGTGTGCCCAACGAGCACGTCCTCAAGAACTACCCACAAGTCGGCATTGCAAGTGTCTGGTGGGAAGGCAACCCTTGCAACACCCACCTTCTGGACATTGGAAAAGAGGTGAAGAAGGCGGTTGAAAAGCAAGAGATGCTGGCGTGGCAGTACAACACCATTGGCGTGAGCGATGGCATTACGATGGGCGGAGAGGGCATGAGGTTCAGTCTGCAGACTCGCGAGATTATTGCGGACAGTGTGGAGACTGTTACTTGTGCGCAGTTCCATGATGCGAATATTACGATTCCGGGGTGTGATAAGAACATGCCTGGTGTCGTTATGGGCATGGCGAGACACAACAGGCCTAGCTTGATGATCTGTGAGTGATTGATTTGGAGCGGAACGTACACAGTTGCAAAATTACTGACTATGTCTTAGACGGTGGATCGATTCAGCCTGGGTACTCTAAGTTACTCAAGAAGCCTATCAACATTACTAGCGCTCTGGAAGCCCATGGAGCCTACATCTATAACAGACTCAAGAACCCGGACGACCCCTCGCAAACACAAGACGAGATTTTGACTGACCTTGAGAAAGAAGCGTGCCCAGGCTCAGGAGCTTGCGGTGGCATGTTCACAGCGAACACTATGGCAATGATGATTGAGACATTGGGTCTTTCCCTACCTGGCTCATCCTCAACACCAGCTACCTCGCCATCCAAGATGCGCGAGTGCCACAAGGCTGCAGAGGCAATCAAGATCTGCATGGAAAAAAACATCAGGCCTAGAGACTGCTTGACCAAGACCTCATTCGAGAACGCGCTGGTAATGATGATGGCCTTGGGCGGATCGACCAACGGCGTGCTACACACCCTCGCCATGGCCGGAACCGCAGGAGTCGACCTGACGCTCGACGATTTCCAGAAAGTCAGCAACAAGATCCCCTTCATCGCAGACATGGCGCCCAGCGGCAAGTACCTGATGGCAGACCTCTACGACATCGGCGGCATCCCATCCGTCCAGAAACTCCTCATCGCAGCCGGCATGATCGACGGCAGCACCATCACAATCACAGGCAAGACTCTCGCCGAGAACGTCGAATCGTGGCCTTCGCTCAAGCAAGGCCAAGAAATCATCCGCTCGCTCGACAACCCCATCAAGGCTACCGGCCACCTTGAGATCCTGTACGGTAACCTGGCACCCAACGGCGCCGTCGCGAAAATCACAGGCAAGGAAGGCATGATCTTCACCGGCAAGGCGAAGGTATTCAACAAGGAGCATGAGCTCGACGACGCGCTCAACAAGGGCGAGATACCTCGCACCGAGAACCTAGTCTTGGTCGTCCGCTACGAAGGTCCCAAGGGTGGTCCCGGCATGCCCGAGCAACTGAAGGCCTCCGCATCCATCATGGGGGCAGGGCTGAAAAACATTGCTCTCATCACAGATGGCAGATACTCCGGTGCATCGCATGGATTCATCGTCGGCCACATTTCGCCAGAAGCGAGTGTCGGTGGACCGATTGCTGTCGTGCAGGACGGAGACTTGATCACCATTGATGCCGACAAGAATACCATCAGTATGGATGTGGAAGAAAGTGAGATCAAGAGGAGGTTGTCTGAGTGGAAACCGCCGCGCATGCCCGTTACGAGAGGCGTGTTAGCGAAGTATGCGAAGTTGGTGGGCGATGCTAGCACGGGTGCGATGACGGATCTTTTCTAGAGGAGGGCAGCTGCGAATGATCTTCGCGCACGATTAAAGATTGATGCGATTATGTATGAATTCAAAGCGATCAAATTGTTGAGAATGTTCCAAAATTTTGTTGTTACTACAATAGCTTAAACATCGATCATCTCTAATCAGGCCTGGGATATTGGTATCACCAGTGAGATAACGGCCATCACTCAAAGAGAAACAGGGCTGTGATACTCTTCCTGTCTGACTTACTGACTCGAAGGCTAGTGGAGCCATTACAGCCTCTCGGTAACGAGTGTACCAGCGCCTTCCAACGTAGACGTTAGGACAATCGTGCTCGCAGTCGGGAATTAAATCTGGATGGTATCCCCCGTGAGAAATGTGTACTTTTACGATTCTATGTATACAAGGTCGAACACAACACATCGTCTTTTATCTTACATGTTCGTGATATCAAAACAGCTCCCGTGTCACAGCGTCAACGCTGCACCGCCAGATCATTCCCACCTCGAAACCAACCTCAACGGCTTCAAAGAAATCTGCCTCCTAAACACATTGACCTCCTCAATCGTGCACTCCCACCGATCGCCCGTCCTCGCCTCCGACAACCCCAGACCCAACTTATCCGGCCTCATCATCTCGCAAGACACGTTCAGCTCCTCCATCATGACGATTAGCTTGCCGCTGTCGAGATTCCAGGGCTTGGCCGCGATGTACGCATGGCACGTCTCGAAAGGCAACTTGGCCTCGCCGAAGTGGTGCGCGCGGAACATGAGCATGGCGATCCAGAACTGGTCGGCGTAGGCTTTGGCGCGTGTGATCATATACTCGCGCGGCTGCAGGCCGAGCATGATTGTTTGCAGGGTCTCGGCGCTGAAGGGCAGGAAGCTGCGGTCGGGCTGGACGCCGACGAGAGAGGTGCTGGGGCTCAGGAGGGATTTGCCGGTTTCGGCTTCTTTGCGGAGGGCGGCTTCGATTTGCCAGTGGAGGATCATGTCGCCGTAGCGGCGGAGGGGGGAGGTGACTTTGCCGTAGTGGTTGAGGCCTAGGAGGTTGTGGCGCAGGGGTTTGGTGCTGAGAATGACGGAACCTTGGGTCTTGATATACTCGATGCCGATGTGCAAGGGTAGCTCGCCGTTGTTCTTCTTCATGGCGGGCTCGCAGACGTCACGGTAGAACTGTTTCGGTTCGGGGGTATCAGGCTTGGGTACAGCGCCGCGGTAGATTGTTGGAATCTGACGATCGGCACACCATTCGGTGGACACGTTGCAGGCGAGCAACATCATCTCGCGAACGAGGATGTCGATGACGCTGTCACCAGCGGCGAACCAGTTGGTTAAGCCACGGGTTTGCATGTTGATGATAGGGTCACCTTCGACTGTGCGAGCACCTCTGCGGTGAGGATGATCCCAAGCAAGACCGGTGTTCTTCCAAGACTGCCACACAGACATCTCCGGTTTGTGTGAATCAAAGAAAACACCACCCCCGGACTTACGCACCTCCTGGCGCTTCTCAGCCAACATTTGTAGGATTTTGAGATCATTGATGTTGTTCTCTTTCATGTTGGGAACGGCGCTAACTCTCTCCTTGGCTGGGGGTGGAGTGCCTCCAACTGTGATGTCAACCGGCTCTTGCGTCACATTGCGCTTCAAGCCGACCAGCTCAACCGTCTCTTCTGGTGTAAGTCTGTGTACATTCCTGATAAAGCCCGCTCGAATCTTGTTCTCGAGCGCCTCGCCATTTTCGTTTAACCTTGCCGAAAATGTCATACAAGGGCGGTCCTTGGCTAGGGAGAAGTGGCGCTGGGTGGCCCATCGGGGCAACATCATATATGTTCTTTCAGGCGTGTAGATGGTCTCTCCCATGTGGCGTGCCATCTTGGCAAGAGGATGGTCACGATCGAAGAAAGCGGTCGGGTTTGCAATGTGAATGTGGACCCACCATTCAGGGTGCTCGCTGTCAGCGGAGTTTGCTCGTTCAACAGAGAGGCCATCGTCAATCTCCTGAGCGGAAGCGCCGTCAATGCAGTATACGGGAAGCTCGCCCCAGTCATGGCGAATGTCCGCCATGGCATCAGAAAAGTTGGGATTGCTCTGCATGCTGAGCAAATTGTTCATCAAGTTTTGCAAGGGCTTGGAATGTTGACTGCTAGGTAAAAGCAAGTGCTGATCAAAGCGGACACGGTTCTCGTACGGCAAGATTGTGCCAAGCTCCTGCAGGAACAGATAACCTGTCTGCATGTTGAGTACGTGGTCCTCGTAAAGTCCAATAGCCTGGAGAACCAGTGGTGGCAAGGCATTGATACGGGGAAGTCCGAGGAACATGTTGCTGCAAGACCAAGCTTCCATGAACCGCACGAGTTCTTGATCCGACGCATTGAACTGCGTGTCGGAGTGCAACTTGACAGAGTCTTGATTCTTAGTAATCTCGTATTTGACCTTACTGGGGCCGATGTTGCCGAGAAGGGTCGCGTCGCGAGTCTTGCGGCTTTCAGCTACAATGACCTTCGCACGTTCAATGAAGCCAGTCACAATTGCAGCTCCCTTACTTTGAACATGACGCTCTCGCTGCTTCTTGCTCAACACAGCGGTTGCAGCGAGGTCGTCTTGCCAATCACGCAGCCACCTGCGTACCTCCTCAACCATCTTGACCTGCTCCTTGGAGCGAATTTGGAGGTAACCAGTCAAACGATGAGAACGGCGATCGACGTTGAAAGCAAAACCGGCATGCATGAGTGCCTTGCGAACAGTAAAGAGGGCTGTGAGTGGTAGCTTGTCGCTAGGCATCTTGAGCAGCGTCGTCGCAGCGGATACAAGACTGCCGTAACGCAGATCGTCCTTGTGAGCCAGAATATCGTGCGCACGGTCCAAAGTAGAAGCATGTTTCCGATAAATCTCTAAACTTTCTCTGTTGAATGCGACCATACGGCTCACCAAGGGTCCCGCCACAGATCGCGGGACGGAAAGATCGTTGACATAAGCGTCCTGCCTCAGTGCATCCAAGTCCTCAATCTGCTTGTCGTCTGGCAAGTACTGAAGCAGCGGCTCAACGAGCTTTGGTGATACCCAACCCGGAATGGTATACTGGACAGTACGCTCGGGCACATGTAACCATCGGCCCTGCATGGTGTAGAACTGAGCTTGAGGGCCTATCCTTCGAACGTAAACTGCGAGCAAGCTCTCTCTCTCCGAGTTTGTGAATTCGAGTTCAACCAGATCGCCCATAAAGAGGAAACGGGGATCGGTAGTATCGTCTTCGAGATCTTCCGCCTGAGACCTTGCAAAGTATTCTGCCGCTTGCTTTTCGTCCTCTTGGTCATCTGATCTCCGGCGCAGATCGTTCGCGTCTCCAAGCCTGGTCATGTTGTTAGAGAGGCCATCGTCCTCTTCCTCTGCAGGTGGCATTTTGTCCTTGAAGAGCTCTTCCATCTCCCTGCCATGTTCCTCTTGCCATCGCCGTAGCTTTCCTCGAATGCTGCTAGCAGTTCCTGGTGGCGGTAGATTACTTTGACTTGGTTCTGGAGCCACAGCTTGTTGATGGTATGATCGAATGTTGCTGTATGAGATGTTTCGTCTCCCATGGTGGTTTATGGCAGGTCCTCTTGAACTTGTGTTCGACTGCGTGGCGTGGACTGATTTGTCTTCTTCTGGGCTGGATCCATGATTGCGTCCAAGATGTGACCTAGCGCTGTGGCTTAATGCGCTCGCCTCACGTGCGCCGGTAGAATACTTAGTACGGGAGGTTGCAGTGGTTGCAAAGTGGTGGCGTGAAGGTTGGAGGCGACAGCTCAGGCAGACGTAGGCGCGCCGGGCGGACTGCTGTGATCGCGCATTGTTGGGCGACAACATTTGGAGGAGGGAGACAACAGGAATTCGTTGCGGTTATTGCAGTAGTAGCAGAAGGAAGATACGTTGGCCATCTCCTGCATCCATCACGAGAAAGTGCTAGACGAGAAGCAATGCGGAGATCTCTTGGAGATGCTTCGGGTGCAGGCGGCGAGGAGATGGTGATGGCGATGGGAGCTCTCGTCTCGTCTACCTCGATCGATGTGAGCTCTCTCCGTGGAATCCCTTACTTGATACACCAAATCACATACCACAATGGCCTCCATACAGGAGAAGGTGCCTACCGAGGAGTCTGCTGCCGTCGCAGCTGTGCCGGTCAACTCGCACCGCCTCTCCATTCCTTTCGTACTTCGCTTACCAATCTTGGTAGCAGTTGGCGGCACTGCAGGCGGTCTTCTAGGGTTGATTCACGGCGCCAACGAGAGTGGTCTACGGTTCCGTGCAGAAAATGCTCACCGTCTCCCAACCACTCAAACAGGATGGTACCTCTACCACAAGTCCAAAAACTACGTTGCGATGTTAGGAGGCATCAAGGAGGGCGTCCGCATGGCGGGCCGACAGGCTTTCTGGATCGGCGTCTTCGTGGGCTCGGAGGAGGGTGTTGACCGGGCCAGAGGTGCCGTGAGCAGGATCTGGAGCGGTATGAGGGAGAACGACCACGGCGAGGTGGAGGGTGCGAGCAAGGACTTTGTGAGCACGGTGTTTGCGGGCTTGGGCACTGCTGGACTGTTCTCAGCCTGGCACAGATTCCCTATTCCCACAGCTGCGAGGTTGGCCAAGACGGGCGCGAAGGTCGGACTGGCCTTTGGTGTATTGCAGGATCTCACGAGCATGATGCGTGGCAGGAGGCTCGGATATGTGGATTTCTTCAAGAAGCATGTGTTTGGGACCTCTCAAAAGGGCGAGAGCCATGCTGCCGCAGCAGCTACTTGAAATTTGGGCATACGATCATACTGCACCAGCCAAATGCAAGTAAGGCAAGGAACGTGGCGTTGCGAGGCCCTCAACCAGGACCAGCCTCCACAAATGTCACCCCGACTCCACCTATCAAGCATCGACATGACTGCAATTTAAGACCAACTCTTACACGGGCATAGAGTATCCAAACTCTTGATTGCCGTGCTGCTCGGCCTGCAAGCCTAGACCACCGGCATGTAAAGCTTCAATCTACCGAGAGAATGTTCCCTGAAAGCATCAGGAGATGCAGACACGGCACATCCAACGACTACGGGGAATGTGCTTCCCGTTCTTCTGCATCATAGAGAAGCGTGGATACGGGCAGGACGAGGTCATCTAGAGGATGGGCGCTGTTTCACGTGCCTACGGCCAGCACGTATGGAATTCGCGGTCAGTCGTAAGCAAAGGAAAGCCTGTGATCACAGTACATGGCCTAAGCAGATATGCTACCAGGAACGGAGTCCTTCTACGTAGCATCTCCCTGTAGGTACAGCCATTTCAATACCTTTGTCTGGTCAATGATTGTGCGATTGCTGATCGTCACTTCTGCGCCCATAGGCCACATTGCTAGATCTGCCACTTTGGCCACTGTGAATTGTGTCACTGCTGGCTACCTTCTGCGCAACGCATCCAACACATCCCGGAAATCTCTGCTCGTGCACAATTTGCTTGATCATGCAAGTTTGTATTCCCGGTTTGCTCCGCCACGTTCGCTTGCTCTTGTGCTACCTGTGTCTGATCTACCTCGGGCCGCCGGATACATGTTCCCATGCCATGAGTATGCAGCGTGCCGGATGCTCCGCCTGCCGCCAGGCTTGATACTGAACTGTCGGGGAAATGCTGCCGTTCGCCTGTTCGTTGGCTTGTGGTCTTCTCGTAATCGGACCTGGCTGAAAACATATGTTTGTTCACCCTTCGATGCTGCCTTGAGCTCTCACACGATACGTCCTATCAAGCTCAACTCTTGTCCGTAAGTAAACTCTGCCACTGCGAATGTGACGCGAGATACGCATGCTTTGGTTTGTCGATAGTATGCTGATTCTTTGGGACGCCTTGTACAGAGGGATACCAAGAAAAGTCACACCCAGGCTTCTTTCAGAGACAAATCTAGGCGGATTTCTTGATGACCTTAGCAGTGCAATGCATCGGCGTCAGCCAGGAATATTCAGCGTCCGGCCGCGTTGACTTGTTCGATGAGGCTATAGATCATGCCGAAGCGACCTGTCCCAACCATACCCGAGCAAATACTCGCTCGCAAACTCCCCGTACAAACATGCAAACTGACGTCGTGTCGGTTCTTGGAAAAAGAAGCTCGTCTACAGCTTGATCTATGACGTACTCGTCCATCCGATATGCTTTGCTAACACTGCTCTTGAAAGATGGCTTGCGTCTCAGACTGCAAACAATTCGATCGTATTAGGCTCAACGTCTCCAACTCCTTGCCATTTTCAGCATCCATGAATATCTCACTTCACAATATTCTTTCCTTGGAACAACGCCTGAACCCACAAATCCTCATCCTTCCATGCCGCTCCACACCTACCACTACGCCTGCGGCTGCCGCCGCCACATCCAAGGCCGCGAATGTCCATGTTTCTTGAACGAGCTCCTCAGCATCAACAACCCCATCGCCTTTTCTGCTTCGCAAGCAAACTACCTGCCCTTCAACATGGAGAACTCATATCCTCGTACAAACTCTTTGAGAACGCACACGTCTTCCAACACGTACACTCCCAACTCTTACAGTTCTTGCCGCCGCCACGATCGAAAATATCGTTCCCGTTACGATTGCCCGGACCACGTGTATCGCCGCCAGAAGTCGTTGTATGAGAACCATTGGGAGGTGCAGCGGTTGCGGGAGTTCGAGCATCGGAGGATGTTTGGGAGGGAGTGGAGCGGATTCGGCGCGAGGAAGTGAGAGAGGACTAGGTTGAGGCCGTCGCGTCCAATGTTTCGGAGACGGAAGAGGGGGGGTTCTGGAGACGAAGTCGATGTAGCCGGACCTTGGTGCACGTGGCGATGGGAATGCGGAAATGACTGTTAATGTTCCATGCAAGGATGTTCGTTTGCCCACGCTGTTGTTCGACGATCGCAGCGGGCGCGGTTGTCGAGAAGGCTGTGGCGAACGTCAGCGTTTCAACAGTCAGCTAGCGGTGTCCTGATATTGATACGGTTGATGATGGTATGCAGCACGGCAACAAGGTATGGATCCTAGTTCCCACTTCACATGCTTCCCTGTCATTTTGCAGCAGGAAGTCAATGCCCAGCCTCCAGACGCGCGCGATCCCTACTCACACGGTGGTCCAGCATAAATGATTTGCATTGGTCGGCCGATACCTTGTTTCATGCACAGAAGGTCGGTCGAAAGGCGAGACCGGCAGCGTTTGTGTTTGTGCCCGATTGCTTTACGTCTGTCCATGTGTATGTTGTCTAATCCTCTCTTTCTCAACCAACATAGCTGTTTCTCTGCAGCAGTTCGCTGACAATAAGTCATTAGGTCTTCCCTTTGATACAGCCCTTGTTGCCAATCCTGTCCAGCGCATCCAATTCTTGCTTAGTCTTGTAGTCGTGGCGAAAAACCCAGCCCAGATAGCAATCACCATGGATGCTCATCGATGCTCAGCGTCTCGCGAGTCGGATCTGCCCAGCTTTCGCCAGCAGCAGCGATCTGCCGAAGGCTATCTCAACACCGCGCGCCACCTCTCAGCAAATGTCTCGCTGATGCTGGCACCGCTCGAGATGTTGTGCTGCAAACAACTGGGGTCAAGCTTCGTACGTGCGGCATAGATGTCGCTGCCGTTGGTGGCGATACCCGGCTCCACAGGCGAGCGAGGCGCGGGAGACGTAGGAGGAGTAGTGGTCGTGTTTGGCCGGTGTGTTCGCAGTCTGCCAGCATCTTATGTAAGAGGTGTAGGATTTTCACTTGGTTGTGGCCATGTCGGTTGCTGGCGTGACTGAGTGGTGTTGTCGCTGCGTGTAGCCGTAGAGTGTTGTATGCGGAAGCTCACGAACCACAGCGTTGATCGCACCAACCACGAGCCTGGGAATAAAGTAATCGTTGCCAGATCTTCCGTTGGTGAGAACACAGCTTACACAAGAACGCAAAATGACGACCAATATCCAGAGCAGTTACACGTACCGGATCCTACAGTAAGAAGAACACTCACCTACCACCAAAGACCATCCTTACGCACCAAAACCTCCCTGCCACCTCCCTCCCCGAATCTCACTAAGTCCCTCAATCCCGCTGACAAAATCTAACACATATAGAGTCTAGAACTCTGCATCCGTTCAGTAGGGAAATCTCTCGAGGGGAAGGAGGACTTGGAGAGAGATTCCCTACTCAGTCAGAACTCGCTAACGCCTGATAGCTCAATGGTAACACGAACCGAACCTTCCCTCACAAAATGACTACACCGGATCGAACTGCCCCCGCGTTCAAATCCGCTGTAAACACAACCGGGTGTTTCTTTTTTTGCATTGTGTTCGTAGAATATGACAGTGAGGAATGTTTGCTTTTTGACAGGAAGGTGATGGAGGGGAGTACTTTGTTTGGTAGCAAGCGACTTATCTGTTCAGCGATTTGGCTTGTGTATTATGTTCATACGTGGCGTTTGGCAGTGTCTTTGTGATGTCGCTCGTAGCACTCGTACTGCGCTGACCGTCGCCGCTCTCTTACACCTTGACCCATCCATGCTCGACATATCGCCCCACCACATGTGGAAGCGAGTATTGCCTTTCTATTTCTTACGTTCAACTCACAGAGCTACCAGTCGCTCAGCTAAGCATTCTGTCCCATAACATCGCCGCGCTCCAACTATTTCCGCTCTTACGCACGTCGAAGGTATCAAGCAGTTCAATGTCGCCACTCAACGCGCCACAATCCTCTCGAGTCCGGTATTCAATCAATTCATCGTTCGTATCCCTCAGACCTCCAAAGAAGCTCGTCTCACTCTCTACGGAAAGAGCAAAGCATAAAAGGTTAGAAGCTGGATTCGTAAGGCGAACATCTTCGAAACGCGAGACTGCCTCTTTGTTTTTAATGTTCAGCTCACAGAAATACCACGCGCTCATCTACGCCTCCTATTCGATGACCACGTCATGGTCCAGGAATCGCTACTTGCGCTCGAGCTGAAGCATCAAGCGGCCTCATGGCGCTCACCACTCAACGTGCCACAGTCCTCTTGAACCCGATTTTCGATCAAATCCTCGTTCTTCTCCTT
This sequence comes from Cladosporium cucumerinum, assembly GCA_023634325.1. Lineage (NCBI taxonomy): Eukaryota > Fungi > Ascomycota > Dothideomycetes > Cladosporiales > Cladosporiaceae > Cladosporium > Cladosporium cucumerinum. The sequence continues at coordinate 1,551,052 of JALDQA010000001.1, forward strand.
CGTACCTCCGAAGAAGCACGACTCACTGTGTACGAAAAGAGCCGAGACATGAATTTGAGAGGCAAACATCCTCGGGACGCGTGGCGGGCTATGGAAGGATGGCGTCTTCAGATCACAGGAAAAGCAAGGGCACAAGGCATACATCATTCAGCGACAAGTTACATGTGATGGGAAAAAGTGGCGAGAACTCCATTGGCGATTTTGGGTGAAGATAACCGTAGGAGATGGAGATAGGATGTATGCTGAGCCCTCTCAACTAGGCTTTAGTCCGACTCATAAACGACTCCTCACCGTTCTCCCTCGAGCTTGGTAACAAAGCACCTCACCGTTCACGGAAGGGCAAAGTAAGAAAGTTGACTATAGGTTGGGAAACAACCATTTCCCGGACGCGTGGCGGATCATGGAAGAATGGCGTCTCAAAGCACAAAAAGAGCAAGGACATAAGACACGCCGAGTACAATGAGAAGGGAGAGTTCGTTGGGAGCGGTGGTCAGGCTTCGACAATCGACTTTTGGTAAGGTGCAGCCGCAGAAAATAGCAGTGAAATGTGTGCGGGACACTCTTGCACATTTCGTCGTTTGACTTTTGTCTACTATCTTGACGCGAACAAAGCACTACTGCGACCATGTATATGTCTTCTTAAGCAGTCAGCATCGAGGAGGTGCGGTACTGCTGTATTCCTCGCCGACAAGAGGCGCGTAAGCAAGGGTGGGTTGCAAGAACAGAGCAAGCTGAGGAGGCTGGAAAGCAGACATTGTTGGGGTGCTTGAGCAGCATCGCCAGCGTGACGGGTCATACACTCACGGAAGTGTGATTATTCAGCCGCGCGAAGAACAAGGGCAGCCGCCATAAGATGCTCACCATGTAATTACAACTTAGAGGGTTTGAGAAGTCAGGGAGCAAGGTCACCGTCGTGGACGACACTTCCACAGAATCGCCGTAGAATATCAGTCTCGCAAGTTACATGAGCTGCTAGTCGTTTGGCCTCGGTCTCCACGCGAATGTATCACTTCTGCAAGAACGAGCATGTCGAGGGGGGCAGAGACAAGCTGCCGTGGTCTCCAGAAAGAGACAAATGAGACAGAAGATGAAAGGATTACTGGCCGTGGTTTGGCCAGACAATGTTTGTTGACAACATGTACGACGCGGCGTCAAACTTTCAGAACATCACGCACTGAAAAAATAAGATGTAGGCACAATGCACGCATCTCCAGTCATGTATAGGCGACATGCCAGTGATCTGCCACGGCCCCATCAGGCAGACGATTGACCAACCGCCATTTTAATCTCGCGATGCTAGCGGCTTTTGCTCCGCCTATGGCGTCGCGAGGACAATCCAAGACTGAAATGCTGTTGCGTCCCGCCAGGAACGCGCACCGAAGCGCGCCAGCTTTTGGGGAGCAACCACGCGGCGTGAAAAAAGCTGGTATTACCCAGCGCCAGGCTAATCTCCGTATTGAATGAGGGCGGGTAGGGCTGATCAAAAATTAAACGACCAGTTGTCACCCACCCGTTGCCGACGAGCTCTGAGGCTGCAGCAACTCCTGATGGCTGTTGATGAAGGAAGAGAAGATCAGGAAGCGGAGCTTGGGGAACCGAGAACAAGATCGAATTTGCCAGGCTGCCAAGAGCAGGCTCGTGCGTGAAGTGGACCTGACTGTTCACAAGTAGGCAGCCTAAGGTGGCGGTATATATGGATGGAAGTATCACATTTGTTTGGCTTAGAGCAATGGTACACCAGTGCTTGGAGATCGATCGATATACACATGATCTGGAGGTGTAGTTGCGCTCATTGGACGTCTCTTACATCAATCGCTTTACCGTGAGTGGTTCGGAATCAGATATCGCTTGTAGACTTGAGGGTCAGGGTCGAGGAAGAGGGAGGCATGAAACCTAGTCAGTTCGCCACATTACGACAAAGATGGATGCAAGCGATCTCGAGAGTTCACGACGCGATTCCACACGCCATACATCAATATCATACCACAACAATGGTACTTTCTAGAAATCAAGAAGATAAACCAGTGGCCATGTCCGATGGTACTTGCCAACCAGCCGTCGATGTAAGTCTTGGACTCATTAAGCCTCTCAGCGGTATACGTCCGGTCTGCTTCGCTTGTTGCTGAAGCCGTGAGCGTTTATCAAATCGTGCAACTAGCGTTGCCGACGTGTCTCGTGCTTGTGTTCGACCTGCGTTCACCCATGCTTCAATTTGCCGTACAGTACCTCTTTGACAATGCTGGCGATCCAGAAGTCGTTCTCAACCGAATTGGCTCTTCCCTTACAATAGGATGCCCAGAAGAGTAGTGAATAACAACGCGAAAAGCCGTAAGAACTCGTACAGCACGAAGGAATGTCGTTGGATTTGGGTATGGCTAGCGCGAGTCAGAACCAGCAACGGTATTGCTGACAGCCAGCCAGCCCTATAGCCGGTGGAGGGTCAGCATACCTTGGCATGAGCGGGCGCAGATGTCTGCGCGTCGTGATGGCCAGCTTTGGCAGCGCGCTGTTCAAACAACGCACATCGTGACATATCGCCAAACAGGTGACATACTCAGGCTGGTCATCATTCACGCGACCAAAAACACCTCCAAGCCAGTAATATCGCGGTACAAGCACGACAAACGCCATCCAGCAGACATACCCAGAGACCTTCTAGACGCGACGGCGAGACGGTGCCTGGGCTCGCCGACTTTGCGACCCGACTGACCGACTCCACCAGCGCCCCAGCGTGCACAAAACCACCATAGCAAAGCACCGTCCGTCTATGGCTGCTCGACAAGAAGGCGTGCTAGATCCTGCTCTAGGGGGTGGCCCACCTCCTCCGCCGGCGCCTGCAGGCCCTGGTATGCCGTATTACCAGTATGCTCATAGCCCTGTCGCACCGTCGCCTAGTGGCGAGCCAGTATACCAACAGCCCCCACATGTAGCTGCCGGCAATGTACATTATGCACCTCCTCTGGCGGACCACAGTGCTTCAGCGCAGGAGGATACCAAAAGACCACGGGCCTGTGACTCTTGCCGTAATCTGAAAGTCAAATGTGAGCTTCCGGAAGACCGTCCAGATTTGCCATGCAGACGTTGCGCAAAGACTGGTCGGGAGTGTCACATTACGCCGCCAACAAGAAAGCGACAAAAGAAAGAAGCTAGCCGTGTTGCAGAGCTTGAGAAGCGCTTGGAAGAGCTCACATCTACCGTGGCTGCACAAGCAGGTGCACGTCTATCTCACTTTGCATCTCCAGTTGAGCAGGCCCCAGACCGTCTGTCAGACAACACGTACGGTAGGCAGAGCATCAGCTACATCAGCCAGCCCAGTCCGTCAACGCCGTATTATACCTCTCACGAGAATGCACATGCCAACAAGAGACGCCGGACGGACGACTCTCCCTACCCACCTCGTTCATCGCTACCGCACAGCCGTGGCAGCCCTTCAACAGCAACAGCGCAGCATTCATCCGCAGAAGAGGCGAACAGTATTGAGATGTCATGGGCTATCGCAAGCGATGTCACCCGCTTTCTTCACCACACCACGCCCCAGCAGTTCGTGCAGCGTATCAATGCCCTGATACCCCCCGAGAGAGCACCAGAGCTTTTCACCCGCTACAACACCGAGATGGCTCCCCACCTGCCAGCTGTCATATTCCCACCGGGCATGACAGCGGAGCAACTGTTTAAAGAGAAGCCTCTTCTGTACCTCGCTGTGCTAGGCGCTGCATCCTACGGCCACACTGAGACAGAAACTTCGCGTTCAGCTGTTCGGGAAGCAATCGGAACCATCGCAGACTGCGCGGTCCGCAATGGTGCAAAGTCTCTAGAACTCATCCAATCCATGCAAGTCATCGCGCTTTGGTACAAGCCACCAGAGCAAGCAGAGCAGACAAATTTTTACCAGATCATCAACATCGCGGCTACCATGGTGTACGACCTCGGACTCAACCAGCGATTCAACATCGTCAAAGCACGCCGAGGACTTCTGGGCCCGGCCAAAGATGTTGCCTCTAACAGGGGCATCAGCATCGCGCCGGTAAATTCTGATGAGCTGGAATCGAGACGGGCTCTGCTTGGCTGTTACTACTTGTGTGCAAGGTAAGCTGATATGCGCGAGGAACCCAGGTTGTCAAGGGTACTAATTAAAATCACAGTGCTGCAATGGTGTTGCGACGATCGATTCGATTTGACTGGACCAAATACACTGAAGACTGCATCGAAGACCTCATGACAAACCCGGAAGCTGCCCCGACCGACCGCTTGCTTTGCCAACATGTGAAGCTACAACGTATCTGCGAGGAAGTTGGGCAGCAGTTCCGCATGCACGATGCATCCGCCACCATCAGCCTTGACGATGCGCAAGTCGCGTATAATGTGCGCCATTTCGAGAACGAATTGAAGCGATGGAAGGACGATATTCCTGCTGACTGCCGCACACCTGGCTTGCTGTTCTTCGAGCACGTGTGCAGCCTCTATGCTCACGAGATCGTTCTCCACCACAATCACAACGTTGATGACTTCAAGATGCCCTTCAACGAGGAAAGCCTGAAAAACGTCAATGCTGGCTTTGGCAAGCTGACGCAGAACCAGATGAACTCGTTGCAAGCCTGCGTAAAAGCGGCACACGGGATTCTGGACGCGATGCTCGACTTCGACGGCAAGACTATCACCTCGCTCCCAATGCTTCTCTACTTCGTTCGCTGTGTGTACGCGGTCGTCATTCTCATCAAGATGCACGTAGCTGTGTGCATTCCCAATTCTGAGCTTGGCAAGCTCTTCCAAGCTGAAGATCTAAGAGTTGAATACTATCTCAATGGCCTGATTGATCACATCACCACCGTGGCCCGCGAGCGCTCGATCAGGCCCAACAAGCTCATTCGAATTCTCAAGGTGCTAAGAGACTGGTTTGAAGAGAAGCATAAAAAAGGTCTCGGTGGTATTCAGTCGCCGCCTGATGGCGTGCACGAAACTAAACTTGAGCCCACAGATGACCAGTCAGGGCTTCAAATGCTGTCGCAAGTCGCTACCGGACACCAAGCCCATAACAGTGAAGCTCCGCCTAACTGGAACCTCGACCGTCCACAAGGAATGCCGTACGGCCACCGATACAACCCGAACGTGCAAAGCAATCCTGCCTACCACGCGTCGGAAAATTCTACCTATAACATGCCCAACTATGCGCAAGGTTTTAGCAGTAGCATGCAGGATCCAAGCATGTCGGAAGACTATGGCTGGGGAGGTCTGGGCGTGCAGCAAGCGATGGACATGGCGTTTGCCGACATGAATGGGTTGCAGGGCAACGGGCTGGACAACTGGTTGCTCGGTGGAGACAGCATGATGCCGTTCGTTTCGTACGACACGAATGCTCCGCCGGACTCGGGTATGAGTGCTAATCGCTTCTAGGGCATGGCATGATTAGGCAGCGTAGGTTGTGTAAAGAAAAAAAAGCGAAGAATCATGAATGATGCAAATTCCTATACACCACTTTTTAGCAGAATTTGATTCAGTAGCCTTTGTACATCCAACATGATTGTAAGACTCCCTGCACGAACCTAGTCTGTTGTCCCGATGTCCATATCTTGAAGCGGCCAAGGCAGCAGGTCGTTGAGTAATCTCAAGGGGTAAAGTTGTGATATTCCTGTCTTGATCCATATACCTCTAATTCACTGCTCTACATAATTACTCGAGAGGCAACATGTGCTGATGGCTCCTTGGATCAGATCATGATGATGCCTTCACGTGCTGTGCAAAGCATATACCTGTCAGCTCCGAGGCAGTCTCAGACGCTATCTTACCACTTAGTCACAGTCAACGCGCATGTCCAAAGCTGTGAAATTAGTTACCCTTCCATTGACCATGGGAAAGAAATTGTGGCTAAGAGCATGAAATTACGCACCGAAGGTGGTATCTATGCTCCCATGCCCAAAACCGTTGTATGCGCCCGCCTGTGAGAGACAGTCACCATCTCTTAATCTTCAACATACCTGTTGCTGCCTCAGTTGGTAGAGGTACAAACTATCGGTCGAGTGCCACTGAGCATCTCTGCCCATCTCTGTGGCGCGCTTTCGCTCTTGAGGCGGTCTGTTCTACTAATGTTTGGAATCACGTTGTCATGCCAACGAAGTACAGTGAGATTGAGACAGTGAGAGACAGTGAGGGGCTTTCAAAGGCGCAAGGCCACATTTCAATTCAAAGCTGCATATCGCAGCGCAAAACGAGCATTTTTAGCTCAAAATCGTCCATCATCGCTCCTGTGGCGACCATGATGTCCTCGTCCGCTTCGTCGAGGTTCACCTGGACGCGCTTGGACATGACCTGCTTGTAGGCCCCCCGGTGGCGGTCCTTGAGCTGCGAGAGGATGTAGAGGCCGACTCTGGCATTGCTGCTGAGCCGGTCGCGGGAGGCCTCGTCGAGGTACTGGTGCAGCTTTTCTTCAAGCTGCTTGTCGGCGACGACGAGAGAACGAGAACGTGACGCCTAATCACGGCCCTGGTCCTCGCGTGTCGGGCTCATGTCTGCCCAGACGGTCGCGGTGTCGTCGGCGTTCGGGGCGGTGGCGGTGGCTTTGCCGGAGGAGGTTTGGTGTTGTTTGGCTGGGGGCGCGCTGTTGCTGTGATCGTTGTCGTCGTCGGATTCGTCTTCGAAGGCCGCTGGATCTGCGATCTCGGATGCGTCGATGTCGCTTTGGTGGTGGTGATGATCCAGCGTGCTGTCTGCGCTTACGCTGATGCCGCGAGCTCCCCAATTTGAACCTCCGCGCTGCGCTGAAGGTCGGATCGTGCCGCTCTCTTGACCGGCGAGGGCCTCGTCCTCCTCCGTAATATCCTCGTTGTTGTCCTGACTCCTCCTGTTGCCACCGAGGAACCTCCTAACCAAAAAGCTTTTGCTCAGATCATCCGAATCAACTACTCCTCCGCCACGAAGCTTCACGCGTTGCCTGCTGTAGTACACCCAGGCGAAGTCGAGGTACAGCAGAGTCTGGATCACACCAAAGATGAAGGCGGCAGGCTCCCAATAGCCCTCTTTGGCGCCGCGCCAGATCCAGTTCAGGATGTAGAAGAAGCGGTAGCTACCCAGTGTCGCCAGGTAATAGCTATCCAGGACTGTAGGAACAGAGGTCTGTCGCAGTAACTGGAGCTGGGGCAATACACAAACACTTTCCAGCTCGATGCTGAATGTCCAAACCATCTTACAATATATCAGCATGCGTGCTCGACGAAGGGGCCAGGAGTTTGACTACGGAACCTACCTCAGCAAAGAACCGCCAGAAAGACAACCTATTGAACACGATGGTGACCAACGGCGCGCTGAGCACGCAAGCTCCCAATGTCCATGTCGTTATCTTCCAAGCGCCCTCCTTTTCTCTTGTGCGCGGATACACGCGCATCATCAAATACACCACATAGATCGAGGATGAAATGTAGAAGACCTTAAAGAAGAAGTTCCACCAGCTGTACGCCGGCGACACCCAGAAAAGATCGAGATACCGCGCACAGAACACAAGCGCATAGAGGAGCTGTGTCAGAAGCGAAACTCCTTCTGCTGAGTTGTTGCGATGGATCGCGACCACAAGAGTGACCTTGGAGGCCGCGTGCGACAGGTCTGCGAGGATGCGGAAGATGTTCATGGTCGTGACGGTAGAGGTTCACCCCCTCTGCTGTGGATATAATACAAGAACGACAAGGAAACCACCCTTATGCTTTGGCCTGGCACAGGTGGAAGATAGAGGGCATTAGGAACAGGAGAGACACTGCAGCGTTAAGGTTGCCTGCGCCCACGGACGAGGACATCGGCGTTACAGCTCTTACCAGCCACGTCATCCCTACACGAACGAGCACGAGCACGCCCCCGATCACGGACGATCCAATCAATAATAGCAATCTGGGGGGCTCTGACCCTGCGTTTTCCCCATCTGCTGAGCATGGTTCGCTTGCTGGTGGCAGCGCGGCCTCGGCCCAGCCCAGCATGCTCGAGATCAGCAAACCACCACAACCGTTCTATAGAAGTCTACATGTAGGAAGTCTACGAAACAACACAAATACAATCAAGAGTGTATGTATTGACGGGTGCCACGACTTGGTCAAACCTGGAGCATTGGCTGCAGTCAGAGATTCAACGAGCTGCCGATCGGTACCGCACCAATCCGCCTTCACAACAATGACCTTTAGGTCATGTCAGGCATATCGGGGCTCAATGCTCATGTCTGGCGTATCATGCCTGTTCGAACATCCGGCGAAGATGCTCGAAATCATGTCGGCTAGCCAAATTGTTCCTTTGATGAATATAAACCAGACAAAGAAAGTAGTACTGATATGATGCTTTGTGGGCATTTTGCTAAGTTGGCTCTCATTTCGAACTCTTTGTCTACTACAACAGAAATCTAGTGTGCTCCAGGATTATGCTTGCTCAATATAATGCGAAGATGGCGCTACATGGCCGCCGATGCGTAAGTGATCTTCGAAAGCGAGCAGCAGACCGAATCGTTCGTTCATCATGGCTGGCCAGAATTCGAGCATCGATATCAGGATCTTCAGAAACTACTTGCTAAACAACACCATGCCGGATGCTCTATATCAATTTCTGACACCAAGAGGAGCCCTTAATCTGAACAACGTGGCCCTCGTCAGACGCGAGCAGGCGGACTACAACAAATGCGACACAACATGCCAATCGTGGCAGCCACCATTCCCTGTCCCCATTCCGCAGCACAATGACTTCGAGACCATGTTCACTTACTTCATGCATCCACATATCAATCTTCAGAACGTAAACCATAACAATCCTGTCTATGCTGCCCAGCTGAACAACCAGTGCGCAAATAGAGCCAGCTACTTTCCCATGGTCGGCCCGATGGAACCCAGTTACTGCTTACTAGCGCACGATCATCCAAGCAGTAATATGCACGCGCATTCCAATCGGCCTGATATCAGCAATGAGCCTCTCGTGTGCCCACCATGTAAGGGAGCTCGGCGGTCGATGTGGGACTGGAAAAAGGAGAAGCTGTGGCACGGAGTATGCACTGCTTGCAGAGACTGGGTCATCGCGAACCACGTCGCCGGATACGACGGCTGCGTTTGCGAAAGCAACCACTTTGGTCAGCAGCTAGTCTATACCTGGAACGTCAATAACGGCACGGCTTTGATAGATAATATGTGTCACGATCACGACTTCCAGTACTTCGTCAATATCTGCCTGGACGCAAATAGGGAACTCTGGTGGCGTAGGACAAGAGGGGGGGGGGGGTTCCTCAGAGGAAACACAATACCGGTGGCCATGGCTGGACCAGGCCCAAGGGTAAGAGAGTCGGTGCTCGTGGTGTGCTGAGAACGAGAACGACTCCTGCGATCAGACGCGCTAATGCTCGCGTGATGCACGATGATTTCCATCCAGCGGCGGTGCCCACGTGCTACTGCGGTGACAAAATCGATGCTCGTGGGCACGCCAGGCGAGGCAGGGCGCACCCACTCTCTCCATTCGGTGAGCCGCTGACTATGCGTGTGAGGAGCTGCGTAGGCTGCAATTTTTTCAGACGTAGATGGTGAAGGAGATTTGTATTGTTTTGGAACGGCGGGTCCAAGACGGGGTTTATAGATGGTCTCGACGACGTTGAAATGCAGCCCCTCTGTTAGAACCAAAATACAATCGTTATACCTCATGTCAGGCAAGTCAGTATACACAGCCATCGAGTATAGATGAGCTCAGCTCGAGATCCCAAGCTATACGCGATCTCCATGCCTGAACTATAGTGGAATCAAGTCAAGATGAAATGCACATTCCTTCTGCTGTTGAGATGCTGCCTCCCTTGACACACCGTATGTAGGCAAAGTTATACAAAAGAGTGTGTTTGTCTACATAGCCATTCTCTCTTAGACTCTCCAGTTGGAAGCTTCTAGTTCGCTGGCTGCTTTGTGATGTTCTCTCTCGCGGATGGGACTTCTCGAAATTTCCGAGGCGCCTAAGTCCGTAAGTTCGCTGCCACTGCCAAGCAGCGGGACATTGTGACGTACAGTAGCAACTATAGCTCATTGTCCATCGTGGCTATCTTCTGCGTCTGCCATCACCATCGACAATCCCACGTACGCTCGACAACATGGCGTTTATGCTCAGGCGGCCCTTCGCCGTCGTAAACGCGCTCAAGCAGGCCCCCAGCGCCTCGCAAACCGCCTTCCGCAGCTTCCAGACCCAAGCCCAGGCGCCTCTCAGGAACACCATCACCAAGCAGTCCTCGCCACTGCGCTCCTTCATCTCTGCCAACCAGCAGAATGTCCTCCGCAATGCCTTCCGCCAGTCTTCGCGTCGCACATACCAGACTCAGGCGCCCCAGAATCCTCTCGCGCAAGGCAACCTGACCCAGCGCCTCATCTACGGCGGCGCCATCTTTGGCGGTACCCTTCTTGCAATCAACCTGGTCTTCAACCGCGAGACCCGTGAAGATGGTGGCATGCCCTTGTACGAGCGCGAATACTTGAACGACACTTTCCTGCACACTGGTCTCGGCATCGGCATCATCGGTATTGCTGCACGCGCTCTGCACGCCAACGGCTGGTCCTACCGCCTTATGTCTGCCAACCCGTGGCTCGTTCTTGGTATCGGCTTGGTCGGATCTATTGGTAGCATGATGATTTGCCGCAGCACTCACCCGGACAACTACATGCTCAAGTACGGCTCCTGGGGTCTGTTCAACCTGACCCAAGCTGCTCTTCTCGCTCCCATGTTCTTCTTCAGCCCTGCCATCTTGGCTCGCGCCGGTCTTTACACTGTTGGCATCATGGGTAGCATCGCAATTGTTGGCGCAACTGCCAAGCAAGACAAGTACCTATACCTTGGTGGCCCTCTGCTCGGTGCCGTGGCCCTCGTCGCGATCTCTGGCTTTGCGCCTTTGGTCCTGCCTGCGACCGCTGTCCGCGCCCTGGCGTGGAGCGAGAACATCTGGCTCTACGGTGGTCTGGCCGTCTCCATGGGCTTCACCCTCTACCACGTGCAGAGCATCCTTCATCACGCACGCCTGGCTCAGCGTGGTCTGATCCCCAAGGACACCGTGAACGAGAGCATCAGCCTTGAGCTCGATTTCATCAACATCTTTGTCCGCCTTGTTCAGATCATGTCTATGCAGCAGAGGAGGAAGTAAAGGACAGTCTATGTGTGGCTTTTTGTTCTAGATGTATGAGGAGGAGAATGGGTATTCTTATGACGACCTAGCAGTCCTGATCGGACTGCTTGCATTTTTCCTGCGGTCTTAGCTATTTAACTGTATATAATCTCGGCTTTGCAAATCAACGCTGCCGACAGCGCGATCACGAGATGCTGTCAATTTTCCATGCAATGCTGTGATACTTGATGTCTATACTCGCAACTGTATCATGATCCCCTGTTTACAGAGGTACTTATCAGGCACAAGAGACCTGTTCCTGGCCTATAGAAGCCGATCAGCCGCAATGCCAGCGCCTCCAGAGAGCTGATAAGGTGCCATAAAGCTTGTATCTGCCGCTTGGAGATGGTCTAGCCCAAAGTCGGCATCTCTCGACGTCACGCTGCACATCATCTCATCCAATCTTCTGCAGAAGGTTTCGATGCTTCCCGATCTCGCGTTATCCTGGCACGCCCAGTTTGCTTGTCAGCTCGATTTGTAACAGGCGTCGTATCAGATCACCTGCGGTAGGTACTCAAGCTCGAGGGGAGAATACCATAAGACAGCGCGCCCACGCGGCTTCCTCGTCTGCAGCATTTCCATGTTCTGCGGAAGGTGTGGGTTTCGCTGAGCTTGACTGTCATCTGGAACACACTCCATCAGACCACTATCTTCCCCACTATACTCGACCGTCCGGCCTAATATAAGTCTTATCACTCGGCTTTCCCCTAGCATTTCTCATTTCTTACAGCGAGCATTCGCCACCCACTCTAATCCATTATGTGCGGCATTTCTTGCGTCTTCGGCCTCGTTGCCAATTCTCTGGAATCGCATCAGCATCAATCCAATGGCCACTTTAACGACGACACGCACTCGCAGGAGCGTAAGAGGCTTCTTCGCGATCTTGACCAGTCGCTCGACAAGATCAAGCACCGCGGTCCCGACTCTCGTGGCCACTGGCTCAGCGCAGACAACCGAGTTGGTACTCTGGTAGTGCCTTCGTTTCATCATTGCTGTGTACACCACTAATCACACCAATAGCTCTCGGCCACGTGAGACTCTCCATCAATGACCTTTCGCCCGACGGAGCCCAGCCTTTCCACTCGCCCAATGGCAATATCCACGCTGTCGTTAACGGAGAATTCTACGACTACGATCGCATACGTAAGGAGATTGAAGATACCACAGGTTACGTCTTCCGCAGTCGCAGCGACAGCGAAATTGTCATTGCACTCTACATGCACCACGGCCTGAACTTTGTGCACTATCTCCGCGGCGAGTTCGCGGTCGTGCTGTTTGACGAGGAGGCGCAGTATTTTGTCGCCGTGAGAGACCGCTATGGTATCAAGCCACTTTTCTGGACCATCCACCAGGACCCGCATACCCTCGAGCGCAAGCTCTTAATTGCAGCAGAGATGAAAGCTTTCTTACCGCTTGGATGGGCACCTGAGTGGGACGTGAAGAGTCTGAAAGATGCCGGATGGAACCATGACGAGCGAACCATCTTCAAGGGTGTGCAGAAGGTTCGGCCTGGCCATCACATCTCGTGCACTGGCTTTGGTCACGTCGAGCAAAGGCAGTATTGGGACGCTGACTACGCGGACAAAAGATTCGTGGACCCGCGAACACCTGAGGAGATGATTGAAGGCGTGAGAGAGCACATGCTGGAAGCAATCAGGCTGCGTCTCAGAGCTGACGTGCCAATCGGCATCTATCTTTCCGGCGGCATTGACTCTTCGGTTATCGCAGGCATGGTCACCCACCTCGTCAAAGAGCAAGGAATCGCCATGGGATCCGCACCGCCTAACGAGCGAGTATGCTGCTTCAGCATTGCATTCGACGAGGAATCTGGATTTGACGAGTCTTCAATAGCCAACCGCACCGCCGATTGGCTTGGTGTCAAATATCAGAAAAAGCACATGAGCGAGGTTGAGCTCGCTCGCCGCTTCGAAGATGCTACATGGCACACGGAACATCACAACCCGGACCTCAATTTCGTTGGCAAGTTCGCACTCAGCGAAGTTCCATTGGAGGCTGGATACAAGGTTGTCTTGACTGGCGAAGGCGCTGACGAGCATTTCGCTGGCTACCCACTCTTCTTGCCTGATTACTTGCGTGAAACCGACGCGGCGTGGGCGAAGTACAACGCATTGCCAGAGTCTGAACGCGAAGCCCAACTACACCTCGCCGAAGACGCGGCCAAAACCTATTATGATTCTGTCGGTGCAGACACCAGCCTGAGAGGACCCAGCGTTTCTCGCCAGATGCTCAACAACATCACCACCGTCAGCAGCATGGTGGCTTTCCAGCCCGACGTCTTCGCCACCTGGACCGAGACAGCCTTTGGCGCCACAGACGCGCAGCGCACCATCGCGAACAACATTGACGGCCGTGTCCGCCAGAAGATCCTCGACAGCTGGCATCCGCTCCACTCCGCCGAATACGTCTGGAGCAAAGGACACCTCGCGAATATCTTCCTGACCTGCCTGGGCGATCGAACGGAAATGGCACACTCCATCGAGGCGCGTACGCCGCTGCTGGACCACCACCTCACCGACTACGTCAATCACCTTCCGCCGTCGAGCAAGCTCCGTTGGGTTCCAGCTTCACAAGAATTCCCTGAAGGTCGCTTCGTTGAGAAATGGGTCCTCCGTGAAGCCGCAAAGCCGTTTATTACGCATGAGCTCTACGAGCGGAAGAAGCACCCTTACTCTGCGCCCACGACCTGGCCTCGTGATGGTCCTCTTCACAAGCTTCTCGCTGGTCTGCTCACCAAGGAAAATGTGAACAAGCTTGGGTTCGTGGAATGGAACAAAGTCAAGGGATTGGTCGATCAAGGCTTTGGAGCGAACGGAGATCCTGGCGCGATGAGAAAGGCGCTGGTAGTTGCGGAGTGGGTCGTGTTGAGCAAGAAATTTGGTGTCAGACGTGCTGATCCTGGTGCTTAGTCTTCTTTAGCGTTTGCTTCCCGTCCTTCGTACGTATTCTTCGGGCAATTTGCTCGTCTTTTCACTGGCGAACTTCATGTTAGAAGATATGCACATTATTGTATCTGCTTCAAACCAACGAGAAGTTCGAAGTCCTTACAATTCCTTAGATTTGGGAGTTGATTTGCACACATGTATCAACGTCACTGTAGGGGAAGCCGGACAGTAGGGGAAACCGGACAGTACGCAGGCAGGACCAAATATACGCATTGTATGATGAAATATCCTAAGGGCAGTATCATATTTACACGGACTGTCCGGCTTCCCCTACTGTCCGGTTTCCCCTAAATGCGATGCCAATGCTTTGCATGCTCTCTCCTCAAGCCTCGATGTGTGAAAAGTTGATGCACTTGTATCAATCCTCATGCCAGATTCCCACCGTATCATTATCTCCAAGAGTAGCTGATTTCGGAGCATTAAGCAAGCCAGGACTCGAGGAGGACTTTGGCAGTCCGCGAAAGTTATTCTGCTAGTTAGCTTACCACAAGCTACACCGTTCCTCGCTGCTGCCTCTGCTAGCGGTTCTGCAAACCATACTCAAGTTCCCAACTCTTCCCTGCCATTCTTCTGCCGCCGCAAAGCTTGGGTTGTTGTGACACTGGTCTACTGCTAGAACGTCTTTTCTTAGAATCCTCTCTGACCTAGTCATCGCTACCACGCATCCACGTATTCTCTTTCCTGATCGTTCTCAGCTCTTGCCTTGCCCAAGTTGTTATCCAAGCTGTCCAACTTTTCTTCCAACTTTCTGACTCCCTTGCAAGGCTTCCAAATTGCCACCGTTTGGCGCCGCCGGGAAAGAGGCTGAACGATCGATGATCGTCTTGTGTATCTGTGGAGTACCGAACAGAGAGTCTTTTGTCTGGGTCGTTGCGGTGCAGGGTTTCGAAGGTGGACTTGAGTTGCTTCCGCGGATTTGGATTGAAATATTCTCCTGAACAGCTCAACCGGTCTGTCTGCTCTTGGATGATAATTTTTCTTTGCTTTGCAGCTACGTTGTTGGACTCTCCAAACATGGAAATCACGTTGCGAGAACAAGATCCTCGTTTGCAGCAATCATCCTCCTTTGACGTCACAGTTGTTCAAGCTGTGAGGACTATCTTCCCTTTTTCCTTTTTCTGCTCCTAATATTGCTTCTTCCTTCTCGTCCTGACCCTCCTCGTGTTCTTCTTTCTTTTCTCTTCTTCCAGCAACGCTCGCATTCTCACATGTTTTTTGTCCATTCTCAAGATTTATGTCTGACATCAGCAAGAGTTTTCGGCTCGACCGGGGGATAGGCTGTCAAATACATCGTTTTGCGGTGAGGTGATGGCGGATGATGAGCGTCGGCGGTCTGTTGTTGCGTATGTGGCGTTGCCTCTCTCTGCTCTCGGGTGCGAGTGAGATGCTGACATGGAAGTCGACGCGTCGTTCCGTTTGCGAAGGTCCTAAGTCATTGCTCCCTTGTTTCTTCCAAACGATGTGACAGAATTGTGTTGCTCACGAGTTTCTTGCCTCCTCCCTGAAGCTTTGCCACCTGAGCAACCATGTTAGCTCGCGACGGTCGATCAAGCTTTGGTTTTCGCCCGCCGCCTGTGTACAGTACTTGCCCATGTTTCTTATCGTTCTGATATTTTGTTCGTCTTGACGGATGGCGTCGAATTGTTGGCGTTGCTCTGAGTCGAATGACACTAAGCTTTCGTGGAAGAGCTGGGCGGCGCCTTGGTCTGCGTCGGTCGGTGATCTTTCGTCGGCAGTGGACGATGTCTGGATTACAAAGTGCGGCTCTTCCTGTGGTGTCGCGTACTTGCGACTTGTAAAACTTGTAGTTGTCTTAGAAATCGTTTTTGGGTGGTGAGTGGCTGGATGTTTGACACAACGAGCGGGCGCGTCTGCTCATATCGAAGCAACTTTGTCGCGACTCGCACCAAGGACTCGCGATCCTGCTGCGGCAAAAGTTGACTTCGACCAAGGACATGGATTATCTAACCATTGCCATAGTGAACCACTATCTCATGAGTTTGGGCAGTGTGGTCCAAGGCTGTATGTGCCCGAAACGACAACTGCCCCAACAGCTGCAATGCTCTATAACGACGCCACGCCTCGCCATGCCAACAGAACCACCAACGAACGCAAAGTCACAGCACAATTTTGTAAGCAAAGTTGATGTACGAGAATGTTCACAATAGGTTTACATTACTTCTAGGCCGAGTACATTGTTCATGGTGAAGACATAGGCCCGCAACCTTCCCATCCTAGCTCATATCCCGCACCAAAGTTGATGTAACGTAACGTTAGAGGAATAGGCACTTGGCACACGATCCCTACGCGCTCGGACCGCGACGAGCCTCAATCACACCTTCCAGATCACTCAATTCCGCACATTTCTGGCTAGATTATAGCGTTGGAGTGCCTCACTGTTCACTGTTGGAGTGCCTTACGGTCCTGTCTCCCCTTGTCTATTTAAGCTGCCTCCCTCTCCAACACAACTGGACCTCTCCCTCCACTGCCATCTGCCTCTACCTTCCACTGCCATCTCCCTTTGCCTTCACCACCTTCCTTCATCATCATCTTCACTCGTCATCACCATCACCATCCCGATCCTCCACCTTGCATCACCACCTCGCTCACTTCGCATCCATTTGTGTCTTCCAACCCTTGCTAACAGTCTACAGAGGAGGAAATTGCCTTTTCCTTTGCTGCTGCTGCAGCGCCGCTAACCTTAGTGTTTTCTGGACTTTTCGCTAACAGTGTTCATACTAGGTTCCGCAGTATCTTGACACCATCACTTGATGCAGTCTTGATTCCATCGAGGGTTCGAGCCCCTAACGCACGCGTGATTCCACATCTTTTTTCATCGGCGTCGTCGCTTGCGAAGGCGTCGGAGAAATAATGGCACAGCTTGTAATGAGATCGACTTCATTGACTTTCCCATTGCTTGCGCGCCTAGATCAACGGGCTTTGCACGGAGGCACTTCAGCATCCTCTTGCCATCTACGGGTGGTGAGAGGCATAGGTGTCTCATATCTCACCGGGCCCTACATTTCAACTTTTCATCTGCGTCTTCGCGTGCGAGGGCGCTGGAGAAGAGTTGGCGCGTTTCAGCCATCGAGATTGGCTTCACTCAACGTCTGTCTCGATGCGCCCGAGCACATTTACACGCCTAGAGTAACTGGTTTTGGGTAGGGCACTCTGGTCTCCTGCTCAGTAGCCTTTCGTCCGTAACCTAAGTAGGCACCAGGTTCCCGAGGACCGCACTCCGTCAGACAGCCCTACACTTCAATTCTCCATCATTTTCTTGTAGCTTGCAAGGTTCTGGAGAAGAGTTAGTGACATGCAAGCTACAAATGAGCTGCTCTTCTGCGTGTAAGTCGACGTAATCGTTCCACTTGTATCCTCGAAAAATTGTCGAACGATGACCAACGAGGTATATGCACATAGCCTCAGTGATCATCTTGAGAGTACTTGTATTACGAAATAGAAGCACACGACCAAAAACGTGTTTCTGGGCGACCTGACTGATTTGATATTCGTTTCAGCTTACTTTGGAGGAGTCAGGTGAGCTGAGAAGTCATCGATATTGTTAGCTACTGTTGTCGTGATCTTGAGCATGCTGTACACTCGCCCCAAGTCTCTTGCAGAGAGGTAAGACCTTCTTTGCCATTAACTTTGTGTTATTAATCACACCATACATGACGATCTCACAAGCACATAACTTATACAAATAACCACATCTACACGATTACCGCAATAATTCAGATCTTCATCAAGTGCTGTAAGTCCACGCAGCTCAACCATCGTTATAAGCACCTTCACAATTTCTGATCTCGCCTCACGCAGTGGGCCCAACTACCAGACCTTCGCTCTCAACGTCGTATACCCACACAGCCATGTGACGGTGGTGCTTGAGATTCAAGGTAAGTACGCCAATTCTGACTTCGTTCTTCCTTCAAGTGACTGACATCGTCCAGATCGTGTCGGAATACCGTGACAGCACCAGCGCCTGAGCGTCGCCGGCAAGCAGCTCGAAGGTTGTCTCGACCGCATCGGTTCTTCAACCAACTACAACATCAAAGAAGGAGACACCGTCGAATGTCAAGTCCGCGGTGGTGGCGCCGGAACCGCCTGCCGCTACTGCGACAAGTCTGGCCAGTCTTAAGAGAGAGGATACTGTTCTCTCCGGCAATCTGGGCTCAAACATGTGTTGGTGAAGATGTACAGTATCGTTGGCAGATAAATCGCTCACAATTGCACGGCGTTTCTCTGCGTAATCTGACTTCAAGTGGTGGGGATGCAGTAAAAGTACTTCGCAGAAGCTTTTGAGCGCTGTAATCAGCGACACAATCAGCCTTTGATTGGGCACTGTGCCAGTTACAGCGGTACTGTCTTTTACACTGGCGGCAACATGGTTTGGCAAAGAGACAAAGAAGCCGCAGTTACTTCCTCCTCATGCAGCAGAAGACTGAGCTGAAGCAAACAGACCGAAGCCTCGCCGCAGCTCTGTGGATTGAAGCAAAAAACTAACTCTTCTTTGCGCACAGGCTACTTAGACACACTCCGATGCAATCGCGTCACAGATACCCCCCGAAACGCACAACACCACTCGAAAGAACGTTTCTCCGATCGCAGCAGAGTCGAGCACCGTACCGCCACAGCACAATCAGCTGCTCCATGCTTTTGCTGTTTGCTCAAGCATCTTTGCACTCAGCCGGATGTCTAAATTCGCTTCACACCATAGAGATGGAGATCTTGGGGGATGAAGAAGACATTGGCGATGGCGGAGCACGTAGACTAGAACGGAATCGATCCAGCGTCCAAATTAGGAGATCTGTGTGTCTTAGAAAGCCTCTACAGTCAAGCGTGGATATCTTGGACAATCGTGATCATGTCGGAGAGACCGGTGAGAGGCGAGGTGCCATCTCGCAGTAAGAGCGCTCGTAGTACCAGGCATAGAACTTGTTACCATCATACCTCCTGTAATACCATTTGAAGCCTGCATCTAAGCACTCTAAGTCAAGTGAGAAGCGTTTGTCACGTTACCCCCCAACAGAAGCACAGTCAACGTTAACAAAGCGTCAAAATTCAAGCCCTTCAAGCTCCGCCACGCCGCTTCCCACCAACACAACTTCAAAACAACCCATCATCACCAAATCATACACTCCATCATTGCGCTCACGAACAGCGACAGTGCGAAGCATTTGCAGTCTTCGTGATCGAACTTTGGCACGTTCGGCGCGATTTCTGCATCTGCGTCCGCACGCCTTCAGTCGCAATTTCGCAAAAGTTTGATCTTCCAGACTCCCACGCACGATCGATCATCCACTGAAAACCTTACAAGCAGAAACGAAGAATCGACTCTTCAGCACTGCATTATTCAGTCTCCAGATCACAAACACTGACTCACTGGCATCAAAGGCACCTTGAGCTCCGCCGGCAGTTCCAAGCCCGCCAGCATCGCGACCGAGCAGCGTGGTCACTGATCTGCTTTGACAGCTTGCACCCGGCGAGAGTGAAGGAGAGTTGCCCTCTCTACCTTTCCATCACACTTAACGCGAGGACTTGCTAATATGGTCTCCAGTTCCTTTGACTCGGCTTGCACTTGACACCTCGCGTCGTACGACGCCGCCTCCAAAACGACTCAGCCTTCCAACACTCGCCCAAGACCACCTCGACTTCTTTCTATTCTTTTGCTCACTTGTCACACGCAGCATGGTAAGTAACAGCCTTCTCTTCCCTCACATACCACAACACAACAGCAAGCAAACACCTGCACATCACTCCTCGGGCGTCCAAGCTCGGCGGAAGTTTCACTTCCGCCGCAGCAGACCACCTCTTTCGGTGTATACATCTGACTGAGGATGATTGGATAGCCCAAGAACAAATTAAAGACCTCCTGTAACGCTGGCGATGAGCACTTCACGTCGCGAGCTTCTTCTCGGAGGTCACAGCCCCGCTTGGCATCGTTCCACCCCACTCACTTCACTCGACACAAGGCTCTCTTCCTTGGCGCTTTCGCTGACTTGCATCCTTGTGCAGCACTCCTTCAGCAATACTCCTACGGCACCAGACTAGCAGCAAGCTCCACCACGAGCTGCAAGGATTTATCTTGCTCCAAGAAAAAGAAGAATACTTCCCTGGCAGCGCTGACATGGTGAATCAACTATATTACTGCAATCAGCACTCAGGATCGATCCGACGCAGACGCTTCAGCTGTCTCAGCAACGCCACGGAATCCCATTGCGGAGAACCTTCCTGAGGCCAGTGGGTGTGATTCTGCTCAGGATTTCTACATTTCGACAACTCACTTTTACTTGGCGCTTTCGCTGACTTGGCTCTTGGCAACGTTACAGCACACCTTCGACAGTGTCGGTACCTGGCCATCACGAAGGCTCCCAAGCGTCACGGCACGGCGGCCGGTGCTCTTGCTCCACGCCGTCACATGGAGAAAAGCACACACGCAACAGGCGCTGACATGGTAAGTCGACTGCAATCAATATCTATCCCGACTTGCTCATACCGTGGGTCCTTAAAAGCCTGCTCAGTCGTGTGTTGTTCGCGGTGCACTCCATACTGAGGAGGTGAACAGGGGACCCTAGATCAAACCCAGTTGTCGCTTTGCAACGCTGTGCCTCAAACTTTGGTTCGTCCGGGTTGAGGTATTAGATGAGCCAAGCAACAACGGAATCTCTTCCAGGGAGCCTTCCTGAGTTCAATGGATGTGCTGCTAGGTGAGATTCCTACATTTCAACAACTTAGTCTTTCATGGGCGGTTACGCTGACTTGGACATTCGCGCAGCACGCCTCCGACAGCAACTCCAACAAGCGGCCAGCGTGAACTCCAAGACCAGTCACGCCACGAAGATGATCGCTTTCGCCTCGCACCATAACAATGGCTTGGTAAAAAGAAGGAGAAGAAGTATACCCCCATAACAAGAACCACCACATCTGACGAGTTCAGATCATGGGCCCTTATGACTGAACATTGCTTGGACGTGCCGTTCGCGCCGCATCAGTACCAAGTAGGTAGAACAAAGGGCCCTAGAGCAAAGAGTCGCAGCTTTGTTGAACTTTGCGGAGACCAAGGGTTCGCCTTTGGTCGAAGTATTAGATTACGCAAGCAGCACCACGAAGTCTTTCAGTCGTGGCTCTTCCTGAGGACAGTGGATGGGCTACTTAGTTTGGATGACAACATCCCGATACTTCACTCTCGCTCATCAAACATGCGATTTGACCGCACCAGAGGCACCGCGGTCTTGTTGCATGGGCACTCTTCGGGTGCTGAGAAGCTTGACATGGCGGCAAACTGCCAGCAAATCCCAGATCCGACTTGATCAAATCCTTTTCTAAACAGCCTCGCTAACACATGATCCAGATATTTCCTCCTCGCAAACAAGTCGTCCTTCGCACAACACGCCACACGACGCAACAGGTGCTTAAAAAGCCTCTTCGGTGTTCAGTCCGAGTGAGGGAGGCAAGCACCCAAAATAGACCGTCGCCGCGCCGCAGCGAGCTTTGCTTCAGGCCTGGGTTCGCTCAAGTCTTCGAGGTATCAGATCATGCCGCGGCGGTCAGCGGATCTATACACAAGGCGGCCATCCTGAGTTCAATGGATGTCGCTGAACAGAGGATCGGACATTTCCACGCCTCTCCCAGGCATTTCACGTGCAGTACTTCCATCGAGATATCATGCTGACACTTCTCCCAAAGTAACGGTTGCTCTCCAATCTTCCCGCCTTCTCGGTTTCCCTTCTGAGTGAGGCAATGGAAAGCACCCAAGATTAATCGTCGCCGCGCCGCAGCGATCTTTGCCTTCGGGTAATAGATCACATCGCGGCGGTCGGCGGGTCTATACACAAGAAGGCGGCTATCCTGAGACTAATGGGTGTCGCTGAACAGAAGATCCGACATCTCCACCGTTCCACGCCACTGCCAGGCGTTTCAAGTGCAGTACTTCCATCGAGAAATCATGCTGACACATCTCACAGTCTCACAGAGCAACGGGTGCTTTCAGTATGCCAGCCTCCTCGGGTTTCCTCCTCCTGAGTGAGGCAGCGAATAGTACCCAAGATTAATCAGCGTCGCGGCGCAAAGACTTTGCTTTGAAGCCGGGTTCGCTCAGGTTTCAAGGTATTAGACGATGCTCGCGGCGTTCGACAAATCCTTCTGAAGCGGCTTTCTCGAGCTCATCGGATGCTGCTAGAACAGAGGATTCGACACTTCATCATTTCTTTCCTGCCTTGGTGCCTGTCTGCGCCAGTATATTGCACGAGTCTCGCTAATGGTTTTCGCAGACTCGAGCGCAACGGGTGTGTAGGAACCTGGCTCGGCTTTTCCATCCGGGCGAGGTAAAATTGCCACCCAAGGTTGATCATTGATCGCCGCGTCGCAGAGACTTTTCTTTGAGGCCTGAGTTCGCTCGTGCTTCGAAGTATTAGACGATGCACGCGGTGGCGAGTCAAGACTCTTCAAAGCGGTCATCTTGACCAGTGGATGCTGCTTGAAGAGAAGACCCGACACTTCAACACCCCTTCCCAGGATCGTGCGAGCACCGCTAACATCTTCCAGTCTACTGCGCAATCCAGCACGATACTTTCGAGCGGCCAGGAGATCGGTCTGGTCATCTGTCGTCGCTCCAACCACCGTCGGGATCTGTGACACGTGCCACCGATCATCAATGGTGTGCTCGCCTTCGGGGATACCCAAGGATGACTACTCGATCCACGGCACACTATCTGGCCTGAGCTTGCTCACCTTGCCGTCGGCCAGTGATAGTGGAGCGAGACATGCTTCCAGCTTTCTTCAACCTCTCGGCTTCAGAGCTTGGCATGCGCCATGAGCATGCACGACTACTCCTCAAAGGTAAGTATCTTCTCTCCATCTCCTTTGTCAGTTCGTCTCATCCCCATTTTCCTCCTTCACCGCCGAGAGCTGTCAATACCCAGCTATCGGGCACCGTCTCGCCTCGGCTCGTCCCTTTCATGGACCAGCTTGGAAGTGTTTACTCACTAGCCTCGGGTGCCAGCCTCGCCCCGCCAGTTTCTCCAATGGACTGGCTTGGGGAGGTGGCGCCCAAGATCGACTTTGCACAAAAAACCATGGCTTATATCCAGTCGAGCTCACCGACTT
This sequence comes from Cladosporium cucumerinum, assembly GCA_023634325.1. Lineage (NCBI taxonomy): Eukaryota > Fungi > Ascomycota > Dothideomycetes > Cladosporiales > Cladosporiaceae > Cladosporium > Cladosporium cucumerinum. The sequence goes on from JALDQA010000001.1 coordinate 1,574,257, forward strand.
GTGGATAAAGGCTAGTCGCTGACTACCTGTGCATTCATTTCCAGAAGGCAGCTTCCAGAAGGCATGCTGGAATTCCTTCTTCCGGCTGCCAGTCTTGCTCCCCCCGTCCCTTCAATGGACCGGGTCGGTGAGGTGGCGCCCAAGATTGACTTGCGCAGACTTTTCGCGCCCGCATCCGTCTGGTTCGCTCGACTTAAGGATGTAGGCCGGGCGGTGTGCATACATTCTTTGCGATATGACGATCTCTGTACGATGTTGACTCCAGATTGCTGATCAGATTTGCTGACTGCATGTAGGTTGTCCGTTTCGCCGACGCAGATGCTCAAGTCTGCAACGCCGCAAGACCACGTGACCTTAATTTGGGTTGATCAGTTTGCCACTCAAACAACCTTCTCTTGGGTCCTGTGGAGGCGCGAAGCCATCCAACATATCGCCAGCGTTGTCTCGCAGGCTCTCAGCTGCATCATGGTTGATGCAAGGTGTGTCTGCGCACCGCATGCTGGCCATCTCTGCCAAGGGCGGCACTGCCTGCTTATGTCCCCCGAGCAATGGGCTTGCAGCGTCGCTGGGGCGTCCAGACTTCGCCAAATGATTGCCCGGAGGATATAGATACTATGCAGTTGTTTGTAGCATGCTTCAATGGATATTTGCATCTTTCTTCAGCATTACATGCCTCACACCAGATCGCAAACAAGAAGTGAAGTTGGATAAGACCGAGATCATGGCTCGCCGAGGATTCGCCGCGCTGCTGCCATTGACGGAGGCCAGACAAAGGGCAGGCCGCGATAACGGACCCTTGCACGCGTCGTCGCTGACTTGGTGAGTGTGGGGAGAGGCTGGCAGGGACGTTCACAGAATGCCAAGAAGCCGTAAGTAGCCGCGCAACATGGTCTGGCATGTTCTGGCGTCCTCAGCAGCAGCGCCGATTGCTGCGATTAGCACCCGCGGCCTTGCAAAAAGCCATTTGCTACGAGCCGAGCAGGTATGGCGGCCATATATGACCGTTGGCCAGGTAGGTCTGCTTTCCTTTGTTCATCGCTCCCTCTGTCTTGCTATCTCCATCTGCCCTTCCATCGAGGTTGTTCTTGGAGATAACAACAACACCACCAACAATATGAACTCCGTTCGCATCCAGTCGCTCGAGAGCGCCTTCTCTTCCTTCCCCAGGCAGAAGACTGCTTCCTTCTGCTACGTCTCTTCCAGACATGCACACACAAAGACCTCCTCCCACCGCAGGAACATCCACTCCTCGCCACACAACGAGAACTCGGCCGCCTACCCTAGCTTCAACTCGCCCGCTGCCAATGCTGTCTCCTCGCAAGTGCCTACAAGGGCTGAGGCTTCTTCTCTTGCATTCCTCCCTCTCAGCCAGATCCTGCGTTCCTACCTGATCACCGCCATCTCTTCCTCGCCCCGTCTGCTCGATGCTTCTTCGGCAGTCCTGCGTCGCATGCTCGAGAGCCAAAACTTCCTCTTCAGCCTCGAGAAGAACCCCCTTGCAAGGGCTCTGCTTTACCACACTTTCTACAAGCAGTTCTGCGCTGGATCTACTCCCGAGCAGGTCAGTGCCACTTCCAAGCAACTGCGTCAGCAAGGATACGGCGGCGTGATCCTGGAGTACGCTCTAGAGGTCCTCAAGGATGCTGAGGGCAACGAGCTCGAGGATGTTGCCAACTGGCAGAAGGGCATGCTCGCTTCCGTCTCGATCGCGAACGAGGGCGACTTCATCGGTCTCAAGTGGAGTGGAATGGGACCTGCAGCACTCCGCCTCTGCGCTGCACAGAAGGAACCCAGCGAGGCCATGGACAAGGCCATGAAGCTCGTCAGCAAGGCCGCCGCCGAGAAGGGCGTTTGCCTCCTTCCCTCCGCTGAGGAAAACTGGAACCTGCCTGGCTACCACGCTTGGACTCTCAACCTTCAGCGCATCTTCAACCGTGAGGGCAAGACTGTCCTCTACAATACCTACCAATGCTACCTCAAGTCCGCTCCTGCCACTCTCTCCAAGCACATCGACATCGCTCGCGAGGAGGGCTTCACTCTCGGTGCTAAGCTTGTCCGCGGTGCCTACCTCTTCTCCGAGGAGCGCAGCCTCATCCACGACACTATCGAAGACACCCACGCATCCTACGACGGAATGATGTCCGCTCTCATCCACCGCAGCTACAACCCTGTCGTCAAGCCTACCTCTACGGAAGCCGCTTCCGCCGCCTGGCCTGACAGCCGTGTCGTCATAGCTTCTCACAACGCCAACACCGTCGATCTCGCTCAGCGTCTCCGCCAGGAGCAGCTCAACCGTGGCGAGCACCTCACTCCTCTCGTCTACGCACAGCTCCAGGGCATGGCTGACGAAGTTTCTTGCTCTCTTCTCGCCGCCACCAGGCACAATGGTGGCGACGAGACCAAGGTCAAGGAGCAGGTCGTCAAGTGCATCGCCTGGGGCAGCATGACCGAGTGCCTTAACTACCTCCTCCGCCGCGCCGCCGAGAACAAGGACGCCGCTTCCAGGACCTCCGACACCAGGAAGGCCATGGGCTCTGAGATCCTCCGCCGCGCGAGGGCCATTTTCGGTCTTGCTTGAACGAAGCATCACATTTACACATCAGCGACGGCGTTCCGGGACACGACATGAAACCCTCCACGGCTTACGAGCTGTGCGAGACATGATCTGCGACGAATTTTTTGACATCTACCATTTAGCGAGCAAGTCACGTCTGGCGAGATTATTTCCGTTATCTATTCGCAGACTTGGGCATATTTTCTTTTTTTTGTTACTGTACAGGGAGGGAGCAACCTATCGCTCGGGCGCATTCTTCCAACATTTTACATACCATCTATCTATTATCAACCTCTCATAGAATCCATACCACCAACAAATACCAAACAAACTACCAACTCAAATTAAACAAGTACAAGTCTCATAATCTGACGTCCCAAGTAAGCCTTCCAGACTCCTCGCATCTGCATCCTACCATGCTAGTGAACTCGTAAAGCACATCACTAATGCACCCTAAACTCAGCTAGCGCCATGTACGAAAGCCGAGCGGCTTTGTAACGACCCACTTTTCCCAGCCTTGTGGGGAAAGAGATTGAGTTTTCGTTACAGAGGCATTTTGCAATTGCGATTCGCGCAGCACAGCGCGGCTACCCTCGGAGGCCGTTGGGGAGTGTGGAGATGTGTGAGATTTCTATGATAAACATGTTCGGGAGTTTGGCTGCGGGATATGAGAGAATGCTTGTGTCATGTTTTCATAGTGGAAGGTGGGATGCGGATGGAGGCGGGCGAGGAATGCAAGTGTGGTGGACGCGCAAGACCTACAAGTACACTTGAAGGGAACATCTTCCATCGTGCACGCAACATGTAAAAGCTGGATCACTGATGATGTCACGGCCAACTATATCGCCACGATTCTGGCCACAGTGCAAGCAAACCCGTACAAAGCTCAGCTCGGATCCCGAAGCCGAGATAAAGCTTTCCACCAAGTTATGCACCTCCCTCGTGCCCGAGATCGCCGGCCGGACAAAGAACTGCAAATCAGCAGATCCGCTGCGGTCATCATCAAGAAGTCACAGAGACGGCGACTTTAGGGTTCAAGAGAGGTTGGGGGAGAGGTCCGCGCAGCTGGGGCTCCGCAAAGGCACACACGCTTCTTCGTCCATAGCGGCCAGGTACGGCGGAAGATGACTTTGGCTAAGGGATTGGCATTTCACGTTGATGGACATCGGAGGCATGCGGATCTTATGTAGGTGAATCCACTCCAGCGTTTCTGGTGTGTGTGAAGCGCTCATGCCGCTGGAGTACTTGACCATCAATCTTTGCCGGAACAGCACGCATCACGGCTGTAGACGGTCTTCGTGTCGTTGTGTGGTGCAGACTCGTAGGACTCGAAGATTCTTTATCGTAGTGCCAGAGTACTCGGCTGTGCTTTTGTGTCGTTTGTGTGTGACAAACAGGCCGAACAGCGATATGTCTCCATCAAACTATAGGGCTAGATTTGTTGCACATTCACGATGATTGTGAGATCGAGCGTCGAGCGTGTGGGAGATCATAACACATCTCTAGTTTGATCTGCAGACGTGGCAAGAGCTTTGTGCCTTGGCGCTGTTCTCCTTTGGCAGAGTTCGTGTATTACAGTTGTTGGCTTACTCTCTTACTGCAGCTCAGCACGCCATATCTTCTGTCTCATGTAACTTAGTACAAATTGTTCGATCATTCTCAAAGTGTCATTCATTGGCTTGCAGCAGCCTGCTTAGGCTGCCACATGAGGACTGCTGCATTCCAATGTCTCGCATGTATGTCGATCGGGAATTGGAATGAATACCCCCCGTTTCTGAGCTTGCAGTATCGTCTACCCTCTTCACCTTTTGGGTATCCCTAGCACTCTGAAAGCTGTGATCTCTATTTGTCAAGCAGCGGTTTTGCACCTCGTGTCTGGGTCTTGACTCTTGACTCGCATATGTATGTGCTGGACCACTTTTTCCTGACCGTTCGCGAAAGATACATGTTGGATAGATGGCTTCTTACGGACTTGGTGGCATGTTGATGCGGCTCATAAATTTGTTTATTGCATCTGGCGTTATCTTTGCGTTGTGAATGAAGTGCCAATGTGATTGGAATTCCACTTTCGCTTCCTTTACACTCTCCTGGCGATCCAGCTATCTCTTGACACCGTTGGTAGAGCAAAACCAGCTTCGATTCTCCTTCGCTCTCTTCCTAGCACTCGTCTTGTCCTCTGACGTACTGCGCATGTGCATTTTGTGCCACCTGGTACGGCGAGTCGATCGTGGCGGCCGAGAACTTCGAGGCTTTTTTTACATCGCCAGACCCGGCGTGGCGGTAATGTCTCGTTCTTTTTGTTCGTGCACTGATCGGGCTGCGGCCTTCGAGAGCACGCAAGGCGACTTTATACCGTAGTCGTACTCCCCCTCGTTGTCGGTTGTGTGCCAGACAATGGACTTGCCTGACAAAATGCGGATGTGGGCTTTCCCGTTGTAGCTCCGTAGGCTTGGATCGCCACTGTCGGTGGTAGTCCTCTTGTAAGGGTTCATGCAGGTTCTCCAGCAGTATCGCTTCTTCTTGCAGGTTTTCAGTGTCTTGAGCGGATGGTGTTGTGACGCAATTACGAGTCCCCAACGTCTTGCAACAGCTAGTGGCTACTTTGCAGTCGAAAGTCTGCGGCTGGCTCTGGCTTTCGCCGCAAACGTGATGTTGCTATTTGTAGCCTTCGGGGCCTCGCTCCAGCCCTACATGCATCGGGTGGACGCGCTGGGTGTCGCCTTCGGGGGCGAACAGTAGGAGGACCTAGCCCCGACCATACCGAAGGCCCATTGATGTGTTGCTACACCTTCCCGTGGCCCCAGCTTGAATAGTAGATCAAGGCGGGCGCGGCAGTGGTTATGGCTTGGCAGCGGAGCTGGTGTTGTCCTTGCAACGCCAAACAACAACTTTCACCATGACCAGCCCTCCTCGTCCACCACATTGCCAAATACATCCGCCATGCCCAAAGAACACACGAAGGCCCTTGCCTACATCGACAACATACTCCACGAGTAGCTCCCATGCCCTGAAAGCCCGCCCCGGTCACGCCTGTGGGCCGGCGACGAGCATTTCCGCCAGCATTCGCCGCCCACGCACGCCTCTGCCCCGGCTCCCACACGTGGGCCTTTGGCACGATGGTAAGCACATGCTGGCCTCTCTACAAGCACGTGCGAGTCGTCTCGTGGTTCACTTGAAGCCCTGGACATCATCACTGACGTGCGGTAGCTCAGGAGGGGCGGTGGTCGCAGGCGAAGCCGGCTTCGCGCGGCGATACAGCCACAACAGTAATCTCTATTCCACACCACCACACACTACTTGCAATGACAAAATAGCAGTACGAGCTCTTCAAACAAGCTGTAGAGCTACTTCGGTATGTATTTCACCATGCTAACGGCTTGTGTTAGCGCACACTGACAAGGCAAGGCAGAGCGCTGCAGGCAAGATGGCTTCGCGATACAGCCGCCACCGTATTTTCTTCCGTACGCCACCACACGTAACACGCATCGTCAGAAGAACAACAGATGCTCCTAAATCAAGCTGTAGTGCTGCTTTGTTGAGTATGTCGACACGTTAATGTATTGTGGTGGCGTGCACTCGCACGAGGCAGAGCATCCCTTCACAGCGGACATGCAGCCATGCGGCTTGCGACTACCGCGCTTGCGACCACAACCCTTGACACTCCTTGCAGCTTGACAATACATTTTCCAAGACTCCGATAGGTCCTCGAAGCATGCGTGGTATCTCATAATCCCCTGTCACCAAGTGTCTGACATTTGCTGATGCTCCACAGACGACGGGGATTTTTGAAAGCCAGTGTTGCAACAATACAACCGCCGCAAAACATGACGCAAGCAGCCACAGTAGCCACCACACCAATGCACATACCAGCCAAACATCCAGAAGATAATTGCGACTGGCCCCTCGGCCGAACAAAATCTGCAACGACCCGCGAGACATTCCCGAGCACGGACAACACGGTCATGCAAGGGACTCGAACAGTGTAAGAACTCCGAACACACAAGGCACGATCATGGATACGGTGGATATTCGCAAGAGGTGGTGACAACCTTAAACAATTGCTGTGCCTTCCAAAACACCTTTGCCACCTGGACAAGGTAGTGGCCTGAGTGGCAACCATCGACAAAGTCTGCATTTGCAGACAATGCCGACACAAAAGTTCCGTTCGAATACAACTTGCAGTAGCCTTGGTTGCTGTTTTTGGTCCTAGAAGATATCCCTCGTTGCTGGGCGCCGACGGTACGCCAGTCGAGACGGCCCTAACGATCTCTTCTTGGCCCTGGGTACTAGTCTGCGCTGGCGGAGCAACAGCCCTGTCTACTGCTCTTTGTTGATGGACGCCAGCCTGGATTAAAAGTCTGGAGAGCGGATCTCCTGGATCTGTCCGGCTCTCGAGCGTGCCTTTCGCTTCTAAACATGTGCTCCTGCCAGCAGGCATGCAAGAGACATTCCTAAGACAAGTGCTTTTGCAGGCTGCCTAGATCCGGCGCCCAAAGCCAGACTAACATCCTAGCCGGAAACGAGGGGGCTGAATCTTCCAGCTTCCTGGTGCCATCCGGTCAAGTGGTAAGTCCATCACCTTTCGTTGACCACTTCGCCGTTGGATTCAACATCTACCTGCGACTCTCATACCCTCGCAGTATAACGCGAACACTCTGCAGTCTTCCTGGAGCAACTCAAAAGCCTGCCCGCTTGGAACTATGTTTGATGGCTGCCAGGTACCTCTGATGACTGGACCTCAACCTGTTCGGCCGGACTTGTGACCTTCGACTTATGTGTTTCCGTGTTGGCAAGGCTTTGGCCGAGTCTTCGCGACGATTGTTCTTGCTTTTGTTTCATTGTTGGCAAGACCTTGGTCGAGTCCCCGCGGAGGACCTTACTCACGGCCCTCCGCCGTATACCAGGATATTGCAGAACAACCATGGAGCGCTACCGCGTAGCAGTGAGATCTTCGTTGCCAACTTTCACCGGAAGTCTCCAAAGAAGCCAGAGCTGCCATCGTCTTTCAAGGCTGAGTTGGATCACCAAATGATAGGTTCTGCTGCCGCAATACCGGTCATGAAGGTTGGTACGCCTACGGCTGCTGACTGGAGCCTGAGCACACAACCTCTGATGGAACCATCCGCCCTCTGACTTACGTGGTGAGAGCGAGTGCTGAACAACGGGAGTGGCCCGATGATCAGCTGAACCTTTCCGACGACCTTTCTTGTCCCACGCACACATCTTTTCACGCTGGCAAAGTCACGGCTGAGCCTTCTTCAATATTTTCCTCCCCACTCAGGCACATCACTCCTCCGTGCTGGCAAAGCTATGGCTGAGCCTTTGCGGTGACCTCCTCACCACTCTCGTTGCAAGCACATCGCTCTTCTGTGCTGGCAATGCCCTGGCTGAGCCTTCACGTGAACACACCCTTTACACCTTGTTACACACATGCTTTTCTTTCTTGTTGGTAAAGCTTTGGCTGAGCCTTCGCAATGATCCCAAATCCAGTCCTTTCACAAGCACATTCCTCTTCCGGTGCTGGCAAAGCCTTGGCTGAGTCTTCGCGGTGGCATTCCTTCTACACCATGTTTCATGCGTGCTTTCCTTTCGTGTTGGCAAAGCCTAGGCTGATCCTTCGCGATTACCACCACTGTTCACATACAGCTTTCATGTATCCGCACTGGCAAAGCTCTGGCTGAACCTTTGCGATGACAATCAATCCCAGCCGCTTACTTCAGTCCTGATGCGGCAACTTGTCCTGGAAGTACTATCTCCGGGTCTGATCTACAGGACCAGATCGGGACCTGGAAGGAAGCTGCCTATCAGTGAGTAGTGCACGACGCGCAAGATGACAGAGGTCCCGATTAAGTTCGAACCCATGTCTGACAGCCCTCTGCCAGCCTCATTTTGTTGTCCCAAATTCGAAATGATCGTTGCGTTGGGATGTGTGGAGCGGTATATTTGCCTAAGCGCTGTACCTGCATGTTCGATGCTCGATCAAGGTGAAGTTCCGATTCTCGGTATTGTCCGTATGCTCCTTTTGGGTCTACAGCGTGCTGACCGCTGCCTTTGCTGATATATCTTGGCCTCTCTGCCGCCTGCCGTCCAGCTCTGGCTGACAAGGGTTGGTCTTAATCCGTGGGTATCCCATGCAATATGACAGCGGCTTGAGCTTTCACTCGAGCCGGGTGGCTGTTTCGATGGGCGCATCGGACAGAGGTGTCCCAATTTACGAGGGGCGTCGGTGGGCCGTCACGCAAACTTAAGTACTATTTCATCCTTGTGTGTTCTTGTGTATGGTGTTCACTTTGGAGGATGTGGATGTCTGCTCTGCCAGACGCTTCAGTGTAAGCCCATGTATGAGATGTAGTTGCTCGGACACGGCGTATGCGTGAGACCGGGATTCTTCTTGACTCCTGTCGATAACTGCCATAACTGAAGCTCCAAGACGAGGCGAAAAACGTTGTTCTTTGGCGCCTGCTTGATATATCGTGGGCGTATTCGGAGGAAGGCTTCGCTCTACTGTCGGCGCTTTGACTTGGTCTTTTTTCACGAATCGCGGAGCTGTCGCTTGTGTAGCTCGCTGTTGAAACGGAGAAGTTGATTTGGTAGAGATGGAAGCAAGGCCACTCTTTGCCCGCCAAGATGCTGAGAAGATCTCAGCAGCTCAGATGGCGCCTGTTTGAGCAGTCGCCCTGGTTGGTTCGGTGGTTCTTACCATGGGCCGCCAGCATTTGACGTTCGCAATTGCTGGTCGCGATCTTTGTGCTTGGTTGTGTAACCCATCGCCTCCTCATGCTCGCTCAAGATGGTGCTGACAGCGACTGTGGAGTGATATGCCTTCAGGATGCTTGCTTCCTTCTATTGACTCGGTTTTGGGCGGTGCAACCTCAGCCAGTATACTACGCAATCCCAACACCGAGTCAACAGAAGACGTGTGAAGCCTTTTCCGGACTAAACCAGCACTTATCTCCTTCTCTTGCTATCTGCGCTGGAGAACCGCCCATACTCCTTCCATAGACATCTCGTGGCTTCGTTACCTCGCTCGTCGGGGCCGTGCTTGCGCTTCAGGCTTGCTAGCGTCTATGTCGAAGGACAGTCCGAGTAACTCAATAAGAGCGTGCTCGTCGAGACTTCTGATCTTGGCTACTGTCCACTTGAGGCGCTGAGGTGGCAAATCGACGGTGATTGCTTGCGTATCTTGCAAGGCTGTCTCGAAGGGTCGAAGCGGCTTTTGTTGGAGGCGACGGGCGTGCTCAAAGGCTTGAGAGTTGGTACCAATATTGCTGGCGAGAAGGCAGCGACTTTGTTCCATTGAGAACGTGTCGAGCGGGCCCGGTGCACTCTTTATCTGCCAAGGTGATGGTCAACACGATAGAAAATGTTCGCCGGGGAGTGTGCTGTCGCTGCTGTGGGTGTTTGCCGTACGATCTCGCGGTTTGGAAGCATTCTGAGCTGCAGAAGGTGTTCAGCTTCACCTATCCGTCTGCTTGTCTGTTTGCCAATGGTCTTCCGGTTGCCCAAGAAGGGAAATACACGCTCGTGCAGGGTTCCGGGTATCAACAGCGAGAAGTACATGCCGCTGAAGGACTAAAATTGTCTCTGCATAGTTTGTGAAGCCAATTTCTACTCATGATATCGCAACGCAGTCGCCTACCTTGAGAACTTCAATACTACAACAGCCAGACTGCTGGTCTACCTCGCCTAGTCGTGCATCACAATGATAACTGAGATATGGGTAGAAAGGGAACTCGTGTCTCGTACCTTGTTCAGCAAGAAGGCTGCCGCTTCTCGCTCTGTGTCGCTCAACAGGATTCTGCAAAATAAGTTTTCGAATGTGTGTATCCTCGGTCCTCCGTCTACGCGCTGCCTGGTCGATATGCCAAATCTGTACCGGATAAATCAGCTCAACCCCTTCTCAGGCATACCAGCGCTTACGTGTCTCACCTAGGGATCAATCTGGTCTAGAATCCACCTGATGGCAGCCACGATCTTGAGGCTTAGGTAAATGGTCAAGGTAAGGTGGACGGCGAGACGACCCAACTTCTCCATGCCTAGCAGGATGAGCATGTTGATGGTGTACCAGAACGCAGCGGCGAGGGCAATGACGAGGAGGATGTGCCAAAACACAGGCATCTTGAACGGCTAGTCTCGATGGCAAACAGACGAGGCTTGGAAGATGTGATTTGGTATTGGCGTAGACTGACTTGCGTGTATCGTTGTGTTCGCGGTGTTGTTTCGGCATAATGAGTATGGGATTCGTGTTACGCTACTCAGATTTGGAGAGTTTGTCAAACGACATTCAAACAAAGCTAAGCCAAGACGTGTATGAGTGACGCGCAGGACAAGTGACGACGCAACCGACACAATGTGATGCAATTGAGCTGCTGTAGCATATCTCCATGGATACTAAGTTGTTTTGTAGCTATTTGCAATCAATTATGTCGCCGCACTATTCAGAGTGATCTGTTGCCGGAGAAGAACAAGGACCAACTTCCTAAGCAAGACGCGTCAAGAAGGACGCCGGTACGTCTTTCGAGCCCGTACAACACCAAAGTAGTCTTTGGCATGAATCAATAAGCAATACTCAGCACGTGGATATTGTATGGCCTCTCGACCTGAGCCACATGCACAAAGTCCTCATCACACCTGATACCTACACTCCTTCACACTTTCACGCTGCACTCACTCCAGCACGAGCGCCTGAGGCTCCTTCTCCGGCTTGTGATTGCCCTCGTTCGTGTTTCATGGTCTTGGCGGCAGCCTGGAGCATCAAGTTGACTTCTCACTTCCACTTCTTCATCCACCGACCTTCACAATCACAACACCACACCATACCAAACACACACACACACACACACATCACCATGCACAACACCACGGCGACAACACTTCAGCACATCCCCGGCCTATACATATATGCACTGCTCTTCCACAGGAGTGATCAGCGCTACTGTAAGTTCCCTCACTCACCCTCACTTCGCTCATTGGCATGTTTCGGTGCGAATGCTGACTGCTCACAGTGCAGCTCAAATACCTTGAATGTCTTGATTACCTTGCCATCACTCAAGCTTCTCTTGGTATTTCACAGTACGGCTTGCGCATGCTTTCATTGTGCGAGGTGTCCAGAGAGGTCGATAACGAGTAATTATGGCCGTGTTTTCGGTCAATCCGGCGGGTTTCTGCATAGAAGTCCCCAAAGCGAGCTCGCCTTTGAAGATACTCCTCGAGATCATCCTCGCTGCTGTAAGTGACCTCAGCTCAACCATCTCCACTTCACTCAACTGACAGTACTTCAGGTCTCCGCGGACTTTTTCAAGAAGGTTCTCGAGTGGTGCTCCCAGCACAAGAACTACCCAGTCCCTACCCAAGACGACGACGCCGGCTCCCGCAAGGAGACCACCGACATTGAGGAGTGGGACCAGAAGTTCATGCAGGTCGACCACGAGGTCGTCCTAGTCGCCAACTACATGGGCATCAAAAGTCTTCTCGACGTTAGCTGCAAGACAATCGCAAAACAAACCTCCAGAAGACATTCTCATGACAAGCACCCAGAGCTGGAAAGTTGATAAATCCACGACGACGACGTCGACTCGCGCAAGACAACCACCGGCATCGAGGAGTAGCACGAACAGGATCGCCTTTCCAATCTTTATGAATTTCAAAATCCACTCCTCGATGCCGGTGATAAAACTGTCGCCAACATGATCAAGGACAAGCCTCCCGAGGTGATCCGCAAGGCCTTCAACATCCAGAACGACTTCACTCCCGAGGAGGACCAGATCCGCCGTGAGAACGAGTGGACCGACTTGAGGGGCATAACCTCGTTTAAACCCGGCCGAGTCAGGCGTATCAACCTCGCTAAAAACTCTAACTCAGAATAGGCATCCATGGCTCTGCGGAACTTCGTGGTGTTTTTCAGTTTGAATGTGACGCTCTGGCCGGTCCTTCAACGACACCACGGCCACATCTCTGGAACCCGGCCAGAGCGTCACATTCAAACTGAAAAACACCATGAAGTTCCGCAAGGCCATGGATGCCTACCCTACCAGAGTTCAGCAGCCTGCCGATCAGCTTCGCTTCCTCTTCGAAGGGAAGAGGCTCAGATTCGAGGACACCCCGGCTGCGGTAAGATCACTTCCTTTTGCTCACTAGCTCGCTCCCACCAATTCTTTTTGAGAGCCGCTTATGGTGGCGTCGTAAAATAACATCTCATGGAGAGCCACTAACGCTTCTTAGCACGAGATGGAGGACGGCGACATCGTTATCGTTAACGTCCACATGGAGCAGCTTGGCGGCGGCTCCGACGGCGAGGACTGAGAGGACTGAGTCATGGTCTCCGACGAAAATCTGCTCCAGAGGACCTTCTGCGAGAAGGCGCGTCTCTGCTCCCTCATTGGGCGCCTCAGGAGGGGGATCTTTGCCCTCAAGCACAACAACCGCCAACTCGCCAGGGAGAACAGTGGGGTGTCGTCCAGCTCACCAAGTCCCTCATCACCGAATGGGCCCGCCACTTGATCCGTGTCACCAGATCCGCGTCAACTCGATCAGTGGTGCCATCGTCGAGTTGAGAATGATTGGGTGGGCTTGCGCTTGCGCCGGGTACTGCGATATGGTTTCTTTTCGGAGGCGGGCAGGATGTGAAGCGCAACGCTGGGTGGATGCGGATGGTTCATTACATGGGCTTCGGGCTCACCATTGTTTTCTTTGAATCGCTGCTGTCTGTCTGGAAGAGCCGCTCACGAATAAATTGTATCCACAACCATTACATCGCACAATCGCGCCTCTGTCATTCTCATTGCTGATGCCGTCAAGGTAGTCTGTGAGCACGTCGCCGAGTCTTTGTCCATCGCTGACGTGCTTCGGAAGATGAAGCAGACGCCCTGCTTGTACTTTTTTCAGCAACTCCTGTTCTCGGACGCATGGCCATACCTGCAGAGGATGATTGCCGCTGCCACAAAGACTCCCCTCGTGAATTTCTGGAGCTGCCCATGCTGGAGAAGTACACCAGCTGCAAGAGAACTTGGCCATCGTTTCGAGCACACAAATTTGTATTGTTGTGTATATGCCAATACTGCCGGTGCTACATCGCCTCTGACAGTGATGAGGCTATCAAACGCACAGTTGCCAAGCGTGGACACATCTCGGATGCTGCTAACTCCACTCCGGAACCGGCTATTCACCACAGCTTGGAGGTGATTGATTGGCCAACTCTACAGAAGGGTAGCTAATCAAATAATCATGTGCAGGCAAGGCCAATGATATACTGACATTCTCTTCTCGGCGAGTGCCGATACCGCGTCGCTAGCGAGATGTTTGCCAGACGTCTCTGGTTAATCGCAAGTGTCCTACAGGCCATTTGCACAAGCTCGGAGTACAAAGTAGGAGCATCAGCCGGGCTTAATGGTGCGTTACCCGGACCTCGAGCTTAGGAGGTAGTATCGAAGTGTGTCCTTGGCTGCAGGGCGAAAGAAGCATCCACAAGTCGAAGTGTGCAAGGATAAAGCCTTGGCCTGTAAGTTAGTCGGGAATTCCCTCATCCTCCGAGGATACAGCGCCAGGGTGTAACTTTTTGCCATTGTAGATTAAGTTATCAAAAGTCTACGTATATTGTCCATCCTGATTTTTCTGACAGAGTATACGCCGGGAAAAATTGATATGACCTGACTGTATAGCTAGTCATACTTATCAGACAGCAATGAGCTTTCTAACTACCACAATGTCTCCACTTCGATTTTTCATGGCCCTTGCGTCATTCTTGATACATGCAGCATCTATATGATCAATCTACATGTAAACTTATACATGAGTCGTATGCGGGTTGGAGCGGAGAAACTGGAGCGTTTCTGCGAAATGCCTGCTAGCAACGTGGACGGCACATCTGTTATCCCCACAGCCCCGCACAAAACAATCTCCATTCCTTGCATGATCGTCCATGCACCGCGGCGCCCGCTCTGTCTTTGTCGTCCTCATGACTCCATACCATGCAGCTTTACCCATCGTCACTGTCCGGCAAGTCTCGTGAGACACGAGCCGTCCTGTCTTCCCCTCGCCATGACGCGCCAACGGCCTCGGATGCCGATCTTCAACGCCGATCACGAAATGTATAAAATGGACCCAGCGTGGCGGCAGTATGGCGTGGTAGCCCATCTGCTGGTATAGCACTTCCTTCTCGCCCAGCATGCTCACCATCTTTGCAAGCCTCCTGGCAGTCGCCAGCGCAGCGCCCGGATACCGTCGTCAAGCTGGATACGGTTCTCCCACAGTATCCGTCAAGAACGGTACCATCTCTGGTGTCCACTCCTCAACCTACAACGAAGACTACTTCTTGGGCATTCCGTACGCCCAGCCTCCCGTCAATGGACTTCGATTCAAGGTCCCACAATCCCTAAACAGCACCTACAACAGCACTTACGAGGCAACCGAGTATGCTCCTTCTTGCGTTGGCTACGGTGGCGACCAGCTTGGCTACCCTATCTCTGAAGACTGCTTGTACCTCAATGTAGTTCGACCTTCGGGCTACGAAGACCAGGAGCTACCCATTGGCTTCTGGATCCATGGTGGTGGTCTGCAGATGGGCGGCAGTCGTGATGCGCGCTACAACCTTTCCTTCATCGTGGAGAACAGTGTGAAGATCGGAAAGCCTATCATCGGCGTCTCCATTAACTACCGCCTTGCAGGCTGGGGTTTACTCGCGTCCGAGCAGGTCTCTGGCAGTGGTGATACCAACATCGGCCTCAGAGATCAGCGTTTGGCCCTTCACTGGGTGCAGGAAAATATTGGCGCCTTCGGCGGCGACCCCAGCAAGGTCACCATCTGGGGAGAATCTGCTGGTGCCGCTTCTGTCGGTTGGCAGTTGCTTGCTTACAACGGTCGTGACGATGGTCTGTTCCGCGCTGGTATTATGCAGTCTGGCAATCCTGTGGCTTACAGCAGCTATCGCTCCGTCATTGACTACCAGCCTGGCTATGATGGCCTGGTCAACGCGACTGGCTGCAGCAATGCCACTGACACTCTCGAATGCGTGCGTTACGCTCCTTACGACCAAGTGAACAACTGGTTCAATTCGACTGAGGGTAGCAGCTGGAACCCGATTGTTGACGGTGATTTCATTGCCCGATGGGGTAGCCTCCAGCTCGAAGATGGGGACTTTGTCAAGGTTCCCATCATCGTTGGTGCCAACACTGACGAGGGTACTGCCTTCGGTCCTCGTGGAATCAACTCTGATGCAGACTTTGCCGAATACATTGCTAGTCCGGATAGCTCTGCATTCTTGCCCCAGCACTTGGTGCCCGAAGCGCTCGAAGCCTACCCCAACACATTTGATTACTATATCCCACCCGTTGAGGAGATTGGCGACTACGTCTATCCAAACCAGTCGCAGTACCGCCGCAGCGCAGCATACGCCGGCGACGCCATGATGATCGCCAACCGTCGCGGCGCCTGCGAGACCTGGACCAAGTTCGGCATCGACGCCTGGAGCTACAGGTTCAACACCATTCCGAACGGCATCCCCTCCACCGTCGGCGTGACCCACTTTCAAGAAGTCGCTTTCGTGTTCGACAACACCCAAGGTCTCGGCTACGGTCCGCTCTGGGGCACTGTCAACCCTTACGCCAACAAGTCGGAGGCCTACCAGGAGCTTGGCTTCCTCATGAGCTCCAGCTGGGCGTCGTTCATTCATGACCTCGACCCTAACGGATACAAGGACAGGAACTCATCCACTCCCGACTGGCCGGTGTACTCTAACGAGGAGCCTGAGAACATTGTCTTCGACACCAACGTGACTGGCAATGCCTTTGCCGAAGCCGACACATGGCGCTCGGAGGGCATTCGCTTCATCTTGGACCATGCGTTTGCTTACAAGAGATAGAAGCTCCATCAATGGAGGATTGCATTCATCTGAAAAGCGGTACAGCTGGTTAGAGTATGGTTTCATGATTATATAGTACAAATGAAAAGTTACATTGATCATTCTGCTTGCCAATCATGAACATTCACACAATGACATGGAACTCTAAATTCAGGTAGGCATCAATCCAATGAAATGAATATAATTATGGTCTCCGAACGCCACCGTGCATAATCACTTGTATTAAGAGCATTTTGCATTGGCGTCCAGCACCTTGTTCTAGGAAACACCTCATTCCGCTGCAGTACGAACACACAAGCCACCAGCTAGATTTAACGGGCACCTGGCAGTGGTAACACAGCCGGACTCTTCTTTCCATCTCTTCCGACGGCTCTGATGCCAAACTGCAGGCTGTCCTTTGGCAAGTCGACCGTAACGCCGCCAGTGTTACCAACGTCAAGCGCATGACTCCACTGCAAAGCACCAGCGACTCTCCACACAAGCTCGTAGCTTGCAACCAGCGGATCGTTACCTGTGGTCCAGTTAAAAGCACTGAGGTTGTTGACAATCGACAGTGGTGTGTCTTCGTCCGCAGCCGGGATGCCGATCCGCTGGGAGATGGTCACGTTCTGGGGCATCGCTGGAGCGTTCGCTGCAGACCACATCGTTGCCAAGTTGACTTTGGCCACACGAGAGGTGTAGTCGAAGTCTACAAACTCGACCAGGTCGCCGTACTGCGTGCCGTTCTCCACACGAGTGTTTTGGTGCTGGTGGGTGTAGTCCTCGACGGCTTCGGTGAAGCGCACGGCGGGGAAGCCTTGGGTGAGGAAGGACTGATGGTCGCCGCCGCGGAGGTAGCGGTCTGGGCGGTAGATCAGGGCGACTTGCATATCAAGATCATGGGAGGCGCCAGCAGCAACTTCTGCAATGAAGCGGCCAAGGTTGCGGGCGGGCGAATCGTTCTCGCCACCGATGATTCCGATCTGCCTGTCTTCGGCAGCAGTAGATGCGTTAGGGTACAAGATGCTGGCGCCGAAGAGGCGAATAGTGTAGTCATTGATCGGGCTGAAGGGCTGGAAGTGACCAGTTCCGACAATATCGTTGTTCCAGTTGCCTTCAACATTGTAGCCGGCTTGCTTGAGTGTCTTTGCCAGATGGTTCGAGCCGTATAGACCTTGTTCTTCAGCCGCTACAGCAGCGAAAATCATGGTGGACTTGGGCTTGAGCTTTGCGCAAACGCGAGCCATTTCCATGACCACTGCGACTCCCGAAGCGTCATCGTCAGCACCTGGCGCATCACCTTCGGCGTCCATCACATCAAGTCGGCGGCTGTCGTAGTGGCCAGTGACGACATAAACTCGGTTCGGGTCAGTAGTGCCATTGATCTGGGCTACCACATTGGTGATGTTGACTGGGAACGAGATTCTGCTGGCCACAGGCTGGATGTAGGAGTTGAAGTATACGTCCATGCTTCCGTTAGACTCTGCAGCATAACCTTGCATCTCTTTGTAAATCCAATCGCGAGCGGCGCCAATTCCTCTCGTCGTGGAATTCTGAATCGAGAGCGTGTGTCTGGTGCCAAAGTTTGCGAGCTTAGTGATGATGTCGCCCACTCTTTCCTGGTCAATCTGAGAAACGATCTGGCTGGTGAGGTTGTCAGGTCTCTGCGGTTGCAAAGCTTTTCCAAGATCAGTCGGTGGCCAGCTCGCCTCCGGTGCGTAACCCCATGGTTCAGAAGGGCCGTACAAGCTGCCAGGTAGGCCTCTCCATGTCTGAGCACTGGCAGCACTCAGCACTGCGCCGACTGCAATAGTCTTTGTGAGCATGTTGTCCAGTTACCGGGTAGTTGAATCCTGTAGGATGTAAAAGCGAAGCAGCGAGGGCTATATAAGCCCCAAAGGAAGCGTAAAGACGCCGATGCAGGATCTAGGGTTGGCACGACATCGCCTCATACGCCTGCCATTCGGAGCTTCCACTACCAAGACAAGCATGCTCGAAGATCCTCAACACACGTGCATACATCCACACGGCACGTTGTCGCGGGATGCACAGCACACATGCGAACCATGTGCTCACCCGCCACTAAGCAGCAACGTCGGCCCAATAGCAATCCATCGCAGACATTGCCATGACGGCATGCAAGGAACCTACCGCATGAAGATACAGGATATGCAGGCCAATGTACCATTCGATCGCGTGGCAAAGTTCGTTGGAAAAGTTGACTTGGAGGTTTGATCACCTCCCAAGCGGGGCTCGCCCAGCCCGCGCTGCCAGCGAGCTTCCTGAGTAGGAAGGAGACAAGAGATAACCGATATCTTAGATCGTGCAGGGATCGGCAGTGGCGGATGATGTTTTGTATTGTCTCGAGGTTGTTTACTTGAAGGGAACCATGGGCGGTAGTGGTAGTAGGTCGCCCGGCAAGAAGTTGTGATGCGGTCGCCATCGGTCTTGAGCCAGGGCTGATCGATCAATCAATTGTTCCTGACTTCAGTGAACTCGGTAATAAATTGCACGGATCTGCAGGCGTTACAGACAGTCGCATAATATCACATTAAACACTTTTGAAAGTCGCTACATAAACGCAGTGAGGTCAAGCGAACAGAGTTCGGAAGCAAGAATGAAGAAGGTGCTGGATCGGGGACTTATGCAAAAGGTATGGGGTCGTCATAATTTTGAATACCAGGACTTGAACATCACAGCCCTCGAGTTCGTCCCTTGCAGCATGTAACCTCTGCCGCTTTCGTCGAGTGTGTAGTCTATCACATAGGATATTTCTCTCTTTCTCCACAGGGATGCACTTTGTTGTACCGTGTCCCATACAATATCGCAACGCCGAGCGCCACGCTTGAAACATCAACTTTCCACCTAAAGCTCAGCGTCAAGACTATCTCAACTCCCCTCTACCAGCAGGATCTCTCTCCTTCTGCTTTCGGTCTTTCTCAGCCCTGTTGTGTTTGCGGTCCTCGTCGATGTTGGCCGTGATGGTATCCATCATACTCTTTCTCGGCAGTTGGTCCATCTGCACCCAGGGCGCGTTCGCGACATATTTCAGGTCCCACTCGATTTTCTTCACCATGTTCTCCAGATCAGTATTACTGCAGTAGTTAGGGTGAGTTCGAGTAAAGGCCGGGAATAGCTTTCCATCTCCGTGGCTCCGACCGTGGAAAGCTTCGGGTCTGGGAATAAAGTCGAGCGGGATAGCGTCTGGTAGCTCATTTTCTGTCGCAAGTGCCGTCTCATGGCACCATGCTCTAGCTACATTTCTTGCGGTGTATCCACCTCCACCGAGAAGCATGACTGGCACGTTAAGCGATTTGACGAAGCGTACACACTCGCCGTGCTGTTTGATGTTGATGTTGAACTGCCCAAGTCGATCGCCACCAAGCGAATCCGCGCCGCATTGCAGCACGATGGCTGATGGATTGAAAGCCTTGACTGCTTTGCCAACAACAGATGTGAAGAGGTAATTGTATTGCCTGTCGTCGATTCCCGAACTTATAGGCACATTCAGGGCGAAGTGCTCGCCATGTGTCGACTTCAGACCAACGTCGGTAACATCGCCGGTGCCAGGGAAGAACTTATGTCCCGTGTCATCATATGTACCAAAACGGTGGAAGCTCAACGTCATGACACGCGGCTGTCTTTGGAAGGCTTCCTCAACACCATCTCCGTGGTGCACATCGATGTCGATGTAGAGGACTCGAGACCAGACTTTGAGCATTTCGAGGATTGCTAGCACGATGTCATTGATGTAGCAGAAGCCGGAGGCTTCAGACTTGTGTGCGTGGTGCAAACCGCCTGACCAGTTGACTGCGATATCGCTTTGTCTAGTCGTGAGTTGGTGGCTGGCTGCTAATGTGGCGCCTGTGTATAGGAAGAGGTATGTGCTCATGTCCGCAAAAACTGGGCAATCCGCGCCAGGGGAGGTGGAGAGGTTGTAAGGCCCGAGGTAGACGCTATCTGTATCGTGCGCGTACGGCACCGCCTTCTGGTATCGAGGGAGCTTCGCTAATCTGTCGAATGTCTCCGGCGCAACTTCGGAGAGGAACTCGACGTAGTCGGGGTCGTGAAAGGCGCAAACCTGCTCTTTGGTGGCGGGGAGCGCTTCGTGGGTGTCCATTGCGTAGTGCAGGCCGTAGCCAAGAATGAGGTGTTTCGCCAGAGTGAGGCGCCACGGCTTCATGGGATGTGTCCTGCCAAAATGCATGTCCTCGACTGTGCTGTTGTAGTGGTATGAGACCTTGAGGCCTTTGGGTCGAGTGATGCCATTGTCCTCGACCTGCTGCATAATCTTGCGATTCAACTCCTGGTCTTGCCAGTGTCGCTCGTCGTCCTCGGTGGGTGTCGCCTGCCGTGAGGGTCTGCCATCGCATGTGTAGTCGTCGCCGTTTGTATAGCCGTCATCGTGGCCGTGGCCGTGGCCGTGGCCGTGGCCGTGGTCTGGAGTGTGAGAGCGGCTTCCGGTGCGACCAGGCGTAGGCATCGCCCATTGCTGCACTATGCCGCCGTGTACGTCGGCGCGTGGGATATTTGAGCCTGCCATGGATGAGGCTGTCACATGCTATGCGGTGATGGGATGATTGTTGTCGATGGGGTCTTGCTTGTGGGATGCGACGGTTTGCGCCAGCTGCGTCCGGCTGCCATCGAATAGGTGGGCGAGCACCTCACTCTCCAGCAATGACCTCCAAGTCCATCTGGACCCGACGAGACGGCTCTGCGGGAGGGAGCGTGGCGCAGCGGGTGGCGCCGTGTGGAGAGCCTAGCGCGGTTGTTCAGACTCCCAAGCCGGCTTCAAGACTCGTCTCCATCTTTCATGTGGTCGCGATCGTGCGCTTTCACTTCAGATCAACTTCATCATCTCCATCAAGCCTCCGCCTTTCTCCCGCTTCAAATTCTTGCGACTTTTGATCTGTCGTTATAGCTGCGTCGTATTCCTTCAGACAGTCGAGAAATTTGCGCCACTCACAACTTCCACTGCCAGCGGCGCCACGATCATGAGTCTCCATATGCCAGAGGATGCCGCATCGGTGCTTGAGCAGTTCATGCATGATGGTAGGTCTCCTTTTTGCGGGATCTTGCGCGCTCCTGCGATGCTGACGTAGTCTCCAGTGGCAAACACTCCAGCTGAAGTAACTCACTTGCTTGAGGAGATCCAGGCAAAAGATCACCAGATTCTCGCATACAAGGAAGAGATTAACAAGCGCGATGCTGCGCTTCAGAAATGGGTGCGCCTCAACGGTGGTCATGTGCCTAATCCGAAGGAGGACGCCTTCACCAAAACCATCAACGACTGCTTCGACAAGTGTGAGATCCTGCAAGCCGAAAAATGCGGCTTGAGCGAAAAAGCCCTGATTGTGCTGGAACGACAAGTCAAGCGCTTGGATATGGGTCTGCGCCATCTGACCATCCGTGAAGAATTTCCTGCAGACTGGAACGGCCCAAGCATGTTGTCTGGGAGTGCGACAGGCGTATCCACACCAGTTTCCGGCGGACCTCTCCAGAGTATTTCCGGCAACATCGGCTCGATAGGCGGCGCTCCAAACATTGCCAATGCGGCGCAAGCTCGCATGGCCCATACCGCTGCTGGCGCTCGGACAGGTGGTTCTCAGACTCCAGTCAGCGCTCCCCGATCCGTCCGCGAAAGCAGTGCCGAGACGTCGTCCAACAAACGGCGCCGACCCAACGAGATTGCTCTTCCCAACAAGGGCAGCCACCTCAAGCCGCCAACAGGTCCGGGAACTCCCAAAGCCACAACTCCAGGTCCAGCTGCCAGTTCGTCGCGGGCCGGCTCTGCTCAGCCTTCTCGTCCTGCACACACCAAGAAAGTCGCTCCCCCAAATAATCGCAAGCCGATTCCTGCCAACAGCTCTCGCACAGGGAAACGTTCTGGTCGTACGAGCAGCAAGATCAAGGGTGGCGATCGTCGAGGTCAGCTTGCTCGTGCTGGTAGAAACGGCACGCCCAGCACAAACGCTTCGGTTACTGACAGCGAGGACGGTTCTGCTTCTCCCACTCCTTCTTCTCTGGCTCGGACGCAAGGTGATGGTGCTGGTGATCGGGCTTCTGACGGCGAGGCTGAGGAGGATCTTGAGGAGGGCGAGGACACGACACTATATTGCTTCTGTCAGAAAGTTTCTTTCGGAGATATGGTTGGCTGCGACAACGACAACTGCAAGTATCAGTGGTTCCATTGGACGTGTGTGGGGCTTAAAAACGAGCCAGCGGGAGAATGGCTGTGTCCAGAGTGTAGGAAGCTGCCAAAGGGGGAGTTGGCAGTGAGCAAGTAGGAAATCGCCTTGGGGAACGATGTATGAATGAACGATTGAACACGATAAGTCTTCCCATTCCCAACCTTGAGCGTGCTGTACAGTGAGAGAGACATTCCAGTTCCTCCAGGTAGGCCGGTGTCTGTTTCCAGATGATTTGATAGCATCCGACCAGCGACCTCCTCGAGCACGAGAGTTGTGTTCCAGCTCTGAAGCCAGCGTTGTGCTTTTCATTTCTGGGGGAAATGCTAGTCGTAGGAGTGTTCTGCATGCTTCGTCGAGATGCACGGCCACTCTCGTCGGTGTAACGAAGCCCTCGGATGAGCAGGGTGTAGAAGGAAGTACCTTAAGTGGTCCATTGAAGAGGTACGTTCATCCTCGCTCCAGTATGCCCGGGCGCCAGAAGGGGGATGGTAACACCGGCGGGTGATCGGAGATATATGGGGAAAGAAAGGAGAATTGACTTACACAGACTTTCAATCCAGGACACCCTGGATCGCTTCATCTACCCTCCGAGCTCTCCAGAAATTACGCCACTCGATGCGCAAGAGCAGGTCTCTCCCGGCGTCCTGTGCAGCATCGTCTATGATACGATCCGCAGTAGTGACACTCAGGTCGTACACCAGGAACTTGAGAACTTGGTCTCCAGCCTCTTGCCACCAACGCAGAGTGCTCTGACTACCAACGACGAGGTCAGTAGCGGCGATCTCTTCCTTGTGACAGAGGGCGGAGACAAAGTCCAACCCGTCGACCAAGATCTTACGCAAGCGTGGACGCCAATTCAGGTCGAGCTGGAGGTAGAAATAAAGGTCGTAGATCAGCCACAGACCGCGCTTCACCATCCAGTTGTGCTCCTGCCCGGGCAACAGAGCAGGTGGAAGATGCCTGGCACCAATGCTGTTCCTGCACCTATGCCAGGTCGTACGACTGACCCTGAACGCATAGGTGAAGCAGAACCTCACAAGCTCTTTCAATTGATCGAACGCGATGGCGCTTACTGAGCGCGTCCCGTTCCTGATGTCTCGATAGAGCTGCTCGGCCAGCTGGAACCCAGCATTGGCGGCGCAGGTGGCCTCTTCCTGCACTCCCTGTCTGGTGGCAACGACGTTGTTACGCCAATGGCGCATTATCTCCGCGTTGCGCGCGGTCTGCCTGTCTACTTCCTCTTGGTTGATGTTGGTGGTCCTATCATCACAATCAGTACGACGTCCTCGGGGTTTCGCCTTGGAGATGCTTACATTTTCTCTGCGGTGACGTGGTTGTTGTTGTTGTTGTTGTTGATTTAATTGACTAGGCGTGTCAGTATACTCCCTCAGTTGCTGCGTATTAGATTGGAGAAAAGATTGTACTTACGAGTTGTGTGTGTGGTTGTTGGGTGCGACGACGAAGCAGCGACCTCAGCGTTTAACCTCACTCGGGACCCGCCACCCCACGAAGCACAAACAGACCTACATACGATTGAGGGGCTCAATCAGGCTACAGCACGCAGGCTTCATTTCAGAGATAGACTGAAAAACACGAGAGATCATCTCTTGTATCTGGCCTCAATGATCAAATCAATGCTACGGCCGTCAACACCGTAAACAACCAAACATCCTTCCTACAGAACGATTGCAGCACCATAGCTCCGGCCTACTCCAGCAATCATCAACGCACGCAGTGATATCAGACTCAACAGCTCGATCCGCAGAACGACGCTGCCATTGAAGAACAACAACAGCCTCCCAAACATCTCTTCGCTGACAATCTTGCTTCAAGCGACTACCAATCAGCCCAGCTAAACGAACAACTCGGAAAGTACCACCGTGACCATGCACGCGCGCGACGGCGAGAGTATACTCATCACATCCTATCCCAACCGACCTGCGATCTACATCATTACGTTCAGCAACTCCCACACCCTCAAGTCCTTGCGGCAACAGCGGCGGCCATTGAATAGGACATAGCCATTGAAACATCAGCATTCTTGAGAGAAAAGCCCTTCAGCCGATCACTACAGACATCTGACTCCCAGAATGCTGTACATATGGATCTCTCTGGCCTGGAAGCGAGAAAAAAAAAAGCAGCTGTCGCGGAAGACAAGGCCATTTGAGCATCAGGACAGAAAGCTTCTGGGAGACAAGAGCCGCGTGGATATCAAGCGAACTTCTTGATTTTATCAGGTATACAACCAATGATCAAAAGATAGAATAAGAACACACAAGAACAATCATTACACGTCGAAAACACCAACCCAGCACAGCAGCGCACCGTGTCTCTCAAAACAAGCACGAATCCATCATTGGAGCAGGATGATCTTTTCATTGATAAATCTCGTAAACTATCTAAGAAGCAGTACAACGCGTGCGTTGTCCACCCTCTCTCCTCCCAACACTTCCCCAATGCTAGCGACCAAAGAACCTCAACTCAATGGGTCTCAAAATCGCATACGCAACAAAAGCAAACGCAAACCCCTGCTCAAACCCAACATCACCGCCCGTAGGACCATTGCCCGCATGTAGTGCTATGGGTCCTACATACCACCCCTGTGACATGCCCGTCACCATGCCCGCGACGCCAAAGCAGAAGGCCGCGACGGCAGCGAGGCCAGGCGGGAGTTTTTCCGGCGAGTTGTAGTCTTCGGGGTTGTAGCCGCCGAAGCCGCGCTTGAAGAGGAAGTGGTCGCAGAAGGAGATGCCCTCGTAGATGGCGAGCCAGTAGCCGATGAAGTTCATGAAGTTGTGCAGGATCTGCTCGAAGTGCGAGTATCCGGGGACGGCGATACCGATGTAGATTCCCGTGGCGACGAAGGTCCAGATGAAGCGCGGGACGCGCGCGGTTTTGCTGGCGAGGACTTGCGCGGTCAGGCTGACGCTGTAGATGTTGGGGACGTTGTTGGCGATGATGGACAGGGCGAGGATGACCATGCAGAATTTGCCGAAGGTTCCTAGGTTGACGAGGACGGCGCCGATGAGGCCGCCTGTGCCGGTTGTGTCGTAGCCGGCTTGGTAGCGGTTGTCGCCGCCGTTGATGGTGGTGGCGGACATGATAGCCACGGCGAGCATTTGCGTGAACAGGAGCGGGATGATCAGGCCGAGCCAGGTCCAGAAGAAGACTTTACGTCGCGACTGAGTAGCAGGCTGATAGACGGTGTAATCGGCAGCATACGAGGTCCAGCCTGTAGCAAAGCCGTAGATAACAGATCCAAAGGAGAGAACAGATCCCATCTCAGACGTTCCAGTCTTCCAGGAAATGTTGACAAAATCGCCGCTGTGCGCAAACACGCCGAGGAGGATAAGGAAGACAATCAAAGGCGGGATCCAAGCGACGAATTCGTAGTAGTGCACGATCTTGTAGCCAAAAGTGCACACGAGGAGGGTGCAGATGGCGATGATGGCGATTCCAGCGCCACCGGGCACGCTCGGGTTGACGGTTTCGATCAGCTGGGCGCCGACAATCGCGTTCACGGAGGACCAGCCAATACACGCGAGCACGTTGAAGCAGGCGACTGTGGCTCGTATGTCAGTTTTATCCTTCTTGCAAAAGCAAGCTCGGCTAACATACTAAGCTTCACACCGTAGAATCCAAACCAAAAGCGAGAAAGGACCATTTGTCGTCTGTTGAAAGGTGTCAGCAGCCAGTTCCACAATGCTTTCGATCCACTTCAAACAAATCTCCTCCACGAGACCGAAAAAAGAAAGGACTCCACTACTCACAATCCAAACTTCGGCCCAAACGTCGAAAAGAAACACACGGGTGTAATCCCAATGAGATTGAAAAACAGAATGACCAACATGGCATCTGCGACGCCCAGCCCAAACACGCTCTGCGCCAGCAGTCCCAGCGCGAACGCCGCCACAACCAGGTTGGCCGAGAACCACATCGTCGAGACGTTCAAGAGCGCCTTGAAACCCGTGTCGGTGCGCTCGTCCTCGGGCACGCGTTCGATTCCGCGCTGCTCGACGCCGAACTTGCCGGCGAAGTGCATCAGCTTCGCGGTGAGAGACGAGTCGCCGTGGGAGGAAGAGGCATGGGAGGCGTCTGCGGTGGTGCCATGTTGGACATTGGATTGAGTCGACGAGGAAAGGCCGCCGGAGGAGGAGGTGGCCTTGCGCTGCGAAGACAGCTGCTTCTCAATGTCGTAGTCGTCGGTGGTGTAGCTCATCTCGCCTATGCTGGCTCCTGCTCGGTACGACGGGAGGGATAGGATATGCTTGCCCAGGACCACGGTGAGCGAGATGGAAGCTTTTGGAGGGGGGTTAGAAAAGAGAAGGTTTAAGGCGACTCAGTACCAAGGGAACGCGCTCATGCACTGGCGGTATAGCCTTGATAGACAAAGATTTCAAGTATGATGTGTGAAAGGGAACAAGAAACTGAGGGTTGAACCTAACGCGTCTCAAACGGTTTCCCACGAACGAGACGGCGGGGCCTTACGGTATGGCGCGGACGCGTCCCCTCCATCACGGGCGAAGATTTCGTTCCTTTTCGAGTCGGAATAGTGCTGTTCCTGGACAAGGGCATAGCCGGGTCAAGGCCGTCTAGCGGACAGGAAGTGCCCAAAGTCGGATCCAGAATGACGGATATCGGCGCAGAAGTTTTGCGCTATAGCCAATCACGCACACGCAGGGCGAGACAAGCTCAAGAGCACGTACATGGCGGGCGGAGCTTGTTCAAATTCGAATCGATGCTTAACGTCATCAACCGGCAAAGGGTTTTGACTAAAGGGACCGACCTTTTGATCCTCGGTTGGTCATGGATCTGATAAAGGGGGCTTTGTGCTAATACGTTGACGTAGATAGATCCAATCGGTCTATTCTGAGAAGGATGGCGGCAAGGTTGCCAGAGTGGCGAAGGGGAACACCGAAGATTTGTTTTCTGTTGTGTGCGTTAAGTTTGCAGCGAAGCGCTAAAACTTCAAAAAGTCTTTGGGGCTAGCTCATGTTTCACCTACTTCTATTCTTATTCGCAAACTCTAATAGAGAGGTTGCTGAAAAGTAGCTTACTGGGCTGAAAATACAGTACAAGGATCTCCTATATTTGGAGTAGTACCGTTGAAAGGCGATAGAAACATCTGTGACCAAGGAAACGTGACTCCAGCTTGCTTTATACATGCGACGTTATTCGTGAATCTCGGGGAGATAGGAGCCAGAAACACAGAGAACATGATCGTTTTCTTTTCAGATTGAAATCGCATCTTTCGTTCGGTTCATGCTAATGCAAAGAAATGCATATGTGAAAATGTAGATGGATATATACAAGCTTTCGAGAAATGTCAAATGCTCGCTAAAACTTTCTTATGATGGCACCAGACAATGATCGATGCCTCCCGCGACGGATCCCTTGAAACATCCCGTCTGTGACGGAACCCCCCGTCACAACCAACGCCGTAATAAACACCCACATGTTTCTTTGGGGAATTAGCCGGCCAACCCAGGCCAATTGCATGCTCATCAACTTTAAATTACTTCCTCGTCGTCATCGGGGACAGCTTTGCGCCTCCTGCTGCGGGACCAGGGCTTTGAGACCTGCTGGGCGCCGCGCTGGGGACGACAGAGCGGTTGTGGGCCATGTGGGCCTTGACCAAGTGGCCAGCAGCGAGTGCTGAGCACAAGGAGAGCTCACCGGCGAGGACACCTGCAGCGACGATCTTGGCGAGCTGCTGGGCGTTGGCACCAGGGTTGGTCATGTGAGCACCGCGCACGCCGAGCATTTCGAGCATGGCTGCTTGGGGCTCGAGGATGGTGCCACCGCCGATGGTGCCGACTTCGATGGAGGGCATGGACACGGAGATTTGGAGGTTACCCTTCAAGCTAGAATGAGGGTTAGTAAATGTTGGATAAGGCATGACGAAATATGGGGTACAACTTACTTTCTCATGACAGTGATGCAGTTGCTGCTCTCCACGTTCTGGGCGGGATCCTGGCCAGTGGCGAGGTAGATGGCAGTTACAATGTTGGCGGCGTGTGCGTTGAAACCACCGATGCTACCAGCCATGGCAGAACCGATCAAGTTCTTGCTGATGTTGAGCTCAACGAGAGCGTCAACATCGCTCTTGAGGACGGACCTGACGACCTCGCCGGGGATGATGGCCTCGGCGACGACACTCTTTCCACGGCCATCGATCCAGTTGATAGCAGCAGGCTTCTTGTCTGTGCAGTAGTTGCCAGAGACGGTAATGATAGCCATGTCCTCGAAGCCGGCCTCGTTCGACATGACACTCAAAGCGTGCTCAACACCCTTGGAGATCATGTTCATTCCCATGGCATCACCAGTGGTGGTCTTGAAACGAATGTAGACGTAGGTGCCAGCGATAGTGCTCTTGATCTCCTGGAGACGTGCGAAGCGAGAGGTGGAGTTGAAAGCATCCTTCATGACCTTCTGACCAGGAATGCTGTCGAGCCAGAGCTTGGCCGCGGCGGCACGGGAGAGAGTTTCAAAGCCAACGCAAGGACCACGAGTCATACCATCACCAGTAAGAACGGTGACAGCTCCGCCACCGGCGTTGATGGCCTTGCAGCCACGGCTCACACTGGCAACGAGGACACCTTCGGTGGTAGTCATGGGCAAAAAGTAGCTACGGCCGTCGATAACGAGCGGGCCAGCGACACCAATGGGCAGGGGAGTGTAACCAATGACGTTCTCGCAGCAGGCGCCGAAGACACGGTCGTAGTCCATGTACTTGTACGGAAGGAGAGAAGTCTCGAGCTTGGAAGTGAGTTCCTTGGTAGCGGGATTGCGTGCAATAAGCGAGCGGCGAATCTTGACAGCGCGAACCTTGTCGCCGAGGGTCTTCTCAAGAGCATAACCTGGGATCTTGCCACGAAGAGCGAGGTCGACAAGCTCGTTATCAGTGAGCGATGAAGCCTTGCCAGCCTTGACCATAGCCTCGGCCTCTTCCTTGCTGCGGTTGACGGAGCCGTTGGGCACTTCATCGAGAGGGCTGAGTTCGCTGAACGTCCTGTCTTCGGGGTTCTCGGCCTTGGGTGCGATCGCGTGTCCGTTGGTGGCGGGCTTGACAGAAGGAGTGGTAGCAGAGCTTGAGTCCTTCTCGGCACCCCTGATGCTCCACCTTGCGGCGTTGAAGAGGTAGCCGTTCAACACCAAGCTGAAGACGAGTGCGATGATGATCCACTTGCTGAGTACGGGGTCTTCGAAGCTCTTGAGGATGCTCTCAACGACCCTGCCGCCAACGGCCGAGAGAACGCCATCAGAGTAGTCAACCTCAAACATAGACCAGTCAGACTTCTCGGCAGGCGAGTAGTGAACAGAGGGGAACTGAAGATCGTACTTCACAGGAGAGAAGACGGTGACAGAAAGTGTCTTGTCGCCAGCCTTGGCGTTCGCAGACAGGTGGTCAAGAGCGCTTCCAGCAACCTTGAAGGGGTCCATCGGAGGCTGGCTCATAACGTTGACGGGTGACGAGCTGTAAGTTCCGCGGAAAGGCATGGTGCAAAGGTTGAGCAGGTTGATCAGAAGGAAACCAGTGACCATCAAGACCTTGAAACGAGGAATGCTGCTGTCCCTGGCCTTGCCGCCGAAGATGCTGAGATCGCTGCCCTGCATGAGATCATCGCGTGGCCAGTCGTTGCTGTTGGCAACGTTCTCGGCGACAGCCTTGCTGACACCGTCTTCCTCAAGAGCCTTGCGAGTAGCGACGTGGCGCTTGATTCTGGTGATTTCGAGCTTGATGGTCAGGATAGCGGTGTAGAAGGTGAAGAGCATGATGCAGTCAAAGAAGAGGGTCCAGGCAGCGAGGAAGCAGAATTGGCGGAGACCGCCCTGGATGCCAGAGGCGGCGCCAAGGCACAGAACAGCGATCTCAACAGCGTAGTCACGGACGATCTCAAAGCCACGCTCGCGGACGGCAGATTGCACAGCGTTCTGGATGGTGAGCGGTGCCTCGGTGTTGCTGGAGTTCGGGCTGGGGCTGCCAGGAGGAGATTGGCGCCTGCCCTGGATCGCGGCAGAGAGAACAGCCTGTGTGAGGATGATAGGCTTCTCGAACCCGACGGTAACAACCAAGAAGGGAAGGCCCTCAGAGAGGAGGACAACGTTCACAGGCACGCCCATCTTCATGGTGACCATGAGACCGAAGAGGAAAGCCATGGCGGAGGAGAAGAGAACGCTGGTGCCGAGCCAGAAGTTGGAGCCAAGTCTTCGCATGCTGGTGAAAAGCGAGATGAATGTCAAGTACATGGAGATGTACCCAAGGGACATGATGACAATGTCGAGGGTCTCGGCGTTCTTGACCAAGTCAATGAAAGCAGTCCAAGAGTTCTTAGCCCACTCCACGAGGCTGCCAGAGCCGGCAACCTTGGAGGACTTCATAAGCCACATCTTCTGCTCAGGCTCGTCATCGCTGCCGTCGGCCTGGGCGGAGACTTCAGCGACTGCGGGAATTTCCTTGACGCTCTCCAAGAAGTGCGCGGTCTGGTGGTAGGGCATGGAGAAGGCGAGGGTGGCATCGGAGGAGATCTGGGAGAGGATGTTCTCGGAGGAGGGCATGACCTCGATCGAGCTGTCCTGAGGGAGGGAGAGACTCTGGAGGAGAGCATTGGGCGAGACATTGGCGCCAGCGTCGGGGAAAGCCAAGGTGACGAGAGCGAGGTCGTCACGCAGCTGCTCAGCGACACGCGGGTGTGCTCCATTCTCTTCCACCTGCCACTTCCAGGCAGTCTGCTCGCCAATCTGCAGTCTCCTGCTGCCTGCGCTCAGGGCGCTGAAGTCGACCTTGCCGTGGGCATTGGCGGCGGCGGCGGGCTGAAAGAAGCCGGTCTCGAGCAGGCTAATGTAGGTGGTGCTGGCGAGGACGGCGAAGAAGGAGAGGGTGTAGACGGGGTGGGTGCAGGCCTTGTGGGAGACGGCCTGCAGGTAGGGGGTGATCTGACGGTTGTAGAAGGTCGGCTTGTCTGGGTTGGTGGGATCGTAGTTGCGGCGCCAGCGCGTGGGAACGAGGGACTCGGGCATGTTGAAGCTCTCCGAGGGGTGTGTACGAAGGGTGTG
Organism: Cladosporium cucumerinum; assembly: GCA_023634325.1. Lineage (NCBI taxonomy): Eukaryota > Fungi > Ascomycota > Dothideomycetes > Cladosporiales > Cladosporiaceae > Cladosporium > Cladosporium cucumerinum. The sequence goes on from JALDQA010000001.1 coordinate 1,605,893, forward strand.
TCACAGGGTGGTGGTGGCGACGATGGTGATTCCCTTGTCGTGGTGGGCACAAGCCTTGGTATTGTTTGTTGGATGGCTTCACGGCGCAATGCTCATGCGGTGCCCTGGATCACGGTGGTGCTGGTAGGTACAGATTCGCACCTGCCTGGCCAGATCAGATCAGATCAGATCAGATAGAGAGAGTCAAGCAGCAATCGAATGCCAATGGCACAGGCACTTGGGGCAAAGGCAAAACAAAAGTGGCCTGCCAACTTCCAACAAGTCCCGTCCGTGCGGATGGGCAAAAGGTGGTCCCTGGGGGGGAAAAAAAAAGGGCGAGCGACGACGACGGCGGCGGCGGGCAGTAAAGTTCAAAGAAGGGTACGAACAACGGCCTCCACCAGAGCAATCAAGACACACTTGACCGCCGAAAGGAAAGCTTCTCACCGCGATCTTGCTGCTGCTGCTGCTGCAAAAGAGGCAAAGATGAGGGCATGGACTGATGACTGATTATTGGCATACAGCAAGACAGATCCCGAGGAAACAAATCCTACAAACCAGACACTTCCAACTCTTCCGCCTGTACAATCATATGAGCAAGAATACTAGTACGATGCTGCGGCACTGCCTACTAACTCGCCCCCCTTGCGTGCCGTTCTTCGGGCTGCCCAAAAAGAAAGAAAAAACTTGTTGGTGAGCAGTAGGAGAAATCTGGCGTTAGCTCCGCCCAAGCAATCATAGCATATGCGAGAATATGCAGCCCACCAACGCCGGCCCTGGACGCGAATCGCTCGTCTTTGCAGGGGTGCTGTCGCCGTCTGGTTGGACACGCACTACTGTACTGCTGGGGCCCTGTCGAGCTCCCGTAATTTGGAGGCCCCACCCATGGACACGGCACGGCACTGCACGGTTCAGAGGAGGGATGGGAAGCCAAGTTCGAAATCACGGATGCATCCTCCGTCCTTGATGATGGCGACTTCGGCTACGCGTGAGGCGTCGCAAATCGGCTGGCTTGAAGAAACAGTGAGGATTGTTGGTGCTGGGACTGTTTTTTTGGTGGAGGTGGTGGGGAATGTGTGAGGTCTGTTGAGTCGTGTCTGTCTGATTGTCTATCCGTCTGTCTACGGAGAGCCATGGCTCGTCTTCACTCACTACTGACACCCTGTATCTGTAATAATTCAAATATGCAACTGACACCGCCCAAGTCATGACGCCAACACAAGAGGCACAGCATGCGACCATACCCGTGCAAGTATACGTACATGTACTACGTGGAAGATTTGTTTTTCGCCACAATCGTCCTTGCGTCCAGGTACACTACTACTGTATTACTGCAGCCACGCCCGTACGCCACGCGGTACCAAAGTCTCTTGCCTGCTTTGCTCCGACTGGCCAGTCCTTTGTCTTTTCATCCCCGCATTGCTTGTCGTCGTCGTCGTCGTCGTCGTCGTTGTCGTCAGACGTAACCTCCACAGTTGAAACTCGTACGATTTGTCTTTTTTTCTTGGCGAGCTGGATGTGTAGGATCTATCTAGTGTGTGATGCGTATATCGAACGATACGGGCACATGCATTATGAAGCCTATCGTACGTGATCGAGTAGCGGATGCTGGAGGCATCACATGTGCACGCGTGCCGTGGAATACCTACCTACCATTGTACGTTGGTTTTGGCACGAGTGTACAGTACTTGGTAAAGAATGACGAACGTTACTAGCTGCGTGTGCATGGGCAGTTCTCTTCTGGGTCCATGCTCGACCAATTTCACGGCCTCGTAGAATTCTCAATATCGATGTTAGCCAGATATATCAATGTTAGGGTTAGTATTGGGGTGCTCGTCCTGATGGCAACAACATCATATCTCCATGACCTACGCTACGAATATATTCGGATGCTCTAGTGTGGTATCCTAGGCGCTTACTTATGCCTTTGTGTGACTAGCTTTACCGTACGTAGTGTGTGTGTTACATTGTTCCACATCCGGATATTCTGATGACTTTAGCTATCAAGCGTATCGACTACCGCAACCAAAAGCCAGTCACTTTCAATTAGACCAAGTGAATAGTGTTTTAAACATCGATCATCACTCACTATGGACCGATCAGGCTCAATCTATCGTGTATAGTCGTCTACATCTCACCTATGCTCACGCGTGCCATACCTTGTTGCCCAGGAATCCATGTATTGGCCTCTGCGACACGGCACCTCACTCACATACGGATCCACAAGCACCTCGCAACCAGCCTCGAACGCCAACAAAGCCTCACAGAACAAACACCAACCCACCATCCAAAAAAAACCCCACCGCCCTCACAACCTCAACAACCCCTTCTCAACCTTCTCCGCCAAACTAACATCCCCCCCAGTAACCTCCCTCACAAACTCCACCGGCGGATCAAACAGCATGACATGAAAGTGCTCGACAGCATGCACGCTCTTCAGCGCGCCCCAGTTGCGGAACCAAATCACATTCTCCTCGCCGCACACGCTGCTGAACGTCCGCTGCACGAAGGCGTCCAGCTCGGCGCGTGCGGAGGGCAGCAGGTCGTCGGTTACGGCGTCCGAGGGCGTAGCGAATTTGGTCCAGACAACGAGGTGCACGATGCGCGTGTCGATGCCGTAGGGCCAGTCGTTGAGCAAGATTTTGTAGTCGTCTTTTTTTTTTTCGGGGAGATGTTAGCATATATATATATATGGGCACACTTTTTCACGAAACAGTACGCTTGCAACAACAACAACAACAACAATAACAACAACAACCATCACTTGGAAAGAAACAAGAAAATACATACCTACACACGCAAACCTCCCCTCACCCGCCCTCGAATCCCTCCACCCCAGCCTTTCGTCCAGCACAAAGCGCATCACGCTCCCATACTCCCGCACCAGCTTCTCCGTGTACTGGCGATACCTTCTCAGCTCGCTGGGCACGCGCGTGAACTGGTCGAGGCGGTTGGCGGCGACGTGCGCGCGCACTTTGGGCCATGTGAGGCGTTTGAAGTCGGCGTCGAGGGTGCTGAGGTTGGCGCGCTCTTTGGGGTGCGTGAGGGCGTAGGTTAGGAAGGGTGGGCAGGCGGGGGTGTGGTCGGAGGGGGGGAGGTTGGTGTTCCACCAGAGGGTTGAGAGGGAGGTGGTGGATGAATGTGGTTGTTTGGGGATGGGGGTGGGAGTGGTTGTGGTGAGGGTTTGGGAGGTTATTGAGGTCATGGTTGGGTATTTTGATGGGGTTGTGGACGGGGAGTAGGTATATATTTTGATGAAGATGGTGATGATGATGATGATGATGATGATGATGATGATGATGACAAGATTGGCAACTAGAGATGCAGTAAATAGATTTGCAGGGATGAGATATGGCCTTGTTGTCGACCAACAGAAAGACATACAAACCCTTTCAGAGCAGGTGTTTGCTCAAGCTCTCCACAGCTCAGCAAAGCCACAGAAAGTCACTTCACCACTGCGAGCAAGTCAGCAAGCGGTGTCTCAACCAGCGAGCGGTGTGAGGTATACAGATGGGCACTATACATGCTCGACCGCTGATATAAGAGCATTGCGTGCAGCGGGCCATGACAACTCATCATCACGGCAGACGATAAGGTGTCAACGGCGGGCGGGCGGACAGGCAGTAGTGCGTGCGTGCAGTGCAGTGCAGTGCAGTGCAGTGCAGAGACAGAGCACAAAGACAGATAGACGCACTGCACTGCACTGCACGTCCGCGTCCACCTTCCTTCTCGCGTTCGACGGCCCCTTCCAGCGAGCTTCGAGGCAGCTTCTGCGAATCTTCATATAATGATAATGATAATAATCTCCGGAGCCAGCTCTTCCACGCGCCGGCGGCGGTGCTAGCGTGCTGCTGATGCTGCTGCTGCTTGGCAGGTACGACGGGCTGGAACACCACCACTACCACCACCACGGCGACAGGCTGCCGACGGAAGGATGGGATGGAATGAGATTGGTTCAGGGGCAGGCAGCATGGGAGAGCTGGCAGGCAGGCAGGCAGGCAGGCAGGCAGGCAGGCAAATCTTCGATACCACACGTATCGATACATACAATGCATATGCGCATGCACACCGGCAATCCAGGTACGCTTGTGCTCTTGTGTTCTTGTGCTCCTGTGCTCAGCTCTGCCTGTGCTTGTGCTCTGCCTGTGCTCAGCTCTCTGCCTGTGCTCAACTCTCTGCCTGTGCTCAGCTCTCTGCCGCCTGTAGTCCTGCATCTGGCCAGTACTCTCGATACTACTGTACTGTGCTAGCAGTCCTAGCAGTCCTAGCAGGACTACTGCAGGCGCGAAGACGCCGCCGCACCGGGACACAGGAGCGTGTGCGAGTCAAGTCGAGTCGAGTCGAGTCGCGTCTGTTCCTCAGCGGCGGCGGCGGCGCTTCGTCTTGCCTGCCCGCCTGCCCGCCTGCCTACCTGCCTACCTGCCTACCTGCCTACCTACCTGCCTGCCTACCTGCCTACCTGCCTACCTACCTGCCTGCCTGCCTGCCTGCCTGCCTGGCTCGTCTGCGTGTCCCAGGGGCCAGCCAGCCCTCTAACTGTCCTGAGCTAGACAGCTAACGAGGTGCTACTGTACTACAGTACTACTGTTGGTTGGCTATTGGCCCCAAAGCGAAAAAAGGCCAATCTACCGCCGGTCTGTCTTGATTGGATCGATCTTTGCTGGCGTGCTTTGCCTGTCGTTGCGCTCGTCTCTTGATCCTTGACTTCTTCACTAACTACCTATCCATCCCATCCACCTTTGTTGTACGCCCCTGCTACTGCTATCTATTGACACATACATACCATCATACACCCATATATCACCATAATAATCCTGCTGCTGGACCGTCCCCGTCGTGCCTGCCATCCCCCACAATATATACCACTGTGGAGTACCATCTCTAGTTGACATCCGGCCCAGCCCTTGCGCAAATAATACTGTACCAACGAGAGACATCCATTCACACCGCTGCAACTGTACACCAGACGACACCCCCAACATTTCCCCCCCTCCCCCCAGGCCCCTCCAGAGAACCAGAGAACCCGGTCCAATCTGCCACGGCCATTGTACGAGACATCTGCGCTGCCCTGTCGCGCATGCTTGAGACACGCACTCCGAGACAACACGTGCCGACCACCCACCACCACCACCACCACCCCTGGGCAAATACCTCCGCTGCCGCTCTTCGTCGACGCCCTTGACTGCGCGCCGCCGCATGCGACTGCCTCTCGAACACACGCCTGATCGCCTCGTCACTCGCTTCGCCCGCTGTCACCAGCCATGAACCGCACCAATGGGCCCATATCGCCGCTGTCCATGAACAGCACCGAGTCAGGATTCGTTTCCCGCTACGGCGGCAACCTGGGCAGTCAGAGCCCTGTCGGCGGCACTCCAAACGATCTGCCATACCAAGGAGGCACATACAATGGAGCGCGTCAACCAGGCGGTCCTGCTTCGCCGCCAGGTCCCCACCACCCTAGTGGTTCAACAGACATGTCGCGACCATCGGCCGGCAGCAGCATGAACGGGCAGCGTCCTCCCTCTTCCGCAAGCTCAATAGGAGGGCGCAGCGACGGTCGCCCTGGCCCTCCCGGCGAGAGACGCCCAATGTTCAGGCCAGAACACGAAGAGTCGCTGCACAGACACTATGTCATGCTACGGCAATATCTGGCGTCAAGTCTGCGCGATGAGAAGGGAAATATCAGGCCGAACCGGGCTAGGGACAAGTTGTTGCGGCTTAGTGTGACGCAGTTCATGGAGCTCAGTACGGATGTGTTCGACGAGCTTGTGCGAAGAGAAGACGACCGCCTGAAGCGTGTGCAGGATGTGCCGCGCTTCTTGCTCCCCAAGACTACGTTCCACCCAAAGCGAAACCAAGCGAGACAGAAGCTCTCGACTCTGCCTCTGGATCGCTTCAGGCAGCTGGCCACAGACGTCTTTTACGAACTTGAACGCAGAATTCCACGATTCGCTACTGGTGAGATGAGCAGACCTGCTAGTACCGCAAGCAGCGTCAGCAGTCGCAGACCCAGCCAAGTCGGCATGCGACCACCTTTGCCCGGATACCGCGGCCCACCTCCTCCCAACGGCGGAAGGCCCCCCATGAGCCCTGCCTTCGGACCAAATGGCGGTCCAATGCGCCCTCCAGGATCCAGCCGAGCGCCCAGCGATGTGAGCGACAACGCTCCTCTGCGCCCACTCGGGTCAAATCGTGTACCCAGCGATTCAAGTGAGCCTTCCAACTCTCTTGGACGGCCTTTACCAAAGACATTCCAGAGTAATACCATTGTGCCTAACAAAAGCACCATGGTGGAGGATGACGATGACGACGACGACGTCGTCGTACAGGAAGAGGAAGAGACGCTCGGGAATCAGCGCTTCAGAACAACTTCCATGGCAACGGCCTCGGTCACGGGTAGTGAGCAAGCTCGTCAAACCATTGCAACGCAAGCGACCGAGCTTGCGAACTTACGAGCTGAGCTGTCAGAACAAATCACAATCGTCGGCGAACGCGGCCAATTCTTGGCACTGAAAGAGAGCTTGGAGCAAAAAGATATCGAGGCTGAACGATTAAGAGAGAACATGCAAAGAGAAATCGACTCGTTGAAGCGCGAGAAAGAGGATGAGAAGGAGACATATGCGGAACAGCTGCAGGAGTTTGAAGACATCAAATCGCGATTTGACACTATGCGCCTCGAAAACGAGAATCTGCATACTCAGAATGAGGACATGCAACATCAGATGCAGACCCAGCAAGCTGAGCTGCACAAGCTACGGGAACAATCAAATCAACGCGGCGCTGTCGATAGCGAGGATTCAAAACGTCGGATCGAGCTCCTCGAGGAGGAACTCGCCACGCAAGAGAAGCTTACGAACGAAGTTCGCCAGGAGGCCACGCTTTATCTGCGTGAAATGCGCGATCTCAGCCGACAGACAGATGAGGCGATTGAGCAAGAAGACAAGCTGACTGCCCAAGTCACAAAGCTCGAGAGAGATATCGAGACATGGAGGGAGCGCTATACCAAAGCGAAGGCCCAGAACAAGGCTCTTCGCGCATCGACCCTCGGTCTGGGCCTCACTTCTGTCGACATGGGCAATCTCTCGCGCGAAGAGAGCTTCCTTTCCCATGATGGTCTTGTCTGCGATGTCGACATCACTCGCTTCCAATTGGCAGTAGACGAGCTCCTCAAGTCTGCACGCCGTCCAGGCACCGACGCGATGCTCGAGAGCGTCAAGCAAGTCACCATCTGCGTATCCGCAATTTCCTCGACTATCGGCACAGACGGCTACCCTACGCCCTCTCCATCTCCCCACTCTCCTACCAGCGCACCGCCCAGCAACTCTCCAAGCGTCGCCAAACTCAAGGCTCGCGTGACTGGCACAGCAAACAGCTTGATCACTGCGGCAAAACAGCATGCCTCCGCCTCTGGCCTCTCTCCTGTCGCTCTACTCGACGCAGCGACAAGCAACCTCACGGCAGCGGTCGTCGAGCTCATCAAAGCAGTCGGCGTTCGCCCCTCTTCCGCCGCCGAACTCCAGGACGCCAACGCCGACATGGAGTCCATCTACAGCCCCGACCCTTCGTACCCAACCAGGTCGATCGATCTCCCGCGCTCCAACAACATGGGCGAGCACAGCGACTCACCGCCCGTCCAGCCCTTGAATGTCGGTAACGGTCAGCAGAAGAAGGGCTGGTTCGGCTGGGCTAAGAGCCCCAGTATAGATGGCTCGCCCAGGTCGCCGCCCAGCGAAGTCGACGAGTACGACCCTTACCGCTAAACCATAAGCGCTCAACCTGAGTGCAAGAACGACCGCAAATGTTCACGCCATCTAGATCTTTCCTTACTTTACTTATTCTTGTTTGAGACTCTGATTTTAGGTTACTGGCGCTCAAAATTGGACATGAAGAGCCAAAACGCCTTGAGGACCACGGACGTGCACAGCAGGCCTTACGAGCCCATCAGAACTCTTTCCGTTGGAGAGCGAGGGAGTAATCGGAGACGGTCTTTCTTTTCCCCTTTACTTCTTTCCTGGCGCTACGCGATCATGCGCTTGGATACCTGTTGGCAGGCTGGTTTCTTGGATGGAAAAAAAAAACTCCTGCCCCTTTACACGTTGCCGACTTTCCTCAGTACTTTTTATCATATTATTTCCCATGAAGCATTTTCACCTGCCAGCGATCATCTTTTATCTCACCTCTTTCTACTTGCTTCATATAGGAAAACGGCAATTGAGAAGGTGAGTGTTTTTGCTATCTTTTCGGAAATGACAGAGAGTTTTTGGACATTTCAAGTAGTGTGTATACATCCTTTTATTTCTCTAGCACCCTGAGCCATGATTTTGCCTTGTATGGAGATTCATAATGTTGCTGTTGTGTGTGTGTGTGTGTGTGTGTGTGTTCCCTCCGTGGAACATGCATGTAGTCGTTATGCCTACTGCTGCGATGCCGAGGCATTGCCAAGAGCAGTCGTCTCCAGCGGACTTTTCACCTCTCGAAGGTGCGTTGTGGTTGGTCCTGCGTTCGCCATCGCCATCGCCATCGCTGTCATCCTTTGCGTGCGCATGATGGAATTGCTTTGCCACGTTGCCATCATATGTCTATCGTTCGTGGGCATGCGTCCCACAAGGCGAGATGATGAAGCGAAGCGCGAATGGAGATGACGACGCGCAAACGGACGAGGACAGAAAGAAGCATGATGGCGATGCGGTGGTATATATACTGCAAAGCAGTCGAGAAGTCCTCAATGACTCTTCCACATACATGAAGTCTTTTTCAACACCACGACGCGGAAACTAGCAAAGCTCGTAAGCCAACTTTGTGCCTCTCAAGACAACAACGGCTCGCAAGCCCAACTCCATGCCTCGCAAGGCCAAACGATTCGCAAACGCAATGGCCCGCAAGCCCAAACAAGGCCTCGAAAGACCTGGAAGTCTCGACTCCATCGGTCAAAAGCCGAAAGAAAGAAAAAAACATGCCTCGCAAGGCCGCATGGCTCGTAAGCCCAACAAAGCCGCATCTTCATGGGTCGCAACCCACCAATGCTTCACTCACGGCAGACAGTACCGTTATTCTCGTTGTACTCAGCAGTGTTCTTCGGTTATACTCAACAAACAGGGTGTACTCGCTATCCCGGTGTGCATTCTACCTCGGCCGATACCCAAGCCCAATGACCCGTGCCGGTTCCTCCCAATGCCACACCGATTTCCAGATGTCCCAAGCTCTCTTTCCCTGTCCTCCTCTTTCCCGGTTTCCTGGCTCTTGCCCGATCCTGGCTCTTTCGCCTTATCGTCTCTTTCCCGGTTCCCAGCTCTTACGGACCTCCCAGTCCTGTGTTCCTGACAGCCTGTCGGTGGGCGGTGCGGCTTACGGCTGGCGGCGCGGAGGTCCAGGGAAGGGAGGGAGGGAGGGTGGCCGAGGCGGAGGACGGCGGTCGAAGGTGCGGCTTACGGCGAGCGGCGCAGCTTGGATGGAGGGTGATCGACGACGCGGCTTACGGTTGCCCAGCGCGGGCTGTATCACTGCCTGCAAGTCATCAGTATGAATGTCCACCGATGAGCCAGGTCGCGTATGCAGAAGAGCAGCAAGGTGCTGATCAAATCGGCAAGATTGTGTGTTGATCCGCCACAAAGGCACGGTCAATGGGTTTTAATCATATATGCAGGGTTTGGAAGTGGCAAGGGAAACGATACACTGACCATTGAGACGGAAGTCGTCAGAGCTGTGCGGCGGAACGGCCACGGCCGATAATTACCAGGCGTTGAGATGGAGGGGAGGCTGGTTGAAGACGCGGCTTACGGTCGCCCGGCACGCAATATTCCCCTGGACGTCTGCAAGTGGACAGTATCAGTGCCCATGAGCCCAGTTGCTTGTGTAGGAGGAGAGCAGGGGTGCTTGTCAGTACTACATCGACCTTGTTGTCCGCCACAGGGGTACGGATAAGGTGGTTCTCCTCACATGATTCCAGAGTGGGATGGTGTATGGTATACTGACCATTGCGACGACGTTTGCCGAAGCTGTGCGGCGGAGGTGATGGCCGCGGCTGGCCAGGGACAGGAATGAGGAGGAGGTAGATGGTGTTGAGAACATGCGGCTTACGGTTGCCCGGCGCTCTTTTCCTTTGATGTCTGCAAGCGATCAGTATCACTGCCTATGAGCCAAATTACTTTTGCAGAAGGGGAGCAAGGTGACGGTCAGACACAGAGCAACCTTTGGTCCGTCACGAGTTTCCGGCCAAAGTCAGTTATAATCACATGTGCAGAAGGAGGCAAGGAAGATGTTTCACTGACCGTCACGATAAAATCGCCAGAGCTACGCGGCTGAATTCATGGCCGCGACCGACCAGTTGTCGAGACGAGGAGGGGAGTGTAGAGGATGGTTGGATATGCGGCTTACGGTCACCCGGCGCGTACTGTGCTGATGTCTGCGAGCATTAGCTTACTGCTCATCGACGAAGTCGCTTGTGCACAAGGATCGCAAGGCGCTGGTCAGAAGAACTTCTACTAGTCCGCCACAAAGGTAAGGTCAAAGTTGTTATACATCAGAAAGACAGGATTCGTGGGAAGAAAGATGATATACTGACCATTGCGGAGAAGGCGGCGCGGCGGAGCCGAGCAGGCGTAGAGATGAGGACGAAGAGGATGATCAGAGACGCGGCTTACGGTTGCCCAGCGCGCAGTGTGTCTGTGTCTCTGCAGGCAGTTACTATCATTGCTCGTTGACCGACTTGCTTGCGCGGAAGGATTGAAAGCCGATGTTCAGAACAAGAATGAAATGCTGAATCCGCCACGAAGGTACGGTATGCGTGTTGTAATCATATAAGCTCAGAGGCGTGCAGCGCTCTGGAATGGCAAGAGAGAAAATAGACTGACCTTTGCGATGCCAGACTTCGAGGCCGCAAGCCCAAGGTGCGGCGGTGCACAGTTGGCCGCCAGATCTTGTGTTGATTCCTGAAGATAGTCAGTGTGAGTGCTAATCGATCAATTCGCTTGTGCGGAAGAGCTGAAAGGCGATGCTCAGAATGAGGTAAAAATTAGTCCGCCACAGAGGTACGGTGAGTGTGTTGTAGTCATGAAAAACAGAGGTGTGCGGCGCTCTGGACTAGAGGGAGAGACGATAGACTGACCTTTGCGATAGTATTTCTCGAAAATACGAGCTCAAGGTGCAGCGGTGTGCGATCGGCCGCCACGCGCTGTGCTATTGACCTGCACGCGATCAGCATCAATGCTCAGCGACGAACGTGGCTGATGTGCAGGGTTGAGAGAGCGTTGATCAGATTTTAGTTTTTCTCCGACACATGGTTAGGAACACCCCAAATTGATGGTCATCTGTGGCTCGAGGTACGCAAAATTGCATAATGGGAAGGGGTGTCGAAATACTGACCTTTGCGATGGCATTCTTCGGAGCTGTGAGTTCATGGTGCCACCACACGCCGTTTTTCTGCACGTGATCAGTATTACTGCTCACCAGCGAACGTGCTAATGCGAAGGATAGGTAGAGAGCATTGATCAGTCGTGATGTTTTTTTTTGTTTTCCGACACAAGGTTACGGACCAGGTACGTCTCATCAAAATGGTCATCTTTTGGCTCAAGGTATGCGGGATTGCAGAGTAGGAAAGGGTGTCGATGTACTGACCTTTGCGATGGTACTCTTTGAAGCTGCGAGTCCAGGTTGCCGCCACGATCTGTGCTATTTCCCTGTACACGATCAGTATGGGTGCTCACCAACGAACGTGCTAATGTGAAGGGTGGGTAGAGCGTTGATCAGATTCAAATTGTTTTTTCCGCCACAACGTCACGGTTCAGGTGAGTCTTTTTGTTGTTCATCTTTGGGCTCAAGGTGTGCGGAATGGCAGAGCGGGAAGGGAAGTCGAACTCTCGGCGAACTGACCTTTGCGATGGCTTTCTTCGAAGTTGCGGATCCGAGGTGTCGCCACACGGTGTGGTAATTTCCTGCACGCGATCAGTATGCGTGCTCACCAGCGAACGTGCTAACGGGAAGAGTAGGTAGAGCGCTAATCAGACGTGATGGTTTTCTCCGCCACAAAGTCACGGAAAAGGTTCGTACTGATTGAATAGTCATCCTTTGGCTCAAGGTATGCGGGATGGCAGAGCGGGAAGGGGTGTCGATGTACTGACCTGATGAAAGCTGCAGCGCTGCAGTAGAGACGCTCTTGACGACTGCCGAAGCTCTCGAACGATTGCCTTGGAGTGATTTGGTGTCAGCAAGTGACTTCGGATAACGTGGTGTCGGCAATGGCATCGAGGCCTCTTCGTCAGACAGGAGACTTGCCAGACTGTCTGCAAGCGGATTTCGTTTCGCGCCCAGCCTCGGGCTCGCACCTGGAGATTCGACTCTTCAGCCATTGGCCCGCTATTCATGCTCAGCGCAGCGAAGGAGAGGAAGGCGTTGAAGTTCAGAGTCGGAAGAAGATGGTCCGGGCGTTGTCAGCAATGCCGAAGTCCAGAGCTGTTTTCAGCCCGGGCTAAAGTACTCGGTTGCATGGCCCCTTGGATCATCGTGTGGATGGGGAGGAGATTCCTGTGTGTGGTACTGACCTTTACCATTTTAGTATCTGGACTCGGCGTGGTCTACTATCGAAAGCAGGGGTTACGTCTATATCTGAAGGTAGTCAGCTTCTTAATCATCCGATGGTGATTCAACTGTGAGGCGGAGGGGTACGGCTGTGCTGAGGTCAGAGTAGCTAAGTGTAATCATGCCTCACCCACGGAAGCGCGGCCATTGCTGGACTTATGGGCTTGCGACAGGCTTGGCTCAACAAGTGTTGTATCAAGTGGGCATGAAAGGGCCCGGGGTGTCACCAATGAATGATGACTCATCATGCTGGCCTTCTGATTTCTGAAGTGGGATGTCACTGACCGTGTTGCTTCTTAGATCTTCTTTTCCAAGGACCATGAGCCGGGCAACTCAAGCACATTCAAGCCGGCCTCTCAAGCATTCGCATTGAAGATTTTTATGTCGTTCATGCAATGCTCGACTCACGGGCGTGCCACTTGGCAGAAGCGCTCTCCTGCATTGCTTCTTGTCAGCAGATGTTCCTCAGCGTATGACCGAACGACGAGGAAAAAATAAGAGTCAGATCTCAGTGTTGTAAATGGGTGCAGTCATTTGGTGCCGACGCTGATGCGCAATGCGCAAACGCTGTCGTCGGCTCTTGCGTTGTGCGATATTTTGTAATCATTCCAGAAAGGATTAGAGGCTGATGCCAGACTTACCTGTCGTTGGAGCAACCTTTCATGTGGAGCAACGTTTCCTGTATCGCTTCTTGTCAGAAGATATTCCTCCGCGATTGATCGATTGATCGAAGGATGAGGATAGATCCAGGGTCAGATTTTGCTAATTGAAAAGCAGTGCAAGGAAATCATTTAGTGCCGACGCTGGTGCGCAAAGCGCAACGCTGTCGTCGGCTCTTGGTGGTACTGTTTTCATCATTCGCAGAGAGATGAGATGATGATGCCAGACTTACTTGTGCTTAGGGTAACCTTGGTGACTGTCGATGAAGAGTTCTTGAACTGTTGCGGCGTTGTGTTGCTGTATAAGAGGCTGGAAATTTGGGAGCCACAGAGCCACCTCCTTGGCTCTGTAGCTCCATTCTGGAAACTAAAAACCCATCAGCAATGCTTGGACACTATGAAATGACGACGCTGCTTTGCCGATGGCGCTTCAGAGTTGTTCTCAAGATTTTCATCACCAACGCTGCTCATGCGCCCTTGCGAACCGTACAAGAGCCTTGCGACTCAGGAGGCTTGCTAAGATCAGATATCTGTTATGTAACTCATCACAAGCTGTTGAAAGAAGAAAAACGGAGTTCGACTGACCTGATTTCACGGAGTTGTAGTGTTTTGCAGCTGATATTTCGGCGTATGCTGGCGCGTACGCGGAATGTCGGAGGCTGGCAACCTGGAAACCATGGAGCCATGTTTATGGCTCTTTGGCTGCGACCTAAGAACGAATTAGTACTGCTTCGACATCTTGAAACGACGTCGATGCTTTGTCTTGATGGCGCTTCAGAGGTATGTTTAAGGGTTATCATCACCAACGCTGCAAGTCTTGCGACCACGAGCGCGCTCGTGAACCGTACAAGAGCCGTGCGTGCCATGTTGATCAGTGGCAGCGCCGAACGCTTCGCCTTCAGACGGACTTGCTCACGTGTTGCGTGGCTCAGGAGGCTTACCGGATCTGAATTCTTTTCAAACTCATCATAAGCTCAAACGAGGAACACAGGAATGGGAAGAACTGACCTCGTGGTGTAGAAGTGCTTTACAGCTGGCGCCTTCGCTTGTGCTGGCCCAGCCGCCCAGATGCGGTCGTTGGCAAACGGCAAGTTTGCCTTCGACACAGGAGCCTAGGAACCACGGTCAGTGAAAAGCCTCTGATGGTAGGGAATGGGTTGGGAACATGCTTGCTGCCACCGACCCACCCCTAGCGGAGAGAGCCACGTCGATCTTGCGAAAGCGAGCTGTTGCATGCCTATGTGAAGGGAGTCGCGTCACTCACGCAAGGCAAGCACAACTTGGCTGGAGACGACCACACTAGGCAGGCGATGGTCAGCGATCTGTTGCAATTGACTATACGTCCGCGGTGAAAGGTGAGATGTTGAAGGTCAGAATTAGCATAGAGGTCACCAGAGCCAGCCAGCCGCCGAGAGAGTGCTACCTCATAACTCGATGGCTGAAAGGGTGTGTCATTCTTTTTTGGTCATTATGGTCCTCATCATTCGCAAAGGCAGTCGAGGACAGATCATCTCACCTTGCACCTAGTCGAGTGACGTGGGTTGGTAGCAAGGTGGTGCCTTGTTTGCGCTGAGCGCGGTGTGTGGGCTGTGAGCGCGTAAGTACGTGCCAAGGTGCAAAAAGCGTGATTCAGCTAACCTTGAGCTTGAGTAGGGTATTGGTGATGGCCAAGGTAGCTGGTTGCTTGAATTGTGGCCTCGTAAGGCCAATGTTGAGGAAGAGAGAGGGTGGTTGGTGTGCGTGGTCGTGTTTTGACCTCCGCTGTTTTGGGGGTGAGTGAGTTGAAGGCACCGGGGCGGCTTTTCAATCTGCACAAGGTTAGTGGGGTAATGTTCGAAAAACACTCACGATTCTTCTGGCGACCTTCGCGTGTGCTTGTTACACCGCGAAGAGTGGTCGCTATGCAGTGTCATTGCGGTCGCCTTCGAGGCGCTGGCCTGTCAGTGATGTGGCGCTTTGAGCGACGAGCGTGGCTCGATCAACGCTGCGGCGGTTCTGAGGCGTCCGCCTGGACAAGTGAGTACTCACAAAATTCTGGAGAGCATGCTCTGATACTCCATTCTTCGTTAGGTGCGGCGGCGGAAGTGGTGTTGGTTGATGGTGTGCAGAAGGGGTTGTGTTTGAGGGCGAGGTTGCGTTTGTTGTGCTCTTCAAAGCTTGAGAACAGCAAGGAGGCGGACTTTGGAGCTCACGTGCAAGGCCAGTGCTTCTGTGCGGTACCACCTTGACGACATGCCCGCGTGGGGCAACATGAGCTGGGAAGAATGGAGAGTGTCACGGTTCATGATGGCAATCCATGGCTGTGTAGCATCCGCGTCTTGAAGTCTTTGAGCCTTTACTAATGATAAGGCATGAATACAGCATTGCGGCACGTCAGTTCTTACCGAAAGGCTTACGAGGGTGGTTATCGATCGATCGGTTCAAACCTCAACTCTTTGCAAACCAGCGTGAAAGTATCTACGTTGTGTTGTCGTGAGTCGTGACGCGTGTTTCCAAGCTACTGCACCTGTGATAACGTTATCACTATGGGATTGACATACTACCATGGTCATCACCATTGAGCAATTTTTCTTCAACACCTCGTGTTAATTGTAATTCAGCCATCAATCTGACTCCATACACTTCTTTGTCAACTTGTCGCGCAGGACGGCCACGCACTGACTTTCAGTCCCTTTGAGCGACGCACATCGCAAAACGCCCCTCAGTCACAACAAGCATCCGATCAGGCCAAAACGCTCGAGACATGTCGCCAAAACCAGAAATACCTCATCGACAACCTACAAGGCTACAATCAACGCGACACCACCCAAAAGTCGAAGGGAACGCAAGAGACATCAACAAGAAGCATTCAAGCGGCCTCTACCTTGAGAACAGCAAGATGTACGACGACCTCCAAGACACGAAGTACACGTCAATCAGCGCCATTTACGAGCATTCGACAAGGAACGAGCAGCGCACACAAAGATAACGTCAATGATGGGGAAGCGGATCAGATGGGGAAGCGGATCACTACGCAGGCAGGACATATTCTACGCAGTACGTGCTTGAAACATCGCGCATCAGTATGAGATATACCCAGACTGATCCGCTTCCCCATCTGATCCGCTTCCCCATCATTGACGTTACATTGAGTCGGATTGGTCCTACTTGCTCCTCCGAGCACAACAAGCGTAGCAGGTCCAGCAGCGAAAAAAGCAGCAGCTACGACGCGACATGCATCAAGAGCACGAGGGTTCCAAAGAACTACTACACAAAGATCCAGGTTTCGTCTGCGGGACTGATCACCCTCTCATGAAGTCCCTGTCACAAATGGAGGCTCCAACGGATTCGTTCCTTTGGGAGAACTTTCCTACTCCGTCTACCATTCCCGCTCGGCCTGCATTCGAGCTGGATGGAACGAAGCTCATCGCCAGACCACTAAAAGCGCTCCTCAACACCAATCACATCCACAATCGCGTCTGGAACACCTCCACCTTCCAATTCGTTCCAACGCTCGACGACCCACGTCGCGCGCCCATACACATGTTCGAGGCGGCCTTCATCCTGAACAACTTGAACTTTAACGACGAGCAAATCATCGCCGGCTACAGGGCCATGTTTCCACTCGTGTTGATTCGCGACGAGGTGCTCCTTTGTTTAACGTTAATCAACGAAGGCAGGTGGAAGGCGAAGTGTTTGCTCTGGTTGCCAGAAGAGCTTGACATCATCCGCAAAGCTGTAAGCGATGTTCCGCTAGATTTAGAGATCGCCTTTTCGGCAGGTTCCCTGGTGCCAGCCGCGCAGGACATGTACCGGTTGGCTTGGGAGGCACTCCGCCGCAAATGGGCATTCTATCCGAAGAGCTATGCTCGCGTGAGTGATATGTGCGCGGACATCCAGATGGAATTACAATCAGCACGTTGTACGGCCGTTCTCACAGCCAAAAGAATATCTCATCGTAAGTTGCATCACGGATGGATGAGCGTCGTGAGACCGAACTGACGAAGGCAGAAGGTAGTGTTTGCTACTCATAACACAGTGGCGCGAAGAATAGCAATGATGCCTTCGAGCGCTCGACGCGCCAATGTCATGGATACATGAGATATGAGCTTGGGAACCAAGCATGTCGATGCGGAGAGAGAATGATGCAGCATGTCGCGCTCGTTGGCGATGCAGGAAAGGTAATGATCCTGCATGGTGGCAGCAGGGCAAACACGACTTAACGAATAGCACGACTACAATGAGAGAGGGAGCAAACATAGTTATCTTTCAATTCAACGAGAATGACGCGTTCAGTGGACATCTCAATTTCTTTGACCAAGTGCTTGTACAAATCAATCAAAGTCGCGTGAAACAAGCGCCCAGGACCTACGTCTCCCTAGTATTCTCACTTCGCGACATATCATCATGCGTCTGGCCTCTCAAACTGTCGTGAGGCGGCTCATCCTTAGACTCTTTTTGCGCCAACGGCTCTCGTGTCGGTTGGGACGCTGAGTCAGTGGTTTCCGTTGCTGGCTCTACCAGATTCTCAGCTTTCGATTGTGCAGCTTGGGTTTTGGATCTAAGGTCGCCAGACTCTGGGTCGTCGATGTTTAGTCGTTGTGCGAGTGGCTCTTGTGATTTTGTGCTGTTCTCTGTTGATGATCGGGCTTGCATCGTCGAAGACATCGTCATGAATCGAGAACTTGATGGATTGCTCCGCGAGAAACTTGAAAGCCTGGTCAAGGGCCTGAATTTTGATGATAGCATGTTTGAAACGTGTATGATTCGGAAAATGTTCCCAGAAATGATTTGCTTCAGAGCGTCCATTTGGACAGCGAGAGGTGAGGTCGGGTCCATGTCCCCGCTTCGCGCCCTTGTCGGCATGCCGGCGACTTAGCCCGATGCTACGCTGAAACGGGCAGGAGGAGATAAACGATAGGAATATCGTCATGACGCAGGGCAAGCTCGTGATGGCCTTGCACGAGTATTGATGAGAGCCGCTATCGCTGGCGACGCCTACGCATCGCGTGACTTGTATCTTGTGCATTTCGCTTTGCAAGTGTTATTGTGCTGTCTTTCTTTGCTTTTTTAACCTGTACATGGCGCGCGAGAAGCACCAGAAGCGTCAAGACGGCGAGAAGAGTACCAGAATGCCGCATGAACGTTCGCCTTTGCTGGAGCGAGTCCCTGTGGCTGAGCCCAGAGATAGGTATCCTCATACGAATGTGTGTATTTCTGCTGTCTCCTCGAGAAGTAACTCAAACTGACACAACTTTCCAGGTTCGTCGTTTCTGCACTGTCTTCCTCATAGCTGTACCCCTCCTCGCACTCGCCATCGTATTCTTTGGTGTTGCCATAGGCGGAGACAATGATTTATTCGGCGATCGGAGGCATGTCACAACAGTCGATGCGTCTCACCTAGGACTTTCTGAACTCCCGCATCCTTCATGGCCACAGAGCGACGGCCTCAGCTATTCAGAGCTGAAAGATATCCTCCTCAAGACTCCGAGCGCGGACAAGGCGCGTGAATGGAGCAGATATTACACTGCTGGCCCACATCTTGCAGGCAAGAACCTGAGCCAGGCCGAATGGACACGAGACCGATGGGAAGAGTGGGGAGTTAAGAGCCACATCGCCGCGTACAATGTCTACATCAACTATCCTGTCGACCATCGCCTTGCTCTGCTGAAGAAAGGCAAGGTAGACTTCGAGGCGACGCTCGAGGAAGACGTGCTCGAAGACGACCCAACCACTGGTCTCGAAGACCGCGTTCCTGTCTTCCATGGATATTCCGCAAGCGGAAATGCGACTGCACAGTACGTGTACGTCAACTACGGAACTTACTACGACTTTGAAGAGCTGGTCAAGGCTGGCATTGAGCTGAAGGGTAAAATCGCACTTGTCAAGTATGGACGCATCTTCCGAGGCCTCAAGGTCAAGCGAGCAGAAGAGCTGGGCATGCTGGGCGTGGTGATCTACTCTGATCCTGGTGATGACGGCCAGATCACGGAAGAAAACGGTTACAAGCCCTACCCTGAAGGCCCAGCGAGGCATCCTCGTGCTGTGCAAAGAGGCAGCGTGGAGTACCTTAGTAAGTTCCGCCCTGATCCAAATGTTTATCTACAAGACTAACACGCCATGCAGGCATTGGACCTGGCGACCCAACAACTATTGGCTACCCATCCAAGCCTGGAGTTCCACGTCAGCCGACCGAAGGCAAGATTCCCACGATCCCATCTCTCCCACTCTCGTACGCCGAAGCCCTGCCTCTGCTCCAAGCACTCAACGGACACGGCCCAGCCGCGTCTTCTCTTTCTCCCTGGTGGCACGGAGGTGGTCTGGGTTACAAGAACGTCAGCTATAACATTGGACCGACTCCGCCGGAGATCACTCTCAACCTCGTCAACGAGCAAGAATACGTAACCACCGATCAGTGGGACACGATCGGCATAATCAACGGCACCGTCTCAGATGAGGTAGTCATTATTGGAAACCACAGAGATGCTTGGATCGCTGGAGGAGCCGCGGACCCGAACAGTGGTTCCGCCGCCCTCAACGAGGTTGTGCGTGCGTTCGGTGCTGCTCTGAATAAAGGCTGGAAGCCGCAGCGAACCATCGTTTTCGTGTCTTGGGATGGCGAAGAATACGGCCTTGTCGGCAGTACCGAATGGGTTGAGGAATATCTGCCTTGGCTGACCAACGCAGCGGCCGCTTACATCAACGTTGACGTGGCTGCCAATGGTCCACACTTCGAGGTTTCAGCAGCGCCGCTCCTCAACAAGGCTATCTACGAGGTGTCAGCTGAGGTGCAAAGCCCAAACCAGACTGTAGCTGGCCAAACCGTGGCAGACCTCTGGGATGGGCACATCAGCACCATGGGTTCTGGCAGCGACTTCACCGCTTTCCAGGACTTTGCAGGCATCCCTTCCATCAACCTCGAATTTGGCCAGGCGAAGAACGGTCCGGTCTACCACTACCACTCCAACTACGATTCCTTCACCTGGATGGAGAGGTATGGTGACCCCGGCTTTGAGTACCACAAGGCAATCGCAAAGATCATTGCACTTCTTGCCGCGAAGCTAGTGGAAGAACCGATCGTCGGATTCAATGCCACAGACTACGCCATTGGCCTTGAAAACTACCTTCAGCGCATGCGCGAAACGACCAAGGCCGAACAAACTCTGGGTAAGGACGTCTTCTGGCCTTTGGAAAAAGCCATCCAGGCGTTCAAACTCTCCGCAACAACCCTGGACGCCCACGCGGATAAGCTACAAGCCGAGCTGTCATCACCCGATCTCACCGCGCAGCAGAAGAAGTCTCTTTTCGGGAAGATTCATGCTGTAAACAGTGAGTACAAGTTACTCGAACGTAAGTTTTTGTACCAGCCCGGATTAGACAGCAGGCACTGGTTCAAGCATGTTGTCTTCGCGCCAGGTCTGTGGACTGGCTACGCTGGCGCTACTTTCCCAGGTATCGTGGAAGCTATTGAATTTGGCAAAGACTGGGAAGTCACGAAGTGGGTGGGAATTGTTGCTGGTGTTGTTGGCGGCGCTGCTGTGTGGCTGTCGTAGTTGCAGATCAAGCAGTTTAAACAACTACATGTATATAGTGCTATGAGGCGGGAACGCGAAGAAGGTTGGGCCGGTCACGAAGAGAATGCCGGAGACGATACATTGCTGTTGGACGCAGCATGGGACCACGCTGTGGTAATAGAATTGACGCGAATAGCTCACAAATACAACTCAACAAAAATCTATGGGATTTTGGGTATCATTCATTTACAGCAACCGGCCTCAGCCCATGTGCAGTAACTTCAACGGCGAACAAAGCTATTACCCTCTAGACCTGGCCTGGCAATCTCAACATGCTGTCCTAGGTGCCTGTAGGGCGCAAATTGCACTGTCTTCCCAACTTCGCTCCCACGCGAGCAATAACGCTCTTCAATTGTGCACACCGCCCCCGAGATTTGCTGTGTTCCTTCCAAGACCCTCCTTGTATCTCGCCAGAGCTCGCTCTCTGCACTGCTTATGATCTACGATAGGTCTTGGATATCCAGCCTTCTCCGCATGCTTCGCCGCACCACGCCCGTACGGATCGTGTATCACCTTGCCTGCGATATTCTTGAGCTCTGGCACCCAGCGACGAATGTACTCGCCTTCAGCGTCGAACTTCTCAGACTGCAGCAGCGGGTTGAAGATCCTGAAATAAGGTTGAGGGTCAACTCCCGTGGATGCAGAAAAGCCCCAGCCTCCATTGTTAGAAGCAAAGTCGCCGTCGATGAGATGCTCCATGAAGTAACGCTCGCCCATGCGCCAGTCAAGCAGCAGATCCTTGGCCAGGAAAGAAGCTACAATCATGCGACACCGGTTGTGCATGTAGCCCATCTCGTTAAGCTGGCGCATTGCGGCATCGACAATTGGGAATCCGGTACGTCCTTCTTTCCAAGCGGCAAAGTGCTCGTCGTTGTACTCCCACTCGATATTCGTGTACTCGTACTTGAAAGGCTTATTCATGCAAACGTAAGGCCAGTGAGCCAAGACATGCTTGTAGAAATCTCGCCACGCGACCTCAGAGATGTAGGTCATGATGCCTGGATTTCCCGCATCCAGCCGTTTGGCCGTGTTTGCATCGCGCGCACTACGCACGGCTGTGCGCGCGGCCAATGTTCCAGAGGAGAAGTGTGGCGACAAAACTGAAGTACCATTCACAGCGGGAAGGTTGCGGTTATCCTTGTATTTTGTCGCTTTCTCCTTGAGGAAACGAGAGAGTCGAGCTTGAGCTTCGTGCTCACCTGAAGGCCAAAGATGGGAGAATCGCTCCTTCTCGTCCTTTGACAGAAGCTTGTTTGGAGGCGCGGAAGGCAGTGTAGCGGAGAGGATATCCTTGAATTTCTCCTTAACGGTCTCATCGTTGGCGGTTGGCGGCGAGAACGCATTGAGTACATGTGGATGCTCGTGAACGTAGCGGATCCAAGCCTTGAACCAAGGAGAGTACACGCTGTACTGCTTTCCAGCACCAGTCATCAGTGTCCCTGGTGGAACTACAACATCATCGTGAACAGCTGTAAAGTTGATTCCTTCCTTGAGACAGCTCTTAACCAGCTTCACTTCCCTCCTCAGCTCATCCACCTCATACTCAATATTGCAGAATACGTGCTTGGCTCCCCATGCTTTCCACTTTTCAATAAGATGTTCAGGCACGGCCTTCCTATCCTCAACAGTCGCCACATACAGAGGTATGTTCAATTCTGCCAGATCCGCTTTCATAACCTCAAGCGTCCTCAGCTCAAAGTCGACGCGCACAGCACTGGTCAGATGGGCTTGGTAATCCTGCGGGCTAACAATATATACACAAATAAGCGGTATTCCCTCCTCTTTTGATTTCTGGCTCGCAAGAGACAAGCCTCGATTATCCTGAAGCCGTAGATCGCGCTTGAACCAATGCACAACACTGCTTCCTGCCGGTATCTTGTCGCGTGCAGCTTGCGTCTCGGCCAAGGTGCGATTGAGGACTTGCATGGGTCGAGGGAGCTCATTGTCGAGATAGCGTTTGCAGCGCTCGTTGCTCATTTCTGGCGGATAGAACTCGCGCTGGACGATGCCGGCGCGCTCTTCAGGCCGCGAATGATCGAAGACTGGCTCATCCTTGGGTTGTACGGTCTCGCACTTTTTGGTGGCAGAAGGTGGGCGGATGGGCGATGTTGCTCTCCGTTTGGGGGCCATGGTAGCCAATCCTCTCTGGTGAGCAGACGGTGGTGCTAGAAGGTGCAAGAAGTGTACTTGTCGAGGGTGGGCGGGAGGTAGGCAACAGGACAGGAAACGTGAAGAGTGTAGGGACAATGCAATTCTTACCATGGTAATCTACTTAGCCGTCAGTCATCGGGGCAGAGAGCACAGGGGCCAGTGCATCTGGGTATTGTTAGATGCGCGCCTTGATGAATTGGTGGTCATCAATGGTGATCTCATTCCACAGCCAGATCGTTCCTGAACAAAGCCGCCAGATCTGAGATTGGCTTCGCCGATTCGACGCCACATCCGCACAAAGATCGGGTACGCACGCGATGCACGTCCCTTGACAGCCACACCTTCCATCCTACCTCACAACACCAATAGGATCTAAACGTCTTTAAGGTCAGGCCATTTCCACGAGGTTCTAGAATCTTGTTAAGACAAGCCGTAGCTTGCAGGGTTTGCTCAGAACCCCACATGTCTGCGTATGTCTGTATGCTGGCACCGCATCGGGAAGCGATCGCTCGCCATTGAGATTCAGTCGAAGAGATATCCGTGGCGGTACTGCTAATAGCGACTAGAACACTCAAGAGAGAATATACCTCTGCAACGAAAGTGTCCGTTCAAGGAGAATGATAAGAGATAGTTCATTTTACAAACTTTCATGAGTGGCTATCAACAAGAACAGAGCTAGCTAATACAGAATCGGGAAGATGGCGCTTCAACTCAGGATATTCCTGAAATACATCAAGTTTCGGCACCCAGCCATAAGGTCAACAAGAAAAGCATAAATCAAAAGCCTTACAAAAGTCGCACACTGGGCACCTAAACAAAAAACAAGAAGATCCGAGACATCTCTGTCGTCGCCTTGATACCCGTCGCCGGTCTGTTTTTGATGCGAAGTACATGAGTTATTCGTCAGTAGTTAAATGATGCAGTGATAATTAGATAACAAAGAAGGTCAACGAGGTGCCAGCTGAAGCCTGAAGAAGTTTGTCAGGGTGTACGCAACGACGCATCTCTCGCTCAAGAGCGCATGGGCTCCACCGAGACAGAGAGTCTTGACATGGGCGTCAGCTCGTCGGCGGTGAAGCTCATCTCGGTGCCGAGACTTGGAGTGTTGGGGCCGAAGTCATCATGGTTGCCAAACAGAGTGCCCATGGCTTGGTCGTGGTATGCGAGCTCGAACTCGTTCAAGAAGCCTTTGGAAGGACTGTCGAAAGTGGTGGTAGGGCCGGCCTTTGGCGGTGCAGAGAAGCCGATGTGGATCTCGGGAGGGGTGTGTGGGTTAGACATGCTCTGTGACGGACCCATGGCAAACGAGTCGTTCTCGACAGATTGCACGAAGTAAGGGCTTGCTGGCAGCGAAGTGCTGTGAGACAAGTGACTTGGCAAACCATGTGGCATCCAACCTGAAGTCGGGGAAGCGGTGGCGCGGTTGGAGTTTGGCATTGAGGTGGGCGTGAGGAACACTGGTTCTTGCTGGCGAAGCGCACGGCGGTGTCGCTCGAAGCCGCTGATGTTTGTCTTACCAAGTACACGAGCCTGCATAGCCCTCTTGTGCGCTGATGCTGCGCGAGTCGCTTGTCCGCCCTTTGCGCCGGAGATTTGGCGTTTGAGAGCGGGAGAAGAACGGCGCTCTGGCTTGCGCTTGGGGTCTTTGCGGTAACGGGTGGTGGAGATAACACCATCTTGGAGGGCTTGCCTGGTGAGGCGCCAGAGCGAGCCTTTCTTTGGGCCGTGAATGGTAGAAGCAGCGACACGCTCGAAAGCCTACATGGTTGAGTTAGCTTCGATGCCGGTTGAAGTTAATGGAAGGGTTTTCAGAACTTACTGCGTTCATGCTGAGGTTGTGTCGGACGCTGTTCTGCCAGCCCGTGCCAGCTGAGTCTCGCGCCTTCTGGCTGTACTGGCGAACCCACTTGTAGACATCCTTCAAGGCCATAGTGTGATCCGGTGCATCTCGGAGGCAGCGGTAGAGAAGCTGTGCGTAGCAAGGGTCGGAGATCTCACCGTTGATGCCTTCGCCTCCCTCGTCCTCTTCATGGATAGTGTTCTCATAGTCCATGAGGTCAGCCGTGCCTTGACGAGAAGCGTTGCTGGGCGAGTAGTATCCAAAGTGCTGCACTGGCACGGATGCGGGTAGCTCAGGATAAACATCGCTCATCGTGGGCATGGCGACAGGACCGGAAGTGGGATAGTAGCGACCATGATCGATGTGGTTTGGAATTTGGCCGAGAGACGCAGCGTGAGGTTGGTGCAGCACGTTGTGCTGTTCATAGAGATTGGCTAGAGCGTGACCATGATACGGGAGACCGCCGAAGTTCGAAGTGACTTGAGCTTCTGGGCTGCACGGAGCGAATTGGGAGCCGGGTTGCGTCGGCTGAAAAGTGTCGCGCTTCGCGTAGTGACTGGACAGCTCCATCCTCGATCTTGAAGGCGACTGCTGTTGCGACAAAGTCTCGGAATGCGCTGGCCGCCACTGTGCTGCGATTACAGATGTCGATAGGTCGTCTTCCACGTCGTCGAAGCTTGTGTTGAACTTTGTGTTGAGTAGTGCGTCAAGTGCATTACTATCAAGCGGCTCTTTGTGGTCGAAGTATGTGTCCTGAAGTATGTCTTCACCGACATCGCCGCAGGACATCGGCTTCGGGGGTGATATGGTCTTCTCGTCAATCAAAGGACATATCTGTTGATCAGTCTCCATGACGATGTCCATGTCGATCGTGTGAGAGGTGGAGGTGCTAGGATCAGGAAGGTTCGAGCTCCTCAGTGTGTACTGTCACAACAGGTACGATCGAGAAGGTTGTGGAAGGACTCTGAGCGACTGGGTTGATCGATGGGGATGAGGCTGGCGTTATCAAGACCGGCAAGCAGAGGTTGGAGCTCTGCTACGTCGCGCAGGGCGGAGACGGCTCGCTGGCAGCTAACCTTACGACGTCCAGATCGAGCACAACGTTAGCAAAGCCTAGGGAGGTCGTTCCGGCACCCGGGATATGCTCCAGAGTCGTCCGGGAAGAAGATGGTCCAATGGAATTGAGAGCGGGAATCTGGCAGGTCATGGAAGCAAAGAAAAACAATGTGGAAGGCACTCCAAGACAACGGCAGTGAACGTAGGGTGAGGCCGCACGATGATCACGCTAAGTCGCTTGTGCGTTAAGCATGAGGTGCCTTCATGTGGACAGCCCGCGCATACGCAACCTGCAGATGGCATTGTCAGGCTGTGCAGGAAAGCGGCCATTAACGGATAGGTGCACACGTTGGCATCGTTACCCAGTCATGGGCACTAGCACATGGAGGGCGTGCAGTGACTGCGTTGACAGAATGGTAGCACAAGAAAGTGATTGCCGTGTATTGGTGATTGGTCGTATTCTCGAGCTCCGTAAAAGGAAACAGCTTGGCAAGGATAGCAACTTGGGGCAACAAACGTACATGTACTCTACTTTGAAAGCACTGGACAGAATCAACGCCAGCATAGCCATGGCTGTCGTACTACATGGTCGGGATCAGGGCAGACTCAAACGTGCCACAGAGATGCGGGCCGAGCAACCTTGGTGCGTAGATTATCAGCATCGTGATAGCGGATATGAGAGCCGCGGGCCGCCAGAACATGACTCTGGCTGCACGTGACGAAGCGAAAAAGCCCACGGACACATGCTCACGGGGACTTTAGTTTCATCAGCGCACGCAGAGGCGGGAGACCGCAGTGGAACGGCCACCCGACTACTTCATGATGGCAGCAATTATGCGGCAAGTGGGTTCTGCGCCTGGGGAATACAGGGCCGCGGCGGGCGGAAGGATGACAGCGGCGGATGGCTGCACACCGCAATCCCTCTAGAAGCGCTGCGGACCTAGGTGTTATTTCTCCCCGGGAGATCGGGCTGTTCGTTCTGCTTGTCAGCCAGCGTGTTCATGAGCTTCACCATCCGCTCAGGCGATGTAGCCGGGAATTTGACGTTTGCTGTGTGGCCATAGACAAAAACAAAGAAAGCAACCGAAGAGGATGGGTTTGGTGACGAGGCCATTGGGTCGAGCCTAAAGAGCTCCGCCTCCACGTTGACTACTCTCTTTGAAGTGTAAAAGGCGGGTGCGCCACACCAGCAGCCAGCCGTGGAAGTGACATTCGGCTGTCTGCAACTACCCGCCCTCGTGCACCATGCGAGAGCGCACGATTCAGGATGCAATGTCAATCAAAGGTCTTTGTGTCTCACCGCAGTGGTTTCAGGAGAGATCGAGCGTCTTGTGGCCACAATACAAAGTGGCGTAACGGCCGCGCCATTGTCCACTGGATTGAGGTAACACCATGTGCTTTGACAGCCTGGTTGTGCGTACTGCGTGTCAAGGCATCCATGTTCTGGACGGCACGGTGGTAGATGAAGTCAAGCTTCGTGCTAAGATGGCAGCTGCAGTGTCGCCTGTCAATGCCACTGCAGCGGTGACATGCATATACCTGATTTGTTGCGCTGACCATAGCGAGCTCGATCGGACGCTGTCTTTTGTACTCCGGTACAATAATTGTAGACTGTCACAGCTGGCAACTTGATGGGAACGGGCTTGGGATTTACATAAGTATACTTTCAAATTGTTTTGCTGTCCATGATACATACTGTCTTATGGCCCATCCAAGATATTGTGCTATGGCGTAACACAACATGCCGGGGAATCAGCACTACGCACATCGATCGTGCGCTGCGAGCAAATGTCGGACGTTAGTCCGATTACTTGCGGTAATAGATCTATGAGTCATGTCAGTATTGCTTCGACCTTGCTTGCCAGAATCTTTGTACATACCTTCTTGAACTGGAAATGAAGCTGAAGAATGCCCTTGTCGAAGCTGCTTCTGAACCCTCTTTCTCTCTTCGCACTGTAGTCCCATTCACGATCAACGATCTTGAATGCAATGTCTTCGTAAGGTGCACCCGCAACGAAACGAATGATGCAAGTATCGTCTTCGCCAGCTTTTGCGGTGACCTCACCTCGCCTCCTGCCGCCCTCACGCTCGATCTTGTACGTGGGCGCACGAGTCTTGTCCAGAAGATCTGGATAGAGGACATTG
This sequence comes from Cladosporium cucumerinum, assembly GCA_023634325.1. Taxonomy (NCBI): domain Eukaryota; kingdom Fungi; phylum Ascomycota; class Dothideomycetes; order Cladosporiales; family Cladosporiaceae; genus Cladosporium; species Cladosporium cucumerinum. The sequence goes on from JALDQA010000001.1 coordinate 1,633,849, forward strand.
AACTTGTATCCCTGCACAACCTTGGGCGGAGGGTTGTCGTGGTCGTAATGCGTTTGGTTGTACTTGTTCCATTCGTAGCCCAAGATGGCGCGATTGAAGTACTGTGGTTTGCGTGGACGAGCATCCGCAGGCCAGGTGTGTTTGTTCTTCGTTTCCACAGGAATCTCCGTTGTCAAGAGTTCCTCGTTGTCACTGAGTCCACGAGCAACTTCACGATCAAAGATGGCAGAAGTCTTGGTGTTCTGTGGCTCACCTGTGCGTTGACGCTTCGACGAGGGCTCTAGACTTCCAGACTCATTGCCTCGTTTCTGGCCGGGCACATACCCCAGCTTCAGCACCTTCCGCCGGTCCGCCACAAGATTTTGCGAGAAGTCGTTCTGAGTCAGGGAATCGAGTGCTTTGTCTTCCGCGCGCAGACGCAATAGTGGCTCTGGATCTAAAGAATGTCTGTCGTCTGAGGACTGGTTCGCTACCTCAACGTCGGCAGCCGCTGGAGATTGCTCACTGGCTTGTAAGCCGGCACGGAGTCTAGCCTGCAGTCGTGATATCCAAGCATCGGCTTCAGCTGCTTGCTGTTTGCGCAAACCACCCAGACGGGATGCCAAAATTGATTGCGTCACGTTCCGGAGATTTGCTCGTGCCTTGTAAATGAGTAAACTCTGGAGCAAATGCTCCCAGTAGTCTGTGTCGATCGGCTCGTTTGATGACAGCTTTTTCCGAATCTGGCCTTCCAGCTTTTGTAGTTCGGCCAGGGTCTTGGGCGCAAGCAGCTTGTCGATGTTACCAGCCACGGAGGTTACGCCGCGAGCAGACGATTGGGCGGATTGGAAATGTTTCTGGCGATCCTGGCAAATTGTTTTCATCATCTGGGAATCTGTCAGTATTAGTGGCCGGGAATAAGCTTGCGTGTGTGTGTGGCTTTCCATCTTACATTCCAGTAATCACGGTTGCTCCTGCTGCCTTCCAATGTGATGTAGGTATCGATACCCTTCTCCAGCTCAGTGAGCTGCTCCTGGTCTAGGCCCTCGAAGACGCTCTCCGGATCCAGTGAATCGACGTCTCCATCCTCCAATTCATCGTCTAACGGATTTTCTTCCGGGTCCACGAGGGCGAGTGTCACCGCCAGCCAGTCGATTGGCTGGGCGCGACCGCTCTTTGCGCGTATGGCGGCCTTCTTCTTGGCCTGCTGTAGCACGAAACGATCCTCATCTGCGACCCAGGCTGCCTCTTGAGCTTCGGCCACAGGGCGCTTGGCTGGAATGGTTGGGCGGGGCGGCATGGCTGTGGTGCGCGAGTCAGCGCCAGCAGTGCTGTGGTGCTGTGGAACTTCGGGTAGCGATGAGCAAGATCGGGAGGGTGACAGTCGTAACGAAAGTGTGGTATTAGCGATCGCGTCAACGCCTGAGTAGTCTAGATTGAAGCCATCGAATGCGCCGGCAGCAAACAATTGTCGGTTCACGGCAACATTGCCCCAGCTTGCGGGTACGCCGGGCCGCCTCCACAGCCGCCATCCCGCTCCATGAACTCTGCTGCCTAAGGTACCCACTCACAACACCTGCACCTTTAACCATAGAGGTCAAACATTCTTGCCAGATCATAAGTTCGACATAAGAAGCGATGGAGAAGTGGAATCACTTGCAACAGAGTGATGCTCAACTCCCCTCTCTTCTCGTTAAAGCCTCATTCTCCAAAAATGGCTATAGCATCCGCTTGACTGATCTCTCTCGCATCTGGGCTGAGGGACTCAACAAAGCTGAAATAATTAATCGCGCGCGAGCTCGCAACTGCAGCATCGATCCTGGTGAAGACGCTGAGCAATACGATATCTTCAACGAAAAGATCCAGAGCGCATTGCAACAGCATGGCCAGACGACTCTCGCTCTTTCTACTACGAAGAATGGAAATCTAAAGCTGCATCTCGAGGCACCCTTGCCTTCGCCACTGCCGACCTTCGAGTGGGAGATCGACCTCAAACAGATGTCAGATCGCAGTGTGGAAGTCGATCTTGTCTCGCCTCTGCTACAAAAAGCATGCCATCTCGAACGTCAAATGCAGATGCTGATCGCCGAAATACAAGCCAAGGACAAAGTGATCGGGAAGATCACAGACCGTTTAGAGACTTCTGGGCATGATTTGACTGCAGTCTTCCCAGGCGTGAAAACTACAAGCAACAAGCCTAAACGGGAGCAATTTGCTCGGCATGTGAGAGGGCTTGGAGAATTTGACGAGGCCAGCTGGTCGGCCAAAGTTGCTGCTGAAAACGATACTATTCCCGTGTCAGATGGATCTGCAGATGCCATACTTGCCTCGCTAGCTCCAGGTCACGCAGGAAAGGAAACGCACGTGGACTGGTGGCGAAGATTGATTGGGCAGCACATCGCGCTCACCAAAGAAGGGCCAGATGATGGAGCCACGACTCGGAATCAAGGTCTGAATCACGAGCAAAGCTTCAGCGGGCGTAGCAAGTCAGATGCGGGCGATGACAACGATGACTTCCAGAGACAATCGACACCACCGCATCTCCGCGCTAATTCCACGTTGCCCACCGCGAACGACAATGTTGACGACCCGATGTATGACCAAGATTCTACAGAGGACGAAGACGACCTCGACGGCCCACCTCCAAGATCAAAGCCCACACTACGCCAAGTCAAACACAACAATACTGACCCACCTGCTCCGGTGAACACAAGAAGAAGATCACCGACACCGCCTGCCGTGAAACCTACAATACACGCCGTCACCACACGCGGGCCCTTCACCCACGAAGAAGACACCGAAGATGACGATGACGATGACGACGACGACGACCTCGACGGCCCATCCCAAGTCTCCCAAAAACCAGCAAAGACCTCATCACAACTGCCCTCGCGGGAAAAAAGCCAGACTCCTCAGCCGCCTACATCGTCCGTACATTCGCCCCGCAAACGCCTAGGCACACTCGGCGGACGAGTACGCACTAGATCTCCCACACCGATGTCCATGACACCCGTCGAAGAGCACGCAGCCCCTACGCCATCGCCAGAAAAGCCCAAACCAAAGTCCAAACTCGGCACCATCGGAGGGCGCAAAGTCAAACCCCAGCCAACGTCTCCAGCTCCAGTGTCAGAAGACGCGGACACGCCACCGAAGCAAAGCAAGAAACTCGGCACGATCGGTGGAGCCAAATGCGAGGCGAAGTCCTCGCGGGCTCCAACAGCCTCAGCAACACCCGAGCGCCAAATCGAAGAGCCCACGGAGAAGCACAAACAGGACGTCAAAGCAGAGCCCTCCGAGCCGGAGGACCCGGTAGAGAGAGCTAATGCTAAGCGTGATGCGCTGAAGAGGCAGTTGGAAGAAAAGGCGAAGGCGCCGGTGAAGAAGAAGAGGAAGTTTTGAGAACTGTTTGATGCCAACCAAGGATTTTATTGACCATGATGGCTGGGGTTACTTTGTTACCGGGTTGCGTCTGCAAGAGTCTGATATTGAGAAGGATTGTCACCGGATGTTTGGGAATCTTCCTTCCAAGCCTCGTTGGAGGAGGCTTCCGATAATGAAAGTCAAAATGCTGGATAGTCTGCATGATCAATGAGTTCACGAAATAATACAAGTAACTTTCGACACATGAGAGATAAGATATGTAAAAATCGTAATACCTGGCTTCATTCAAAGAAAATATGTAGGTAATACGACCGCTATGCGCAAATCGCTGGGTTTCGTAATTGAGTACATTTCATCCAAAGTCCTTTTTGTTGGAGGGTTTCAGCCGGGGTATCATCACAGCTGGGTTTCATTATTTTGTCCTTTTCTTCCGCCTCGATAACAACTTGCATCCTCAAAATGGCGAGTCGCTTATCTGGTGGTGTAACCACCGTCAATGATGAGATCAGCACCGGTGGTGTAGGTGGAGGCGTCGGAGGCGAAGTAGACGTAGGCGCCCTTGAGCTCCTTGGCGAGACCGTCACGGCCCATGGGGATCATGGAGTGCCAGAGCTGCTGGGTCTCCTTGGGGACGAAGTCGGAGAGACCAGTGTCAATGTAGCCGGGGGAGATGGAGTTGACACGGGCGAAGTCGCGCCACTCGTTGGCAAGGGAGCGAGCCATGTGGATGCAGCCGGCCTTGGCGACGTTGTAGGAGGTCTGCTCCTGGGGGAAGTTGGCAATGTGGCCGGACATGGAGGCGGTGATGACGAGGGAACCGCTTCCGCGCTCCTTGAAGTGGTGGCCGACGGCCTTGGCGCAGTGGAAGGTACCGTTTAGGTCAACCTGGACAACGTGGTTCCAGGCCTCGACGGAGCCGTCGAGGATGCCAGAGTCGGCGGTGGCACCGGCGTTGGCAATGAAGGCATCGATCTGGCCGAAGTCGGCAACGACGTCCTTGACGAGCTTCTCGCAGGACTCGTAGCTGTCGACCTGGCACTTGTAGGCCTTGGCCTTGATGCCGTAGGTCTTCTCGAGCTCCTTGACGTTCTCCTCAGCACCCTGGGCGCGGGAGGCGTAGGTGATGGCAACGGCGGCGCCCATCTCGGCGCAGCCACGAGCGGCCTCAATACCCATGCCCTTGGGGCCGGAAGCGCCGGTGACGACGACGACCTTACCCTTCAGGGAGAGCTGGTCCAAGAGGGACTCATGCTTGGTTGCTTGCTGGCCAGGCATCTTGATGTGATTGGTGATGGAGGTAGGGCGGGAAGTTGCGTGTGTAGACGTGGTGGCGGATAGAGAAGAGGGGTGATGTGAAGAGGAAAGGAACAGTGGTGGGCGGGGGCAGGAAAGGTTTATGAATGCATGCTCAGATCGAGCGGCAGTGGCATCGACAGGGAGCTGTGCCCAAAGATGCGAGGATGCTGCTCGGTCCCAACCTAAGAGCTGGCGGGCAGGACGAGACGTGCCATCACCAGCATCATTGAGCCCCACCAAGTATGCCCGCCCACACCCACGCTCTCGCCCAAGCTTACCTATCGCGATCGCAGGGCGTCTGCGTGGATGCAGCCGGATGACTGATGAGAAGTTATGTGATGGTGCAGTCTGCTCCATCGGCTGGTCGGTGGAAGCTGAACCAAAGCTGGCCATCTCAACAGGCATCTCCCATCGCTGCTATGTCAGACCTCAGTAAGCGGGCGGGCGAGGAAAAAAAGATGTAACCATCCCACCAAGATCGGCATGGGCATCACCACCAATGGTCAGTCATCTGTGCCACCATGGTACCTCGCAGCCTACCCCTCCTCCATCCGTGCAAAACAACGTGACATGATGTCGCGCGTGCACGACCGCTAACACCCAGGGAACTACTTAACAGCAACGTCATTATGCGCGCGGGGGCAACGAGGACAGCGGCGGTTATTCGGTGGCCTCGACTTTGCAGGCTTGCAGAAGCACGCACAAGACTGGCCCTACTGCGAGGCAGAGAGCTGTCTCCTAGCGGCGGCGGCGAGCGCGGGCTGCAAGTCTACAGAGAGCCACATCGCCAGGCTCCGTACGGAGCCGAGTCTATCGTCTTCTATTCGCGACGTGGCCCCGAGCCAGCACGATGTATGATGATGATCTCGATCGTCGTGCAGACGCGCTGGAATCCCATCTCCACCGGTGGATCGCGCTTGGAGAATGCGATGGCCAGGCTCGCCAGGTCCACACAACGCCATCTCGAGTTGGCCATGTTGGCATTCATCATTAATGTTGACTGCTGACTTCACAGGCAAATGAGAGCTCAGTCTCGTATGCACCTCACGTGCCAATATTGATAGTACGGTCCTCCTGCAGCAGCAGAGAGTTTACGGCGGCAGGGCGAGGGCCAGGCCATACCTCTTCCCATTCATCATGCTGCCCGCCACGGCGCCTCCATGCATGTGGACGCGGCGCGGCGCACGGCTAGACCTGGGGAACCCTGTAGATGGTATAGAAAGCCGAAGAAGACACGTTGGGTGGTAGCGAGCGATAAATGCCTCCGATCGCCAGCACCCGGCCGCTTAAGGATGGTCCGCACCGGCGTGGTATAGCACTGCGCATATAATGGCTGGCGCATCCCGCTCAACAATACTCCAGCCACGTGATTCATGTCCTTGTAGAGAAGAGCAACGAATGTTCTTTGAGCTTTGAAACCATACGTTAGGACGTACAGCATGCTGCGTCCGCAGGTGTAGACATCGGAGCCCTCATGCTGTGCCAAGGCAATGCTTTCTTGGTAGCTCCACGAGCTCCATTGGCGAATTCTGTGTCAAAGAGTCAAAGCAGAACATAGGACAACTTGAAGTTAGAGAAGAGGCCAAAATTGACCTTGACTGGAAAGGCAGCAGCTCGCCTAACTTGAACATCCACCTCGTCACTTTCACCCACCCATACCACAGACGCCATGCTTCACTCACCCACCCTCCTTGCAGGCCTCACAACATGCATAGCCCTCAAAGCATACAGGATAATCTCCACTGATGCCGCAAAGACAACTTGTCAAGTCCTTGCGGTCGCCGTGTATGTCTACCCTGCACACGTGTAGTTGATATCTCTCAGAACACAACCCTAACAACACCATGCCAGTACCCTCGCCCGCTTCTCCGTCTCCATCGCCAGCATAGCAGCAATGACAATGCTCTCCGCCATGCAACTTCAAAAAGGCTGGAGCACACTCAAGCACTCCGACGCTCCTCTCGTGCTTGGAGCTGAGCTGTCCGTAACCCAATTGGCTTCTTTCACTCTCAGTGCCTTTTTCAAAGAGATCCGGGGTTGGCCAGAGCACCCGGCGGCCGCATATCCCGACCTCACTTACCAGATTCCGGTGTATGCTGTGCTGGCATTGGCTACTCTTGCGCTGTTCCATCGCAGAGGAACTGAGGGTCGCTCGATTCTGTTTACTGGTGGGCTTTTTGCTGTTGCAGCCGCGTGAGTACTGTGCAATGAAGTACATCCGAGAAGATGGATGAGGCTAATTTTATGTTATTCTGAACAGTATGATGCCTCAGACACCGACACACTGGGCTCTTTTGAACGCGATCGCCGCTGGAGTGCCGGCGGGATATGTGCTGAAGCCTTTGTTGCACAAGATGTAGAAAACAGGTACGCTCTGAGTATTTATTCAGCCTACCTTAGATATAGACGTCTACATGATCACGTGTACTCATTAATATCTACATGTAGTGCAGAACCACAATGACATGTCGTGCAACGCTCGAGTTGTCGAACGCCATTGCCGCTTTCTTGGTGGTGGCATGTGTCTGTTACAGCCACAAGTAACCCTACGAGACGTCGATTGAAGAAGTTGGCGATCACTACCATTGTTACGGCGTGGTTATTTCTAACTAGCACGCACGCCGACATTCAAGGCTATCCATCGTCATTCATTGATGATCTATTCCCCACCAGCGGTTGCCGCGCCTCGGCGTGGTCAAACAAGCCAAGAAGCGAGGTGGCGACCTTTGCAGCATTAGGGTTGTCACAATGTTCATGCTAATGCGATTGCTGCCTGCAGGTACTGCGTACATATATATACAGACCATACTGCCTCAAGAGCTGTAATGTTGAGGATAGACTCGAGTTTAAACCCGCCGGCCGCTGTGAAGACCACACTGCTGCACGACTCGGTCACACCTGTAATACTACTACGCCAGACCACCACAATTGTCAGACATGCACCGGAAAGTTGGGATGCCGTAATTCAGAACACGAAGCAAAAGAGGCGCTAGACTGCAACGACGCGACACTTAGCCAATGAAGGAATGGCGCTGGGGTATTTCCGGCGCAGCTCACGACCCTCTCCCGCTGTACCCGTGAATCTTGCTCCCCTGAAGCTGAGGCGAGGCGACGAGGAAATCCTGAAGAGCAAGCAGCAACACCAGCAGCACTACCGCTGTCCCAATCACTCTCTTCGGAGCATTTATCTCTTCAGTTTCCTTACGCACACGTCCGACCTTCTTTACTGTTGCTATATCACATACGCACTCAGCGTACCTGTCTGTCGCGCACCCCCGTCCAAGCCCAGGCCACGTCAACACTCTCTCCATACCACACGCCGTGATTCGCATCGCCACACGCTCGCTTTCGACGCGCATACCACAGCCTCTCGAGGCAGCTTTTTGATCTCGGACCCACTCTCTCCCTGGTCTTGCCTCCACCATGAAGTACACGATCAGCTACGCGGCTGCCCTGGTCGCCGCGTTCTCCTCCCTCGTTGCCGCCGACATTCCCAAGTGCGGTGATGGGTCTCAGTGCCCCGACTATGCGCCTTGTTGCTCTCAGTACGGACAGTGTGGTGTCGGCGCATACTGCCTTGGTGGCTGCGACCCCAGGCACTCCTTCGACCTCAAGTCTTGTCTTGCGGCGCCTGCTTGCAAGAGCAATGACTTCAGCATGAACTCGCTAGATGCGCCCGGTGTCAGAACCAACACAAGATACTTGGGAAACGGTAGCGAGACAAACTGGGTCACATCGGGTGAGCCTAGGCAATACCAGGACGGCGTGCTTTTGACCATGGCACCCAACACTGTTGGCACACTGCTCATGAGCGCACACTACGTCTGGTATGGCAAGATCAAGGCGACCATGAAGACCAGCCAGGGTGCGGGTGTTGTCACAGCATTCATCTTGATGAGCGATATGAAGGATGAAATCGATTTTGAGTTCGTCGGCACAGAGATGAACACTGTCCAGACCAACTACTACTTCCAGGGAATTACAGACTGTAAGTTGTTGCGATATCTTGGATCGAGGAAAGAACATGGACTGACGAGATCTTAGACGGCAACGGCAAAGACATTAATGATGTCTCTGACACTCGTCAAAACTGGCACACATACGAGATTGACTGGCAGCCCGATTACATCAACTGGTCGATCGACGACAAGGTCGTGCGTACCCTGAAACGCGATGACACCTACAACGAGACCACCAAGCAATACAAATACCCCCAAACTCCTTCGCGCGTGCAGCTCTCGCTCTGGCCCGGTGGTCTTCCAAGCAACGGAAAAGGTACGATCGAGTGGGCTGGTGGTCTCGTGGACTGGGACAGCTCTTACATGACCAACGGCTACTACTATGCCGAGGTCAAGGACATCTCGGTCGAATGCTACAAGCCTCCTCACGGAGACGACTCTGGAAACAACAAGGCTTACTACTACACTTCCACTGCCGGCACCGAAGACACTGTCTCCATTGGCACGAACAACACCGTCATTGGCTCCCTGCAGGCTACCGGTGACGACCCAATGAAGGGCGCGCCTTCCCCCAGCAGCGATGACAAGAGCTCATCTACCACCAGCTCAAAGAAGACTTCTAGCACTGCCACTAGTGTTCCGGAATCCGTACCTGGCATGTCAGGCGGTGGCAACGCCGGCAACAGTGGAGGCGAATCTCCTGGCGGCAACGGCAACGGCGGTAGCGGTGGCAGTGGCACAAACAGCAACGGCGATACCAGTGGAAGTGCCTTCGACACTCCTGCCGGAGAGGGCAGTGGCCCAACGAGCTTCGACCAGGGCATGGGTGGAAGCTCTGGTGGCAACTCTGGAAGCTCAAGCGGCACCAGCCAAGCAAACCACGTTGTCGCTGGCAGTGCCGTGGCCCTCCTCGGCTTCTTCATTGCAGCTCTGATGCTGTAAGCGAGGTGAGATGAATGTGGAGGTAATGATATCTTGATTCATGCATCGGAGTTCTTTCTTGGGGGTCGGGTTCTTTCATTTGCGAGGCGAGGCATCCTCATGCTCCAGACTTGAGCGTCACCGAATTTTCTTGTCCATATTTCGCAATTTTTCGCACATTTCGTAGGCACTTAATCACATGAGATTGATCAATCGAATACTCCGCATCCTATTTTGATATTCGAGCACTTTACTTTCCCAATATTCATATTGTCTTACGGCTCACCTGCAGAGGCGTACCTGTGCACGTGATCAAGCTAAGGCTTGGCGGCAAGCTGCGGTGCGGAAAGGTCCCGCTCCCAAAGCCCACTGCCCGTTCGAATTTACAGGCGACGACCGCGACTTCGAAGAACTGGAAGGCACGGACTAGACAAATCAGCACCCTCGCGACCACCAACACCACCCAAACCCTTCTCACCACCCACCAAAACCGTCAAAATGGAGAACGACCGCGGCGAGCTTGTCGACCTGTAAGCGACCCCCCGAAAAACCCACAGCGACTCCTACGAAAGCCCTCTTTTCCACGCCCAAGCACCAGCACCAGCCCAGCTCACTCGAGTCGAGGAAGGAATCGAGAAAAAAGAGAATGTCACCCTTTACTAACCCATGATTTTTCTTTGCGCAGGTACGTCCCCCGCAAGTGCAGCGCGACCAACCGCATCATCAAGGCCAAGGACCACGGCTCCGTCCAGATCAGCATCGCCAAGGTCGACGAGAACGGCCGCTACACTGGCGAGAACCAGGTCTACGCGCTCTGCGGCTTCGTGCGCGCGATGGGCGAGAGCGACGACTGCATGAACCGCCTCACCCAGAGGGACGGCTACCTCAAGGGTGTCTGGAACGCGAGCGGAAACTAGATTTGCGATTGTGTTGAGCAAACTTCTTTTTTCTGAGGGAATGCGGGAATGATTGGGATGAGAGGTACGTGGGATGTTGTTGCGTGTGGATGCGCTGCTTGCTCTGCTCTGCTCTGCCCTGCCCTTCTTGCCCCGAGGGAGGGAGAGAGAGGTTGGGGAGGGGGAGGTGAATTGCAAACATGGTCGTAGAGAACTCAGGCTGACTTGTGTGGCCGTTTTCTAGGAGTTATCGAGACGACTGCACGCTGATGCCTTTGATGGTACGGGACATAACAAAACAATGGGCTGTGTGCTCAGCGCCGCCGGGCTCAACTTCGATTCCGACTTTCTCGTAGCTCTGCAATTCAAACCTACCGAGTCCGATTCACGTATCCTTTCCACGACCACCACCGTCAATCCACGCCATGTCTTCCATCCACATCCACATCTGCATGGATTCCCAGACCAAACACCACCCACCACAGCCCCAATCATAGCGTCTTCTCCCCTGCCTGCCCAAATGCGCCTTATCCAAACCACGATCCTAAATCTTGTATGACACCGGCTACTTTACGGCCTCCTCTTTCCTTCTCGCGCAGCCTACGGGATGATCGCAAGAATCCCATGAAAGCAGGAGGAAAGGCTTCGCGGAAGGGCTAGCGATTTACTTGGTTCGCTTCGGCGAACCCGTTTCTCTCTACTCCCCTGATGCGAATAGCCTAGAGTGATGTCCAAACAACATTCGCCTTGAAAAGTCTGCGACTGGTGAGCTCACTGGGTTGCGGCACAGATACGGGCGGAACATTGCTTTAGATATGTTGTTGATCTGACATGATCTGAGTGGGAGTCGAGATTTGTAGCCAGTAAGTCTGTTGTCCTGTGGACTCGAGAGGGAGCGTTCTTGAAATGACATTGGGAACTCGGTCTTGCTATTCTGCGAACATTGACTTGAGACAGAGCATTGCCGTCTCACCGTCTCCTTGCTGGATACATGTATCTCAAGGGATTCCGGTCCGTAAGCACAGCACGATGGGGATTATGGAAGCACTCCATGCATGGAGATAGCACAGTGGATACAACAGTAAGAATTCCGTTCCCAAGGTGTCTCAAGCACTCCCTGTCTATTCAGTCGTGATATATCCAGCGGGATGCTCGGTCACGTGCATGTCCACAGCGCCTCCCCTGCGCTTCACTACATCGACTTCCGCTGCTCTCCACCCACTCCTGCCCAAATCTGCACAACAACAATGTGCAGATACAACTTCCTTCTCCACGGCACCTGCGGCCATACGGTCGTGGGTGCCGTGGTAGAGTACTGCGAGAAGGCAGTGGCTCCGGCCGCTGTCTTCTCTGGCGGCCTTCGTAAGTGCTTCCCAGGATACCACCACCTCTTCCTTTTCTTCTCCCTCTCCTCGTCGCACATGCTGCTATCCTCAGCGAGGTAGCATTCCACTAACATTTTACCAGAGAGAACATCATCGTTGTCAGACTTCCACGGCACAGAGATGCCATCATCTCTGCCTCTGTTCCCTTCTGGCGGCTTCCGCCAATTGCTGTCCGGACCCGGCACGCAGGTGAGCAACACCGTGCATTTGTACTCGCAGCGAGCGTAGGCTGACCATCTTTGAAGACCGCACCATCCACTGCGCAGACCACCCAGACCGCACGTCGCCGCGAAGAGGGCATCCGCGGCACCGACGAGAGCAGCGGCCTCCACGACAAGTGAGTGAGCTCCGCACATCCACAGCCCGCGTGCAAAACTGACACACAACCAGTGACGCCGTCCTAAACCACATCACAGAGTCCAGCCGCAGCCCCGACGACCACCACGTAGGCACAGACGGCCGTCGCATGACCTCATACGGCTCCACGACTGCAGCAAGCGAGCCCGGATTACCACACAACCTCACAGACTTCGATACCATCGAGGCAGAGATTGAAGCCATTAGAGCCGACGTTCAGCACATGCGCGCCGAAGCCGAGTCCCAGCAAAGACTCGAAGAGCTACGCACACCGATGCAGCAACGCAGGGCTTTCCCCCGTGCACCGATCAGCAAGATTCCTGGACCGGCTATGTCTCACCTCACCGTGGCAAAGGCCGTGGAGATTTCCAAGCCTGGCGTTGGCATTGTCATGACAAATCCGTTGTCGGGAAAGGACATGTCGTCGTCCAGCGCAATGAACCGCTCGTACGCCGGGACTGGCACTGGCAAAATCAAGGCATCTGCTGTCGCCATCATCAATTCACCGATGTCAGAGAAATCAGCGTCAAGCTATGCCACTTGTGCGACATCAGCCTACCATGATGCTGTCGAGCATTTCCAGGCATCTCTGGAGCGAGACAGGACAGGCTTTCGCTTCGCACAGCCGACGCAGGCGACCTCTCGCCGAGTGGACGAAACTCTCCGCAAAGATATTTCGCCAGCCAAACCCAGCCCTGAAACAACTCCGGGAAAGTCGAGCAGAGCGAAGGCGCCTGACCTCGAGACCGACAAGAGGGCTGCACAGCGTAGTCAGAAGCGCACCTCACTGCCTGATGGCTGGATGCCGAGCCCAGAGCAGGCCGGTTCTGCCGAGCAAGGTCTCCACAATAAAGAGCAAATCCTTCCTGGAAGTGGCAAGACGCCAGCTTCGGCGGAGAGATCTTCACCTGGTCTAAAACTGCGAAAGAAGACCAGTTCCTACATGTCGCCGACCAAATCCGCGCAAAACCGCAGCATTGCAACGATCGGAGAAGACAAGCCAACCAGGAAGTCTCTCAGGGTGAAGGCTGAAGCTCTGAGGGTCAACACGCTCCTTGCAAACAACGATTCGAGCGCTGTGTCGTCAATTACGTCGCGCCTTGGAAACTCCAGTGACGATTCATCCGTCCCGCCCAAGACACAGTCCAGCTTCACAGGGTCGAAGAAAGACATCTCATCGCCGTTGAAGAATGTCGCATCAGCGAAGGCTTCCGATCGTCCCAGCCTGGTCATAAAATTGCCATTGCCGCTTCCTCACGTGGCGAACACCACTGTAACCCATCGCAACCCCGATGGAAATTTCTTGGATCCGATCGGAGAGAAGCTGGGAAAGGAGGACCTTCTTCGCCGCGATTCGACCCAAGAGTTCGCATCTCCTCGCGCTGACCGTGGCAGTATTTTGGCTCCGGTTCTTGCTCGTCTTAACAGGCTTACCACGGGCGGAAATGACTCGCCTGGCAACCCTATGCGGTTCGCAGGAGAAGCCCTACGTGATCTTATTCAGCCGAAACCCAGAGATCCTGATAACGAGCCTATTTCGCGACTCATCAGTGGTCTGCGAGGACAGAGCTCTGCAGAGATTGGCAGAGCCCTTGCGGAGGGTCAGCACAACACTTCCAGCTCCCAGTCCGTTGATCCTGCGGAGGCTAAGGCCCCCGTTGACCGGACAATGGTCCTTCACAGTCGCGAACCATCCGAAGACCCGGACATCCTTGACCAAGGTCGGAAGCAATCAGCCAGCCACGATGTGCCGCAAGACCCCGCGATCATCTTGCAACGTAGGAAGCCATCAACCAGCCACGATGGACCGCAAGACCCCGCGATCATCTTGCGACGTAGGAAGCCATCAACCAGCCACGATGGACCGCAAGACCCTGCGATCGTCTTACATCGTAAGAAGCCATCAACCAGCCACGACTTACTGCGAGACCCTGCGATCGTCTTCAAGGGCGGTCCCCTGAATCCTGACATTCCAGGCGACATCGCAGATCAGAGGAAAACTTCCCAGGCCAGATCTTTGCGTGCGACGGCAACGTACTTTGTGCCACCGCCCACATCGGACCCTGACCTCCTGGCTGATCCTTCGATCCACGGGGTAGAGAGCTCCGGCGACAACCCATGGTGGCCGAAAGCTCTGGACCTCTTCGATGAGGACGATCATGTGGAGCATGGTCCTGGAAGTATGAGTGGCATGGGTTTCTTGCCAGGCTGGTCTCCCGAATGCTTTCAACGAAGCCTGCGTGGTACTTGGCACGATCGAAAGTTTGTGCCGTGGCAGGACGAGTCGATGCTGGCGCCTACGTTTGAACCGCAGTCCACTTTCTCCAGGCACTTCGATCTTATCCACGGCGGCAACGTCTTCGACACCCCAAATGCCTCCCCAACACTGGACAACACTTCTTCGGCGTTGCTGGATGAGCAAGATCAACGCCACTTCGCTCGCTGGGAGATCATGGGCAAGGGTCGTCGCAGATATCATTGGACCGGCGGAGACGGCCTCGAGATCAGCTTCAAAGGCATTGGACCTGATGCAGAGCACGACCCGAATAGCCCAGTCTTGTATCGCAATTATCGCGAGAACACAAAGACTCTCCACATGCACGCAGCAAGCTACCCCAGGACCCAAGTTCCCGGCTCGCCTCTGCCGCCGAACGCACCCAAGCTGATGCGCGATTATGCCGAGAAGATGGCTTTGTGTCAGATTCCTTGCAACGAGCATGAGTGGACAGGCAAGCTTGATCTTCAGACTAACATCGTACCTGTGCCTGGACTCTGCGGCCCGTGCAAGCAAGGCGACAAAATTCTCCACCGTATTGGCGGCGGTATCGACCTGGCCTCTTGACTGAACCATGGCCTGGTTTTTCCATCCAGATCAGAGGTCTGCTTGTGATAGTGTGGATATGATGAAGCAGCGCGAATGGTCTTGGAGTACGATGCGTTGGATGTCCAGAATGATGCCCTCGGTGGATCTTGGATGTTTTTGCATTGCGCGACTGGCGTCTCTCTTTTTACACGGCATGGTTTGCCTTTTTCCTTTTCTCTTTTGCTTCCCTCGGCACGAGGAATAGCGGCACATGACGGCCTCTTCGGGCTGTCGTTGCTCGCGATATGCATAGCTTGCCTTGCTCACAGCAGCTACTTTTGCTAGCCTTTTGACGACTCTTGCAGCGGCTTATCATTGATCGCTCAGCCGTAGTAGGAAGTTGTATTGAATCCAAGTTTCCATTCTAATTTCCTTTTTGTGTCTATATCATCTGTTGTAATCGAGTTTTAAAGTCGTATACACTGACTTATCAGAATCCAGGCATCAGTCAGATCATCCACATGCCGGGCGGCTCACGAGGACACCAGCACCGTCAAAAATAGCGACGTACTTCTCCTTGCCGAGCAGGATCTCGTTGGAGCCGAGATCACCGTCAGGGCTACTAGTCTGCAGCTTGCGGACCTGAGTCTCGTCGAGGCCGAGCTTGCGGTAGACGCGCCCTCGAGCGGCTGCAGTCGAGGACGCAGGCGTGCGCGCCCTCCATGCTTATCTGCCAGCCCTACATGGCGCTGATGCCGAACGCGACGTGGTCATCCTAGCCCTTGTCCGAGTGCTGCGAGCGAGGCACGTGGTCAGTTTTCTATTCCATGTGAGGGCGTTCGCCTGACACGTACTCGTGAACACTCAGAGTGGTCATACCGTACTTGTCGTGAGGGATGCCACCAAGCTTAGAGTGGTAGATGCAGAAAGGTCTCTACCACTGGCCGCCGCCCTAGTGGCCGCCGTAGCCGCCGCCTTGGCCGGCCTGTGAAGAGTCAGAAGGAGTTATTGACGATCGTCGAAGATGGACCGCTTACCGTGGTCGCCCTGGTAGCCACCACCGGGAGCAATACGCCAGTTGTTGCCGCCCGGGCCTGTGAGGTGTCAGAAGGAATTGATAAAGCTCTTTGGAGAGGATGTGCGTACCTTGATCGCCCTGGTAGCCGCCACCGGGCGCTCTACGCCAGTTGTTGCCTCCGCCGTCGGGCTCCAGAGCCCAACAACAAGCTCTGGAGGTGATATTAACAAATCTAGGTAACACGGGCTTACTCATCCAGATGGTTTGTGTGGGTTGATTCGTTGGTATTGATGGCATGTTGATGGTGATGGAGAGCGTTGAGAAGGAAAAGTGGTGGGCGGAAGCAGGCAGTCGTGAAGCTGAGGGGATCCAAGTCTGCTGGTCGCGCAGCTCACGTAAACCTGAAGCACTTCGAAGCTAGCCTGCACGTGCAGAACATGCTAGAACCTATGACTGGAGGGTGCCGTCAACATGCAGCTTCCAGGCTTCTAGGCTTCTGCAATAACACACTCCTCGACACGTTTGCCAAACCATCAGGTACGCAATCACGCGTATAAGGAGACTGACATCGATTGTTTCCACCCTTTGTTCAATAGCTAGCACCAAGAGACCATCTTGAAGCGTTGAACTTGCTGACTTGTGATCTTACTTATCACTATCATTTTGCTGTCCAGTGTAAAAAGCCACGCGTCTTGCGAACGATCATCGACCATGTCTATAACTTATTTGGAAACAGCGGCGCGGTCCTCCCACCTCTGAACAAATCCAACATCTCAGCTCCCATCCAAGCCTTCCTGTTCCTCGCGATTCCCTCCTCGACATCCGCAACCTTACCTGCTTGCACGAGGAGGCCCTTCCCATTGGCTGCCATGCCTAAGCTCATTAACCAAACAACCGCCGCCGCAACTTCGACCGGACTGTTGATTGGGACACCCAGACTACGCATACGCTTTGCCCAGTCAGAGAGAGATTCTCCTGGGTCGCGGCCAGAGACAAGATCTGTGAGCGTGATACCTGGAGCGACGACGGAGACGGCGATGTTGAGGGTTGCTGTATCGTTCTTGAGAGCTCTCATGAGGCCGACGATGCCTGGTACATCCTCGGTCAGCTGGGATAACGGCAAGGAAAGAGCAAAGACGCGTCAATATCATGGGTCGAAGCTTAGCCAATTGCCTGACTCCTGGGTTACAGCATGAATGAGATAGCACAAATGGACAAAAATGACTTAGAATTGAACGAAGAAGAGCAAACGAACCATGCTTCGCAGCACTATAAAGCGGCGCACCGGCACTCGCCAAATAGCCTGCCAGACTCGCCGTCAACACAATGTTCCCTCCAGCCTTGCCATTCTTATTCTTCCGCATATGGTGGATTGCAAGCTTCAGCGTGTCATTCGCCGCGGCAAGATCCACGTCATACACTCTTCTATCCGGCTCCTTTAGCTTGCCCTGCTCGTCCAACTCATCTTTGAAGAACTGGTCCTTGTATTCTGCTATGCCTGCGTTGACAAAGACGTTATCGATCGTGCCGAACCGTTGAACGCCGGCTTCGAAAGCTTCGCGTTCGCTACTCCAGTTGGTGAGATCGCATTGCAAGGCAAGGACGCGGTTGGATTTGAAAAATAATTCGGGTGCTTGCTGGGAATTGGGTTGGTGACGATCAAGTAGGATGACTCTATTCGTTGGGCAGATGTCGTGGAGCAGAAGAGCTGTTTGGAGGCCTATGCCAGCTGCACCTCCAGTAATCAGAGTCACGCTGTCCGTAGGACTTTTCAAGTCAGAAGGTACGATGTTAAATGCTTTCGGAGACGCCATTGTAGATGTAGAGCCGCATGCATCGGATCTGACTGTCTATCTACGGTGCTGTAATAAAGGAAACGGTTGGTCTTTCGAAGAGACTCAGCCGCGGTTGCTGACACGAGAGGTGTGCGGGGAGAGGACATGCCGAGCATGTTGTATAATGTTTATCTACCCGACCTCACTTCTTCTCCCTCGAGAAACAACAACGATCCCAACAAACAGCCAATGCTCAATCAGTCTGGGTGGTGATGGTATCGGCATGGCCGCTCAATGGTAGCGTGGTGCTCAATAATCCTCCGTGAAGACCGACCACGGCTCTCTCTGCTCGTACCAAGTGACGTAGACGCATTTGTCTACATCTACGATGTGCGTGCCATCGAGGCCCAGTGCGAGCGCAGCATCTTGCTGAGTGATGAATCTGCAAATGTGAGTTGTATGTATACCTTAGGAATGGGGGGAGAGGATAGTTCCATAATCTCAGCACCTACGTGATGACGGCCTCAGCGCCCAAGGGGTGCGCTAGGTTAGTTCTCATGCGAACACCTTCCGCAAACAAGCCAAAACGTGAGAAGGCGGCTGTGAAATCTTCGATGGTCACGTCGCGGGTCATGTTGCCAATCCAGATGCGGTAGCCTGCGCTCATTGTTGAAATAGGCGCGGGAGGAGGAGATGATGTTGATGGTGATTGTATTGTGATGTAGGAGATGATGGTGCTGTCTTCACAATTGGTGGTTGATTGTGTGTGTTTGGTTGTGGGAGGGTGCGAGGGAACGAGGGAGAAGAAGAGTAAAAGAGTCAACAAGAAGCCTGTGCTGCAGCTTGAGGCCCTCGTGCATTTAGTCCACGAGCTACACCACTTGCAGATACCAGCACGTGTAAATCCGAGCAGCGCTACTGTGCTATTGTCTTTTACTTTCAATCAATACACTAATGTCGCTCCACTGAGATCGAATTGCTCCTGGTCCATCACATCTGTTCCCGAAACGTCCTCATCCAGAGGGTCGAATGCAAAGCCGATGGTAGCACCACATCGCTTCGACCTAGCATGGCCAAATGAGCCCGACAGGCACCTCAATGGCAGACACTAGGTGCTTACGGACCAGGCTGGGATGAATGCTCTGCCACAGGACACGTTCTGCACGAGGCATGATCATCTTCAGAGTGCTACAGGCCTTGCTCATGCACGAACCTGCAGACGCCTCCCCTCGCTTCGTCGGATGTGTCTCGGTGGTAAGCACAGTGATCCTCAGATCTGAAATTGACGATATTAGCACACAAGAAGTTGGCATGCGAAGCAAGCTCCAGTGGTGTTTCGATGGTGGCCCCGACCAGGTTGTAAACATTACCCATGGGTCTTAGCTCAGTATATTCTGGAATCACCGCACGCGAAAGCACGCGTAGCTCGTGTTTGAGTGGGAAGCAAGTCGATTCTTTAGCATGAGACCAATGGTATTAGCATTGGAGAAATCGACATGCGAATGAGACTTTAGTGATACCTCGATGGCGCTACAGACCAAGTTGTACGCATTTACCGATATACATTAGCCTATCATCTTCTGAGATCACCACATGTAACCACGCGCAGCCATCTGGTCGGACCGCAGAGCATCAGTCTTGGGACAAGCAAAAGCTACCATGACCAAACACAGTCGCGCCTCCAGCAGCTGCCAGCAGTTGCTACGAGCCCAAGACCCTGCCACGTTGACGTGCCGCCACAACAGCAAGTATGGGAGAAGAGTGACAAGGTGAGAGCACTGACGAGGAAGATTCAATTAGACAGAGGGTATCAAACTACGGCTAGGACTCACATCGAACTAATTATCGCTCTCTCCAGCGCAATCGCACAAACACCCCTGCGTCGGGCACCCACCCAACTTCTCCTCCACCAGCACCTTGTGCAGGCAAGCAGCGTGCCCACCATGATTGCAGAGCAAGCACTGGCTCCGCAACAGAGGACCCACTGGAACGTCCGTGAAAGGGCTTTCAGCCTGCCAGCAAACAGGACAAGCGAGCGGTTTTGCGTCGCAGAGCTCGCACTTTGGCTTCCCCTGAGCGTTCGTGGACAATGGTTTGGAGCAAGAGCCGCAGGCAAGAGATACGGTCATGTCGCGCGATACTTGCTCGTAGACAGCAGGGAAAGCGGGATAGCAGAGTTTTCGGAGCTCTGCAGCCTCGATGAAAAGTCGATTGCGGACAAGTTCTTCGTGGTAAGTGGAGAGTATGCTCTCGACCTGGAGCGGCTGGAGACCGCTCTTGATTAGATGGTTGAGACAACGACTGATCAGGTCGGGGATCTCGTCGGCTTGTTGTCCGGCGGCTTCGTAGGCTTCGGTGTACGAGGCCACTGTGGCTTCTGCTGCCTGACGTGAGAGAGGTCTCGTCTCTGGGAGGCAAGGACCGAGCACAAGGATAAGGTGGGCTGCTTGCTGAGAACTCATGCGCTCGCCACCCGTGTTGCAGCGGATCAGCTCGCGCAAGAAGCCTCCTAGCTCGTAGATCCAACCATCTTCGGCGTCGATTTTAGCATGAGCAGCAAGATCCTTGGGAGGTGCAGCGAACGCGTTTCCGCTTTGAGGTTTGGTAGGACTGTCGACCTTGAAAGCGACAACTCGATTGGCTCCCTTACGAGCTTTGTAAAAGTTCTCGCGCCTACGAAGGTGCATCATTGTGACTTCGCCGGCGAGTTGCCACGATTGGGCGAGGTCGGTCATGCCGGCCTCCAAGTGGATTTTGACATGCCGCTTGAACGTTTTTCCCACGTTGGCGAGGCTGTCTTCTTCGACAGAGGCCTCTTCTAGTGCGGTGGCAGCGTTCTTCGCGATGTGTGCGGTGACCGCTGGGTCAATATGGAACATCGGGTGAGGCAAATGGATGCGCCACGTATCTTGCTGAGGCCGGTGTGCTTTCTGTTGACCAAAGACTTGGTCAAGACTGACAACGTGCGATTTGCTCAATGAGTGTGGTGGGGTGCTGCTGATGGACGGTCGACTGCCTTTGCTGACAGATCGATCGCGCCTCATCTCAGGGTAAGCGCTCAAGAATGAGTTGTCGAGGCTGTCGTCCGCCCAACTGCGACTCATTACGCCAGGGTCTGGGCTCTGGCTGAGTTGATCGCCTTGTGCTGGAGTTGATGCATTAGGCGGCTGTTTGTTAGGCATCCGCTTCGGTACGCGCCTCATCGTTGCAGCAGTAAGCTCGCCAGTGGCCGAGACGGCGGCAACATTGACACTGATGTTGTCCATAGCCTTGCGTGCGTGTTGGATGTCGCTTTGTATGAAGACACCGTCACGGCCCACTGTCCACAGTAGGTCCTGGGAGTGCCACAGCAAATCCGTTGGTGCTTCTGGGTGTGGCGTCATCTCGCGGAATGGGAACGCCGGGCGACGCAAATCCCAGATGTGCAACACCGGATGCTCCCGATCATAAGCAGCAACAAGTTGCGTGGTCTGCCGAGTACCATAATCACCAGGCACTGGAGATTCGCACGGAGGACGCCAACGAGCGTTTGAGACGGGATACGGTGTCTTTACCTCCCAGCCAGGTTTCTTCTTATTGTTGGACGACACATCCCAGACACGAATCAGCTTTTCTAGTCCAGCACTGGCAACATGTTTGCCGTCGGGATGCCAATCAACAGAGGTACACGCGTGGGCATGTGCTGGGATTTTGATTTTGGGCTGCTTCAGGTTACGCATGTCCCATATCTGGACCCAGCCACTGTCTGTGCCGAAAGCGAAATCGACACCGTCAGTAGGCGACCATTTGACGTCTCGCACACTATCGCTTTGGCCAGCGAACTTGCTTTTACTCTGCATCTTACTAGTCGCTGGAGTACTACTCCTCTGCGTACTGCCGGTAGATCGACGTGCATCTCTCACGTCCCAGAGTCGCACAGTACCATCTTGGCTGCCGGAGAGTAGCAGGCTGCCACGATGTGGGTTAAAAGTGATGCGGTGCACTTGCCGATAATGCTCGTGCAGTTGCGCCGCTGGCAGGCCGGCATGACCAAGGTCGTATAAAATGATTTTGCCGCTTGATGTGGCTGCAGCGACATAGTCTCCAGAGGTACCTTTGGCCCAGGCGACATCATCTATATCAATGGTGTAGACCTGTCTGGGTTTGCCGGAAGCTTGTGTGGGTGTACTGCGGATAGCAGTCCGCAAGTTGACGTCCTCTACACATACGCCATTTTCGACTTTGACAGTCTTGAAGATTTCTTTCCCGCCGAGTAAGGCATGGCTGCCACTCTCGTTGATGGAGAGTGTGTTGATTTCGAGTCCGGTCCTGTGGCTCGCTGTGGCGTTCTGCGTGGCGCCAAGGGACGCGAACCTGTTCACGCTGTTGAACTCGCTTACGTTTCCGTGCTGTGGGCTTGGTGGCCTAGAGGTGTAGCCGAATATTCGATTCGCCGCTTCTCTAGCTCTCTGGAAAGGTCTGGGAGCTGGGAGCGGTGGCGCACTGGGGATGCCTGGTGCAGCTACGGACATGGAAGAAGCCCGGCGGTGAGAATCATTGTTCATGGCGGCGCCCTGCTGACTACCTGCGTCCACTTCATCACTCGGCCGACGTGTTCCTCGCCCATACTAGGGGCCAAGAAGGCCAGCGAATGGGTTCAGGGCGCGCGCGTGATGTGGTTGTTGTGAATACCTCCTTGTCGTGAACTCTGGAACGACGAAGTCCGCGCTTTGCTTTCCAGGCTTGGCGTGGCAGCGTTGGAGTTCGAGGCAGTGGAGCGTTTCGACTTCTCCGAAACGACGTCGCCTGCTGATGGTTCGAAAGATGATGCACAGTATGTGCGTCGCTCGCACAGAACAGCCAAGAAGCTCTGATGTCAACAAGGCGAGAGGAAAGCTAGGCCTCTTGCCAACAAGCGCCTACGAAAACCTCAACAGTACTGCACCCGACACCCGCAGCCGCCTACATACATAACACTGCTCGAGCACAGAAAGCAGTGTCTCAATTGCAAACATAGCCTCGCAGCCATCAGAGTAGCAGTGAACTCATGGCTGTCTATGCGCAACCTGTAAGCGAGTGCTGTCCACCTTGTAGCCGCCAACAAGCAAGACGTCAAGGTAGGCGACCAGCTTCATTGGCTGCAGCCGGCGCTTCCATAGACCGGTATTGAAACACTCCCAGGAAGGTCTCCAGACAGTCTCAATGACAGCCAGAACCAGTCTATTTCCGTAACAAAGCAGGTACCGTGCAGGAACGCCCCTTGATATAAGAGCAGTCACCCATCATTACTGCAGGACGCCAGAAGACCTACCTGCAACCGCCATTACATTCTTAGCTTCCATCTCTTCTTGATATTTTTGCCTTGTTTCTTTGCGTATTCATCTGCCCAATTTCGATTCACGGCTACGTCAGAATCTTCTCAGATCTCATCAGTCTAAATCAATACAGTTCGATCGTCCGCTGGCAGACATCGACTTTAAAACGAAAACACCTGCTCAATACTACAACAGAACCCACAACACTTCAAAACATCAAAACCTAAGCAAAGATGGCCTCCTCCGCCCCGCTCGCAAGGACCTTCCTCATCTCTCGCGGCCTCAGCGTCGTCGCCATGGTCTCCATCGTCGGCATGACGGCACACTTCGTCAGTCAGCTCGTGAGCAGCAACATCGACCCTCCTCGTGAGATTGTCGGTACTCTGACAGTGGTAAGTCGTAGTATCCTCTCGATTTCCAATTAAGAAGCCAGCAAGATACTAACTCAAAAAACATGCAGACCTCCCTCGCTGCCCTTTACACCCTCCTCTCCTTGCCCCTCTTCTACTCCTCTGCTTCCACCACCCTCCTCATCCTCACCGTCCTCGATATCCTGCTCCTGCTGGCTTTCACTATCGTCTCTGTCCTCCTCGGCCGGCCGATCAGCCACCTCAACTGCCGTGCCATCCGTAGTGCTTCAGCCGCCAGCTCTGCAGAGTCAGCTTGGGCATTTGCTATGGCACTTGCGTCTGGCAAGGAGGGCAGCGCGGTGATGGGTCTTACCGGATGGGCGGGCAGCGGTAGAGCTGAGTGCTTCCAGACGAAGGCCGTGTGGGGTCTTGGGGTGGCGTTGTGCATTCTCTTTGCGACCAGTGCGGTTGTATTGCCGGTTATGTGGTACAAGGGAAGGAAGGGCGTGGTCGCGAAGGGTGAGGCTTAGGCCGAACGCGATTTTGTCTCGACCATGGAGATGGGGCCGAGAACCGGTGTTGAGACGATTAGATGGGCGCTGCAAAGACTGAGACTGAGATTGGTGCTTTGGGTTTGCTTTTCCTTTTCCTTGGCGCTGGTGTCAGATCTGAGCCGAGAGGCAATCATAATGTAATGCACGCTGAGCGATGCAACTCCAAAATTCCTCCGAAGAATCAGAGGTACACTCCTACATCTCAGCCGTGTCGTCACCAACCCTTCTCACTCTGATGGGCCCGCTAACATCGCTCTCTGGCCCAGTGACCAACTCGCCCTTTTGCAAGATTTCACAGCCACCGTTGTCTCTCAGCTCGTATAGAAGCCTTCGCACCTCCGGCATAGTATCTCGCCATATCTCCAAGCCGAGATCGCTGAGCTCTTGTGTAGAGAGTGCGCGGGCCACTTCGGATGGACAGAACGTCTTGGGTGGATGTCTGGTGGTGAGGAAGTGCTCAAGGTGATTGTGCAGAGGGGAGGGCGGGTTAGAGGGCATGCTCAATTTTGAGAAAAGCGTCTCTGCTAGATAGATTTCAGAAGCGTTTGAATACTACTCTTGCGGGTTCTTTGACTATACATCGATATATTGTTGTATGCATATCGTCATATGCAGAGCGACTGTCCCCGAAGTCTGCCCGCCAGACCTCCTCCGCGCTTCCCGCAACGTCGAAGGTGAAAGTCGTGAACGATACGAGGGAGACTGACGCAACTGCGCGACTCGCCAGTGATCAATTCCTAAGCCATCATCAACATGTTCACCAGAGCAGTTCTGCGGGCTGCCAGGCCTTCCATCTCCTCGGCCTCGCGCACATACGCACAGTCATCTCGACCTTCAAGGCCACCGCCTCCACCCAAGGCCTCCAGACCTCCTCCCAGGCCATCAACCAATAAGCCTGCTGCTTCCACCGCCGCCGCTGCGACAGGAGCATCAAAAACAGCCGCCCAGCAGCCCGTAGCACAGCAGAAGAACCTCGACGAGCCTCCAGCCGACAATGTGAGAGCTCAGGCGCAGAACGCCCAGGCGAGCGCCGAGAACAGCACACAACCCGACCCCAACGCACAGCCTGCGCCTTCAGCATCAAAAGAGGCAGAGGTAGATGCCGAGATGCCTAGTGGACCATTGCCAGATCTCACAAAAGGTATTCCCAGTACCTTCGACTTCGAGTTCGGCGGCGCAAAGAAGGACCCCAAGGCGGAAGAGGTTGAGAAGGCCCAGAACGAGGCTGCCGACATGGCACAACTGGAGGCTGAGATCGCAGAGGCAAATGGACGTGGAAAGAAGGGTGGCGATGAGAGGGAATACTCGAGGTCTGACTACGAGACCTCTTTGGACCGCAGACGCGAGAAGACATTCAACTACATGTACCTCGCAGCTCTCGCCGCTGGTGTTGGTGGTGGCTTGTACTTCACTCGTCCTTTCGGCGCCGACGAGGAGGTTCCCGCCGGTCTTGACCCCGAGCTCGCCAGCGGCTGGGGCCCCACCAGCATGTACTCTCGTGTGCGCGCTCGTATGGGCCACCAGCTTGGCTACTACACCGAGCCTTCGTTCCCTAAGCTTCTGCCTACCGTCCCTGAGAACCAGCGCCAGCCATTCACCCTCGTCCTTTCTCTCGAAGACCTGATGATTCACACAACCTGGGACCGCAAGAACGGCTACCGCACCGCTAAGCGCCCCGGCATCGACTACTTCATCCGCTACCTTTCGCAATACTACGAGCTGGTACTTTTCACCTCTGTCCCGATCGCAATGGCCGACCCCGTCATCAAGAAGCTGGATCCCTTCCACTTTATCATGTGGCCGCTGGGCCGTGAGGCCACCAAGTACGAGAACGGACAATACGTCAAGGATCTCGAATACCTGAACCGCGACTTGAGCAAGACGATCATTGTCGACACCAACGCTGCTCACGTGAAGAACCAGCCTGAGAACGCCATCGTGCTTCCCAAGTGGAAGGGCGACCCCAAAGACGAGCACACCAAGGACCTTGTTGGCCTCATTCCCTTCCTCGAGTACGTTGCGACCATGGGCATCGATGATGTCCGTCCTGTCATCAAGTCATTCGAGGGTAAGGACATCCCCGAGGAGTTCATGCGCCGTGAGAACGAGGCTCGCAAGCGCTTCTTGGCACAGTACGAGCAGCAGAAGTCCAAGGCTGGCAAGTTCTCCCTCGGTGGAATGCTTGGTGCCAACTTGGGCATCAAGGGCGACAAGATGGGCGGCGGTATGGTTCTCGCTGATGGCCAGAGCGTTTCCGAGGGTCTTGCCCAAGGCAAGATGCTGAGCGACCAGATTCGCGAGCAAGGCCAGAAGCAGTACGAGCACCTCGAGAAGCAGATCCGCGAGCATGGCGCACAGTGGCTGAAGGAGGAGGAAGAGGAGACCAAGAAGATGATGGAGGCACAAGTCAAGGAGATGAAGACCGGTGCCTTCTCGTGGTTCGGCGGCGGAGCCAAGAAGGAGTAGAGAAAGGGCTGTCCTGAGGGTACACCGAAAAGTGGAGGAAAAATTTGTGGGAAGACGACAGAATCGTCGACGTTCTTCACTCTTGTAATTATTGGAACGGCTTCGGATGCATGTGTCTGCATTTCTAGCGTTCTGGGTAATTGACGTTAGACGATATTTTGTCTGCCTTTACCTTGATGAAGGGGTATGCTTATTGTAAGATATGGGAACACACAGCAAATGTATATCATGGCTCTCTTTTGAGCTCTCAGTTTCGGTCGTCCTGTCTCTCCATGATGAATAATGCCGTCAACCTTTTCTGCGCAACATCCAAATGGCTTCCACAACTGCTAGTCGAGAAAATAGTATGATGACGCCTCTTGAAGACCAGACTGGAAGCAGAACTTCGCGTCGTCACGGCTGATTGCATTTATCCAAGCAATGCTGTATGTACAACGCCAATATATCTTCGTCAGTCTACACCTACTGCCCACCGCTAACACCCGGCGTGTCCTCAATCTTAAAGATGTACTTGACAGCACTCGCGGTACCGTCCTTCAAGTTGCTCAAACCCTTCTCAACACCCGCCAAACCTCCAGGCACGACTTCCTGCGGCTGAGCCTTGAACCAGCCCTCCTCGAGGCCCCTGCTCAAGTACCTACTGTAAATGTAGCCGAAGTCCTTCAGCGAGGCGTGGACATCGCCGACCTGGGTGGTAGAAAGCTTCGTAGTCTCCGAGAAGCCCTTGTACTCTTTGCCGGGCAGCACGAAAGTAATCGCGCCTTCGGGGTCGAGCACTTGGGAGAGGTTCTCGACGGAGCCCTTTTCGGAGACGGCGTCGAAAGCGTGCAGCAGCTTCTGGCCGTTGAGGGCTGCTGTGAGGTTTTTGATGACTGCGAGGTCGCCTTCGCGGTAGTCGACGATCGTGTCGCCTTTGCTACGGTCGATGAACTTCTCCACGTGCGCCTGGGCGCGGCCGGCGACGGCGAGGATGGGGTGGATGTTGGATTTGACGGCGAGTTGGAGAGCGTAGGAGCCCACGGCTGAGGAGGCGCCGTAGATGACTAGAGGTGTTTTCTGGTCGTCTGATGCTGGGAGCCATGGCTCCGGGAGTCTGAGACGGGCGTATAGGCCGAGAGCTGAGGTCAAGGCGGCGAGTGGGATGGCGGCACCCTCTACGTTGGCTGTTATCATGCCGATCACAGGAAGAATTGTTCTTTTGGAGATGCTTATACCTTGAAAGCTGGTTCCCTCTGGAAGGAAGAAAGTGGTGTGCTTCCATGCAACAGCATATTCGGCGTACGAACCACCAGGCGTGAGCATCTCGTGGAAAGCAGCCACGCGATCACCCTTCTTGAACTCTACGACATTCTCACCGACTTCGTGGACAATGCCGGAAATGTCGTCGCCCGGGTTGGTGTTGTTGAAATCCTTCAACCACTCTGAAGCCTCCTTATTAGTTTGATGACCTGTGATTCGGATGGCATACTTGAGCAAACATACCAGGAATCTTCCAGTCCTTCGGGTTGCTGCCGCTGAAGGCAACTTTGATGACAACTTGGTCTTTGCCGGCTTCAGGGATGTCGCTGTCGACGATGTTGACCTTCGGGCCAATGGAGACGAGAGCTTCCTTCATTTTGTCTGATTGGTAAGGTATGTACTTAGAAGATGATAAATGGTGAAAGGACTTGGAAGGATCAAAAATAAACTAAGATAGAGAAGCAACAACTACATCCGAAGTGATTTATGCAAAACCTATACCGGCCAGGGCATGTGGGTACAACGATTCGCAATGGTCAATCTTGAACAGCATTTCTAAGCAGCACTACTGCGGCAATTGATCATGGCGTCATTGCTACACATCGATGGTCCTAGTCTAGCCGCGCGGTCCATTATCGACACTTATAGTACAAGTCGCAGAGTAGGCCAGGGCACACCCTGACTAGCATTCGGTTCTTCGGGGTGCAGCTCGGGCACTAATAAGTGTGCATATATCAACAGCGAACAACCGTTATGTAGTCGTAGTCCAAGGAGATCAGCGGCCAGAGAAGGTGTATCACCCAGGTAAGCTGAACCCGTCAGGAAGTTTTGGTTGGGAGAAGTCACTGCCATTCGACTGCGTGAGGTTACCATCTAAAGTCGTCTCTGGGTCCAAATATCGTACCGTATACTTTACATTCGTCTTACATACATATGCCAGGTACACGATCCCTCCCCAAGACTAGGTGGCAAAACTCTCGTGGTGTACGGTACGGCCCGGTTGCTCAGGAAACGACTCGCTTCGAGACGAGCCGGCGTTTTGATGCAGGCTAAGCAAGCCAGCGAGCGAATGATACAGAGCTGGGGAAAGCGACAACAGGAAGACCAACACACTCCTTTGCGCGAAACATCCGTGGATCTGGACGACTTCGACGACATCCCCTACTGTCGACTACACGCCCACATTCCGCCTATCTCACACGACATTGCTCTTCTCCCAGCTGGCTGGACCGGGGCGATTCTTCATCAACAAACATGGCGGCCGCTGGGACAGATGGCGCATCCAGCATCCAAGTCACCGTCCGCGTGCGCCCTTTCACCATTCGTGAGGCAGCACAATTGACCCGCTCAGATGAAGGGCCAATGTTCCTTGGGGACGGTTCCCTCGCATCAGCTCCGGCTCCGCACATGAAGCAGAAGGGTATCCGACCAGTCATTAAGGTTGTAGATGAAAAATGCCTGTAGGTTAAGCCCTTCAAGCAAGAAGACGAGGCAATTGCTGACCATCTCAAAAGTATTTTCGACCCTCCAGAGGACAACGTCCAGCGCTTCACCAGATCGGTCATGCCACAGGGCAAACGTGTGAAAGATCAGACATTTGGATTCGACAGGGTGTTTGACGAGAACATTACACAGGGAGACGTGTACGAGGCGACCACCAAGAACCTGCTCGACTCAGTACTGGACGGCTACAATGCCACTGTATTCGCATATGGAGCTACTGGCTGCGGGAAAACACACACAATTACCGGCACTGCACAGCAGCCTGGAATCATCTTCCTCACTATGCAGGAGCTATTTGAAAAGGTGGGAGAATTGCAATCGGAAAGGGCGACAGAAATTACCCTTTCATACCTGGAGATTTACAACGAGACGATTCGCGACTTGATGAACCCGAACCACGCCAACAAGCAGGGTCTTATGCTTCGTGAGGATGCCAACCAGGTTGTCTCGGTAGCTGGTCTATCTTCGCACAACCCGCAAAACGTCCAAGAGGTCATGGATATGGTCATAAATGGAAACGCCAATAGGACACAGTCGCCCACGGAAGCGAACGCTACATCATCGCGCTCACACGCCGTTCTGCAAGTCAACGTCTCTTCGAAATCTCGCGACACCTCCGTCTCAGAGCCAGTCACTATGGCGACATTGAGCATCATTGATTTGGCTGGGTCAGAGCGTGCCTCGGCGACGAAGAACAGGGGTGAGCGTCTTATGGAGGGCGCGAACATCAACAAATCACTGTTGGCACTTGGCAGCTGTATCAATGCGCTGTGCGATCCGAGAAAGAAGAATCACATTCCCTACCGCAACTCCAAGCTCACTCGGCTGTTGAAATTCTCCCTGGGCGGTAACTGCAGGACAGTCATGATCGTCTGTGTCTCACCATCTAGCCAACATTTCGACGAGACACAAAACACTTTGCGTTACGCCAACCGCGCAAAGAACATCCAAACGAAGAGTGTGCGCAATGTCTACAACGTGGACCGCCATGTCAAGGACTACTTGAAGAAGATTGACGAGCAGATGGCTCGTATTAATGAATTGACTGCGCAACAAAAGCAGTACGAGGAGATGGCCTTTGTCAAGTTCCGCAAGGCAGAGGCAAAGAGGAGCGAGATCGCACACGATGGCCTGCAAAGAATTCGAGCTGCTTTCGACCATTCATCGTCTGAGAGGCAGGATCGTATTGGTAACATGCGTCGGCTGCGACAAGTTGAGCGCCGTATTGGTGCCATCAGTGGCTGGATTGGCGCATTCGATCAAGTGTGCGATACACGCGAGGATGAGGAAGCTCCGAAATCAATGGTAGCCATGCGCAAAACTGCGCAAGGCATCCTCGTCGAATTAGAAGGCAGTCGACAACACTTCCATCAGCGCCTGGCGAAGAACAACTGGTCTCGCGCGGTCGACACGGCGCTACAGGACAGTCTGCGACAATTGCAAGCGCAGGGCGCTGCCCCGATCGACAATATGGAAGAATCGTCACTGCACAGGGAAGTTGAGGCCTTGAAGAGCAAGGCAGACGTCGAAGCACACCTGGCAGTCCTAGAGCAAGAGCGACTTTCCGATCAAGGCCTAACGCAGGTTCTGCTCACAGCGCACTTCGAGACTGTGGCAATTCTCAACCAGATCATGCGGATGAGTGAGGAGGAAGCAGTCCAAGCGGCCCGCGATGTCCTCGCTAAGCTTCTGCAAAGCTGTGCAGAGGCGGTCAGCCAAGTCATCAAGCCCGATGGCGGCCTGCAAATCACCGAGGCCATTCCTCTGAGCAAGTCAGGAACTCCAAGAAAGAACAGGTCGATGTCGCTGATGGGTCCAAGCCCGTTGAAAGCCAAGATCCGTCCATCTCTTGGTGGAGCCAGCGCTTCAGCTGTGCCGGCACACATGGTCAACCACACAGAAGTACCAAGTCCTAGCAACGGCCAGTCTGCCGCATCGCCTAGGCGGCGAGTGAAGCTTGGTGGTGCTCGACGAGGTGTTGTTATGAACAACACACCCAAGAAGACCAAGAAGCGGGCCGTCAGGTGGAGGGACGAGAATGAAGACGGCGAAGCTGCACTTCCACTTGTGGACTTCCAGCCTACACCCAAATTCCAGGGGAGCAGTCCGGCGCTGCCTGCTGAGGTTATCGCAGAAGCAGAGGACCCAGTGCCCCAGCACGCCTCCGAACCTCACGATGAATCAGAGTTGAACTCAAGCCCATTGCCATCTGCACCAATCTCCAGCTCCGAGCTTAGGAGGTCAGGCGGCGGCCGTTTCGCAACCGGATTCCTTACAAAGAAGACCGATGGCTCACCTCCTCCACCTAGCTTGAACCTCAGCGCATTCATCAACGAGGACGAGACAACTCCACTCCGCGAGATGGCTGCCAACAGTGCACCTCGCCCATCATTGAGCTTCCGTCAATCGCCTGTCACCGGATCGCCCGCACACCGAGCTCCCACACACGACGACGATGCCGATTCGGCATCCTCAGGATCTGACCTTGAACGCTCTCTCGTGGCGGACAAGGAGGTGGTAGGCAAGATCCGCTCTGCCATGAAGCTCAAACGCACATCTTCAACCGGCCGCAACTCCGGAGCTCAGTTGCATGTCTCTCGTGCTAGAAACCGAGATTCTATCCAAGGTCGCCGCTCGCCAACAGCAACCTCGCCACCGCCCCAGAGCGAGGGTCAGAGCATTTTCTCGGCTAGCCATGCGAGGCGAATGGTTAGGAGCGAGAAGGAAGACACCATGCGAAGTGTGCTGAGCCCACGCACTGCTCCCGTGCTCAAGGGTGCCGGTCCTGTTGCCGCCAGAAGGAGCATGGTGGTCGAAGGTACACCCAAGGAAGCAGGAGCGCACCGGGCTCCGGCAAGAGTCAGCTCCATCGTTCCGGGCAGTGCTCAGAGGCAGAGCAGTCTCAGCAAAGCTGCCTGGAGGTAAATTTCTCCGATTGAGAATTCGATTCGATTTGTCGTGTTCTCTCTCTTTTCCGCTTCTTTTTACTCTCGTAGACTCTGGGAATGGATTTCTGGTTTGGATGAAGGCGTTGTTGAAAGGTCGAGCACGCTTAAGCATCCCTCTTATGATGAGAGGTTGGAGGCGTTTTTTTTCAGGGCTGCAAAACGGTTTATGCATTGGGACATTGACGGCAACCGGACATACATTATACGCAGCGGTAGCATATTGTACTCTATATTACGAACTTTCTTCTTGCACAAGGTCTGGCCGCACAGCATCCAGAATTCAGAGCATCTTTCCATAACGCCATATTAATCATCAAGTACTTTTGAACCACATGGATGGAAACCTCAACACGGCCAGTATCTCCTTCGGTATTACACCAACAAGGAAATCAAGCTACATGCTCATCTTAAAGCAGTCCGTTCGGTCGTGTTTAACTTCGTTCTCGTCTCATTGACCAATGTTACATTCCCTTCACATTACATATTCCTTCCGCAGTTCGCGCTCTAACCCATGATGTGTGCCGATTGAGCGACCATCAAGTCGACTACAAGAGAGCGACAACAACACCAGCCACACCGAGCACACCAGGAAGCGCAGTAGCAAAAGCGCCCGAGTCCGTGACACTGCTTGCGATAGAGCTCGCAGCCGAAGCGGCGCTGCTTCGGGCGCTGCTCGCGGCGTTGGTAGAAGACGAGCTGCCAGAGCTCGAGCCCGAAGAGCTGGAGTCACCGGTGCTCGAGGCACTCGCGCCCGAAGAAGTAGACGAGCTGCCGCCGGTGATGCTGTTGAGGATGGAGCCTGTACGGGTGTTAGTTCGATTGTATGGCGAGTTTGGGATGGATGGGAGTCTGACTTGGCGCGGCAGTGGCGCTGGAGATGATGGAGCCTATTCGAAGATTAGCCAATGGTCGCGATTGGTGATTTTGCTGACCTGTCAAAGGCCTTTGGTTCGTTGCGTACCTGCGTTGGTGAGCGATGAGAATAGGCCACCGCCGGTAGAAGAGTCTTGGGCTGAGACAACGAGCGAGCTGGTAGCGATAATGGCAAGGTTGGAGAACTTCATGTTGAAGGATTGGAGGTGACGATTTGTCTAGTTGTTGGGTTGATTGATGAATTGATAGATTGACAATGCACGTATAGAGTCGACGATAAGTTGCGATAAAGAAGTGGAAACACAGCAGCTAGGCAGGGCCTAAATACCCTATCAAAAATCTTCAGGTTACATCCGCGTTTCATGCTTTCCATGAACCACCGGTTGTCAACTACTATAAACCCGTTCGAGCGATAAAGTAACATTGAACACGATCGATCGCGACTAGCGCGTTGTTCAGCCGGTCGCTCAAAGTCCGGTGTTGTCTCCGAGCCGCGAAACAGCGTGCGTAGTCCGAAACCTCACAAACTTGTCTATCATAGCAATCAATACTGCAGTCAGTGCCTCAAGAGAAATTGAACTTATGCGGATCAGATGTAGCACATACGACGGGCCGTTATTAGATAAACGCTCTGATCATTCAAGGGCTCTCTTATCCATGGCAATTGTCAAATGCTCGACCATCAGGGTCTGATTCCGCTACCACGAACTCGGAAACCGATTGTTTGATACTGTAGTCGCCTTATTCGACATAGCTTTCTTTCCTTCAGACCCAAAAGTTTGGGGCATCTCTGGCTAACATCCATCGACATATGTCGCTTACGTCTAGTAGTGAGATCACATCACGAGGCTGCGTGTTGCCGTACATGCTACAATCTTACGATCAACTAGCATCGACCAAGACTTTGGACACCTGGTTTAGAGGTCTTTGTGAGTTGTTCTGTTACTGGATCTAGAGGCCCAGGCCAACGCGACGAGTTCAAGACAAGGTTTGGTGGGTAAACGTGTGCGAAGATTCATCATAGTCGGTTTGAAATCCATTTCCATTACAACAGCATGCTACGAACACCTTCTCCATGGCACATCGCCCAGCGAATGTCCAAAAACGTCTACAAGAGCGCGGCAACGAGACCAGCGGCACCAAGGAGACCCGGAAGAGCAGTAGCCATGGCGCCAGAGTCCGAAGCGCTGCTTGAGGCAGAGCTTGCAGCAGAGCTGAGGCTGGAGCTGATGCTGCTTTGGACGGAGCTGAGGCTGCTTGCGGCGGAGCTCGACTCCGAGGCCACGCTGCTTGCGATGCTGGATGCCACAGAAGATTGGGAGGACGAGGCAGAAGCGGACTCGGTGAGACTGCTGAGGACGGAGCCTGTACTGTTGTTAGTATGTGGCACGATGGCTTGAGCGTGGGTTCAATGGGGGGTCTGACTTGGGGCAGCGGTGATTGAGGAGACGAGACCGCCCTCAGTGGTGGTTTCTTGGGCAGCAACAAAGGAGGCAGCGGCAAGGATGGCGAATTGTGAGAACTTCATGATGAAAGATTATGGTGGTTGAGTTGATTGATTGGAGGAGTTTATTGATTGATTGGGTAGTTGGATTGATGATGGTTGTGGTCGGGAAGCAACTCTCACAGCAGGACAAGGATTATATACCCTCTTTCCCATCCCTCAATGGGGCCCCAGGCCGTACGCGCACGTTGTATCCACATGTTGACCGACCTGGTCATCCGTATTCATCGTAGGGCTGCCGAGACGAAAGAGTGACGAGAAGATGATGGATCGACGCCTAGCGTGTCTCGAAACCGGCCGATCATCCGGCTAGCGGCTCACATCATCGAAAAACCAGGAACCCAGACGCGGGGATAAGGTTTGATCACCATTAGCCACACTTGCTATAGGCATAGCGGCATCCTAGTCTCTTGATTTGTGGCTATCAGCCTTGCTTCTGTGTTGGCAGCGTCACCGGTTCCAAGCACGTCAGTGGCCATGCAAGCGAGGGTGGCGCAGGAAAGCAGACGACGTGCTTCAAACGGACGAGAGCAGTGAGGTAGGAGGGTCTGTGTCGACTACTTGGCTGGTGTTACTTTAGGAACTGGTCGGATGGCAATGGGAAACTGCAGCTGCAGCCGATGCCCACGCGTGGCACAGCAATTTTATATCACTCAAGAGCTATAAGGCGCGAGCTTCGGCTGAATTCATGGTGGGAGTCTAACATTCTCCCGGATTTCGAAGAGTGATTGGTTGCTTTCGACCTGCCAAAGATATCTCTCCAGTGTTTGTTCGTGGTATCATATCCAATGGGTATATAACAATCGTCTAACGACAAAGTGAAATTACAACGTAACCAAAAATTCATGCTTTCTTGAAAGTGCGTCGTCATTCCGCCTGTGTCAATTGCAAGTCGTCTTCCACGAAGCTCTCGAGCTGTGTCATGCTGAAACCGAGATCATCCTGGATATGAATTGGTTCAGTCATATGCTTTGGATCAAGACATCCCCTGGTATCTTTTCGTTCCCATCCCTGAGCGCATTGCTTAAGAGGTAATGGCGGCGGAGGCATTGCCATGCGCTCACTAGCTGCCTTAGTCTGTTTTGGAGTTGGCTCATGTTGGACACGAGGGCACGGCGTTGGGTCCAACTGTTCGATGTCATCTTCCGTGAACTCGAATGAGCCTGAGCTGAACGATCCCGCTCTGAGAGTCTCCTTCGTTGCTGGCACGTGGGCTGGTGTCAGATGTGTTGCCGTCGCTTCTGCGCTGATCTCACGAGCGATCTGAGTGCTCGACTCGAGGAAGTCTTGCCATTCGAGATCGTCGACTTTCTGCATAGGTGATTGAGCCGTATTGTTGTTGGTAGACTTGACGAAACTTGGACGAGGAGGTGGTGGCATGCTGATGACAGATGGAACCTGAACCTTTGGAGACAATGGGTTGGCCCGCACAACTTCTGGTGATTGCAACGCCTCAAGCAAGCTCTCGTCGTCCACGCCTCCAAATTCATCTGGGCTGCCACCGTCCATAGTTTCGTGTTGGTCTTTGTCGTCGTTCATCTCCACTTCTGGCGTGGTAGCCGTAACCATTCGTAGGCCGTCTGATTGTTCATTGCCAATAGCGACCTTGCAATCTTCCGATTCTGCCAGCGGCGCAGGATTCGGTTTGCGAAAGAAAGCTCCCAGATGAAACTGACTGCTCTTGAACCCGAACTTGTCGTTTCGCCTCTGTGTCCCGATCCTGCGCTCCTCTTCTTTCTGCGCCTTTTCCTGGGCTGCGCGCTTCTTTGCCAAGTCGAGTTTGTTCTTCTCCCGTTCGCGTAGACCCCATGCTCGACGATCGAGTTGTATAGAGCGGTCAAGTTGCTTCTTCTCGCGCTCAGTCAAGGGCTGTTCGGCGCGGGTCTTGTACGCGGCTTTTGCTTGTTTGATGGTTGTGGCTTGTGGCATGGTTGAGCGCTTGTTGGCAGGATGGTACTGTTAGCGGCGTCATCGTCGGTGTGATTGACAATGATGGCCGTCGGACGCGTTTTGCGCGTACATGAAGGTGGTAGTTGAAGTGATGGAGTGACTTTTGAAACTGTCGACTTGGTCGTGGCAGCCTGTTGCAACACACTCGCGGCAAACCAGCAAGCGTAACCCTAAAACCCTGAGCTGTCCTACCGTCCTGGGTGCTTGTACCACCATACATGTAACTACATTCGATCAACACAATATTTATTTATTTATTTTTGATGTGAAGCAAGCTGTTGATGGTCTTCGTATTGGAAAATGACTATCGTAGTCTACAGAGAAAATGTCTGACTGCATCGATCAGTAGTACATGTAGTGTTACAAATTTCAACGCGTCGAAGTTGTTCGGGATTACTATAACTTACTTCTATTTGATACACAGGAGATATACGGTCATCAGGCATCCCAAGTATAGTACTGTAGTTATTATTATTATTATTGTTTTAGATCCGCATTACACAATCCTCAAGAATGTTCTTCTTGCCACGAGTCTCACGAGCTTACTCTTCGCGTCGTGTAGTCGAGCCAGTCAATCTCACCAGCCCTTGTTTGTGCCCTATCATAATCATCATCATCATCATCCCCATACTCGCCAAGGCAATCCTTCCGCCAGCTCTCCGCGTCTGCGAGCAAAAGTCAACCGAACCCCCAACCCCGCGATTGAGTCACCGAAAGTCGGTCGATTTTCACACCCCCTTCGTGGATCTGCTGTGCTGAACACTCCCCGACCTCGCAGCAGCCATAGGCCGAGCGACATCGGGACACAGCCCAAACACCAAGATGTCATGGCATGCCGGCACTACCTTGGATGCCTCCATCGACCCGGGCCAGCCTCTGATCGGAGGCAGCGTG
Source organism: Cladosporium cucumerinum (assembly GCA_023634325.1). Taxonomy (NCBI): domain Eukaryota; kingdom Fungi; phylum Ascomycota; class Dothideomycetes; order Cladosporiales; family Cladosporiaceae; genus Cladosporium; species Cladosporium cucumerinum. Next base: position 1,671,194 of record JALDQA010000001.1, read on the forward strand.
CAGTCGCCGCATCAACCGCTCTCTGCCATCTCGCCCACCCTCCAGCACTACCCGTCGTCCTCACGCCAGGGCTCGATCATTGGAGATGGCCCGGCCAGGAAGAGGAAGAGGAGCTTCACTGCCGACGATGGTGTGGACAACAGTAGTGGAGATGGGTTGATGCAGGACTCTCCCTCGAGTGTGTCCAAAGGCAAGCACCAGCCTGGCGTTAAACGCGCCTGCAATGACTGCCGCCAGCAGAAGGTAGGCGACCATCATGGGTTCTTAGATAGCGAGCCAATTGACTAACTTTCTGCTCAGCTTCGCTGCAATGTACAGGCGGGTGTACCTGGCGAGTTCAAGCCGTGTTCGCGCTGCATCAAGCACAAGCTGCACTGTTCCATCGACAACGACTTCAAGCGACTTGGGAAACGCGCCCAACATGAGGAGATGGCGAAAGAGCTCGAGGCCTGCAAGCAGAAGCTGGCCGAATACGAAGCCATGGGCCTCGTTCCAAGCCAGAAAGCATCTACACCTGCGAGCCATACCTACACTTCACAGCCCCCCGGCGTGCCAGTCGCCAACATGTCGAGCGCGCCATTCCTTGGTCCCAGCGAAGCAGCGGCCTCGAGGAGTCTGCTTGATCTTAGCCAAGGATACCGTGAGCTCCCACATTCACAGATGCCTTCTATCACGCCTGGGACCACAATCATGACCCTGGGTGGGACGACCATTACCGAGGATCACCTCAAGAAACTGTTCGACATCTACTTCCAACACTATCATCCATTCCTGCCAATACTCAGCCCGGACTTGATGATGAAGGAGATGAGGCTTGACGCGTACTACAATTTGCACCCATTGATCCACTGGACTGTCATCGCTACTGCGGCGCGTCGGTTCGACGCGCGACCTGGCTTGCTCGTGGAGATCCAAGGCCCTCTGACGGACATGCTTTGGACAACACTTTCGCAAGTCCCTCAGACATACCACGTGTGCAAGGCGCTTGCATTGCTCTGCTCCTGGCCGCTACCGAACTCTTCGACTTCACAAGAACCGACTATGATGATTACAGGCGTCATGTTCCAGTTGGCGATGCAGTATGGCCTCCATCGGCCTAGCCACGCGCAAGATTTCAGCAGGTTCCGCATCGACCTGCGCGAAGAGGACATCGCCGATCGTCTCAACACTTGGGCATCCGTGAACATCGTTGCACAGAACGTAGCTACCGGCCAAGGACAGCCACCTTTGGCAAGATGGGCATGGTACACGTATGGTCTGCACCTCGACCGCATGAAGCGGGAGCTTGACACGAGATGCCGTATCGAGAAGTTCATCGACACGGTCACCAGAACACTTTTCACCATGCAACGAGATCACATTGTGGAGGTCGATCAAGCACAGCGTGGCTTATCCATCGACATGTACTCCAGGGAGCTGGGAGAGCTTGAAACTACACTTCTCTCTGCAGGAGCTTCGCGTATGTTGACTGTCTTCTTTTGATCCTAGAATCCTTACTGACTTTGATTAGATGTCGAGCTTCTGTACTTGAAGGCGGCAAGTCTACACCTTCGCCTATCAGCCTTCTTCGACAAGCCCACGCAGCCAAACTACCTCGCTGACTTGCGACATGTGTACATTGCTGCCACCAGCATGCTCACCGCTGTCATTGACCTACCTGCGGACATACTGCTTTACGTACCACGTTACATCGAGCAGATGATACTTGCTGGAGCCGTGACCCTGCTGAAGCTGCTGAATTCCTCGTTCGAAAACCACGTCGACGTTCCGGCAGGCCGTTCGCTGTTCTCGCGCTCCGTGAAAACTCTACGACAGCTCAGTGTCCGGAGCAACGACCTTCCTCAACGTCTCGCCGAAGTCATGGCCCAGCTCTGGCACAGCTCAAGCGCTAGCGAGCAGCGCATGTTCAACGGTGATGAGAACAGCAACCTGAAAGACGATGGCTTGCAACTCAAGGTCCGCTGCCGCTCTTCGCTTTCCGTCTTGTTTGACGCGATCTGGCGTTGGCGTCAGCAGGTCGGTCAAAGCGGCCGCGAGGGCCTTGCTCAAGCCGTCGAGCACCCCACAGACGTACCTGCAGACAGTCATGGACCAAATAGTCCCAACGCCTTGCTAGGAGGAGACGTCACCCAAGGTCTGACCGGCTTCGAAAGCAGCCTGACAGCCGACATCGACCCGATGTCCTGGGAAAGAAGCTATGGAAGTAACGCTGTCTTTGACCCCCTCAGTTGGGCTCTGGACGGCAACTTGCAATTTCCATCGACATTCGGCGGTACGGACGGGCTTGGGTTTTAGGAGGATCCAGCCTTCCCTTGTTGGCAGTCCACTTCGCCCGACCCAGTTCCTTCGACGCTGGGTGGTATGGAGGGCCTAGGATTTTACGAGGACCCGGCTTTACTTTGCTGCAGTTCACTTTGCCCGAACCGTCCCCATCAGTGCAGCCAATAATTGATCAGGATTTCCTGTTCTAGTTGGAGTAGATGCGAACGGCCTGGATTCGCTTTTTTTTTCTCCTGTTCTTTGCTTGTATCCGACACACCTGCCTTTGACAGGACGATTTTACGATTGAGACTTTCCGGTGTTTTGAAGTGGTTATTCAGCTTAATATAGAGTTTTGTTTTGTTCCAACGCGTTTCCTCCGAATTATTCTACGGCCATTGCAACACAGCCCAAGACATCGACGCGTCTCGGCTCAGATTGCGCCAATGTCATCAGCCGCAGTCCTTCTGATTTTCGCCATCGTTTTGTTGTTTTTCTCTCAATCCATATCACCCTGCGCTCAAAACTCAGATCTCCATCTCACCAACCAGCATAATACACGTGTCTTCCAGACCGTGCACCCTGTCTTGATTCAATGCCTGGTACACGCCCATCGAAAGCATGTAAGCACAGTGAGAGATGCTATCGTAATGCGTCGGATTAGCTTCCTGCCAACCTGCGCCGCCATCATTTCCATGCTGCTGTTGCCCTTGACTATCGCCTGTGCCATCAATCGACAGAGGTCCCACTGGACCCGTGAACTTGACGTGCGCGCCAGCGCAATCGCCAAAGCTACGCTTGAAATCTCGCATGTACTGCTCATGGATGGCGGAGTCGTTGTTCCTGTGTACGCAAATAGGTTGAAGTGGCTTACGGGACTTTGTCGGACTTGTTCTGGGAGGGCGGTCGAGAGGAAGTGGGCCATGCGGGGAAGGGGGGGGGGGGGAGGGGTATAGTTTGAGGGTTCCGGGGGTTGTTTGGGGTGGTAATGTGCTGTTTGGGTAATGTACTCAGCCATGAGGGATTCCAGCAATCAAGATCTTCTGGTTTGCGTTTGCTCTCAACTTTGATACAGATTTGTCGGGAGCAATGCTAGGCTTCACTGAGAGGAGATGGATTGTGCAATCGGCCATTGTTATCGAACAGCCACCTTTCTAGCGCGAAAGAACCACTTTTATGTTGATTATGTTATCTAGATAGCAAGAAGTCCGCGAGTCATTAGTGGAATCACGTCTCTCAGCATACATGAGATGATAGTGTTGACGCCTTGGTCCTCGTGGTCTTGCCCCGGCTAGGTGAAAGTCAAAACCGTCGCGAGAAGCTCAACATAGGCAAGGCCTGAGCATTTGACACGCCTTTCCTCCTCAAGCACGTGATCGAACGAGCACTCTGACGGCACATGGAAGCCGCGGAACAAGGAACGTGCTCCCCTTCGACTCCACCCAAGAACCCAGCTCCAGTTCCTGCACGCGCTCTATCGCTGTCTCTTATCATGTCATGGGCCGAAAGCTACAGCGAGAGCCGAGAGGAGGCGTGGGCCGATCATATCTCTTGCCGGCCATAAACACGAACATGCTCACTCTTCTGCTGCCTCCTACACTCTACTCTGGGAATCGACACAATTGCTGAGCGTTCTACGCAACCCAAAATGTTCCCTCCGTTTGATTACTTCGAGCACCGCTTGGCATGGTATGTGAGACTTACATCAGCTGGAAGACCATGTGTATAGATAGCTAGCTAGCTACTACAACATGCTTTATGCCTTGGAAGCCATGGCATGTTTCCCACACGGCTACAAACCCATACTATTCTATCCATTCCCTTGGATCGACCACGAGCTAACCTCCGTTCTTCAAACACAGTCAACGCAAGCAATCTGAGCGCGCCGCTCGCCTCGCAAACCTGCCATCGCCCTACCACAGCCCACTCTCCGCCGACGAGAAGACAATCCTCAACGAACCCATAGACAAGCTAGTGCGAGATGTCCAAGAGAAGAAAAAACCCGCCCTCGACTTGCTACGCGCCTACGGCAAAGCAACCTCTCTCGCGCAAGACAAGACGAACTGCCTCACTGAGGTCATGATCGAGGAAGCCGAAGCCTGGCTGCAGGACGGCTCGATCAACTTGCAGGGACCTTTGGCTGGCATTCCTGTAAGTTTGAAAGACAGCATTGCTGTTGGTGGCTTCGACGTCAGTGTCGGGTACAGTGTCCATACTGGCAAACCGTACGCTACCGATGGCAGTATCGTCCGATTGCTCAAGTCTGGAGGAGCCGTGCCTTACGTCAAGACCGCTCTTCCGATTACTCTCTTGAGTTTCGAGTCGTTCAACGATGTCTGGGGACGATGTCTCAATCCGCACAACCCAAAGTACTCTCCCGGCGGCAGCACTGGTGGTGAAGGTGCTCTGTTAGCCTTCGGCGGCAGCAGGATAGGCATTGGGTCCGACGTGGCAGGCTCCGTCCGCGCACCTGCCCACTTCTCCGGCTGCTATAGCTTGCGCTGCTCGACCGGTCGATGGCCCAAGCAAGGCATCAACACCTCCATGCCAGGCCAAGAAGGCATCCCCTCCGTCTTCTCCCCCATGACCCGCACCCTTCTCGATCTCTCCTACTTCACGCGCTCCTTCATCCAACTCGAGCCCTGGAAATTCGACCATTCCGTCCACCCTCTCGCCTGGCGTCAACCCACCTTCGACGCCTTCGCCACCGAGAAGAAACGCCTACGCATCGGCGTGCTGCGCACCGACGGCGTCGTCGACCCCTCCCCAGCATGTGCCCGCGCCCTCAACACCTCCGTCTCCGCCCTGCAAGCCGCCGGCCACGAGATCATCCCCATCGACCCTCCCTCGCCCTACCGCGCGCTCGTAATCGCCTCCAACCTGCTCAACTCCGACGGCACCAAGACCTTCCGCTCGTACTTCCGCACCGGCGAGTCCGACGACCCCGGCGCTGCGGCCTTCGGCTCCTACATGCGTCTGCCCAGACTCTTCAAGTGGGTCTACTGGGCCTGGACAAAGTACATCGTCCGCGACGAGGTCTACGCCGGCCTGCTGCAGTTCTGGCACGCCAAATCCGCCGCCGAGCAGTGGACGTGGGTGGCGAAGCGCGAAGCGTACAAGGCAGAGTGGTTCGACTGGTGGAACTCGTTCGCGCACCCAGACACGCCCGACGTGCGAGACGGCACCGGTCTAGATGTGATTCTCGCGCCGCCGCACGCCCTCCCTGCGACGCCGCACGGCGCGATGAGATACGCTGCTGCTGCCTGCGGGTACACGTTCCTGTTCAACCTGCTCGACTACTCGGTGGGAGTCCTGCCAGTCACGCACGTCGACCCGTCGAAAGACATGACGACGCCAGCGGAAGTGAAGACCGCCATGGGCAAGAACGGCGTGGCGAAGGGCGTGTGGCAGTATTACGACGCCGTGAAGATGGCTGGATTGCCCGTTGGCGTGCAAGTCATTGGTCGGAGACTGGAAGAGGAGAAGGTGCTGGGTGTGATGCAGCGGTTGGAGGCTGCGTTGGAGAGCAAGGGGGAGAAGTATAAGCTGTTGGAGGGGTACAATGCTTGATCACCCCCCTTTTCTTTTTTCTTTTACTTCTTCTTCTTCTTCTTCTAAGCAGTCATAGATGTAGTTGTTGAGGCGGGTGCGTGGGTTAATGAAAAAGCTTTCATGGTGTGAGTGTCCGGTTTGTCCTTGATGTGGGTTTGGTTGATACGTACGTGCTGCATGCACAATTGCATTCTTTCTTCGCGGATCGGTTTGTTGTTGTGTGTAGATCGATCCCCCCCTGAGGTCGTGCTGAAGTTGGGCGCGTATTGGTATGGAGCCTCCTTATCTCTCGCGTCGCGCTGCGGCTCTGCGCCGTACATGAGAGCATTGCGGATCGATGGAACAAGATCCTGTTAAGCACTGTAATCTCAGCAATGGAAGATCGGTTGCGGGACTAACCAGATTGACAGTTGGTTGCGACGAACAAGAAAACGGGAGCCAAGTGTCGAAATGTTGTTCTCTTTTTTTCTCGTCGCACGACAACAATTGTGAGCTCAATGAAACGCGTATGAACTGGAGGGCACGTAAACACATTTCACTCATTTCGACAATTATTTCGTCCTTTCCTTTCTTCCTTGCTGCTTTCCCTCCGACGATAGTCTTTGTTGGATATCTCTCTCTCTCTCTCTCTCTCTCTTTCTCTTTCTCTTTCTCTTTCTCTTTCTCTTTCTCTTTCTCTCTATAGCAAGACCCAGCCTCGCTCATTTTTCTGCATGACCACTGTCCTGCCTGCGCTCGTCGTCAATCCTTTCCCGTTTCCAGTCCGCTTTCTTCTGGCTGACAGGGCTATTGCTCGCGCTCATCTGCAGGCCTTCCTCGTGATCGACGTCGGGCGGCTCTGCGAGCATGGCTCTGCTGGGACGATCTGTGACGGCCTCGCTGCTGTTGCCCGAGTCGATGTCTTCTTCGTGTTCCCGTCTGGACATGGCGGAGTGCGTGCTTCCGTCCATGAGCTCTTCGCTTTCGTCGAGCTCTGCGCCGTCCTCGTCGATGAAAGCTCCCCTTTCCGCGTCCCAGGCTTCGATCTCCCGCACCAGGCGTACGTACTCTTCCGGCACGAGACCTTGTTCTCCTGTCGCGGGGTCTTCTGCCACGAGCCAGCCTTGTCCGTGTCGGTAGGATACTAGAATAATTTGGCCCTCGTGTAATCGCAGCTCGTTTGGGTTCAGAGGTTCAAAAGCATAAAGCGCAAGGCTCTCGCCTGCGAACAACTCGTCGTCAGGTCCCATGCTTGCGCGCTGGGGCGATTGCGCATGTGTTGAATCCTCAGAGTCAAGAGGAATGACATCTTCGTCCTCGCCGGGTCTGCGGCCGGTCGATTCACCAGGATTCTGGTCTGCCGTGTGGAAAGCTCTTGAGGAGAGCGTGGCAGCAAAGTGTGAGTCTCGTTTGTGGAAGCCGCGACTATGGCGCAGGCTTTCGCTCCCCGCTGGATCGAATTGTGGGCTGCCGCCGAAGTGGAACATGTTGTCGCTGCTCTCGCGTCGGCGCCCGCGAAGATCCCAGTCTGGAACATCATTGTAACTCCTGCTTCTCCTGTGTTGCCGCTCTCCATCATCGCCTACATCGCCGAAACTGGTGCTGGGCAGAGGATCCACACTACCGCCGGCACCCCATGCGCCAGCGCGACTGCCGCTCCAGGAGCCGTCCTGCGGTTCTGATAGTCGGCGGCTTTGGCTCCATTCTGAGCCTGGGGTTGTGGCGCCGGAAGGCGGCTCGGGCGGTGGACCGTAGTGCATGGGGTGGAAGGCGGGATATGCGAAGTCGCGAACCATTGCATATTGCAGACTGCTGTGGAAGGCTGGGAAGACGGAGCTTTGTGGCCTCGAGCGAGAGGCCTGGATGGAGATGGCCGACATGCGACTTCTGTTGAAGCTGGGCAGGCGCTCTCGCTCGCGCGGTGCTCGGGGTCGAGGTGGTGCGCCGTCCATGGTCTCGGGAGAGGTGGTGTATGGAATGGAATTGGGAGAGGTGACAGCGGTTGGGGTCAGCACTTCGGCCATTGCTGAAGCGTCGGTTGGTTGTGTCGAGTCTGGCATGCGCAATAGAGGTAGATTCTACGGCTAGGGTGGGAGTGAGGGTGGCCAGCAAGGGCGGGAAGACTCGGCGGGCGAGAAGTCGGATAAGTAGCAGAAGTCAAGCGGAGAGTTGGATGTGTGCGACAGCAATGGCAGTGACAGTGGCAGTGGCAGTGAAAGCGACGCCACCCTCTCCCACTGACGGCGTATGGGCAATGGGAAAGCTAAAGGCGACACGCGGATGTAATGGGTGTAGCAGGGTGAGAGTGCGACGACGCGAGGAGCTAGGGCCGAGGGGTCGTGAGTCGCGCCTGGGTTTGGTGGGTGAGGTGAGACTCGGCGGCTGGTAATAGTGAATGGGTGAGTGAGTGGTGGGCGTGGCAGGATGCGATGCGATGCGATACGATACGATGCGTGGGGAGAGGAGGGGAGTCAGGTTCTGACTAGCGCACGTGGCCGTGGGTGAAGGTTGTCGAGGGGGATGGTGGGCGGTGGTAACGGTGGCAACGGTGGGTGGTGGTGGTGGTGGTGGTAGTAGTAGTAGTAGTAGTAGTAGTAGTATTGGGAGTAGTAGTGTTTCTGGATTGTATGCCAACGGGCGGTGATGTTTGGTGGGGTTTGATTTGGTTTGGTTTGGTTTGGTTGGTGCTGCTGCTGGCTTGCTTCGCTAAGGTGGAGGGCGTATTTTTAGAGCGACTCCACCAAGCGTTTCAGCTGCAACGCGGGAAGAAGCAATGCGTGCATTGTGCAGCGTGCAGCGGCGTGCAACGTGCAACGTGCAACGTGCAGTGTGAGAGGAGAGAGCAGCGAGGACCTGAGGGACACAACATACAGCTAACTTAACATGTGTGTGTGTGTGTCTCACAGTGGTGTTTGATCACTGACAGTGTTGATGTTTGTGAATTTATGTCTTGCATGTCTGTCTGTCTCGTCACATGACCATGACTATAACCATAACCATGACTGTGATCATGACTGTCACTCTCATCATTCCCCTCATTTGTCTTTTCCTTCTTCCACTCTCTTTCCTTCTTTCTTTCTTTGCTGGTGGGGATAACCAAAGGCGGGCTAGCCCGAGATCTGCAAAGCAAGTTGCAAGGGCAGGCAGGGTGTGCGCGTTTCAGCTGGCGATCGCACACGCGCCGCCGCATGCCTGCCACCAGAGCCTGCCACAAGTCTGGGTCCGACGGCAGTCTTTTTCTCTACGTGTGTGTACCTTTGCGAAACACCCGAACAGATCGAGTCACCGTGAGTGCGTATGAAATGAACTCTACATCCGTGTCTTGTAAGTCATACAACACTACAACACTGGTGGGTGATATCCTCCACTCACACCCAGCCCTAAAGTCCGTCCACCACCTTTGCCCAACACCTCATCTCCTGAAACGCGGAAACAAAGGCCCCACGCATCCAGCGTAAGACCCGCCTACCTAGCAGGATACACCTCGCCTCCTCCTCCTCCTCCTCCTCCTCCTCCTCCTCCTCCTCCTCCTCCTCCTCCTCCTCCTTCTCCTCCTCCTCCTCCTCCACCACCACCACCACCACCACCACCACCAAACAATCTTACCACAGAAGAATTAGCTGTGCCCTCCTCCCCCCCTCCCCTCCACCTCGGTAACCTCACACTCATCACAAGCAGCGGCCAGGTGTTCGTCGGCGTGCGTCGCAACAATGGCGTAATCTCTTGTAATAATCACCTCGCTCTGCAGTGTGGGCGCCGCATGTTTCCAGGAAATTGGGCTGTCTTGTGCTTATCGATATCATCATTGTCTGATGTGGATATGTAACATTGTTATTATGCTGACCTAACTGGCAACTGGCACTGGTGAATCATCAGCCTCAGTGCTGTATCTCCACAGCCATAGATGGTTCAGGAGGCTAGCTTGCATACTTGGCTGAAGCTGCTTGACATGACTTTTCTTTCCGTCGAGAATGATTCTAGAAGTCCTACGTGTAATCAAATATACCTCTACGCTAATAATTTCCATCGGCTACGAACATGTTTTTTTTCCCTCTCTTTTCTTTTTCTTTTCTTTCTTTTGGCCTTGTTTCCCACTGAGATGGAGATAATGCAACGAGCACGTGTCGCATATTCATCATAATAACATCGTCAACTACAAGTAGCGAATCAGTCGAGCTCGTCGTCATGGAAGACAATGCTTGAACCATTTTACTTTATTCGAGTATAGACTTTTATCCAACCCCCTACAGATATCCGAGCATCCCCCATCACCATCACTTCAACGCCTCTCTTACCCCTCATCCGCCTCCCTCTCCAACCTCTCCCTCTTCGTCCTCAGCATCTCCTCAGCGGGCCCTTGCTCCAACACCTTGCCCTTGCCGAGCACAAGGCAATAATCTGCTCCACTAACAGCTTCTAATCGATGGGCAATAGTGATCACGGTACTCTCCTTCATCTCCTCGTGCAAGACCTGCTGGATCTGCCTGGCAGTTTCCATGTCAATGCTTGCGGTAGCTTCGTCGAGGAGGACGATCGAACTGCGGCGTAAAACAGCTCTGGCAAGCCCAACAAGCTGCCTCTGTCCCTGGCTGAGATTCCGTCCACCGCCATCGATCGGCGTATCGAGCGCCCAACCCTGTCTCTCGCAAACACGCTGCAACACACCAACACACGCCTCATCCGTATGCTCCTCCAGCGGATCGAGATTCATCCGCATAGTCCCCGGGAACAGCACCGGGTCCTGCGCAAGGAACGTGATCCGCGTGCGCAGAATCTGCCTGTCAACCTCCGCGAGATCAATGTTATCCACGACGATGCTCCCCTTCGAAGGGAGGATAGTGGCAAGCAGCGCCAACGCAAGGGTCGATTTCCCGCTTCCCGTGCGGCCGATGACAGCCGTCTTCGAACCGCCCTTGATGGTGAATGACACTGCCGCGAGAGCAGGGTCCATGTGCGGAGCGTATTTGACTTCGACGTCGTCGAATACGATGTCGCCGCTGAGAGAGGGCCACCAGGCGGGCGGGGAGATTTTGCCTTCGGCTTCTTGTTCGATGTGCAAGAGTTCGACGACGCGCTCGACGCTGACGAATTCCATCTGCAGTTGCCCGTATGTGCGGCACAGATAGTGCGTGCTGTTCACGAACTTCTGCGCAGAGTTGAGAAGGAAAGCGGTCAGGCCGGGTGGGACGCCCGTGACGAGGGCTAGCAGCGTCAGCAGGAACGTCGAGACCGCCGAGAGGGCATCGTAGCGGTACATCAGCCACGCTTGCAGAGACCAGTAGAAGTGGTCCATCTTCTGGAAAGTGTCGACTACCCGAATCACTCGGTCTTGGAATCGCTCTTGCGCTTTGAAGGCGCGCACGGTAACCAAGCCGTTCAGAAGCTCGCCGAAATTGGACATGAGCGGCGTAAGGCTGACCATCTCGAGTCTTCGGAGGCTTTGCGATGTCGGTAGGAAGCGGCGGAAGATGAGGATGAAAGCTGCCGTGAGAGCCACCGAGAAGAGGAGGAAGACCGGCGTCACGGTTGCAATGACTGCAACGGCAGATATCCATGAGATGGTGAGCCAAATGACGATGTTGAATTGCTCAGAGATGTTGCCATCGAGAACCCCGACGTCGGACGTCATCCTGTTCATGAGTCTTCCGACCGGGGTCACATCGTAGAAGCGGAAGTTAGCATGCGCGACTCTCACCATGATGTCCCCGAACATCTGCTTTCCTGCTGTGTAGATAATCAGGATCATGATCGCCCGCGAGATGCTCCACACGACAGTCCGGCCCAAGCCGATGAGGAAGAACGCAAGTACCCATGGCTTTATGTTCTCACCGGAAGGCGGTAGCCGGTCGAAAAGCCCAAGCTCGTGTAAAGTGCCCTCTTGTTGGCTGAGAACACTCAACAGCGCTGATTCCGTCTTGTAGCCTTCGCCCCATGATTTCAGCAGCCAGGCTCCAGAGAGAGCAAGAAGACGATAAAGTACCAGTGTGACAACAAGCAGGAACCACCAGCGTAGCTTACCAGCCCTGATGTACTCCCAATAGACTGAGGCCTTCACGCCACCCTTTGCGCGATATTCATCCTCGACGAATTTCGCTGGGACTGCAGCCTCTTTACGCTGCTTCAGCACCTTCTGATCGGGTTCTTCCGCGGAGACGGCGGATGTTGTACGCTGCAGGAACTCCGCAGGGGGCTCGTCGTTGTCCATGATGGTAGCAATTCCGTTCTGCAATCCAATCAACTGCGCAGCCATGCCAAGGACCAGGTCGACACGATGAGTGACCAGAACAATGGTCCGTCCTTTCATCAGAGGACCAGCGAAGAGCTTTTGAACGATCGACTCCGCAGTTTGTTGATCCAACGCAGAGAGGGGATCATCGAGAAGTAGGATCTTCGAGCGACTATACGCAGCACGAGCCAAAGCCACTCGTGCCTTCTGGCCGCCCGATAGGCCGATACCGTTCTCGCCAATGAATGATAAATCGCCTGCCTTGAACTCGATCAGATCCGGTGTAAGTGCACAGGCGTCCAAAACGTCTCTGTAACGCTCGTCTTCATACTTTGCGGAAAAGAGGATGTTCTCACGAATACTCATGCTCTGTAACCAGGGGGTTTGACTACAGTACCCCACAGGCTCACGGGGAACAGTGAGCTTGCCTTCCAGCATATCAAGTTCGCCAAGCAGTGCCTGCAGCAGGGCAGTCTTGCCCGATGCCACCTCACCGCATACGACACTCATGCCTTCGGGGAAAGAAAGGGTGACATCGCGCAGCACGGGCTTGGGGGTCCCCGGCCATGCAAAGGTCGCATTAGCAACAGCAAGGCTGTCGCCTTGTTCCGCTGGCCTACTGTCTTCGTCCTTGTCTGGCTCCGCCATGAAGTCTTCAATACGTCCGACTGCAACGTACGCGTTGAGCAGTACCGTGATCAGGTTGGGAAGATCTTGCAAGCTGTTGGTAAGGAGGTTGAATAGAGTCAAGGCAGGAAATGCGATGTCGACCGTGAGTGGCTTCTTTTCGAGAACAGTATAAGCATAGAAGCCAATGGATGGCGAGAGATCCAGCGCCAGAGAGTTGATGAAACTGATCAGTAGGCCCCAAAGGCTGGTGACGATGCGCCAATTTAGCTCCTTCTGGCGGGCAGACATGATTTGGGATAGCCACGCTTTTTGCCAACCGTACCATCTCAAATGGCGGATGGCCTCAACAAACTGTGAAACAATCTGGAGTTTGCCATCCGTTGCTTTCCTTCGATGTGTCTCAAACATGACCAAAAACCGCACAAGTATTGCGTTCGTGATCTGTGCTGTAACCATGACGATCACAGCTAACATAGCTGGCCATCCCAGAAAATTGACCACCAATGTCAACGAGAATATGACGCTGAGAGGCTTCGTAACCAAGCTCTGGAACTCCCAGAATCGTTGTGCGACTTCGTAGACATCATTGCGCATCAGGTTCAAGATCTTGCCCATGGAAGCAGGCTCTTTGTCGTCATCCTTCTTCTTGGTGCGTCTCAGTTTTGTAAAGAGACTCTTGAGCCAAGGCATACTCTGCTCCGCTTGTTTTGCGTGTCCATTGCCATTGAGAGCGTCGCCGTTCCCTTCCTCGCTCCCAGCCTCGGTCTTCGACTTTGGTGGGTTGAAACTGATTTTACGGCCGAGAGTCTTCTCATACAACATCGTGATCATTTCGCCCCTGGACCTCTCATAGCATCTTCTACCAAACCACAAGCTGAAAACTCCAGATTGACATTTGATCAGTTGGACGCCCATGGTCATCGCTGCATATGTGATGGCAGCGCTCCTCGGTGCATCTAGGTCCTGCATAGAGCTCAGAATCTTTTGTAAGAGGACTGGGACAGTGAATCCCAGAACTGTCTCGAGGATCCCAAGAGCCGTGATTATGACGAGATCAATGCCGTTTGCGGTGAGAAGTCTTTGCATTACAGTCCCCTTGAGCCGCCTGAAGTTGGCGTGCAGGCCTCTGTGCTGGAATTCGTAGCCCAGCTGCCATACATCAGCGTCATCCAGCTGCCTCTTGAAGCCGGTCTGGATGAGTGGAGTCATCCATGAGACTGTCATGAATTGCCAAAGATTCAAGTTGTCTTCAGGACTACGCAAGGACGCAGTGGCTCCAGTGAAGGGCTTACTGATCGATGCGTGAGGAAAAGAGGGGTCGCGCAGAGGCATTAGAAGGACGACACCTACTGCAAGGACACTCAAAGTCAATGCTGTGATGTCGAGGCCCATGTCCGTCTTAGACCATTGGTCGTGGTTCGCCATTACCACGCTCTGACACAGAACCGACGAGCAAAGAATGATCAGAACAGAGATTGGCGCCGTTCGCGGCCTCTGTATCACGAGTAGACCGATAGCAAGGAACCAAGGTGCGCATTGCAACATGGCCTCGATGGCAGGCCAGGCAAGGACGGCTTGTGCTAGCCTGGTGAGGCATCCAGCGCCTACAAGAAACCATAGGAGCAATAGATAGCCGCTTGTTTTACTGATGGCAGCAAGCAGTAAATCGTCGAGATACGGGTCGGGCCCATCGGTGCTGAATGGAAGAGTCCAACGCGGTCTCCAAGGAATGGCGATTCGGAGAGCCTGCCAGATCACAACGGCGGCAGCGATGATTGCGGGCAGTGCAGCGACAGCAGGGACAAAGCATGGCTCAAACTTGGCTTGTCTGATGTTCCAAGGATGGTGCCAACAAATTTGTGTCTCGAAGAATGGCGTGTGACGGACTGAAGTCGCGTTTTCGTAGGCATTGAAAGGCGTCCCTCCAAGAACGATTTGAGCCATTGCGTTGGCCACGGGCAATCTAGTCTAGAGAGTGGTTTGCAAAAACAGTCATTTCTGTTCTGCTATTTGATATCGAGTCAAGCGCTGTCGCCTGATTGACGCAAGGCAACTTTGGAGATCCGACCACCAGTGGCGAGTCTAAGTAGGTCGAGTCCCTTGGTCGGTCTGGAGAGCTAACTTGACTGTTGCCTAAGGCAAGCACCTATCTCCTCGTCGGCTCAATGATTGGAGACAAGATACAGCCACGTGACCGTGAGACGATTGATGAGGCGACTTTCTTCGCGTAGTTCGTGGCAGTGTGACATCGGTCATTGAAGGTGGCTGGTGGCTGCCGACCGACTGGGCAGGAAATCCCGAGCCAGCCGAGGCTTAGGTTGCGAGAGTTCAGGGCCCATCTGTCGCGTCGTCGTTACTTTGAATCGAAGGTTGTCCACTACTCTTCCCGAGTGCTTCAATCACAGCATCTCAAGTACACACCAGACATGCGACCGTCATGACCGACTTCGCCGCCGCGCAACAGCGTATACACGCCCGGCGTGCCGCCTCTGCAGCCCAACAACGCTCTCTGGCTCTTCAACATGAACACGAGCGCAATCAGCGCCTACATCGGCTTCCGCCCTCTCTCAGGACTGCCGCTTTTGGTGTGACAAATGTTTGGGACCTCATAAAATCGCCTTTCGGTACTCGTCCAGCCTTTCGTGTTGGGCAAGTCGACGCAGAGCTTCTAGATGAGGAACTTCTGGATCTCTTGAAGACACAGGCTGGGGAAGGTCTGAAACTGTTGGGTGCACATTTGAAAGACGACTGGGGAGCGGAGATTAGTGCTGTCCTACGAGCGGCATTATGGAAGCTTTCGATATGGGATCACGGCGCCAGCTACGGTGCTTCATTGCAAGGCTTGAGATACGTCGATGCAAGATCGGATGACACTGCGGTACAAGAAGCAACGAAATGGCAGCGGGCAGCATATGGATTGATAACAGTTGGTGGAAGATACGGGTGGTCACGATGGGAAGAACGGCTATCCAGTTTGGAGAATGGCTACGATGAGCCTTCAACTATGATACAACGTCTGAGCCGCCTCACAACGCTGGCTACGAATACACACAACATCGCTGCTTTCTTCTCGTTCATGATCTTCCTTTACAATGGAAGATACCGGACCTTGACTGATCGTATCCTCCGGCTGCGACTTGTTCCTTCAACAAACCAAACGAATAGGGAAGTCAGTTTTGAGTATCTCAACCGACAACTCGTCTGGCATGCTTTCACCGAGTTTCTACTCTTCCTGTTGCCTTTAGTTGGCATCAGCAGATGGCGCAGGTGGCTTGCGAAGGCATGGAAGAATGTCGGTCGTACTGTCACAAAGCTGGTATCTGGCTCCTCGAAAGCAGATGACGAAGACGATTTGCAGCAGGGTGAGCTCGCGTTCTTGCCCGAGCGAACCTGTGCCATCTGCTACCAGGATCAGAATCCAGCTGGAGGGCAGAGTGAGCAAGAGGTCATCAGTGCAGGAGGAAGCAGCGGCGTCATTGGCAGTGCCGCAACAGACATTACCAATCCATACGAAGCGATACCTTGCGGATGCATCTATTGCTACGTGTGTCTGGCCCAGCGCATCGAGGCTGAAGAGGGCGAAGGCTTCACATGCCTACGCTGTGGAGAGACGGCAGTCAAGTACTGCAGGCCATGGAGTGGAGACGTCCTCGTGCCAAAAACAACTAGATCTAGCCATGGCAGCGAATACGAGCGACCTTCGAGGCGGAAGAGTGTTGCATTCGCAGACGATTTCGAGAACGACAGGGTCGACTCTGCCAACGAGATGAACGAAACACCCCTCAGCAACGTCGACCCAATGCCTGTGGAGGAGGTCGATGATGAGGCTGACTGGGGTCGGCTAGGTAAATATTCTAATGAGCTCGACAGCTGAACGGTGAAACAGTCTGTCAGTTTGTGGTAGCCTCCATTAATATCACATGGCGGCTGCGGGCATTAATTCACGGATTTCGGTCCGAATCCCATCGAGCAAGCTGCTTGCGTCACAGTGATTTGACCCCGCCTCACCAATCGACATCGCCACTGGAAGCACCGCATTGATGCCGCATCATGAGCATGATGTGTGATCGACGTTTGGAACGTCGTAGGATAAGACTTCCCGCGGCTGCCATGCTTCATATCATTGTAGAATCAGACACATCACTTTACTCTTTCTCAACACCAAAAAACACCAACATTAGGGAGATCTTGGTTCTGCGTTCATCTGTACAACTTTTGATTGAACGACAACATGGCTCCTACTCTGGATGTGAAGAAGATCGCCATGATCGGTTGCGGTTCCATGGGCGGTGGTATGGCACAGCTTTTTGCAGAGAACGGCATGGCCGTTGGTCTACAGGATCCATCAACGGAGGCCATGGACAAGCTCATTGAGCAAGCAAAGAAGGACAAGGTTCCTAATGAATTGAAACGCTTCGACGACTATGGCAGCCTATGCGCCTGGCTGGACACTCCAAAGCTGTTTGTGTGGAGCTTGCCGCATGGATTTGTTGGCGACAAAGTTCTTGGGGGTCTAATGCCACATCTGGCGAAGGGCGATATCATCATCGACGCAGCAAACGAACACTGGTCCAATACTGAGAGACGAATGGGAGTTTGTGCGACAAAAGGCATTCGCTATGTTGGTATGGGTGTCAGCGGAGGATACCAAGCTGCGTGAGTAATTGCTGTCAAACACAACGCGAAATTTTGCTAATATTCCCAGACGCCGCGGTCCATCCTTGTGCCCAGGCTCGGATGATGAAACTCTTGACATGGTCATGCCACTATTGGAGAAGGTCGCTGCAAAGGGATCAAATAGCAAGCCTTGCGTTGGCCGTGCGGGCACAGGAGGCGCAGGCCACTATGTGAAGATGATTCATAACGGCATCGAGCATGGCATGATGAGCGCCATCTCGGAAGCTTGGGGTAATTTTGTTGCATCCCGTCGTCCTGACCATCCACTAATGTTATTCAGGTTTCATGCTCAAGGGGCTTGGCATGAACAACGACGAGATCGGTGACGAATTCCAGCGATGGAACGAGGACGGAGAGCTCAGAGGAACGTTCCTCATTGACATCAGCGCCAAGATCTGCAAAACGATAGATCCCAAGACCGGGGAAAGGGTACTCGACGCTGTGGAGGACAAGGTTGTCCAAGATGTTTCCGGCGAGGAGGGCACCGGAGTCTGGTCGAACGAAGAGGCCATTGCTCAGCACATCCCTGCGCCTACGCTCACCGCGGCGCACTACTTGCGGCTCGCGTCTTCTGACCTGGCGCAGCGCCGCAAGGTCAACAACATCTTCGGCGGTGATATTCCACCACAAAAGGTCGAAGGCGTTGAGCGGAAGGATTTCCTGGAGAGCCTGCGCCTGGCGACATACACTGCTTGCCTCGCGTCTTACGTGCAGGGAATGATCATCATCGAGCGCGCAGACCAAGAAAAGCACTTCAATATCAATTACAACGACGTCCTCCAAACCTGGTCAGGTGGTTGCATTATCCAAACTGGGTACATTACGGAGAACCTGCTCCATCCGATTTACAAGGACTACGCCTCGAAGGAATCGCTCAACCCACTTTACGAGCCCGCAGTTGCAGATGAGTTCAAAAAGGGCCTACCGTCGCTGAAGAAGGTCTGCTTGAAGGCAATGGAGGGCGACCACAACACTCCCGCACTAAGTGCTTCTCTGGAATGGCTCAAGATCATGACAAGCGTAGATCTACCTACGAGCTTCTACGAGGCGCAACTAGACTACTTCGGCAACCACATGTTTGACAAGCGTGGCGATGACCCTGAGGGTCTGGCGGTCACAGGCAAACACAGCTACGAGTGGAAGTCCGCGTAAAGCCATCGATGCTGGTCGTGCGGCTGAAAAGATTGTGTAAACACAGTATTAAAAATCTCAACTTGAATTTCACAAGCTGGAGTCGCTTAGTGCATGCTGCACGTCTCGCTGTCGTATTACCGTTTAGGGCTGAAGGCGGTCATCTCCGATCCTTGAGCTCCCGAGTCGGGTCTTGAGACTGCTTTTCGGGATCCTGCTCTTTCTTCAAGTTTCGATGGCAAGCGCATGGTGAACACCCACGCGGGCCTGGGCTAGTCGGTGTGTTGAAACATAGGCACAATGCGAATCGATTCGATCTGTGTGATCCTATCACATTCCAACCAATTATGCATTTTACCCTAACCCTGCTGACAACTGCAGGCTGACTGTGCGGATTTCAAGCTGCGGCGTGTTGTTGTCTATGCATTTCCGTGGAGAAAGATATTTTACTATACAGTCTGCCCACCTCATATTGTGTCGTACATGGCAGTATGTCAGCGAGCTAATAAAGGCTATGTATTTCGCTCAAATGTTTGTAATATCGCTTCCGTATTTTCGAGTTTTTGTGCCGTCATCACCATCCCGTCTTACCTCCGCCTTGCTCCAGTGACAGACATCTCCGCGGTCGATATTCCTACGACTGACATTCAAATTTTGTATAAATTGAAAACGTCAGTCGTAGTGTCAAAGTCAGTCCGAAAAAGTCATTCAATCAATCAATCAATCAACAACCATCCTAAATCATCATGCCGCTAACACCCGAGCAAGTCCAAATCGTCCGTTCCACCGTCCCAGTCCTCCAGGCCCACGGCAATGACATCACAACACACTTCTACAAGACCATCTTGGATGAGATCCCTGCTCTTCACAACATCTTCAACACAGCCAACCAGGCCAATGGTTTCCAACCACGAGCACTCGCCGGCTCACTCTACGCATATGCCTCGCACATTGACGACCTGGGGGCATTGAGCCCTGCCGTGGAGAAGATTTGCCAAAAGCATGCCAGCTTGTATGTCCAGCCAGAGCATTACAAGGTCGTTGGAGAGTACCTCCTTCGAGCCATGGGCGATGTGCTGGGTGCGGCTCTCACGCCGGACATTCTGAATGCGTGGGAAGCAGCCTACTGGCAACTAGCCAACATCCTGATCGGCAAAGAAAGTCAGATCATGGAACAGGCTGGAGGCTGGACAGATTGGAGAGACTTCCGCATTGCGAAGAAAGTCAAGGAGTCTGACGAGATCACCTCATTCTACCTTGAGCCAGTCGATGGAAAGAGCCTGCCCTCGTACAAGCCTGGCCAATACATCTCCGTCAAAACCACGGTTCCAAAGCTCAACTACATGCAACCTCGACAGTACTCACTCAGCGACAAGCCCTCGCCGAACTACTACCGGATCTCTGTCAAGAGAGAAGATGGCCTGCCCGCGAACGAGCCGGAAGCCGTCGTCCATCCAGGCTACATCTCCAACGTCCTCCATGATCTGAAGAACGAAGGGGACATCCTCTCGGTCTCCCACCCAGCAGGGGAATTCTTCCTCGATCCCAAAGTCGACACGCAATCTCCCGTTGTTCTTCTCTCGGCCGGTGTGGGACTGACGCCTATGATCTCCATCCTCAACACCGTCCTCGAAGCCGGCTCAACACGACCCATCAGCTTCATCCACGGCGCGCGTAGTACCTCAGTGCAAGCCTTCGGCGACCACGTCAGAAACGCAGCCAAGCAGCACAGCAACGTCACGACTTCGTCCTTCATCGGCGCGCCCAAAGAGGAGCAAGATGTGGAAGGTGTACACTACAACCATGCCGGTCGCGTGAAGTTGGACGTCCTGGACCGCTCGAAAGACCTCTTCCTGGAGAGTGCGCAGACCAAGTACTTCGTCTGTGGGCCAGAAGGCTTCATGAGCACGATGGAGAAGCAGCTCATCGATCTCGGCGTTGGGCAGTATCGGATCAAGATGGAGGCATTTGGTACTGGTGAGATTCCACGTGTTTATAATTGAGGGTGTTTCTGTTGCTTTGGGAATGACATGGCGTCTCCTCTCTCTCTCTCTCTCTCTTTTTCTCTCGCGATACATTCAATGGGAGACAGTACATTCTGATTAATTTTGAGATCGTTCACAGTCGACTTCCCCAACATTCTAAGACCTAGTTGCTCTTCCACTGTGACATCAAATACCATCCACAGCTTTGATTGGCCAATTGATGGCCTCAACATGGATGTCATCCATGTTACGAGTAACATCTAACTTGCCACCACTGTTTTCCATTGCCCCAACTCTAACCCTATTTGACTGCGCAGTGAGCGACATGGAGGGATAACCTCCTTCTCTCTTTCATTTTATCTCTCGCCATAAATTTTCGATTATAGTAGGTCAGACTGGATCTTGCTGTCATTTATTGCGCCATATCGATGTTGTTACGCGTATAGTGGCGATTTAAAGAGAGAGGGAGAGGGGGAGGGAGGGAGGGAGGGAGGGAGAGATAGCAAGAGATCGAAAACTGTGGTATTCACACTGAGCTACACCCAACACATGTATCTAATAGGCTACTCGCCCTGCATGGATATCCATCAAAATGAGCCAGAAGTATCCGATCACGCTCCAAAGTAAACAAAGTCAAGAGGAAAAAAAACACACCTCAACAAGAACACCATCTCAGCGACGTAAGCGTTTATATAGCGAACGAAGAAGCTGTCCCGCGACAAAAGTACTTCTTCAGACCCGCGGAGCGTTTGCCCGCCCCAAACCCTGCGCTACGAGGAATGACCTCAATTGGCTAGCCTTACAGAGACGCTAGCCACGGGCTCAAGCATACTGCCTCATCTAAATTGAAGCATATCTTAAAACCGATCAAGCTTTCGAATCCTTTTCGAAGTGGCGACAAGACACATCGTTCGCATGAACACGATGGAGAGGAGTAGCGCATATGGCTACAGTCAGTTTTCAAAAGTGACAAGTCTTGCCGCCGTCAAAATAATCGATTTAAAAGAGGCATAATGTAGGTAAACGCATGGGAAGGTAATGTTTTGTATACCTGATTGTTGGGTCTTGATATCATATCTTGACAGTCGCGTCGACCACTGTCGACAGCTTTGCTAACATTAGGGTCATGTATAATGATGAATCCTTCATCCGCCAACGCTGAGCCTCTGGGCTGTCTATCTACGCGCTTGCCCATTGTGACGAAGTCCATCAGGTGCGGAGGGAGCTTGCGTGTGCGTGGTCGGGAGCTGCGCGCAAGCAAGCAGGCGAGCAAACTGCGTACGGCACCCGCAAGCACTGACCGTCGATCCATCAAGCATTCATCATTCACACAGAGCCGTCTTGCCACTCCAACGAGGGACGATCTCCTAGTCGTCCTCGCCATCGACCTCCATGACCTCGCCCACGCGGCCGTTGGCGCCCTTGTTAGAGGCATTGCCCTGACCGAGAGTAGGCACAGACGCCTCCTTGTCGATCATCTGCCTGCTGACAGCGACAATGTTGTCCTCCATCAGCTCTTGGCCGACTGCCTCAATGTGCTTCTTCGGGTCGACCTTGCCCACGTAACGTGTGCGCAGCTGCTCCTTAGACAGCTCGGTCTCCTCTTGAACACGCTTAAGGTAACCCTCTGCGAGCGACACAAGCTTTGTCAAGTTTGCGTGATTGTGCTCGCCCTCGTGAGCGAAGTCAGGCATTTCGAGAGCCTCTGTCCAGACGGTCTTGTGCAGGTTCATGAGCATATTCTCCTCGAGTGCGGTCTTGCGGTAGCCAATGCCTATCGAGTAGTAGTGTCTGTTGAGGCCGTGGATCAGAGCTTGGATCGAGGGTTTGTTGAGGTGTCCAACGTTGGATGTGGTTTGCCGGGGTTCTTGTCCGAGCATGAGTGTTTGCGGGTTGATGAGGCGGAAGGCATCGATGACGACCTTGCCCTTGACGGACTGGATAGGGTCGATGACCACAGCGACAGCGCGGGGTGTGAGCTGCTCGAAAGACTGCTGCGTGTTGATATCAACGCTAGAGAGCCAGCAGCCGAAACCGGGATGTGAGTGGTACCAGCCAACGACTGTCTCGGGCCTGTGGCGAAGGTTAGCAAAGTTGAAGCGCCACATTGAAAGTCGCAACTTGCCTTCCAGTCTGTCGAAGCATGTCCATCATCTTGGTCTGGAACACCGGGTCGACAGCCTCTACGGAAACGCCGGTACCTGACTGAGGCATAGCAAAGACATCCACGACGCGGACAGTGTAGTCGTCCACGAACTCTCCCAGCATGAGTCCCATGACTTCCATAGGCACACCGGCTCTTCCGTGCCTGAGCATCTTTAGTAGTGCGAGCGAGGAGATGTAGACTGTCTCGGCGTTGTCGACAATGTTGGTATCCTGATCAGACGTAGTGTTAGCATGATGATCGGTATGTTCTAAATGCGCGACATGTCCTTGCGTTGTCGTATGCGAGCAACATTGCCGCGCGAACTTGTCGCTCGCGGCGTACTCGGAGTTGAAGAAGGTGATGACGCCTGTGAGATTCCTCAAAGCTCGCGCGTTGTTCGAGTAAACGGTCCAGCGTTGTACGCCTGGAGTGACCAGCGGAGGGCCGTGCCGGTGCACTCTCACGTCGTGCAGCTGCACGCCTCCTCCCGAAAGATTCTGGTTGCTGTCGACGAGCACGCTCCAGCTGCCGCACCTCCCAGTCCACGTCTAACCTCATCATTTGACGACCGCTGTTTGATGGCCCAGGTCTCGGTGGTCCGAGACGAAGGACATTCTGGCGGCGGGGACTCTGGGTTGGTGGAGGATTACCCTCGTTACGTCTGGCATTATGGTCCGCACGCTCGGGAGTCCCACGAGGTGTGGGAGGTGGAGGCGGTGATGGGGAGGATTCCGTCTCTTCGCTGGAGGACATTGTCGCTTCGCTGGAGCTGACCACCTCACCCGGGAATAGGCTTGGCTTCTTTCGTCCTTTCGGCATGCTTGATGCTGTAATTTGTAGCGTATGTCGTTTTCGATGCGTCGTGAATGCTGATGTAGATAGCTATAACGAGCGTTTCGTTGCCTCTGTCGAGATGACATCGTGCTTGCTAAGCAGCAGGAGCAAAGCAGGCTTGAGGCAACCGCAGCTCACCGGCCAGTTCGTCGGGAGACAAGAAGTACCGAACCAGACTCCAAGTATACTGATCGATAGCTCTTTCGATATCCTGATGGCGGATTGCAAGTGCGCATGCAAGGACACGCAAGGATCAAGGTATCGCGCGCGACACATAATCATAAAACAGCTCTTACCTGCTGAGGAGCACCTCCGCCGCCACCCATTCCTTGGGCAGCGGCAAGCATTCTCGATAACCGATCCATGGTGGATTATGTGAAGCGAGTTTGTAGGGCGGCGTGTGGTAAGTCGGTGTTGAAGGTGGGTGTGGTGCGGCGGGGCGCAAGTGGTGGTGTGTTAGGGATACCCGAGGGCGGTGGTGGAGGAGGTGGGCGGTTGTGATGAGATGGAGATAGGTGAGTCGAGGAGGGAAGGTGAGAGGGTGGTGGTGGGTGGTGGTGGGTGGTGTAGGGCGGAGCGGTGTTAGGCGGCGGTGATGATGATGATGCTTTGGCCGACGAGCCACTTGCTTGTCTAGAGAGAGAGAGAGAGAGAGCGAGAGAGAGCAGTATGGAGCTCGGAACATTTTGTGGCGCGTGCTAGCTCAGTTCCAATCGCCGCCGCCGCCCTCGCCGCCGCCCTCACTCGACTTGGCTTGACATGTGCGAGCGAGCCTCTACTTCCATCCACATTCAACCACGACCACCTCCCAGACAACTATTTCACCTCACTTACTTCCACGGCTATTACTTCACCTCACTTACTTCCACGGCAATCACGTGCAACCCACGGCAGCCCACTGCGACCGAACGGATAGAGGCATGCGCTTCGCCTCCAGCGAATTGTCCGCCTAGCCTTTGCACCCTTCGACCAGCTCGTTGATCCACGCGCAATACACCCACTGAGCGTCGCTTCTCTGCGATCGCTTTTCGCGTTCTAGCAACGCAACACTTGACCACCTGATCGAAACACAATATCACCAGCAAAACTCCGCGACCATGGCAAACTCTCTTGCACCCCTCGACGCGCCTGGTGCGGGCATCAACGCAGCGCCCTCACAGCCCAAGAAAGTCGCATACTTCTACGACAGCGACGTTGGCAACTACGCCTATAACGCAGGCCACCCAATGAAGCCACACCGTATCCGCATGGCGCACTCCCTCATCATGAACTACGGTCTCTACAAGAACCTCGAAATCTACCGCGCAAAGCCCGCATCCAAGTACGAGATGACCCAGTTCCACACCGACGAATACGTCGATTTCCTGCAGCGCGTCACCCCAGACAACATGGACAACTTCGGCAAAGAGCAAGGCAAATACAACGTCGGCGACGACTGTCCCGTCTTCGACGGACTGTTTGAGTTCTGTGGTATTAGCGCTGGAGGCAGCATGGAGGGCGCTGCGAGGTTGAACCGCGGCAAGTGCGACATTGCTGTGAACTGGGCCGGCGGTCTGCACCACGCCAAGAAGAGCGAGGCCAGCGGTTTCTGCTACATCAATGGTATGTTCGCAATCGTGTGAATTGATTTGATCGTCGACATCTAACATGCAGCAGACATCGTCCTCGGAATCATCGAGCTTCTTCGCTTCCACCCGCGAGTGCTCTACATCGACATTGACGTGCACCACGGTGACGGCGTTGAAGAGGCCTTCTACAGCACCGACCGTGTCATGACCGTCTCCTTCCACAAGTACGGCGAGTACTTCCCGGGCACCGGCGAACTTAGGGATATCGGCGTTAGCAACGGAAAGCACCACGCCGTCAACTTCCCTCTCCGTGACGGTATTGACGACAACAGCTACAAGAGCATTTTCGAACCTGTGATCAATGGTGTAATGGAGTACTACCAACCTACTGCAGTCGTTCTGCAATGTGGTGGCGATTCACTGTCAGGAGACAGATTGGGTTGCTTCAACCTTTCCATGCGCGGTCACGCAAACTGCGTCAACTTTGTCAAGTCTTTCGGCTTGCCAACTCTCGTGCTCGGAGGTGGCGGATACACCATGCGCAACGTTGCCCGCACTTGGGCTTTCGAAACTGGTCAGCTTGTCGGCACGGAGATGCGCTCAGATCTTCCTTTCACAGACTATTACGAATATTATGCTCCGGACTTCGAGCTCGATGTCAAGCCTAGTAACATGGACAACGCCAACAGCCCCGAGTACTTGGAGCGCATCAAGCAGACGGTACTCGAGAATCTGCGCAGAACCCAAGCGGTGCCTTCAGTTCAGATGCAGGAGGTGCCACGTGGCGACGTTGGCATGGACGAGACGCTCGACGAAGAGGAAGCTCGTCTGGATGACGAAGACGCCGACGACGAAGCAAACAAAGACCGCCGATACACCCAGAGGCTGTGGGACAAGAAGACAGAGCGTGAAGATGAGTTGAGCGAGTCAGAAGATGAGGAAATGGCAGAGGCAAACGGTGTCAAGGCACAGCCTGGTCGTCGCAAGAGGCGAGGCATCATGGACTACCAGAACCCTCACGCTCCTGCTGACGAGAGCGGCACAAATACTCCAATGGACGATGACTCCAGGAGTCTGAACGGTGAAACACAGCCTGCTCCTTTCGACGGCATGGCGCTCGACGGCGCAAATGATGCTGCACCTACCTCCGCACCAGAGACGACTACAGAAGTCAAGGCGCCCTCAAAGTCACCAGCACCAGTCGAGCCCAAGCCCAAACCTGCGGCTAGCGATGCTGCACCCGCAGTTGACGAAGCATTGAATGACGAGATGCAGGTCGACGCCCCAGTCGCTGCGCCAGCACCTTCCGCGCCAGCACCTGCCGAGGAAGCCACACAAGAAACACCCGCTGAATCGACACCCGCACAGGTTGGAACGCCGCCCAAATCTCCCGCTGCTGCTGAGCCTGCTGCTGCTGCCGCCGTCGCCACAGAAGTCCCCGCGACCGAGGTGCCAGGAGCAACAGGCACAGCACCTCCAGTCTCAACAGCAGGCCAAGACGTGGAGATGTCCGAAGAAGCCGCCGAGAAGCGCGAAGAAGGCATCTTGGAGCGCTCCGTAGAGAACGCCCAGGCTGAGGCCGAGACCGAGCTCGCAGGAGGCGGACACAACGCCGGCGGACCCTCTGCTGCATGAAGGACCATCTGAAAAAAAAAGGAAAAGGGTATGGGCGGATCTTGCTTACATGGTTCGCATCGAGAGAAGGGAAAAGCTGCAAAATCATCCCACAAAGCGAGGTGTTCTCGGCGTTCCACGTCCAGTACAACAGAGGGCTGTTTTATGACCACCATCATCATGTCCGGTTCGCGTGACTAGAAGAACTCTTTTGGCGTGCACGCGCGAAGGACTGGAGAGTGGTGGTTTGTCTTTCTTGGATTATTTCTTTTGCCTTTATTGATAACTATCTGATACCACAACAATTCACGCAATTCTTCAAATCCTGCCAGACCTCGTTTTTGAACGTTGTAGGTATAAGCCGTCGTTCCTGTGGGCATGTATGTTTCACTGGTGCACTCGGAATTGTTCGACAAAACAAAATCTGCTTTCTCAATACTATGCTTCCTACAACTCGTCTGGCCAGTCTCGGCAAAGAAAAGCAGAAACTAACTAGCTAGAATAATCATACAACCCAATAACTCGTAAACGCCTCAAAAATGATCGGAAACAACTTCAGTGAGGTGGTGGTAGTTTGGTGGTCCGCTTTGACAAGCAGCCGGTCGATGTGAAGCTGCGTCGCCGACTCTTGCGTCGACAACGGTGTACACACCTTGGTCGTATCCCACGCTCAATCAAACGGATATCCAATGCGGCTCCACGGATCGTTACGTTCCTCTCTCGAAGCCATGTTTCCCGGGTACGCCACATGGGCCTGCTCAGTCGAAGGGCGCGCGGCCACGGCAGGAGAAGAGGCCGCGACAGAGCCCTCGATCGAAGGCACGACTTTTGGCTTGCGTGGTCCCTTGGGAATGCCAGCGTCCCGCCTCTTATGCAGGTTCTTGCTTCCCTTCGGGCGACCTTTGCGCGCGGCGCCGGGCGAGCCCTCTTTGCCGTCGGTGGTGAGCGGCGTGTCCGAAGACGTCCCCGGGGTTTCGGAGCGCAGGGCGCCTTCTTCGACGCCAGGCGAAACTGCTCCTGATCCTGCGCCTGATGCTGTGCCGTTGGCTGGTGATGCGCCGACACTGTCGCCGCGCAGCTCGCGGATGCGCTTGGGGATGTGGTTCTTCCAGCGGCCGCTGGTGCGGACGACGTAGCCGTTGGAGAGGACTTGTGGTTGCGGCGCTGAGGCTGCGGGATCGGGTGTCATGCTTGCAGGCTTCATGGTGCCGTTGTTGGTACGCTTCTTACGCGTAGTGGCTGGGGCAATGCCATCGAAGCGGCTGACTGGCTTGACGGCACGTCTGGGTCCAAGAGGAGCCTCTTCGCCGCCTGGTGCGGCGGCAGATTCTACTTCGATGCAGTTGCGCTGGCGGCGCTTGCGGAGCGCACGGCCTTCGGCATCGCGGATGATCTTCTGTGCGTCTGGGTTCTGGTAGCCGACCTTGCGAGGGTCGTAGTTGTAGTCGTATAGGTCTGCTTCCTTCCTGTCTTCGTAGACGGCGTCGTCGAGAGGCATCCTGCCACCCTTGACTGGCTTGCGTGGGACGCGAGCGTGTGGCGCTGTGATCTTGTCCAATTCCAGGTACTCATCCTGGAGTTGCTGTAAGAGCTTTTGAATATGGGAGGTGGTGGCACGCAAAACCTCCTTCGGACGTATCGCAGGGTCCTTGCGCGTCAATGCATTGACGAACATGTCCGACGGGTTCAAAGGTTTATAGATTCTTCGCATGAGTTTTGCAGCATCGTCGAACGGCTCGTCAGTCCTTGGTGGCGGCCAGGCACTGGCGTAGAGACTTGGGAAATTGTCATCGTCGCTCAACCTGTCCTCTTCCAGGGTGAGTCTCTGTGGTTTCGGCGTAGTTGTCTTTGACTTCATGGATGAGTTCTTCGAAGTTTGCCCAGACGCCACATCGATAGTATCTTGTTGTAGGTACCCACGCTGTCGTCGAGAGATCGCAGAATCGTTGCGCAATTGTGCAGTTGTTGCGCTTGCTCTGCGGCTCCCGTATGGTGTTTCGTTGAAGCTGCCGCCACCTGTTGCCCCATACTCATCATCTGTATAGACAATCTCTTCCGATTCATCAGAGTCTCCTTGCAGATCTTGAATCTTGGCCAAGCTTTTGCCTCGCGATCCGCGGGTGTTAGTGGTCTTGACAACGACCGGCTCCTTCTGCTTCGCAGTACGGGCCCATTTTCCGCCGCCACGATAGACCCATTCGACTTGTGGATATTTGTCGGGACCTTCGGCCCTGATCAAAAGCTCATCCATGCCTGGAAGGTCATCGACTGGAGGGTTTGATGGAGTGACGGAAAATTTGGCTTGGGAAGCCATGGGTCCACGAACGGCAGTCTTGTTGCTGCTTCCAGGTGGTGGGAGGCCACGAGCCCAGCGGCCTTGACCTCGGTGATGAAATGTCTCATGTGGATGCGCTTCGACATATGCAGTGTCTACAAGCTCAGCATCGGATACTGCAGGACTGGGTGTCGGCTCTTTGACAGGGACTGGGGCAATAGGCGTTTCCACTGGGCGTGGTCCATACGCGTAACGCCCCTGTCCACGATGGTGAAATTCCATCTCTGGATGTGATAACACGAATTCTTTGTTGACAAGACCGGTTGGAATAGCAGCCTTGTCGATAGCAGGAGGCTGCACGACCTTGCGCGATGCGTCAGAGGGTCTGGTGGGCCGAGACCCACGACGGTACCGCCCTGAGCCGGCATGGAAGAAAGACTCATTTGGATGTCTCTCGACATAAGCCTTGCTGAACGTCTGACTTGGTGATTCGGCGGGAGCTTTGGCCGTCGGAGTGTGGTACACTTTGTTGACCCGACTTTTCAGAACATATCGACCATTGCCACGGTGTTCAAATTCAGCATCGGGGTAAGTGTTTAGGTATTTCACCATCTCCTCTTTGGAGAACTTCTCATTTCTGGCCATTTCTTCTTCATCACTGCTCTCGATCGCGGATTGATCGGCGCCTTCTTGTAGACTTGATTGGAATCTATACCATCCGTTGCCGCAGTGAACTGGCTTTTCTCCAGGGAAGTTCTTCAGTTCAGAGAGGCGATAGCGTCTGACCTCAGGAAAATCGGTTTCGCTCTTGATTTGCGACCGGTTAGAGTCTCGGCGACTGCCTTGGGTCGAGGGCGCAAGTGATTGTTTAGTGCCTTTCTTGTAGAAACCATTTCCACAATGGCGCCAGTTGTGTTCAGGATGAGCCTCCTTGTACTCCTTACTGTAAGTACGCTCATCGTCATCATCGCCGGATTCACTGTCGTCTTCTGCAGCTTCGTCTTCGTCGTCTTCATCGTCGCCGAATTGGCCTGATCGCCGGTTCAAGCGCGCAGCGCGAAGCTGTCCAGGAGTCAATGGTTCAGCTTCTGACTGCCTGCGTCGTAACGAATATGAAGCATCGGATAGACGCTTTGATGTGAAGCTTGGCTGTGAGTTGAATGGAGGATCATCTTCGTCATTGTCGTCCTCGTCGGCGTCCATGTCCACGTCGCCACTGCGTCGGCGAAGCGATGACCGGCCCGAGAAGCGAGGAGTTTGGTTGGATTTGGTCGCAGGCGTGGAGCCAAAGTGAGCTGGGTAGGCTACCGTATTGCTAGGAAGGTATCTGCCTTGCCCACGATGGACCCACTTGACTTCGGGGTGCTTGAGGGTGTAGGCTTTGGAGTAGGTGCCCTTGTGATTAGGTCCATCATCATCATCGTTGTACGGCGTTGCAGTGTCGGTCAGTGAACTGATGGTGATTCGGCGAAAAGAGCAGTTGTCTTGTGGACGATCATTACATTCATAATAATCATCAGCGGCCGAGTTGGCGTCAGCGTGATAGTCGCGTCTCTGCAGACGCTCCAACATCGGGCGGATACCCTTGACGATGAGGATATTCCCACGAACAAACGCGGTCACCGGCATGGCTTGGTGGGGTCGAGGCTGTTGTGAGTTGTAATTTGAACGGTGTGTAGGGGCGACGAGGATGCCTGATGAAGTCGAGGAGGAGGATAGATTGGAGGTTGACCGTGCCAGCAGAGGGCCCGTGCGATTAGCATCAGAGTGTCGATTCACACTGCGACGATGAGGAAAAGCATCCATTGCTCGCAGCGCGTAAGCATCGCCGGGTTGGCAGTGGATGGGGTGATGGCGTTAGTGCGTCGAGTTGATTTTACACAGGGTTGCAGCGAGCCAAGGTCGCGCTGCTGGGTAAGATGGCACGGACAAGAGGCAAGTGGCGCTACCGACGCGGAAGCAAAAAGGCTGGCTGGGCCGCAAAAGTGAATCCGTCTGTTTTTTATGCTTCTCATTATTAGATTAAGCGTAAAATGAAAATTACACTGATGCCACCGCCGTCGATTCGACTTGTGCGACTTTTCACATGATCGCAAGCAATAGGCCCATATCTATGACAAACAAATCTCGCTGGGTCATCTACAACCATCGAGCCTTCGTGAATCGCAATGCGACTGATGAATTGTGGTTTGCGCCCCGTGCCTTTTCCGACGGATAGTTTACATGTTACCCTTGTAGGGGCTGCTGTGCGTCCATGGGTCATCAACCGTCTTTCCAGTCAACAGTGACAAGACAGGACAGTTAGATAGGCACCTGATCCTCATGTTTTTATCAATATCTCTTTACCTCTAACTTGGATGGCAAGACCTAGGCCTGGAGTGTCCCATCTTCGCTAGCAATTATTCATGTTTCACCGAGCCTTTGATTAAACGCTGTTGCAGTTTCAGCAGTGTTGCCTGAGCAAAGACTGCGTTTGCATACCAACAAAGCGTGCAATCGACAAGATTATCTCGTCCACGCTCACTGCTCAGGTCTCTGATATAGACTTACGATTTTGAATCCATGCAACTACCGTAGCCATTCAGCAGAAATGGGCAACTCCAGCAATAATGAGTGCTAGACAGATAGCCACAGTCGAGCGAAAGTACACGTGTGTGCAAGAAACCTTAACGCTGGATTCGCTGCGCGACAACATGACGCTCTTTTCACTGATCGAATGGCATCGTATATCGAAAATGCGTTTCCATGTGTTAGTCTGCTGACTATGCTGCAATCACACCTTTGCGAGTTTCTCCTCGAAACCTGACCGACGTCAAAATTGGCCACGACGAGAAGCTGCATTGAATAACCACCTCTGACGAGGAATGTAGACAACAAACAAGTGATAATTACCAGGCAGAGGGAAATAATCAATAACAACAATAAAACTACATCCATTCACCGGCACATATGTAGAAGCTGCTGTCTTCATCCCGAGAAGGCATAAGGCAGCCAACGCAATTGTCTCCAGTCTAGCACAATGATCGGGAAACGTACACGCATCAAGTCCGTAGGAATTTAGGTATCTCCTTGGGAGAGATTCTTGCTGATGGGTACTGGCAGGTCTTATAGGAACGAGAATCGAATCTAATGATTAGGCTGTACGGGGGACGCGACAGTATCACTGACAACTCTACACTACCAAGAGCGAGCAACTATCAATCAAAAAACTAAACAATCGTGCCCACCACGGGACACTGTCATTGATAATTACCATAATCATAGTAGCCAGAACCTTACTCCTGTACCGTACATAATCCCTTTGCATCTGCCTTTCAACAATCCCGAGTATGCTCAGATCGCCCTAGCAGCCTCGCCAGAGATATCTTCGTCCTGCGCTCTCCTCTTGCCACGGCCCAGTCCGCCCTCACCGACACCCATTCTGCGCGCCACATATCTCTGTGCGACCACGCCGACGCCCAAGCTCAGAATCTCCTCCATCCACTCTGCCACCCACTCTCTTGGGTCCACACCACCAGCCGCAATGATCTCCTGGATCGATTCTGGCAAGGCTGCCTCGTCGGCAGATGCGGAGCTGGCGTCCAGCCACGCTGCCCACTTTTGCGGGAAAGGTTGTGAGAGAGCCGAGAACGAGAGGCCGTGGAGCGGGTCGTAGAGGTAGATGGCAAAGACGATGCTCCCCTCAGCCTCTGGCTTGGGCTCCGCTACACCGGAATCCGCTGTAGAGGCCTCTTTCTCAGAGCGCCCATCATCGGCGAAGAGCGTCTCATCGTCCGGGTAACTGACCGCCTGGATCGCAAGGAAGATATCCGAGCTGCGTACAGGGTTTGACTCGGAGAGACTCTCGGTTGCCCGCTTAGCAGCCTCCTCCACGCCGCCTCTGGCATCGAAGAACTCCTTTGCGTACGACTCGGCACCGACGCGAGCCAGTCTTGTGCCTTCCTTCAAACCAGGCACAGCTCCCAATGAACGAGTGCCCTCTTCTCTCCACCATGGCCCATCGCTCCAGCCGCTGCCACCACCCAGAACTCCACCCCTGTAGCCCTGCACATCTGATCCAGAGCGCCCGCGGCTCTTTTGTTCTATTCCACGCTGTATGACCATCAGATCGCCGCCCTCCACTTGCGCCATTGTGCGCGAGAACACCTGGTAGATCAAAGGGTCCAGACCCGGGTAGTTCAAGATGTCATGCGTAGTGTGGATTTGCAGTCGCTCGTGGGCAGAGATCGGAGGAGCAATGTGCTCCAGCAGGTTGGTGAAAGTGGGCAGGGCGCGCGATCGCAGGTCGGTGCTGAGGTGCTGCAAGTTGGACAAGTTCTTGCCGCCGATGGCGCGAGCCTGCGCCGCCCACCGCTGTGCCTCCTCGTTAGCGCTAATTTCTTTCGCCAGCGTCTCGGCCTGTTTGACGGCGGCGCTGGCTGCGTTGTACATGCTTCCCCACCAGCCACCGCCGGAGCTCTGAGCAGGAGGCGCGGCGGCAGCAGGAGCCTGCTTCTCTTCGGCTTGTGACTTGCTGAACTCAGGCTCCGTCTTGGCTTCGGTCTCTCCATCTCCAGGAGTAACGCCCTGGTGGTAGCCTCTGGCGCTCTCACCACTCTTCCTCACCGACGCAGGAGCGGAACTCCTCAGCCGGTCTTCGCTACTTGTTCGGCCACTCGGCGGGCCTGAAGATGCAGGCGTATGCTCAGCACGTTTGGGTGACTTGGTAGTAGCACTGGTAGCAGAACTCGACATGCGCGGGGTGCCAGGGCGAGAGGTGGGCTGGGCTTTTGCGGCGAGCTGAGCCTGGAGGTCGCCGAATGGATCGTCGTCGTTGACAGGAGGCTTGTTGGCAGAAGCACCAGGTTTGGACGCTGCTTTGGAGGATCTAGGCTGCGTTGCTGCTTTATCGTCGACACCAAGCTGGCCGAGCTCAGCGAGCAAGTCGTCGGCGTTGCGAGCCATTTTCGAGTTGTGAAATGTTGTTGGCCGGGTGAAAGACTTTTCTCTATGTACTGGGTTTCTATGATGGTCAAATCGGGAACAAAACGAATAAGCCTGAAGGTAGAGCTCCAGTGGGATGTAGTGTAGCAGGAGTCGTCTGGTGCTCCCACCAAGCCAACAAGCTTCCAGTCCCAAACACAGGGTCTACGTCCGAGCTGGTATGGAGCAGATCACGTGCTGTACGTCATCTGGAACCAGTGGAAAGGCCCACAATCATTTCCTAATACGACAAAATTCAAATGAAGAGGCATTGAAGCCGAAGTACTTGATAATGATGAATACAGTGAGCTACCCGAGCCCACTCAACCCCAATGAGCGAACCAGAACAACGCCGTCTTGCACTTGCATGGCGTCTAGCCTGGTAACCCCATTCCCATGTAACGCCCAAAATGCTATGACCATGACCCATCACACATACAAAGAAAGCGTTGCCGCATGCAATTGCTACTGCACGTTACACTTTCCTTGCCTTTTCTCTCGCATTACTGGCCCCAGTAACTGCGTCTAGATAGCGATAATGCGACCATGAAACTTCGTAGCAGCGGTTCCATCTGTATCAGATGTGGTGGCACAGAATCTTCGAATGAGAGCGAGCCGATTATTGAACCATCTGTTCGCGTAGGTTGCTGGGGCCCTTCTTGCCACGGCGGCCCAACAAGGTGGCGCCATCCATGTTGAGCTCGAAGGGGCCCTTGTTGCGGACTTGCCTCTTCGCTGCGGCGGCGACCTCTGGACTGTGCTGGCCGTAACCTCTTGCAGCGGGTTGTTGCTTAGGAGCAGCCGCTTGCCTTGCTTGTGCCGCAGACGATAGCGAGGTGTTGCGCATCTGCTTCTCCACACCACTGACATCAGGAGCACCCGACTTGGGAAGCTTTGCAGGCGGGTTGGCGTATGCGCTTTCTTCGTACTCTTCTTCGTAGTCTTCATTAAGGGGGTTCAGTGAGTCCATGGGTCCACCTCCGCGGTAACCCTGCGTGAAGTTCTTGCGACGCTTGCCCTCTTCCTCTTGTCTGTGCACGGCGTAACTGACGTCGAACACCTCGCGAAGATTGACTGCACCGGGGGACCGGAAATCCTGCTTCTTGCCAGCACCACCAGGTGCATCCTCAAGGTACTCAAAGTTCTGCTTTAGGGGTTCGACGCCGGCAGATAGAGAGCCACCACGGGTGGCGAGTGGGGTGGCAAGAGGAGGTGCATCTGCAGCCGCAGTAGTCTGTTCGTCGACTTGGCGGATCCAGGGGTGAGCGAGGAATTGCTTGATGTCGTAGCGCTTTTCGGGATCGACAGTGAGCAGATGCGAAACAAGATCCTGAGCTGACTTGGAGATGTCGTCCCACCACGGCGAAAGGAATGTGTATTGGCCACGGGCGACCTTCTCGGTTAGCACCTGGATGCTCTCGTCGTAGAAAGGTGGGAATCCACAGAGGAGAGTGTAAAGGACACAGCCGAGTGCCCACATGTCGACACTCTTGGAGTAGCGCTCGTCCTTCACGATTTCTGGGGCGGTGTATCCAACAGTACCGCAAGGTGTCATTGTCGAATGGTCCCAGATAACCTTTGAAAGGCCAAAGTCGGCAATCTTGACCACACCAATGCCACCAGAGCCCACGCCCCTGACGAATTCGCCTTCGTCCTCCTTGTCTTCATCTCCAGGAGGCTTCGGCTGAGGGTTCTTGGAGGGAATAAATGGTGTGGGGTAGAAGAGCAGGTTCTCGGGTTTGATATCGCTGCACAGCGTTAGCTACGTCAGTCCGTGATGAAAGTCATGTATGCAGCTCACCGATGCACAACGCCAGCCTCCTCGTGGAGGTACAGTAGTGATTCTGCAACCTGTCTGATGACGTGTCGTGACAGATCCTCGCTGAAGTAAGTCAGGCGGACAATCTGGTGGAAGAGTTCGCCGCCAGGGCACAACTCGAGGATGATGTAGTAATATTGCTTTGACTCGCTGAACTCAACAAGCTGGACGATGTTGGGGTGGTCGAGGTTGCGCATAATTTGGACTTCTTTGAGGATATTCGCTCTCTGGACGATCTAAGTTAGCCAGAGTCCACATGCTGATTGATATATATGGACTCGTGATAAGAGATGGCGGGATGCGGAGAATGGAAGGAAAGAACGAGCGCGGCGCACCTCCGTAGGCTTCATGACGTTCTTTTGGGCTGTCTATTAATTCGCCACTGGTTGGCATGTGTTCTTGAAGGTGGTGCGCGAACGAAGGATTGGATGGCTTGACGCCAGGGCAAGGGAGTGCGGTGTTTTGCAAGGGCAACGTACCTGTGTTGAATTCATCTCGAACTTGCGGACCACTTTGATGGCCACTTCGGGGTACTGTCCATCGTTATCCTTCGCGCGGTAGACATTGCTGAAGGCACCGTCGCCCATCTTCTCAATCAAGGTGTATCTGTCCAGGCCAGGGTAGCGAGGCAGCTTGCCCTTGCTTTCGCGCTCCTCGGCAACGATGCGCTCGAGTACCGAGCTGTCGTACTCTTTCTGCTGACGCTCGCGCTTCTGCTTGTCGTCCACGGCACCAGCAGCCGCATGGCCAGCTTTGGCGGCGACGCCTCGGTTGTCTACTGCTGCGGCAGAAAAGTCTTGCCCAGGCGAGCCGTAACCCTGTAGAGGCTTGTGAGCAGCAACGTTTGGCTCGCTGATGGCTGGTACATTCGGTGGTGCGGCGTGATTGCCGCCAGCACCGCGATGCTGCTGGGCGTGGACATTCGACACTTGCGGCTCGGCTGGTGATTTGGGATCGCGCGCGTTCTTGCCGTGGCGAATGAAGTTTTTTAGATTCTGCATTGTGGACGCCATGGTCAGATAGGTGTTCGCAGACAACGTCGGTTAGACTAATGGTCGTTGCGGACGGCGGGTTGTGTGTATGTGTGTGTTGAGCAACGAAGAGCACGAGAAGCGGAAACAAGAAGGGCGGTAAACAGTGTATTGCTGGTGAACCGGGGGGGTGAGGTCTGGCGTGAGGAGATCGGTGCAATGACAGGGAGGTAGTGGTTGGTCAGAGGTGGGGTGAGGCCAGTGATGACCAAGAACGAGGTAGGTTGGTGGTAGTGGAGAGGGCCCGTGGATTGAAAGCGATGTGACGCACGACGACGTCACCGGGGGGGTTCTTCCGCGCCTGCAGACAAAGGAACGGACAGAAGGTCGACGCAATCGCAGTCCGCTGCCAGCCTGGGCCTGCCCACCACCAGAACCTGGCAGCGCGCAGACGAGAGGCCAGGGACGCGCGCGTGCAGCCCAGCAACGATCTGTGTATTGTGGCGACAGGGGTTGTGCAGGGCATGGGGGTGGGACCTTGTTTGTGCGGTATCGTGGCAGGGGAGGGCGTAACGACATCGACATGGGCATCAACAACGACGGTACGAAAGCAGACTCACCTCGATATTAAACCCCATCTTTCCTGTTACGGCTCTGCTGAGGCCGAGCTGACACTGTCAATTTGATTCGCAGGTGTGTCGGGTGGTACAAAGGTATGACGGGCTGGGCCCAATGCGTCTGCTCTGGAGATCCTGGCTGCACACCACTCTGTTGGTATGGACGATGATGATGATGATGATGGTGATGATGATGAAGGCTGCACGATGGCCTTGCAAATGACGATGATCCTCCGAGTTGCGAGCCGGGGAAATGCGGACCGGTAGTTGGCTCGCTTGAGGCGCTTGGAGGGAGTAATGCGAGACGGTCGATATGCTCTACGTGCTAGAGCGATGGCGTTTGGAGGCGTAGTGTAGGAACTGGCGATGCAGTAGTTGTGGAGGAGGAGAATGGCAGATATCACAAGCACCAGGATGCACATCAAAGCTCAGTATTGTTTTGGCGGGTGGCACAGAAAGCAGGACAGACTACATCATTGCGCCATGGCCTTCCTTGACCCGCACACACAGTAGCGCACCGCCCACAGGTGACTTGACCTTCAACAACTGCTGTACAGCATATCCATACAGACCCTTGGAAGAGGCGTCACTCCGGGCACTGACAGTTCCGCGTGGCCACCATAGCCAATAGTTGACCAGCACACGCCATCCGGATGACGGCCTGAGACATATGATACAGGTGTATGCTTGCATTGGTATAATCGTGCTGGTATGCATCTGCCTGACAAAAGAAAAAGCCACCAAGCTTGCAGCCGTGCACCTCCGGAGGGCATGGCCCTCTCCGCGGCCTGCCAATCTAGCCAGATCTTCCCTCCAAAACGTGAGATTGCGGACGTCAGTGCGTCATGCTGCCCGAAGGGTCTATCAACGGCGACTATGAGCCATGTGCACCTGCAGACTAAACGCTCCCCGAAGCGGTAGTAGGACACCGGCAGCGTCACCAAGTGCTCACAAAGTCTTGTCCTCGTCTGCTCAAGCAGAACAAAGACCAGAAAAAGACACGAGGCTACTGCACGCACAATGTTGGGTGTGAAAAGCCAATTCTTAGTCGACTGGGGAAGAGGTGACGTCTCATCAGTCCCGGCACGCGGAAAGGTTAAATCCCTGACAGTAGCTGGCTGCGGGATGACCTCAGCGGGCGTTGTGGCGGCGGCCTTCGACTCGTGAGCCGGTTGATGGTCTGATTCTGGATGAGGTGGCCGGATGGTACAACTTCACCTGGTGACGAGATGCACTCGATATAGTACGATCTGTGTCAACAGTCCTCTGTGTCCACAATCCTACGTGTGCTTACTGCAGGGGAAGCGACAAGTAGGTATCATTGTCGTTCTTGTCAAGGGGATATAGCAGGTTTGTTAATGGGAAATCGTTTGACATGTCCACTGGCGGCAAGTCCCCGAAATAGAAGCTATCACAGACTCCTCTGCAATCAATTCCAGCTACGATATCACTGTTGACGATCTCCAGATCTCAAGATTCCAAAGTTGCCCTGCGTCAGATTCAAAGTCATCAACCGCTCCTCGTCTGAGGTGGTCTCCATCGAGCCGTCTTATATCTGCAAGGCATGGGATTACATTCACAACGAGGATCGAGCCCAGCGATATGACGATCGATCGACGCGGATCCACTACGCCGATATCACTTCAATGTGAATCACTGTCGTAATCATGATCTAAAATTTGAATCCATGTTCGCTCGAGCCATTGCAGAGGATAGGACAGGCAATGCGCAGTATTTTACACAATCTCATGGCGGACTCCAGGTATTACCCACAGTAGGTCTACACATCTCCGTAGGCTTCGTTACTTGACATGCTTACTGGATATATCGCGCAACAACAACAACAACAACAGGTAC
Organism: Cladosporium cucumerinum; assembly: GCA_023634325.1. NCBI lineage: Eukaryota > Fungi > Ascomycota > Dothideomycetes > Cladosporiales > Cladosporiaceae > Cladosporium > Cladosporium cucumerinum. The sequence continues at coordinate 1,710,296 of JALDQA010000001.1, forward strand.
GGGGAAGACATACAGCAAACCTGTCCAGTGACGGAGTCTGATCAAATACGCATGAGCCTTGAACAATGTCATGAATTTACCGTAGAAATCAGTTTCTCCTATGTTGTCGCAACTCGCAAAGTCACCTTTCGTTGTCCCAAAAAGGTCATTCATGCCTCATTGGAGATGTTCTCCCTCCTAGAGTCATGTGCAATTGCCATGTAAGCGATATGCTGAATCTCGTTCTTGGAACCGTTAAAAACAAACGAATCGCCCAGGCTATTCGGTCGACATAGTGTGGTTCTCACTGAACGGACGTTATGAATAGTGGTTCAATCGCAGGTCATCGATACCAAGCTCTTTGTAGATCACCCGGAAATTATTGCGAACGAATTGGCATAAACATCATCCACAACCTGAACTGAAAACCCCAAAACGTAATGCCGTACAAGTATACCGAAGCAGAAAGAGGCCACGTGGGCATCGCTGTAGCCAGCTTTGGAAAGCTACGCACACATGATTACTGTCAGTGCCAGTCCACTTGCGCCATCGCCAAAGCCGTCCCGCCCTTTCCAACTGTCTGCAAGCACTCAGTAATACAATCGAGGCCTCCAATATGGATAGCTCTTTAGCAAATTGTTGTAGATGGCGTCGAGCCGGTGCTTGGGAAAAGCCCGTCTATTCCTCAGAGAGGAAGATGCCGAATGAAAGTCGCACATCCACATTGACAAACCAATACGGTCCACACAATCGTATGTACGTCAGTACGTCAGGCAGTGTACATCCATCACCGAGCCCAATGAGACTGGAAAGTAGGTAATATGAAATTCCCAAATGTACAATGGTATATGTTATAAACACCCGACACTCCCGCTCGTCAGGAGATGCCAGAGGCAGAAATGTATATATGTTCAGCAGCCATCTCCTTTCTTCCTCTCCTCAGCCTCTCACCGTGTCTGTACAAGAGAGAGACGGGATTTTTCGACCTTGCCGGATCGTGATGCCAATGTAATGCACGCGCTGTAAGAACAGAAAAAAAAAGAAAATCACGAACCGGCGATGAGAACGAAAAGAGAAAACAGAAAGGAAGTAACACGCAGCTCGCGCCGCGCCTGTTAGCCATCCTGCTTTTCACCAGATTTCTCGTGGTGTATCCAACAACCAAAAACAAAAAGACACTCTTTTGCGCCGCTTGGCTCCCAGTATGCCAACATATGCATCACACATTTACAAAAAAACAGAAAAAAGAGACCCTCCTGAGACTGGTACTCTCGCGCCTCGCTAACTCGTTGTATATCGTCCTGCTCTTACTCGTCACACTGCTTTGCCTTACTCGCCCTTGATGGGGTGGTGCAGGACAGGCTTGAGGCACATGCGCCCAGTGCCGTTCTCTTCCTCTTTCCTGCCGCCCTCTCCGTTCTCGGAGTTGCCCAGCCAGCGCCTCCATAGCGCACCGGAGAAGCCAGCATTGTAGTAGAAGCTGCTGCCGAGCATGTTGTGCTCGCCCCAGCCGAAGGTACTCGCCTCTTTGGTCTCGGGGTAGTTGAAGACCTGGTTCATATAATTGAGGTCCCAGTCGCGGTCGAAATATACGGGATGGGGCACGTACGCAGCCTTCAAGCCGTGGTGTAGAGCGACTGAGGGAGGCCACATCTCGGGGAACATGGAGTGGCGAAGGCGCCAAGTTTCCTCATGCATGATGTCGAGTAGGCGGCGGGAGAGACGTGCGACGGTGATGATCGCGACGCGACGAGGTGGAACGGGCAGGGTGTTGTCGTAGCCAGTAACGTCCTCGCGGAAGACCCAGTTGGTCTTGCTGGGATCGAAGATGGGGTTGAAGGTAAGTAGATCGGCGTCCTCGCCTACACCCCAAGAGTAGTCGTCTTTGTGGTAAGAAGTAGGTGGGGTGGTGCCTTCAGGCGCAGGGAGCAGGCCGTTCTCCTTGTGTGGGAATTTGTTGACAGGTCCCCAGACTGGGTGCGGTCCCTGTGCAGTAAGGTCGTTCTTAGGAATGTCCACGGTTTCCATCTCTTCGCCAACAAACTTGGTAAAGTTCTCGTAGGTACCATGAACGCCGGGAATGTAGAAGCGTTCATTGCGTTCCCAGAGTCCTTTGCGAGGCTGGTCCTTGCCCCACTCACCAATGCGGTTATTGAACTCGTAGTAGTGGCCAGTATATCGCAAATCCATCTCCCAGTTCCACACGAAGTCATACTCCTTGAATTCCTGGCTGAACCACTGAATGGCGAAGTGGGCAGAACGGTAGACGCCGTGAATCGAGGAGCCGGCCATGTTGATGAAGTTGTCCGGGAAAGGATCAGGGTAGTACATTTCCATCTGCTTCTCCGACCAGAGCGTCGCGAGACCCCAGAACTCCTCAGGCACGTTCTCTTCAACGGTCTTGCGGTAGATCTCATCATCGGCCCAGATAGGGATGCTGTTGTCCTTGACATGTACAAGGAAATGTACGTCGTACTCACCGCCAGTCTTCAACGAAAGCTCGGTGATCTGAGCGCGCAGAGTCATGATGTGGTGGTCGGTGTATTTGAAGCCAGTCCATGTACGCAGGACGTAGGCATGTCTCTTCACCCGCTCTTTTCCAGCCGGTTGTTCCTTCGCGAACCTGGCCTTATTCTTGTCGTAGCATCGCTTTTGCGCTTCGCCCCAGTTGACGTTGCTGTAATCGGTGTGGCCAAGCTTTTCGAAGACCTTCTCGCTGCCAACCTTTTCCGACTTCGAGCCAATTTGATCTTTCAAGTTGCTAGCAGGGTCGCCATAGCCGTACGCGCCCAGTCGTCCGAATCTCTCAAAGCACATGTCGTCGCGCATGCCGAGTGTAGAATAAGATCCGTAGAGAGGCTCCGGGTATATTTCGGGGACACCAGGATATGCGTATACGTCGGGCACGGAAATCGTATCGTTGCCGTCCAAAAAGCATTCATGCACTTCGTGGTGGGTCTGCAAATACTCGCTCGACTTGTAGTCTGGGTACGGGTCGTACTTGATCGGATCCATTGGAGGCTGCTTTGGTAGAGACCTGGGCTTCTCGTAACGCGGCGGCATTGTGTGATTGTATTGATTCTCGATTGTGACGTTGGCGCTCGGCACTAAAGTCCGGACACCATTATAGTAGCCGTCCAATCGTGGATAAGCTTGCCAAAGGAAAGGCTTTGGCTGATCAGGTTCAGGCTGTTGCTCCTGCTGCAGCTCCTTTTTCTTGACGTGTCTGTAACCTCCACCGGCCATCAGAGCGAAGAACACTAGCGCACCTATTGACATCGCAAGCATTTTTGTGAGAGAGAAGCGGCCGAACCTGAGCTTGTCGGCACCCCATTTTCGACGATATGAGCCAGAAGGCGATGCATTGCGACTCTCGCTACCAGGTAATGACTGGTAAGAGAAATTCTTGTGCAATAGGCGCAGCGGGTTCAGATCGCGCAAGCGGAGAGAACTCATTGCCCTGTGGGGAGATGGGGTTCGGTCGAACTTCTCGTTCTCAACATCTGAAGAGCGGCTGCTCTCAGTCCGCCAATCTGGAGTCTCGGCCAGGGTTGCGACTTTGCGAGATATTGGGCGATGGGTGATTATGAGAGTAGAGCGCAGTTGCTGGAGAGCGAAGGCGTAGGAGGGCGCTGGGTGCTGCCACTAGTATTTGGGTGGGCTTGCTGGCGAGATTAGGGAGAGCGAAAGTTGGCTGTAGCGCAAGCGGCAGTAGGATGGTGAAATCTGGCGGGGGCGGGCCAAGTCGAGATGGAGCGAGAGAGGGTTTGGCAGTACAATACAGCACAGCACAACACGCGGGCAGAGAGAAGGTTGTCGACAAGCCGGAAGAGTCGTGTGGCTTGGGAGGAGCTGTATGGTGAGGGCAGGAGGAGGTGGGAGGAGGAGGAGGTGGGAGGAGGAGGAGGAGGAGAAAGAAGAGATGCAACAACAACAACAACAACGACAACGACACCAGAGGAAAGTCCGTGACAGACAGACAAACGGGTGGCCAGACGCCGCGGTAAAGTGGAGTGCTGGGTGTAGGGTCTCTGCTGCGATTAGATTGACCGGTTGATCGATGGGGGATAGGAGCCAGGGCCGTGAGTTGCTACTACTGCTCGTGGCTGATTGCACGATTGGTTGCGGTAACAATCGGCGCGAGCAAAGTGCGGATAGACTTTGCCCATGGGCTGGCTCTTTTTCGCCACCTATTACTAACATACATTTGCTGCTTTTCGCAGGCGATAGGAGGCAGTTGCAGCCATCTCAGAATTGCATGGTATGATTGTTCATCTGGTAGCAGCCATTTTCCATGCCATATTGCTGCTACTCGCCCACCACGCAGCCACGCAGATGCACCACGATAGGTCTTTCTTGCCAACGCTCCCTGGGCGGGATCGCTGGTGAATCCTCCTCCCTCCTAGTCTTTTCCAGACGCGACCGTTTGTCGCACTAGCCCTCTTTCCGGTCGGCCTCTGAGACTGCTGACGACGAGTTTCATCTCAACAACAATTCCCCGTCTCCTCTCCCGCCCTCTGTCACTACTGCTGTTGCTGCTGATGTCTGCTGCTGCCGAACTGCTACTGTATCTCCTACTGTATGTAGGACGTAGCACACCCGTCGGCCTCGTGCATGGACGCACCTCTAAGCATTCTGCACCCTGCATCTGCATCGACTATTGCACGCCCGCATCTTCGCGAAGCTGCCTGCCTAAGCACTAGCATCGAGCCATCCAATCCCATTCATTTGCCCACTGCGGCTTCGCTCGCCTCTGTTCGTAGGAGGTACGCCAACCTCCTTCGAGCCTTGTTCCAACGGAGAACTCTTGTTTTAGGAGTCTTGGTGACTTCTTCCTCGATGTTTCTACCGAGCATGTAGCGAACAAAGGATTGCTTGCGCGTCCCCGGCCTCCGCTTTGTGAGATCTCCCTGGTCACCTTCCCTCTTTGGTACACCCCATCGTGACGACACCAACTAGGGGCGGCCTACTGCTATCGTAGATGTCTGTGCTAAATTACCCTGCTACAATATTCTGTTGATTGCTTAGCACCGCGTCTTCGTCACCACCCGTCTTAATCCCCATGTCAAGTTTCGCTAAGACTTGAGATTTGGATCTGCGTGACGGGATTCTTGGTTCAAAGGCTCACATATGAGCTCGAATCTGATTGGTGGCTGGCAAAATCGCACGCAAATTTATGGCGACACATTTCATCACACACGTTACGTTTTGCACTCATGCCTCGCAATATGTTTGAAGCGCTTCATGTCGGTATCATCGGTCTCATCCTATACCCCGACTATGCTTGTCGTCCAGATGCCAAAAGATGCGTAAAAAGAGCGCCACATGTATGCTCTGCAAGATCACCTCAAGCGCATTATACCACGCGCGAGCACGACTCGATGGAATCGTGACCTGACACCACCAGAGCATTCGCAAGAACTAACTTAGTCACGTTGTAGAAGACTGATTGTACTGGGGGACGATGACCGATGACACCACCGCCATTGGCGCATGATGGTGCTAATGCAGTAAGGTTGTGAGAGAGGACAGCCCTCCATTTTCTCCTGGCCGCGTGTTTGGAACATCAAGACACTTCTGTCAGTTCACGGAGCTGCCGATCAGACTCACACAAAATCAAAGATCAACAATACACATCTTCGACGAAAACTTCCGATCCCAACACCAAAATGGCGCACATGGTTCCCAACCTGCTCAGAGCGAAACAGACAGTCTCCGACGTCCAGCTGGTAGATGCAGTGCACTACGCATTCAGGACCACGCAGTACTACATGTGCCAGCCGAAAGGCCCCATGGCCAATCCAACAAAGCAGTATCGTCTCCTTGAAGAAGGCTACCTGGTGCTTGGCGCTGTTGAGAAACGTGGCCTGCAGCACAGGCTTCCTTCGAACACACTGGGGAGACTGCGCGCACTGCTCGAGAGCCTTCAAGAGCAGATGCGTTCGCGAGGCGTGGCTTTCGCATCACCGCGCAATGCGAACCCTGGCGCATGATGGCAAGGTCGCTGACAGCAACAAACCATGACTATCAATGGCAACGTCTTCCCACTTGAGGCAAATTTTTGTGTACCACGCATCGTACTTGAAAACTTCTCGCCAGTTGCACGATTTCTTTTTTTGAGTGCAAGTCGACGGTATGAGCACACTACACGCGGGCATCACTTATTTCCTGCTCTGAAGCTGGTTTGCGAGTATCAACGACACTACACGTATGCAGCTGATGCTGTGACCAACACAACTCTCCATCAGCTTCTTCCAACCGGCACTTGCCAAACTCTTAGCGAACATTTCATCAAAAGCATGATTACATACGCGATTGTTTTTACGCACAGTCGCACACGATACCATACTCTACGAATAGTGAGCCTCTAACAAGTCCTTCACATTCATGCCGTGGAGAAACGGTCTGGTCCTACGGCATTGGTTTGCACACACTACTTTGAGTTTTACAGAGTGCTACTGCTATCACGATCTGATGCGATCGCGAGATTGAGCGACATAGGCATCGTGATTAGCGAGAAATTAGACATTCAGATCAATCAAACTATCTTCCATGTTTTCCCACGGTGTGAACTTTTTCTGGCGTGAGACACAATCTATGTTGCGATCGGAGATCGTGTTGCACGAAATTCTGCCCTTGGTTGAGCCGTGGAATATCTTCTTGACGGTCACGCAGGTGCCTAAGACAAGGATCCCAATCCCAGTTTTCTTTACATTGAACATTTTCCATGACTTTGCACCTCTTAGTCTAATTACGTGCACTCGTCTGACTACCTCATCGCAGTCATGCATGAAGCATCTATAGGCATGCACCCGGTAGCCGGGCTCCGCCTCCACGGCCGGCCGCAAGCGACCGTTGCTATGCAGCTCGAGCGTAAACAATCCGATTCCAGAACACTACTGCACCCTGGGCCCCACCATTGTGCATTGAATGCTGCAGACCAAACCACAATACCAGACCCTTTCGCGAGAGGGCAGCCTTCACCATTGTGCATGAGAAACAAATAATCCTACCGCGGTGCATGTTTAGGATACATCCTTGTGCGACTTTCTCCACGCTGCATCCTTGCAGGCTGACGAAAAGGCGGTGATCGAGAATTCGAACAATGGCGTCCAAACAGATCGCCAGCGACGGCTCGCTCATATGGCAGGATGATCCGCCTAACACCACCACCTCGCCTCTCTCAGGAAATGGAGCCAGTCGTCAGGCCCGACGCATGCAGCTTCGCAATGCCGGTTTCCGCGGCCCAGCCATTGCCGGCAGAAAGGTCACACCCAAGTCTCTCAGCTCGAGCACCTGGTCCAACATGAGCAGCGGCCAGACGCAGTCGTCCGACGCAGAGAACCAGTCTCCATCCGGCAACCGTGCGGGCCTCAGCATTGGCAAGAGGAGAGGCAGTGGCGTGTTGACCGAGATTGGAAATGCCACTCTCACCCGACCGAAGAAGCACCATGCTCGGCCACGAATCACATCGGCCAAGTTCTACAGCAACAATATTGAGGGCAGAAAGAGTGGAGAGTACGACGCTGCGTTTCCGACAGAGCATCCCTCGCCGCCGCCGCCTCCTCCAAAAGGCGCTCCAAAGCTGCGTTCCGCCAAAGTGAAAGGAAAGCTCGGGGCAAAGAGAAGATCAGTCAGCGGAGAGACAAAGAAATACGTCGACCACCTTGAGGCAGAGTTGGCTTCGACCCAATCTCAACTATCAGCTGTGACCTCGCCGAGCATCACAAGGCAGCAGACCAACATGATGAGATCACTGAACGCAGAGACAAAACAATTGCAACAGGCGCTCGGAGAGTGGGAGGACAAATATGACGAGCGCGTGCAAGAGGTTTTTGAACAGCACGCAGCCATTGAGATTGGATTGAGGAACCAGCTGCGCAGTCATGAGGAGCAAGGAGAGGAGAACCGGTACAGGATACACGAGCTCGAGGAACAGGTGGGAATCATGCGTCAAAGTCTGGAGTCTGCTGAAGTCGCAAATGTCCAATTGGAGAAGAGACTGGAGGTTCTATCCGATTTACTGGCGACGTCGGCCAAGATCGACTTGCATGCTGAGACTCCGGGCAGGATTAGGAGAATGTCGCGACCTAAGAGTGTGCACCTACGATTCCCGACCACGGGTAATCTCATGATCTCCCCAGATCGTCTATCCGAGAGTGGCACGCAACCGCCATCGCCTGCTATCAGCTTCGCGGGATCTTACTCGAATCTCGAACTGCGGCAGACACAGAGCCACCAAGAGATTATCTCTGGCAGCATGTCCCAGTCGGAACAAAACTCAGACGCCGAGTCTGTCTTCTCAGATGTCCCTATCTTGGGCGATAGTTTTACCTCCGTAGAGCCATCGTTGATCACACACCATGCACACTTCGACATGCCTCCTCCGTCACTGCCTCCACGAGGACGACCAACGCGAAGAATGCGAAGATTCGGTGCCGGGTCTATTGGACCCCGGCCTTTGATTCTTCCTTCAGCATCTCACTACGACCATGTACCAGCCTCTGCGCCAGCTATCGAATTCCATGAACAATCGCGCGGCTTCCCATTCCGCAATCAGAGCCTAGGACGCAGGAACGGCAGCCCTCTCATGGGCCGCAGAAGAGCTTCCACCATGATGGACCAGGCGACTCTGACCAGCTTGACCGGGTCAGACCATCTCACGGTGCCTGGAGCGGAGGAAGCAGACGACGACATCCCGTCTTTCACTTCTCCTGCATCGGCAATATCTCAAATTTCCGTTCGAGATTATCCATCGATTGGTTCATGCGCTGGAGCTGCCATCAGTCGCAATCTTATGGAAGAGTTGAGCCAGATTCGCTCCAATGACATGACGGATGAGAGCAACGACTTCGAACAGGAGGATGGAGAATCGGCACTGGGAGAGCAAGAGGATGACACTGAGCTCCAGGAGTCATTCACAGATCCTCTTGAGCCAATCCCCGAAAGCCACTCTCGCGAAATCAGCGAAACATCGCACTCGACCGCAACCGTCATTGGCCTCCAACCATGTGCCTCGGCGACACCAACATCCGACCTCTCGTTCATTGCTCGTCTCCGTCGTATTTTCGGCGACCTCTGGCGTTCTCCCGTCAAACTCGCCAGACACCTGGTCCAGAGAGCCCAAGCATGCATGCGCCTTCCCGCACCTCTACGTAACGTTCAATGGTGGCTTGTCAGTGTGCTGCTAGGACCCATGGCTAAGCGTCGTCTCCTTAGTAATCACCACAACCACTACAGAGGCTACACCGACGGCCGAGAGCGCCTGCTCATGCCCGAGCAAGAGCAATGTCCCAGCAGCCCAACCGGCTCAAGCCACGACCTCGCGTATGGCAATTTCTACTCGAGCAGCCCCGAAGCGCGCGCCTCGAAACGCTCCCGGAGACCCGGTATGGCCGGGCCCGGAAAGAAGGTCATTTCACATCGCAGCGGCAGCAGCGCTGCCCGTCGTAGTACCCACCAGCTGATGGGTCTGGGCCGACACAGCCCGTGGCTTTGGCTGAAGTTCTCCATCACGCTGGCTTTCGCTATTGGCTGCGCTTTCAAGAGCGGACCGGGAAGTCTGCTGGCGTTGGAAGAGGAGTGTCCTGGGTGCGAAAGCTGTGGCGCTGGTGGGCAGAGAGCTTGTTCCGGCACGAGGTCGTGAGTCAGCGTTTCTTGGATTGATAGACCCTGAAGGCTACGGCAGGATTAGAAATAGACGATAGACAAACGGCATTGCTAAGTCGAGGACGTCCGGGAGTGGGAAGAGCTACTGCCTCACGGCGACAACTCTTGGAGGAAGATGATGATACGATTGCACGATTACGAAAAACTCCAGTACCAGACTTATAGCCATCGAATAAGATATAATTTTGAAACGAGAAATGAATCGAAGCAATGTCTCAACACTGCGCGTTCCTATGTTTTGGTCCCGTTCATACGGATGGGTTACAAATTGCAGATTGGACCTAGGTTGTTGGTTCTCAGCCAAATCAATTGCATATCGAGTCCAGCTTTGCTGGCAGTTGTTGTATTGACCTAGGCTCCGATTCTCATTTTCTGGGGGTGTAAGTTCCAACTGCATATCATGACGATGAGCTCTACCAATTGCGTTATTTCGGGGCGCTGAGCGACGGTTCGACATCTGTCGCCATAGATTAGGGTTGTTTTTTGCTATGTCCTATCCTATTGCTAGGCTGGATCTTGAACCGGGACGTCGGTGGTTGTTGCAGTGGTGTAGTAAAGTCATTTTGTCTACACGATGATTGATTAAGGGCTCCATAACGGCTTTGTGTCGCACTATGGCACGTCATATTCCGCAGCAGAGTGTCGGCATTCACTTCTCACTTTGATGTCATGATTTCCGGTAAAGTTCTTGTTTTTGTTTGACAGTTCAATTCAATTAAGCTCGCGCTTCAAACGATCTGTCTAAATTGGCGTCCGTGAACCCGCGAATGGGCATCGCGCTTGCCTATTGTGCCAACGATGCCATTGCTGCTGACGACCGCAGTGGCTGGAGCAGAGTTTGATGCCGGAATAGTGATGGTGGTGAAGATGTAGGAGGGTTGGGCAGTCACTGTCACAGTGGGGGCAGCAGCATCAGCCTGGCCCTGAGCACCTGCAGTTGGCGCCACTGCTACCTTGCTTGTGGCTTCGCTGGTGAGAGCTGTGGGCTGTGTTGGTTGCGTGAGCTGTGCCGATTGCGCATGCTGTGTCGACTGTGTGGGCTGTTCGGATGGTGCAGACTGCGCAGTACCAGGCAGAGTGGTGTGCTCGGTCATCGAGGCTGGAATGGAAATACTTGTAGCAGAGGTGAAGCTACATCCCTCCGTTGTGATGATCGTTGGCGTGGGGTTGTCTGCGGTCCGCGACATGTAGTCGCTAACAGCCTTGGTCTGTGGGTCTTGTTGAACAAGGGAGTGAACTGCGGGAGCAGCCGCGGCTTCTTTGTCCGTGATCAACCAATCGCTACAAGTGGTGTAATACTCGTCCTTGCCACACATTGCGCTCTCAGTCTGCATGCCGGTGCCCCAATCCCACACAAAGTAGGTGGTGAGAGTAGCGCCGACACGAGCGTCGGTAGGAACGAGCAAGTCAGTCTCACACCATTGCTCTAGTTGGACGGTCGATTGGCCAGGCGGATGGTTGCCATTGGTCATCTGTCTGTTGATCGAGATTGGTGCCTGATTGAGTTGGTGGCATCTGCCATCGTCATAGTTCTGAGCTGCCATGAGCCAACCTTTCCCATTGCCACCTTTGCCATCTTTTGTCCATGAGAGGACATCGACGAGGGTTTCGGTTGCGCTGGGCTCGTATGTGCCAAAGATGAAGACTGTGCCACTACCTGCAGGCTTACCAGCAGGAATAAAGGGCTGAGTGACATGGCCGTTCTCAAGGTACTTCATAGCTACATAGGAGCCAGGTGCGACCGAAAGCTGCGGGTACTCTGAGGAGTAGGTTGCTGTTCGCTGCGATGGATGACACACCAGCATCGAATCTGTGATGCGTGTGCGGGCAGTGTCCGTATCGGGACTTGGGAGTTGCCACTTGTTGGAGAAGCCAGTGAAACCAGGGTCAGTGCGCGCAACGTAGCCGCGAGGGTAGCCAAAGTCGCCAATGTAGGAACCGTTGGTTCCAATGACTTGCATCTGCTCGACCCAAGTGTGCGCAGAGACAGACTGTGAGAGGACAAGGCCGCAAATGGCGACCTTGAGGATGGCCACCATGCTGGAAGACATGAAGGACATGGTCGGAGGAGGGTTTCGAATGTTGTTTGTTGGAAAGAGGAAGAGCGTTGTAAAGCCTTGAGCCAGCAAGGTTTTAAGATGTTTGTGAATGTTGAACAGGTGAAGAGTCCTGTCCGTGATGGATGACCTCTTTTCAAAAGTCGGGAATCGGGAGGTCGTGAGTGCGTTGAATGTCGAGAAACGAGAGCCGCTAAAGGATGATTACAGAAGCGAATGTAATGCGCCAGCGCGTGGAACAATAAGAAATCGACAAAGAGATTCGAACAATAGGGCCTAAATTTCCATTGTTAAGTCGTGGACAACCGAAGTGATAAAGGAATATTCAGTGAATGACATTGTGGGGCAAGCGGGCTACGGATATGTTGAATGCTGATCAGCGTGCGAAGGTGGGAAGCGCTGGCTGCGAATAGATGGCCTATATCGTTGTTGCGGTCACTGTTGAAACCCTGGGCAGGTATCGAGAAATTCGCAAAGAAAGTATACTTGCCAACCAGCTACCCGGGAGCCTGGCATGTCATCCTTGTACCAGTGAAGCGCGAAATGGTCGTAACGGATCTCGAAGCATGTCTGAGAAAGCCTATTGGCGACGGGTATTGTACCAGTCAGTATTGTAGCGGCTGATGATGTTCTGGGCCGGGGTCACTGTTGCACAGTAATAGCACCAGAGGCCAATCGACCAGGGCGTAGATATTTGCGATGAGGCCTGCAGAGAGATTTTGTTACACGCGACACTGATGTTAAGCAGAGTGAGGTTGTTGGTAAGAGAATACGCGCCTTGCTTGCGTGCGTGGCCGCTGATTGGCTCGTCAGGGCGCGAGCCGAACCCTTTTGCCGCCGATCTTGAAGACTCACCCAAAATACCCGTTTCAGATGTACTTGACACATCGACGAGTATGTATTATTCCTGGAGGAGCAGTGGCAACGCGGATGCAGCTCAAAACGTGCGATATTGTCGGTTCCAAGTGCCGTGTGCCATACAAGCGGCCAAAAATGCGGCCGGTCGTACATGCTTTGGTCTGGGCATGCTAACTACGCCATTGCTCCTAGCAGTGGCACACTATTTGCGAACGCGGCCCATGGGTGATGATTGCTACCTGTTCCAGGCCTTTGTCACTCTTACTCTAACAGATTCTATCTGCCTCTACAGTTTACTAGCACGATGTTCCCGAACAAAAACTCCTTTCGGTCTTCCGGTTTTGTTCTCTGCAGACTTCAACACGCGCCTGGCCACGCGTCAGTACCAGTATGCGGCAGTCTAGTCAATACTGTATCGAACTTACCTTAGGAGTTTGCCGGTTGGACTCTTCGGTATGCTGTCCTGGAATTCCAGCTCAACAAGCCATTTATAGCGCACCTTCTTCTCTTTGACAAAGGCCATCAGTTCCCTTGCAAGACTCTCACTTGGGCTCACGTGACCTTTGAGAACAACGACTGCCTTCGGTCTCTCTCCGCTGTAGTCATCTGGAACTCCCAGCACTGCCACGTCTTCAACATATTCATTGCCGAGGAGGAGATCTTCAAGCTCCGCAGGCGCAACCTGTTGCCCTTTCACCTTGATCATTTCCTTGATCCTGTCCTCGATATGAAGAAGACCCTGGTTATCGATGTGTCCAACGTCACCAGTGTGGAAGAACCCATTCTGAAACGTCTCGACTGTGGCATTATCATTGTTCAAATATCCCATAGCGATCTGTGGTCCGCGAGCGCAGATCTCGCCAGTCTCATTCGGTCCTAACATACGTGTTGGATCGTCCAAAGATATGACTTTTGCAACTGTGTTGGCAACGAGCATACCACCAGTGGTGGCATACTTGTAGTCATAGTGCGACGGAGGGTGTGCTGAGATGCATGCGGTGGACTCCGTGGCACCATAGCCTTGTCTAAAGCCGGTCTTGGGAAAACTTTGTTGCAGAAGCGATATGATCTCTGGGCTGGTTGGTGCACTGCCAGAGCTCCATCTCTTCACCGTCCGTCGCAAGTCGGGTAGATATCGCAGCGCGGCTGGATCTTTGACCAATCGGATGAGTATAGGCGGTACCATGATCAGCTCCTCGATCCTGTGCTGAACTATGGCCTTGAGCATATCCTCAAAGTCGAACTTTTTCATCATGAAGCAATCTCCGTTCATCAGAAGTGGGTAAGTTATGAATCTGATTAGTCCTGTGATGTGGAACAGTGGCATCACTGCAAGGATGCGGTATCTGTCTCCCGGGAACCAGACTTGGAGCTGGCGCAATTGATGGCACTGGGCGATGATATTGTGGTAGCTGCCGTGAATTAGACTGGGTTATCGTACACTTGAGAGGTAAATTGTTCCTACCTGAGCATGACTGCCTTTGGAAGACTGTTCGCAGGGGATTGTGTCAGCACCAAAGTTAGATCAATCAGGGTATGCCTTTCTTGGACTTACCCTGTGGTACCGGACGAGAAGTTCAGGTAGGCTGATCAGAAATATGTCAGCAAGAGCCGCCTCGGGGTCGGTTCAAGGTCCCACTCACTAAAATCTGGTCAGCTGGTCAATCTTACAACAGAGACAAACTGAAATACCCGCAGATATCTTTGTTGCTCGAACCAGTTGGTATAGTCCATACTGGGACCTCATCCAACCGCCTGCCTTCGCTAATCAGATCCTCAAGATTCCGCGTGCCTTCAACGGACCCTTCGAGCAGGACAATTCGATCTTTTCCCAATCCTGCAACTCTAGCTGCCTGTATGGTGATATCCAAACACGAGGGGAGCGTGAAAACGATGCTGCTGTTAGCAGCCTTCATTGCATGTACCATTTCTTCGACCCCGTAGGCAGGGCTGGCGCCATTGACTCGTCCGCCGACTCGTAGAGCAGCCCATATCGCAACAGGATAGTAGATGCTGTTGCCTGCGAACAGAGACACTGTATCTCCTGGTGCAAGACCGTATGATTGTACAAGAGCGTTGCTCAAGTGGATTGCAACTTCTTTCACTTCACAGAACGACAAGCGGGATAAAGGATCCGAAGCATCGATATATGCGCCCGATGTCTCCGCCGACAATGGGTTCGCCACCGGAGATGTCGAAGGATCCTCGAAAGCCCATTGCCATGTCGTTAAGTCGGTTGGAACTTGCTGAGTGTTAGTCCTGTGTCTATGCTCTTTGTGGATAAGTCTAGATACTTTCTAGGTCCGGATGGGGCGATTTCCAGAGTACCATTATGACAGGATGCGATGCAAAGACGTCAATGTTAGGTATTTTTGGGTGCTGTTTCAATTGGTGAGGAGATAAAATATGATCGCGTACAAAATGGATTATTGCCGCTCGAGTCTACGCGGACTGAGTGGTTTGAATCATTATCGATGTTGAGTTTGCCTCGGCAGAACAGTGCGCACAAAAGTGAAGCCGTGAGGAGTAGAGTCTCAAGTCTGGATACGTTCTCTCGATGACGGTGTTACCGATTCAAAACTGTTGTGATTAGGAAAATCGAGCTGCCCAACGAGGCCTTCAGTATAGCCCCTGTTACTTATATAGTAGTTACGATGTTAACATGCATATCTGGGCACAGAATGTTGTAGTGCCAGCTGTGTATATAGATCTCCGCAGATCGGTCTCAATACCTCTAACAAAGCAAAGGGTCGAAAACTCCTGTCTTGACCTAGATATGCCAGAAGCCGATTCTATCCTCACAGGTGAGCCATTCTCTACGGTAAATGTCCCCAGTGTTCATTTCACGACTTCGTCCTTTGCCATCCATGTCATCTCGTACGCCGACACTGGTGTATCCATCGTTAGAAAAGCTCTCCGGGCATCCTCACTTGCCTTCCTCCCATGCCACTCCTGCTCAGGTCGGTACCTCTTGGGTCTTTGATAGTATCTGTTCAGACCCAGTGCTGCAAGGAATAACACGCCGATCACGGCGACGACGACGCCGTACACAGCGGTATAGTGAGAATTGCCTGCTTAGAGTCAGCCACAGCTTCGCGCGCACAGTCACTAGTATGGCAATCAACATACCTGCCAGATCGAGTCCGAGACCTCCGTTCACCAGCGCCAGAATGATAGCAAGCGGTCCAAGGAAACGATGCACAACACCAAACATCGTCTCCTGCCTCGTCCTGCGAAAGACTCTGTGCTGCAGCAGTCCCAGTCCAGCTTGCACGAACAAAGCAGCGAATGTGAAGATTCCCAGAGCTTGATGTCCTGTGGTGAAGTTTCGCGAACGGTTGTATTGCCTGCTGACGTACACGCCTGTGCCGAGGCCGATGACGACGAGGAGAAGACCGAACATTTGCACGCCAGCGTGAAACAGAACACCTTTCCTTCGCAGAAGACGCATGAGAAGAGCGCCAGATGGGAAGATTAGGATGAAAGCCAGGCTCATTATCACGCCATGTAGCACCGGTGCCCACTCTGAGTCGTCGTGAGTGTCGAATGCTTTCGTGCTGAATGCGTACGCGAAGTTGGTGTCTGCCACTCCTGAAGCTCCTCCACCGGGGTCGTTTGGTGGTGGTACCCGACCGTGTTCATTTGTTGAGACTGCGTACGTCATGTCGCCTTCGAAATGCCCATAGAACGAATGCCGTCTTAGTCCAGCGTCCATGTTATCAGTCATCAGAGCGCTGCCTTTGCCCGGATCGGTACCCAGAGCGTAAATGAATGGCTGTCTGGTATTCTCAAGGTCCAGAGCGCCTCTTGCCCACGATGTACAATTCCTGCAAACTCCGTGCGCAATCATGATTCCATGTGCGACCTGGTTCGCAGCAGGCGCGTAATCGTCCGAGAAGATCTTCTCCACCACGACGTCTGGCTGGAAGGCCGGTTCGGAGTGGCCTCTTGCGATTCGCGGACTGATCGTTAGGCCTGTGCCGTTACCGCTAGGATAAGCGATGAGCATGAAAGTGTCTTGCATCCGTGAGCCAAACCCGACGCCCATCCAGCTAAAAGCGGAGATGTTGGACTGGATCGATGCGTAAGCCGACATGTGGAAGAAGATGTCGCCGGTTTCTGGGACGACATTGAGGGCGAAGACATAGGTTTGCGGGTAAGTCTTGGTGTTGGGAGATGCAAAGTAAGTGCCATGGGCTTTCGGGTCTAGGCTGTCCAGCGCCAGGACGAGGCAGAGGTATGTGAACAAACATGCAACGCTACGATGAGCAAAGGAGGACCGGTATGCCATCGTATGTTGCGTTAACGAAATCCGCACATCGCAGGCACTTTAGAAGAAAGCAGTGTTCTACGCCTACAGACGGTAGGCTTACTATGATGTGTCTGATCAGTACAAAAAATGCTGAAAGTAAGACGCTGGCATGTAAGGATAAGGCAGAAGAAGAATAGTGACAAACACCAGATACATATGAACGCGCAATTCAGCGTGGCGTGACCATTTACCCTACATCTCACTGCGTCACCAACACCGTGCATTAAGGATGCATCGGTGATAAGGGCCAGAGCAGCAAAGGGGTGTGAGATTTGAACAGCGCAGGATGCGGAGACCCGCAGGCCTTTCTGAGGCTGAGAAAGCTTACATCGCACAGCATGATCCTGGAGGCGGAATTGAGTCAGCGGTGGATAGTATGTCATTGGAGTGTAATGCGCTGTTGATGTTTTGATAGACATACGGAGTGGTTCGGTAGATCACAACGTGTTACTTCCAATCGAGTGCGGCAGAGATACTCTGGAGAGATCAACGAAGCTCACGCCATTTTCCATCAGCCGTCATATTAGTGCTCATGGACCGGATTACCATCAACTTCACAGTTGCAATTTCTGCATAAACGTATATGAAATTCGTACGCAATGGTAGAAAGAGATGCATTGTGTGAAGACACTATTATATCTGTCATACTGGATTCCAAGTGGGTATTTAGCGAAAGGCAGGCAAAGCCAGACAACAAGTCGAGAAGACTTGTCTCAGGCGCGACAAAAGAAAAAGAGATTGCGATTGATGATTCAATCGGCAACATCCGGACATCTAAATTCTTCTTGGAAGTACGATCATGACCCCTCTTGACAATAAGAGCTGCGATGAGCGATCACGAAACAGCCTAGTTGCTTCCATCATCGGAAGGGCCGTTGAGCGGTCCAAGAGGCTTCGTGGGGCGTACATTTTGCTCAGAGTAGGGCTCTGTCGAGTTCGTGATGCCGGTGCTCGAGAACGCTTCGGTCTTCTCGCCAGTGGCTTCGTACCACCTGGGCTCCTCCTTGGCAAGCTTAACAACAGAGAACCAGGCTTTGCCCTGTTGGGTTGCGTTCTCAAAGAGCAAGTCGATCTCTTCGAGACTGCGGGAACCAGTTTCAGGGTACAAGAAGTAGATCGTCGGGATGATAGCGAAATTGATGACGGCGTAGGTGGCGTATGTCTTGTACATGATGTTGGTGAACATGACTGGACATGTGATGACGACGCAGAAGTTGGCGAGCCAGTTGACGGCAGTTGACTGTGTAAATTGTTAGCACAACTCACGAACGTAGAAGTCCGATAAGTATCGAGACTCACCAAAGCGTTTGCAGGTCCACGAATGCTGAGCGGGACGAGCTCAACAGCCCAGAGCCAGCCCATACCCTGCCAACCAATGGAGAAGAAGGCCACGTAGAGGTAAAGGAAGGCGGACATAGCGTGGTGCGAGGCTTGCGTAGAGAGGTACGACATGCCGCAGAGGACGATCATGCAACCGCACATGCCACTAGCGCCAAAGATCGTCAAAGTGCGTCGACCAAAGTATTGGTCAATACCCACCACAGAGATGATGGATGTGACAAGGAACCAAGTAGCACATGTAGCTGCCAAGACCAAGGCAATTCGATCCGGGTACCCAAGCTGCTGACCAAACATAGATCCCAAGAACTGAATGAAGAGGTTGATTCCAGTGAATTGTTGCATGAGCTGCAGTAGAGCTATGACACTGTCAGTCCATGTCGAGAATGAGCATACGGAACAATGCGTGATTTACCAGCAAGAATGACACGGTGGAGGTTTCGTTCTTTGCCCATGGTGAACATAGCTGAGATGGAGCTGCCGCCGGCAAGTTTTAGAACAGTGTTTTTAATGAGGAGTACCTCACGTCGGACATCTTCGTGGTCAGATGGCAATTCTTCCAAAGCTGAAAGAACCTTGAGAGCCTCTTGCTCCTTGCCGCAAAGGAGCAAGTATCGGGGTGACTCGGGCAGGAAACAGATCATGATCAGGGCAGGCAGGATAATCGCGACGGAGAAGGCGATGGGGAAGCGCCAGGAGACAGTCGACTGTTGCGCAAAGGAAAATCCGAATGAAAGCCAGTAAGACAGCGTCAGTCCGAGAGCAATGCAGCCGCCAAAGCTCACAAGGAGTAGGCTGCCGCGACGCTGAGTCTTGAAGCACTCTGCTTGCCACGCGGGAATTGTGGATGCGATGAAACTGTGAAGGTTAGTATTGGCGTTTGATGCAAACAACAAGGTGGCTTCTTACCCGTTGCCGACACCAGCGACCACACGGCCAGCGATGTACTGACCAAGCGTGAACGAAGAGCACTGAATGATTTTACCGATCATCTCAATGCTGAGGCCAACGATGATACACCCTCTCCTGCCGAGAACGTGACAAAGGAAGAAGGTAAGCACAGCACCGGCCAAACATCCAAGGTTCCATGAAGCAATGACAGTACCCGTCAAAGTGACAGTCTGGATGTTGGGATGCGACATGGCATCGATACTTGGGAAGGACATGCGCCAATCGTGCAGAAGCATGACTCCACCAATATCACCTAGGACAATAGTGAGCTACTTTGTTTCTTTTCGTGACGAATGTCGACTAGAGAAATTACCTTGACCGTAACCAAATGCGAGGAAGGCTAGACCAGCTGTAAGACCAATAGCAGTGCGTAGAGCAGAGCCGCTCAACCCCATGTAATGAGCATGGCGAACATTGTGCGGTCCCATCGCGGTGCATGTTGTGTAAGCCTCGATGGACTCGTGAGGCGACAGCCTAGGCCTTTCGCTGCTTATCGACGAAACAGAAGACATCGTGAAGGTGGTTGAAGACCAATGCAGTTGCGGCGCACTTCAACCCTCTAGAGAATCGAATGTAGAGACAGTAGTGTGACACTTCAGACGCTGAAGAGTCCGGGGTGAAGAGACGAAACGTGAAGAGAGAGGCAGGGTCTAGCATACATACATGTCTATCATCGGTAGGATATAGTTTGCCCTGTCCTCCACAGCAGCAGAGCGCTAAGGATCTCCGAGTATTGAGGCCATCTCGCCCAAGAGTCATGAAGAGATGGGCTTGCGCAGCCTTCGCCATCGTACGCCAGGAACAGAAAAGAAGGGATCAGCAGTGGTAGAGCCAGCAGCGTGTCTAGGCGACGCGCGAGCTAATCCTTAACCCAACGATCCGGTCGAATCGATGCAGTCGGCCAGGGATGCAGCGTTTGGATTACCCGGCTCGCGGTACATCCACATCTCGGGCTAGAATCGCAAGGCTAGAGGGCATGTTCGGCCAATTGGCGCTGCGTTGGCGAGCGATCCACGAACCGTGGATGACGTGCGGTTACCAGCAAAGGCAATCGGACGAGCTTCGTAGCTGGCTTTTGCTCACGCGCTTGCATGGCCATGGTGTGAGCAAAGATTTGCAGAGGGTCCGTGATTGAAGCTTAAGTCTACTTGCCTTCTCCCCGAGCAAATCGCAATCGAAACCCAGAGGTTCCTTTGATGGCTCCACATGTATGTGTTGCCGTTTGCGTGTCTCTCTCAGTATTTCTCAGCTATGTAACATATACTCACATTTTTGTGGTACACGGCAATGGCACATGATGGAGCATAGCCGTCCTCTGACTGAGACTCCCATTCCACCGGCTGCTCTTCAGAACGAGACACTGGTTGCAGCTTGATGATCCGTTGTCTTACTTTTAGGACTCCTCGGAAAACCGCCACAATATAGCCACAGAACCCCCAATGACAATTGTATTTTACTTTTTGACGCTGAAAGGGCAGACCAGCACGACGGGTAGACTATAGAAATCTAGGATTAACTACCTGCCGATCAAATGTCATGCTACATCCCGCACGCAATAACGTGCACATGCTTGACCACACCTTGGCAGCTGCTGGTCGTCGATCGGCATATTTTCTCTCACAGTGCACGCTCAGAGTTCGGAGGCTTCCAGGCTGAAGCCACCCAGCGCCAGGGACGGAATTCGACAAGCGGTCTTGGGCATTTCACGCTCGGGTCAGGCGTCCAGGGGGGCTGGTCTCTCTTGTCACGCTGGTACTCTATAGGATTCTTGAGAATCGAGCAAATCTCGCTGGCCCAGCCCGAGAGAGGCCATTTTTGAATATTGACCACTCTTGTTATACTGAATTTCTAATTGATCCTCCCAACCGACGATAGGCTCTTTTGCCACAGAGGCAGGCTCTCAACCGCCAGGAATTCCATGGCCCTATTCCAAAAAAACACCCGACACCAGGACATGCTTATGTCACTATCCAATGTCATCATTCGTAATAAACGCCCTTATGGCAGCAGCCGTAATTTCGAAGCCAACGAGCGGGTTTCCTGCTCTCATCTCCTGCAATCAGGTGACATTGCACAGGAGCTCTTGCTCGAGGATGAACTTCCCCTCCTTGTACTTCTCCGTGCTCTCGTAAGCCTTGTCGTACTTCCACCCGACCACCTCTTTACACTGCCGGCAGGCGATGTCTCTTACGGTGTGTCGGCCGGTAGTCATGTTGCGGTCGCTGGGCTCCGAAGCTTGGGTGTTGACCACACTGTTGAAGAGGAAGGCTTTGCCATGCTGGCCGCGGAAGTTCTGCGGTCGAATGTTGTTAGCGTATGGCTACAGTGGACATGGAGGGCCCAAGTCTTTAGTGCGACTTACACGGCTGATGATCTCGTCGTGGTCGGCCAAATGAGTCTTGCAGTTCTTGCAGCCGTAGATGCGCTTGGCGTTCAGGTAGACGTTGTAGGCGAGGCCCATCTTGCAAAGTGATGGGGCCTGCCCCTGAGTAGGCCTGAGGGCACTATTATCGCGCGCGAACGACCGAGTAGCCTGGGTATCTGATTTGTGTCTCGAGAGTGCAGAGTCAGGTTCACGGAGGTAGGCCTTATGTAATCACGATGGGCTGCAAGCGCCTCAGCCTTGAGTTGAGCAGGTAGGTCGTAGGCGGTCGCAGAAACACGGTAGAGGTGGTACTCGATGCAGGCCCAGGTATTACTTGCTCGTGGCAGACCGTACACAGGTACGTGCCTAGCGATAAGGCGAGCGGGGCGCTTTGATGCAGTCAGGTCAGGTGCGCGAGGCAGTCGATGAGTGATCTGGGAGCGGTGGCGCGGGCAGATTGCGACAGTCAGACGGCGGGGTGGTCGTGCGAGTTTGTGCGAGCTACAACCCAGCAGGTGGACACTTTATAGCAGCCCTTGATGATGACAACAGTGCATAGAGGTATATGGTTATCCTGTAGGCAGAAGTGTAAAGTAGGCAGTGGTGGTTGTCCTCAGGTTTCGCGTCATGAGGAGGAGCTTCAGCAAGCAAGCACCGTCCGAGCTCAAGCTTGCGTCATGCAGCTGACATAAGTCACCTCCCGAACTGACATCAAATGTCTCGCTGGACATGGCATTGATCGAAGGAGGGACATTGTTGAGATGGACCCTCGACAACAGATACACGTAGCCACTGCTGTAGTCTTTCTATGGTAGCTATCACTCAACTGATACCATCAATCCTACCCGACTAGATTCCAAAGCCATCCCATCGCCATCACCACCCTACTTCAAATTCACCACCACCAGCAGAAGCAACCCAAAATGCCATCCACACTGACTCCGGGGAGAGTCCTCTTCTTCCTAGGCAACCTCTCCTACACAGTTGGCTCCTTCGTCGCCGACTGGAACGCAACGCACATCCACAACCCGCGCTGGCCACCGCACGCCAAATTCCACAACGGCCAAACAATGTCCCTCGGCGTGCTCCTCGCTCTCGCATCAACGTACTACGCCTTCCGCCCCGCCCTCTCCAATCTCACTGCCAGGGAAGCGAAAGATAGCGTGTTGGGCGCGGCGCTGATAGGAAGCATGTACTGCACGGCTGGAATAAGTGCGATTTTCTACCCGGGCACGCACTGGTTTGATCCGGAGTTCGAGATGAAGGGCATGACGCAGAGGGAGATTTTTGCTGCCGTAAGTGAATGAAGGGCAAAGCTCGCAGATCGTATACTGTTGGGAGTAATTTGCTGACTTGAGCAATTTTGCTTCATAGCAAGTGGTTATCGTATGGGCCGCGTACTACCTTGAGGTCAGCCGGATTGGCCAGGCGAAGGCTGCTTGATACTAGCAGTATTGGTTCTGCGATGGGCATGAGAGCATGCGAACGCGAATGGATAGTAGTATGTTTTGCATACTGTCGATTTATCGCTCGTTGAGCCTCCCCTCATCCAGGGATTTGATGGCGCTATAATGTTCACGTCTGCTCACCATACGCCTCGAGCGTAGCATATTACCATCGGTCCCGACTATGGCTTGATGTAGTAAACTTCTCCTGATCTAGCCTTTACGTCGCTGCGATTTGCTCACATTGGCCCATCCGAGAAGACCATAGCCCTGAAATGCAAGCTCTGTCCATCGCCCAAACCTCGCCCCGATCCTCACCTTCCAAAATCCACCACCACGCCCTCCACCAGTTCTGGCCCAAGACACGCCGCAAATTCCGCGATCACGCCCTTGATACTCGAAGCATCCGTCTCCGAGCCATCGTTCCAGCTAACAATGTCAGGCGTGCGATGGATCCCACCCCGACCAAGTGAGATCATCACATCATCCAGATCGATTTCTTGTTGCAGCTGTGTGAGCGATAACACGCCAGGCATACCGAGCTCGAGTAGAGACAGGTTGGAGTTTGCTGCATCGACGGGGATCGGGTGGGAGGGTGTTGGGTAGATCGATATTTCGCCGGGCTTGGACGCTGTGGTGGCGCTGGAGAGTTCTGCTTTGCCTGTTGTAGTTTCGCTCGTGATGGCTGCCGCCTTTTGGCTCGCTCCAGCGTTTCGCTCGCGACTCATGCTGACCCACTTCCTCTCATCCATGAGTCGACACATCTGCTCATCGAGAGGACTCCACTCGAAGCTTTCGAAATCCAGTACATGCTGCGGCTTATATGTTCCCTTATACCTCATCTTTAGGCAGCTGTGGATGTAGTATCCCATGTAGTAGTATTCGTAACCGCCTTCCAGCGCAAGCGCAGTCTCTCGGAGTGCGCTCAGCTTGCCCAGACTCCACTTTTCGAAATCTTGATGGTAGAGGAAGTAAACGCCACTGACGGCGTGGGGAAGAAGGTCCAGAACGGCCATGGCAATAAGGCGTCCGTCTAGGCGATAGCAGTGGTGGTAGCTTCCTAGCTTCTTGCCGGAGGGTTCTGTTCTTCGATCGAGTGGTGAGGAGCAGAGGAAGCGCTTGAAGCCGGCACGAGATATTTCCGAGGGACCTTCATGGTGGACATGCTGTTGGTAGTCGTGGAAAAGTTCGTACTTTTCTTCGGTAAACGTGTCGGGTTCGAGGTTGACGGTGAAGAGATGATCAGGCGCAGGATCGACGTCTGGTAGTACTTTGGACTCTTCGCTTTCGTGCACGGTGGCGGTGAAGTCGAAGGTGTTTGTGTTGCGCTTCTTCTCTCTGTTGGAAAGTAAGTATGCTACTGGCTTGGAGTCATAATAAATCAGAGAACTCACCCTTTGCCCTTTGGGTGTTTCAAACTTGCTTGTTTGATGTACTTGTCGCCGAGGACGAAACGATTCCATCGATATAATGTTTGTCTTTGATCGCGACTGGCCTGGAACTCAGAAGCGGGCAGTCTGTGGTGTCAGCGGCAAGATCATTACGATGGTCATATCGAATTCGCTCACCTTATGGTGTAATGAGGACAACATGATCGTGAGGCGTCTGGAAGATAGCAGAGAGTACCTGATCTGCACGAAAAATCAGTCCCGGCGCTTGGCAGGGGATTACTAGACTCTGGACAAGTGATCTTTGAACGATCAGACGAGATCTTGTTACCCACCTCCTCCAACCACGGTCCATGAGCATCTGATAATGCTCAGGTGTGAGCTTCTTTGACAATGCATAGTAAGAGGCGCCTTCGAAATGTTAGACGATGATACAATAGCTGTTGGACACACCGGCAGCGCAAAATAATCCATCGGTCGAAGAATATGTCTCCCATGGTGTATGCTCGATGCGATTGAGCAGCAACATCCAAGGACACTTTACACCGGGTAGCGTCACGAGATCAACGCACGGGAATCGGGAGTTCGCCGACCTGAGTCTTCTGCTTTGCAGTAACCACAATCGCCACTCTGATAGCCTGTGCAGAGCGTAAAACATGTCAGCGGATGCGCGAATGTCCAATTCGATGAATTCAAACTTGGCTCGGCAATGGAGGCAGATGCCGGTGGGAAGCACGATGCCCAAGCGACGCCAACTTCAACGTGTAATGTGAAGTGGGTTGAGCCGGGTACGTGGGCAAGGAAAGTGAGCACGTGCTCCAGACTTGATGTGCGATTGGGTATGGACTGCGTACCTATAGGCGTCATGAGAGAGAAGGGCGTGCCCACGCTGCTTGTGACCTGCATGATGATCGCTGAGCAGTGGGAGCCGTTGTGGGTGAGAGTCTAGAACAGTGGGCGCTTTCGCTGGACGAGAAGGTGTAGGGAGGGGATTCAGGCAGGCAGGAGACTAGCAACACAGCCTAAACTGCAATGGAGCAAGAACGTCGCAAAAGAGCAAGCAGCGAAAAAAAGGTTTGAGTGGTTGTGTGGTACGTTGCGGCCGATGCTTCTTCATGCGCGCCGTTTCCAGCAGCTGAGGCCAGGCTTCACGATTCACATGCCACGCTTGTGATGACGTTGATTGCAGTGTGCTCGGTGCAGCGCGCGGGATTGAAGTGGAAGTGGCGGTGGTGGTGAGCCATGGGCCCATCAAGTCTAGCCAGCTCTAATCAAATATTGATTGAGCGACGCTTGAACGGGGGTGAAGATGCAGACGAAAGGCTCGCTAAGAACGGGCGTGCCGTGCCGTGCCGTGCCATTTTCGTGACCCTCGCTCAATGGAAATGCAGCAGCAGCAGTAGGATGCTGATGCAGCAGATGCCCCACGCTGCACCTCTGCTGCCCCTGCCCTCAAAGCCCATGCATACTCTTTCCTTTCTCCAGGTCGAAAATTGGCTCTGCCTCAGCCCACACACCACGCTACGGATTCCAGGCCGTGGACAGGCCATCCACCTAGCGCTGGAGCCAAAGCAAGCAAGCAACCAAGGCAAGGCAAGGCAAGGCAAGGCAAGGCAACGAACGCACCCTTGGTTGCTGGTAGCCAGGCAAGGTAAGGCAAGCAGGGTAGGTTGAGTGGGCGGCGGGAGGGAGAGGCGAGCCCCAGACACGGCGCGCGTTTGAAATGCCCACCGCTGGGCTACACACACCACCCTCTCCCTCCCTCGCCGCCGCCGCCGCCGTCACCGCCGCCGACGCCTCATCTTTCCTCTCTCTCTCTCTCTCTCCCTCCCTCTCTCCCCTCTCCCTCTCCCGCCATGCTGCACCACTCTCCCAGGGCCATCCTCCGCCGCCTCCGATCCCACGATCGTCTTCAGCCCCGTCGCGCGTGGGACTGAGGCCTTCCTGTCGCTCCGTCACTCGCTCCCTTCCGACAACACAACACCCCGCTGGCAATCTGCCCACGTGCCCCACGATTTACGACTGCACGGTCTTGTAACGTCCTAGGGTTCTCAGACACGCTACTACTTTCACTGCCGCTGCCGCTGCCTTTACTGCGCCGTGCTGCAGCAATTAACGACGAGACGATCTCTTGTTTGTTGACCAATCAAACCTATTTGCTTTCTCTTCCGCTTAATCAACCCAATCGCCCACCATGGCGCAAGAGCCACCAACTCCTTCACGTGAGCGTTCCATGCACGCGCGTGTCGGCAGAGACAACCAGAGGTAAGCCGGCGATCAAACGACAACCCCCACATCGCGCGATCAGACCATTCTGACAATGCACATCCCAGATACGGTCCCAAAGGCGAACGTCTCGTCGCCGGCATCGTCCCTCTCTCCTCAGACCGCACTCAAGTCCTCCTGATTCAATCCTCCTCGCGCAAAGGCTGGGTCCTACCCAAAGGCGGCTGGGAAGCCGACGAAAGCGAAGTCGAAGCCGCGACTCGTGAAGCTTGGGAAGAAGCCGGCATTCACGTGACCATCGAGCGAGACCTTGGAACAATTGCGGAGATGCGCAGCGAGGCGCAGATCAAAAAGTACGGCGAGCATGCGCCTAAAGCTGCGTATAAATTCTTCGACGGTCTGGTCGACAAGGAGGAGGACGTCTGGCCCGAGAGTCATAAACGGATCAGGTGTTGGATGGGCTACAAAAAAGCCAAAGAGAGTCTGGCTGGAAGGCCAGAGCTGCTGGAGGCGTTGGAGAGGAGTGGTGTCAAAAGGAATTGAAAGCTGCAAGATGCTTCCCACTGATAGATGGAATCGATCGGTGTAGAAAAGATGAGCGATATACTTGATTCAAAAGGTCATTGGGTGGGTTATTTTGTTTTGAAGCGAGCATTGGAATCGTCAAGGGACCAGCAAAGAAGTGCTGAATGTCCATTTTTTTCTTTTTGCCCTGTTGGGTTCGTCTCTTCCACCGTTCCGTCTTATATTTCTTCTCTGCGATGTCACAATACGAACCTGCCTGTATATATATTACAATCACGCTGACAATATCAGATCATCACTTATTTCGGAAACAGTGATCATTTTCCTTAATCACTGCGGTTTACTGGAACATCCAAGCTACTTGCCTCCACTATCTCTTCGCTTTCCACCAGGCTCGTCAGCATCTTCTTCCTCTTCAGACGATTCGCCCAAATAATACCAATCTTCATCTTCATCCTCATCCTCATCATTCTCTTTACCATCTTTATCCCACGCCTGACCCGAAGCATCTTGCTTCTCCAACCACGCCAACTTTCCAAACCCCCTACTCACCAGCATCGCAGCCACCCTCTTCATCTCCTCCACCCTCTCCCTCTCCCTCCAAAACCTCGCCAACGCGCCATCCCACTCCGCCCCTAGATCCTCTCCATCCACAAACCTCGGCTTGAAAGGCTCTTTTCCTCCAATATCACGATGATCCGACACCCAGAACGCGAAAGTACGATTCGCCTCTAACTCACATCCCCAGACACACGGGATGTACGTCGGCGCAGGATGCGGATCGCGGTGGTAGACGAGCCCGAGGAACGCTTCTTCGTCGTCGCTCGCTTGCCAGAAGGATTCGATCGCGACGTCCCATTCGATGCTTTGTGTTGCGGCGTTGGCGGCGCTGGCGCTTAGCTAGAACGGCGGCGCGGCGGAGCTGTGCGGCGAGACGAGGTAGGAGAGGCAGCGGTGGGAGGGGTCGATTTTCCAGGCGAGGATTCCGAAGTTGCTTTGGACTGGGGCTTGGGGAGGGCGGTAGAGGGGGATGAGGCGTGGTGGTGGGGGCATGAGGAGTCTGTCGGCGAGCTGTTTTTGGGGGGGAGCGGTGGGAGGTGGCAGGAGGAGCTTGTCGCTAAGCATGGGCTGGGAGCTGTGTGGTGGTGTTGCGGCGCCAGAGTGGTTGAAGAGCATGCCGCTTGTGGAGGCGAGGGCTGCGGCAGCGTTGGCGGAGAGCTCGATTGATTTGAGTGGGTTCGGCGAGTGCATTGGCTCCATGTCGATGTCCTTGTCCATGGCTTCAGACTCCGGTCGAAGCGACTTCGACAGAGCCTTGCTCTCCTCTACTCCCAAAGCCTCCAAATAGTTCTGCACGCCCTCATCGTACTCGTACGTCACAACAGGCTCCGTGAACCTCCTGTGCTGCTTCTTCTGCTGTTTTTGCTTCTGCTTCTTCGCCGGCTGCTCGTCTCCCTGCTCGCTCTGCGCTTTGCGTTTCAGCGGCTGTCCCTTCCAATAAGTCGTCAACCCATGAGCGGCCTTGAAACCCACAACTTCAGAACCTTTCGCATCCCAAACGACGTCTCCGTTCCGCGAAGCAGTCGCCGCAGACATCGCCTCCGCGAACCGAGTAGCCTATCGCCCCGGCACGCGGGCAGGCTGCTTCTGAATCTCTTCGGCGTTTCTGGCGTCCAGGACGTCATGCTCGCTATACTCTTCGAGCATGTCTTCTTGCGCTTTCATGCCCTCCCTGTACTCTGCTGTTCGCAGATATTTGCCCGCCATGGGCACTTTGTCCGTGTAGCGCAAGACGTCTCGGTCATCACGATCATTGAGATCAAGGCCGATTTCCTCTGTTGATTCGGAGGAATATGTTGTCATGCCGTGTTGCTGATACTCAGTGAGCATTGTTGTGGTGTCTGGTGTCCCCGCGCTGGCGAATTGTGGAAGTGGCGTGTGCGCGCGGTGTACCATGGCTGTGGGCAGACGAGCGGCTGGGTATTGCTCACGAGGGGATATGTATCTCCACGCTGGTAGGGAAGAGGGCGGCGCAAAGTGGCCATCAAGAGGTTTCCGCGACTCTGTCCAGGGAACAAGAGTTGTTTCTTGGTTGACAGTTGCCATGTTTGAGGGTATGGGCTCGTGTCCTGGCGGTGGGAGGAGGACGAAGCCCTCTAGCGGTGCATCGCAGGCTACGATGTCGGTTCCCTGGTTGGGAATCGGTACCAACGACTGCGGCGCATCTTCTTCTGGTGGAGAAAATGCGAGGTCTTCTGGTGGCGGAGAGCATTGCCGTTCGTGTGGCTGAGCGGTGCCTCTGGTTTCATTGTCGAGGTTTGTTTCACCGTTTTCGGAGGGAGCCATTTCCGTAGCTGGAGATGAATCGGAATCTTGCTGATGTACTCTCGTTCCTTGGTAATTGCGGAACTGTGCAGCTGACGGCGATACCAATGTCAAGCTATAAAGATTGTCCGGATAATACGACTGCTTAGCGATTCTGCGTATTGATGCTTTGAGAAAGCGATAGGTGGAGTTTGCGCTGTATTGTACATTGTTTGTTAAAATAGAAGCACTTACAGGCATGTGTAGAATCCAGTCGAAAGAGCGAAGTCGAAGCGTGAATCAGCAGTTTCCTTCCCATGGAAAGCGAGAAGGTTATAAGTCTCATCAGTGGCAAGCACATCCCTTGTCCAGTCACTATACCTAACGGTCCAGCTTGACGACTGTGGCTGCACAGATCACAGTATCGAGAGTCAGGCGTCTGAACATCACACAAAGACGTGCAAGTTGAAGAATGAGGCAAGGCGAAGTGATCGAGTATTACGCCTGGGGTATCGTACCTATTCGTACATGCATGCCAACTATCAGACTACTACCAAGAGTGTTCATGTGGTTAGTAGCAGCGATAATGGCCAGTTCGCACAAAAACACCAAAACAAAAGCACAGAACACCAATCTTGCGTTCTGCGATGGTCACTGGTTTCCTCGATCAGTAACTCGCACCAAAACCCGATTCTTGGACACACAATTCCATCATCACACCAACTGCTTACGTGCGGTGACCGTTTCCACTAACAGCAGCTTCAGTCAGACATAGCGTCGAGCTCATCGGAGTCCTGCAAAGAGACTGCATCCTCTTGATCTTCCCCATCAGACTCTTCGGCAGCGCTGGCTTCCTCATCAGCAGCACCGTCAAGCGCCATTCTGGACAGCTTCTTGCTAGCTTCACCCTTGTCGTTGGTCTTGAATGGCGACGAGTTTTCCTCGCTCTCCTCGACCTTGCCATGAAGAAGCTTCGAGTTCTTTCGTCCCTGTGCGGTACGGCGTGCCGGCGGGCGCTTGCCGAAGAACGCCTGATAATTGTCGAAATCATCTCTGTTGGTCTCGCACCAGTCGAGAGCAGCCTCCTTGCCCTTGCCACGAGGCGGATTAGTGTCTTTGCCGAGAGCGGCGCTGAGACGCTTGGCGACGGTCGCTCTGTCGGAGAATGAACCGTTGAGGCAGAAACGGTCGCGAATGTCCTTGTTGCTGAATCCTGCCTCGCTCAGAATGCGCAGGAGGATGTCTCGCCAAAGGAGGTCCGGACAGAAGTCGATGATGCACTCACCAGCACGGTGTGTGAGTATGGGAGTTTGGTCGAGCATCTTGCGGGTAGAGACTGTATCCTTCACTGAGAACTTGGCTTGCTCAAGGTCCTGAGAGTTACCTTTCTTGCCAGGACTCCAGCAGATTTTGATGCGGAAAAGCTCATCTAGAGAGAGCTTGTCGGTCATACCAGCATCAATCAGTTCGTCAACGGTGCGCATGCCCATGGTAGAGGCAAGTTGTTGGTCTTCTGGGCTAGCAAAGGCAAAGTTGCCCGAATGGTACGGGTCACTTCCAGTTTCGCCAGCGCTGCGACTCTTCTTTCGGCCGCCCTTGGTGCGACGGACGACATTCTGATCATCATGCTCAGCGTCTGCTTCGCCTTCGCCCTCTTCTTCCGAACTGACCTCGGCCTTGGCTGGAGGGTTTTTCTTCTTGCGAGCCACCTCTGTATCTTTGTTAGTCTACCTGTTCCTGCTGACGAGATGAGATTGACTTACTTTGCTTTGCGGTAATCTCTTCTTCCAACACTTCCACTACAGGCTTGTTGCGCACACGGGTGCGTTCCATTTCGTCGAGCATAGCCTGATCATACACTGAAAGGTCCCAACTATCTTTGGACTGCGAAGCTTCCTTTGCCGCGATGAAGTCCAACTCACGATTCCAGGGAAATTCATCGGCTTCAGCCTGGCGACGAGTCTTACCGCGGCCGGCTTTGCCAACAGTCTTACGTTGATCTGGTCTGTCGCGCAGAGGATACGGTGGCGTAGGAGCCTTGAGCGGCAACGGAACTTGGAGGGCTTGATCCCTGTGGCCGCGGTCTGCGACGTTGATCTTCAGTTTGCGCGCAGCCTTCGCAGGCGGGCCCATGTTGGACCTCAATGGTGGAATCGGCTGCGGAGGCATCTGACCGGGCATGGAATATGGTGGCCCTCGTAGAGATTGGCCGGGGTGCGGACCCGTGGGGAAGCCACCGTTCTGGTATTGCTGTGATTGAGCAAAAGCCATTGGCTGACGCATTGGCTGGCCGAGTCTGACGCTTAGTGGCTCACCCATGGGCTGCGCAGATGGTTGAGAGCGCAGCATTTGGTCGCCAGACATACGATGGCCTGGAGGTGGGAGTGGTGCCAGCGAGTGATGGTGCGAAATTTGATGCGATCGAGAACTACTGTCATGAGCTGGAGGACCGTAGACCTTCGTATGAGCCTTACGGATACGAATGCGCTCCAACAGCTTGTTGAGTATATACTCCGTATCGTGACGTGGGAGAACCCATTCCTCCGGCTTGAATGCGTCGAGGTAGGTCAGACACTGCTCATCTATAAGACGGTGGTAATTCTCGGTGAAAGACCAGGAGCCATTGAGCGGTTGATGATGAACTGAGCCGAACATGCGTTCATACTCTACGCGCTGACCACGAGTCAACTCCTTCCAGCCGACAGGTCCAATAACCGAGGGAACTTCGGGCTCATCATCGGATAGGCTGATGTGCGAGCGAGCGTCGTCGTCGTCGAAGTCCTCCAGCTCGCTGTCACGCGGGTAGTCCTCGGATTTGAAGGAGTATTCTGTGACATTATCATCATCGAGATCGGACTCGATGTTGTCAACGTCAATCATGTCAGCGTCCTGCTCGGGTAGTTGAGCGGGAGCTTCGCCGTTGCCGTCGTACTTGTCGGCCTCGGGCTGCGCGAGTTCGAGTTTCTGGGACTCTGTCGGTGAACCTTTGTCGTCATCGCCACTGTCGGTCATACGAGTGTAGGCGACGCGGATGTTGTCATAATTGTTTCCGGCTGTATCAGCAGGCAAGTCTGAAGTGCGGTGGCGCATTGTCGAGATGAGAAGACAGCTCCGATGATGATTTCGACCGTAGAGAATCGCGCGTCTGGTGATTTCCAGCCACGCTTGTGAAAATTTATGAGCAGAAGTGTTTGACAGCAGAGTCTACTGCTTCCAGCGGCTCGGTGACGCAACGAACTGACAGTTTTACTCCCAAGTGCTTGGTTTGACGGCTATCTGCTGTTTGTTTGTTTGTTTGTTGTCTCTCAGTGGCTGTTGTTCAAGACATATGACAAATCCAGTCCAAGAATGCCGTGAGACTTGTCGTTACCAGGACCGCCAGTTCCAGTGAGGGGCACTCCAGGCTCCGAGAAGATGTCTCCGCAAGGTCAGAGAAGTCCAAAGTCCGGTGCACCGAAGTGAGAGTGACCGTGGATGCTGTCGATAAGCAAATGGCGACACAAGCAAGGAGTTTTTCGTTGGCGCAGGCGGGTAACGACGACAACGCAAGTGCGAGCGAGCTTGGAGTAGCTCAGGAAGGAAGGCGCGACGCGAGAATCCGCCCTCGGGCTTTTCACACGGGCGCTTCACTTCCACTGACGCCTCTGGTCAAATATCGCGTGAACTGCAGAGAATTTGTTAGTATTGATATGTCGACTCGATGGTATCAAGCGACACGAGCAATGCATCAAGTTTGTGTCTGTTTGTGGCAGAGGTCATTGGTGATGACGGAGTAATTCGAGAGGGGAGTGTCAGACGTTAGTGAATGGTAAATAGATCAAGGCCCCAAGTCGGCTCGGGCCGCCACCCGCGTTTGGAGCTATGCCAGTGAAGTGCATTGCCCATGCTCCCAGGTGGAGGTCATGTGCATCGAAGTTTGCCGCTCCATCTATGTGCTGGCCAATCGATATGGTTTACTGAAGATTTGGGTTGGGAAGCTGCATAGGCAAACCAAACAGGCAGTCTCGTCTCGTGGTAATTATCAATGAAGCATGACAACCACAATCAGATCAAACACAAACTCGTCAGGCCAAAGCAGGAGATGGTGGATAAGGTAGATTTGCAAGAACACGTCCGCATGTTCAAGACGTATGGAACATCTGTAAATACTTGTTCAAAAGCCGCTTCTCCTTCCTGTACTCCTGGCTTCTTGTCTCCTTTCGCTCTCCTCGCTCGTGGTATAGGTCGTATGGATATCGCTTCTCACAGAATAGCCTCTCCATGGTGTTCACCTTCGAAGCCAAATGCAGCAAGCTTCTTCTGCTTCGACTTGTCCGCCTTCTTCCTCTTCGCATCCTCGGCCTTCTTCAACGCAAAGACCTGCTCGACCGACGCCTGCTCGAAAGGCTTGGGCACGTAGTCGTCCTTATCCAAATCCTGAGATTGGTCAGTCAACAGTAGCCTTCGTGCGGGTATGTCCAAACCTACGATTTCTCCAAGTAGTGAGACGTTCTCGCCTCTCACGAGGAAGAGGCCACGCTCAATGTCCGCGTAGAGGTTCTGCACAAACAGCCTCTCAACAGTATCCTGAATCACCAAGTTGCCTATAATTCCGCTGCATCAGCCTTGCATCCAAGATGCTTGTGTCCCTTGCGTGCACCATACCGAATTGATCCCAGCTCCTCAACACCCCGATCAGTTTGCGCCCATCTCTCAAAGCAACCATGAGCTTTTCTTTTAGCGGCTCATGTTAGCGCTTGCTGTCCGTTTGGGAGACATCCATTCTCAAACTCACTGTCCGTCAAATCGAGCAATTGCGCAGCCGTCGTGAACATTTGCGGCGGCAGTTGTGGTACCGGAGGCGGCATGCCTAGTGTTGGCTGCTGTTGTGGCGGGCCCATTTGCTGCGGACCAGGCTGGCCTGGTGGGCCGGCATCATGGAGACTGAGGTTCTCCATGTGCGCTTCGATGTTGTTTAGGTGGAAGGTAAGCTACAGTACGATGCTGCGGTTACGCCACGCCATGAATCGCGCTATGGTCGTGAGCGCGGACTTTCGAGGCAAGAGGTGACGGAGGAAGGCGCGGCTAAATTACGGGGGCTTTCACGAGCTACAAACGGAAATTTTGCGTCAAGTTGAACTTGCTCTTGCTTTCACTCACAGACAACTGCCAGTACTGCTGTGCATGCACGTGTGAAGCAAGCACGCAGTACTGGCCCAACCTCACCTGGTAAGCTAACACCAATCCTCTCCCCCTTGCCCTTTTACGTGATGAAGCATATAATAAACACAGACCTGATCGGAACAAACTATGTCGATCAATATTATAGTCCAACTGCTGTCTGACAATACCACAATACATAACATGTACTTAAGATGTTTTGCAGAATATTCGCTAACATTTCTTCAGTCTGACAGATACAACTTTCGTATGGTGCGGTACTAAGAAGACATGTGATGCCAATGATGTGGCTCAAGGCACAGCCTTAATGCTGGCTGGACACGGGAAAGGGAGCGGCTGCATCAGATCGGCTGTAGCATTTGATACAGAGAACCAGTGTTTAATGCAATTTTCAGTGGATATCTTGCCGCTCGTTACCAAGGCTTACACGTAGTACTGCACGATGTGATCATCTGTCTCGTGAATGGCAACCCTCTGAATTTTATCTACTCCTAGAATTGATTTACAACTATATCGTCCAAAGAACAGAGCTTAGCAAATGCTTGGATTCTCACGTAGATTCCTGACGACCAGGTGCAGCTTTGGCACTGTACCTGACGATGTTGGCTGTTCGCAATCGGCCTCACACTCAAGACTCTTGCGCAAGACTCACAACGCCCTTAGGGAGGCGGAACTGCTGAAATGCAATACTCGAAGAGATATTTATGTCGAACCATCGAGTGTCTTCAAGTACTTGCAGTCAATTCCACCTACATGGACGATCTGCGGGGTTTATAATGGACACTTTGTGATTGAACGCGCGTTTGCGTATGCATCATGTACCTCCTAGGTGCAGGCCTTACGGAAGACGATGGTCCCCGTATATTTCTTTCGAACAACTTGCACTCTGCACGTGGTTTGAACGGGATCAATGCAAGATGGCCAGACCGTAGTTGGAAACCGCACACATCCATGATGGCTCCCTCAGCTCCGACGGCATCCTTCAACATTAGGTTTCGTGCAGCGTTACTTCCATGCGCACGAGCCGTGCACTCGAGAATGTTGGTATCCGTTGGACGAGTTGGACAAGGGGTCGCACATGCGACACTGTCCGTGACGAGTAAGCCAGCCCGTGGTGACTGTTGCGTAGGTGACAGCGGACTTGCTGCTTTGTTATGTGCCTTGATCTTTAGTACACGCATCAATCTATCGTGATAGCAAATTGCGCCGCACGGTCGAATAAATGCTTGCTCGCATAGGAGATGTGCCTGGTTCCTTGCTTGATAGATCTAGATACCGCTCCTACCTTGGCGGCACGCGAAGAAGGATTCTGCGCTAAGCCCTAGCTGCAGGCCAACGTCACTCTCCAACCACCTCCAGCTTCTTCCAATTCTCCCAACCTCACTTGCAACCGCGCTTCTTCAGAGCGCAGGGTCTCGTGCAATGATCGCTCTGATGGTAGACGGCCGCGGGCCCTCCATCGTAACCCGGGGAACAAACAAGATCGTCTTCATGTCTCATCCCTGGCGGCAGCGCACACGAGCCTCCGCATGCGCTCGTTTGGGGCAGGATGTGGGATGGCGGCAGGGATGTCTTTGGCGTTTGATAGGAACAGGTTTCGTTCGCACGGCACGCACGTACGTCGTGCAGCATTCGCTGCAGGTATCATCGCAATGCAGTGACACGCAAAGTGGTGTGCGGCCACGCCACAGGCCTTGATTGAGGTGCATGCAGCGCAAACGAAACAAGGTGAGTGGCGGGTAGGTGGCCCGAGCGTCATGCGCGTCCATCGCTCCTGCCTGTCCAGCACCTCGTCGAAACATTTAAACTTTTTGGTTTCCCAGCCCACTACGACTCTTTCGCACGCGACTCCAAAACATACCCACTTTCTTCCTTACCACCGCATCCGCTTATCACCCACTCACTTCCAAACATCCATCCACCCATTCTCACCACCGCATCCACATCGCATCACAACTCAATCTCACTCAACAGCATTGTCAACATGCGCTCCTTTGTCGTCGTCGCCGCGCTCGTCGCGAGCGTTGCTGGTCAGATTGGTGAGACCAAGTCGATCTTCAAACCTCAAAAAAGCTTCATCACTAACAAACTCATAGTGACCGTCACTGTCACCGAGACTTACTGTGGTGCTAGTATGTGTCCTCCTATTTCTACCCGCCAAGAACCCAGCAATGGGCTAGAGACCACCAATGCCCTCTCCGTCTTATCCTCTGCATATGCCAGCGTTATTGCCGCGTACACCTCTGCACAAGCCACCGACTCCTCACTCCCTTCACTCACTTTCGTTCCCGAGCTCTTCTCGAGCTATGGGTTGACGGATGTTGGATCCACAAATGAACCCTCTTCACCCACGGCCGCGTCTTCAGATTCTTCCGTCGTTTCGTCAAGTCCTACGGACGTGGGAAACTCACAGACTTCTGCTGCAGCCACCTCCCCTGCTCCGGTCTCCCCGGGCTCCTCGTCCGCCACCCCGTCCTCCTATGGCGGCGTTCCCACTACCACTGAGGAGACCACCGTCCCGGCCGCCACCACCCCGACCAGCGAGGTCCCGAGCTCTGGAGAGAGCACCGCCAATCCTGCCCAGACCTCTGGTACCGCCGCCTTCCCTGTCCCGGTTCCGTCGTCGATCACCGACTCTTCCGCCATCTCCAGCTACGTCAGCTCTGTTCAGTCTTCCTTGAGCAGCGAGGCTAGCGCTAACCCGACTGGTTCTGAGACCGCGACCGCCAGCCCCACTGACTCCGCCACTGAGTCTCCGCCTGCGACCGACTCCGAGTCCGCAGGTGCGTCGACTACTGAGGCTCCAGGCTCTTCGGCCAGCGTCGAGACTGGCTCTTCCAGCAGCGAGGCCGACGCAGGATCTCCCACCTCCGCCACCACTACTGAGGCCCCGCCTGCTGAGCAGACCAACAACGCTGCCGGCACCAACCAGCTCCCCGTTGCCATGGGTGGGCTTGCCGCTGCCGTGGCTGGTATGCTCTTCATCTAAGATGAAGTGCGCTACTTTACGAATCGCCTCCATCCTCGGCCTCGAGGCTAGCATTGCAAGGCATCTATGTCTCACGTATAGCCGCGGCTAACGACGGGAAATTGGTTGAAAGAGGCGTTCACTGATGTTTCAATAATGGGATACCCGACTGCACGATAACGAAGCGATTGAGCGAAAATGACTTTCTTTTCTATGCATGCGAAGGATTGAAGCGAGGGCTGGCTTGCGGCGGTACTCTAAGCTCTCTTTCCAGCTGCATAATGTAATATTCAGAATTCTGCATATCCAGTTCACCTTCCGTTTGTTCATCTGATAGTCCATCGATCTCTTCTTGAGAAGCTCACATCGCAGTATATCCGCCGTCCACTGGCAAGTTCACACCGGTGATCCAACCCGCGTCCTCGGACGCAAGGAAGACCACACTTCTTGCCACATCCTCTACCACTCCCATGCCGCCTAGAGGATGTGCCCGGTCGATCTCTGTTCTCGAGGATAGGTCTCCTTGCAAGTTTTGTGTCATAGTAGTCTGAAGAAACCCTGGACAAATTGCATTGCTGGTCATTCATTAACATAGACTCAAAGTAGTCAACACGTGCGATTTGTAAACTCACCACCTAATTTTCTCTTTCGCGTAATCCAATGCTATCTGCTTGCTCAACATGCTCACAGCACCTTTCGAAGCACAGTACGCGGGAGTGTTGAAATATGCGACAAGTGCCTGCACAGACGCAGTGTTGACAATACATCCTCGATCTCTCGCGCCTGGCAGTAATTCCTGTGCAAGCATTTGCGTGATGCCATACTTGCAGCCAAGGAACACCGATTTCGAGTTTATCGCCAGCGTGCGGTCCCAGTCGTCCTCGCTCGTCTCGTGGACAGGCAAAGGACGCTCACGTGTCGACTCCACCGAGATACCAGCATTGTTGCACAGTATGTCTAGTCTGCCAAATTGCTTGACGCAAGCGTCGATCGCATCTTGCCATTCAGCGGGCGATGTGACGTCTGCTTTGACGAAGATTGCTCGATTGGCTCCGTACTTATCGTGGAGGAGTGAAAGGGTGGTTTTGGCGTCGTTCGAGCGGTTGTGGTAATCGTCGGCTTTGCCTGTGTTCGGGTTGACTTGATTGCGAGGTGAGGCGAAGATATCGACGCAGCAGATATTGGCGCCCTCTGATGCTAGGGTGAGAGCGATTGCTTGCCCAAGCGAGCCTGATGACCCGGTTACGAGAGCCGTGCGGTTGGAGAGACGGTTTGCCATGGTTGAATCGGTTCCTGAGGTACCACAAAGATATATCTTTGCTGGGGCTTTCTAGATCGGAGCCTCAAGCTAAGAAGACGATCACTGGACGATTTTCGATATCGTCGTTGGTGTTGACATGTTGTGGAGTCTTTTTGTGTCCCTATGGAGCTACACGGCTCCACGTGAAGCGTCGAGCGGGGAAGTCGCAGCTCACTTACCTTACAACATGTGCATAGTAACCACTGCCAAGGCAACATCATTATCTATTATCATCAATAGCATAGTGTACTTGATTGATATCAAAAACTCATCACACTCGCACCCTGATGTGTAGATGCGAGTCCTCGAAGAAGGCATGTGAACGAAGAGGGTTAGGGTTGGGGTGTGACATATCTGCACATGCCTTTTATAGCAACATGGATCCACATGTTCAGTGTTATCATCACAATTATGAGACGAGACAGCATGTAGAGCAATGCAAAAAAAGCATGGAGCATTACAGGAACAGCTGTAAGCCATGAGAAACATGTGCAGCGGCTGAATAGCTAGTCTGCAGTCTTGCACGGTGTGATCTATCACTTGCAACAACCATTTCGAGCGGGCGATTGTAACACCAATCTTTGGTGGCAAGCTATAGTAGGCATGTTGAATACTCTCTGCGACAGATGGAGGTTGAGGGATTTTGATGAGAGCGGTCTGTTGCATGAATGCCTACATTTCGCGTTTCCCGCAATGCCGAAAGGCCATAAGACAACAAAATGAAGTTGTTGAGATGCACAGTCTTGAAACCGATATCATTAACGTAGTGGTTCAAGTAATCACCACGGTGGACCGGAGTCTCACCTCACGTCCAATTCACATTTAGCGGTGGACAAACTTGTAGGAGTCAGGTGAGACACGCTACAGCTTCGAGACGCGCCAAGTCGAAGCTTAAGTGGTTATGCAGTCCAGTGTCCCGCGGTCTCCTTGCTGTGTTAATCATTCAGCATTATATGCGCCGGCACGGAAGGGCTGAGCCGCCACTTGACCTGTCGAGCCTGTGCACGAGCAAGGATTGCGGTAGAGATCCGACACTTCCTCTCTTGACATGTTAGCGATGAATGAGAGTATCCAATCACGCGTCGATTGAGAAAAGGTACCGCCAAAGATGTGTTATGCGAGATGCAGTACGTGAGAGATGTTGTTTCTCTTCCAGAAATAGAAATAGAGTAAGCACAAACGCGTGGTTCGGCACTTTCTGTATGATCCGCAAGGCCCGCACCGTTAGAGACGCCAAGGCGGAGCCAATCACTCAAGGGTGAGGCATTGCAGTGGATCACTAAGTGGGAAATCTCGGAGACACATGGACACTTCGAATCTGGAGGTGATATTGATGCACTTGCAGCGCACATTTACAGAATGACAGAGTGTGACCAGCGAGGTAGGTAGTGCCACACAACGTGGATTGATGCCAGCTCCAGAGCAAGGCAAAACAAACAACAACAATTGAAGACGGGCGTTCACGCCCCTCCGTTGTAAAGTCTCAGAGGCTCGGAGCAAACGCCTGGTCTACCCGCCTGTCTCCGCACTGGCTTGGATGATTCTCGTAGCGCTTGACCCCAGACGCGTTCTTCCTGCGCGATGGGAGTCTTAATTGACAGACGTTAAGATCCTCTGTCAAGCCCGGGCCTGGAAGCCACCTTGATACTAGGCTCGTACTGGAGGACGGCCGTTACACCGCCAGATCCTCGTGTCATGATGGTAACCAGGTACTCGGCGGCCGACGTGGCTCTAGGACAACTAACGACCAGCTCAGGTCGTGCTAATCGCGTATACCAGTGCTTCTGTTCTGGACACAGTGGAGGTAGGAAGAGATCACGCCGTGGCATCAACACTGACCTAAGCGCAGCCTAGACTACCATCATGCACCGGGTAGGTGGCTCACATATGGCCTGGCGTGCTGTCCCGCACATTGTGACCCTTGGATATGCACGTGAGTCGGGTCTGAATGCGTTGAAGCAATAGGGAGAGCTACAAGGGACTGCTTTTAGCACTCACCGCCCCACACTAAGGACGCTCGTACACCCTGAGACCTCATCTCCACGACTTGAGACATACAAAATTCAAGCCACCAGAGACAGGAGTGTTAGCTGTGGATTGAGATCAGCATACTCCCAACATCACATGCCAAGGTAGTGCCGGCGGAACAGCGGTGGCTTACCGACTACAGAGCCTCGAAGAGATCAATATGCTATAAGTAAGGCATCCTCGTCCACCAAAATCGATTTCTTCTCATCATCCAACCAACACTTCTCTTCTAAAGAACCACTTTCGCTCATCAACAACTTTTAATCCAGTCTTTCAGACCAACCCAAAACCTTTACAATGGCCTTCTTCAAGTCTCTCCTCATCGCCTCCGTGGCTGCTGTTGCCTTCGCCGCTCCCCAGGGCGGTGCCTCTGACAACAACAAGAAGGTCGAGATCGACTCCAAGGACAGCAAGGCTGCTTGCGGTAACGGCCAGAAGCTCGCCTGCTGCAACAGCGGCGAGGACTTCATCGGCGCCAACTGCCTCAGCATCCCCATCCGTTCGTCTAAACTTCAACTGAGAGGGTCTTACAGCCATGCTAACAAACTCCACAGTCGCTGTCCCCATCCAACAGGCTTGCGGTTCCAACGTCGCTGCTTGCTGCTCCACTGGCGATGCTTCCGTAAGCTTTTCACCTAGCCGCTCCGTGATCGGTGCCTTACTAACAACTCACAGGGCAACCTCATCAACATTGAGGCCAACTGCCTTGCCATCCCTCTTTAAGCGCGTTAAGAATACAGTGCGACTACCAACAACCTTTCAGCATTTGCAGAGCGGGATAATGGTTTTCGGTGTTTTGGGATCATCGATCAATTTGGTGAATGTTTTGGGATGATTCTTGGGTGACTGGATTGGTGGCTTCACTTCTGCGCATCAGTCTGACTGCTCTGCTTCCCTCTGTCTTTAATATCTTTGACGATGATCAACGGCTTGGTGCATAATATATTCGATTCTT
This sequence comes from Cladosporium cucumerinum, assembly GCA_023634325.1. Classification (NCBI taxonomy): domain Eukaryota; kingdom Fungi; phylum Ascomycota; class Dothideomycetes; order Cladosporiales; family Cladosporiaceae; genus Cladosporium; species Cladosporium cucumerinum. Next base: position 1,752,124 of record JALDQA010000001.1, read on the forward strand.
CTGACCTTTACCTTTCTTCTTTCCTCCTTCAGACAAACCTGTGAGAACTACTACAAAGCGATGTCAGTCAGCAAGTGTACAACAGCCTGGATCAGAGAAGGACCTCTTCTTGCTGATGTTACACAAGGCGACTGCAGGATGGCGTTAGTTGCTGCTTAGCCGCAGTGATGGTCTTACTGCACTCGTGATCAAGGTTCAAATTCTTTACCGGCCTCTCAGCGGTAGGTCAAGCAACACGGATTTTCAAGCTAGACTGCTAGCCACCTTCGCCTATACGTACACCACCCAAGTGGCCGAAAGACAAAGTGCCTGTAATCACAGCCACCCGGGTGAAAGGGTTCTCTGCATTTGCCACAGGGCTTGAACTTGCTCTGTAGGAACATCGCTTCATTATCTAGCGGCGATACAGTAGCCGCAGGATCTACTGCAGGGCTGCGCATCCTGATGTACTGGAACCAAAGACCTTTCCCTTGACGCCTTTCGGAGGCGAGAGTGCTGCGACGGAAGTTTCGCGAAGAAGCATAGAAAAAAGCTTGCCATTTGACATCAAGGTGGCGGTCTTATTTTGCATACACTTCCAAGGAAAGCCGAGGCCTTACGTGACAGGTATATTGCTGGAAAAGCATTATATTGCTGGAAAAGCATGAAAGACACGTGGAGTTCTAGAACTAAGCATCTGCCCGCCGTTGCGGCTCGAGACGACAAACGGCGTGCCGTGTGTGCACATAGTACCCGTCTCCATGCAGTGCCACCATAGATGACCGCTCGTACAACATACACGGTCGGCGAACATCACCAAGGACTTTTGCCGAAAGGGCGGTGTGTGCAACCTTTGCAACCTCGGCTGGGGGCTGGAAACAAGGACATTAAAAGCGCTCGCCGGAGACAAGTTATGCCGAAGGGCTCCCATTCATTATGTCTGGACAAAGTGTGGTGGGCGACAAGAGCAAGTATTTTGAGCCTGCAAGAGATTGTGGCCATTGTTGTTTCGCGATGTACACTGCTGCATTACTTCCGACCCTGGATGTCGAATCGGCCCAAGGGGTCATTTGCTGCAGGTACCTACTGGACATGGCTGCTGCATATTTAGCCTCGTTCATTCATACAACCTGGAGTCGCCACAAAGTGCTAGGCCTGGCCACCCAAACACTACTGGATATTGTAATGATGTTATCAGCGACTGCCACTAGAGCTCGACTGTGGCAGAAATCGACCGTCCCTGTGGTCTGTGGCCTTCCAAACGGTCAAAGATCTTCAAATTACATTTAGCCGCTGTACAAAAGTTGATCTTCCAAAAGCGGTTTTGCGGCTGTACCTTGGGCCCCGCGTGGTGCCCAGGAACCTAAGCCGGTTGATTAACACGACCGGGGTTTCACACGGGGAACCTGGGGCTAGGATGGTTCATTGACCCATGGAGCGGGAAAAAGATGGACTTCATCTATTCAATTGAGCAATTTACCAGAGTATAGCCGCCTAGGAAAACGATATAAGAAGGCTATGAGTTCGCTGCAATGAACTGAATACCCAACTCCTCAATCACTTCCGCCAACAAAACATCAAGATGCACTTCACACAGGTGTTCACAGCTCTCACTCTGGCTGGTGCTGCCTTCGCCGCCCCACAGGCAGCAGAAGAGCGCAAGGCCCCGGGCCTGGCGAATGCCATCAAGGCCCGTGGAAGGGAGTTTATCGGTACTGCATTGACTCTCCGCGGCAACGAGACCGAGGAGGCAATTGCTCGCAATGGTGCCGACTTTAACTCGTTAGTAGACTCACGACTCATTGATGAACGTTCAGGATGTTAACCATAAATCTAGTTTCACACCCGAGAACGCCATGAAGTGGGAGGTGACTGAGACCAGCCGCAACAACTTCACCTATACCGACGCCGACCGCTACCGCGACTGGGCCAAGAAGAACAAGAAGGAGGTCCACTGCCACACCCTCGTCTGGCACAGCCAGCTGCCCGCATGGGTAGCAGCCGGCAAGTTCGACAACGCGACCCTGATCTCCATCATGAAGAACCATATCTTCAACCTTGCTGGTCGTTACAAGGATGTTTGCACACGCTGGGACGTTGTCAACGAGGCCCTCAACGAGGACGGTACCTACCGCTCGTCTCCCTTCTACGACACCATTGGCGAGGCTTTTGTACGTCTAACCCCTCCTCTTCTGCGGAAAAGTACCGATACGAGTTCTTCTTCTACTTTAATAGCAAGCTGCTACCGAGGCCTTTTACGATAGCCAAGAGACCTTGGAAAGTTACGATGATGTGGCTGACACAAGTTTTGGACAGATCCCTATTGCTTTCAAGTTTGCCAAGCAGGCCAGCCCCAAGTCTAAGCTGTTCTACAACGACTACAACCTTGAGTACAACGGTAACAAGACCCTCGGAGCCCAGCGCATTGTCAAGCTCATTCAGAGCTACGGTGTGCACATCGATGGTGTTGGCCTTCAGGCTCACCTTGCCCAAGAGACTACCCCAACCGCTGGTCCCCTGCCCAGCCAGGCAACACTTGAGACTGTTCTCCGCAGTCTCACTGCTTTGAACGTTGACGTTGTCTACACTGAGATCGACATCCGCATGAACACTCCCGCTACTCCCGCAAAGCTGAAGGCCCAGGCCGCAGCCTACGAGTCTGTCGCCAGGAGCTGCCTTGCGGTCAAGAGGTGTATCGGCATGACTGTCTGGGGTATCTCTGATGCATTTAGTTGGATCCCTGGCGTATTCACTGGCGAGGGAGCTGCCCTTCTTTGGGATGAGAACCTCAAGAAGAAGCCCGCCTACGATGGCTTCCTCAAAGGTATAAAGGGTGGAAAGTAGTGCTTTCGTGGAAGGAACGTTGTAACGCCTTTTACGGAACACGTCATGCATTGTTTCAATAACATAACAGACCTTTGGCAATTAGAGAGTGTATCTGAATCATGTTAGTACAATCGGAGAGTTTCACAGCGATGTCAGTCATACCTGAACTGTTTATTCTTCACATCGGTCATGTCATCATCATAAGCATTCTCAAATGCTTCTGCAATGCCAGTGCTATCTCTCTTCTTGTTTTCTTGTACGCAGATGATACGGTAGATGATTGCGAGGATGATGCAGATAGCGGAAGTCACGACCTGCAGCTTACTTTAGCATTTCAGCTCGCGAATAGGGTTTGACGATACTAACAGTGACAATCCAGCCGGTCGTGTACAGAGGTTTCTCTTTTTCCAGGAAGACTAGCGGACCGATAAAGTTTCCTGAGCAACGACGTCAAATCATGGTCACTTCATGCAATCTTGATTTCGTCTACTCACCGATGCAGTAACCAACGAACATCCCACTACTCCCAAGACTTCTCTTTGTGTAGCCCGCTGAGTTCGCAATTACCAGACTCATGAGGACAGCATATCCGCCACCGTAGCTTGCCAATATGTAGACAGCGAAGAGCTTGCCTCCAGTGGCGCTCTGAGGTAAAAGCCAAAGCAGGAGCGAAGCAAGCAGCGTTCCGCAAACGGTGATGGCGACGAGATAAGATCGCCATCCCTTGAATTTCATCGCAATGAATGGCGCTGTCAATTCGATGGTGCCGATTACCGCACCGGCGGGCATCACCAGGAGGAGAGAGTTGAGTCCGCTGAAGCCGAGGTCTGAAATGATGATCGGGGTGAAGGTCGAGACTGTAGGCGTGAATGTAAAATCAGCACATATCTGATATACTGGTAGTTGGTACACCCACCTGGTCCGTTCGCAACCAACATCGTTAATGCCATCCAGAACGTCAGCCAGAACTTTACATCCCTAAGAAGCTCCCATAGTTGCTCAACCTTGAAGTGCGTATTGCGCACGCCCGAGTTATTGACTCTCATTCGTGCCACGGCAATGTATCTCTCCCGTTCGCTGAAGCCTTTGGCTCTAATAGGGTCTGGTGGCATGAAGAAGAGGATTACGAAAGCCCAGAGCACTGTGATGGAGCCTGCGACCAGATACATGTAGCGCCAGGGCGACAGTGAGCCAGTGATGTGACCCAATCCATAGTTGATGAGAGGAGAAACGATGCTGACGTATCCCTGTTGATCTTGGTCAAATGTGCTAACACAATGGCGTCAGAAGAGTAGTCGCTCACTGTCATGCTGTACCAGACCCCCATCCGGAATGCCTGCTCCTGTTTCTTGTACCATCCTGTGTATGTAAGTCAGGAGATGCTTTCGTATGAGTGTTTTGCATGGCTGGTAGATAACTGACCACCAACAACCAACATCCAACCAGGGGATACTCCACTCTCGAGAGCACCAAGGAAGAATCGTTGAACATAGAGACCCTGAGATAAAGTCAGCACAGATAGCCTTAAATATGCTATCTCGTGGTCTAGCTTCAAACTCTATACTGGCATCTCAGCGGCAGGTCGATCAGCACGGACTTTGAAGCTAGACCGCAAGGCTATGAGAGATCCCTCGTACCTGGTAGCTGGTACAACCAGCAGTGGTCATAAGGCAGATACCTTGGTGATGGTCAGTATCGGAAACATGTGAAGGCCCGGCAATAACGGCGCTGTTAAATTAAAATTGCATACCCCATAGCAACACGATACCGAAAATAACACGCTCAATCGGATATCGTTGAGCAAGAACAATCGCAGGATATGCGCCACAGATGAATCCAGGATAGAAGATTGCGGCAGACATCGAATATCGTAGACCGACATTAAGTTCGAGATCGGTTCTCAATCCGAACAACGCCTGCATATATCAGCAATATACATGTCAATACATGACAACACATCGTACCGCTTGTGACAACATGGCCTTGTCGTAGTATTGTAGACCATAAGTGATACAGAGAATGCTCAGCAAACGTCGATCAATTTTTCTGGTCAGCTTCTTCTCCTCCTCTTCAGTCCAAGTCTCTTCTCCTTGGTAATTTGCGAGCACTTTGAGTGCTTCATCGTTGTGTAAGGTGTCGACCGTGATGGTCTTCTTGAGGTCTTCCAAGTGTGACGCATTGGCGTCTTTCCCAACACTGATCGAATCTGTCATTTTTGAAAAGGCTATGGTGAGTCGAACGATTCGCAAGCTGTAAAGTATGAAGAAAGCTTTTGGCTACACAAACGGGAGCGCCGGACCTAAATGCAGCAATGCAGCTGCATGGCAGCCACGTGAGTAACACCCATTTCACGTACAAACCCGAGCAATCATAACGGAAATAACGAGTTGATTGAGGGGAAGAAGCTTCTGTGACGCCGATCCGCATATACAAAACGCCTCCAAAATACATGTAGGAGCATGCCAAGTGTACCGCAGTGTGGGGGGAAGTAGGAGTTGCTATTGGTAAGAGGTGAACAAGAAGCGAAGTATGGCACAAGAAACCACGCTTGACCGAGGTGAGCCGAATGCATAGGTGGAGATTTGGGCGTGTTACGCAGAATAAGCAACTGTGAGAATCTAATTATCTGCCTTTGATGGATCGTTCGTCTCGAGCAGGATTGCCTACAGAAGAGTGGTACCGAGATCGACCAGATCAGCGTTGCAATCACGCACCGGCTGTTTGGATAGTCTACGAGTCTTTGCAAGGTCGTCCCGGAACATAGATGAATGTGAGTGAGGGGGCCCTCACGCTCTGGCTTCAAAGTCCGTACTGCGCGCTCTGCCGCTGAGCGACCAGTAGACGCAACTGTGCCACGCTTTCGAACTTGCCTAACGTCATCGTAGGGGACGCTGGACAGTACGCAGGCAGGACCAAATATACGCAGTGTATGATTAGATATCCTAAGGACAGTATCATATCTACACGGACTGTCCAGCTTCCCCTACGATAACGTTACGACCAGAACGACAGAGCTCAAGACACGGACGCCTATTCTGATATCGCCAGTCACTCTCCTTTACACCTATGTCGAATGGATATCTAGACCCATGCCATGTCGAGAGAGCTGAAGAATGCAGGTCTGTGGCTGCTTGTATCGTGAGTATCTAGATCCGCCATTCCAAACCCTGCGAGATGATCACTGGAGAATTTTGCAACGAGCTGCTGTATAATTTTGCTCAAGGCGTGGTGGAACATAAGGATGTCAATGTGTCAGTGTTACTTCCTGCAGGCAAGCCATCTCAACTCTGAACACTGCAGGCAAAATGTGGCGGACAAATTCGGCCCATCAAAATGCCGACTCCTCCCCCCCTCTCGTCATCTGCCTCCACTTACGACTCGATAACAATGCCACCCTGCTATCTCTTGTCGGATACACTAGTAACCAGCTAGCAAGCGCTTTTCTACGTAAAGCGACCGCTACGATACTAAGTAAGTGCCAAGTTAACACTACGACAGCGCCACTGCGCTTTGACCTGATTTGACCTGATTTGGAGGCGAGGTGTCAACATGTTCGTGATCGTCGTATAAGTCTGTAGCAAGCCACACCTCGCCATAACCCTGCTGTATATTTCTCATACTACTGTTGCCTTGAAGTATTGCTTTTACAAGAAACATGATCAAGCTAGCTTTGCTAGCATCCGGCGTCCTGGTAGCTGCCGTGTCAGCACAACATGGCTCTCGCTTGCCGAAGAAAGCCCAACACCTTTTGGACGAGTCCATGAAATGGATGGATACTTTCTACGACACTTCAGAATCGTACTTGTACGAGCTCAGTGGGACTACTGCGCTTCGACATGAGACACGCAGCTCAGTCTGGTATGCTCTCGGGCTGCTCGCTCGCAATGAGAAGGACGACGTCGACCAGGCAGAAAGCATCATTGGCAATGTCATTGGCGCTCAGTTCAAGGAGCCGTCGGAGCAATGGTAGGACTATCTTAATCTACATGGTCTTTTGCTGGTCTGACGATGCCCACAGGTACGGTAACTACCAGAAGTATCCGGAGGAGCCATACGTTGGTACCTCAGTGTATCCCGCGGACATCTACGATTCCTGGGACCCGAACTGGCGTGGGTTCATTGGTACAACCTTGATCATTGCCTTTGAGGAGTACGGACACCTGATCTCCGACCCCACGAAGGATCTGATGCTGGAGTCTTTGCACAATGCCACCAAGGGCGACGAGTACAGAGTTGGCGGAGTTGACGACGACAACCTCTATCCCTCCTACAGTAATCCTGTTAGTATTCTTGGCGACCCGTTGAGAATCAAGGCTAAGGTATTTGTAGGCCATTATGCGTGCTTTCATGTCTGGCTGGACTGGGCGTCGTCTGAATGAAGCGAACATGACAGTATCCGGCGAAAAGTAAGCGTGTTATTCGAACGACAACGAGTGCTAATCTTGGCGAATGCTCATTCTCCATAGGTATGCCCAAGAAATCATCGATCTTTTCAACCGCAACGACACTTTGTCGGAATTCAACTCTGGTACATACACTGGCGTCTCTCTCTATGGGTTGACTCTTTGGTGTAAGTACCTGCCAGAGGACTCGATCATGGCTCAACACGGTCCTACCATGGTAGAACACACATGGTCAGTCAGCCAGAATCTCTCTTGACTAGATTTATGAGGCATTTCACTGACATAGTCCCTTCGTTTCATGTAGGAAAGCTGTCTCCGAGCTTTGGCACCCGAGCATGAAGAACATGGCTGGTCCTTGGGACAGAGCATACGGATACGACATGCAAAGATATCTTTCATTGATGGCGCTCTGGTTCTGGGTCTTGATTGGCAAGGAAAACTCGTCCTTGATTGCAAAGGTATGGCAAGGGAACTTTGCTGCGATGAAATATGTGTGTGCTAACAGAAGACGTAGCCGCAAGTCATGTCTCACAATGCTGACTACGCATTCGCACCGTGTTTCGCTGTGCTGGCAGCTTTCCATCGCACACTGATCCCAGACGATATCTTCGATGGCCTGACCCAGTTCTCTGGTGAACACACGTTTACCGCAATGACTTACTACCCACCCATCGACAACGTCCCACGTAACATCACATCATGGCTCTCCGAGAAGCTCACCATCGGAGCCGAGTCGTTCGACGAGAACGGACTCGGCGGTCCTGCGCAGTCACAGGAGGCTTTCAACCCTGCTGTCATTCAGTGGGACACTGGAAGTGAAATCAGCTTCATTTCGGTAAGCTTTTCGAGTGCAGAATGTTTGTTATTGCGCGGCCGTAGCTGACCAGTTTCCAGCTTTACCCCACCGAGACTGCTCTTCAAGTCGAGGTCTCCCCAAACAGGCTCGATCTCAGCTACCCTCTGGGAAACTCCAGCTCGATCTTCACCTTGGTTGTCGGCACCTTTAAGCAAAACCGGACCATAGCCGACTGGAGTGGCGTTGTCGGCTTGGAAGTCGACGTCTCGACAAACGCAAACTCCTCGTATAGTCTGTCGTTTGGCGGCGCCATGGGAGGCACCTCTAAGACTATTAGGGATTTTGAGGTCTGGAACTTTACTTATGTTATGCCTGAGGACTTCGAGGGTGTGCCTACGTTGTCGCTCGATGTGAAGCTCCGATAGTCTTACTTTGGGGAATCAAGTAAATATTAGTTCTTCCTCCGACCTTGGGCGATGAAGGTGATTCGACTGGCCTCCAGCATTAAGCTGTAAACCATGCATGTACATAGAATAAGACATCTTGATTCGTACGCACGACTACTTGAAGTACATGTATATCATGTCGAGAAGGAGCGGTTCCTGGTGTCTAGTGCAGACTGCAAAGGCTATCCCGCTATATAATAGAACTGACAGAAACGTAACGAGTGTAACGAGTGTAGTCTGGGGAAATGATAAATCTGAAGATATCGAGTCAAGTTTGTTGTTCATTGTGGTGTGCAGTAGAGCGGTCAAAAGTGAATCCTGAGGCGATACGTCGGCTGGCCCGAGCTCGCTTTGGAAGCCAAACACATCATCGCTGAGGCTCTCGCTTGCCATCACCGACCGCAATCACCACGCGCGACCGAACATCACTCCCATCACCTACACACCTGCTGAACCTCACCAAACAACTCAGCAGATTACAGACAGCTTCGCCAAGTACCTCGGGCCCGACTGCGCGCACGTCAGCTAAAGAGAAGCGCCATTACAAACCACCCACTACCGCCGTCATGGCGCTGGATACCTTCTTCAACAACAAGATCGAGAGCATGAAGCTCGAGATCATCCAGGGCCAAGCGGTCCTTCGACGCCTGGAAGCACAGCGCAATGAATACAACAGCCGAGTGCGGTTACTGCGCGAGGAGCTCGGTCTGCTCCAGCAGCCAGGGAGCTACGTTGGAGAGGTTGTGAAGGTTATGGGAACCAAGAAGGTGCTTGTGAAGGTCCATCCGGAAGGCAAATATGGTAAGATGGTATATGGAGCACACACACCATATGTGGATACTAATTGTGACCAGTCGTCGACATTGCCGACAACATCGACATCTCGAAACTCACAGCCGGCAAGCGTGTCACCCTCCTCAGCGACTCCTACAAGCTTTCCTCCCTCCTTCCATCCTCTGTTGACCCTCTTGTCTCCCTCATGATGGTTGAAAAGGTCCCCGACAGCACATACGACATGATTGGTGGTTTGGACGAACAGGTCAAGCAGATCAAGGAAGTCATCGAACTTGGCCTGAAACACCCAGAGCTCTTCGAATCGCTCGGTATCGCACAACCCAAGGGTGTACTACTCTACGGTCCTCCCGGCACAGGAAAGACACTTTTGGCGAGAGCAGTGGCACATCACACCGACTGCAGGTTCATCCGTGTTAGCGGCTCTGAATTGGTGCAGAAGTACATTGGAGAGGGCAGCAGAATGGTGCGCGAGCTGTTCATCATGGCTCGTGATCATGCGCCTTCAATCATCTTCATGGACGAAATCGACTCTATCGGTTCCTCGCGTGTCGAGGGCAGCTCTGGCGGCGACTCCGAGGTTCAGCGCACTATGCTGGAACTGCTGAACCAGCTTGATGGTTTCGAGCCTACAAAGGGCATCAAGGTCATCATGGCAACCAACCGTCTGGACATTCTGGACCCTGCCCTGCTCCGTCCTGGCCGTATCGACCGCAAGATCGAGTTCCCACCACCCACTGCTGAGTCTCGTGCGGACATTCTGCGTATTCACAGCAGGAGCATGAACCTCACTCGTGGCATTAACTTGCACAAGATTGCGGAGAAGATGAACGGCTGCTCCGGTGCAGAGTTGAAGGGTGTGTGCACCGAGGCTGGTATGTACGCGCTCAGGGAGCGCAGAGTGCACGTCACGCAGGAGGACTTTGAACTGGCGACGGCCAAGGTGCTCAACAGGCACGACGACAAGGAGATGAGCTTGACGAAGCTGTGGAAGTAGTGCAGAGAGTGCTTTTTTTTGGTGCTCTGTCGACGATGCAGACTTCGAGCACGATGCTGTACTATATAATAGAAAGCAGGACTGGCTGCAGAGTTGGCGAGTAGAGCGAGTTCGAATACATGATATCTATATGCATCGTGCAGTATACGCTTTCCTGTACGTGATTCGGAGCAGTGAATCGCACCGTGGCACCAGCTGCGAGACCGCATGTATGCCAAGTCTCGTTTGAATCGCGTTTGCAGCAAGTCAAGACGTTTTTCAAGTCACGAGGCGAGTGTGACCCATATGAGCTAGCTGTACGCTGTGATATACGGTAGGGTATGTTCTTAGTTATTGCAGATCACGTAGCACATCCGTCGATGGCCATGGTAAAAGGATTGTCAGCAAGATGCGCGTGTCCAGTGTTCTTGACTCTTATTCTTATTATTATCCGACAGGGTCAGCTCGACGCCTTGAATGAGTTTGTACATGTATCATGTAGGCTTCTTCGGGTTGTATTTCAACATATATATAAGCGTGAACTATGTGCAATGAATGAACCGCAGTCATTTCGCACAAGCCTAGTTGAGGGTTCCTGGTTTCTCGATTTCTCGTGTGTAAGCCTTTTGTCGAAACTGATCCGGGTAGCTCGAGCTACGCTGGCCCATCACCGATCAGTGAACAATCAAGACATGGGCGGCGGGGGCAGGGAAGAGGCGGAACGAGAGGCGATCAGTCTTGGTATCAAGGTCACCGGGTATGGATCAACGGCCAACCCGGCGGCCTATCTGTATCTGTGCAGACCTACCTACAGCAGCATATTTACTGGCCGATTTCTCCAGTTGTTTCTCGTTTCCACAGACACATACGTAGCGCTACCTGCCTGCCAGCGAACAACGCATACCCACAGCTTGCGGCATATAAAAAAAACTTGTTGTAGCGCAGCACAGTGCACTTTATGCCCCTTCCATCGTCTGCACCTCGCGCTACTCCTGCTGGTTGTCGTCTGACAAGAATCTCGCGCAGGCTAAGGTGACTGACTTGCAGTATTTATCATCATCCACACGCACGCACGCACGAGGCTCTAAGACCAGATGACGCCGGCGGCGCACGTGCAGCCATCGCAACGGCTTCCGCAGGTCTAAACTCAATCAGTCGCCTCTCACCAGTCGGTATAGTTGAGTAGCTCCACGCACGGTGGAGCTTGGTCTGGGCGACAGGCAGGGCAGGACTACACAGACTCCTCAAAAGCCGCCAGCCATGGCCGACAATAACACCAACCCCATCGCCGCCGCCAACGACCGCACCGTCGCGTCCACCCCCGGCACCAGGCGGACGTCGACCAGTTCCGCTGGCAACATGGCCGATCAGCCGCAAGCGACGAGAGACCAGTCGAACGAGGGTGCGAGGAAACCCAGATCTCGACCTGTCGACTATGGTGGGTCTCCATTCGCGCTTCACTTATCGTACACACGAATTGTCTGCTAACTCCAATCGCAGGTTCGATTCCCAGCACGTCAAGTACGCGTCCGCAAAGCGTAACTCCACAAATACCTCGCCGACCAGGCCCAGTCAAGCGTGCACCGTCTTCCAGCAAGCCGCACCGCGGCGCCGAGTTCTCGGTCGACGATGAACCTGAGGAGGTCGACAACGACTTAAAACTCGTACGCCAAAAGACACGGGACACCCTACACAAAGAGAGGGCATCATTAAGGAGAAAGGAGAGTAAAGGCACACTACGACGAAGGCCTACGGCGCAGGCGCCAACTCTAGCCAAAGTCGACAGCGAAGAGGGTGACGAGGAAGCCGCAGAGGGTGTGGCTAGTGGTATCGACAAATCCACGGCGACTCTTCCTGGGAAACCAGTTCCTCAAGAGAACGCAGAACCAAGCTCAGAGGACACTTTACGAGGCGAAGAAGAGGAGGAGGAACAACTCGTGGACGATGACGATGATGACACGCCAGGATCGGACGATGGTGATGATGACGAAGACGATGCAGACTTGAGCGACGCAGAGAGTTTCACTCTTAGAGACCGACAAGAGGCCATCAACGAAACACATCCTTTCGGTATTCGTATCTGGAAGCCGGCATTGTACAAAAAGAATCGATCAGTGCAACGAAATGCGGAAAGCGACATTCACTCAGCACCTGGGGGACGAGTAAGTCGCTGGTTGTCGATATTCAACTTCCTATGGGTGGTCATCTTCGGTTGGTGGCTGTCACTTGTAACTGTATTCGGTGGCATCTTGTGTTACTTCTTTGGCCTGCTTGGAGCTGAGGGGTGCCACGAATACGGGCGCGTCTTGATCAACTTGTCAAGCTACCTGTTCTATCCTTTCGGCAAGTATGTCAAGTTGGAACACGACGAAGCATATCTGGACGAAGACGAAGGCGAGGGCCGAAGCATAGGAGAGTATGAACGATGGCAGACGGGTGACCTCGAGGAAGGTCGCTTGTTCTTCGGCCCACACGATGTCAATCGTTCTCTCATCGGTCGACGACGCGATGAAGTCGAAGATCTGCCAAATGAGACAGATAGCCTGCTTGGCCGCCACGACCGCAATTCTTCTAGTCAACGAAGCGACAATAAGACCAAGAAACGCTTGTTCGGTCGCGGTAAGTGGGATACCGGGCGTGTGATCTTCTTCTTGTCTTTCTACTTCTTGATCACTCCGTGCTTGTTCCTTGTGAGCGCGATCTGTTGGTTCATGGTGTTCACGATCCCAATGGGTAAAGTCACTCTGTTGCTGTTCTACCACCTGCGACGACACCCTCTGGCATTGAGCTTCCATACCGACTCACACTACTCTCGCGTATCATCACCTGGCTCAAATTCGCACAGCATCTTGATGTGCACATACCGCGCTGTGGGCTCCAAGTACTGGAAGTACACCATCGATGGTACCAACATTTTCCTCATCAACATGCTTGGGCTCGTCGCGTTCACCATTGTCAACTACTTTGTCCTGTTCGAGACACTCCATATCGAGACCTGGTTCACCTCACCCGGGTTCAACTTCATCCTCGGACTGCTCTCAATTATTCCACTTGCCTACTTTATCGGCCAAGCTGTCGCCTCCATCTCGGCACAGTCTTCTATGGGAGTCGGCGCCACTATCAACGCCTTCTTCAGCACAGTTGTCGAGGTCTACCTTTACTGCGTTGCTTTGCACCAGGGTAAAGGCCAGCTTGTCGAGGGCAGTATCGTTGGATCGATCTTTGCTGGTATACTCTTCCTGCCTGGACTCAGTATGTGCTTCGGTGCGCTCAAACGCAAGACGCAGCGGTTCAACGTTCGCAGTGCTAGCGCCACGAACACCATGCTGCTGTTCGCGGTCATCGGCGCTTTTGGACCCACGCTGTTCTATCAGATTTACGGCTCGCACGAGTTGAACTGCCACCAATGCACTCGTTCCAGAGGTCATGGCCCAGATAGTGACTGCAGGCGCTGCTACTTTTCCCAAACCCCGGCCGTCCAAACCAAGTTCTATATCGAGGCTGTTCGACCGTACACATGGTTTGCGGCCGTGCTGCTTTTCCTTAGCTACATCATTGGCTTGCTCTTCACGCTACGCACACACGCTGCAGTAATCTGGAACAACGAGCCGGACGAGAAGAAAGAGGCGAAGATGGAACAAGCATCGCACCGCGTCGAAGAACGACACGGAAGTTTGTCCGCTTCAACAAGCGGACTCGACCACCCGCGCGATCACTTGTCCAGAAATCCGACTGCAGGTACTATCACTCCGGGCAACATCAGAGACAGCCAGATGTACCAGCGAATCCTGAATCAGAGTTTGAAGCAGGCTGGTATTACGTCAAAGGTTGGCAAAAAGATTGACGAAGAGGATGTGCCAATCAAGCACGACGGTCAGACTCCTCATCTCGTGCCACCGAAGTCTGCAGATGGAGAGGGCGGTAGCATTAAGAGTGCTCGCATCCAAGGCCTTAGCGCGGAAGACAATCGTGCACTCGTCCAGCAGGTAGCGGAGATGGCAGCCACTGCTGCTGCTGTTGCCACGCGCGATGCGACAAAGGCACCACACAAGGCAGCGCACATGGTTGCGACTCGTGCTAGCAGCAGCTACCGACACTCATCTGGGAAAGATGGCGAGAGCAGAGAGCGACATGGCGGCCACTCCCACCGCGCACACAATGCAGAGACTACCAGTCTGGGCGAGGTCGCAGGCGTAGTTGGCGATCCAGCCTCGGCCAACGCAACCGCTGTCGCGACCGGTGCCCATGAGCAGGCCTCTGGCGGACACGATGCGCCCAACTGGTCGCGTACTAAATCTGCTGTCATCCTCCTGACCGCAACCGTTGCCTACGCTATTATTGCTGAGATTCTCGTGGATACCGTTGACTCTGTGCTAAGCAATGTCGACATTGATGAGAAATTCCTCGGCATTACTGTCTTTGCACTTGTCCCCAACGCCACGGAGTTCTTGAACGCCATCTCGTTTGCCATGAACGGCAACATTGCTCTTTCCATGGAAATTGGCAACTCGTACGCATTGCAGGTCATGCTTTTGCAGATTCCGGCTGTCGTGCTCTTCACTGCCATCTATGGTCAATTCTTCGAAGACCCGGCCGAATACGCAGATCATGCGTTCACGCTGATCTTCCCGCAGTGGGATATGGTGACTGTGATTCTGGGCGTGTTCCTAATGGGCTACGTTGTTGGCGAGGGCAAGAGCAATTACTTCAAGGGTAGCTCTTTGATCCTGACATACCTGGTCTTTGTTGTCGGGTTTTACTTCAGTGGATTCAACAATCTCGACGTAAGTGCTTATCTGTGACTCGAAGCATTGATGCAGCAAAACTGACTGTGAGCAGACAATGGGCGTTGATCCCAACGACACGCTTGCAATCTCTGGACAGATCCAAACCTTCACCACCATCGGTCGCACGTCAAGCGGACGGGCTTACTGATCGATGAATATTCCCTAAAAGTTCATTTACGGCGCTCTCCGTTCTCATGCGATTCGCACGCCTCGTGTTTGCGTACGCTATTCATAAGCCGATTGATAGATCTCGGCACCGGTAGATGAGAAATCGCATGAATCATGGAGTCTTGGAGTGATGATTTTGAGGTACTCTCTGGGAGTTTTCGTTGCTTGTTATATCTCGTACGTACGTAGTGCATAATGTGAAAACTGGAAGATGGTGCAAGCTGGTCCCTGGTCGAACGTGTCTTCCTCACCTCGTCGTCTGACAAGCACAGCACTTTACTGGACTGACTGTTTCCTGCTAGCGTGCTCGTGACCTCGCAGACGCACACACCTCCCGTCGGACTCATCTTGTCATCGGCTTCCACTACATCGTCTCTCAACTTCGACATCTCGCTCTTCGCAACGATCTCCTCCGCCCTCTACCAGCTCACAATCCTGACACACGCTGCCTACATACAGACACTCAAGCCACTGCTCTCTGTTCACTCTTCAGAACAACGCAACCATGCAAGCCAAAATGCTCATCCAGATCACTGCCGTCGTCGTCGTCAGCCTCTGTACCCTCACTACCAAGGCCGCTCCGGTGCGTCTGTTGTCACTTGAACCAGCAATCTGCATCTCACTGACGCTTTGTAGACTGAAGTAACCCCAGCCAAAAACGTCAAGGACATGGTGGTCGACCCTGAAGGGTTCGTCTACGTTGCTGAAGATGGCGTCGCTCGTTCTTACGCTCGTAAGTGATCCATGCTTCCTCGTGCTTGACCTGCCATGCAACGTCAGCTGACTTCACTCTCAGCAAACGGCACTGTCGTTGACTACGTTCCGTTTTCCAACGCGCAGCTCAAGGAAATGGTCAACGATCTTCCTCTCGCTTCCGACGAGAAAAGGCATCTTGCCACAATCTTCGCCAAAGTCGACGGCTTCGCTGTCAAGGACCATCATCAGATCTTCCACCCGTCAACCCAGCTGCGCCCGGCCACCGACCCGGCTCTCACTCACTGGCAGGAGGACACCGACGAAGAAGAGGCGGACTCGGATACCGCTCTCGGGGAAGGGTATGTACACTGCAAGCCACAGCGTTGCTCAACTGGCATCGAGTGTGTGGGCATGGGTTGTAACATCTGCTTCATCGCCCATGACATGTCAACTCGCTACTGCCATCACGGTGACTTCTGAAGTGCACCATATTGACCAAAGACAAAGTAGCGATATCTTCGTTCCTGGGGGAGTCAACCGTGGCAAAATGCCAAAGCCTTGCACGGGAAAGCCCTGCCACAACAACGCCGAATGCGCCAAAATAGATTGCCCGGGCAAATCCTGCTTCCACGCTATACAGCATTATTTCTTGGATCTTTGGCTTGGTGAGTTCCGTGAGCGATACACTGACGATGGCTATGCTGACCAGCGTCATAGATCTGGAGTATACGAGCTGCTGTTGATTCCCATCGACCGTTGCGCAGACATTGTGGATATACTGTCATATGGCTGGTATTAAACATTGCAGATGCAGTTGTGGACTTGAGCTGTTCTCGTTGAGGCAGTTTTACCTTTGAGGTCGGCTTTTGAAGACGGACTCTCACACTTTCGGGCTTCCAAATGTGGCAGATTGTTAGGACTGTCCCTCGATCAAACGAAGATCACCGAGCAGTATCAGAACTTGCATTTAAATTAGCGTAGTTAAATGTGCTTCAACTTCAACCCTGTCAAATTTCAATCACGTCTCGTGAAAGCTGGTCAACTTGGTCCGACCTGCTCTCCTTGAGACTAACCTGGACTGTGTCAAGATTTCGTCCGCTCCTTACAGTCCAAGCTCACATGGCTGTACCGTCAAGCCCCTTCAATGGCCCTCAACAGAGGCCAATGCACCACGAGCCTTGATAGTAGCAAAGAACAGCCGCTCCTCCGCCAACACCCACACACCACCGCGTGCAAAGTTGAAATTCGCAACCGTGCTACCAACATAAATATTCCCAATCAAAAGCCCCTCGGGGTTCCAAACGTGAATCCCATCGCCACAGCCAGAATACACATTCCCAGCCTCGTCACACTTAATCCCATCCGGCACGCCACTGCTGCAGAACGCGAACAATTTCCGCCCCGAAAGCTGCGTGCCACCATTCACAACATCATACTCGTAAATCGAGCTCGGGAGGCGTGGGTTGAAAGAGAAGTTGCTGCCGTTGCCAGGCGTGCCGTGTGCTTGGACAGCGCCCGTGTCGGTCACGTACAGTTTCTTGTAGTCCGGGCTGAAGCAGAGGCCGTTGCATTGCACGAAGCCATCGGCGACGCACCAGATTTGGCCGGTCGAGGGCTTGAAGCGGTAGATTTGGCTGGGGAGTTGGGGGGAGAGGCGGAAGGCTTGTTCGTAGCCGTAGGTTGGGTCTGGATGGATGTTAGCGATTGACGAGGGTTGGAGTTGTTTTTGGTGGTGGTGAGGCAGGCAGTCTTGCATACATACCTGTGAACCATAGTTCGTCGTTGGCGTGGTGGACGACAACGTCGTTCAGACTGTTGAACGGCCGGCCGTGGAAATTGTTGATCAGTGTCTCTGAGGCAGAAGTGCTGGGATCCACGAGCACGAGGGCAGAAGGACTGGTCAAATCACCCTGGCCACAGAACAGGATCCGGTCTTTATACCAGCAGCCGCCGTTGCCATTTTTGACGTCGGGGAATGAATGCTGCACGACCTTGTGGTCTTTGCTGTCGACCGAGTAGATCTCGACCGTTCTGCCGGACTGGTAATTGGAAGTGAAGTAGTTGCTGTCGGTCTTCTGGATGTACACGCCGGCCTCGTGAGCGAATTTGTCGCCGCGGGTTTCGACCAGAGTCAAGGTTGGTTCGGTGCCGATTACATCTTCGAACGCCAAGTCGTAGACGACATAAGCCGGGCCTTTGGCGGCGAGAGTCGAGAAGTGCTGTGGGTTGGTCGCGGCGGCCTTCCAATCGAATTTGGAGACCGTTTTGTATGTCTTGGGAGTCGCCATCTTTGTCTATGTAGCTTGCGAGCAGTTGTGTAGAGGCATCGACGGTATCTGAATGTCAGTCATGGCCAGATGTTGGTTGGGCGGTATTCCTAATACGACCCTCGCCCACCGAAGCCGCCTTCCGCCACACCCTTCCGCGATGTCAAGCTCATGTGGCGGAATGGCCCAGGGCCCCTCTTCTTCTTCTCGGCAGTCGGCAGTGGATGGATGTAAAACAGATGTGGCATGTCATCATCTTAGGCGAGCCCTTCGCAACCGGACCAGACCCTTATGGCGTGGCGATGCATTTGTAACACAGGTAGAAAAAAAGGAACGTCCACGTCCACGTCCACGCTAGACATATGTAATCAATCACATTACTATATTCCCCTAATCCGCCGACATTTCTGTCGCAACCAATCTGATTTATTACTCAATTCCACCAACAAACTGCATCCTCTATCTACGCGCCGCATCGCTCTCTATCTCGTGCTCACGCTCATCAGCGCCGCGGTAATGACCTCAATCTTCCAAAAGTTGACTCGCCCTTTCACATCCGCCACCCTACGCTTCGCCCCCGAACAGACTGCTAAGATGGAGGTTCCCGAAGGTGCGCAGAAGTGCACCATCGCTGCCGGCTGCTTCTGGGGCGTCGAGCACATGTACCGCAAAGACTTTGGAAACAAGGGCCTGTTGGACGCGCGCGTCGGCTACATTGGCGGCGACACAAAGGACCCCGGCTACCGCGCCGTGTGCTCTGGCGCCACTGGCCGTAAGTACTTCCAGCTAGCGGTTGCGCTGCAATTCAACAGCTTGCGAAAGCATGCGCTGACTTTCTAATTTACATAAAGACGCCGAAGCGCTCCAGGTCGTCTTCGACCCCGCGCAGGTCTCCTACCGCAGCCTGATCGAGTACTTCTACCGCATGCACGACCCGACCACCGCCAACCGTCAAGGCCCAGACGTCGGCTCGCAGTACCGCAGCGGCATCTTCTACCACAACCAGGAGCAGAAAGAGATTGCAGAGGACATCACCAAGAAGGCGAACGAGCAGTGGTACAAGGGCAAGATCGTCACAGAGATATTGGAGGCTGGACAGTGGTGGGATGCCGAGGCGTACCACCAGGAGTACTTGCACCACAACCCGAGCGGATACGAGTGCCCAAGTCACTTCTTGAGGAAGTTCCCCGAGTTGACATAAAATCCGGGTGAAAGGGTATCTTTGGCAGGGATGGAAATGGGAATGAAAAAAAAAACATGGAAAATTTAACAGTAACGATATAGCACGCATCGAATTCAACACAGTTTGCTTCATATGCGGGACTTGTACAACATTTCGTTACGTGGTAAATACTAAACTTTCACACGCGCGCGCCTGAAAATCGGCTTACTGCGCAGGCTTCTTCTTCTCCCTGTAGACCTCGCCGGTCAACGCAATCTCATATTGCTCATCCTTGCCTCTGCCCTGCTTCTCGAGCTCTCTGACAAGCGGCAGAACCTCCCTACCAAACTGCTCGATCTCTTCGTCGTAGTGCAAGAAGGCCGTTAGGATAATGTCCGCGCCCAAACTTTTCAACAGGAGAATCCTGTCGGCAATCTGCTCCTTGGTGCCAATGAGCTTCGTCTTGAAGCCATCGTTGTACTGCACCAGATCCTCGAACTTGGAGTCCGCCCACATGCCAGTCTTGTTCGCAGTGGAGGCTCCGGCGTTCTGGACCTGCTGACGGAAGCCTTCGACGGCTTCGGGGTCGGCTTTGCCCTGGATCTCTTGCAGGACGCGAAGGGCTTCCTCTTCGGTGTCGCGGCAAATGACGAAGCCGTTGAGCGCGAACTTGACCTTGCCTTCGCGGCCTTGCTCCTTGGCTCGCTGGCGGACGTCTGCGATTTGCGTTTGGAAGCCTTCGAGGGTGTTGCCGTTCATGCTACGCTTGTGTTAGTCACGGCTCGGTTTGTAAATCACGAGGATCACTTACAAGTAGTAGTCCGACACGGCGGCACCGTTTGCACGAGCATCATCGCTGTTACCACCCTGGAAGATCTCTGGGTAAGGTCGGTCGGGCAGCACGAGAGGCTTGGGCTGCAGCGAGTAGTCATTGAACTGGTAGAAGTCGCCCTTGAAGGTGAACTTCTCTTCCGTCCAGATGCCCTTGAGACACTGTATGAACTCACGACTACGGCGGTATCGCTCGGAGTGGTCGAGCCACCACTGTCCGATGGATGTAAACTCGGCTTTGAACCAACCAGAAACCACATTGACGGCAATACGGCCATCTGAGTAGTTGTCTATCGAAGCGATCTGCTTGGCAGCAACTGCAGGGTTCCAGGGCCCTGGGAGCAGGGCAGCGATCAGCTTCAGCCTTTCGGTCTTGGCCAGAAGCGCTTGCGAGAAGGTCACAGGCTCATGCTGGTGTGCTGCACCATATCCAGCCATGAAGCGGATTTGGGACAGTGCATACTCGAAGCCAACTTGTTCGGCAGTGCGAGCGTACTTGACGTTAGACTTCAGGTCCCAGTTAGTGCGTTGTGGAATCTTGCTGACGACGAGTCCACCGGAGACATTGGGAACCCAATAAGCAAACTTCACACGGTCTGGGTCTGCATTGATCTTGTCGTGGTACGACAGATCGGCCTCTGCCTGACTGTAGCTGGCAATTCCGTTGACCGGGGATTGAGGTGGTGGCGTGGGCGTGCTAGTGCCGCTGTTGCTACGGCTTCGTTCGCCGACAGAAACCACAATGCGCTTACCGCTCACTGTGCCCGCTCGTAGACGATCAAGCGCGTCGTTGATGCCAGTAAGGCCACCTTCTGCGACCTCGACCTCTGGTAGTTTCAAGGTCTTGGCGATCAGCAGCTGTTCGAGCCAGCGCACCAATGTGTCGCCGAAGACAGCAGACTCGTGGAATAGTTTGATGGGTACTTTGTGGATTGCCACGCCATTGGCAGCCTGTTTCGGTGTGCCAGACAAGCCTAAGAGATGTGATTGTGGACCGGTCGATGACTGCTGGAGAGCTTCCTGCAGCGCGGATGCTGTCTCGGCACCAACGATGTCAACACCGAAGCGAAGCTTACCACCAGTGACGGCCTTGAGCACTTCAACGGCACGCTTGGGGTCGTGGCGATCGACTTGGAAGTCTGCTCCAATCTCGACGAGACGCTGGCTACCCTTTGCGAGGTCAGCCACAGCTGCGACCTTGAGGCCGGCGAGCTTTGCAAGTTGCACTGCTAGTTGACCAGTGGTTGTGCTTGCACCCCAGACAGCGATCCATTCTCCGGGTTTTGGTCTTTCGGTTTCTGAGATGCTGCTAAAGACCTCTGATCGAATGTCGTTGGGGACATTGAGCGGGTTAAGTCCACGCGCAGTCTGGAGGAAGTCGGGAGAGTCTGGGTGCTTGCCAGAGGCTGAGAAGTTGAGGCCGAAGCTGACGCCGAGAGCAATTGCTGCAGCGACAAAGGCAACACCAAGTGCAGCGCCCTCCTTGACTTGAACACCTTGAGGAATGCGGGCCACATTGCTTTCGGTGGTGACGACGTACTCCTGGTAGGCTGCTTTGCGCACATCGCGATAGTCTGTGGAAGGACCGAAGACAATATCTCCCTGCTTTATCCGACTATCTTTCCGTGGTGCCTTGACTACGATGCCGGCGAAATCGCGTCCATTGATCCAAGGGTAGCTAGGCTGGCTGAAGCCATAGTCTGCACCTTTCCAATCAACTGGGTTGAGTCCAATGGCAAGAGTCTGGACAAGAATCTCATCGTCGCCACGGAGCTCAGGAATCTCCCTAGCTCTCTCTAGTGTGTATTTCTGGCGAGGTCCATGTAGGAGGAGCAGGTCTTGCTGAGGCTTCTCGAGGCGTAGGAATTCGTCCTCGTGGTGTGTCTGTTTGCTTGAAGTATTGACGTCGATCTTGGCCAATCCATTTGCCAGAGTCTGGTCTAAGCTGGCAATGCCATTGTGCCTTTTACCACCAAGGCTGCTGAATGGCGAAGAATTGGCGGATTTGGTATAGCCGTTAGTATCGTCATGCTTCAGCGAGAGGAATTGGGAGGAGGAGTCGATTGAAGGCATGGCTATTGATTGCTGGGGAATAATGACGAAGAGTTCAAGACTGTACTAGACAACAACAAAAAAACATTCTGAGAGCTGCAGGCAGATCACTAGCTTCATGTACACGGCCGCATGGCTACGAGATGAGGAATCCGGCGCTGCAATCACATCATCCAGACTAGCTATATGGATCGATGGCAATTGTCTTGCTATGAATCAGCCGGCAATTGCGTGCGTGGATAGCTGGAGGAGGAGATGCGACTTGGGACGATGGCGTGCTAGGTAACTTATCTCCCCACCCACGAGCTTCAGCTTCAAGATCCAGTCTGGCGTGATGGCGTAATGTCTGGTTGAGGCAGCGTGGCCAGCGTAAGGTTTGCGCTCGTTCTTATCAATGGCACCGTAGCATGCATATGTGCAGATTTGTTAGCCAACGCGATGGTTGGAGAACATTTGTTGGTCGCCGTAGACGTTTTGGCAAGTGGCTGAAGGATGTAGTTGAGAGGACTTGGTGATGGCACGTCACCAAACGGCAACTTGCTAGCTACATGTAGTATCTTCTTTCAAATCAGCTCGCTCCGCCTGTCCGCGCCAGCTATAGGTAGGAGGCAGACGGAGAACTCCACTGTGAAGTCCGACTTGCGGCGTGCTTCCACAACCTTGCGTATGGTGGGAAACCTACACCCCAGTGAGCGAGGTGGAGTAGCAGCGATACAGGAGATAGACACGACACGAGGCGTACAGACTTATCTTCTTATTCCGTTTGGAATTTTGTTCCTTCTTTTCTGCTTCACTGAGCACCAACAATAAAACGGTATGGCTTCTGGACCAGACAGCGTTCGTAGGTCTCCTACTGAGAACAAGGCTTCGTGTCCCAGTCCTTTTGGCAAGAACTGGAAGCGAAGCCCTGCCGCCCGTATCAGCACTTTTGCTCCTTATATTGTAACATAGACCAAGCTTTGCGCCGTGCTCGTACAGCATGAATATACACGAGACAGATCATTCGAGCAGGCCTGATACAGCCCTACCAGCTGCATATGCCGCATCGCAGCGTCCTCTGAATGCCATCGACGTGGAGTACGAGAACAGATACCTCCATGACAAGGTGAGCTTCGAGTTTCCAACACGTGTACGCGTTCTCTTGACACATAAGCGCGCAGGCATGCATACTACATTATAATTGTATAGTTCATGGTGTGCTCATTCCGAGACTCCCGACGCTTCTCTGAACTGCGCTTATTTAACCAGATTTGCGCGAAATTGTCATCGTTCAGCCTGCCACCCACCATCCAGCCTCGTCATCATTCATCTTTCATTGCCCACCTGCAGGCGGTGTATATGCGACAGTTTATTGCAGCCCACGCCACTCGCGTGAGTCCAGCGACAGACTTCACTCAGGCTTGCACCGGATGACAGGCGTTCCGCGCCATCAACTGGACATGCCCCGTATGAAGACGCCGCGACTAGGAACAGCGTAGAAGTCTAGTCACCTTCCTTGCTCTTTCCAGGAGATGGCTGGCGCGTGCGTACGTTATATGCCCCGCATGTGGACGAGACAGAAACTCAAATCACGGTGACCTCCCTCTTCCATCAACAGAAGTGGCGCGCCAGGTTACGAGGACGCAACACGTGCCGAAGATACCATTGTTCCTCCACGCACGCATCTGGTGGCTGCACGGAGGCGCAATCCGACCTTAATTTCCTGATAAACATCTAGCCTTTTTACGCCAGGCGCTCTTTCATACTGGCTGCCGGCGTGCGGCGCGCCCATGGATGCGCTTCTGCGGGTTCACGGAAGTAGCGGCGGAGATCATCTGCGAGCGACAACTGACAGACAGACCGAGGCGCTACCAGTGAGCAGGTAGTATACCACCTAGCATGACTAAACCGTGTGTAGCTCATTTCACTGCGAGTCCCTCTCCCTACACCGTGCTGATCCCTTTCATCTTATTCCGAAGGCCTGTCTTCAACGCTACTATAGCCACCTCACGTCTATCACAGTTTAATCCTATATCACACCGCCTGTGGATCTCTAGAGCTTTCTCTTCTGTGCGCTACATACGATTGATGACGAAAGACTCACAAGAGAGCGAACCTCTCCTCGCACGCTTGCCGTCCCCATTGGTAGTACCACCTATGCTTCTTCAACCGGGAGCCGGGCAATTCGCTACACCAGCACAGCTCTCACCAGCTCCGTCATGCTCACAGCTCGACTTTGTCCAACGTTACCCCAATAGTTCGAAGCGTAAAAGACCACAATGCATCGCTCACCGAGGCTACAAAGCGAAACATCCGGAAAACACCATGGGAGCGTTCCGAGGTGCAGTCAAAGCTGGCGCACACGCAGTCGAAACAGACTTACAGACCACAAAAGACGACGTGATAGTGTTAAGCCACGACGCGAACCTCAAGCGCTGTTTTGGACAGGACATCAAGATTGCGGACAAAACTTGGGAAGAAATCAAGGATTCAAGAACAACACAGAAACCGCATGAGTTATTGCCGCAGCTGGCAGACCTACTACACTTTTTGGCGGAGGAAGGAAACGAGCACATTTGGCTATTTCTGGATATCAAGTTGAGCAACAATGCGGAGAAGATCATGCGTTTGATCGCTTCGACTCTTGCTTCCGTCCCTTCGCAGCAATCGGCACCTTGGCGCAGTCGTGTCGTTCTCGGTCTATGGGCAACGAAATATCTTCCGCCTGCCCAGGAATATTTGCCAGGATTCTCCACGATGCACATCGCCTTCAACGTCTCATACGCCCGTCAGTTCTTTGAAGTTGCCAATATTGGCTTCAATGTGATGTTCTACGCGTTACTAATGCCAGGCGGAAAGCGATTCCTTCGTGATGCGCAAGACGTCTACAATCGAAAAGTACTGTCGTGGACTATTAATGGCGAGGACAACATGAAATGGTGCATACGGAAGGGACTTGATGGAGTTGTGACAGATGAAGTCGAACTGTACTTGGATCTGGCAGAACATTTCGATGAAGCTTCGGAGAAGGAACGTTGGTTGCCTGTGAGTCTGAAGCTTTTATGGACTGCCCTGAAAGCCTATCTCTGGACACGAGTCATGTTGGCGTTCTACAGCAGGAAAATGGGACTGCAGGAGGTCTATGGTGGAATCAAGAGGCAGGATGGAAAAGACAAGCCTTGATGGATGTGGGTACAATTGCTCTGCTTTTGAAAGCCACATGAATCCACCAACAACATCGGTGACCTCGTCAAGATTTGTGTTGTCACTCGTCGCAGAATCATGGTGGCCTGCCGAGGAGCAGGCGCTAGAACGTTCTGCGTACGCCTCGACGGGCTCTGCGCTCTAGCGACTCCATGCACGCCACTCGCGCTCTTGCTCGCGCTCACAGTCTGAGATCAATGTCATCGAAACCGGAGCTTCGCAGGGAAGTCCAGAATGCTATCCGACAAGCAAAAGACTCCCATCAATCCTGCTGGCTCAACGTTCGGCTGTTCTGGCATGGAAACGTATACTGAGGCTCTGTTTTATTGTAATGAGATCGACAAGCCACCATCGACCAGCAACTGCGCTCCCGTTACATATTTGCTCAGATCGCTAGCGAGGAAGATCGCAGGGCCTGCCAGGTCATCTGGATCGCCTACTCTTCCTAGTGGTGTTCGATTCTCGAGATATTTCAGCTTCTCTGCATTTGCTAGATCTTCTGCCCCAAGCTGCGTCCTCGTAGTACCGGGCAGCAGAGCATTGCATCTGATCCCGTACTTTCCAAGTGCACATGCTTCGGACTGCATCATGCTCAGCACAGCAGCTTTTGTTGGGGTGTAGTGCACTTGCTGTGCTCCGCCAAGGTGTGCGCTGATCGAGGAGATGCCTATGATGCTGCCTCCGTGGCCCTGTTTGATCATCTGTCTTGCGGCCGCTTGTGTCGACCAGAAGCATCCCTTTATGTTGGTATGGATGTGAGCATCGAGCGTGTCTTCATCAAGCCTGCGATTACATTAGATCTTGTCATAATACAGCTTCGTCGACTATCAGGCATATATACATACGTTACGAATACCTAAATTGAGAGACCCCAGCGTTGGCGACATAGATATCAAGAGAGCCATGTCTATCAACAGCTTCTTGGACAATTGCCTCGCCTGTTAATTTCTTGCCGATGTCGCCTGTAACGCCGTGTAACTTGCTTCCCTTCGGTGCTTCTGCTTGTAGGCTCTCGAAATGCTTCCACGATGGCTCATCGTCTAAAAAATTGACAGTCACTGCGGCGCCTTGGCGGAGATAGCCAAGCGCGATGGCACGTCCAATGCCTGTGAGATGTTGTTGGTATTTGCCCGATCGTAAGGTAATGGAGACGCTTACCTGTCACACCACCTGTGATACATGCTGATTTTCCTACAAGTAGAGCAGCCATTGTTTGCGGCAATCTATCGTTTTCCGGTGCCTCGTTCACTGCGATTGCCGAAGTGGCGAAGGCGAGATTGCAAGTATGGATCTAAGGTATGCCAAGGTAGAGTGTTGTTACGCGAGATCGTACGCAGCGTCCTCCGCTGCAGAGAGTCTTGAATCAGTGTGATCGTTTCATGGATCTGTCAGAAGACCAGATGCCGAGTGTACCTCGAGCCGATGTGTCTCGAGCCGAGTGGACCCTACGCCGACCCCACTTCCTTTCGGTTTCCTCTGTGCCGACTGCCATCTTGAACATCTTTCATGGTTCTAATGATTTGGGGTAGATCACGCTCTCGCATGCAGGGCCTCATGGCTCGTGTCGAGGCATGGCGATGTACTGTTATGGTTCTCGACAGCTCTGGGCAAAGAATGGCATAAAGACCAGACGCTTCCTTGTCTGGTTCCTCTTGTGTCTAGAGCTATCAAATCACTCAAACTCAATCTTCTTTATATCATCTGCATCACTTTTACTCATCATGACTGCCAACGAGATACTGAACGGAACCCACAATGGTATGCAGAATGATCTCTCAAATATTGCTCAAGACTCAGCGTCCGAGAGCTCTCAGCCTACAACCAGCGTGCAACTCCAAGGCAAGGTTATTGCCATCACTGGAGCCAACCGAGGTATCGGTCTAGGTATCGCAAACTCGTGCCTAAACAACGGTGCAGCACACGTCTACTCGATCGACATTGGCGACACAGGAGACGATTTCCTCGCCGTAGCCAAGCGCTTTCCCGGACAACTACATGCCCTTAAAGCAGATGTCACCAATGAAGATACAGTGACAAGCGCGGTCGATCGCATCATAGAAGAAGTTGGCGCTATCCACGGATTCGTGGCGAATGCAGGCAGGACAAAGCACAAGCCCGCATTGGACTTCACCAAAGACGAAATCGACCAACTCTGGTCGATTAACCTTTACGGGTCGTTCTTCTGTGCTCGTGTAGCGGCACGCGCATTCATCAAGCTCGGGGTGAAGGGTTCGATTGTCTTCACAGCATCAATGGCATCTTACCGCCCTAACAAGCGCGTACCGTCGGCGCCTTACGGTGCTAGCAAAGCCGGCGTTCGCAACATGACACACACGCTTGCTATGGAGTGGGCACAATACAACATCAGAGTCAACAGCGTGTCACCTGGCCTGGTGAACACAGCCATGACCTACTGGGTGCCCCAACAACCCGACTGGGAGCAGCAACTCAAGTACTACGGCGGAATGCCACGCTTGGCGGAAGTGGAGGAGTTGGGAGGTGCTTACGTCTACTTGTTGAGTGATGCTGCGAGCTACACGGTAAGTAATCTTCTAGGTGGCAGACATGTATGCGCCACAAGCTAATTTCTTCTGCAGACTTCCATTGATATCCCAGTGAACGGTGTGATCGGTATCTGCTAAGCGATTGGTACGACAGGTCTCCCAGTGAGGATTCTTCGTCGCGGCTAATGGCGATTTTGAATAGATGGTTTAGAGTTCATGGAAAGTTGCCCGAAATTCGCATACTAAAGTAGCATTTGCATATATTGGAGTTGCTTCATTTGCACCAATTCGACCAGCCAAATCATCTATATCTGCCTGAGTTTCAAATAAGCCCTGCTGTAATCGAAGCTTCGTTCATATGCCCTTCGTAGTAGGTCGACATGCATATGCACACGGTAACATCGCAGCTTAAGCAAACTGCAACCCCGGCCGACAGTATCCGCTAGATCTCCATCCAGGATGCTTCTGGCTCTGATGTTCTCTGACACCACTCAATGATTATGGTGGCTTGGAGGTATTAATGATTGAGAAGTAGAACTTCATCGGCCACTGGGTGTCGAACAAAGGGTGGTCATAGTGTCGGGTATAAGGTCGTACAGTTTACAAGAATCAGATATCAACATCGCGTCGAACCATCACCTTTCAAACATCCGACACAACGGTGATCTCAATGCATCGCACTTTAGGTGCATCCGAGAAGCCTCAATGCTTCCCCACACTGATGTGGAGTAGGTGTGGAGCATAACCTCGAGGCGAGGTCATTGTCGGAGTGGCTCGAGACGATGTTGTGAGCCTGGCTGCGGCTCCGACGACCATGCAAGAGCTACACAGTCTCACAGAGTACATAACTGGTGTGTGCTGGACTGAAGAAGATTACAGACTCATCGCAAATGATTAGACATATGCTCCAGCTTGTCCTAACACACACTATCTACCTTCAACCTTCCTTTGACATATCTATTCCCATCACAAAGCACAATGACTGTACCATCACAGCGAGATCTTAAGACGAACAAAACGGCACAGATCTTGAAGGATGCGGAGAATGGGGGATATGGTGTCATTGCTTCAATAGTGTACGGTTACAGTAGCCAATCTTCCCCCCCCCCCCCACGGCTCGCTAACCATTGCGTAGATACAACCTCGAACAAATCGTGGCTGTGGTGAGAGCAGCCGAAGAGAGGCGTTCGCCACTCATCATACAAGTCTTTCCTTGGGCCATCACCGCTACTGACGGACTGCTTGTCCGGGCGGCAGCAGATGCTGCATCAAGGGCGACTGTCCCGATCGCGGTCCACCTTGATCACTGCCAGGATGCATCCCTCGTCCGTCTAGCAGCGGATACCCTACCGTTTGACTCCATCATGGTGGACATGTCGCACTATGATAAAGAAGAGAATCTCGCCAAGACGAAAGAGCTCGTTGCGTACTGCCATGCTAGAGGCATTACTACCGAAGCGGAGCCTGGCAGGATTGATGGTGCCGAGGATGGGGTGGAAACTCCGGACATGGAAGCCGTCCTTACAACGCCTGAAGAAGTCGAAGACTTTATCGCGACTGGTGTGGACTTTCTTGCTCCCGCAGTTGGTAATGTACATGGGGAGTACGGTCCAGAAGGACCGCAACTTGACTACTCAAGGTAAGCATTTTTGTCTCTTGGACAAGATCATTCCACCTGCTTACGCTGTCTTACAGATTGGAGGCCATTCGGAAGCAAGCAGCGGGACGTGTACGCATTGTCCTACACGGCACCAACGGATTTGCCGATGAAACCACACAACGATGCATTGCGGCGGGAGTCAGCAAGATCAATGTCAACAAGCTGGTCCTCGATAATTACAACGTACACCTGAAGGGAAACGCTAGCAAGTTACCGCAAACGCAGTTGATCGACGAGGGCATTCAGACCGTCATCCGTCTACAGGCAAATCAGATGGATGTGTCCGGTTCGACTGGGCGAGCACCTGCGCAAAAGTAGATATGAGATTTTTGGGGATTCGATGAGTACTGTTTCTAGGTTCATCGAAGTCCACATTGGGCGAGTATGCACGTACATCCATGTATACAATCACGATCCCAATGCATGCTTCCAGTCGATCTAGCAGCATAGCTGTAGAGGGTTAGGGTTAGGGTAAAATCTATCTTCCATCGCAATGCTCTTGGATTGCATTCCAATCGACACCGACTACATGTACATGTACATGTTAGAGCTAGCACTGTTGTAGTTCGATGACAATGGCTCTGAGCCCCAGGATGACCGCAGGGACGTTGATGAACCATAAATGGATTGTCGATCGTTTTCGAGTTCGACAACTCTTCAGAACACAGAGCACCAACTTCACATTTATTAATTGCTTGGACATTCCAGGTCATCCAAATTTAGAATACTGTAACAAGCACTCGGAGGAAGCTTCGGCAAGGATGCTGCGCCGGGTAGAATTGGTTGCATCGTTTCGTGGAGCTGTCAATAGACTGCGCCACATGGGGTTGCATATGAGTTACATATAACTTACATGTAGTTAGCCGATGCAATAGCCGAGTCCACCTTTAGTCCAGATTAGCGTGATCGCCTCCGTGAAGAAGTCGCTTCGCGTGTTCCAACCTCCCACATGAACGTCGACACGGCTGACAAGTCACCTGCACCGGCACGTCCCACTCGCAGAAGGCCACGAGGACGCGGCATCCGAAAGCGCACTGGGTGTTTAGCATGCCGCCAACGCCACTTGAAGTGCGACGAGACACAGCCGATATGTCGCGCATGTCAGAAAGCATCGCGGGATTGCATATATCCGCAACAACATCGACGCAAGGAAGTCACGCATCAGGTTGATGTGAGGACAACAGTGGATGACGATGCCGTGGCTCCCCCGTCACAGCAATCCAAGGCTTCTTCGACTTCGACGAAGGATCGAACGACTGCGGACGCACTGCCTGAGGTCGACCTACAGCAGACAGCAACCGACACTGCAGGATCCTCAACCAGTCACATCGACAACATTGAAGGTATAGAGACAGAAAATCCAGGCGCAGAAGCTGTTCATGTACCAGACAGTCTCCGTCCACGCAAAGGTAGCGGTTCTCTGTACTCGGTGGAGAATGCCGCATATTTGACTGAAGAGGTCTTTGGCTTTGGCGATCCAAATAGTGGTCTGGAGTTCCCGGATGTGTATGATGCAGAACTGTTTGGTATCAGTCCAGAAGCTTCTTTTGGTGGATGGCCAACGGTCTCGACTGAAGCTGCATCACAATGGTGGTTCAAATTATTGGCGTCAGACACCATCAATAATCAGTCTATGGTGTCCAACAGTATCGTGCCACATCAAAGGTGCGAAGCTACTTCAGTTACATGTGCACCAGACGCCATCTCGCCCAGTAACACACTGATCTATGACTACCCGCAAACTGCTGCGGGTCCGGCCAACAACCCAGTCGTTTCGACGGATGAAGAGGTTCAGCTTCTACATCATTATGTCATGCATCTCAATGGTTGGATAGATGCCACAGATCCCGATAGACAGTTCGCTGTCATCGTGCCAAATCTTGCTCTGACAAACCAGGGATTAGCTAGTGCTATACTGGCACTATCATCACTGCATCTATTCTTGGATTCTAAGCCGCAATGTGACCATTCGACTCTTCCAATCGAACCTACTACAGCTGTTCAGTACTACAACGACACTCTTCACTACCTCCAGCATGCCATGGGCGATGCCGATTTCCTAAGGAGCGATGAACTTCTTGCGACAGTGCTCATCATATCTATGTTTGAGATGATCGAGATGAAAAGTCCCGATCAAGGAGATCATTTTCGCCATCTGCAGGGAGTCTTCTGGATACAGCGCTCACAGACTATTCACGGGGAGTCCCAGGGCCTGAAGAAACGCATCTGGTGTAATTTGAATTTCTCATTCGCACGCGATGCCGTGATTTGCACTAACAACAGTCTCTAGGGGCCTGGTTACGGGTAAGCCAAAGAGATCGATGACGGTAGAAAAGGTGCTAACACCTCTATCTCTATAGCAAGATATATGGGCTACTTTCCGCAAGAGACGATAGATACTGAGCTTCTACAAAGTCACTCGACCCTGTATCACACTGGACTTCTGGGAACTGGTGGACCACTCTGTATATCTACTCGGACAGTGTGTGAACTATGCGAGCATGAAAGAAGAAGAGAATGGTCGTTCTGACGTGCAACGAGGACTCGACGATTCCGCGAAGATGTGGGAGAAGCTCGAAGGGTTCTCGTCGTGCTTCAAAACATATGATCGCCGCGTGCCGGTGAAGAGACAAGCTGATTCGCCTTTTACACCAATATGGATAAACCCTCCCGCTGCAAGTACTTGGCCATGTTTCTCATTCCATCGAAATTTAAGACTAAGTCAATGCAGGTCTCGCGATTCAAGCATACCATTTTTCTAAGCTACTTCTCCTGGAATACACTCCCGCAGTGAGCGGGATGAAGGAGTTGAAAAGTCGACAGTCGAGTCTTCAAGCCGCAGTAGAGGTCATCTGTGGCATTGCAAGTTGTACGGATGACGCGGGTGCTGTGATCGTTTCGACACAATGCGTGTTTGCAGCTGGGCACCACGTACAAGACTCTGCTAAGAGATCTTCAGTCCTACAGCTATTAGGAGCGCATGGTGAGCAGACAGGTTGGCCGCATTATGACCTGACAAAAGAGCTTGAGAGTAATTGGTCGAATACCCATGGGACGCTGTAGCGTTGACGGAAAGGCCCGCCAGCCTACGAAAGCTACGATGATGATTGAAACACGCATTTTTGCAGCGATACATGAGATAAGGACCCTCAAACACGTACTTGCCATCTCTGTAATTCTGGATGTGTCCGCCACGGGATATGATCAGGATTTGAGACTGGTCTCGTTACGCGACCAATGCCACCAGTGGACATTACGCGGCCATCTAAGTCTATTGGGGGGAAATCATGTTTTGCTGCAGCGCCCAATAGGCTTTGCATTCCCAATGGGGCTGTCCCACATGGTCTATCTAGGATACACGATCATCACCATGGTCGATCGAGGTATAAGTCAATAGACCAACCCACTCAAGCATTGAGATCGTCAGGCCCATCAGGACCCTACCGAACCAGATCCAAATCTGTCATCACCCAGCGCCCAACATCACAATACTTCTACTCTTGACGAATGATCCAACATGACAGCCGCAGAAGGCCTCACGATCGGTTCGGCGGCCATTCGCCGTCGCGAATTGACTGGCAAGACGGGCATGTCAGCCTTTATGGAGAATAAAAAAGCTTTCTTCATTGCCGTCTTCGCTTCATTCGGTGGTCTGCTATACGGATACCAATAAGGAGTTCTGGGACAAGCACTTGTTATGCCGGCCTTCCAAGCTCGATTCCCTTCCATCCACAACTCTGCTAGTGCGACCGGTTGGCTTACCTCGGTCCTTCAGCTAGGAGGATGGGCTGGCGCGCTCACATCAGGTGTGTTGTGCGAAGTCTTCAGCAGGAAGTACACGATCTTCTGCGGGTCACTGTGGATGATCCTGGGAAGCTACTTGGCAGTGGGAGCACCTGCTGGCGCAGTGGCGCTGAAATATACCTCTTCCTGGGACGCTTTTTCACCGGTATTGGGGTTCGTATCTTGGGCGCTATTGGGTAAGTAGTCCCGCACATTACAATCGCATCGTATTATCCAGGACTAACGATTTTCTAGCAGTTTCGTGATCGCCTTCGTCACACCACCAATGCTGAAGGGCATTGATTGCGGTAAGGAGATCTCGAAATCTAATCCTCGCGTCCCATATATGTACAGCTGACATCAGTAGGTACATACATCTTTTTCGCTGGATGGCTAATCCTCGCTTTCGCCTTCTAGTGGTTCTTTATCCCTGAGACTCATGACAAGACTCTCGAAGAGATGGACGCTGCATTCGGAAGTCACAGTAGCCAAGAAGACGTCGAAGAGCTCGTCAGGATCCAGGCAGAGATTGGACTTACGGCGTTGCTGAGCAGCGGCGTGACGGAAAGGTTCCAGAGCAAAGAGCAAGACATGGCGACACACGTGGAGGAGACCAGGAGCAACTAGGTGCAGTGTAGAGCATCAGTCGAGATGACTTCGTTGCTGCCACATGCACAAATAGCATCCTGAGGACAGCCCTGAGTGCTTGAGCTTAAACAACCGAATGATCAACGTCGTCATTTGTATACCTTATCTAACTCTCGGCGGCAGTTGGTTCATAACTCGACGACCAGCGCCTGGCCATTACTTCCTAACACATATTATCTCTTCCTTTGTTATCTGCAATATCCAGTCGAGTTCGAGTCGTTATGTCAGATGTACCAAACCATACTCATGTGAGCTTAGCGTTATGCACGACCTGGTCGTTCAATCTATTCAGACACTAAGCGAGATGGGGCTGAGCCAACAAACAAATGCCACTGCCGAAGAACAACGACGCAATGCTTCCTCCTCGACGCCACACTTGTCTCACGCTCATTAAATGAGTGATCTCTCCAAATTTCTCATGACGGAGGTATTCAGTGCGCTAGGGTTTCCTGCGCGCGTTTTGGGAAGACTCCCGCTTCTGTTTCGTTATGCTTTCAGCGCTGGAAGCAAGCCCTCTTCCTATGGCCTCGATCGATATGGTTCGTCGTACAAGTTCAGACTGTGGATGCGCCTCGATGCTGCGGATCTTGAATCGATAGAGATGCTCATCAATTACGGCTCAGATGCCGACATCGAGGCATTTCGAGCAAGTAACCTAGCTACCATGGGCACGACATCTGTAGTGGTATGAGCTTTTCGACATCCGCTGCCCACGTTCAACACTTGCTAAGATAACATAGGGCGGTCTATTGGTATCTGCGTCTTCTGCGATACTGGCTCTCGAGTCGCTTGCTAATATACACTACGCAGCTCGCGGCTTGTTTATCCTGAGTTTATTGCTCAGCCTGCTCAGCGTGTACTTCACTTTGCTACAACAACGCGAGCTGGTCTGCATGGACACAAGAACGTTGCGTGTCTGGCTCTGGGACGGGACACTTGCGACGCCGTCGGGCAATAACGGACAGCCGGTGTGGCGTAGCTCTTTATCATCGAACATAATGTTGCAGGCCTCTTTCGAGCTTCTGGCAATTGCGATTGCGCTGTTCCTTGGCGCATTGGGTTTCTATTTGGGCCTGGCATATGCCAGTCGCATAGACCTCTCGAAAGGATGGGACAGTAACTTGGCCTGTCTGGTTGCATTCGTCACGACGGCGGTCTTCTCTCTGGCCTTCTTCGGTCAATCCCTGGGACAGAAAGACAGAGAGCTGATGAGATGCAAGGCTTTAATCAGAGATGGCAATGACGAAGTCCCGGCGAAAATGCATGGTTTTGTCGAAGAGGCACTGAAAGGTCCGATCAGATCAGGAATGTCGACACATGCGAACGGCAACTCCGCGTGGCGATGAGAATGGCATACTGCACCTCTTCGATAGTGGCGACATGTGGACGTACTTATACGCTCGGCAAATTGCGCATAATTCCTCGCTCCCGTGCTAGAATGATCGGACGTAGACACAGATTAGGACGGTATATTTTTGAGACTTAGGTCGTACAAGTCCTCGAGAATATGAGCAGTGGTAGGAGTGTATAAATAGTGGAGTGAGAGCCTTACTGGTACTTGTCTCCTAATCATTAATGGAGCCTCTAGTCACCACAAACCTTACAGGATTCTCTCCCCGAATTCGTCTCTCAGCCAGCCGTATTCGTCCTCTTCGTCTTGAGTCTTGTTTCCACCCTTTTTCCAGCCTGGCTTTCTCTCAGGTTGACCGACCACACTTCCCACTCCCATCTCTCTCCACCTTCTCGGGGGCTTCTCACCCAACTCTGCCATCTCCGTCCACTTCCTCACGCCTCTGCGCTCCCATCGCTTCTCCCTCTCCTGTCTCTCTTCGTCGTTCGGCCGCCATTTGCTCTTTAGAATTCGACGAATGTTCTCTGCAGAGACCTGAAACTGGCTAGAAAGCGTCTCGGTCGAATATGTAGCTGGGTTGGAGGCATGTAGAGCACGGATGCCTTCAATGGTGTCGGGAGAGAGGCGCTTACGAGGTTGCCAAGTTGTGTCGCCAAACTTGGCGATGTTGGCGGCCTTTTGGAGTTGCCAGCTCTCACGCGTTGGTTTGCCCGCGGCCTTCGTCTTGTCGTTGTCATCCTTGGAGCCTTTCAAGTCTTTGGATTTGAACAGACGACCAACACCTTTGAGAGCTGTGGGGCTCGTTTTGTCGTTTCCTTCTCTCTTCTCCCTCGCTTCCTCTATTCTCTTCGCCCTGGCTTCGTCTCTCTTCTCCTTCATCCGGGCCGACTTAGCTGCCTTGTCTGCCATCTTGGGCAATGCTGGGCCATCCATCTTCTCAATCATAGACAACACGCTGTCTCTTTCTTGGTCATCTTTTTCCTGTTCTGTCTGTTGCTCGCGCACAGCAGCAACTGGCTTGTAGAGACCTGCCAGTTCGCGTCGTTGTCGTCGAGCGAGCCTGGACTCGGCTCTACTCTTGGTCCCACCAGCAGCTGAGTGGCCAGCAAGAGCAGCAGCAGCAGCAGCGGTGGCAGCACCAGCTGCTACTACTGTTTCTCTGGCATTGGGCGGCCTAGTATGCGAAGACCCACCGTCCGTCACAACACTTTCACCAGGAGTGGCGCCCACATGCCCTTTCGGCGCAACAACGTCAACCTCAGCGGCCCATCCATCTTGCCTCCATTTTCCATCTCCTTCATCAAGCTCCAGTGGTATAACGTCGCCAACTTTCACGTCATCTCCGTTGGTATACCCGGTAATCTTCAGTCCAACACCTTCATCCCTCCACCTCTTATCTCCTAGTTCGTTCGCCTCGACATGAAACCTTAATGGTTCCGTAGTACCAGCATGGAAGAGCCTGCGCGAGTGGTGATGGAGCAAGAAGTTCTGAGCGCGGTGCTGGCGCAGGTTGATCGAAGCAAAATCGCGGACCAGGAGATCGAAAGAGCGGGTCGTCGTTGCGATCGCATTCGTTGGGTTGATGCGATGCATGAATCTTGATATCAAGCTGGACGAAATCCAGGAGCTAATCTTGAGAATGATGTTTGCAGAATTATGTATAGTATGAGAAAGGGAAAGGGGCGTAATATTTTGTTTGTCGAGAAACATTCTAAGATCTAATCTCGACGTTTAGATCTTTAGACCCTCGGAGGTGCCTGCCCTGAGTTTGCGGAGAGTTCACTTAGGTTGTAGTCCCTGCCAATATAAGAAATACTAACCCTAAGTACAGATTCACAGCCTCAATGTGTACATGTATATGCAGGCACATGTACATGCATAGTACTCATACACGAACGAGCTTTACTTAAATTTCCTCATCTCGAAGGCGTCGGGGCGATACATGTGCTGCTACTCGCTAAACTCCCCAAGTCACCAATTCTCCTCTCCTCATCCGAAAGAGCAGCTAACACCGTCCTCTTCCCAGTCCATGCCCGCCTGGAATGCATCACTACATAATTATCTAACAGCAGCACATCGCCCTCCTGCCATCTAATGTCCACCTGCATGTCTTCGGCAATACCGAGCGCCAGCTCAAGGTCCGCTGTCTCGATGAGCGAACCGTCGCCATACGTAGGAAGCGGGTGATACGAGCCATCATCACCACGAAACGGCGGCTCTGTTGCACCATGATGGCGCGAACGGCCATATGCGGAGGTCAGGTTGCCAAACCAGGTCGTCAAGCCGGTGGCGAGATATTTGCGGATGATGGGCACTGTATGTGACACACTCAAACTCCCATCATCGTGCCATTCGAAGTTCTCGCTGTGCCTTCTCACTTCGTTTTCGATCTTGGCTCTTACGGTGAACTCATCGTCTCTGGCCTCGACATGCTGCCCGTATGCCGCAAAGCACTTGCACCGGTAGTCGAGGTGACCTGCTCCCTGACATATCTATATACATACTTTACGCCCTTTGCAAGCAACTGCTTGTAGAACTCAGGAGCCCGTTGCTCCAATCTCGACGCAAGATCAATGCTCGAGATTACAGGCGTTGCTCCGCCGCTTTCTGGTACTTCGAGGCATGAGAACGTCAACCAAGCAGGATTATGCGTCGACCAGCCGTACTCGTTGTGTGGCCAGATCGGAAGTTCCGGGGGTCCTTCATTGGCCGTCTTGACGTTTTTCGCAAGGACTGTTCGCACAGGTGGTCGTCCAACTTCTTCATGTGCTTCAAAGCCGAAAGCGTGCGCGACGAGGCTGTAGTCGTCGGCGCTGTGTATAGGCAAGCCGCGGATGAGCAATGCGCCACCATGCTGTTGTATGGCCTCAAACAAAGCCCCAGACGTGCTCAAGGCTCGGATATGATCTGATGCCTGTTCAACTGTAGGTCTCCAGTCTGGGCCGACTTTCAACGCAAGAGGAAAAGCACGGTCGTTTTGATAGCCCAGAGTACTTGTGCTTCGCTGGCTCTCAAAGCTGAATCCTTCAAATTTTGGAAGTGTCACTGCCATACTGGATCGTTTGATTCGTTGATGTGTCGAAGTTGTTCCAAGGAGATGTGTCGTCGCAAGATACGGTGTGCGATTGACTGGCAATCACATAAATACAAGTGTACCTTGACAGACCGAACGAATACACCAACGCCGATAATGTCGCCAATCACAGATACAGATCTTAGGTGTACAATCAGCAGTACAGTTTCCGAGGTTATCTGATGGGATGATACAAGCCGAAAATGGCGTGACGCATCGTGAACCCACTTAGATACGAACGTCGTTCGAAGATTGGGCAAACGCTGTGACATTAGGCGACTTGGAACTACACTTCCTTGAACCTGATTACCTTTTTTGCATATTACAGGGCGGAAATGACCCTACAATTGCCGGAGTCCCAGTTAGGAATGCGACTCCACAGAAATCGCAATGCGAAGGACCGCTACAGGCTTGGAACCGCAGCTGATAAGAATCCGCCATATGAAGCATTGGCTCTGACTGTAGTTATTTGATGGTTCCCATGAGTTTCGTGTGGGAATATCAGTGAGACAAATTCCCTTCGTCATGACTGAAACAACGAAACATCTCTCCATCACACAAGATGATCCAGCGGCGGATCACCACTAACCCGAAGATGCAAAGCCATACAGACGGTATTGAGGCATCTTCTTCCAAGCCAGTGTCGTTGGCTTCTGTGCCTTCACAGCTCCAGGCTTCTGGAATGCGATGCAATCAGTCGGAGCAGGTGGGTAGCAGCCGCGCTACCTTGTAATGTAAGTGGACGAAACATCGACCATTTTCCTTGGTTGCATGTCATTGACTTAGCTTATGTCCAGGGCTGGTAACGCAATTCTCTTCGCAGTCATGACGGCAACGTGCTTCACCGGCTCCATCCTCATCAACCGCCTAGGCTTCCGTTACGCCCTAGCTCTAGGCACCGTCGGCTACTCGATCTACAGCGCCGCGCTATACCAGAACAAGCGCCACGAAACACAATGGTCCATCTACTTGGGCTCAGCTGCCTGTGGAATCACTGCTGGTTTCTTTTGGGCAGCCGAAGGTGCCATCATGCTCAGCTATCCTTCACCAAGAAATCGGGGCAAGTATCTGGCTTATTGGCTGGCTTATCGCAATGGTGGCAGCATTCTCGGCGGCGCGATCAACCTGGCGTTTAACTACGGTGGAAGGTCGTTGGGTAAGATGGATTGGAGAGCGTACATCGTATTTGTGGTTCTGCGTAAGGTTATCCATTTCCTCCCGTGCAGTGGACTCGACTGACGTGTATCACAGAGTGTCTTGGGCCTGCAGTTGCATTGTTGCTTTCGAAACCGGACAAGATGCAGCGAAAGAACGGAAGCAAAATCCACACGTTGCCACGAATCCCGGCATCGATCGAGTTCAAAGAGACTATGAAGCTGGTGCTGCGCAGAGAGTTTCTGCTTCTCAACGTTTCGGTTTCCATAAGTTGTCCTGAAAATTCGACTCAGCTGATCCCATTCGATCCACAGCATCCCATACTTCCTCTACGTGACCTGGTCCCTCCCCAACATCGGCTCCTACATGACCCTACATTTCTCCACACGCTCCCGCGCACTCGCCTCCCTCGTCACTGCACTCGCGCAAATCCTGGCCACAGCAATGATGGGCACCTTCCTAGACTGGAAACGCCTAACTACCAACCAACGAGCCCGCTTCGGTTTCCTCGGAATGATGGCTCTGAGCGACGGAATCTGGGTCTGGGCAATCGTCATCCAGTACAAGAACCAGCGGACGAACCCAGCGCTCGACTGGGCCGACAGCGCGTTCGGAGAAGGCTGGAGTTTTTACGTGTTCCAGCAGGTTGAGTTTGCGTTGACGTATAACTACGGCTACTGGCTTATTGGATTTTTCGGCGAAGAGCCTTGCGGAGATTGTGAGGTACAGTAGTGTGGCAAGAGCTGTTGAGGCGGCCGGGCAGTGCGTTGCGAGCGGGATTGCTTCGACGTCGGTGTTGCCCATTGTGTCGGCTGGGTTGATTATGGCATGGTGGGGGATCGCACTGCCACTTGATTTTGTTGTTGTGAGACGGATCGGTACTGAGCATGTTGGGGTAAAAGAGGGTATTCTGGGAGAAACTACGGGAGACATCAAGGTGCCGAATCAGGTGGACTGAATTGAG
The DNA here is from genome assembly GCA_023634325.1 of Cladosporium cucumerinum. NCBI lineage: Eukaryota > Fungi > Ascomycota > Dothideomycetes > Cladosporiales > Cladosporiaceae > Cladosporium > Cladosporium cucumerinum. The sequence goes on from JALDQA010000001.1 coordinate 1,792,626, forward strand.
GACTCTATCGGAATATCAGTGGGGAACGGTATCGGAACGATGTATAAAGTGTCGCTTGAACCAAAGGCTCTAGACAATTGACGTCTCTCAAAGCTTCCGACACCAATCTCTGCCATGCTGCACTTGCCACCCGCAGAGCGCTTTCTCCATACCAATGCTTACAAAGCCGGCAAGACAAATTCCAGCTGAATCGCTCACAGTCGTCGCGCCCAGACTGAATTCGCGGTCCTCCTCGGCCACTTCCTCTCGAATAGCTGCAAAGGTGCTCACGTAGACCAGTCCACCAAGCAGACCCTCCCAGAACACAATTGCAAACACGAACCACACTGTTGGTATGAATGGGTACATGGCCTGTAATGTGAGGCCAATGAGATTCAGCACTTGCAGCACAGCAGGTGTGTAGAGTGTCCTTATGCGGATGAAAGGCAGTGAGGATCGAGAGATGAACACGCCTAGCTGGTAGATTGCGCCATAGGTGGGGTAGAAGGCGCGGAAGTGTTTAAATGGTGTTTCGGCGAGCGGGAAAAGCAGGGTTGGAGATACACCTTGGTTAATTGTGTATTCGGCAACATAGACCAGGAAGAGTGGCAGCATGTAGGGAACGACCAAGGCCTTGGCACGATGGAGCTTAGCCATTAAGGAGTGCCAGGCTGATTGCAGATTAGATTGGCGGGCGTAAGCTGGCGAAACTGAACGTTCGTGAGGTGGAGCCAGAAGGCCAGTGGATGAGTGAACCAAGTCCGGATGGTGATCTTCTGCTTCTTCTTCATCTGGGATAGATGCGTATGCGGCCGAGTCATGCTTCGCGGCTTTCAAGGGACCGTGCGGTAGTACGACAAAAAAGCTGAAGAGCATTATAAGCGGCAGGAAAGCACTCGCAAGGAGTGTTCCACGGACGCTGAGGCCAAATGTCGTGGTAAGCAAAGCGTACGCACCAGCGCCGACCAGACCAGCACCGCCCGTACCACTACCCCATGCAGCAAGTGATGAGGAGCCATAGTAGTGGGTCAATCCAAGGAAGGAGAGTTCGCCGCCACCAGAACTCATGCTTGCTAGCACGATGCCAGCCATCTTGATGGTGATACCACTCGCGTCTCGGTCGGTGGAAGAGAAGCCAACGAGGAGCATACCACAGGCGGAGAGAGCAGAAAATATCCAGACGCGGAGACCGTAAGGCACAACGTGTATGTAGTACGGGGCTGTGGCCTTGACAAAGACGCTTGGGATGACATCCGCAAGCAAGACTGTGCCTTTGGGTATGTCCGGGCCAACAAGGTCAAGGGCCGCGGTCAGTAGGATTACATAGAGGATGTTGTTGATGAGGCCTAGAGAGAAAGGAGATTTGTTAGAAGCTGTGAGAGGTCAAGAAGCATCTATGAATTCTCCATTACCGAACAGCCAAAAGGCAATGGCTACGCTCCAGTCCACGCCATCGACGTAGACTTGCATGCGTTGACGGAACATGGGCCAGGAAAATGAGGGCGAGCCAGGCATGGGTAGCATGAGGGTCTTGGAGACTGTCAGCGGTGTGGGTGGTTGCTGTAAGGGCAGGTGAGGGTGAACAGCGCCTCACTGTTGACAAGGGTATCACGCTAGACGGCCTTCAGCGCATCACGTGGACGTGGAGGTGAGGCAATGTATGCTGGAAGGAGATGCAGTGGTCGATGTGAGGGAAAGCAGTGTAGAAAGACAGCACAGAAGACGTAGATGCACGGGTATGTGCAATTATGCCGCGGCCATATTCTTGTAGCACGTGTCACGCTTCCTTCTTATCTCGAGGAGGAGGAGGAGGAGGAGGTGAGACAGCCTCCCGCGCTGACGCTGGTGGTGGTAGTGGTGGTAGTAGCAGTAGTGGAGGAAGAGGGAGATCGACGCGCGGGGCGGGTCGCAGTGGAGCCAGCTGGTTCGAGATCGCCTAGCGGTTCCGTCTTTCCTGCTGTTTCTGTCCCTGAGAGCCTTGAGGCTTTGCGGGCGTGTGCGTGTGCTTGTGCTTGTGCTTGTGCTTGGGCTTCGGCTTTGCATGGACCCATGATGCCCGCAGTTTTCACGCGGAGCAGAGACCAGCAGCGTGCACTGCTTTAGCTAGGTGCAGCAGCAGTAGCAGCAGCAGCAGCAGCAGTAGCAGTAGTAGCAGCTGTGTGTGTGTGTGTGTGCGTGCGTGTGGGCCATCTTCTCCCAACTCGCAGCAACCTTCTCCTGCACCCGCCTTTGCCAGTCCTCTTTCTATAATACAACACAGTACCTCTGTCGCCCTCGCGCGCGCCAATCGCCACCCATCCCTCCTCAATCAAACCGCCGCCCATTCCATCCGGTTCGCTGAGGTCGCAGTCGCAGCACCGCGAACCACGATGCGCTCGCCCTTCTGAGCCGCCGCCGCCAATCGACCAACACGCGCACGCCTTTGCGGTCCGTCGCATCCCCCACCCGCCTCTCACGAGAAGAGAGCCGTTGCACTTGCACCCTCCCACCATGGACCGCCATCGCCCATCCCATCAGGGCGAGCGACCACTCCACGGCCACCATCACGCCTCCTCGAACCCAACATACCCACCGCCATTTCGCATGCCCACTGCTCAACCGCCGACACAAATACCCTTCGCGGATCCCTTCTCACGAGGCCGCGATCCGTTTCTACCAGGATCACATGGGAGGAAAGGCAGTCTGGGACCAGGCCCGCAAGGTTGGCCACCCGCACAAGGTACGTTCAAGAGTCTGCCACACACGCGTGAGATCAGCCACGCGCCTGAGAGAGCCCTGGAGGCCGCAACCTGCTCGAAGCCTTGTCGATGTGCAGCTGCTGCGAACGGAATTTCGCAGTGACCTGCAGCCACGGCACGAGACGCCGGCTAGACTCAGGTACCTGGTCGAGCCAAGGCGTCATGCGACGAGATGAGGGCGGTGCGCTAGCGGTCAGGTGGAGAGGATGGGTGTCAGCACGACGGATGTCATATCAAAACATCCATCCTCACACGCGCCACCACCACCACCACCACCGCCACTCGTGCGAGCGCAATGCACGTCGAGGGATAGAATTCGATTTCCAGTACGCCATCGGCTCGTCCCAACGGCTGCGGCAGGCGCGCCCTTGACACTCACGGCTCTCGCAACCGAGACTACTGTGGATCTCCCCGCAGACAGCCGCCCGCTAGGCTTGCCTGGGCCGAGAGCTCCATCATTGAGCTAAGCCAAAGCTAACTCGTAATCGCGCGCGCAGGAAACAACGCCCTCGCGACACATCCATCGCCCTCACAGCACCCTTCGCTGCCCCATCCCTCCGCCCCGCCGCCATCGCATGGAAATGGTTTAGGTTCCATGTCGCTGCCCTACGATCCCTCGCGACGCCACTCCCTGGGCGGCGCTGCTGGCAGCCCGCAACAGTACCCTCCTCCTAGTGGTTTTGCGTCCGCTCGCGATGGGGGTGCCATCGCATCCGACTCTCGATACCCAGGCGCTCTTGAGCACCCGACTGCGCCTCCATCATTCGCATCGCGCAACATGCCTCCACCATCCCCTCCTCAGGCCGGAAATGCATCCTCGACGTCGTCCATACTCGGACCAGCTCCGCGTGGCCCTCCAACAGCTTCACCTTTCGCTGGCATCCGCGATCTTGCCAGTCTCTCATCTACAGCTGCGCCTCATCGACCCTCTGGAGGCATGTCAATATCGTCGATACTGGGTGGTGGAGAGGATACAAGGAAACCAGCCGCCTCGCCGCACAGTTCGGGATCCTTGCCACAATCGGCACAGCTTCCGCCAATGCAACCACCATCGCCAGGAAGAGCTAGGTCATCAAGTATGCGAGAGGGATACAGCGGTGCCGCAAGAGAGTTGAGCCCAGGCAGAGTCGGCCCGCTTGGAGAACCGCGCCCAGCGTCTGCAGCTCTTGGTCACGATCGTTTCGCGTCCGACTCGAGGCGTGACGAGATGTTCCGATCATCGCAGCCGCCCAGAGAATCGGCGCATAGCTTCCGTGCTTTCAAAGCACCTCCAGAGCGCTCGCCCCATATGAACGGTAACGGCAACGGCAACGGCGCGCTGGGTCGCCCAAGCAGTCAACCTGTTGAGCCGGGTCCAACGCGCTCATTAGACGACTTTGGCCGAAGAGATGACCCTTCAGGCGGCCGACTTGGCGTCTTTCGCGCGTTTGGTGATGGCTCTTACAAGACCATGAAAGACAACATGCCAACCCCACGACAAGACCCATCGCCCTTCCAAAATGGCATGGGTCCAACATCGCAACCACTGAATCGTCCGACTTTTGGCAGCCCGATGATGCACCACAATGGTCGAGAGCAGCCGGCTGCGCCATATCAACAGGTACACTATGGTCCTCCGACCCGCGAGGAACAACCCGGCATGTTCAGACCGGCGTACCACCCACCACCACAGACTGTCCTTGAACAGGCTAGGGAGTTAATAGAAAACCGTCAACACCAGGACCTTCGTCGGGAATATCACCCTGCATCACCACCGATCTCTGACTTGGCTGGACTCGATCGCTATCGCAACAGCTTCCATGAACGACCGTTGACATATGAAGAGCATCAACGCATGGAAGCACATGGTCCGAACAGGAAAGGAAGTGATGGATCAGTGCATCGTGCTGTACTGAACATCAGTCCGGAGTTGAACAGAAAAGGTCGCAATTCTCCTCTGCCACAGGCTGTGCAAGGTGCGCAACCTAAGCATGTCGGACCCGGTGGAGATAACCCTGGCATCAAGAGCGAGTTTGGACGCATGTTCTCTGGTCTCGGTAGTGGCGTGGGCAGCGCGACACCCCAACCTCAACAACACGCAAATGGAACCACGACACCATCTCGTTTGACTCCCTCGAGGAATCTGGAAGGAATAGACAATGCCCGTGCCGAGGTTGAGGATGGCAGAGGCGGACCCAAATCCGGTCGTGGAGGAAAAAAGAATCGTAGGCCACGAGAGGAGGTCGAGAGAGGTGAAGCAGAGATATTTGACGGCCGCATGACACCAAGCCTGTCACAACGAGGCAACAAGAGATCGAAAACTGCTCATCACCATCACCATCATGCCCACCACCATCATCATCACCACGCGCAACATGAGCACGCAGATGCTCAACAACCGAATCCATTCAACACGATCCGCTTTCCCTCGAACCCTTTATCGCATTCGAGCCTAATCACACATCCTACGCATCACCACCACCACCACCATGGTGCTCACGCGCATCAACCACCACATCACCACCACCATCCACCTCGGCCTCTGCCAGTCTTCAGAAAACCCACAACTACGATCAATAGCAAGCAGCTCATCGAAGAGGTCGCTCAGCGTACTCGGAATCATCTGGGCTCGCACCTCTATGAGGCCGATGTTTCAACTTTGTCTGCAAGCGCGCCTTCGGACCCAAGGACCTCTTTTGCTAGTACCATGAAGCCTATACCCAACTTCTCTGGCCAGGAGAATAGCACATACATGATTCGAGTGCCTCGGTGGTATCTCACTCGCACCAAGGAGGAAATCGACGCTGGTGAGATCAACCGCTTGGAAGAAATTTGCAAACGCCGCCAGGTCTTTGGTACTGAAGTATACACTGACGATTCGGATATTGTCGCCGCGGCAGTACACTCTGGTTGGCTCAAAGGAGACTTTGGCGACTGGAACGAGGACTTGCAGGAAGTGTGCCGCGAAGAAGACCACGCTGAGCACGTGCAAGATAAGGAGAAGGAGCACCCAGCCAAATTGCAGAACGGCGAGGCTGTTAAAGATGAATCGCCTCTGTCTCTCTCATCGAAACCACCCAAGCCGGTCATTCCACCCTCAAACTACGACGCGCACATCACTATCCTCATCCTTCCGCCTTTGGAGTCATACGCAAGCACAAACCAATACCACATCCTTTCTCGCGAATGGAGCAAGGATACACCTCACGATGGAATGTCTTTTGTGATCCATCGCATCGACTTCGTCAACGAGGGTGCAGCAGGCAGGAGTCTGCCGCGTGGTGCGAAGGCGAGGAAAGCTAGATTGGCGATGGAAGAGGTCAAGCGACAGGAGGCTGCGAAAGCTTTGATCATGCTCCCTGGTTTCATTGGGGTAGGAGCTTAGCAAGCTTGAGCTTGGAAGCAGTGAGTGGAACATATACCCTACATAGCGTTCTTTGTTCTCTTTACCTTTGCCAAGGCGTTTGATACACTTATGTCGAGAGTTTTGGGCATTCGGCTCTGGTCGGATACACAAGGATCTGAGGTTACTATGACCGTGAACTATTGCGTAAGGCATGGGGACTTTTGTATAAAATGTAACGTGTATGATATTATCTAAGCCAGCCTCACATTGGGTGAATTGGGCTACTACAGAAGCCATGAAGTCAGATCGGCGTCCCAGACCTACTGCAGCTGCCTCGCTGTGCCATTCGCATCCCTCACGATTTCAAAGACAGTCTTCTTCTAGCCATGCTGCCTAGGTACACACGTGGCCCTACATTGAATCAAACAGGCCACAGAAGTGCTGAATCACACCGGTCAACATTAGCCGCTTCATGTTCACATGTTCCGAGTCCAACTCTCGCATGAACCTCATCCGTTCCTCCTTCCATCCGAGCATTGCGTGATTTTCGATCTTGGATAACTCGCAGTCTCTGGTAGCGATACTGAGATACGCATTATTTGCTGCCTCCTCATACGCAGCAATCCGAGTTTGTGTCCTTGCCGAGCAGCGCTTCATGTCGTGCGCCTGGCGAAAAAGACCTCTTGTCATCAAAGACATGGAAATCGTTTCCGAGATCGTTGCTCCTCAGTCTCAGTTCCGCGCGGCTGAGGTCACCAGTGTGTGAGCAGCCGCTGTAATAAAAATCCACAGTCTGGCGAGATATCCTTCGTTGATTTGGTCGTCTGTCATTTCGATATCGTCCTCGATGGAACGGAATGTGTGGAAGGCAGCCACTTATCGTCATTAACACGCTGAACTCTGGCATCGAGTCGATTTGTCCAGCGTGCAAGCGGGCGACCATCTCCTGCGCGGCAGAGACACCGTCGGTCCATTCGTCCTGGAGGTCAAAAGAGGAAAGCGTGTGTTTTCCAAAACGTGTGCTGTGACGCTGCGAACATTGCTCTGGCTTCTTCGTAGAAGCGCTGGCAAGTGCCGAGCAAGGCATTTGATGGATTGACATCCGAGATTCGGCTGAGGTTTACAACCGAAGAGAATGATGGTCTTTGCAATTATCGGAAGGGTCGTCGTCATGGTATGTGAGCTGATTGCTGTTGTCAAGTGGCAGTTCAGGCTCACGCGCTTCCTTCTTCGCTTCGCGCTGACTTGTCGCTTAAGAGTAGATGCGGTTTCGTAGCTCCGGTGGAAGCCTGAATAGAGGACAGTGCCTCTGCTCGTCTGTTTGCATCGTGTTTGTTTGTTGTGCAGTGCTGCCCGAGTGGAATTCTTGCATGGCTGGAAGTCGTGTTGTAGTGGTGGCAGACTGCTGGGAAAGAACACCAATATTAGCAAGTGCCTGGGCGCCCACGAAGTCAATCAGTGAAGGCAAAGCCAAAGGCAAACTTCGCGATGGAAGTGAAGGCATATCAGATGTCTTGAAGCGACCAGAAGTCAGTTCGAGCTTGGGCCCGCTGCTGTCAATAAGTCAAGGATGGCAATTTGGCCGAACTCATCATTCTGGAGAGGCTCGTAACCACAATGTATGTATCAGAGGTAGATCATACGCTGCAAGTGCCCATAGAAGAAACATATCTGGCAACAGCATTTGTACATTTGGTATCCTATTACATGGCTCTAAGCCTTCCAAACCCTCTTGATGCCCTCGGTAAGACCAACATCGTTGGTCTCGAACTCGTACCAGCCCCAGCCGACGACGAAGATGGCCAGGAAGTTGAGCCAGTCGCAAAGCTTGCGGAACTTGGTGACACGCCATGTGGGGAAGTAGTCGGTAATGCATGACCTGGAAGGATGTTAGACCCTTTTTGTACTTGAATGTGCTTCCATCCACTTACTGGAAGCCCATGTATGTGTGCAGGATGAGCATGGAGATGAGACCAGCATCAACCAGAGGAAGCGCCGAGCCAGCGGCGAAGGGAATGGCGGTCAGAGGGACGAGTGCGACGGAGACCGCTCTGTGGAACAATTAGTTATGCCATTCCTTGGATTGTTCAACTCTTGCATGCGCCAATGTCGCACCTCTCAAAGCTCCAGTGGTAGCTGCCGTGGGCAGGGTGAGGCGCAGGAGTGGGCGCAGCCTCGTTCATGCCGCCCTTGATGACCTGAGGAAGAGGAGGGAGAATGTGTCGGGCAGCGCTGGTCTGGAAAGTGGCTCTAGGGATCGACTTGAGGATGGGCTGGCTCCTCTGGACGCGGAAGGCAGGCATGGCGGCGGAAGTGAGGGAGCGCTGCGCGGGCGCGGCCAGAGCGTGGCGCATGAGGGTGGGGCGGAGCGAGGCAGCCATGGCGACTATGGGGTGGTGAGAGCGGAGAGTGGAGATTGCGGTGGTGGTGGAGGAGGAGGTGGTGGTGGTGGTGGTGATGTGCTTCACAGTGCAATGCAGCAGTATACTCACTCGAGGCGATACACGGATTAAAGCGGGATCAAAGCCGAGGAAGGAGCAACCAAGGGCCTAGTCTCGCGGTCTGGCTTCAAAGTGTGAGCTGCCCACCCTGCTTCTGGTGTAGCAGCACGGTATTTGAACCTAGACTATAAGCCAGTTCTGCTGCAGTGCTCGCGCATAAGTCTGAATATGGTCCTCGGTGGCGAGCGCAGTGATCTTCGAGACACAGGACGACCGTGTACATATCCCAGACGTGAAGTACAAGCCGTCACCCCGTGATATCTCGATCCCAGTATCACTGACAGCGAATTGAGCAACGGCACCTCTTGATATCGCCGTATGTACACTTCCTGCGCAGCGATCGTACTACATAATTGAGGAGGCTGTGATTGGGTGTGAGGCGGAATAAGCAGCGAGCCGGGCCGTGCTCAACTCGAAGCTGGACGTCGCTCTCTCGAGAAAACAAGCCGGATGACCAGCAGCGGCACTACAGACAGCACCACCACCACCTCATCCACCCCATCCCGCCCTCCCTCTCTCACACACAATGGCCATGGCATCTCGCAGGCTCGCGATGAGCCTTAACCACGGCCTTCGCGCCCAGAAGGCCATCCGCGCCCTCAAGCCCTCGCAGGCAGGCCTGACCCGCAGCCTGGCCACTCCTGTCCACAGTACCACCACCCAGAGCACCACCCTCAGCAACGGCTTCACCGTACGTAGCATCTCCGCGCCATTGGCCCACGATACTGTCATCCGCGCGTCTTCCGCTGACCATACACCCATCAGATCGCGACTGAGCACTCTCCCTACGCCCAGACCAGCACCGTCGGTGTCTGGATCGATGCCGGTTCGCGCGCCGAGACCGACAAGACCAACGGTACCGCACACTTCCTCGAGCACCTTGCCTTCAAGGGCACCCAGAAGCGCACCCAGTCGCAGCTCGAGCTCGAGATCGAGAACATGGGCGGCCACCTCAACGCCTACACCAGCCGCGAGAACACCGTCTACTACGCAAAGGCCTTCAACTCCGACGTGCCCGCCACCGTCGACATCCTCTCCGACATCCTCCAGAACAGCAAGCTCGAGCCTTCAGCGATCGAGCGCGAGCGCGATGTGATTCTTCGCGAGCAGGAGGAGGTTGACAAGCAGCTTGAGGAGGTTGTCTTCGACCACCTGCACGCTACCGCTTTCCAGGGCCAGCCTCTGGGCCGCACCATCCTCGGTCCCCAGGAGAACATCCGCAACATCCAGCGCAGCGACCTCGAGAACTACATCAAGACCAACTACACCGCCGACCGCATGGTCCTTGTTGGCTCCGGTGGCGTTCCCCACGAGCAGCTCGTTGACTTGGCCGAGAAGCACTTCTCCCAGCTTCCTCACGCCAACGCCAACAGCCAGGCCAACGCCGCCGCCCGCGGTCTTGAGAGCAAGCCCGACTTCGTTGGATCTGAGGTCAGGATCCGTGACGACACCATGCCCACCGCCAACATTGCCATCGCTGTTGAGGGTGTCAGCTGGAAGGACGACGACTACTTCACCGCTCTTGTCACCCAGGCCATCGTTGGCAACTGGGACCGCGCCATGGGCAACTCTCCCTACCTTGGCAGCAAGCTCAGCACTTTCATCCACGAGAACAAGCTCGCCAACTCCTTCATGTCCTTCAGCACCTCTTACTCAGACACTGGTCTCTGGGGTATCTACCTTGTCTCCGACCAGGTCACCCGTCTGGACGATCTTGTTCACTTCACTCTCCGTGAGTGGTCTCGCCTCAGCTTCAACGTGAGCCAGGCTGAGGTTGAGCGTGCCAAGGCCCAGCTCAAGGCCTCCATTCTTCTGTCCCTCGACGGCACCACCGCCGTTGCCGAGGACATCGGACGCCAGATCATCACTACCGGCCGTCGTCTCTCTCCCGAGGAGGTTGAGCGCGTTGTCGGTGCCATCACTGCCAACGACGTCATGGACTTCGCCAAGCGCAAGCTTTGGGACCGCGACATTGCCGTCTCCGCCGTCGGCCAGATCGAGGGTCTGTTCGACTACGCCAGAATCCGTGGTGACATGACCAGGATGCTGTCGTAGAGCGTTGATTGAGCGAGCAGAGCTGTGTTTTTGAGAGCAGAGAGATATATCACGCAAAGAGGATTTTTCTTCAGAGGGAAGAAAAAGAGGTCCATGTGTAATTTGTCATAGAGAGGAAGGTAAGCAGAGCCCGCGGCCTTGCTTTCTCTGAAAAGGTTCTGTCTACGCTGTAGCTAGAGCGTGGATAGATGTATGTACATTTAGCCTCCCAAATCTTGTTTCTTATGTCTACATTTGCTCCTGGTCATCAACCGCGATTCTACGATCTTACGGTACAGCATGTATGTATGGTCCTGTGGAAGACGATATTGCTGGGATTCTTTGGAACAAGAGGTCGAGAAATCCGATTCGGCTTATAGGGACAGCAACACAATATTCTGGCTTGAGCATACAACATGACGCGCTTTCCACAGCCTCTGTACTTGGGCAAGCAAGGAGTAGATATTTCTCCTCAAGACTTCCAGCACTGGCATGCTCGGCATGAGAGGCTTGTACGAGACGGTTCAGTGCCAACATCGCATGATTGTTCCTGCAGACAATCGACAGACAATATTATATATTATAACAACTCATTGCACTAAGCACATACGACCATAGGTCAGTGAAAACTGGGCATCCCGTCCGCTCTGCCATACATAAGCACTGAACCGGGCGACTAGTACTAGAGTGGGTGACCATCTGGGAATCCCGCCTGTTGTATGTTTTTGACTTTTTGGTGATGATACGGAAGACTGATAAATCGCAGCCATTGCAGGCGAGGAGGCGTTAGGTTGTCGCTGAACAACGTCTGTGTTCAGTTCATGTAGATGCAGATTTTTGCGGAAGCTACGCTGGATGGATGGTGATATTCGTATCCGAGATTGTCAAGGGGGATAAGGATCAACAGGTTCGTTCTAACGATAATCGTGTTGGGATGGACACAAATCATCCACGACAGTCGTAGCACAGATTGGCATCTAGGCAGACAATGATTGCATTGATGAGACTTACACGACGGTGATGACGATCGAGATAGCGTGCATGCACGTCCGGAAAATAAAGTATAGAATACAAGTGCATCAACCTAAGCGTAACTTACATACATCGTAGCAATAAACTCCCAGTAACAAATTATCTCCCACTTTTAAAGCACACATGTGCAATAAATGCTGCATTATCAAAACGCTCAACGTTTTGCTCTGGCGCTGGAAACATCATCCTTCCAGCTATGTCAGTATGGGAGGCAAGGCAGTATGATCGTTAATAGTGCTTACCAGATGTTCCACCATGGCCACGAAGAGATCGAACCATAGCGCAGACCCACCGGCCATCATCTCCGCTTGCATGGTGCCACTGCGTTTGAAAGTCGCGCGGCTCCGAATGATGAGTGCGAGGTAGTGCGCACGCAGACTGGAGTCTGACGCCGGTGTGTGGGAATATGCATAGCGAGCGGAAGACAGAATGGTGCTGGCATGTATGCCCGACTGGAGGCCTTGCTTCCTAAGTGCAAGAGCTTGTAGGTGCGGAAGAGCGTAGCGATGGGCGGCACACTGTGGTCCTATCGTCAGTTCGTTTTTGATGGTTTGAAGGAGCAGATACACGTACATAGATGACTGTGTCTTTCAGGACGCTCGTGCCGTTGTACTGCACAGTAGCATCAGGCGTTTGGCCTTCGGTCTTTGAGAGATAGAAGCTCTGGCGCTTTTTATCATGGGCGAGATGCGGCGTGTAATCACCCTTGTATAGATACTCTAGCACAGCCGAAAACACTTCTGGGTCTTCGTTGGCAAGTTCGATGCGTTTGTTTGCAGCTTCGAAGAACTGTGCTCGACAGGCTTGCGCAAAGTAGGGAGATTTGCTAAGGACGTCTTCGTGGGCTGCGAAGAGACGCTGTGCTGAACCGACCACTATTGTAACGATGGAGGAGTTGAGTGGGCTGTGGACGTGTAAGTTGGAGCTATAGGTAGTAAGAGACAGGACTCACGGCGAAGTTGGCGTGTATGGGCTCTTCTGCGACGAGGGAGAGGCCTGCGATGCCGCCTGTGCTATGATCCTACTCGCCTTATTGAGGTCCTTGAACGACCTCTGCTTCTTGCTGCTCGTCGCCTTTCCAGCTCGATAGCCAAAGCTCTCTCGGTGCGACCGGCTTTTGCTGGAGGAAAACATGGCTGCTCACATGGGTCGAAACGATTGTGCCACCAGAGGGACAAGACAGAGGTGCAAGCCATCCCGCCAAAGAGAGAGTGAAAGCAGGAGGTATAAGTATGCTTCAGTACCTGGACCATCACACATGAACGGCCTCCAAGGATCCAGCAGCCCGGCAACACCAGAATCACGCCCTCCCACACCTCCTCTCATCTCCCGCAGAGATCGCCCCTTCCACCTCCGCAAGCGACTCATTACAAACGCAGTGCGTAGCGTAGCATACGAAAGCAGTGACAAGGCCGTCCGGCCACGGCGGTCCGACCTGCAAGTGCCATACGCGTGTCCAATAGAGACGCGTCGCGAACCCCACGCGATATCACGGGATTGCGATAAACCTCAGTGGTGCTGAGTCAAAGGATGAGCCAGAGCGGCAGGGGTTCCGATAGATTGGTTTGTAGGCTCGCACAGCAGGCGTGGCATGCATGGTGCGGTTTCACCTGCCTGCCGTTTCTGGGTGAGGAAGAGCTATCTCCATGTGTGCCGTTTGGACTGTGATCGATGCGGAAAGAACACCTTAGACACGATCAAAGCGTCATGCAGATGCAGTGATCAATTTTAGGGTCAGTACGCCTTGGATGCGCTCACAACTAGGCAGCAGCCAGAGCATGGACATGGAGGCGAGCAGGGCAGGGAGGTCATGTTTGCCTTTAACCGCAGCCATCGGGCTGTGCCAAGGCGCTAGCTATGCATGCACTATATCGCTGCAAGGGACCGGCAAGAGTCACCCAACTCCAGTGTTATCGACTACAGCAACCTCCAATCATGCCAACATCATCCAGACTCTCACCTGACACAGTATCTTATGTTCAGTATGTAGAATGGTGGCAAGTCTTATATCACCTCTCGTGCTCAATCTTCATCCGACTCCTGCTTTACTGGCTCCTGCTCGTCATCGCTGATCTCCAGAACCTCCTGCTTCACGACCACTTGGTGGCGAGAGTAGAAGTTCACCAGTACGTCCACCAACTGATGCCCGAGCTTGCCATCCTTCTGAATCTCTTGAACCATCTTGAACTCGATGATCTGCGGCAAGAACTTCGCAAGCTTCTTCTTGATGAGCAGCGAAAGACTGTCCTTTTCGCCATCATGATCGTTTCCTTCGCCGAGAGGTTTGTAGTAGTCGCGAGCGAATTCAAGAAACACGAGTAGCGCGAGGTCCTTGAAGTCGTCGATGTGCTCGGTCACTGCCATCTCCAACTTCCTGGCATGCATTTCGATGCTGAAGCCGTACAGAAGAGTGGGATCCTTCAGCGCTTTCTTACAAGTGGGCGCACTACCATCCAGCTTCGGAAGGACACTGCTGGCGAAGAAATTTATGGCGTGGTTGTAGACAAGCTTGTTGTGCGTGTGGTCGTCTTCAATGGTAATGAGCTCATCTTCGTTGTAGCCTGGCTTGGCCAGTTCTACGTCGAGTTTCGACTCGCAGTGAGTGACCTGGCGTGCAATGGACTCAGGGAGAAAGATTGTGATCGATTCGGAATGATCTGGTTCCCCATTGTCGTTCCAGTAAGGTGTAGACTCAACTTACTGAACGAAGAGCCACTTTGACAGGTCCGGCACGGCGTTTGCTGTAAATTGTTGTCTGAGCTATTCAAATGTGGACAGCATTGTAACATACCCGACGTCTGCGGTTACTGATCGCGCAAGACGCGCACGCTTGGCTGGTGGTTGCGCCACGTAGATGTAGCAGTGCGATTTCGTGACTCGGAGTTCGAGGCTGCAATCAGTGAGTCGTGTTGATGTTGTGTATGAGAAATGTGAATTGAGGAACGGCGTGCCACCTCCTTCACGTGATGGCCGAGCTTATGCAGTCTCCGTTTGCATCGTGACATGTGATTGCTCTATGCTTCAAGTGAGCCGTGTAGTCACGAGTGAACTTGCTGTGAGTGAAGCTCTAGCGAAGCGAGACTTCAGTGCGCGGCATCGAACGCTATGAGATGCCTCGACAGCTACTCCTACTCTTGAACAGCAGAGAACCCGTCAGCTTCTCTATCTTGACCTAAGAACATGACATTGTCTCAACGCTCATCGTATACACATTCAATATCAATTGTGAGAGCATACTCCGGGCTGAGCGTGGCGGAACTTGACATTCCCACGCGATGCTCAAGACGAGAGCGTTTTCCGGCTGGCGTAGGTTGCGACATAGCGAACTGATCTGGTGCCAATAATTCTTGGTGTGTATGATTTGAGAGGAATCCAGGCTGTGTTGACGATGTTGAGAGTGTGTCAGTGGCTTTGCGGCTCACTGGCAGGTAGACGACAGTCGACCCGGAAGTCAGCTGATGTGATGCTTAAGTTGCTGTCTCGACTGTGATCGTGTGTTCAAGGTTGAGGGCTAAGATTGTCGAAGTAGAGTGAGTGACGAGAAGGAGTAGCGCGCAAGGAAGTTGCGGCAAAGAGAGGAAGGTGCGATGGAAGGCAGACTCAAGCCTCGGGCTCACAACTTGATTCGACTCGATTTGCTATCGTTGCCTTGTGAAATGAGACGCGTACACAGCCGATAGCTTAACGACATTCTAGTATGGCGCAAACCTCTCACCCTCCTTCTTGCCCTTCCTCTTCGCCTTCTTGGACACAGATCCAGCAGCTTTTCCTGCATCGACAGCCTCTCCTTCCACAATAGCCCAGAGCTTAACCAAACCATCCTCGCCACAGCTCAACACGTTGTTCGCATCCACAAACTTCAAATCGCGTACCACCTCCTCTCCGTGCGCACCAGGCAACTCAATCGTCTCCCCGAACTCCCAGCTCGGGCCCTTCAGCTGTGTGATCTCCAGCGTCTGCTTGTCGTTGTGGCCATACGCAAACACAGGATCAGCCATGAAAGCCTCCTTCACGAGGTCGATAACGTACATGCAACCAAGCTCAGTTCGAACGTCACCAAACTCTTTGACAGGCAACGCCTCCTCCTCCGCAGTCCCAGTCTTCTCCAAACCGTAAACCCAGAACTGCTCGTCGGTGCTGAGCGCATAGACCTGATCCTCGGTGAGGAAGCCAGCGCAATGCACTGCGCTGCGCGGGTTGAGGACCTGCATCAGCGCATCCTCTTCCTCTGCCACCTCAGCGTCGAACACCGACACCAGTCCGTCCGTCGAACCTGATAGGAGCAAGTTCCGTTGTGTTGGGTGCCACTGCAGCTGTGTGATCGAATCCGTGTGGCTCTCGACAAAACTCCTCACCGGCGCACCCGGGCTGCGCAAGTCGTAAACCAGCACGCTCACATCGCCAAGACCCTCTTTCGTGCTCTCCGTGCCGGCCGCGAGGAAGTCGCCCGCGCAGGCTAAAGCTGAGAAGCCGGCACCTTTGGGCTCGCGGATTTCGAGGATTGGTTTGGGCGATGGATTTCTGGGGTCCCAGAGGCGGATGACACCATCACGGCCGGCAGTGAAGAGATTTGTACCGTCTGGTGCAGTGATAAGGCATGAGATGCCCTTGTGTGCAGATGCATATGCGCGCGTTAGATTGAGATTGGGGACGCTGAAGATTCGGAGCGAGTCGTCTGAGCCGATTGTGGCGTAGTTGGAACCAGTGCGAGCGAGCGTGTAGAGGTAAGTGTCCGGTGGTGTAGAGAGGCCCGATTTGGCCAATTGCTTTGCAGGCATTGTGTTTATTTTTTTGAGGGCGATATTCGGTTCGCAAGTTGTGCCTCTTCTAATTTGAAAATATGGTCGGATGAGCCGTGTGAAAAACTTTTTCTCGTGATGTAGCGGTCAAAGCCGAGTGGAATACACTCTTATGAGATGTTGGGCTCCACCGTCTGAAGAAGCTTGCGGTGACGAATAGCGATAGGTGCAATGTTGTCTTGTTTTTTCCTGCGATTCTTATATAGAGATGCTGAGGAGTTAAGGTTGGTATGAATTATCAAGCCAATCAGCATCGAGCTCTTGCGAATTACATTTCCGCACTAGGCTACTCGATCAATCAATGTACTGCAAAATAATACACGAGAACAAGCAATCACTTCCTGTTACTGCTTACCTAATAAATCTGCGACTTTAATGTAGGAATTACTGTCATGCTCGTGTTGAATGGATCGCTTGCAATCTGGATGCCGAGATTTCTTCGTACACGCATGCTCAAATAATATTTGTGTGCGGGATGCGTATATATCCATGTCGACCTCTGTGAACACGAGTCCAGAATCCGCTTTGACATCTATCTGATCTCCACCAGATCCGACAACATGGGTTTCTTGATGAAAATGATTGTGCCCGTTCTTCTGGCTTGTCTGGGAATCTCAGCCGCCACGCCTCCTTCCAACGACGCCCTTGATCTCGACGATACGCTCCCTCTCAACGACACTCTTCCTCTGGACGGCGGTATCCCTCTCAACAACTCTCCTACTCTTGGCGACCAGCCGAAAAGGGAGGACTGGAAGAGTGCTCGGATCTTCTGCGAATATGAGGAGGAGCTCATCTGGTTCGAGTTCAAAATCAGCGGCGAGGGCTGGCTACGTCGCGAAGAAGAAGTCGAGCGAAAAGTCAAGACAGCTGCCGACGATGTGGGATTGGTGACCAAGTGGAAAGTAGCCCACTATCCCCCTCAGGAGGACAGGAACAGTAGTGTGACAATCACTGTGAGCTCTCCAGTCCATTATGTCGTTGCTTCTCGCTGGTGTTCATACTAATTTCTTGAGCTTGGTAACTGACATCTCGTTTGACAAGTTTCGCCTGCCGATCTTCACAAACTACAGACTCGAGGACCAGCTCGGGAAGCAATTTCACAAAAAGATCCAGTGCATCCTCTAGAGATCCAGCCAGCACACGACAGAAAAGCTTGTCATAGGTTTGGGTTTTGCTGCGTGCGTTGAACGACGAGAAGCGTCAAGATCAGGATGTCGGACTACGAGTGCCGTGGTGTTACGGCAGGTTGGGTCGGGTCGACGCGGGAGGTCAGATTGGCAGCTTTGTTGCATGTGACTGAGTTAGGCTACATGCGTGATCGGAGGTAGCACACGTACATGTATCGTTTGACAGCATGTCTACGCAACTCATTGTTGTTATCATCCATGCATGACGTCGGGCCGAGTCTGCGGATCAGAGCCCAAGGTACGTCAGATGCGTGTCGAGAGGGCTTGAGAGTGGACCGGAGCAGCGTCGGAGGAATGGAGCAGGCGGGCCCAATCTGTAGCAGGGCATATGCGAAAGATGTTATGCATGCAAGATATCGCAAGTGTCTCCTTGCAGCATGCAGCAAGCAGGCTGAACCGGAGATGTCGCCGAGCAATGGTGTGTGAGAGGTTTAATTGGCTGGGATGGAGGCCAACAAGCGCCTGCTGCTGCGGCACAGCGATAGGAGGCAATGTGATATGGATGACAGGATGCAGGGCAGGTTTGCAGCATTCGCTTCGTACATATAGCCCGCGGGTTGGGCGGCGGTCAATATCATTAGTCGCGTGCAAGACGGTCTAGATGTATGTATTTATGTATATATGTATGTGTGTATGTGCGTGTGCGTGCGGGTGGGTGATATTATAGATGATGGTGGTGGTGGTGGTGGTGGTGGTGGTGGTGTTGCGTATGGCAGTCAGAAGCGAGACAGGCAGGCAGGCAGGCAGGCAGGCAGGCAGGCAGGCAGCCTTTCCAAGCTCGCTCGACGCAGCGCAAATCTCCAGGCCCGACCCAGGCGCGCGGTAGGCAAGAGCGAAGGAGCCTCCCAGGGCTAGCTAAGGTGCTCAGGTGCTCAGGTGCTCAGGTGCTCAGGCGCTCAGGTGTCGGTCGGTTGGTCGGGTCGCAGCGCGAGTTGCAGTCAGTAAGTGAGTGAGTGAGTGAGTGACAAGGCGAGAGGTAATAATCCTTCCTCTCTACCTAAACCCTGTCTGCCATCAGCACTTAGCAAGGCGCGTGCGGCGTGAGTGTGCGCGGCGTAGTCGAAACTGTCTCTGTCTCTTCTACCTGCACCCTCTGTCTGCCTTCTCACCGCCACCGCCACCACCACCACCGTTGCCCACCCTCGCCGCCGCCGCCGCACCCGTCTTCCCTTCCCTTCCGTTGCTCTGCACCTCGTCTGCACCCCACCCCACCTTCTCACTTCGTGCCTCAGACCACAACCTCCTTGCTCGTGCCTGCAAGCGCGCCACACCCTCGCTGCCCACCGCCTTCGACCTCTGCAAACTGCACCTCATCTTTCGCCCACGTCCAGCCCACGCTCACTATCACAACCTGGAAAGATGCGCCGCCAGACTCCCATTGCCCACCTGCTGTACGCTCATCTGTTCCCGCGGCCTCGGGACGACGATCCGCCTTCTTTCGCTGCTCATCTCGCCTTGAACCTCGTACAGGAAGTGCGTGTAGAGGTTGGTCTTTTCTACGGCGATCTCGTCACTATCGAAGCAAAATACCCTGGTCTCGACTACTGCTACGGCCCTCATCGCATGCGTCTAGGTCGTTTCCCGCACCATGCACGACTCTTCGCCGCCTTCGACGAATTGAACTTGACCTACCAGGAGATCCAGGACTTCTGCTGCTGGGAAGGCACACGCTGGGCGCGAGAGCGCTACGAGAAGGATGAAGGCTGCACCATCGAGGACACGACTGGCGACCACATCCCGCTGTTCGTCGACCCGAAGCAGCGCCAAAACGAGCCGAGGAGAGGGAGCATCGTTCGCAAGACAGACATCTCGATTGTCTTCCAGGATGCGCCGGCCGATCTGCGTACTCGTAGACCTAGAACTTCACAGCAACAGGCCGTCGTCTACATCCCCTCTACTTCGGAAGACCCGGCAGAGGAGGAAGAGGATGACGAGGGAGAGGATCAGGAAGATACGAACATGTCAGATTCCGCTTCCGACACCACCGCCTCGCCGCACAGCGAACAAGCCAACACTACTACTGCAGAGTGGAACCGTGCTCGCGCCGCACATATCGAAGACCTGGAACGGCAACGCGACGCAGCAATTCATGACCAAATACAGGCTGCCTTGGCCCAAGGAGCGCCTTTGACACCAGAGCAGGAGCAATTGCTGAAAGATCAGCGGGAGCAGAATGCCTCCCGTCAACTGGATGTTGCACGCTCTGTGGGCTACAGCCAGCGAGCGCTGGCAGGCGAGGCTAGCGCATCCGCCAGAGCAGCAGCATGAACGTGAGGAGAGAAGGGAAAGAAATTACAGTGAGGCGAACTCGGGCACATATTCAACAGCACGCGGACCGCAAAGCAACAGTGCAGCAAAAGGACACCAGCGGGGATGGAAACCGACATCACAGGCATGACTGGCGTTATTTGATCCGAGGAGGTCGCCTGATGCACATGGGATCTCGACGATTTGTTTCTTTGCTTGTATTGATCTGAGGGGGGGGGGGGGGTTTTTTGGTTGGGCAAAATTAGCAAGGCGCTTTGGGGAAATATCCTGTCTTATTCTCACTTATTCTGTTTCGGCTCTTATCTTGGTCCTTGATGGCGCAGAAGTAGCTGCATTCGCTGGCGTATACGATATGTTCCCTCCTGAATCAACGACTCAACCCTATCTCCCGTCCTCTCAAGCGGCCATAGCAGGCCATCGTATGTCTGCGCTTAGGAAATCGCGTCCGACTCAGCGGTGGCGGTGAGGCTTTGAGAGTCGTGCCTGATCGCTGAGACACAATTACCAGCGAGATACTTGCGTAGCTTCACATGCTCACCGACAGTAAAATAATTGTACCGCTATGCCTAGGTAGACGTGCTGACATAGTCACGACAACTCCGGAAACATGCACATGTAAGCTCATGACCAAGAAGACACAAGAAGTGTGTCTCGCCCAAAACTCATGCCAGACCACGAAAAAGGGTTCAAACCCATGTCACCCACGCTTCCGGTCCTGACTCGGAAAGTTTGTGCGCGGTACAGTAGTACCTCTCACCTCCCACTTCCCAAAGCCGACCAAAAGTAAGCGAGTCCCGGAAACCATGCCTGTTTGTCCCTTTCCAGGGTCCTCCTAAGTCAATGTATATATGGCGA
Source organism: Cladosporium cucumerinum (assembly GCA_023634325.1). Lineage (NCBI taxonomy): Eukaryota > Fungi > Ascomycota > Dothideomycetes > Cladosporiales > Cladosporiaceae > Cladosporium > Cladosporium cucumerinum. The sequence goes on from JALDQA010000001.1 coordinate 1,813,344, forward strand.
TCAAGAGGCACGTTTGTCTGCCTGACTACTGCCTGGCCTGACATGACATGACACGACACAAAAGGGGGGGCCCAGGACCCTGAAAAACATCCAGGACCCGTTCAGCCGTTAAGCCAACGTAGTAGGAGCCAGTGCACCGGCCACTCCACCCAAAGCGGTGGCGCGAACGGGCTTTTGGTGGACATGAGACGTGAGGAATAGGTGCCTCAGGTTAATAGGATGCAAAGTGGTTTGGCCAAGGTATTCCCGAGGAGACGACGGCGACGACCGTGAGACGGAGAGCCGTGTGACTACTGCTGGAGCTCGAGCGGGTAGACGGTGGAATGGTCTTGTTTGAGTTGAATTGAACGTCAACACAAAGGCCTGGACGGCCTGTTGTGGTTCGTTTGTCTCAAAACGGAGCGGTATGCATTTCTAGTTTAGATTCCGAGAGTGACACGCGTACAGCGCTGTATGCTTTTTGCTAAGGTGGTTCGCAATCGTGTAAGCGACATTCGGTGGAGAGCCCGATAGATTGAGAATGGACGATCACATACGCGTAATGGACAGTTGTCAAGAAGGTATGATGTATGTGTAATATGAATTACTTTACGGAGTAACTGAATGCGAATCCATTCCGGAGGTCAACCTATCAACGACAACAAGTACAATCCCACCCACAATGTTGTAATAATCTAATCGTGAAAAGCAAACCGCAAGCCTATCGGCGTAATAAAAAAGCCCAATTCCATAGCCATCCCAAACGTGCGCGCCGTGATCAACAGGCCCTTTTGGAGTACGCTTCTTCGCGTACTCAACCTCGCGGGGTATAAACGCCAAAACCGAAACAGAATTAACCAAGTGTAACAATAGTAGGAATTGTGATAATTTCCAAAGAAGCCGCCGGTCACGTGCAAAGCAATGCGCTTTTCGCTGCCTGGCTGCTGTTGACTGATCGTGTGCTTGTCGAACAGGCGCAGGCTGGTACAAGGATCGAGTGGACAGTGGAGCCAGTCTTTGGGTATCATAAACGAGGAGAGGTAACCTCGAACCCCGATCGGTTCCTGGTAATCCTCTCAGGCGTAAAAAAAAAGGAAAGCCATCCCAAATAATTCGCATGTGTGCTGCCCTTATTGAACGCCTCGCTAAAACAGGGTAATCAAAGTCGAAACTGTGTCGCGTGCAGGGTCGTGTGTGCTTCTGTCTGATTATGCGGCAGATGTCCGATGCAGGCTGACGTTTTGTGGTGATATGGTCGGGCATCGACGAGTATCATCACGATGTTATCCCGCCGGGGAGCGTGGGAGGCCGGCGTCGAATGCAGTGGCGGTGACTCCGTGGAGCGGTGAGGTCAACAATTCGACGCAGGGCAGTATGCGAGATGCCGCTGTCGCCAAGCAACCAGCGTTTGCAATGCAGGGTACAAGCTGATGGTGGCTTGCTAAGCGATGCAAGTGATGCAACGCGCGACTCGCGGATCAAATGCTAGCATGGATGCACACGCGCTCAATATCCGATGCCAGTAGCCATGCCATTAAGACCAGCACCTGCAACATTAACGCTCATGCCTTGCAAGTTGTTCGGCATCCCGGGAACGTTCTGTGGGTTGAGCTTGAAGTCGGGGTTACAGGGCGGACTGTGTTGGCGGTGGTACTTGAGACCGTTCAAGTTCTTATATCGCTTACCGCAGACCTCGCAACGGTAGGGCTTCTCTTTCTCCATGCCGACTGTTCCGGGGTAAGGGATCGAAGTCGCAGGGTCGACGATCGAGAAGGTGCCGTCAGGGTTCTCCTTGAGCTGCTGGTTCTGGTGGCCGTGCTGCTTGTGGTACTTGAGACCATTCTGGTTCTTGTACGCCTTCTCGCATCCGATGACAGGGCACTTGAAAGGCTTGATCTCTTCGCCCACGAAGCCGCCGACGCCAGCAAGGCCATTGAGAAGCTGGTTCTCGCGAACGCGCTTGGCGATCTCGCTGTTGTTGGCAAGGGCAGAGGCGGGGAAGCCCTTGTTGCCGTAGCCCTGTTTGCTCAACAGTCGCTTTGCGGGATCATCGATGGTGCCAGAGCCGCCATTTGTCATGTCAATTGTATTTAGGTCATAGTTGCCCTGCATGAGTTGGTTGTAGTCGAGATTGTTGATGTTGCCAAGCTGGCTGTAGTCGATTTCGCCCTCTGCAGGTGTACCAGGGGTCGATGAGTCGGGCGTGGCGAGTCGATGAAGATTTGAGTTCGCGAGGGTAGGTGTGTTGACCGACGATACAGTTGGGTTGTTCGGGTAGTTGTAGTTGTTCTGTGCACTGGCGTGTGGCGTCGCTGGGTCGGCATTGTTCAGGCCTTGACCTTGGAAAGCGTTGGCGATATTGATGTTGATTGGTGGTGCTCGAGGCTGCTGGCGGCCGAATTGAGGTTGTGGCTGGAACTGAGAGCCCTGTGTTTGTTGGGTCATCGCCGGAATGCCGTCGTCCATCTCCATATCATCTAACCCATCGAAGCCAGCCATCTGATCGTGATGTTGACCGTTGAACAATGGTGATGCGCTAGGCTGGAAGCTAGGCTGTGTCTGAGTATAGTGTTGTTGAGGTGTGGTGTGCGAGTTCTGCGCTTGCTGTTGAACTGCTTGTGCGGTGCTCGATGCGTTGGCCGCGCGGCTGCTGGGATATTGCTGGTCGCGAGGTGTCCGGCCCATGGTCTGATTGGGCTGTGCAGCGTGCGCCTCTTCGTAGTGTTGCAAGAGTTCGTGCATTGAGTCGAGACGAATGTCGCAGCAGACGTAGTCTTTCATATAGTTGGCCTCCATCTTGGGGAGGTAAGAAGACGAGTGCAGTGAAGGCGACTGCATGCTGTGGTGCATCATGGGTGAGGTGCCGGACATGAGGAGACTGCAGATGGAGTTAGTCGACATCGATCGATGGGCTCGTTCTCGCCGGTTGATCTTTGACTTACTCGTCACGGACAAAGCTGCCCATGGAGAGACCACCCCAGCTCATGCCGCCCATAAGGCTGCCAGAGAGGCCGACATGGCTTTCGCGACGGAAGCCCATGCCGTCGGTGACTGGGATGGCTCTTGCGCCGTAGGGCGTGGTGCTCAGCATGCTAACGGATTCCTGACGAGGCTTGAAGTCGTTGTTGTTGTTGTTGTTGGGGATTCCGTCCATGTCCAGGTCGTCGGTGGCCTGGGGCTGGCGCAGTTGCGATGTGAGATTTGACTGCTGGTTGCGCGGCGGCGAGTTGGAGGCCTGCCGCGGGGTGGCGATCTGTATGGGTGGACTCGGCATTTTGTCGTTAGGAAGGCACGACTGCGACGTGAGATATGTGGATGTGGAAGTGGCGTCGGGGATGAGGACGGCAGCGGAAGAGTTGGCGTCGTGGTCGTCGTTGTCAGTGGGGAAGAGAATGTCGTCGCTGTCGAACTCGTCGGCAGTGGTGAACTGGGAAAAAAGATCTTGGGCTTTGGCGTCGGAGAGATTGTGGTGATAGGCGACGGGGGCGACGTGGTAGTGCTGCTGCGGGTAGGGGTTCGGGTGTGCGACGGAGTGGTGGCGAAAGGAGTTGGGAGTGCTGATGGGAGAGCTTTCAGCGCTGCTTTCGCGTCCACTGGGAGAGTGGAGAGGCGGCGTCGAGTGAGTTGAGGAGGCCACGGTGAAGACTGGTGGTGGAGCTTTGGTAATATACCGGACGACTTAGCGTGACACAGCGCTTGGGGCAGTGTCTGGTGGAGACTCGCAGCACGCGGGCGCTGGGCTAGTAATGGGCAGGCTCGAGCTGAGTACGTAAGGAGGGAAGCGTAGGGCAGCGAGTAGCAGACGCCTGCGGGCTAGTATGGATGGAAGGGCGGATGAGTGGATGGGACGAGTCTGGTGGTGGTGGTTGTTGTTGTTGTTATTGTTGTTGTTACTGTTGCTGTTGCTGCAACGCTTGGACGACTCGGTATTGGTAAGGGCAATGGCACGGGATATGATTGGAACTGGACCGCGGTATGGGCAGACGGCACAAGTGACCTTTCATGGTCTGAGGGCAGCGGATGAGCTGCACATATGTATAATCCCATACCCTGCACATCATCGCCCACCTCGCCGTCCACCCATCGCCATCGCCATCGCCACGCCCATCCATGCCTGTCACCACAACCTCCCACCCACGGCTCGCGGACATCGAGCGGTCGAGCATCGGCACAGCGTGGCCATCGATTGCATGGCGGGGCGTCACTTCGTCACCTCGCCCTCTGCCTCTGCCTCTGATCCCTGGGCCCTTACGCTTTGGCTTTGCAGCTACACTACCTAGAATGCACCCTCCTCCCACGCTTGCACGCAGGCAACGCCTGTCCGCACGAAGGTTACAGCTCGGCCTCGTCCCCGTCCAATCACCGCCAGTATTCATAGCCGAGTCCCTGAGCATCAGACGCCGGGCGCTGTGGGCGTGCGTCTCTCTGTCCCGGTGTGCTGCCGCTTGTGTCTGATCCGCACCAGCGCTGCAGGACCGCACTCTACTGCTCCTGTCCAAGTAGTAGCTTCTTGTAGTAGCCTCCAAGTAGCCTCCAGGTAGCCCTCCTCCACCAACGCTGCACCACTTACTCGGCGTCTGCGATCGACATGGGTCGCCCGTGGCAGCACCGCATATTGGGCCATACCGCCTCGCCCGTTGCTGCGAGCCACCGCGTCCTGCTGCTGCTGCTGCTGCTGCTGCTGCTGCTGCTGCTGCTGCTGTTGGAAAGCCCACGCCACCTTCCTGCAATTGTTGTAATAGATCGTATTCCTGCGCGCGGTGGCAATCTTCTCGCCACCGTCTAGCCATTCTGTAGCCGGCATCATCCACGCGAGCCCACCGACACAGGCCCGTCTGTCCATATCGAGTATTCAGCCATGTCCCAGCAACCGACGCCGACAGGCAACCCCTGCTTGCACGCAAGTTTCCAGAAGGAAAACCGAACCCTCGCTGTGAGGCCAGTGCGCAGAAGAAGCGTGCCAGAGTACCCTTACGCGCGGTGCTACGCCCAATCCGGCCACCCAGCCTCGCCGTCCACATCTCGTCGAGCCAGCCATCAGGCTCCACTTGCGTCGAGCAACTCATACACCCGTTCTGTGCGTTCATTTCGCACCACGACAAGCCGCGGTTAACTACCATTTCGCTTGCCCGGAACATCATTGCACTATAATCGTGTCTACATCTGTGACATGTCCATCGCGGTTCTCCCGTGCAAGGGCTTCAGGCTACCTTGGTACCGTGCAGCAAGGCAAACGAGACACCTACCGTGAAGTTGGCGGACGTGCCCCCGATCGCAGAGTTCACTTCACTTCATGCCGACGTGCTGGTCTGCACAGGGCGACTCGATACACGAAAGCTTCGCAGCGGTCGGTCACGCCAGTGCGGAGCTCGCAGCGCTGTGCTGCAGCCAGATCTACACGTGCAAGGCATGCAATAAGGTTTGGGGACTAATGCCCTGCAGTCTGCTGGAGCCGACGGGTTTGTGGCAAACGTTGATAGTATTGGCAATCGAACTGTAAATCTTCTAAGAGGTCAACATCGGGCGAAACTCGAGGCTCCTCGTCGCACTTGGCTGCTGTTACTAGATGCTGCACGGCGCGTCGAGGGCCGAAACGGGAGTCGGATGCACGGGCTAGATAGAGGTCCCACAAATTCCTTCCTTCTTTCTGGGATAAACGGCGCCTGCTCGCGTGGCCGCCCTGGCTCGCATCGTCGCCAATCGAGCGTTGCTTGCGAACCCCATCTTCAGGGGTTTTGGCAATTATACACGAGTAGTAGTGAGTGAACACTATCACTTCGAACACTAGCGTAATCCCTTCTCATCCAAATTTGGCGCCAGGCGTCCAGGCTGCCTCAATTCTCCCCTAGATGGAACTGCGTTGCGGTCAATAATAAGATCGCCCGGTCGTTCTACGGCAATCTCCCTATGAAGACAAGTCGATGAACTTGGAAACCCACCAAGTCGTTCAAGTGGCCCGCTACTCACAATCTCTCCGAGCCTACCCGTGACTTTGGACGAGACAGCCGGGCATACGGACGCGTGCACGGCTTTTGTCAGACCGTCTGTTATGGTGTTGGCACAACTGTTGCGGTACATCGTCGCTCTCCCCAGATACTGGACGCCTTCTTGTCGCGTGTTGCGATACCAAGCCTTCGTTTAGAAGATTGGATCTATTGAGACCCTGTTTCTAGAGGCACAATCTCCTCTTGTCGATGTGGAGCGACGGCGTGTATGTGGATGAACGCTATCAGGAAAGTTCCATCTCCAATAACTACTATACTCCCGGGCAGTCACTTAACTCACTTTACTACAGCCTGGTAGCGCCCGCTCCATGCTGAAGCCTGGTTTTGTTGGAAACCCATTGCAAGAAACCTCAAAGAGCGTATTCAACCGGCGGAGTATTGCGGAGGCTACGTGCGCTATGACGACCCTCGCGTGTTCAGAGCTGTGCTGAACACTTTCTGGTCCATGCTGTGAGTTTGCGACGTAAGGCTGTGGATGCTTCAGGAGTATTGAGTCGTCTAGCAGATGGGGCACAGTATTGCAGTGCCCATCGGCTTGCTGGTTTGGTCTGCTGGCACCGATGCGCTCGTCGCCAGAGACGTCACAGCAATACCGCGTTTGCTTGCCATCTCCACACGATCGTCTTGAAGATGGTTGAGGCTCTCGGATTCACCAGCGCGGCGACTGCCGGCTTACGCCAAGACATACCGCGCTCCCATCAAGGACAACCTTATTCTGAGGCCCGGAGTCATGCCCCGAAGTCGAGTGCGGCTACTGCACTACGGCTGTCGTGGAACGGTCAGCCGGTGAACTTAACTTCGCTGTTGGCACTGCTTCTTGCGGATGCGATCAGCACACTCTACCGCCTTACGCCTCATTCTCGAGGAACATTACGCGCCAACCAGTCCTGGCAAATCGCCTGGCCACTCTTGCTTTTGCGACGGGATTGGTCCGTTCTACTCCAGCACTACACTGAGACCAAACATTTCAGTGGTCAGCTTTGATCATGCTACCAGACTCTTATGTCTCTCTGCCAGAGCACTCTCCTGCGCGGCATGCCGGGTCTCGGACGTCGACCCCTAGTCTCCTTAAGACTCGGAAGCGCGCGCATCGGTCTGCTTCACGTCCGCGCCGATGGCTCACGTGCGCGATAGATGAGTCTCCCCGGATAAAGACTTGGTTGCTGCAGCGTCCCCCGGATACTTCTCCCACATGACCCTAATCCGAGTGACGTCTCTGACAACAACAACAACAAAAGCAGCCACGATTAGCATGCTGTCGATGCGAGGCTGATGCCAAGGTACCCGGCACGAAATAGCACATCGTTGCGCAATCGTGACCGCTAGCCGTCTCTGATACTATGACTTTCGTGGGTTTGTATTTACATGAGAACGCTCCTGATGGAACCGGGACGCCCTCGCGAACCATGAATCGCAACAACAGTGAGGTTGCGCAACGCGTTGACGTAGTGATCAGCTCACTGTATTGCTCGCCCTACTCAAGCAACAATAACCAGGGCATTGTAAATTGATTGCTTTTGCTTATCACATCATAGATCGAAGAGACAATACGATGTCTTCGATGCCCTCGCACTCACACGAGTCGGCATGCTTCAAGTAGAGCTCAAGAGTGCGCAGGGGTGTTATCTCCCCGCCTCCAGCTGCAAGCCACAGCTTTATTTCGATGAAGCATGTTTGGCCCTCGGTGACCGCTCAAGGTCCAGTTCTTGGAGACGCGAAAGAGAGGTACATCTCACTACAAGCTCACACATGGATCTTGACATTCCGTGGCAACTCCTCTGGCGCGCAGCGTTCTGCCGGCATCCAAGCGTTGAAACCACTTTTGATGATACTAATGAGGTACTGTACCTGCACGCCACTCTCGCGTGTGCCTGCATCTGCTCATCATTCGTGGTACCTTGCCGCCGCAACTGCACTATCACCAAGAATGGCAGCTTCTTTGTCATTGATGCAAATCAACCGTCAATAACGTGCGATCGAAGATATAATCCGAAGTCGTGGCGACTACCCTTCTGTTCACGCCCAGATCATCATCCTGGTATTCGGTGATCGATATCAGAGTTTCGCCAGCCGCGACGAGTTCCGACTCGTTCGGCGTTAACAAGCTGTTCAGCCACTGAGATGATGTATAGACAAATACAGACAGAGTTCACCGTCTCCCGACAATAACCAATTAACATTCTCGCTAAGACGAGTCCGTGGCAATGTCCTTTCGTGGGATGAGTTCCAAACCCTAAAGCCAATCCAGCCTCTCTGGAGCTTCACATTCGTCTGCTGTGTCGCTTACTTTCTAGTCGAACGTTGAGAATGACCTCAAATTCTGTCATGACGCCAGTGTGCAGCAAGGTTCGGGCCCGGAGAAACATCGTGAGTAATGCGGCTCTCCGGCAAACATCCACCGAACATCCGATTCGCGAGCGGATCGTGCACCTGAAGATGTTCGTCCCATTTCCGCAATCGAGCTTTCAGTCGGAACCGCTCTGGGGTAGGGATATGCTGGCTTGAACGCGACAGCAAGGGGATGCACTTGTGAAGCTCCCTGGAGCGCTTCTGGGGCGAGCATGGCTAGGCACGCACGCGTTCAGGAACGCTCACCGGCGCCCACCTCGTAGATCTTGAGATCTTGGACCGTACATAGCCACAGGGGCTCGATCATGGACATGAACGCTCGGTGAGAGGCAAGCGCGATACTTGCATCTTGATGGGGGAGTTGCTGCGACGGCGGCTCGAAGCAACCGTTAGTAAGTGATGAGATACACTCTGCGGTCCAAGCTCGACCTGCCTCCTTGCAGCGATCGCAAACCGCACGCTGCGTACATTCCTACAGGATCGTCGCTCGAGCTTCACGTGTCTTGATGTGGTCGTTATGATCTTTATCTAATATTCCATCGTGTACAGTCCCCGCTGTGCATCTGCGTACTCAGCGACGAAGAGACTTCGATACTGCGAAAGGCTGCGAATCTGCTAAAAAGCGGTGTCCCTGAACTCTGCACCTCTGCTGATCCGGAAACAGCTCTTCTATCTGCTTTACCTGTCTTTAATCTTTCTTTGTCGCAATAAGATCGTTCACCAACTCGTCACATTGATAGGAATAACAAGGCCGAAAAGGACTCTCACCTCTCGGCGAAGTGGTAGCCTCGGTCGCAAACAGCTTTGATCGTCTGGCCGTGTTGTCCGTCGTTCCTGCGACGATTCTCAGGATAAATGCCTTTGTCCTGCTGGACTTGATCTGTCCGTCTGTCTGGCGTCGCACTCCTGAACGGTCCGTGGCCAACACTACTAACCCGCAGCGCTACTGCAACGAACTAATACACTGGACCTGACCTGGCGTCAGGCAATCCCCATTGCACCGAGCGCAACCCACTCAAAAGCGTGGAATTTCGTTCTAGAAGACCCTGAGGCGCGCATCCTCCGCAATACCACCGGTGGGGATTTGGCGAGGATTGCACATGCGGAAATCAACGGCATGCCCACTCTTGGTCAGTTCAACTGCTCTCGCTCAGGCCAGTCGTGCGGTTTGCATTTGTCAGTCGAGTGCGCCTCAACCACGCGCGAACGATACGCCGGTGCTCTAGCTATATGGATCTTGCCTTGTCAAGATGGGTCTACTGGGCTCCCGAGCTTCCTTCGGCATCTGTCTGGACGAGATTACAGTGTATTAGGGCTGGGCGCCTTCTCGAAGCCTTCGTCAACACAGTAATACCGCTTGTTCGTTGGGGTGGAGTATGATGTATATCGCCACGTCGCGCTCAGGGATTGCCCTTGAATGTTGTTGGGCATGTGTGTGCGCGCGGTAGACGCGATCGTTGTTTGGCTCCTTCATCGACTGGGACTGAATGCCAGCGATACATCGTTGCTGTGTCTGTCGAAACGATACATTCGGAGTTGTATGCTCGTAATATGGCTCCAGCAGGTAGGGCACACTGATGGTGTATATTGCAACCTTCCGAAGATGTGATTGTATTTAGTGTACATCGACGTGATGTCATTTCCTTACTTCTACGGTTGTGCGGATATTGTTGCCGGATGTTCTTGCGAAGTACCAATCATCTGTTGTTTGTATGTACCAAAAAGTCGTGATCGTTCGAAGTCGAGGAGAGATTTGTTTCATACGCCGGTAATACCACAATAGCTCACTTGAACCATATAAGACTGATAATTAGACATTTGCCATATACTAAGGTACTTATACTGCTATTCTAGACAAAGGTAGGAGTATTTTGTATTCGGAAGTCGTGTATCATCCAAGGTTGCTATAGGGTAGATAGGGTTAGTGTGTCATTGTTGGAAAACATTGTACTATGCGTTGCACGATTCAATCTGCTTGATATTAGTCTCGCTCTTGAATATTACATGTACATGTAGCTTGTATCGTGTCGCTATCGTGAATCGAATACACACCGGGATGCTGGTTATCTTAGACAGACGAGGCCAGCAAGCCGGCAAGCGAAGGGACGTCGATCACGATTCTCACCTCATACACCACCTTAGACAATGTATACGGACCTTGTCATGCAGGACTGGTACAATATTACAACGTGAATCTCACCATGTCATGTGAAACCACAGAGTGTTCACCGACGGACGAGCAGTCTGCTCAGGCGCCTAGCCGGTCTGGCAGCCGACGAAGTCAACGTCCAGGCCATTCCATTCTATCAACGCAGCTGTAACCGACGCTGGAAGCCCATCGCTGTCCTGACCGCACTTCTATAGTATTTTAGCTTAACACAACCCAGTCCCCGCAATCACGAGATACAAATCTGATTCATAATAGTGCCGAGGAAGCGCTCGGTTGTTCCACACCACCAGGCCGAGGCGAAATACAGTCTCCCTTTCCAGCTATCGAGGGCACGAGTGGGTCTATACTAGCACCTAGGCCGTGAACCGTGAACTCTGGAAACCCGTGTACCGTAACATCTTTCGCATAATCTTGCCATCCGAGGGGAGACGAGCATGCTATACAGATTCGAGGCCATGTCCGCGTCCGTACCCCCGGCGAAAGGCAACTCTCGTCTTCAAACGCTGGCTTCGATGGCTTGGTAGCTCACTGGCTCGCTCGTTCCTTCGCTTGAGCGGCATCCAGGATCGTGGCGCACAGCCCTACGGCACACAAAGTAGGCAGTCAACCGTCGCTTACACGTTCCGAGTCTCTCTACTCTGCCTACGCGGCTACACGCTCGAAGAACCAGGCCCGCGCACTCGCGTCCCAATGCAAGTTGACCCGCATGCGGCTCCCTGCTAGCGTTCGGCTAGCAGTAGTAGCGACAGCTGCGCATACTGTACCGATCATCCGCAGCACTACTGCATCGACAGACAGACTTTGTGATTGAACTCTACATGTCACATCAAGAGGTGCTGCGCAAAGCGCGGCACGCGGCGGGATGTTGAATGACAGGGTGGCCATCGTCTCCGACGAAGACGGCCGCGGTGACGGGGTGGGGGAAATATGGGGTGTATAGAATCTGGCTTTCCAAGCGGATTAGTACCTTCTCGAGACGGGTTTCTGGCACGAGTTGAGCTACTGTACAGTTTAGCTGATCAACACATCATGATGGGTCGTAAAGTTTAGTGTCGCAGATTTGGCCATTTATGTTGCCACTTTGGTGCAAGGCCATTTCATCGTTGTTACTTCACATATAGTGCTCTGCTGCGAAATACCCGAGATACTGAATTACATTGGCGGGTGAGGCTCACGGAATCGAATCCAATGAAAGTTGCTTTCCTGGCATTGCTTTTGATAGGGACAGCTTGGTGATTGCTAGCCAAGTCATGAAATCCACTCAAGCTTAGAGTTCAAACTCGAGATAGAATCCTCTCGGAGTCTCGGGCGTCTTCGTCCCGATTATCGATGTTGCAATCGATCGACTGACGTCGACGCAATCTATATGAGTTTGTTGAACGCGAGGGCAAGGACACATCACACTCAGGCAAGCAACAGTATTTGATCATAGCTACGCTGCCGATGGTGGCCGAAATCGAAGGCATCAGGGCATCGATCGAGCTGTCGCGACTGTCGAGCATTAGCCCTCGGCATCAATCTCGTAGCTGTTGGACTTGTGCTTCGGCTGGAACATGAAGTCTTTGTGTGCAGGTCCAAGGAACATTTCACTGTGGTTTCGTTAGCGGAACAGTCCATTCATGCCCAGTAAGATACCTCCGCATACCTGATTTTGATCCAATCCTTGTAGTTGGCGCTACTCAACAGCGTCTCCATGTCGCTTCTGCCCCTGTACGCTGGAGGACGGTCGCCAAACTTGGGCGGCAAGTGTTCCAAAATGCCCACGGGAATGTAGCGGCAAGAGAAGCTGAGCCATTCGAGCAGGAAGCGCCTGGTGTTTCCAACACCAATCTCATCAGAGCCCCAGTACTCAAGACCGTTTCGCACGAACTGCTCGATGTAACCCAGGCGTTCCGAAGCCGACTTGTCGAGGTACTGCTGTGACTGAATCTCCTCGAAGATCCAGGGCTTGATGAGAGCACCACGGGCGATCATAGCACTGTCGATGCCTGCGTGTTGAATGGCATTGTTGTAATCGACATGAGACAGGATATCGCCGTTTCCACAGAAGTAAGGCAAGCCGTTTGACTTGACAGAAGATGAGAGATCACGAGCATCAGGCTCGCGCACAGTGTCTGCCACTTCGGCACTTGCCTTCTCGAGGTTGCTGACAAGGGTGGCGCACTCGCCAATGTAGTCCCAATCTGCGCTGCGAGAGTAGCGCTGTTGCCTACTGCGACCGTGGAGAGTGATGGCGGCGACACCAGAGGGACCTTCGCCCTGCTCCTGCGCGTCGTGGCCGCCAAGGATCAGACGCTGACACAGTGCCTCTGCCGTAGGCTTCTTGTCCTTGGTTCCCATACGGATCTTAACAGTGATGGGCACCTCGCCACTGACAACATTCATGCCGCGAAGAATCTTCTCGAGCTTACCGGGAGAATCCATAAGCGCAGATCCGGCTCCCTGGCGATAGACGAGATCGATGGGGCAGCCACAGTTCAGATCGACAGCACGGAGCGAAGGGCAAAGAGCGGTGATAGCTTCAGTGGTCTTCAATGTTAACCACGGCTTGTTGCCAGCAATCTGCGCGCCAAACTTCAAGTCCTTGCTGTTGTCGTAGTTATTGATGATAGACTTGGGCGTGTACTTTGGCGGGAGGATTTCCGACTCGTGCGCCTTCAACAGAGCCCATTCTTGTTTCTCACCTTGCAGCAGTGGCAGTGACATCGCCATTTCCGACCAGGTCACTTCAGCACCGAGTCCGACACACAGGCGGCGGAAGGGCATGTTGCCCTGTGTGGTAAGAGGAGCCAGAACTGGAGTCTCTGCGCCATAGTAGATGCGACGCTTCTCTGAGGGGCGGAGAGGAGGCTCTATGTAAGCGGCGCGCGCGTCCTTCTTCTCGCCATTTGCCTCCGATGCATCATCGCTGGGTTTCTGGTCTTTCTTCCCTCCCTCCATCTTGTTGAGCCAAGCCAAGTACACGTCTGACTTGGGTGTTGGGTATTTCTTCTTGCGCAAGGTTATCTTGTGCTTGTTGTCAACAACATTGACGACTCCGCCCTCGATCGTTGCCTGTGCATTGCCATCGTCCTTGCTTGCCAGCATGATCAACTCCTTCCGACCATCCTCACGTTCGACCTCCTTGGAATGACCTCCCGCAAATCGGCAGCGCCAGCCAGCTGAGCACTTTCCAGTCTGTTCCCAGAGAGGGCATTTGCCATTGAATGTCTGCAAGTCCTCTCTCTTGCCCTCCTTGAGGTATTTGCGAATGTCGTGCTCGAATCGGCACTTCTCGCCGAACGGGCAGCTGCTGGGACCAAACTCATTGTCGTGGTCTCTTCCCTTGCAGAGCTCGATAGCGTCGCGAGAAGATCCATAGGTGCGACCCTTGTTCTGACCGCCCTCAGTCTTCTTGCCACCGCGACCTCCAGCGGGCTTCTGCTCGGATGACTTGGCTCCCTCGGCGGCATCGTCATCGTGAGCGGGCGCCTCTGGCTCAGCAGTACGCGACAAGTCGATGAGGTATTCTGCTTTGATCGGCGCCACGCCCTTCTTACGGTCGGTCGGCTCGCTGGCAGTCAAGACATTGTCGTGTTCACGCTTTTGGCGCTTAGCCGGGGATTGTTCGAACTCGCTTGCGTCGTGAGCAGCAACGCCATTGAGAGCCATGCTGCGTTCGACTTTTTCTGCCTGCGTAGTGGCGGAGTCTCCAGGTAGGATTTCTTGCTGAGGGTTGGCCTCGGGTTTCGCTTCAGCAGGCGCCTGCTTCATTGGCTCCGAGGGGTCGAGAGGGTTGGCCTGAGGAGGCTCCATGTTGCCATTGGAGGGATGATCCATGTTGGCGGTAGGTGGGTGGTGGCAATGTCAGTCAATGCTATCCGGCGTCTTTTCACATGCATCCGCAAAAATCCCAAAGAGGAAGGTGGGTTCGACGCCACACAAGCGATTTTGAGGCAAGCGCCACACATGACGAGGGAGCTCCTTCTCAGCCAGGCCCGCCGTCAGCTGTCAGCCGTCAGCCGTGCCGTCAATCCGCAGATGACGTAGTACAGCCTGTGCGATCAAAGTGCGACATGTCCAAGTTCGCGGGTGGGCAGCAGCACACAAGACACCTCTCCTCAAAACGCCCATGTCGCGTCTGCCTTCTCCATTGTGACCACGCTGCCTCCCATCAAAACCCAACATCCACCAAGCATCATCCTGTACTCTTCCTCCACCTATCACCATCTCCACCTCCTAAGCCCTACGCAGGCCTCGACCGCTCCTCACACGCGACACACCATTACCTAGCCACGGACGCCATCGGTGGATCGACGCCAACTTAATAGTCAAGATGACGCTCTACTACTCTCTCGTAAGTCTCCTTTCCCTTCCGACCTCCTCTTCTCTTCCTTCACAACACCACCTCTCCACCATCCCTCACACAAGCAGAACACACCCTTCCACCCTACCATCTAGCCACCATGAGTTTGATCTACGCACCGGTCCGCAGACACCGCCATTGGCAGCTCTCGGATAATTTACTGACCCTCTGCCGCGCAGGTCTTCGGACTTCTCGTCTTCGAGATGCTCCTGTTCTGCTCCTTGATTGTGCCCATGCCCTTCAGGGTGAAGCGTGGACTCTTTGAGTTCATTTCCAGCAACCCTCTGGTTGCGAAGCTTCAATATGGAATGAAGGTATGACAGGAAGTCGTGGCATTAAATGTTCCGGCGCTGACGTATTGCAGATCACATTCATCTTCATTCTCATCCTGTTTGTTGACAGCGTCAACCGCGTCTACAGGGTCCAGCTCGAGCTCACCATGGCCAAGCAGCAGGGCGGTGCCGCTGGGTAAGTTGTAACTCCCACAGAAAATGGCATAGCAATCCACTGACAACCTCACAGCGCTGTCGCCGGCAGCGAACGCATGGAGGTCCAAGCCCGCAAGTTCTACTCCCAGCGCAACATGTACCTGTGCGGCTTCACCCTCTTCCTTTCCCTCATCCTCAACCGCACCTACACCATGATCCTCGAAGTCCTGCGTCTTGAGGAGGAGAACAAGCGTCTCACCACCGGTGACTCCAAGAGCGAGAAGGGCAAGTCTGGTCTCGGCGATGCTGGTCAGCTTGGCGAGATTTCCCAGCTCAAGGAGGCTTTGAGGAAGAAGGACCGCGAGCTCGAGGCCCTGAAGAAGCAGAGCCAGGGTCTTTCCGACGAGTACAACAGACTCGGTGACCAGGTCAGCACCAAGGACAGCGTCCCCAAGAAGGACAGATGAGGTGCTCGCTCGTTCTAAGTGAAACGAGAGACATCGCCTGGAAACACGCTGGAATTCAAGGATTTGTGGAACGGCGCTCGGAAGATTGGCTGCATCGATGCAGCGCCAGTCGATGAAAAAGTGATTGAGAGAATGGGATGTGCCCCACAGACGACGAGATGGGCAAGATTCACATAGTTGGGTCAGTGACCATTACTTACGGCCGAATGTATATGCACAGAAAGTGCCTTTTAATTATGTTGAGCTAAGAGTATAGTATGCTGATGTCGGCTTTGCTGATTCGAGCCAGTGTATACGAAGCTGTCGAATGCTCTGTTTTCCGTTCGGTACGAGCAGAGCTACCAAACGACAAGGGTGCATGATGCGAGTAAGACTTCTGATGACTGCTTCTTTGTTTGCGAATTTGGATGCCTGTTGTCCCCAATCATGCATTGGGCGTAACCCATGCACAAACAACTACCTTGCAGCGCTGAAACAACAATGCTTCACTGCTCTTCCGGCCCAGACGAAGCATGATCTCGACTGGCTAGTGGCTAGCACCTAGCTGGCAAATTTGTCTTCAACGATTGTTCGGAAGTCTACAGATGAAGTTGAGTATGCAGCAAATGCGAATGCGATCTCCGCTCGTAGTTCGGCAGCACTTTATCTCGCCGCAGCATCGTTGCCACAATGGCAGCTCGCATACCTGGGTTAGCGTTGCTTACATGTACTATTCATGGCTTGTAATGCTTGTCATAAGCTTGACAGCGAAGGATGCCGCTCATTCGTCTACGACCTGGCTCGCTATTCTTCTTCGCCTGGTGCGGCTTTATGATCATTCCGACTCAGCTCAGCCCCAGTACACGTCTACTTCGACACCACCCTTGCTTGGGGACAAGCCACTTGCTCATGTCTTGATGCAAGCAAACGAGCGAGACGCCTTCCAACTGAGAGTTCCTCATTACTTTCGCGTCATCTTTCAAGGTGAGTCCGCAACATGTGCGCCTGATCTACAATTGAACCCTTCTAGGCTGTGTTATCACCGAGAACATCGAGATCCTCCGCCCTGCACGTAAGACATGGTCTGAAAAAGGGTCGAACATGCGTGTACAGAATCCCTTTCGCCAGTACGCCACTGCGGGTCGCAGCCAAATCCGTGCAGCAAAGTCGATATTTTGGCGAGCGCTCACTGAGACCAGGTATAAAATGGCTTTCAAGTAACGCAGGAACGTCAGGCTTGTTGTCGTCAATTGTCGCTTTATTCATCATCTGTCTGGCAAAATCTTTTCTGGATACCGGTTTCGCTCTAGCCAGTGCCAACACTCACCGATCGTCAACATGAGGTTGTCCAACATAATGTCTTTTCTTCCATTGGCATCTTTCGCCGCAGCATCTTTTCCACCCTTGCCAAAGAATGTCATTACCAAGCAGATCAAGGATGTCCCTGGAGCTTCTATAACGTACAAGGAAACGCATATATGCGAGACCAAGGCTAAGGCCTATGCTGGATACATCAACATGCCTGCCGACTACCTCGTCGACGTAGGTAATTACAGCATCTCTTATTTCTTCTGGTACTTCGACGCTCGAAATTCGCCAGAGAGCGCACCGACAACGATCTATCTTGCAGGTGGACCTGGAGAGAGCTCACTCTATGGCGCTACTAGTGATGGAGGACCATGCTACGTGCTCAACGACTCCAACAGCACCGAGATCAATCCGTGGTCGTGGAATGAGCACAGCAATATGTTGTATATTGACCAGCCAGTGACAGCGGGCTTCAGCTATTCAAAGGCCATCAACTCCACGTGGAACCTCCTGTGGGATGGATCCGATGGCACTTCGACTCCTGTTACACCGCTCAAAGCTTACAATGGCTCTGTTCCTGTGGAGAACTCCACCTTATTTTATGGTACATTCCCTGACAATAACCCAGCACTCACGGCGAATACTCCAGTGGCCGCGGCTCGTACACTCTGGCACTTTGCCCAGCTCTTCTTTGGCCACTTCCCAGAGCGTCGCACTGGAAACGTTCAAATCAACCTCGCGGGTAACTCGTATGGAGGCTACTGGGTCTCGACATCGATGGCCTACTTTGAGCGTCAGAACGTCAAGATTGAGGCTGGCAAACTCAAAGGACGTTGCTTGAAATTGGCCACTGCCGTCATCACCAATGGCGAAATCGACTTCCTCTACCAAACAGAGACTTATCCATTGATGGCACACAACAGCACGTACTCGTTCGAAGCGATCACCGAACAACAGTACGTCGAAGCGATGGACAACTACACGAGGCCCGGTGGTTGCCGGGATCTCATCCAGCAATGTCGTGCGCTGGGTGAGCTCTCCGATCCGGATGAGGTGGGCCTGAACGAGACGGTCAATGATCTCTGCGCAACGGCGACAGGCTATTGCTACCTCAACGTTCTCGGGGCTTACGATGCCAGTGGCCGAAGTGCTTTCGATATGGCCAGTAAACTACCCAATCAATATCCTCCATCCTACGCTACTGGTTGGGCCAACAAAGCCTGGGTCCAGCACGAATTGGGTGCTCGAGTCAGCTTCACGGAGAATAGCATAGTCAGTCAATCTGTCTTGTTCAGCGACATCTCCCGACGTGCAGGGCTCAAAGACGTCGAGTACCTGCTCTCCCGCGGTATCAGAATCGCTCTGATTTGTGGTGACCGTGACTACCGCTGCCCATGGATCGGCGCCGAGAAGCTCAGCATTCAGGCCAACTGGACCGGAGCAGCAGCGTACCGCAAAGCTGGCTATGAAGAGATCCACGTCAACAGTAGCTACATTGGTGGCATTGCGAAGCAGCATGGCCTATTGTCTTTCTTGCGCGTATTCCAGGCTGGCCATGATGTCTCGTGGTACCAGCCAGAGACCAGCTTCCAGATCTTCAACCGCGCGATCTTCGGACGCGACATTCCTACTGGCCGCAAGAAGCTTGACCGCAACAGGCATGCGGCAAAGTGGTCCACGAAGGGTCCATTGAGTGCCTATGGGTGGAAGGAGCGGCTCCCGGACTCACCACCTGTGATATGCTACATGTACGACATTGCAACTACGTGTGCAAAGAATCAGGTAAGTGATCTATCCCCAACCTTGTACCGTCTCGGTGGTCTGCATATTGTGGCATGCACACGCAGAGCTATGAGCAGGATTAGGCAGATTCTGATCTGAACGATATGCTAACGACATCGCAGATCGCCGCAATTGCGGATGGCACCGCTGAGATCGAGAACTTCATTGTCGTTAAGCCAGCTGCAGAGATATAGTCGAAGGCATGTGCTTCGTGAAGGCCTGCATTGCTTGTGCACGAGGTTGTGTGCAGCCCCAATTGTTCTAATTGGCTGTGACTAGTTAGCAAGTATAGCGAATTTTGATGTTATATTCTGACTTTTACTGGTGTACTAGACACCAGGGTACGGAACTGAGGTCTTGTGGCATCTCAATTGCTTAATGAACTGTGTTCAGCAGTGGACTTTGACAACACCACGTGCGGCATGTATGTTTACTGTTGCTGGATTGACAAATGAAAATGTTGCATGGGGAATTTGAAGCATTCATGGAGCGTCTGCAGAGCGAAAAAAGAGTTCAATCGGTTTTTGGTAGTGGTATATACATCATAGAATATGCCGCTTTACTATGCTCCAGTTTACTCCCTGCCAGATCATTGGTATCACATCTGATCGGCAAGATCCAACAAGTCGCAGTCCGCCATCCAGAATGATCGGGATGCGCTTGAGCTGGGCGATAGAGTTGTCCCGTGAGCGCTGCAGTGCCGCAGCAGCAGGAATATCATCCATACCCGGAGCACTTGAAAGGCATGGGTCTGCAGGATGCGCTCTCAATCTCAAATAGAACATTCGTTGAGAGCTGACTATGTTCGTTAAATCGGCTCTTTTGAGTGGGCTCTCTCGAGCGGATGAGCGTGAACTGGCTTCGTGCTCCACCTGGCCGACCTCATACGCCAGTACCGGGAAACGCGCCTGCCTTGCTGAGGACGACCATACCGTGGTCACGGGCGATGTAGCCTTTCATTAAGACCTGGACACATTAGGAATAAGCCAAGCGAGTATGTAGGGAAAGTGCATACCTTGTAGATCATGTTGGCGATTGCGCACTCCACTTCGTCCCTGTCTATCCCACCTTCACCGTCGCTCACCTCGGCGCCGGATACTGATAGAGCAGTCGCAAACTCGGCAATGGGAATGCGTGTGCGTCTCACTGGCGTTGTTTCGCCGTCCTTGAGCGGTATGTAACCACCCGCAAGGAAGACCTTGCGGAACAAGTTGCGGATGGTGACATCTCGGCTTCTCTCCAGCGTGAGGTAAACTCTTCTTTTCACAAATTCAGCTTCGCCATTGGCAAGTGCTTCATCCAGTGCTTTGAGGTTGCCAGTGCGCACAGCCGAGCAGATGGGAGCGAACAAAGTTGCAAGTGCTGGGTGAGCCTCCAGAAGAGCACGCGAAGGGAGCTGGTGTTTGGTGATCATCTTTGTTGGGATGAGGTAAGTGAGAATGAGCTGTCTGTTTTTGCTTTCGCTGGTCGTGCACATAGCATATGCCCGCTCGAGTTCTTCCTCAGCATGTGCATAATCCTCTTCCAGGAAATAGATTACACCGCGGTAGTACTTGTAAGCTACTTGATGTGCTTTCGGGAAATTCTCGAGGGGTGGCATGTCGTTCGAGGTGGCGGCGAGCGCGCGCAGCACAATCTTGCAAAGCGATATGCTGTTCAGACGGAAGTACGTTTTGAAGAGAAGGTTCGTGATGTTGTACAAAGCCCACTTGCGCGAGTCTTCGAGAGGTGCACTATACGAAAGACAGACCTACCTTAGCCAAGTCATACTATATGGCTGTTGGGTGTGAAGAGTACTTTCTACGTACCGGTCACTGACGCAAAGGCCAAAGATCTTGTTGATCTGTCTGGCTGCATCCTCGAGCTTCTCATGCTTGCCACCAGCGCCGAAAGCATCTTCCTCTTGGATGCCACCGCCGTATGCGAAGCCGTTGCCGGTCTGAAGCGCAGCACTGTCGTCGGCCTTGATGGCGAAGACGCGAAGATACTTACCTGCAACGTATAGACACGGGATCGTCCAGGCATAGAAGGCAGTACTGAGGTATCCCTTCACCAGCGCATTGACGACGTCCTTCCAAGCTTCGTACACATCCCCCCATCTTGCCTCAGCCTCGCGACCTGTGTTCTGGGCTTCTTCGGCGCCGAGCAGAATGCCCGTGAACTTGTGGAATGCAGCGAACACCTCGAGCCACCCTGTGACTTCCTCTTTGGACAAGTGGAGTTTTGGATTGTATTGCAGCTTGTACTTCAGATCGTTAATCACAGAGTGTGCATTGATGCTGCGGTAGAAGTTGTAGAGGCGCGCCGGATCATCCTTGGGTGGCTCAGGTGATATGGTGGCTGCAAGGGCGTAGCCTTGCTCTGTAGCGTTGGCCGCTGCGAACTCGTCAAAGAGATCCATGGCTTCCTGTCGCGTACTCTCGGCGTGAGAGTGAGCGGGCAAGCTTCGAGTTGGCAGTGGATGTTGCTCGAGTCGTCAAGTGAAGCCCATGCGCCTGAGGCTTCCGTTCCGGGCAATCATCGGCTTGTAGCGAGCGGAAGGGAGCGGCCGAATTAGCCGCACCTGCATCCCCACACGGCGCCCGGCTTCGATATTGACATTTCGCACTTTGCTCTGCAGACGCTCTTCCTTCTCCAGCGACCAGCGACTACCGATTACCGACGCCGCCAAATACATCACAGTGAGTCCATCTGCGAATGCTGCCTCGTCTTATTATATACTAACATATTGCGCAGATGGGTAAGCACTCTCTCCATGCCGGATTTGCAGCGAGCACGCTCCTGCACCGACTTTTCGCAATGGGCTGAAAGAGGTGGAAATTTTCGAGCAAGATCTGAACAGGAGCATATCAAGCATCATGCTTGCGCTCAGTACTGTAATGATGGTCTCTCACTCCATGGAATACGCATATATGCCTTCGCACATACTGTCCGTCAGACAGCGCTGATACTGTTGCCCAACAGGTCGCCTGCAGGAATACCAGGTCATTGGCCGCCATCTGCCCACCGAGGCGCAGCCTACTCCCAAGCTCTACCGTATGCGCATCTTTGCGCCCAACACGGTTGTTGCTAAGAGCCGTTTCTGGTACTTCCTCTCCCGCCTGAGGAAGATCAAGAAGGCCAACGGTGAGATCGTCAGCCTTAACGAGGTCAGTACACATCCGCGGAGCGCAATGATACCATTTCATGCCCTCTGCTCATCCATTCCAAGAGCGCAACTGACAGCCGCAGATCCACGAGAAGCACCCCCTCAAGGTCAAGAACATTGGCATCTGGATCCGCTACGACTCCCGCTCCGGTACCCACAACATGTACCGTGAGTACCGTGAGATGTCCCGCGCCGACGCCGTCCAGTCCCTCTACCAGGACATGGCCGCCCGTCACCGTGCCCGCTTCAGGTCGATCCACGTCCTCAAGGTCGTTGAGGTTGAGAAGACCGAGGACATCCGCCGCCCCTACATCAAGCAGCTTTTGGCCAAGGACCTCAAGTTCCCCCTGCCTCACCGCAACCCCCCGAAGTCCAAGAAGGTCTTCTCCGCCGTTCGCCCTGCCACCTTCTTCTAGATGTCTCGTCACGTGTGGGCAAGACGTTGAGGAACACGCTGCTTCGGTACGCCAAGTGGCTAGGTTCGCAGAATATGGATGCCTTTCGCATATGGAATACAGTACGTTAGGTATCACAAAAAATGTTCTGAAACCACAAAACTTCTCGTCTTACTCTTCATTGTGATTGTAAACTTCATCAAAGTCTAGACTTCGACTTGTACACATAGTCTTCAGGCACCGGCCGGTTCGTCGTGTTCACTGGTTCCCACCATGGATACGCGGCCGGAGCGTCGTCCTGCATAGTGCCTTCAAATTTGACTGCCCTCTTTTCCAGGAACGCTTTGACGCCCTCCTTATTGTCTTTGCTGCTGAACATCTCATAGATCATTCGCGAATCAAGTAAATGCTGACCCTCGGGAGACCCTGCATCGCGATACATCATCTCACGCATTAAATATGTTGAGATTGGTGAGGTGTTCTGCACAATTTCGTTGGCGAGTTCAATCGCACGCGGCAGAACCTTGTCCGGAGAAGGCAGTGTCTCGCTGAATAGCGAGTTAAGCAGCGGGTGTGATGCTGGGTAAGTGCTGCCCGTTGTCGTGAGGTGCATGGCTTTGGACATCCTGTCATCCAGTCAGTTCAATCGTAGATAAGTGCGCAGGAGGACTACCACCTACCCAATCAGCCTAGGCAAGTAGTAGGACGAGCAAGCTTCCATCACGAGTCCTCGTCGTGCGAACACAAAGCCGATCTTAGCACCTTCATAGGCAATGCGAATATTCATTGGCAGCGTCATGGTAATTCCAACACCCACTGCACCGCCCTGCAGAGCCGCGATCGTGGGCTTGCGGCAGTTCTGTATGGCCAGCGTTACTCTGCCGCCACCATCTCTGTGCTCACGCACATTCTCTTCGCCGCCCTTAAACGCGGTCTCGAGGTCTGCTCCTGCGCAGAAGACGCGGCCATGGCCCGTGACGATTGCACATTTGACGCGAGGGTCGACGTCGATGAGGGTGAAAGCGTGGACGAGCTCAGTCATCATGGTGTCGGTGAAGGCATTGCGCTTTCCAGGGCGGTGAAGCGTTACGAGGATTATGGGCGTGGGCGATGGTGAATTCTCAGGAATGTGTGAAAGTTTTATCTGTGTGAATGGAAGGTCGTTGTAAGAGGCCGGAAGGGGGATTTGGTCTGGGATGGAGGACATTTTGTGTGTGGTCGATCGGTACTAAGATGATCAGGTGTACAAGGATGGTTTGAGTGTAGGTAGATTTAATCGAGGCTATGGCACAGTCCTTACACAGCAAGAGTTTGAGGTTCAACAGTAGAATATAACTACATGTATGTATTGGCAACGATGTCGATCAACGAACAGCCGCGTGAGGTGAGGAGACGTAGGTGTTCGAGTTGCTCTACCTCGGCCTCGGCACACCATGATGCAAAGCGGTCATGCTTGTTGTACCTCGCTTGGGAGAATAATTACTTGGGCAGTGAACGAATTTGTGCCATTGTAGCCCGAAAAACTCATTGTTCGCTCAATCTAGTCATAAATAAGTCGTTGGTGGGCCTTGGTTGTGATGGTGGATGTTGGGGAACCGAATGCTCCGCCCGACGTGCTATCAGACGCTGGAAAGTGGGGACCTTTGCCACATTTATAGCTGCAATGCAATAAGAACTCAAGAGCACTTACTGCTGCCCGGTTGCAGGTATCTAATTTGATGCAGAGACAGTCGTTACATTTCGCTCGTTGCCATCCGCGGCTAGTAGTACTGACTGGCACTTTTACCCTTGTACGTTGAATCATCAAGATACAGGCGACTACTCGCAAGTGTAAGTCCTCTCGCCCCAATACTTAATCCTACAAGTTTAGTATATGCAAGACACGCGAACCTCGTTCGCAGGATTCATCAGTTTGCACGCTTCAGCGATCGTTCAGGCCTGTTGTCACATATTTGTATTGACCACAGAGAAAAGACCGAGCACGGAACTGCCTTGCAACCCGCTTGTAGTGCAACTCATTAATGCCAATTCGCTGCAGTTACCATGGCGCCACCACCGTTGATAACGCTCGAGGAGCACTTCTTTTCTACCTCAGTCGGCTCTAATCCGAACACGAATAAGGCCTATGTCGAGCAGTTCAAGCACGTTCCAGGCCTGGAAGCAAAACTGAAGAACCTCTCTGACCTCCGCCTTCGTGATATGGACGCTGGAAAAGTCTCGTTCCAAGTCATATCGCATGGCCCTACGCCGGGTGCGCCTAGCCCTCAGCAGTGTGTCGAAGCGAACGACGAGCTCGCGGCTGCCGTCGCCAACAACAAGACACGCTTCGCTGGCTTTGCAGTCCTACCCATGGCCCATCCCGAAGAGTCAGCTCAAGAACTTGAACGTTGTGTGAAGCAGCATGGATTCGTGGGCGCTCTTGTTGACAACCACGTTTTGGGCAAGTACTACGACGGACCAGAGTACCGGACTTTCTGGCAGACAGCCCAAGATCTTGACGTTGCCATCTACATCCATCCAACCTGGCCTTCTGACGACATGGCTCCCCGGTACTCTGGCAACTTCACTGATGGCGCGTCTCGCTCGCTGTCTGCATCTGGCTGGGGTTGGCATACAGACACCGGTCTGCATTTCCTGCGCCTCTTTGCGAGCGGCCTTTTCGATGAGATGCCGAAGCTTAAAGTCATCGTGGGTCACTTCGGAGAGATGCTACCGTTCATGTTTGAACGAATCTGCGTGCTGAGCCGAAGATGGGGCGACATAGAGCGTGACTTTTCTACAGTGTACAAGGAAAACTTGTGGATCACCACCAGCGGCGTTTGGGGACTTGCGCCCATGGCCACAATTCTGATGTGTACCCCGATAGAACATGTTCTCTACAGTGTCGATTACCCATTTGCGAAGAATGAGGATGGCTTGGACTGGATCGAGAAGTTGGAGGCGAGCGGGATGGTGACGAGAGAGCAGCTGGAGATGATCGCATACAAGAATGCTGAGGGGTTGTTGGGTGTCAAGGCTCCGAAGCGAGGCAGTATTGGAAGCGTTTAGGCAATCACGTGTTCGAGGCGGATACATCGATTGTGAATGAAACCGTGCAAATTCGATGTCGTGAAAAAGCTTTATGCTGCTCCATTCATATCTCGATCACATGCCAACGTTGAGGAGGGCGCTTGGACATGTTCGTTCTTAGGCACACAGCAGGCAACAGGACGCTCAAGGTAGACGTGAAGGCAGCCATGTGATGTGAATTTTCAAATCCAATTGCAAGGCGCCAGATCTTGATGTCGGGCTTACAAATGTGCTGGTGCCCAATGTTCAGGTGGTCAGCCCTGTGACGTACGGTTGCTATGGATAAGCGCTACAGATACGGGAACCCACATGCATAGGATCCAAAAAGACGCCCACGACGAGGTCAAGTGTGAATGCAGAGTTGAAGCTGACCCCAGTCAAGAGCACAGTGACAGTGAGGCTCGAAGGTGTCAGTAGCATCAAGTGACGTACCCGTGCAGGTTTGGTGGGAAAAGTGACTGCAACGAGCGAAACAGCGGTCACAGTGGAGGGGCGAGAGAATTTGGTGGGGTGAGTGTGCAGCAGCGCTAGTGAGCAGGCACGGAAGGCTGGCAGCGAGTGGGAGGCGCGCCTAAGGCTAACATTTTCCTCCCCTCACCAGCAAGTTTTCCCACATCCATCTCAAACGCAACCACAACACACACCACACGCGCTACACTGAACCTAGTCGTAGCAACACCCTCCGACACTCCCAAAAAAACTCACCACCCGCCTCACAAGTCGCATCCGCGCTCTCCGCACACACATACACACACACACACACACCTCCAACATGGCCGAGAACACCCCTACCTTCAAGCTCGTCCTCGTCGGTGACGGTGGCACTGGCAAGGTAAGCACCTTCCGACCCGCAGCCCATGATGAAGCACCATGGAGCAGAAAATATCTATTTGACCAGAGCGGAAACTGACCACATCTGCCACAGACCACCTTCGTCAAGCGTCACTTGACTGGTGAGTTCGAGAAGAAGTACATCGCTACTCTCGGTGTCGAGGTCCACCCTCTCGGCTTCTCTACCGTACGCATACCCTCCATCCCACAAGACGCACGATGCGCAAACAGACAGCGACTAACACACACCCCAGAACCTTGGTCAGATCCAATTCGATGTCTGGGACACCGCTGGACAGGAGAAGTTTGGTGGTCTTCGTGACGGCTACTACATCAACGGCCAGTGCGGTATCATCATGTTCGACGTCACTTCTCGCATCACCTACAAGAACGTCCCCAACTGGCACCGTGACCTGGTCCGCGTTTGCGAGAACATCCCCATCGTCCTGACCGGCAACAAGGTCGATGTCAAGGAGCGCAAGGTCAAGGCCAAGACCATCACTTTCCACCGCAAGAAGAACCTCCAGTACTACGACATCTCCGCCAAGTCCAACTACAACTTCGAGAAGCCCTTCCTGTGGCTCGCAAGGAAGCTCGTCGGTAACCAGACTCTGGTAAGCATGCACATCCGTCATTCTGCTCACGCGATAGACCAACTAACAACCTCCTAGGAGTTCGTTGCCGCCCCTGCCCTCGCTCCCCCAGAGGTCCAGGTCGATCAGGCCGCCATGGAGTCTTACCAGAAGGAGATGGAGGCTGCCGCCCAGATGCCCCTTCCCGATGAGGACGATGCCGACTTGTAGATTACTCGTCACATCCCTCTCATGATCAAGTACTGCCGGCCCCACCAGAAAGGCAGTGATACGACCACACCCACCACCGCCGCGAGGCAGTTGGGCACGAGAATGGCAAACCCACCCAAAATTAGCATTAGAAAGCGAAGCGGCTGAATATATCATATGACGAAGGCAGCGAGCGGTCTTGCTTGATACGACACAAGTAGAGAGAAGCGAGTGAGCAGCGCATGGATAGTGAGGGCTGCTTTTTGATTTTGTCCTTTTCCATAAATCGAGCCCGGTGCGGTGCAGTGACTTTTGGGTTGCTCACCAATACCGCAAGAATTTCTTTACCCTTTTTGATACCGGACGAATGAGAGACGTGCATCACAGTCTCAAGTACACTCGCCATGAATCCTTCATGCTTTCTTAATTTACACGGGCTCACTGAATAAATTGTTTAGACTGACCACGGCCCAGATCGCACACTTCACTTCATCTACTGATACGGTATGCTTGCCGGTGCTGATCCCAGACTTCTTCCATCGGAGTCTCAAGGGATTGCTGCGGCGATTGAGGCGGGATGTGATTAGCGGACGGCACGAACATCGAGTGATTACGGACCCAGGCTTCGATGCTCCTAGTGGTGTAGCCAACGTTATTAGCATCATGAGCGCCGAGAGCTACTTCAGGAAGTGCCATAACGGAATAAGTCGTCTGGCCACGAGTTTTTGCAGCATCTAGATGGACGTTGGCATCCACGTTGTAAACAGCGCGAGCGACATCCCTTCAACTCAACCAACCACTCACGGACTGCTCGAAGCTGCAGTGAATCCGTTTCTATGAACCTCTCATTGTGGGCGTAATCGGTCCACGTGAAGATCACTTCGCTGCTTACCAGGTGAAATTGAAGGAATGAGTGGGAGTTCCAGTCACCGGAATCTTCCCCATGCACCGTAAGTGCTTTCCCTGCTACCTGGGATACGTCGACTAACATGGAAGCAGAGCGTGAGGCGATGTGGATCCGCTTCAATTCTCAGAACAAGTTCGCCGTCAAGGTGTACGTCGGCGGCGTGAACGCTGTGTCTGGCGAGCCATCTACAGACACTGAGCAGACCCGAGTCCACCGCTACAAGCTTCTCCGCGAGCACAAGTCCATCCAGAACTACGTCGTCACCCCAAATCAGCTCTGGCTTGATGCTATTGCCTCGCAAGATGGCATTGTCCGTCAGTTCGTGGCCATGCCTCTGGGCTCTGGCTACACTGTGGAGGCGCAGATCACTGGAGCCGATCTCATCGGTGGTCTGCAGATCGAGGTCGTCCCCGCCAAGAAGCTCATTCCCACTCTAGCTGTCCTTTCTCGAAACATCATTCCCAATTGAAGTGTTCTTCCTCGCAATCCCGTCATTGCTAGGTATGCCAACACGCCACACTTCAGCATCTACGTCAGGACGTTGACTGGAAAGACCATCACCTTGAGCGCCTCGAACCTGCACACGGTGCACGAGGTCAAGTCTCTCATCCAAGCCATAGAGGGCATTGCACCGGACCAGCAGCGTCTGGTGGTCGACGGACGCCAACTCGAGGACGATCGTGTCATCGCAGATTATGGAGTCACGTCTAGTAGTGTGATTCATCTTGTCCTCAGGCTCCGCGGAGGTGGTCCTGTCGAGCCTGAGATGGGAATTGCGGCTGGAGGTCTTATAAAGCAGACCATCGTCAAGGACAAGAACGATCCTACCATCTGGGACACCGGGAACGGTACCATCTTCAACGTTCAGATCCTCAACTCTACCGCCTTCGAGGCAGTCACTGGTAAGGCGCCGCCGAAGACACCCGTCACTGCCCAAACCTACGCCGCCCACGGGTACCCGTACTACGACATCTACGACGAAAAAGCCATCTGGCATCAAGGGCGACTTCTCTGGAGTCCAGTCCGTTGCCGAGAAGGACCTCCAGGGCGTCTCTACGCTCCAGAAGGCCAAGGCTGTCGCGGAAATCATCGAGGTTACGAAGAACCCAGTGGTGCTGCTCGACCAGACTGGTGGGTACACTGGCTTCCGTCCCGTCAAGGTCATGGAAGGGGAGCTCATCGAGAAATTCGGCAAGTTGTAATTCGATCAAGGTGCGAATGTACATCTCGAGATGCTGGTAGCAAGTGGCATTACAATTGTGACTCACCAAAGTGTGTTTGGGCTCTGTTATCTAGGAAGCGATGTCGACTCACCTGGCGTCAGAGTGGGAGACAGCGTAACTGTGTCTGTTCATTTTCGATGACTTTTTGGAATTTGAAGAACGAACTCGAGCACGAGAGTTAGATTACTAGCTTCTGCACGTAAAATATCTTCCTCCTTGGAAAGAAAAACTGTTCTGTGGTGCCAGTTCAGAAGGCCTGGAACATCGTCGTTCGATACAACAGCGATTCCAACGCATGCTGCGCCGTGCTTTGATGGTGCTACCCGTCCCCTAGTCATGTCGGCCGTTTCAAGTGAACGGAAAGGTGATTGCTGCAGCGGACTTCGGCGCGAACTTGTCACACCTGCAGCAATCCTCAAAACGCATCGAAGGAGGAGATTGCCAGTGCCCGATCAACGTCCTTTTGCTTGAAGCCAGGCGTACGACCGAGGCACACGCCGGCCACAGTCAGAACTAAGCGTCGTGTCAGCGTCCTTCCAGTTGATTCGAACAAGTAGATTTTAACCTACCCTTGACAAATTTCGCAACGTCAATAATGACCACCTTCTTCTGCGGCACTGCAGCCTGTTCGTATCTTGGCACGAGCGGGTCGAACCCGTGCATGCCCAGAGGATCGAAAGAGGCGCCTGCGGACGCCGATTTCTGCTGATTGGGGTCGACAGGCTGGAAGTTCATCCAAGAACCGGTGTTCACATCCGAGTAACCGACATTGCCAAGTCCGTTGAACTGCACATTATTCATCTCCTGCCATTGTACCAGGCCAGTGTCTAATCTCTGCATTTCTGACCACTGCTCTGGGTCCCAAAGTGGCGTGTTCGTCTTGCTCTGATGGACGCTCGACGTGCGCCAGGATGACTGGGATGAAACAGTGCTGGACTCCGCTGAAGGCTCAGTGATTTCTGCTTCCACAAATGACACACTTGGATCAATGGTGACACCCTTAGACTCTAAGTAGCCCTCGACATCGTAAGGATCGAACCAGGTCCCTTCGAAGCCTTCCACTTCTACACTGATATCTGTCGCTGGGCGGGCTTGCACGACATCTTCCAGAAGGTTGAGCATCTGTGGGCCTATCATGCCAAGGTGGAACTTGGATCTGTTCTTGTTTGCACTGGATGGGCGTCCTCTCGTGGGATAGTGCGTTCCTGCGCCACCAATGTGAAGGAGAGGGGCTTCCCAGAAATCCAGCGGATCGTCTAACCCTCTGGCCAAAACATTTTTGAGTGCAGCGGCCATACGTACGCGGTCGCGGCTGAGCAACGAGAGTTTGAAGACGCGCTCGTAAGTATGCGGCTTTCGGACAGGATCAAGAAGCAAGTGGTAGGCCGCTTCAAGGCACGCACGGTGAAGGCGGCGACCCAAAGTGGTTTCATGAAAACTGTAAGTCTTGGGTAAAGCCAGTTCGCCATTTATGGAAAGCGAGCGTTGAGGAAGAGTCGGGCCATTGTGTTGAGGTGACGTGTTGGATGGTATATCGAAAGGGCGAGGCTGCATAGCTTGAGCCATCGTGGGTATGTTGAAGGATTCCACCAACGGATCGAACGTTTCAGGCATGTACATTGTATAGCCCATGCCAATGTCAGGACGCTGGCTTCGTCTCCCGGCCTGTCCCAAAGTAGCTTCATCAATCCAAGAAGGCACGTTCTTGGGCACAAGGGACATGTCTTCCGAGCGTTTCGTGGCAGAGCTATTGTTCGCTATGGCGGAGACGGGAACAGCTGGTTCCGGCAGGTCATCAACATGTGATTCAGCAGGATTGCGTGCGTTACTCATGTAAGATGCAAACCGCAAACCGGTCTCTGAGAGTTCGTCAAGCTGGCCTTCAGACAGCCCAGCCGTGACCAAGCGATCTCGACAACTGTCGAAAGCCTGGTTCATACATTCGAGGGTGGTAGTAAGATCGGACACTCGCTTTCTCAGTTCATCAAGTGTACTCTCTTTTCTCTGCCTATACGCGCGCTGAGCCATGCGGATTTGTGTACGTCGGCGCTGTAAATGCTGTCAATACCCATATGCCCTTCATGTGCTACCAAACAAGCAGTGGCCAAACTTACATCGGCAGCCGATGCATTGGGCTTCTCTGTTCTTGGTCGCCCTCGTTTCTTAAGATCGTCGTCACTGTTTTCTGATAAAGAGTCGCCAGCACGCTTTCGCTTGCGCGTGGCTTTGGTCGGTGTTGAGTTGCGGTCCATCGTATGTGAAGAAGCGTAAAGTGTGTAGCTGGTACGTCGAGAACAGCCAATACTGACTGTGATAGAGAGAAATTGTTCGTGTCTTCGCGAGACAGCTGCTTAGAGTTTACGGTAAGGAAAAGCAAGTCTGCTCGTTGAATAGTATCTATAGCTCCAGGTACACTGCAATAGCACAGGCGTCACGTCACGCTAATGCGCCAAGTCAGTGTTGTCAGCAGAGGGTGATTAATCCAGGTCGAGGAGAGTGGTTATATGTATGTAGTCCTGACAGAGCGCCGAAGTGGTCTCATCTCACAGTTGTCGTGATTAGTGATCAATCTGCTCAGCTCAGCAGCCGGGCCTACTTGGCGATGAAAAAGCGGGAGTAGCAGGGTTTGGGTTTAGGGTCATGTGACGTCTTGCGTGAGCTTGCAGTTGGGGGATCGTATTTTGAGATATAGTTCTCGCACATGAACTACTTAGTGTGCAGCCTCTTGATCGTATCTCAGTGGCAGGCATGGTCCTCTCAAAATCTGGTTTTGATTTTATTGGCATACTATGTGTTGAGATAAGATCCTATTTCTAGTAGTCTCTCGATGACCCATTGAATCATTGTATTGGGTTAGATCAATCACGGCATGACGACTTTCAACCCAGCATCCTCAATCTCTCTCCCCACCACTACCAGCTGGATACGTCGTGATTGAGATGCCTGGCCATATTGGAGAACAGTTCATACTTGCGGACCATGATCACCGGCCCCCAACACTGCCCGTGAAGAACAAGGACTTGCTCCCTGCCATGTGTACTCTTCCATATCTTCAGCTGTACTATGATACGAGAACTTATGGATCTCTGGTCACCACTTGGTGGGCTCACTTCCGCCTGCTTGAGACTTTTCTTCTGCTATGTGAGCCCGGCAAGAAGATGACTGACGTAAACCCTTCAACGCTGGCTTTGGACCATCCGATTCAGTCTTGTTGTCCGGCTTTCTGGGCGAAATGTTTCATGGCAGGCATAACTGGAGCACCAGATTTTGCAAGGACAACTATCGACACATTCTGTGGCCGCAGTTTGCCGCTCTATCATATGAGAATCCACAGACGATGCGAAACGAATAATTCAATAGACACCTTCTAGGTAGCCACGGCTGTCTTGATGGCACTACTGTGTCATGCGATGGAGTCTTCTGCGTTTTCTGGGAGATGAATAAGGGCAACATCGACCGCAAACACTGTCAAGGGCCTGCAAGAGTGGCAACCACCGCTGAACGTACATGTATCTTTAACCCAGGCAAGTCGACGACTTCATGCGACCAACACGGTGCGAGTGCCACGGCCCAGAGTCTCAAAAACAGTTTCTTGGTGAAGCTCGGCACCATAAAATCAGCTCTTGAGAAATGTCCGTATCCATCTTTTCCTTTCACGGTGCCGGGCGCCTGGACGATCGAGCAACACCTGGACGAGGGCTGCATCAACGTGTTCGTTCATCACTTCAGGAAAGACCATGGCGTTGTTCTTGGACAGCCTCTAAACCATCTGTAGCTAGATTCTTAAGAGGCCCCCATAAAGAGTAAAATCCTTCTGATCTTAGAGTTAGCATTGTAATATGCTAACGTTATTATCATCAGCCTTGAATGCTGAGCAACGGAGAAGCGTGAGTTCGGCTTACAGCTATATGAAATCTTGCGTGAGCTTTCAGGTTAGATATTATGGTGTCTCGTGGGTAATGCAAATAGGTACTGCGTACTGGCTCCATATGCGACAAGAAGTCGATGATGAAACCTTCTGCTCTTGTGAGTCGGCGCGAGCGGCATCCGTGTACCGATTGATCGACAGCAAACACGGCTACCTATGATTCAGCGAACCAACAGCGTTCCACGATAGCACTCTTTGCAGGCCTGATACCAATTGTCAAGCATGAGACGCCCCACAAACCTAATGATACATTCCTGGAAGGCGACGGCCAGCACAGAGAAAAACCGAGGGGATGGAATACACCCATGCCTTGCAAGTCTACACTCCGTAGACGCCTGAATGCGTACAACACTGATCGGTCAGTCCGCCGTAAGCACAGATCTTGGACCGACGAGATATCCCTGGATGAGCACGTTCTTGTTGAATCCTCTACTGAGACCCTGAACAGCGATCTGGGGAGCAGAGCGACAAGGAGGCCAGAAGCTCTCGGTGGGGCGACAAAGAGAGACAAGTTACGCGCGTGAGCCTGCGAGTAATGAGACAAGACGCGCGAGTACTCTTCAAGGCGGATGGTGATAGGCTTTGCATGCCAAATAGGGATATCGATGCTGACAAGACTATTGGATGACGAGCTTGGTGGCTTGCGTGGCTTGATGTCTTGAAGACGACTCTTGTCTACAGAGGGGGGCACGAACGGATGGAACCCCTGCTAGTCCCCGAGCTGACAGAGCCAGTAGTATATTCTGTTGCTTGGAGTTGAGCCAATTGGAAACTTGCTTGACATACAGGGGTTCCATCCATTCGTGCCCCCCTCTGTATAAGCAGACGCGAGTGTCCACCCGATCTGGAGAGGTTGTCGGCGGAGATTGCATCTCGCAATTTTAGCAGTATGATGTGCAGCAATATAGTAGCAATGTGAACTATCGGAAAGACAAGACTCTTGGAAGGCTCTACCGTGAGGTGCAGTGTGATGACGCCGACCATGTGTTTGTGGGCAGGCAGAATTGAAGTGTTTGATTGTCAATGTGACTGGCTGAGGGTGAAGCACTGCATGTCATGTCTTGGTTGATGCCAGGCACGTATCGATGGTTATGGCGGGTGCAACGGCACCCAGGTCGCTGGGAAGATATCCCAGGTGGACCATAGCCATATCCGGGCATGCAGCAGTGTGTAGGCGAGCTCAATGGCGCGTCACCGAGAGAGATCCAGGCTCATGTGAGCACGAACGCAGCACGAACATGCTATGCCCCTCCCCCCCTACGGGATGCACCGCCGCAATTCTCCGCTGAGCCAGCAGCTCTCATATCGGTCTACGAACGCGCGTCCAGCCCTGACGTCGGCTACTCTTCACCGCAGCGTTGTGTCGCAGAGCGGACGAGCACGAATGGCTGGCGAGGCCCCCCGTGCAGTGCAGTGAGTGGCCGGCCAGCTACAGTAATCGATCGACCCCAGCGCAGCCCTTCAAGCGTGCGGGCGCTAGCGCTCTAGTCTGTTCTTGTTCCTGAACATCGCGTTTCAGGACGCACCCGCAGCGCGTTTGAGTGAAGTCTCGTGGGGCCGGAGAGAGATGGCGATGTGCGATGGGTGCGTGTCGGTGTTGAGCACCCAGTGTTTCTGACTCTTGCGTCGTAGCGCAGCCATTGCAACGGATCAAAGCACATCACATGTGCGATCACACTTTGCGGACGTTCGCGTGTGACGAGCTGGACTGCAGACCTTAGGCCAACGTTCAGGCCAGCGGAAATTGCGGCGGCTTCGTTAGCCTCGCACGACTGCATTCTCGCACGGCCACTGGAGAGCCTCTCGACCCTCCACCCCAGCCAGCCAGGGTTTCCTTCTGTGGACGCACGCATTAGTGACCAGGGGCATGGCTCCAGACTGAGTTCCAACTCAAGACGCCGATTATACATAAGCGCTGCCACTGCGTTTCACGACGTCCTTTTCTTTCCCTCTTCACCAACTCCCTACACAACCTCTTCTACCATCTTTTAATTTTTGACCTCGGTCGTCCTTTCATTACCAACAATCCAAACACAACCACTCACTCCCTTCTTTCAACCTTACGCCTCCTTCAAACCACCCTTTTATTACCAACCCATCGACAAACACCAACCGCAAAAATGAGATACACTTTGATTGCCGCCGCCCTCATTGGCGCCGTCGTCGCCATGCCCGCTGTCCCGGCTTCTTACGGCTCGGAGGCTCCTGCTGCATACAACGCTCCCGACTCCTACGACTCTGAGAATGTCTACGGTACTGAGGTCAGCCACAAGCCGACCCCTGCCGCCGATGCTCTTCCCAGCTCCACCTGTACCGACAAGGCGGAGAACATTGTCCCTTACACCACCCCTGTCGCCCAATCCCAGGTTGTTGAGTCCTCTGCTCCCGCCTACGGCGCCTCATCTAAGTCTGAGGACGAGAGCGTTCCTGCCAAGCAGACCAACGTCGCCTATTCTTCCGAGGTCAGCCCCGGCAAGCCTGCTGAGACTCCTGCTGGATACGCCAGCAAGCCCGTTGAGAGTGCCGCCGCCTCCTCCAGCGAGTCATCCCCCGAAAAGCCTGCTCAGACCCCCGCTGGCTACCAGCCCAAGCCCGTCGACGTTGCCTCTTCTACCGAGGTTTCTCCTCAGTATCCTAAGGAGACTAAGCCCGTCGAGTCCGGCCCCGTTGGCTACCAGAGCAAGCCTGTTGAGTCCGCTCCTGGCTACGCTGCCAGCTCCACTATTCCCAAGTCTCCTGAGGCCAGCACCCCCGCTGATGACACCGAGTCCAGCCCCGAGAAGCCTGCTCAGTACGGTTCCACCATCGTCCCTGGCTCCGCCCCTACTGCTGCTCCTTACCCTCAGTCCGGCAACGATGCCTCTCCTGTCACTCCCGGCAAGGGCGCCGCCGCTGCTTCTGGAACCGCTGGCGCTGCTAAGCCCACTGGCACTGGCTCCGTTGGCGGTCACCAGGAGTTCGAGGGTGCTGCCAGCTCTCTTTCCGTTGCTGGTCTTTTCGTCAGCTTCGGTGCCATCGCTGCTCTCTTCATGTAAGCGAGTAGTGTAAAGAATGACTCTGAACCATTGGCCGTGGAAGACTTTTTTTTTTTTTTTCTAGCGCAGGATTAATTGACGACTCGGACCCCCGTTCAACCAAGTTGGCGAACAGGATATCATGGTGTTCAGAGTCAAGAAGTTGGTGGATTTCTGCAACAGCGCTTTTCGTGTGTCACTTGCAGTGTTTCTTTGTGTTGTAATTAGGTGGCCTGCGTAGTACTTGGGTTCCATTTGAAGGAGTCAGATCGAGTCCGCATGGTCGTAGTTGAGCGTATGGTGTTATACCCCGAATTCATGTGTCTTTTTCCCTTTTGATCCTCATCACATTGTTTCATTCAGAAAGCTCTCATTTTACGTTAGCAGCAGAAGTTGTTTGCCATAGTTGTATCGCATGCCTCTACGTTATGTCTGCTGCTGCAGTATGCTCTGGTGCAAGACGCTCTACATAACGCCAGTGAGATGTGTAAGTCACTTACCACGAGAGAATTTGCCATCCTCAATTCGTGGCAGATGCTCTATTCACAATTTTGCCCAGCTGTGCATTCAAAATCTGGTAAGTAGTGGCGGATCATTCGATTTGAGTATTGCTGGTCGAGGATGGCGACGGGCGGGTTCGGGACTGAAGTTGAAGCTGTTTGACCCTTGCTTCTGAGCTTCCTTCCTTGGAATTCGCATTCGATCCGTCGAACTCCGTACAGCTCACTCACACAACATGGCCTCCAACCAACCAGCGTTACGTTGGCGAACAATACTCGAGCTCACAGTTATTGGCTCTGTAGTATACTTCTTCCTTGGTGCTCCAGGACTAAGCGGTAGTCTCGCCTCTGGACATAAAAATGTCGTGGCTGCACCTAAGATCGAGCTGAAGCCAAACTCACTGGTTTACCCAGATCTCGACTTGGAGTGCGCGCAACACAATTATGAAGTGCACCTCTTCTCAGCAAAGCCATTGGTGATCTATATTGACGGCTTCCTCACCGGAGAAGAAGCAGATGCGCTGATTGAGCTGAGGTATTTGGAGCACATTCGCCACCGATATACGACGACGTAAGCCAGCTGACAAAGTGAATGCAGCGAAGACAAATGGCAGCCTAGCACTATCTTTCATGCCGGCATTGAGACGGCCGATGACAAAGTCCGCAAATCCGATAAAGCGCTCATACCTCGTTCGCCACTGGTACAATGCATTGAATCCCGTGCTCTCGCATTCCAAGGATGGCCGAGCAGTACGTTCATTGAAAGACTCTGGACTCAACGCTATAACGTGTCTGGCCACTACGCGCAACATTACGACTGGAGCTCTGCCAGTCGCAACGCGAGACGCAGCTCGACATTTATGGTCTACATTAGTGATGCGTGCGAGGGTGGCGGAACAGAGTTTCCTATGCTGCACTCGAAGAAGGACAGCAGGTGGTGTAAGTTCATAGATTGCGATAATGGTAGGGAGGGTGTTGCGTTTAAGCCTAAGAAAGGAGCAGCTGTCTTCTGGCTGAACTTCGACGAGGAGGGTAGAGGTTTGAAGGAGACGATTCATGCTGGGTTACCAGTTACGAAGGGTGTAAAAGTCGGCCTGAACATCTGGAGTTGGTGGCAGCGAGGCTTACAGCCAGAGCATTTAAGAGAAGAGCTATAGTAGGAAAGTTCTTACTTACTTTGTCATAAAATGAAAGATTATAAGCGTCTATAGTTTCTCTCTAATTAGAACTATCTCGCTCAAACTATAGTACATATATGACTCGAAAATACAAGGGATAAATAGGTATAGACTACATAGTAATAGAGTATATAGTCTCTAGATAGCTAGCTTCCTAACATATCTTTAGAGCTATATTCCTTGTTTTTCTATAATACGAATACTAGTAGTAAGTATTAATTTTATAGCCTAATTATAAACAATATAAGTAATATTTTCTAATAGCTTAGTATATTCAATATATTTTGTCTAGATTAATAGATCATATTCTTACTACTTTTATAGTAATATGATACTATAGATATAGATAAATCTATAATTAGCTAGAAGATAAATTTAAAAGTAAAAAGTAAATTTGTTTCTATTAGAACTAGTACTCCTGAATAACCTCCCTATTATGTTAGGATGCTACTTAATCTTAGACTTATGCTTTAACTTAATTTAATTATAGATATTAGGTCTTAATCTTTACTAATTAGTATAATATAGATTAGTATAGACAAGATTCCTTTAGTTCTGTTTTAGAACTTCTTTGGAAACTCTTATAAAAAGTTTATTTAAAAACCTACTAAGACTCTAGCTAAATATCTTATAAATGTATTAGAAATAACTTATATTAGAGATATTTTCTTGAATAATACCAGATAAATCTCTAGTAATTAAACTATATTACTAAGGAGTTTTATATTAAAAGAGAAATATCTAGATTAGAATTTAGCTTATTATAAATAAGCTAATTAGCTGTAGTAGTTAGGATATAATCTTATAGCTTTTTAGTATTTGAATATAGACTATATCTCTATAATCTATAGAGATTATTCTTTATTTTACTATATCTTAAGAATATCTAGAAAATTAAATAAGATAAATAATTCTATAGGATCTAGTAATAGTTCTAGAAAGCTAGAACTAGTTAAATCGAATAACATTAGTATAGGAGAAGCAACTCTATGAGTAAAGCAGCTCAGAAGTTAGAGTTTCAGCTTTTAAAAATAGATAACTCCTTAATTAATGCCTATTTTGAAATTCTGATTAAGCTAATTTATTCTTGCTATTTTCCTTTTCTTCCTTTAAAGAACTTAGAACTATAAGAGCCTTTTTTTATTCTTTTTTGCTTTTTTTTACTATTTTTTCTATTTTTTTAATCTTTTTTAAAATAGAGTTTCTTAAAAGAATGATATAGTCCTTAATTATAATATATTTATTTATTTTATGCTTTTTATATATATTAAATAATATATCTTTTTTTATAGCTTTCTCTATAAGAGTATTACTTTAATATTCCTCTTTTCTATAAAGATATATTTTTTTTAAATAAAAGCCTTACTTTAAGGATTTAAAATTCTATAAGAGATTACTTCTTTAATAAGATCTTTAAAAGAAATAATTAGTAGTATCTTATTTATTAATTACTTTCTTAGAATTTAAAGCATATTTCTAAAAAGAATAATATTATTAGATCTAAAGGATAAGATTACTTAAAGAATTAGAAAAATTAAAAGAATAATTTTAGAATTTAATTAATAGATATTAGCTTTTCTAAATATAGATTTAATAATATAGGGCTTAAAGTATTTAGCTCTTGCTTAAATATATATAAAAGTCTATTTAATATATAAGAAATTTATTACCAATTTTTAAAAGATTATATTAATTTTAATAGTAATTATAGTTTTAAGAAGTAAAAAATATATAATATTAAGAATCTATATAATATATAAAGTATATAATAATAATAAAACTAAGTTAATCTTCTTTATAATATAAAATATAAAAAATTATATAATATAATATAAAGAATATCTATTTATAATTAATAGTTATCTTTTTTTATTATTTTAGTAAGTTAAAAGCTTAAATTAAGTTATAAGCTACTTATATATATATATATATTTAAAGTCTAGCTCTTATTTAATATAGAGAAGGCCTACTTAAGGAGTATTATATTCAGAATCTAGCCTAAATTGAGGTTTTTTCTTTTAAAAATAAGAGTTAGTAGCAGAATTACTCTTAAGGCAGAAATATACTTAATTACTATAATCTATTCTTACTATCTAGCTTACTTCTTTCTATAGTATTTTTATCTCTTATTAAGAAGTATAATTAATTACTAGATAGATCTAAAGCTAAAGCTAATTTTATTAATATTAAAGATTACTAGAAAGGGATATTGCTCTTTTTGAATAGCCTTGCTTAAGCTATCAAAATAGGATTTTATTATTAAGTAATTAAGGCTATTAAAGTGTAATACATTAATAGGTCGCATAAAATATGTCTCTAGTATAGAGTAATATGCATTAAAGTAGTTAATCTACCTTATTAAAATAGGCGAATTTAGAGAGTTAAAGTGAGTTATAAACCTATTAGCCTAGATTTCTTTAGTAAGACTTTTTATAAGAGAAAGCAGTATAGAGATGCCTAATTTACTTATATTAATAATCTAGGCTATAAGCTCCTCTTCCTTAATAATAGATAGTAACTGCTATTTTTTATGGCTTTAATTTCGTATTTTCTATCTATAAAACTAAAATCAAAGAGTTAAAGAGAGAATTCTAAAGATAGCTAAAGTATGCGAAATTAATACATAATTGCTATACCTATAGGCACCTATTGCATTCTGAATATCTTCTTCTATATATAGAGGTATAGAGAAAGAAAGAGAAAATCAAACAAAAGAAGAGAAGTATAAGTAGATAACCTTAGTGAAGTAAGCTACTTCTCCTACAGAGTTGCTTTGCCTACACTGATATCACTAAAACATTTAAGATTTTAAATCTCAATTCAATTTTATTAGAAACTAAATACTTAGATATATAGCTATTTATAAAGATAATTTTATTTAGAAATAGGATATTTTATTTAGAATTATATTAAAGCTAAGAATTAACTTCACTAAAGCTTTAATACTATAATATGCTTTTATAAGTTAGTAAAATACTAGCTAGATTTACTTTCTAAAATTATAAAAATAGCTTATTACCTTTCTTTACTAGCTTCTCTTATTGTTATATTACTATATTTAATGAAATAAAACTAATTTAAAAAAGATACTAAAGACTTTTCTTATAATAGCATTTATAAAAGTGACAGACTATAGTATGGATAAAGTAGCTTACTATAAAGTTAGATAATATTCTTAAAAAGAGAACATTATTAATCTTTATATATAAAAATATACTAAATTGAAGTATACTTCTCAAAGATTATTTTAAGCTTTATACTTAAATATTTAGAAAGAGAATTAGAATCTATAGACTTATGATATAAAGTTATTTGTTATCTTGTATTTATATGCATATA
Source organism: Cladosporium cucumerinum (assembly GCA_023634325.1). NCBI lineage: Eukaryota > Fungi > Ascomycota > Dothideomycetes > Cladosporiales > Cladosporiaceae > Cladosporium > Cladosporium cucumerinum. The sequence goes on from JALDQA010000001.1 coordinate 1,854,470, forward strand.
CATATATATCTAAATCTATCTAATATAATTTTAGTTTATAGGGTATTAGGCAGTACTAGATATTAGAGAAAATTTAGAATCTATCCTTCTTTATTACTTATAACTCTTTAAATAGCCCTAGAATTTAAGATCTATTTATATTATAATAATTCTATGTATATATATATACTTTCTATATATATAATTTTAAAATATATTAGAAAGATCAAAATCTATTTAGAAATAATCTACTTTTATTTATTACTTAGAGATATTTTAAGCTTTATTAAAAATATAAGGTTTATTAAATACAGAATACTATAAGGACTCTTAGAGTTTTCCCTTTTAATATTTATAGTATTATAATTTATTAGAAGACATCATAATCTTTAAAATAATGCTTTTAATTTTATATTCTTAATCAGTATAGTAAAGATTTATATTTAAAGCTATTGAGAAAAACTTAGCGTCTTTTAAGATTATCTATATAATAATCTTTAATAAAGGAATATCCTTCTAAAATAAATATTAAATTAAGCCTAAATAATCCAGACTATAAACTACTAAGAATATATCGAAATTGAGCTAAATAATAGGTTCTAGCTAGATATTATTGAGCTTAGTGAATACAATTTATTAGGATAAGTCTTATAAATAATATCTAAAAAATTACTCAAATCTAAATAGATAATATGATTTTTCTAAGTAAGTATCCTTAAACATAATAGAAATTCTTAGGAAACTATTCTAGTATAGTAATTATGAATAGACTTAAAAGTCTGGATTTATAATACTAATAATATAGTTTTATAAGTCTATTCTAACAGAAGCTAAAGAATAATAAACTATTGAATTCTTTTTCTATTATCTAGAAGTAATTACTATTTTGTTCAATTAGCTGGCTTATTTATTATAGTAGTGAATTATATAGAAGAAGAATTATAAGCTATCTAGATTTTAAGTCTTTTATTATTAAAGTTCTGAATTTTAAAAAGCTTAATAAATTTTTCTAGGAAATTTAATTGCTTATATAAATATCTTTATCTAATATAATATAGTACTAGAGAACACTAGCTGATATTAAGGCTCCTGAGATATATTACTACTCAGCTTTAACAAAATTAATATCTGATAATATATTTATTTTTGGATTAAATAATATTATTACTCTATTTGAAATTTATTATTATTATAACAAAAATATCTATATTCTATTATAATATTGTAGAAACAACTTCTAATCATAATCTATAATTTTAATATAACTGAATGATAAGGACATTAATCTCATAACTAGAGCTTTACTGATTTTATACTTTAAAATAGAAGAATATAGAATACTAATTCTATTCTTATTAAGAATCTTTCTAAGAAAAAGATCTAAAGTTTAGCTTATGTATTTACATTATTAGCTTTATAAATAAAACATATACCTGCTGTCTACTAAATAGTAAGCTGATTATTAATACTAGTAATACTAAAACCCTTAGCTAGAAAAAAAGCCGAAATGTTATTCTAGATTAATTACACCCTCAAAACTTGTAATATATAGACTATTAATCTGCTATATTTCCCTTCTTATAAAGAGAAGTCGAAAATATAATATAATCTATTTTAAATTTAATCTTAGCTAATTCTATCTAATTATACAGAGATAGTTATTTAAATATTAGAAGCTGATCTTATAAAAAAAATCTTATTTTTAAAATACTAATTATATTTCTTAGAAGTAAAATTTATTACTAAGATTCCTATACTATATTAAAGATATCCATATTTTGATTTTGCTTTATAGATTAAATTAGGCTACTTAGATGTAATTAATTATTATTAAAAGATAGTAAATAGTAATCTTCTCTTACATATATCTCTTTTAAGTATTTTATTACTATATATAAGCTTTATTTATAATCTAAATCATAAAAGGTTTTTTAAGGTTTTATAGATTAGATCTTAATAACATACTAGAATAGCAAATTAATTAGTAACCTATTCTATAATCTCTCTAAAAATAGTTTTCTAAAGATCTAGCTTTTTATAACTAAAGTCATCTAGTAAGTTACTTTATATATTCTTTTTAAGGTTATAACTCTTTAATCAAGTAGATAGTTTTTAACTCCAGATAGGTTATCTAATAACTTATCTGGTTAAAATAGTAATAGTATAAACTAGCTAGTAGAAGAAGTTAAGTACTTCTAAGGTTATTTAATCATAATACTCTAATTAGCCTTATTCTCTAAATTCTTCAGATATAGATCTACAATTCAAGTTCTTAACTAATAGGATTTAAAGCTTCAAATAACTAAACCTTAAAGTTATGAAGTATTCTAATTTTGAATTATTTATTCAAAAAATCAATATTATTTTGGCCTATTTAGAAAGTATTATATTCAGAATCCAGCCTGAATTAAGATTTTTCTCCTTAAAAATAAGAATCAGTAGCAGGATCACTCCTAAAGCAGAAATACACTTAATTGCTGTAATCCACTCTCAGCATCCAGTCTGCTTCTTTCTGCAGTATTTATACTCCTTATTGCTAAGTAAATCCAAGGCTAAAATCAGTCTTATCAATATTAAAAATTGCCAAAAGAGGATATTGCTCTTTTCAAATAGCCTTACTTAGACTATTGAAGTAGGATTTTATTGCTAAATAATTATAACCTTTAAAGTGCAATGCATTAACAAGTTGCATAAAATATATCTCTAGTATAGGATAATGCACTCTAAAGCAGTTAATCCACTTTTGCAAAATAGATATATTTAAAGAATTAGAACAAGTTGTAAATCTATTAGCCCAGATTTCTTTAGCAAGATTTTTTACAAGAGGAAGTAGTATAGAGACGCCTAATTTGCTAGTATTAGTAATCCAGGCTATAAGCTCTTCTTCCTTAATAGTAGAATATAGTTGCTGTTTTTCATGACTTTGATTTCGTGTTCCTTGACCTAAGAGGCAATATTAAAGAGTTGAAAAGGGAATTTCAAAAATAGCTGAAGTATGCATAATCAATGTATAATTGCTACACCTATAGACAACTATTGCATTTTGAATATCTTCTTCTGTATATAAAGGCATAGAAAAAGGAAGAGGAAATTAAATGAAAGAAGAGAGATATAAGTAGGTAACCTCAGTAAAGCAAGCTGCTTCGCCTACCCATCTAGTTCCCCTACTACAATGTTATCTAAAGAATCAGAGCAACTTGCAAACCTGTTAGCTTAGATTTCTTTAGCGAGATTTTTTATAAGAAGAAGTGGCATAGGGACGCCTAATTTGCTAGCATTAGTAATCTAGGCTACAAGCTCTTCTTCCTTAATAGTGGAAAGTAGTTACTAATTTTTGTGACTTTGATTTTGCATTTCTCAACCTAAAAGGCAATATCGAAGAATTGAAAAGGGAATTTCAAAAATAGCTAAAGTACGCATAATCAATATATAATCGCTATGCCTATAGGCAGCTATCGCATTTTGAATATCTTCTTCTGTATACGAAAGCATAAAGAAAGGAAGAAGAAATTAAACAAAAGAAGAGGAGTATAAGTAGGTAACCTCAGTAAAGCAAGCTGCTTCGCCTACCTATCTGGTTCCCCTACCACAATGTTACTATAGGTTTAATAGTTTATTTTAATTAAAGCTAGTTAAGTCTAAAAAAGAAATAGCATCTAAGCCTATTTTAAGAATTATTTAAAGTAACTTCTAAGAAATTTAAGCTCTCAAGACTTTTTATTCTAAGCTATATAATTATACTTGATTGAAAAGATTCTACTAAGTTAAGCTTATAGAAATGTCTGAAGTTTATATTTACTAACATTAAATAAAACTAGAGAAATTAGTCTTAAAAAATATAGCTATCTATAAAAATAAATATTGAAATTTAGAGGTAAGATAGCTTATTATAATTTTTTCCTTCATTTTATTCATTAATATTATAATCGAAAGTTAGTAGTCCTTAGAGAAAAATACTTAATATTGATCTACTTTACTAAGAGTAGGCTAATTCTCCTAATTAGTAAGATATAACCTTATTATTTCTTTTAACCTTAATAGTAGCTAGCTTCGCCTATCAGTATATTATAAGTAAGCTAGGCTAAGGATAATTAGTAGTATCTTATTCCTTAAATGCTCTTTTAGAATTTAAGAAATTTTTTTAAAAAGTATTGAATTTTTAGATCTAAAAAGTAGAATTTCTTAAAGAATAGAGAGAGTTAAAAGAATAATTTTAGAATCTAGTAAATAGATACTAGCTTTTCTAAATACAGATTTGATAATATAAGGCTTAAAGCACCTAATCCTTGCTTAAATATATATAGAAGTCTATTTAATATATAGAAGACTTATCACTGATTTTTAAAAGATTATATTAATTTTAGAAGTAATTATAGTTTTAAAAAGCAAAAAATATATAATATTAAGAAGCTATATAATGTACAAAGTATATAGTAGTAATAGAGCTAAGTTAATCTTCTTTATAATACAAAATATAAGTAATTATATAGTATAATACAAAGAATATATATTTATAACTAATAGTTATCTTTTTCTATTATTTTAGTAGATTCAAGGCTTAAACTAAGTTATAAGCTACTTATACGTATATATATCTAAAGTCTAGCTCTTATTTAATATAGAGAAGGCCTACCTTAGTAGTATTATATTTAGAATCTAGCCTGAATTAAGATTTTTCCTTTTAAAAATAAGAGTTAGTAATAGAGTTATTTCTAAAGCAGAAATATACTTAATTGCTATAATCTATTCTTGCTATTTAGCCTGCTTCTTTCCTTACTTTTTATACTTCTTATTAAGAAGTATAATTAATCACTAAATAGATCTAAGGCCGAAACCAGTTTTATTAATATTAAAAATTGCTAAAGGAGAGTATTACTCTTTCTAAGTAGCCTTACTTAGACTATTAAAGTAGGATTTTACTATCAAATAGTTGAGCCTCTTAAAGCACAATACATTAATAGATTGCATAAAATATGTCTCTAGTATAGGATAATGCAATCTAAAGCAGTTTATCTATTTTCTAGAGATAGGTAAATCTAAAGAATCTAAGCAGGTTATAAACTAATTAATTTAGATTTCTTTAATAAGATTTTTTATAAGAGGAAGCAGCATTAGGATGCCTAATTTGCTAGTATTAGTCATTTAGACTATAAGCTCTTCTTCCTCAATTATAGATAGTAATTGCTATTTTTTATGGCTTTGTTTTTGCATCTTAGCTTTATAGAAGTGATCTAAAAGAGTCAAAGGAGGGATATTAAAAATAGCTAAAGTATATAAAATTAATATATAATTGCTACACCTATAGGCAGCTATTGCACTTTAAATATCTTCTTCTATATATAAAGGCATAAAGAAAGGAAGAGGAAATTGAAAGAAAGAAGAGGAGTATAAGTAGCTAATCTCAGTAAAACAGCTGGCTTCTCCTACTAACTGGTTTCCCCTACTATAATGTTACTAGATGTGAATTATAACACTTAAAAATAGGTCTAAAAAAGATTAATGCTAGGCCTATTATAGAATGTATCTACGACTTCAAATAATTACTTAGAGCAAACTTCTAATAATCTTAAGTTTTCTTTAAAAGTAGAGACCTTTATTTAAAAAAATTTAATTAGTAACCTTAGAATAGAAGATCAATATTATCATTTTCTATACTAGTATAAAAACAACTAAACTCTATTTTAGCTTATTAGCTTTAGGTTAATTCTAGGTTAATTAGTATTTTAGTTCTAAGCTTATTAGTATTAGGCTAATTACTAGCTCTCATAAGCGAGATAAGCAATCTTAAATGTTTCAAGCTAGACTAGCCAGAACTCAATCATTAGATCTCTTAACTCAAAAATATTTAGTAATTAATTTCTAAAAACTAACTTTCAAAGATAGCTTTTACTAAATTTACTATAAGTCCCTAATCAAGCTAGATAATTATCTTATATGATATATACTAGCTAGATAAATATCATACTTCTACTATCTAGCCTTCCTTTATAAGAGTTAATTAGGCTAAAAGAGAACTATAGTAGTTAAAAAATAAACATAATAAGAAGTCAACCTCTAATTCATTCTAGAATATTTATAAATAGGAACTTTAAGAGATAACTTAAGATAGCTAATAAAGATATTTGAGATTGGGTCTTTATCCTTCTTTATGCGTAATTAGCCTATAATAGGAAATATAAGACTTAAAAGTTCGAAATCTCTAACCTGCTTTATAACTAGATTTTATACTCTTAAATCTTAATCTGTTTACGCAAGAGTAGCCTGATTAGCTCTAGTTAGTAAGATTTATTAACCTTATAATCTTCCTAGGCCTAGAATTCGAAATACTTCCTTTAATGTTACTAACCTACTTTTGCTACGAGACTACTCCTCTTCTCACTTATGTAGGTAATACTATAATAAATAGAGTACCTCTAGCGAGTACCTTTAGCAAAAGTATTATATATAGTACTAGAGAATCCTAGAATATAATAGTAAGATAATAGTAGGATAGGAACATATCTTTAGGATGAGTATAAAGATAAGCCTAAAGATAAACTTTGTACAGTTTATCGTGAAATCATAGATTTGTGCCTGTGACTAGTATATATACTCTTGTTTAATGATTCACTTTTTACGTCTACGCCTTGATATACTTCTTCAATCCCCTCAGCCTATCCTTCGCCTGTTCTAGCACGTCATCCGGCTTGCAGACGGCGAATCGCAGCCAGTCTTCGGCGAGGTGGGCATTGTCGTCGGTGAAGAACTCTGTTGGTGGGATCGCCGCTACGCCGAGCTCCTTGATGCAGAACCACGAAAGCTTGAAGTCGCGGGGCCTGCTAGCGACGTGAGGCGGGAAGGGGTAGTCGGCGGGAAGCTCTACCTTGGCCAGATTGACGAGGACGAAGTAACCGCCTTCAGGCTCAGAGTACTGTAGGAGAAAGTGTTGTTAGTAATCGCATACGAGTAAAATTCATCCTCTCACAACTTACAGGCAGTCCCAGCTCGTCCCAAACCTGGTTGAAACGGTCCAGCTTTCCCTTCATCTCGGCCTTGCTCTCTTCCCAGAAGCCTCTGCCCTCCGCCTGCTCGAATGCGACCGCAGTCGCTTCCTGGAGGGGGCTGACACTGGAGAAACAGATGCGCGTGTGTGCTGCTGCAACATACTTGATCAGGTGCTCCGGTCCGATCAAGTAGCCAACTCTCCAGCCGGTGGCGTAGAAGAGCTTGCCTGCGCTACCGACAGTCAATGTGAGGGCCGCGATCTCCGGGCTCAGCGTCGCGATCCGGGTGAACGGCACGTAGTATAGCTTGTCGTATACTTCGTCGGACAGGATGAGGATGTTGTGCTTGACACAGAGGTCACCAATGGCTTGCAGCTCTTCACGGCTGAAGACCTTGCCAACCGGGTTGTGGGGTGTGTTGATGACAATCATGCGTGTGCGCTCTGTAATCTTGCTCTCCAAGTCTTTCAGGTCGAACGTCCATTCGCCAGCAGAGGTTGTCTTTGATGAGCCGTCGGTCGGAGGGTGTAGTGGCACGTAGACAACCTTGCCGCCGGGCATCTCGATGTTGGAGATGTATTGGTCGAAGAAGGGCTCGAAGACGATGACCTCGTCACCAGGCTCGAGGAAGCCCATGAATGCGGAGAGCATGCCCTCATTGGCGCCTGTGGTGATGGTGACTTCGGTCTCTGGGTTGAGGGTGCGGTTGAATGAAGGCGAGTAGGCTTCTGCGATTGCTTTCTTCAGGCGCGGGCGACCCTACTAGGTGTCATTAGTTGGTGATCGCTGGGATATAGAGCATGCGGATGTGATTTCATACCTTTGTTGGCGAGTACTGGTTGCATTCCACCTTACCCAGAGCATCGTGAGCGGCATCAAGCACGAATTGAGGAGGGTTGTAGCCGAAGAAGCCCTGGCCCATGTTCACAATGGGTTGGACGGGCGATGCCTGCGCAGCTTCATTGACGATTGACCTTGATATCTGTCAGCGTCTTCACTCATGCGACAGTGATCTGCCGTCACAAGCAGTAAGACACGGCTCACCAAACATCTTGCCTCTGGCCAGCCACTCTTGCGGCGGGCTTGAAAGGGTCTTGGACCATGGGTGAAGCGGCGAATGCTCTCAAATCTGAGAGTGAGTTCTTGGAGTTGCTAAGTAGTGAGCGAGGGCGTATTCTGGTGGCGGCACGAGCGAATTGAGTCAACGGCGGCATGGTATAAACAAAATGCGTTCGAGTCTCCAGTCGAGAAGTGCCCGCCCGCTTACGAGTGCGGGACCTTTAGCTCAGCACGTCATTTTAGCTTTCTTAAAGACCGAGGTCGGCTTTGGAAGTGCATCATTGTCGCAACAGTCAGCATATACTCGAAAACAACTATGACACTAAAGCGACTGTAACAGAAAGAGTTGCTTGTCAGACGACTAAACACATCACGAGGCATCTATCGCAATCTTGATTTGAAATGCATTTCGCAATGCGTAATCATCATTAGATATCTGGTGCGCTCTCTCAAGCCCACTGGCCATGAACGATGGCTTATATGCACTGTACAACAAACAGCCCTAGGCTTGTGCTTTATCCCAGACCCAGCCTCTTTACCAGAGCTTAGCTCGAAACGAATTCCTTGCGGCCAGCCGCCTCCCAAGTGAACGCCGATATAGATAGGTATGAAGATCCGTAGGTAAAGCTGTGTTGTCCCAAGCCCGATGGTGTCAAACCAACAATCTTGTTGTCGTATCAAACGATCTTTCGACTACTTGTTGCTGTTTAGCATGGCCTGTACGCTTGCCAGGCGCTGCTTTAATGAGTCGTGGTCGGAAAGTGTCTGTTGAATCATATTAGTAGTGGAACAAAGTGAATGCAAGCAAAGGGGTAATTACTGACCTCCGCATGGCTCATCTTGGCATTGACCAACTCTCTCTCCATCTCGTCCATCTCTTCCTTCAAAGCCCGGTTCTCGTTCTGAACCTCGATGTTTCGCTGCATGATGCGATCCATCTCAGCCTTCAGCTTTGCCTCAACCTCTTCAGGCTGCGTGTCAATCATCTTCTGCAGCTCGACAACTTGGAACTTCAAGCCTTCGTTATCGTCAGCCAGCGTGTCATTATCCATCTTCAAGCGCACCATGTCCGAAGCCATGTTGACATGCTCCACATCGTGCTGCTGAGCACGCTCCTCCAGAGTGCGAACATATGAGGTAAGGTGTGCATGGCCAGCTCGAAGAGTCTCGAGTTCTTGCTCTTGTTCCTTGGCAATTCGTTGTGACTCTTCCCATTCAGCTGTGTACTCTGCAAGAGTTTCGTCGGCGATGACAATGGCCGTTGCATCCCGAACCATTTCGTCTGCGCGGTATAACTCTTTGTCCGCACCGCCAGACACGGAACCGAAGAAGCCAGAGTCAAGCAAAGATGAAGCGGAAGGTGACTTGTCTATGTAGACGTCAAAGATCTTCTCTTTGAGGAAGGTCGTGATCTGAGCCATGTCCTTCATTCCGAGAAGGGCTTCCTTGTTGCGCTGCATGAGCACGATACCGAACTTCAGGATGGCAGTCATGCCTTCGGAGAAAAGGAGATCATAGACGCGTAGGACCAGTTGAAGTGGGAACCGGTAGGCAAATAGAGTGAGGAACCATTGAGTGGCGTAGAGTTGTGGGTCAACATGTCTTCTCTTCAGATGGACGTACAGAGCAGGCTCCAGATCTTCGAGCAAACGCTCAAACTTGTATAGGTGGAGATGCAGTCCAGGCATCTCGGGCTCAAAGAGCGAGCGAAGGTTGTATTTGTGCATCAAACGAACCAGCAATGTGAAAGCCTCTTCCTCGCTCATGTTAAAAAGTAGAGGCATCGCAATGAAGTTGATGCCTTGCGCATAGCCAACCGCTTCATCAAAGAGAGCGTAGGCTTTGCACAGTCCAAAGAGACCGTCCTGAAGGCCGGCGGACTGGGCGTATTTGCTGAACGAAGTCCGCGAACCAAGATCGCGTTTGATGGCCTTCTCAAGTTTGATCAAAGCAGCTGCGTCCCGCTTTTGCTTTTCTGCAAGAAGCTTCATCTTCAACTCTGAGGTGCTGCCGTCAACTGATTGCGGACGTGATGTAAGATTTGAAGTTGCTGGCGTCGATAGGTCCGAGTGAACACTTGAACGAGATGATCCGGTCGAATCCCTGTCCTTTTCTGAGGCACCAACGTAGCTGGAATTGCCCCGTGACAAAGCCGGTCTCTGTTCAGCTTCCGTTCCTCTGGCTTTTAGTGTTTTGTACAAGGATTCTAGGTCTTCGCTTTTGCTGTCCGCAAGGACCTGCCAAACGACGCCACGAATCGCAGGCGGGATGCCACTAGCAATCGCCTTCGCAATCTCGGCTCCGCCAGTGCGTTGTACTGCAGATGGACCTTCTTGGACCAGTGATTGCCACAGATCCCAATCGACAGGGGCGGCCTCTGCCGCAGGTCCAGCTGCCATGCCGGATGCCGTGCCAGGGGGCAGCTTACGATCAATAGGTGGCGATTTGAGTGCTGAAGATGCTCTCCTTGTTCTGGTTTCCGGTGACTCCTTGGTAGGGCTAGTAACGCCCTCGTTTACTCTTGACATATCACCCTCTCCATCTTGCAAGGCTTCTTCGTTGCAGTGCTCCTCTTGTGCTCTCAGTGTCGCGAATCTGTCTTGCAAGCTTGGCTTCATGTAGGAGTCGCCTTCGGGGCCATCCACGATGGACGAGAGTTTTGTCCCGTCAGCAGACGACGCTGAGCCGCCGGTAAGCCTGCGTTCTCTGGCGGGAACGGGCGATTTTGTCTTTCGCATGCTTCCCATCCTTCCAAAGAGTGCCCCGAAACCATTCGATGCTCTGCGCGCCAAGTTGCCAGGCACTGGAGGAGGTGACATGTTGCCGGAAGAGTTCTTTCTGGGAGATGTTGGCACCGATCCATTGACATCTGCAGGCAAATCCTTGGTGGGTGATTGACGGCCCGACGGGGTCTCTAGTGGTAGAGCCCTTTTCTCGCTGATGCTGGGCTGGCTGGCATTGACTGGGAACCTCGGTGAAACACTCCTCTGTCTGCCGTGGAAAGGCTTTGGTGGTGCGCTCATGGAATTCCTCTGTGATGGTGGTGCCTTGGTAGGGGAGGACGGCGCTGCTGGGAATGCGCCTGGTGCGTCGGCGGTAGCCTTCACATTTGTTGGCGTCGGTGGCTCTACCTCGATGTTGTGCGTATCTTGCGACGCGATAGCTTCCTGTGGTTGTGACATCGCTGTGTCCGCTGCTGCTGATGTGTGTTGTGAGACGTCATCTTTCTCTGTCTCCTCTCCAGAAGATCGAGGGGAGCTGGCGCCGGCGCCCTGTATTCCCAGACCCGTGGCCTCGGGGTCTTGCTTAGGTGATTTGTTCTCATTCTCGTTGGCTGGCGCTCTTGGTGTGTCCACGGCATTTTCGAAGGAGTCCTAAAGACAGGTGGTCAGTCTGGAACGGGATTACAGACACCGCTCATTGGAATTGTATAGCATACCGACTTCTCGCCCGGGGTCTCGTCGTCGTCGTCGTCGTCGTCGTCTCGCAGCTTCATGGCATTGCCCATGTTAGCCATGCTGATACCAAGTGGAGAGGCCTTGCTTTTCCTCAGATCTCGACTTCGGTGACGGCTCTGGGAACGACTGCTGGGCCGAACGTTCTTTCTGCGATCGGGAATACCAGGTGCCTGGTTGCGCTGCTCGGCGGGGAAATTGTGCGACAAGGACAGCGAAGGGTCGGACGAGCTCAGGCTAGATACATGGCTTAGCGTGGGCGAGGAGGAAGAAGTCGAGGTCGAGGCAGCGGGCAGCGGATCGGTAGTGTTGATCTCGGGATGTGGTTGTGGTGGTGCTGGAGCAGGAGCAGGAGCAGCTGCAGCTGCAGGTGCAGGGATCTCGGCGTTTCCTGCCATGGGTCAGGTAAAGCTCACGCGAGCGAGCGAGATCGAGGCGCGCCTAAATGGTGAATGTAAATCTAGAAGCGGAGGAGTAAAGTCACGGCGGTGCATACACTACTGACTGACTGACAGCACAGCACAGCACAGTACGCCTACTACGGTGGGAGATGGATGATGTGGACGAGAACCCGAGGACAGACAGGACAGACAGGCATTATTGCCATTTCATGCGGTCGGCCTTGCTGTTGGTTGCTCGTGTCAACACCGCCACCCTGAGACAGCCAACAACCTGCTGAAACTAACTGTTGCCCACCTTTGTTTGCAAGGGGACGCCTGTGCACGCTAAGCATTCGTCTATCTTCTATCTTGTCTGTAGCACACAGCCCGCTCATGTTGTCTTGTTGTGTGTTGGTCACCATATAGACAATAATCATGTCCAAAGGTGTTGCAAAACCATTCCCAACTTTTGTGCATGCATGCCCGCCAGCTACCTCGACCTCAATCAATCTCCAACCACCGCCGACGCCTTTCACACCCCCATCACATGCTACGTAAATTCCGACCGCAAATAGAAGGGTCCACGCAACGGTGTGTGGAGGGGAGGCCGCACCGGCCAACCATCTCGGAGCGCGTCTCACACAGCTCAGCCAGCCCTCTCTCGAACTACCACGGCGACGCCGCCCAGGTGAGCCTCGTCAAGATAGTGGTGGACATTGCAATTCCTTAGATACTGACGCTGGTGCTGATAATATGCTCGTATCTCGAATCATGGCCGCATCCTTTCACCTTGGGAAAATAGAGGTCTGCGGAGACTTGCGCTGTTGGATACGGAGATCTGCGTCCGCTGGCGCGCGACGGTGTGTGGCAGTGACTGCTGGAGATACCACGGGCAATTACCTGAAGTGGTCAAGGGACATTTGGATTGGCATCCTGCACGTTGCGACGCGCAATTGATAACACGTGGACAAGAATGGTCGATCTCGGCCGTTGTCTTTGTTGTGCACTCGATTTTTGAAGCCGTCGAAGATGGTTTCTCTTTCACAGCGGGACGTTCAGGTCGCATACCAGGTCGTGAATATTACAGCATACCCACCTACTTTTCGGTGCCTTGTTCTGGTTGGAATGCATGGCATGAGCAAAGTATTAATAAATGACTTGACACAGGGGGGTTTGAGATCAACATACTCGCTGGCTGATATCATAAGATCAAGTGATATATGGTTGAGGGAATATGCAAGTGGTATATGATGTTTGACCTATTGGATTTTATGTTGATGGATTGATCCTGGTTCTTAGCGGGCATACTTTTAAATGACGAATTGTCCTGGTTCAGCGTTTATTTCACTACATGTACTGTCGTGACAAAGGCGTGCGAAACTTTGTGCTTAGTGCATTTCACTCGACCAGCTGTAAGACAGCTTTACAGTAGCTTCCTAGTATTGCAGCACATCATATATATGTGAGCCCATGCAGCATCAATAACTACTATGAGTGTAGATCCATGTTTAGATCGTACTTCGCCATCGTGCGCTGATTTTGGTTTTCTTCTCTCGAGCCAACGGTTCATGGTAACCAGGAACGCAAGAGACTACTGGGCATACAAGACCATGCCTTGAACGATGGACTACGATATCTGGTCTCTAATAGTTAAGTTCATGCACTCAGTCAGCTTACGGCCGCTAAATAATCCGAACGGCTGATGCGTTCTACAAGGTCTTCGGTGAACGTCATGCAGAAACATATCTAGTCTTTGAATAACGTGACCAACAGAACAATGAGCAGTTAACGCTTGACATACTAGTAGCCCGAGTCATCAAATGTAGCTTGCCTCTAGGATACAATGGCACGTGAACGCTGAATAGCATGTCACGAGAAGAAGGACAAGCACAACAGATGAGATCATGAGTATCTGGCCAGAGGCTCTGTGTGCTTAGCGAAGTGCTCAAAGATCTGTGCGTAGTCAAATCTGTCATCGCAATCAATTGACGTAATTTGTGACTAGCATGTTGTTAGAGCCGGAGCACGTATAATTATATAGTAGTATGAAAGCAGCAAACATACAGCGATATACTGACCACATACAGACCAATGAACAGGCTAAACTGGTTACAATCTTTCTAACTCATTCTTTTTGCGACACAATCGTCGCGACCTGGCACGAATGTAAGGTGAACTCTGTGCCACGTGTGTAGATCGGAAACGAGCAATCACTTTTCCGAGCAATCACTTTTCCGAGCAATCACTTTTCCGAGCAAAACCGATCGCCGGAGCGATACGATATACAAACGCGACCTTCCAGGTTGTGCAAGCCTCCTACCTAGCGACGACAAATACGAGCGTGTGGCTGTCGGTGCCAACGAATAGCCAAACCTGAAGTGGCAACATCTGAAAGCGGCCTTTTTGGTACACTTAATCGCGGTAGTCGTGCTTTCGGGATAAGCACGGTGGAGTTCATCAATAAGCCGCCACACCCTAGTTTTTGAAAAGCCCAATTACCAATAAAGAAATGTACGCAGGATATGATGTTAGGAGGCCTCGGCGGGGGCTCTTACATCATCTATTCACGGAAACTAGCATCTTTCTGTACGAGAGAGCCAACGTGCTAGCTTTTGTTGGTAATCCTTTCGAACCGTCACGGCACGACTTGCAAGATCTGCCTTGCTGGTGGCTATAGAGCGAGCAGGGATCTCGAGGCGCACATGGGGGTGGCGTTTTGCATGCGACTTCAGCTACCACACCGCGCCGGCACTGCAAGGCACGAGAAAGCTACATTGTCGCGACGCTACGGGCCCAGCAAAGGGCTGAGGGCTTAGGCGTCCCTCGTTCGCCAGCATCAAGCATGTATGTACGTCGAGTAGATGAACGTTGCTTGACCTGCGTCATCTTCAATATACAGTAGATACGTCTGCAGGCTGCGCGCCAGCAGATTGCGACGTCTGGCGTACGTAGCGAGCTGGGCGGTGGCGAAGACTCCGTCAGCGGCGTGACGAGTGCGCGCGCCCACTTGGTCTGAGTCTGGTCAGATGCTGGTGGCGAGTGCTTGCGTGGACGAGGTAAAAGTCAGTAGTAGTAATGACTAGTTATACGACAATAGTAATAATACACGCTGCGGAGGTGGTCTTGGTCATGGTCATGGTCATCGCGGCTGATATTCCGCCGACGATGCAGCGCAATGTATAGTGTAGCGGTAGCAGTCGCAGTGCAGTGAGGTGTTTGGCACACGTGTGAGATGCTCAACCAACCCGCTTCATCAACTGCCGGGCCGCCAGAAGAGCTGCAAAAGTGGTTACACAGCAGCGAGGGCGAGCTTTCCATGAGATGGTAGAGTAGTCTGCATGCATGAGCCAGCCTTTGGAGGTGCAGTACAGTAGTGCATGCAGTACTTTGAAACGCCGAAGCCATTGCGAATCTTCCCCTCGCCATCATTGCGCGTTGTACTGGTAACTAACTAACTAATTAACTAACTTGCAAGCTCTATCGTGTACGCCTGTGGCTCTGCGGCTCACGGGCGCATGCACGCATGCAGCATGATGAGGTGATGATTCGCCGCCGCCGCCGCCACGTCCTCCATCCTCCACCGCTGGCCTGAGCGCACCGACGCAGTCAACAGGCTCTCTCAGTATGGCTTTCTGCAAAGACAAAGAAATGCTGGTGTTTGTCTATGGGAAATGATTTCTCGATCTCGCCCTCGGCGGTCGCACAAGCAAGCAGCAATGAGAGATGATCGAAGGCATACAGTACGGTCGGTCCAGGTGCAGGTGCAGGTCCAGACCTCGGGCAGACCTCCCATCCTCCCATCGTCTCTCAAATAAAACGAACGGTACAGGTGGGCTGCCATCGGCCAATCCTTCCCTGCAGCGATCGCGCTCTCGCAGAATCCACCTCACACTTTGACAGGGCTTCGCGCACCCGTTGGCTCACAGGCACGGAAGGATTAGCCTGACGCCAAACGCTGCGGGAGGCGCTGGAAATAGCAATAAATAAATAGTTTTGGGTTCTGCCATCGGACACAATTGGCCGTCGCGGACGTGCGTGGCGCCCAAACCCTGCCACACGCACATGCCCTGCTCCCCTCGACGCTCGTGATGCCCGTCCCTCGTCGTGCGCTCACGATTCTCCATCTGCTCTATTTCCGTGCGTGGGCCTCGCCGCTGATGAGATGAGGCGAGGCGCTCGCTGCCATTGGATGGCCATCGTTACATCCCCATGAAGACGCCTCTCCGTCTGTCTGGAAAAGGCCTCCGTCTCCCTCCAGTTGAGTCTCGTCTGCTCTTCTCTTCGGCCACCACTTCCAATCCCTCTCCCCGTCGTTTGACCAAGCCCTTCTACGCGCCCTTCTAATAGCCCCCTCCCTGCCTCGCCGCGTCCCACCTCACGAGCTGCTGCAGTCTCACGCCTCTTGCCGCCCGTGTCATCTTCCCAATCCAGGTCACAACGTCCAGCTGACCACAATACAACTACTCGCCTTCCCTGCTGCGTGTGCGGCCGGATCAGGATTCTGCTCTCGCGGTCCGCCTACGCCTCTTCCTGCACAAATACGGCCTGAAACCAGTCCGTCAGTTCGGTCTCGCGCAGCTGCGCACGGCTTCCTCTTACATCAGAGGTATAGCGCCTTGACATCCAACGACATCAGTCGCTCCTGCCCTCTGCCTCACGCGGCCTAGTCAGCTCTTCGATCCCGTGCTTTGGGCGCAATCCGTCTCGGAACCTGGGGAATCGTCCATCACACCGGCAGGCCTTTTGTACACGCGATCCGATTCACAAGATCATGCTAGCAGCCTTTATGCCCCAGTCACCACACACTTTGTCAACCCACCACACAACCCCCACGACCACGAGCACCATGTCGCTTGCCATACTAGCCTCGTCGCCTGCCACTTATAATCAACCACCTCTGCTGTCTGCGCCAACGCCATCAAAGCGTCCCAAACTATCACTCAACACTACCATCTTGCCATCCACATTCGGCAAGAAAGCAACAAGTCTTCGGCTAGAAACGCTTTCCGCAACCTCACCTACTGTCCGCAATACTTTCAGCAATGCGCATGAGGACGAGTCAAGCGTGAAAGCTCCTGGTTCCCGACCCAGACGTCCAACATTATCAACTCTCGCAACCTCAAGCATTAATGCGAACGATACAAGATCAGCATCGCCATCTGCCTCGGAACACTCCGATACGACATTACACACAGCAAGTTCTGCCGATTCCGTATCGACCATCGGATCTCTGTCGGCATCGGTCCCATACAAGCTTGCATACAACGTAACTTCGATCTTGACGAACAGCCCTCTACCCAAAGTCGGCACCCAGAGAAGGAACTTTGCGCAATCACGACCGATGTTTCCAACAGCGAAGAAGGTCGCATTCCGCGCCCCGCTGACCGAGGACATCACTACCGAGAGGTACACTATGCGACATTCCGACATTGAATCATCTATCTCAACCATCTCAACGCTTGAGCTGTCACCGCCAGATGCCGAGAAATCGGAGGAGTTGAGCGAAGGCGATGCTCACAGAATAAATACAAAGTCAAAAGGAAAGAAGGCTAGATCACCACAGACTGGCGAGAAGCGAGAATCGTCAGATGAGGATGACAGCGACACATGTCCGGCTACACCAGTAGCAGGACGGAAGAAGCGCTCTAGAGAGTGGGTGTGGACGTTGGGTCCTGTAGAGACAGCGTCGAATCCTTCTGACAAGCAACATCCAGAAGTCTATGGAATCGGTGCGGAGAAAGGCGAAGCTACATAGGCGGGAGGAGAACTTATGATATACAGACTCGATGTGAAACGACCTGATGTTGCTTTGCCGTTTGGCGGCGTTGATGGCGGCCGAAACGCCCTTATATATGATACCCAATTAGCATTATTACAATTTACCTATAAAGATTCAACTGTCATTACTCTCGTGCTTCAATCAAGATTGATAGCTACCGTGCCTGCGCTCAAGTTTATGTACGACTCAAGCACTAGCTACAGTCTTGATGAGAAACCTCTATACTATTACTATAGGCTGCGGACGTATGTCAGAACATATTAGCCAACGAGATACTATCTAAGTCGCCTTCATATCTCAAAGGCTGGTGGGCTAGTACTATCTGCCTCGAAGATTTGATTACGTTACTATTTACTATTGAGAGTCTGTACACAAACTTGAGCTTAATTGCTGTATCTATTTGCCGGCAAAGTTTCACATGTATATATATGCAACCATGCTCGCATCGCCCCAACTTGAATGTCGGCCACTGGGAAGTGGTTGCGTCACTGATACATGCCAGCTGCCAGCAATCTGCATAGTGCATGTACCTCCTGCCTTAGATATATGCCTTGCGTATTTACCAGTCCCACGACCCATTTCCATATTCTTTCTCGACTGAAAGAACATCTTTGTGTCCGTCGACCCCAAACACTATCGATGGGGACTCGAAAGCAAGCCAGTGCACAGCCATCGATGCCTTCGAGCATGTCCTCCGAAACCAATCTCCGACGAGCCGCGCGACTCGTCGATATCTTCAATTTTGCGATTCCGATTCGATTGCAGCTTTTCGAATTCTGCGATCTCCAGGCGTGAGGCCCCTGTTTAATAAGTGGACTCCGATAGATTGAGATTGTTCTTCTAACCTATGCTAGCGTGCCTTTCCTTATCAAACAATGCGCGCAAAACACTCTGGAGAAGCACTGGACGCAGCACGTCCCTTTCTTGCAGAAGCGAGCACCTGCTGAGCTGGCGGCAGATGTGATCAACGAGGTCTTCGCCGCCATCGAAGGCACTGACAAATGGAAAGTCATCGATTTCTGCTCTGGCTCAGGCGGGCCTACGCCTCACGTCGAGAAGCATCTGCAGCATCAGCGTGCGAAAGCCGGTCGCAGTCCCGTCGCGTTCTATCTCTCGGATATTTCGCCCAACCTTGATGCCTACATCGCGCACGCCTCGCGCTCTGCGAACCTCTCGTTTATCCCGGACCCGGTCGATGCGACGAACCCTCCGTTTGCTGCTATCAGCTCGAGCACGCCTGGCGATAAAGCGGCTGCGCGAGAACGTGGCTACGAGCACGATGGCTGCAAGGTTCTCCGCTTGTTCAGTCTTGCCTTCCATCACTTTGACGATGAGGGTGCGAAGCGTGTGATCAAGAGCACTATGGACACCAGCGATGCTGTTGTCATTTTTGAATTACAGGAGCGTCGTATAGGGAGCTTGTTGCTGATGCTGCTGGAGCCGTTCCTTGTGTACATGATGGCTATTTTCTGGTTTACGGATGACTGGTTATACCTTGCTCTCACTTATCTTGTGCCCATCTTACCGGCCTTGCATTCATTCGATGGGCTGGTCAGCTGCCTCCGAACACGCACATTCAAGGAATTCGTGAGGTTGCTCGACGATACTCTGGCCAAAGAGCACCCGAGTAAGGCATCTGGGCCTCTGGTAACCATCCAGCGTGGAGACTGGGTGTTCACTAACCGCCGTACCTTGCACACATGGCCGCTGGGATACATGAATGTCATTGTTGGCATGAAAACTGAGACACAGTAAGTCTACTGGCGATATGGAATAGAGGGCTCTCAGCGGGCATTTCCATCAAAACTCCCTATCTCTGAGAATGACCGGAAATCCAATACGATTGATACAATTCCAGCTTGTTGCTTGAACAAAACGTTTATAGACCACTATATCCAAATCAATTGATACTATCGAGATGATGCTGACGGCATACGAATGCAACAACAGCACCTGAAGTGGTGCTCCCTGGTCAGGACGTACGATCAAGGGAAAACAGACTCCTGAGGGCGGATTGTAGCCTTCTCACCGCTCCAAACTCCCACCGAATCGCTTCCTCGCCTCTCATCCACCAGCATGCGCTCCTTCTCACCCTGGAGTCTCTCCACTCCCTGCGCAGCTTCTCAGTAAACTTCCACATGCTGCAAGATCATTGCAATGACCTCGTCTCTCGCCCCCGCCGCTCATCTGCAGGTGGAAGTCCTGGCGACCGTGAAAGTCAACGCGGACCGCATCAGTCCCAACTCTATCCTCCTGCGTCGCGGACTGCGCGTATGCGCTGCCCATTCTGGTGCAGCGCAAGATCCAGGCTTCGAGTTCTCTGTGCTGCCAAAATGACGTCTAGGACCGATTTGCGGATGCTGCCGAAGAGGTTGCGGGCTTCTGCATCGGTAAGTCGATCGTCGTTTAGCTGGGTGTGGATGTCATCGAGTGGATACTGCGGATCTGTGAGGTGATCTCTGAGACCGGTGGACTGGGAATTGCCGGCAATAGAGGTTGCAGCGGCTCGGTTTCGAGCTAGGATGGTGATCATCGTCGTTGGCTGAGATGTGGGAGAGGCTCTTTCGATGTTGTGATGGTGAGCCTTTCGTCAGAGTACTTGTAGCAGCTACTATAGGCAAGAACAGGCCGACACGCCACTCTGGTGGGTTTGCTACTCGTGCAGATTGTCCCTTTGTCCGTCTTGCATCTGAAACAATTCATGTTTGCTGTTTGGATCAACAAAGGTTTCCGCGTTGGGTCTGCATACCATACCAGTGGTAGTCCGCGCACGGGGCAAAGTAAAAAGTGAAACACTTGTGCCGATGCCTGTAGCTAAGACAACAGGAGTTACATCTACCAGTCGAGCCACAGCCGCATGAAAATTCTCACGGGCATGATTGTCAGCATGGAGGAGACGTATGAAGGAGAAGACATCGGTGCAAGATGCTAACGAACAGTACAGGTACTACTGGCGTCACCATATCAAACAGATCACCAAGACGAGACTGTCAGGCGGCAGCAATATTCAAGCAGGCTGACGCTGGTCATTGAACGGAGGCCATGTTGCGATTGTCGAGGGGGCTGCTGAGGAATGAGATAAGACACAACAAGGTAGAACATGGGCAGTCGTCTTCTGGACAATGTTTCACGGCAGGTGGCCACGTGTAGCGCCCTAGACAGTCGTGGCCTGACTTCTAGGTGTGGCTTGTATCATCCTCGTCGGTATAGTATAATCCCATACGCAGCGTGTTGTTGGAGAAGTGAGATAAATTGTGAGGCAGTTCCGCACAGAGGAACTGCGTTGTGTTGTAGAAGGCATTATTTTCGATCATGTGGGAAGCACCGGCGAGCGATTGATCGTTTCTCGGCGGTGCGAACATGGTCCCTCTTTGCCCAAAACCCAATGTAGGTACCGTGCTGCGGTTGAGTGGCTGAAGCTCTCTCATCAAAATGCATTGGTATCTTTTAAGCGGTATCGTAAAGTCTATGCTCAAACTGATCAGATGACATGGAGTCTCTCGGCGGTAAGCTGCACATTTTGAGAAAAACAAATTAGAAGGTATGTGCTTGCAACATGCTGGGAAACGTAGGGATCTGTTAGAGGCCTCTCGATGGCAACTATTCTCTTTCCATTGGTGACAACTTGATGCAAATGCTCAATTATACTTCATGATTCAGGGATAGCCTGGGATATTTCGATGGGTAACATATTCATTGCTTTTCAGGTAGTGTAAATTAGATCCGTCAATATTAGTGTCGTTATGTCCATCAAAGCAACCGTCCCAAATCATTTAGTGCTACACACTACCGTTCAAGCTCTGAATCCGAGTCCGAAAACAGAACCCGTAGATGGAGGCATGGCCGTAGACGACGGCAGTGCGACGTAAGGGGCGGTGTGAGTTGCTTTCGCATTGCCAGTGGTCTCATATTCAGCTGTGACCTTCTCCAGTCCAGTGGCAATGTCGAGATGCTCCAAAGTTCGGTTGAACAAAGCGAGCGAGGCCTTGGGCTGGTAGTATGGCACTTCGTGGCCGGCCTCGTACATACGGAGGAAGCTGACTGTAAACGTGTAAGTATCTCGATCGTACCGAAGCTTTGTTACAAGGGAAACATACAGTTGCCGTACTGTCTGACCTCGCCGTATTCGGTTCCGTCCACAACGAATGGCTCGTAGCCAGCGGCGGCAAACTGCTCAGAGTGTGTGTAGTTGATCTGGAGTGACACAGCCTGGCCACCAAACCAGTTGCCTAAAAGACTATTAGCAAATCTTTTGCCTTTTTGTTCGCTCTTTGATCTTTCTCACAGATGTAGTCGGCATCGCCATAAGTAAGTGCTACTCGCACGCCCTGGTTAAGCAGATACTCGAGGTCCTGGCGGAAGTTAGGGAAGATGAAGTCGCCTGTGTTCTGGAACTGGTAGTAGATGTCGCTGTTGGAAGTCGTGTAGTTCAGATCGACACCAATGGCATTCTGTACGTGCGCCTGATTGAGGTAAGGAGTCAAGTATGGAGGTGGTGTAGGGTCATCACTGGGGTGACGGATATCGTAGGTACCACGGCCGGAGAAGCTTGAAGGTTTGTCAGTATAAGTCGCCGCAGCTACAATCACAAAAAGGAGGACTTACGAGTAGTAGACACCCTCAACGTTATCACGGCACATCGACTGCGCTTCACTGCAGATGGTGAAGACGGCCGGGTCGGACTCGGAAGAGATAGGCGTGGAGTAGTTGTATTCACCGTTTGCGGCAGCAGCGCGGCACGACTGAATTTGAGCAAGGCAGCCATTGGGCATGGTGTTTGCGAAGTTCGCGTAGTTATATACCGTGTCGTTGTAGGCCTTGATTCCATAGGTGTTGTTGACCGCGAACTCTAATGGTCTTGATCAGCTTTGCTTCATAGTTGGCCTCATAATTGACCAGTGTCGATCGCATGACACTCTCTCGAACACAGAACATCAAAGGGCTTACCGGGATAATAGGTGGATTGAATGGCTTCGTCAATGATACCGTTAATGATGGTCAGGGTGTTGAAGTTGAGAGCCACTCCTGGAATGGTGCCGTTGCGGACCTGCTCGTTGTTCTGATAGAATCGATCAAAGAATGCAGGTCCATAGTGCTAAAAGCCGTCAGAAACGATGACGAGGTTCGCGGTGAGGATTTACATACCCCTCCGTAGCTCTCGGTGGCCAAGTTAAATTCTTTCTCTTTGCAGTCTGCGCCAACACCCACTTCCGGATCAAGCTGTGGCAGAGCGCTGAGGAAGCCCTGTAGAATCTCCCATGCCGCCACGGCTGCGAGATCTGTCGTGTCGACTTCTCCACGGTTGATAGGATCCAGGATCGGGTAGCGGCCATCAGGAGGCGCTTGAGTTGCATTGAGGAAGCCGCCTGTATAGCCATAACTTCCGATGGCTTCTTCCTGGTATGAGAAGCCTACACCGACAGGCTGGGAGAGGAAGAGCATGTTGCTAACCTCACTCCAGGAGTTCTCATTGACGTAACTGGTGAGGTTCTCTGAAAGCATACAAGGACCCAGCTCTTCAAAGAGACCAATGAGACTGTCGCTACCAGGACCGCCATTGAGCCAGAGAGTGATAGGGTCATTCTTGGGATCCCTGCGGGATTCAAAGAACCAGAAGAAAGCGTGAACATTGGGGGCCAGATCAATGTATCCACTGTAGCTGTTCACACCAGGAGTGGTCTCGCAAACACCTTCTTTGCCGGGCTCTTTGTATCTAATGGTGACATTGGTGGGCGAAGTAAGAGTCTTGACACCTTCGGCATCCGCTGGGTAGTATTGTCTCTTCAAAAGCGGTGCTGATCTGCCAGTACGAGTCGACTTCGAGAAAGTGGCTGAGGCGGATCCAGTGAGAGAAAGCAAGCCCGTGGCCGTTGCCAGAAAGGATTTGGACAGCATCTTGGACAGTTTCAATCCAACTAGTGCGGAAAAAGTACTCGAGAGATTCCTACAACAGCGACGCACACGGCCTTAACTACTGCCGCTGCAAACAAACCTAGCCATCGATTTGGCCATTCCTACAGCATATGACCTTCCACATTCTGTTAGAACAAACTCAACCTCTTGCATGGTATCATGCGCTGGATCCGGCCACGGGAACGCTATCACAGCGACAGTGCGAGTCAATGGGCCTGACGAGCCGGCATCCGCAAACAAACAAGCACTCTAAGGTGCGACGGAACCACGGCTTAGCAAGCTTCTCCGCCGAATAAGCTCTCGTAAGGTGCGGTGAGGCAGGGCTTCAGCCATTTGAATCCTTTGCCACGCTTTAGCGGGTGCGATAGCGTCAACTCATGACGACTGCAGCCGTGATAGGAAGGTCAGCAAGGTACGACGTTGCATCCCACCTCTGCCCGCGTAGCAATCATGCAAACTTACGGGTAAAGGATCTCGCTTGGCAAGGAATGACGATGACACTTCTTCGACCGAGGTAGCTGCTATACCCACGCTGCAGCTGGTGCAGCACACCCGCATGAGAGAATAGATTGAGTGGGTTACGGCGCCGACAATTAAAGAAGACCTCAACCTATGCGAGCTTTGATGCCTCTTGATGCGTGCATTTTAAGGGCAGACAGGCAAGGCTGAACTCGTATATCAGAGCTGTACCGAGGCGGAGGGGGCACCGATGTGTTATGTACTCAACGGCTGTACCATCGAATACCTGTCTTGGAGCAAACTGCCTGATCGAAGTCGTGCACCATGGCGTAACTTCGCGAACCTTCGGCTTACACAAAACCTTACACTTTGATGTATACACATGTATGCACACGATGATGCGTGGTCAGACTTGCATGAAGGTGATGTACAGTCTTGTCATGCGGTCAGTTTGCGCGGATCTATGTTGTACAAGCCTGATCTAATCAGAAGCCGCCAGATTCCCCACGTAGCGTAGCGTAGCTTGTTGAAGAGAATGAAACACCGAAATACCGGCACGCGTTTATTTGTCCAGCTACATCACAGTCGCATCTCAGTGGCATTCGCGGTTGATTGGGTTCTAAGGCGCTCACGGTAGTACAGGTAGTTCACTGGCTAGCGAAATCACTAGATACAGTTCTCCATCTCTCAGCGGTAGACATGTGTTTGCGGTTCACGGTAGTGGCATATCGGCCAATTATGTAGCAAGATATCCGACTTGAGACCGCTGCGGAGAGCTCAATAATCTCGGTACTTTGAGCTGAAGGTGTTAGCATATGGGCTTCTTGTCGATTGAAATCTGTCTTCAGTAGTAAATGTAGTGCTTAGCTCGATCCAATATCCACAATGACAATGACTGCTCATCAGCAGTTTGAGGATCACAGGTCTATGGGCAAGGTTTATGGTCAGAGAAAATTGCAAGCTCTTGTGCCGTTTGTCGGAAATCCTTGCGGCCTTTGTTGCTTCGAAAATAGCATAAAGACAGCGAGTGCAACCATCCCAGATATATAATCATTGGCCTCAGGATATTAGCTTCGAAGAAGTTCAAAGAGGTATGTACTCGTGCCTTCTGTCCAACATGGTACTAACAGCATGAAGTGTAGTCAATGAAACACCGCGGAGGTTGTACACCACTTCATTCCCAGGACGACGATATCTATTGTACTCAACGCAGACCCTGAGCAAAGCCTATAAGCTCTTCAGGTGTGACTCCGGCAAGGCTCAAAGCCGTGTGATTTTCACTCGCTGATCCTGGAACCTTGAGCTCTTCCGTCAAGTCCCACATTGTAGCAAACAAACATATTATCGTCCGAAACAACCTCGCATTGCTTTGCTACATAGGAGACAGCCTTCCAAAGACATCCTTTTCAGTCTTGGTTTCTTTCCTTGCAGCTTCTCGAATAATCACATTCATGTACAAACTCCTAACACTTTCTCCCTTGCACCTCTGCGCTTAGTCCTTCCTGGGTCCAGACCTGTAGAGACGCAGGGTGGAGTCGTGGGTGAACTTGCGGATGAGACTGTAGGCGGCAGCGCCGAGGGCGACGGCAAGGACGAGACCAATGGGGAACAGCTCGACGGGGATCTTCTTGAGAGAGCGAATGCGCTGGGAGATGGTGTGCGCTGCGAGGCATTGGTTAGTTCCAGTGGCTTCATGAGCGCACGGCGGGAGTGGTAGTGACTAACCAGAGTGCTCCTCCTTCTGTGACAGTGTTAGCATTCTATACAGGCAGGCAGTGTCGGTACATGTATACATACGGGAACGGGCGACCTCATCTTGGGAGAGGCCTGGAGGCGCAGGCCCCTCACGGGCTGCTGGGCGCGGAAGGCGGGCATGGCACGCTGCCTGAGCATGTTGAAGGCACGAGTGGACTGCATTGTGGGTGGAGTGGGGAGGCGTAGGGGAGGTCTGGAGGATCAATGGTATAGTATGCGCCTGTCCTGCTCTGTTGGAGTCGCAGGTCGCCAGCCAAGCTTGCCTGGCACGTGCGCGGCGGCTTCCGGCGAGGCGGCTTCCTCCTTCGTCGACGACCTCGAGCGCCCGATCGCATACTCAAGCAAGCAGACCAGTCCGCCGCCCACTCCACCCTCACCTCACCACCGCCACCACTCAAACCAACAACCCCCCAGAAAATACCGCAAACATGTCTGACGATGAGGAGCGCGTGACCATGCCTTTCAAGTTCGTGACTGGTGCGTCCCGCGAGACCCTCTTCCGCGACAACTTGAGAGCAGAGATACTGACAGCTTCCCAGCCGGTACGCCTACACCCACGCCACCATCGCAAATCTCGACTCTACGGATATACCGAACAGGCATTGGCCGCATCTGGAATACATTGAGCTAACTCTCGGTCCACCAGGCTTCGACGCCCGCTTCCCGAACCAGAACCAGACCAAGCACTGCTGGCAGAACTACGTCGACTACCACAAGTGCATCAACGCCAAGGGCGAGGACTTCAAGCCCTGCCGTCAGGTATGCGCCGCTCGCTAGGAGGTGGATATGCATTTTGCGGTAGAGCGCTCTCTAACATATGTACAGTTCCTCCTCGCTTACCGCTCGCTCTGCCCGTCCGGCTGGGCCAACCGCTGGGACGACCAGAGGGAGGCTGGCACTTTCCCTGCCAGGCTCGACGATTAGATGTACAACCGGGGCTTGTAAGAGCTAGTTGGGAGAAATGCGGCCAAAGGCCGAGGCGCAGATTGTATGGCTTTGTACATAAGTCAAGGATTGAGAAGTTTGTTTGACATCTATACCGCGTTGCCTGAGCACCATGATCTCTTCCATACACTCGCTAAAGTCTCGATTTTGGAGTCCCATTGAACACTGACCACAACTGATATATTTGGACGAAGTTGAGTCGAGCCAATGGCTTCAATGATGCTGACCCACGGCAATGTCCGACGTCACGTGAGACGCCAGATTATCTAGTCAGCCATTTGGTCATCGCACACCACACGGCATTTTAATATTGGTGCCTATGTTACTGGTAGCTTACTCTACTCATGTTTGGCCTTTATATCGCCTTTATTGCACTCGTATGAGCATTCCCTGACTTCACATCTTTGCACTCAAGTTGCATCCGCCAACAGTCATAAATGCTTTCCAAAGATACGCCAACTCGTGATTTCTCGTTGAAAATTCGATCATGGCTGAAGAGGATTTGGATGATTGTCGTGCGCTCTGCATTATCGTGAAGTCCAGTATATACCTTCGAAAGACTATGTAGAAACCACCACGAAATAATTTCTTGCCCGCCTCTCAGACTCTGTACAGACAGTCAAGGAATCCTTCAGCCAGGCTACCCACTATGCTCTTGTCAGGTAGAGCTCCGGCAACACCATAAAGAGCAGCAGCATCGCCCTTCTTGTCGCTATCAACCTTTCCCTTGACATTGCTTACAACTTCCTCGAGATCTCGAATCAAGTCGTCCACAGCTGCCACGATTGGCAGCGTGACAGCCACGTGAATGGCAGCTGGGTCTTGCAGAGCGTTCAAGTGCCAGCCCTTTGCAGACATGCCGTCGGCGACGCTGTAAATGTCCACGAGATTCTCGTCGTTCTTCGCGTCGACCGGCGCACGGAAAGCCACAACAGAGACCATGGGCTTGCCGATAACTCGCAGCGAATTTCTGAGCTTTGGTGAATCGCGAATAGCGTCTTCGATGCGCTTTGCGGCGCCAACAATCTTGTGGCAGGTGTCGATGTAACCGTTCTCGCCCATGTTCATGAGCGAAGCCCAACATCCGGCAATAAGCGCACCTGGACGGGAGCCAGCGATATTGGGTGAAGCGTACACACCACCAGACCAGTCGGGGCAGATGTAGTACTGATACTTGCGCAAGGCAGCAGAGCGGTAAATGACACAGCTGTTGCCCTTTGGCGCGAAGCCGTACTTGTGCGTGTCGACAGAAATGCTGGTGACGCCGGGAACACGGAAATCGAACTCAGGTGTTTCGAATCCAGCGCGAGCCAAGAAAGGAATGACGAAAGAGCCGAGACAGCAGTCGACGTGCAGAGGAAGCTTATTTGCTACCGCAAGACGTGAAAGCGCTGGGATGTCGTCTACGATGCCGTGGGGGAAGTTGGGTGCGGAGCCGACGAGAAGAATGGTATTCCTGTTGATCAGGCGGGAGACCTGGGCTGTTGAAACGCGGTACGAAGGGTGAGGGCATGGGACCAGGTGAAGTTTGATCTTGAAGTACTCTCCAGCCTTGCGAAAGGCAGTGTGTGCAGTCTCAGGAAGAATCATCTCTGGCTCGCGAATACCACGTTCATGGTACGCCTTTTGCCTCGCAGATAGGACAGCCATGAGAATGGACTCGGTACCGCCGCTCGTGGTGACTCCGGCGCCAGTGTCAGGGGCGTTGAAGAGCGACAAGGTCATGGCCACAACTTCGGCTTCCATCTTTCTGACAGCAGGGAAGACATCCGGATGAATCGGGTTGCTCACGCCGAACTTCCTGAAGGCCTCACTTTGCAGATCGGATAACTCGTCGCCACCGTGGTATACTGCACCGCTCACACGTCCGTCTTCCCAGCGCGTGTGCTTCATTTCTCCCAGCTTCTTCAACTCTTCGCGCACTTGGTCTGCGCTCCAACCAGAAGCCGGTAGCGCCGTGTACTTTGTCACGCCTGGTCCCGAAGGCACCAACTTGGTTTCGAGCTCCATTATCGCTTTGTCCACATCTGCTCTTACCTTTGCTTGCACAAAGGGTAGCTTGAGGAAGAGCCCGTACAAGCGCTTATATACAGCCTTGTAGAGCTGCTGGAAGGAGCCGATGAGTCCATAGCCACGGAGATGAATGAATGTCTTCTTGGTATATCGTAATAGAAAGAGTACCAGGAGCAGGTTTCGGATGATGTCCAGTCCTTGGTTTACAAGTTGCTGCCGCGAGGTAGGTCGATTAAAGGCATATTGCTTGCCAAAGCTCGGCAAGCTCACGGCGAGTCGTGAAGAGCCCGGCATCCTGGCGGTGTTGTGTGTCGGCTTTGATGACGCCCGATTGTCGAAATGTATGTGGGAAGATTGTCGGTTAGGAAGATGGGAAGCCTCAGACAAGAAATGATATCTCTGGAGTCGCTCACCTAGTCGAGCCCTAGTTGACGTTCGTTCACGAGCCAAAGCGGAGCGAGCGAGCGAACGTTTGGGGGCCTCGGTGTCTCGCTTACACGTCACAGGAACGAATGAGCCAATGAGATGGCAATGCGAAGCTGTTTGAGGATTGGACGAACTCGTACTCGTACGACACGCCGCGTCTCACACCAGTCATTGGGTGGCGATGTAAGTCATTGCAGTCTAAATCTGCTTTAAGTATTGCATCAGGCACGACGGGAAGGCCACCGTCTACACCCAACCTCAGAGTGTCTTTTAAGACTATACACAACAACAGGGGCATTACCGGCACAAACCTGGTGTATTGGAGACAGCCGCAGCATCGCAATTCATTTGGTGCACAGGATTCGTGTCGAGTATGTACATTCTGTTTTTTGTTACTACTCTTCTCGGTGCTATAAACAAAGCTTTTCTGCAAATCCAGCCATTCGGGATAAAACAAAAACTTTCGTCTAGCCTTAGGTCAATTTATCATTACTCATATCATGATGTATTCCCCATCGACCCGGTCCATGGCCCTCCGCCAGCGGAACGCCTGTCTGCCCTTGCCGCCCATGGGAACTTCACTGTCCCTCCGCCTTGCGATGACTTCGTAGTCTTGTCCTGCGCCAACTTCGCCGTCCATCCACACTCGCTCCAAAACCTCGAGGCAAGAGATGTTGTTGTAGAAGCCGCTCTCTCGTTGGATCTCGAGACATCGCTGTCTGATGAGATCACGGTGGCTTGAATCGACAGCCTCGGTGCCAGCGATAAAGAGGGGCCAAAGAAGGAACTTGTTAACACAGGATGTGATCGGCAACGCAGTGATGTGATACAGCACAAGGTTGACCGTGGACTGGAACTCCGGTGCTGACGAGGGCAGGAATGGATGCGCAAGTCGTGTCACATACAGCAAGGCCGAGAAACGGAACGACTCGGAGATGTGCAACAAGTCTCGCTGTTCTGCTGCAAGACGTGCTGGGTCATCCTGGCTGTCGGCAGCCGACGGCATGGTCGAAAAGTCCATTTGCCATTGCGTAAGGCGAATACGGATGTCGTGCCATTCTGCCCAGAACTCTCGACGATCGTCGAATGCAGGTCTCGAAGGGTCATCCACGAAGTAGTCATCGTCGTCTTCGGAGATGATAGGTGTTCCCCAGCCATTGCCGTCGATGAATTCATAATCTGACGCCGTAAGTGATCGGTCAGCCTTGCCTGTAGCTGTCGGCCACTTGGAATCCTGATTCTGACCACCTCGGGGTGTCCTGTTGCCTCGCTGCGGCGTGACGGGTCGTCCTTGGCTGAGCAGATTTAGTCGTCCCAGACGAGCAATCAACTTGAAGAGCCTTCCGTCACAGCCAGAGAACTGTTCCAAAGCTCCTAGGTTGGAGCTGTAGTTCAGCATATCCATGCTGTCGCCCTGGACTTGGGCTTCGCGATCGTTGACCGCCGATGTCATGACATCGAACCATGAAAAGAACATTTCGACCCAATTAGTGAAGTTGCTCTTGGTGTTCGGATTTCGCATAGACATCAACTTTTGCACTCCTGCGAGTTGAGTCTTGAACTTGCTGAATCCAGTGTCGCAGACATGGAACAGACAGAGAACTAGCAAAGTGGCTAGAACAGAGTCGTCTTGGGCAGCGCGGGGGTCGGCAAGCTGAATGTTGAGCTGCTCGATAGACACCTGCTTATAACAACTCTCCTCGGCTGTTGGCTGCGTGGTGTCTTGCACATTGAAAGCACTTGTGATATCAGCCGCAAGTCCAATCTCACGGCTGCCGATTTGGCGCATCCTCATGTTGTTCGTTGAAAGTGCGGCAATGGCATGCTGCAATCCTTCGTTCTGAGCTGCAAGATGGATGATGTGCATGCGGTAAGGGTTATCAGGACCATCGAACGCCACCAGGAATGGACAGATATGCTGATCATAATATGTGATCAAAGACTGCAATCTAGGCGACACGAAGAAGAACGGGTGATCGAAGTTGGAATGAATGAGGGAGACTTCATCGTTCCGGCTGCTCTCCTCCCGCTGTTGGAGCTCGGCATCCAGAAAGTCCTCACTGAATAGAGCGTTGCTGAACGATTGGATGTCGGCAGGTTCCACGCTTCCGAAGTGACGAGCAGATCCTATACTCTGCAGGGAATCGATACTAGAGCTCAAAGAATGTGGATATGATTCAGTTGCAGAGTTGTAGGATGACGGGTCCATATATGATTCCAGTGAGTGGTGTTGCTCATTGAAGATTGTCGAAGCGGGAGTTTGCGGATATTCGGATGGTGAGTTCCATTCATCGGTATATGAGCTCATCGACATAGCAGACATGGGATATGAATCGTGCTCGAAGTGTGGAGTGATGGCAGTGTGCAGTTGGCCGGGTGGTAATTGATTTGACGCGAGCAATCGGTGATTTAGGAAGCCAGGTACGTTCCAGCCTCCTTGGAGTTGAGGTGCTGGGATTGGAATACTGAGTGAAGGATATGGTGCTTCGCTCTTGGGAGGTGATGAGTTGGTCGGTGATGCGTGGTTTGTGGCAGTTGGTGTTGGAGTTTGAGAAGACTCAACCGCGGCTCCAAGGAGTGAGCTCTTCCTACGTTTTGCCACACTCCTGCTCATTGCTAAATCACTTCCATTCGGCTTTCTGCTCTCTACAGGGCTGGAGAGGCCTCTAAGCTTGCCTCGACTTGCAACACCGACACCCCACGTCAACGTCGTCTTGTACCCGGAACAGTCTTTTCCAATCGATATGCATGGCGTACAATAAGGACGTTTCCTGTCACAACCTACTGCCCGCTTTTGGCAAGTGAAGCAGTCATCCTGAGCACCGCCAGCGCCAGTTCTTCTTCTTCGTTTCTTTGCTGGAGCAGCAGCAGGTGCCGCGTCGTGGACATGCTCTTCTTTGGGCGGTACCGTCATGTCGTAATTGCTATCCGCACGGATAGTATGTCAAGGTGATCCAGTATTGTGGTGAATTTTGAGAGAGTTGACAGTAGCACAGTGATTTGAGAACAAATGGGTCAATGGGTAAGAATAACGAAGTTGGTAGGGTCAGGAACAAATAGGAGGGCGATCCAGAGTAAAGAGCTCTAGATTCACTGTGGCCCAATCCCTAACCAAAAGCAAGCTGCAATCGTCGAGTAGTGACAGGGACCGCGGCTCCATACCCTTAGCGCGCACGTTATATGCAGACTACGCAGGAGAATGGACCCGGTCGATGTCGCGTGCGGGCGCAGGTCTGAAGTACAGTCGACGGTCCTGCTATCTCGCTGCGCACTCCCAAAGAACACCCGTTACCGCGCAAATAATGTCGCAGCATTGCATTTGTCTAGCGCTCCTTGTGCCGGGGCCAGCCAGCGGCTTAAGGTACAATGCACGTCTTGCGTATGATAGAAGGGTTTTGATCGTTCGATAGACCTTCCGCCACCCTGCCGTCGCACCTCACCGACGGCCATATAGGTGTGCAGGCCAGCGGCCAACGGGCAACGGGCCAGCATGCAGATGCAGTTGCAGATCTGCCAGGCTACCAGTCGCGCGCCGCTCCAAGTATACAGTAGTGGCCTTTGCCAGCGGCCTGTGCCTCTTCATCCCACCGTGAACGTGCCTGTTAGCGTGGGGTCCCTGTGCGCGGTGCCGTAGCCTCTGTGGTCTTGCAGCAGGCCGGCTGATATCCGAGAAACAATCTCGCGCCAGCCAGTTCGCCTGTGAGATTGGTAGGGTAGGGTATGGTAGATTGCAGCGCCACCGCCCTCCGGCAAATTGCACGCGCCGGCGCGGCTCGAAGCCCACCAATCTGTGCAGAGCTCTCATATACAGAGACCTCAGGACTAAGGTCGCGAGCCCTCAAAATGACATTCTACCGAGGCTGCAAGGAAGGCCTCGCTTGACTATCGCGCCTCGATGGCGTTATATGCCGCATGAGTAATGTGATAAGCAAGCGAAGCGTTCCCCGATTTCTAGAACCCGCCGGGAGTGCGTAAGGCGACCCATGGCATGAACAACAGCTGCCACTACCATCGCGCCGTACCAAAGCATATTACAGCAACACTGCAACAGCACCAGTAGTAGCCTCTCCAGACGCCTGCAGTACCAGCGCTGCGTTGCCCGCCCGGAGCCTTGCGGGACCACAGAGACTGGTTCGAGTGTCTGTGAGGATTCGGGAGGGCCGACTCCCCCTCATCATCCTGCGGCCCCCATCGCACAAAAACAGCCAGTCGACCGAGGAGGTTTGCTGCTAAGGCAAGTAAGGCTTTCTGGCGCAGCCACACGCACCATAGCGCGCGTTGGCCGGAGTTTGGTATTGTCGGCGTGAAAATCGTCATCCGCGAGAAGCGAGAAGTCGCCGGCTCCTGCAATCCTCAATAGTCACAGAAACAGGCGTTCGTATCACGAGACTTGGTCGAGAGGCGGCGGCTCGTGCATCCTTTGAAACCTTCCCCTTCTTTTGCAGCATACCATGACACCGCGAATCTCAAAAAAATACACACCCCTTGTCGCCCGTTGCCCACTTCAAACCCCGCAACCCCGCGATGCCTGCATCCATCGCTGCGAAAGCGTCTAGACGTAGGGCAGGCCGTTTGCGCAGGCGTGAAGTGGTGTAACATTTGTGCACGAGGGACAACGTGCACCGAGGACTGACTTGGTGCCCAGTCCACTGGATGCCGAACGGAACGAACAACCAGATTTCGACTTGGCTTCTAATACAGGAACGCGTCGACGAATGGCGAGATAACGTAGGTCCGAGCCTAAAATCCTGGTCGTGCCTATCTCCAGGATACGACTTCAACGAGCTGAACTCTCCGTCTTACAATAGAAGTACAGTGCCGCTGGACTTGGAGCCCCGTGCGCGTGGTAAACGCACGTCGTGGGGAGTTGACAGCTGACCGCTACAATTCTGTGGTGGTGGTAGAAGCTGTTATCGCCATCATGTGGAGCCGGCGCTCGTAGTTGTAAGACAGCCCATAGTCTGAATCCAAGACTGAGGCACGGTTGCACAGGAAATGGCAGCGTGAAGTTCAACTCACAGTTTTGACGCCATGCTGATGATCTTCATACTTTGCGACGGCCAGGCGCAGTTCGCCCGGTAGGTTTGCATTGTGTAACCTAATTTTCCGATCACAAGGACTCTTTCGTAGCCGCGCAAATATGGTTCAACTGGAAGATCTCCACTCCGACTTTGCCCTCCGAGTCCGCAGAACACGGCTCGTAGCCATCTTGGCAAGAGATACCGTACTCGCGGCAAGCAGTGGGTGTGTCAACGTACTCTCGACATTGGCCCTTATCGACGGCAAATGGGTTGCACGGTACGTTGTGCTAGCACACGTGGTCATGACCGACTGCTCGCGACAGCACAGCACAGCATTCAACCGTGCCGTGTGCAGCCGTTGTTGCTCGTTCTCTCGGAAGCGTTCTCCCGGAAGGCAAAGCAAACTCTCATTGCCGGGGAGTTGATCTACGACGATCAGATATTATTATCATTCCGTAGCGTGCTTTGCGACGTTCTCGATGGGCCAGGTACGCCTAACTCTTCTGGTAGTTGATCACGTAGCCCTAGCGGCCTTTGCGAATCATAGAAGATACCGTAGCATTCTCGACGTGAGTGAGGGTCACGACGTGTGATATAGAGCAATCTCTAAAACAAGGAGCCGTCGTATTCCGCAACATGACGCTTGGCATGAAGGCAGCGGCTCAACTACATCCTCCGATACAAGCTGATACGACTCGTGTCGATGTTGATCATCCTGTCCAGCTCATGTTCTCAAGCTAGTGACTATTGATCTAGTGATGACGCTACTGCAATGCAGCGGCAGTGACACTGCAGGTGGTGTGCAGACGAAAGCCGTCGATAGAACATCTCTTGCGTTATTGCGCTATCAAATGTGTATGCCGCTGCGAGCCTATCGAAAGTTGGTGTCATGTCAGTCCAAGCAATATTGACGGCTTTAGACGTGCATACAGCCATATGCGCCACTGAGACATGCAGAAGGAGTTGGAGAGTGGAGCAGTGCTCGAGCTATCGTGTTAAGGCTCACTTGCAGTAGCAGCCGCTATCGTGCGCAGCTACGCATACTAGCAACGACGGACTTGCACGCGATCCTAGTGATATTCGCGCAAATGCTTAGGTTGAGTAGAGTAGATTGCTGGTCTTGTTCCTCACTACGAACGCACAAGATGGTCCAGGTCATGCCTTTGCATACTCAGCCCTACCAACGAACCCTCACGATGTTGGCGTCTGCGCTGTCTTGCGCATCACGAAACTGGTTGTTCTGGCTTAATCAGACCTTCCAACCTTCAAAAGCCCTCGAAATGAGTGTGTGCGATGCGGTATTCCAACCTGGTCATAGCGCACGAGAACAAACTCGGCTTTTTTTGACCACTGAAGTGAGGGAGTAAGTGCTAGATGGCAATATTGATGGTGATGATGCAGGAATCTGTGCTAGTTCGTCAAATGCGTGTCGCGCGTCAGGAGCTTTCAGAGCGTCGATGAGCTTTCAAAGCTCGATAGCAGGCAGAACAGAAGTTTGGGTGCTCCATATCCAGAATTATGCATGGAACCTTCTTCTTCTGCTTCTGCTTCTTCTGCTTCTTCATCGCGATTTGCGATATCAACGTCGTGTACATTGGTCCATTGAGTCATTGAATTTTTTTGATCCTGTGGCTACTCGTAATGATCTGTTTCTGCTGTTATCGAAGTCTTGTATACATGTAACCACGCATTGGTTGCGCACGGCAAGATCGAAGCAACGATCAACCACATGTGAAGAGCCCAAGAGCGGTATGCAGATGCTTTTACATTTGGATATCTATCAGCCGTCAGAGGTATATGCATTGTATATCGCGTTTATCTCAATGGCGAGGATGATCATTCTAGGACCAACGTCCCATTGCAGCCATCTAGTTACTGCTGCCGTATTTGTATGTCTTCGATGGCAGGTGTTTTCTATACCTATATGCACGAGACTATGCATCAGACTCCCAAAGATGTATACATATTCGTTGACAAGACATGTATATCGTGATGTGATTAATCAAGTCCCACAGCTGCCTCGCTCGAGTCGCGTTGCCAGGGAGAGTCGTTTTGGAGCTATTGTATATTACTTACGCTTGGACCAGCAGCGTGGTTCGCCATTGATTCCATCCCTTCTCTCTTCACACAACCAACGTGCGCAATCATCAGACCCTGCTTCTGCTTGTATTCATATCACCCTTCTTCATCACCCGTAAGTCTCATCGTGTCCCTGCTGCAAGTGCGGCAAGCTCTCTATACTGACCGGCAGTATAGCTCCTTCGAGCTTTGCGTCATTTGAGCCCTCGCGCCAGTTGTCCCTCCCGGCATCAATTCATCACCACCACCACAGTCGCGACGACACATCCTCGCACTCCGCAACACACATAATACAATATGCGCGCCTCTTCCGTGCTTCTCGCCCTGCCGGCGCTCTCTGTCGCGCAGCAGATTCCTCTTCTCGACAACGTTGTCGGCCAGGTCAAGGGCTGGTTCGCACAGGCCTCCGAGACTGCCTCCTCTGCCATCCCCGCCGCGCCCTCGTCGATACCCAACCCAGTCGAGGCTGCCACTGCAAAGATTGCCGATATCCAGGTGCCTGCTCTGACTCTCGCCAACCACAAGGAGCTCATCAAGCCCGGCGCCGCCTCAGCCAGCTCTGGCAGTGAGGATTGGATGGTCTTCGTGACTGGCGGCAACACCACATGCTTTGGCTTGTGCAAGCGCCCTGAGGAGGCCTTCAACGGCAGTGTCGCTCTCCTGTCCGCCACTCCCAACCCTCCCAACCTTGCCTACTTGAACTGCGAGCGGGACGGTGTTCTCTGCAGCGCCTGGGGTGTCAGCCCTCCTCGTGTTCTGCACATTCAGCTTCCTCAGCCGCTCGCCGACCAGAGCACTCCTGCTACCACCGTCCGCGTCCTCTCTTTCAACCGCACCACCGTCTCTGCCTCCGAGATCGCCGCTGTCCACCTTGACGAGACCTACAAGAAGACCGAACCCTACGAGGGCTTCTTCCACCCCTTCAACGGCCCTCTCGCTGAGTATGGCCTCAACATTCCTGTTGGCTACGCCATCTGGGGCTTCTCCAAGATTCCCAGCTGGGCTTTCATGATCGGCGTCTCTTTCGTCAGCCGCAACATCATGTACGTATCTCAGAGAATTTCTGCAATTTTCATCATGCAAGTGCTAACAATCTATACAGGGGAAGGCAAACCGCCCGCCGCACTGCTCCTGCCGCTCCCGCAGCCCAGCAGTAGACTCCTCGCCTCTGTTCAGCCGATTGGATGATAGACAGTTCACCGTACATGCCGCGATTTCATCACTGTCTATAGTCTATCTATAGTGGGGCCCGCCGCAAGGCAAGATGTACAACTGCCCAGTATTGAGGCATCTGTTTGGAGGAAGAACACATTTGTAGATCACACCACGATATTGGATTCGGGAATACCATGGAACGATTATTTATTGGAACATCGAGATGTTGAATGAAAAGTTTGTAATCTCCCAAGCGGACTGCAGTACCATTCGTTCGAAGTGCCTGAGGATGAAGTTCAACCAATGCAGTGATCGTAAGCATTGTTATCGTGCGAGATATCACTCTTGAGCTGCCAGCAGTGGCACACTCGCGACTTCTGTGTACTCCTCACCTACAACCTCGCCATTCTCGATCCGCTTCTTAGCACCCATTTCACAGATAGCGATCCTGTCAAGCACTACGTCTTTGGCCCACACGAAGTCTGCGTACTTGTCCAACAGATCACGTGCATAAATTTTCATAGATGCATTAGCTTTCGAGTCGTGACCTTGCGACTTTCTGCCTTTGGCATAGACGGTGTTGACAAGCGTTGCATGTAACTTGAGCTTCCGATCGTCAGGGACGAGGATGCCTTCTTTCTTGAATATGTCCTGCAGAGCCAAACACAAAGGGTACAGTCGCTCCGAGGAGTCACAGGGCTCGATGTAGACGACTGAGGTCTTCTCAGGGACGTGCATCGAAGCCAGCCCTTTGAGATCAATCGTCAAAGGATCGCTAGCTGCTCGCGATGCACGTTCTGCAGGTGGTGGGACCGGTCGCCGCAGAGAAATGGGTCGTCCATCTTTAGTCGAAGGTTCCTTCGGCGTTATTTCTTGCGGATCGACGGTGGTGGTCCCGAGCGACGTGTCAGCCGCATTTGTAGGGCGTAGTAATTGCATGATGTCGAGGCTTTGAAGTAATTGAATTGCCCTGTCTAAGCGGTCGTGATCCAAGCTCATCACACCGAGGGTGCAGTGCATTGCACCGACGGGTCGAATGGCTTTAGGATGTATGATACGGGTGACGCCATTCTCGCTAGCCGTTTCTCGAGGTTGTTCCGAGGCGACATGTTCTCGAAAGGACGCTATGCTCGCTTCGAGTTGGGGCTTTGAGGCGCTGGTTATTAATGGAAGACACAGGAAATGTGTCAGAGGTGGTTTCTTCGCCGCTGGTGGTTTTCGACGACCCTCGTGTTGTGGCATCCTTTCTCGATGCTTGGTGACGGCAGAAGTTCGAAGTGGGATCAGTCTTGTGATGCTGATCCTTTGAGACGATGTGAAGTAGATCGGTTCTAATAGAAGTAGCGAGAGGGTTTCAATGCCAACACAGAGATATAATAGTCCAGACTACAACAAGCAAAGGCACCACATGTATGTCAACTTTCAGGTCAAGTGTAATCATGATGGCTCATAATGCAGCGACACCGCTACGCGTTGTGTTTCTACCTGGATATCGCTAGAATTCACACCGAGCTACAACTGTGATATGAGAGAGTAGCTGTGAGCCAAATCAAGTTCATTCTGCTCCTCTGTTGCGAGACTTGGGTCAATTGGCGATAAAATGTTAACCCCAAGAACCATTAATTAGGGTCGAAACCCTAATACATATAGCATGACCTCACAGTCATGCATCCCACTTTCCACTTGCGATCTAGCAAGGTCAATACATAAAGTTACGTGTACTGAGTATATACCGCTGGATAACACCTGGCAACAACAAACATGGCAGACACCGCCACGACCACCAGCAGTGACGCTCCTGAAAATGAGACCCCGAATCAGCGAACAGCACGCCTTCGCCGCGAGAAGCGCAACGCCAAAATGGCAGCAACTGGCGAAGACCGCCTGGCCAGAATCAAGGGATTGAACGGCGGCATAGCACCTCCAGATGAGGCACTCGGAGGACCGGTTGTTGCTCCTACTGCAAGTACTCCAAAGGCAGCGACCGTTCACGACGATCCCGAAGAAGTCGACATCTCGGACCACCCATATACTTCCAAAAATGTGTCTCAGGCAGGCACACCCAGAGGAGGAGGGGAAGGGGCGGCACAGGAGAACCCACTTCAGCAAGCGATGATGCAGATGCAAGCTCAGCAGGCTCAGCAAGCCCAGGGCGGCGAAGAAGAGGATCCCATGATGAAGATGATGCAGCAACTCATGGGCATGCAAGGTGGACAGGATGCAAATGACCCGAACGCCATGGGCCAGGATCTTCCACAAATGGCACAGATGCTGAGCACAATGATGGGAGGCGGAGGAATGGGTGGCGCTGACCAGCAACAACCATCCACTGGATCGGCATACCTTTGGCGTATTGTGCACGCCATCTCTGCCCTGATTATCGCTGTCTACATCGCTCTCACCACAACTTTCAGCGGATCTAGGCTCGCCAGAACTGAGAACGCATTCATTCAGGATGTCAACTACGGTCTCGGGGCCAAGCCTTTCTACATCTTCGCAACAGCCGAGCTGGTGCTGCAGACCTCTAGATACTTCGTCGAAAGGGGTCAGCTACAAGGAGGTGGCATTCTTGCAACAATCGCCAACAGTGGCTTCGTTCCCGAACCGTACGCACAGCTGATCAAGACCATTGGGAGATACTCGACCATCTACACGACGATTGTGAGCGATGCCATGGTCGTTGTCTTCGTGCTGGGAGCAATCGCTTGGTGGAAGGGCCTGGCAGCAGCCTAGCAGTTGCATCATTTGATGTTGTTTCTTGCGTTTTGAGCGCTTTTGCTGGTTGAAATGGCACGGATGCATCATAGTTTCGGCATCATAGTTTCTAGTACAGATCCAAAAAAAAATCATAATGTACAGCCATCATGGTTACATGAAGTTCCCCAAACCCAATTTTTCCTCAAAACGCCATGCTATGCTCCTTCAACAATGTCACATCCCGACCCTTAGGCGCTCTGTGAAGCGGCAATGTCACCACGAGCCTGCTCGAGCAGCTCCTTCTCCCTCTTCTGCCTCGCGCGAACCTCAGCACTCAACTTGGCTGCAGCAGCGCTCCTCACTCTCTGCTCCTCGAGCGAGGCCAACTCTTCCTTCTCGGCTGCCGTAGGCTCAACGGGGTAGGCCTTTGTTAACCGCACCAAAGCCTCGAGGATCTCTGTGTTGTTGGAGTGTGTCATGTTGATCGTCTCTACCCTTTCGGTGGAGCTGGCTTCTGAAGGGGTGGTGTTCTTGGTCGTGCTGTCACGTGCGGCGGGCGCGGAAGTAGCGGACGAAGATGATTGCACGGCATCGGGGTTGGTATAGTGGACGCTAAGCAGGGCTGAGTCGGTTTGGGCGGCGGTTCGGTCGATGGTCATAGGGATGGCCGGGTTGTGGAACTTTAGACGGACGAGCTCGTGGCGCCAGAACATCCTGGATTGGTTTTGTTAGAAGATGCAGTACACAACGAGAGTGCTTCCAAGCCTACCTGGGTCCCATGTGACCGCCATTGATCTTGGGCGCGAAGCGAAGGTGGATTCTCTTGATATCCTTGGGCAGGACAAATGCGCCGGAGCCGAGGCGGATGGAGAGCAGCTTGGTCTGCAGCTTGCGCATGCGCTGGGAGAGCGAGTTGGCCACCATGACTGCGGATGTGTGAGTGAGGGAGGGAGGGATGGAGTGCTACTGCTGGTCACCTGCAGCTCGTGGTAGTGAGGCGGCAGTAGCACCCACCCTGTTCAGACTGCACTGGCGGCGCGAGTCATGTGACTGTCTGTCTCTCTTTTTGCGGAGGAAGCACTTCACCTCCGTGCCTGCAGCTGGCAAGGCAGGAAGCGCATCGCAGTGGGAGGCAGGCACAGCGCTCGCTGCACCCTAGCCCGCCGAATCGCACGCTTCGGCATTCTTCCACTTCGCCTGCCAGCATCGACTGCGGCTGCATACATCGCACTGCATAAATCGCACTGCACACATCTGGCCACAATGGCTTCCCTCCTCCGCCGCTCCTGCTCGCTGGCCCCGGCGAGAAGGGCATTCTCGACTTCCACTCCCCGCCTCGCCAGTTTGCAGTGGGACAGGAACAACAAAGAGGTCCTCGCAGACACCGTCCCAGAATACCCTTACGGACCTCCCACACTCTACAAGCAGTCTCGTCGTGGTCTCTATGGCGAGCAGCGCATTCGCTTCGGAAACAACGTCTCAACCAAGGGCAAGAACAAGAGCAGACGATCATGGCGCCCCAACATCTTGAACAAGAGGCTGTTCTCAAAGGCGCTCAACAGGCATGTGCAGATCAGGGTCAGCTCGAGAGTGCTGAGGACGATTGACAAGCTTGGCGGTCTGGACGAATATCTGCTCGGAGAGAAGGAGACTAGGATCCGCGAGTTGGGAGAGAGTGGTTGGTGGCTGCGAT
Source organism: Cladosporium cucumerinum (assembly GCA_023634325.1). NCBI lineage: Eukaryota > Fungi > Ascomycota > Dothideomycetes > Cladosporiales > Cladosporiaceae > Cladosporium > Cladosporium cucumerinum. Next base: position 1,896,261 of record JALDQA010000001.1, read on the forward strand.
GGGCCATCATGCAGACCAACGCAGTCAAGAAAAGATTTGCTGCAGAGCGTGTAGCGCTGGGCCTGCCTGCCGACTCCGAGGAGCTGCGCGTTGAGGAAGAAGATGCAGAGGCTGTCGTTGCCGCTTCCATTCCCGACGCCGAGATCGCGGAACTCACACTCGAGGAGCATGCAGACCCCGAGCTCGAGCCCGAGTCTTTCGTCTCAGAAGCCCTGGCTGAAGACGATGTTTTCCAGGTGGAGCAGTCCGAGAATGTTCGACCACTCAGGTTCCGCGTCGCCCGAAACAAGTACATTATGTTGACGGAGAATGGCTGGCAAAGCTTGACGCCTTCTCCAGCCGCGCTGGCGAAGCGGGAACTGCTTGCAAAGGACAGGATCAGACGAAACCTGTCACAACACCGGGCTGGGCTACTCAACGACAAAATCCGAAAGCTCAGGACAAAGCTGAAGCAGTACAAAGTGGAATACACAGTGGAAGTCGCGGCGGATGGCTCAGAGAATACGAGCGACGGTGGTTCATCACAATCTGAACCATCTCTTGAGACGAGGACACGGCTAATGACCGAAGAGGAGATTGAATCTATCGTTGCTGAGGCAGAGCCAATCTTCAAAGCTGAGGCGAAGGATCGGATCGATCGCTTGGTGCGGGAGAAGTATGGAGACCCTATCCGCAAGTTGCAGGCCATGAAGGAGAAGAACCGACGCGAGAAGCGTGAGAAGCGCGAGAAGGAAGCACAAGACACGCTTGTTGAAGCCGAACCTGTTGTTGTTTAGATGGGTCGTACCAAATAGCATGGCCGTATTGTCTTGAGACGCCAGCATCGCATGTAAAATTGTATATTAGACAACAGAAATTCGTATATGATGGATCGGGAATGGAGTGTAATATTGTCGCCAATGTGACTGAGCAAACCCTTTGAACGCATCTCAATCGTGCCTGTCCTTGTACTCCCGCGTTTTTGGTAGAGCCCATATCCTTGATACATATGTGCGTGGTCTGTAATTGATAGACATGTGGAATATGTCAGTTATGTGCGATGTTCCTCCCATCTGTTTGCGATGCTCGATGCTCGATGTTTGATCTTTTTTCCGTGAATCGGATATCACAAGCCCCAAGTACGAGCAAGCGCGGGACGCGTGCCTGAAGTGAACGTTCCAGCAGCTGCCGTTCATCCACCTCTTCTTCTCGCATGCCGCTGAGAGACCCACTCCTTTCCCTACGGTCTTGAGTCGCTCGAGCTGCCCGATCCACATTACGATGAGGGAAAGATGGAAAAGAGAAAAACCCCACCTTGCAAAGAAAACCGCGTAATTGTGCATTTCGTACGTACCCGTATCTTGCCATCACAATAATAGGTCTCACTAACGATACACCGCCACCCAGGACTACGACTGCTTCTATGCGGCTGTCTTCGAAGCCAAAAATCCAAGTTTGAAGGCTCTGCCCTTCGCTGTCCAGCAGAAGCAGATCATAGTGACTTGCAACTACACAGCGCGAAGTCGCGGCCTTCACAAGCTGCAGCTCGTTCGCGACGCGAAGCGAATATGTCCAGATGTCATTATCGAGCTAGGAGAGGACATCAGTCGTTTCAGGGATGCGAGCAAAGAGCTTTACAAGTTCATTGAAGCGTACACGTGGAACGGCAAGGTGGAGCGTTTGGGCTTTGACGAGGTGTTTATGGACGTTACCGACATGATCGACTACAACGTGGAAATACTGAACAAGAACGCTCTGGATCAATCTTTCTTCCAGACGTCCAAAGAGGACCCTACTCTTGGATTTGCGTTCGACGCTTTCGCTGTGGCGGGTCATGTTTATCCCACGGATTACCAATACCCTGCAGAGGAAATGGTGGACGAGCAAACACTCCGACTTCGCCTTGGGAGCCACCTAGCAATGTATATGCGACATGAGCTTGAGCAGCATAAAGGATACAGCGCCACCGTCGGAATCGCGACCAATAAGCTCCTGGCTAAACTGGTTGGCAACCTCCACAAGCCGAAAGATCAGACTACCTTGATGCCCGACGTCGGAGATGCAGTTGGTAGCAACGCCATGACATTCGTTGGTGACCATGAACTTGGTAAAATTCCTGGGATTGGGTTCAAGCTCGCTCAGAAGATCAGAGAGTTTGTGCTCAATCGCCCAGCGGAAATCGACCAGGGGCTCGTCTATGGCGGCACTAAGGAGCATGTCACCGTCAAGATGGCGAGAGAATGCTCCGAGATGAACCCAGAGATGCTCGAGAAGCTGCTGGCTGGCCCAGGATCACAACATGGTATAGGGCAGAAGATCTGGTGCCTCTTGCACGCTATTGACGACACTGAAGTTAGTCAGATGCGGACGGTGCCTCGTCAGATCAGCATCGAAGACAGTTACATACGACTAGACACTCTACCGGAAGTCCTCAAAGAAATGAATGTGCTAGCAAAAAGTCTGCTTACTCGAATGCGGGTCGATCTTTTTTGCGGTGAAGACGATGCCGACCCAGTCTCCCCAGAAGGCGAGGAGGAGGAAGACACCAAGGCGGCGATGACTGAGGGCAAGAAATGGCTTGCTCACCCGAAGACGCTGCGGTTGACCACGCGGCCCAGGCAAGCACTACTCCCAGATGGCACTCGACCACGGTCTTTCAAGCGGATATCTCATTCCGGTCCGTTGCCAAATTTTGTCTTTGGCCTGAGTGCAAGTGTGGACAGCTTAGCAGACAAGCTTGTGAAGGAGGCTTTGATAGGCATGTTCCGCAAGCTTCATCCTGAAAGGGCCGGGTGGAATCTAAGTCTGGTCAATCTCGCCGTGACAAACATGGCGGAGACTGCCGGAAACAGCAAGACCGCTAACGGGAGAGATATTGGGAATATGTTCAAGAGACAAGAGGATGTGCTCAAAGACTTCAGAGTGACGGATGACGAGGAGGTCGCCAAAGATGATGTGTGGAATGAAGGAGCGGGGGAGACTGAACACGAGGAGCAAGGCAAGGAGGAAACAGGCACACATGACGACTGGGAGAACGAAGAAGATGAAGAAGATGGGGACGTTTGTGGAGACTGTGGTATGAGACTACCATCCTTCGCCATGGTAGCTCATCGCCGTTTCCACGTTGCTGCATAAACGCACTTCCTGTACAACTAGGATAGACCCAAGCTCACCCAGATGAACAACGCGCTTTTACGATAGCCAAACCGTGGTTCCGGAGCTTCGGCTCGCCATAGAAATTGACCTCACAAACAAAGCGATGGCAACGAATGGAAATTTGATTGACCGTACCGTAGGCAAAGCTCTACCGAGTTTCGGAAATGGAGAGAAACAACTCGACGGTCATGCAATCCCACATCAGGGCAGAAGCGACTTCAGCCGCCTGAGGGCGAGCGCCTATCAACACACCTGGTCGTGGAGCCTCAAGAGCTACCACAACGGCGAACAATATCTAGCCAGGTGCTCCACCTTGTCGAAGCCACGCAACCCTCTACAAGAAGATGGCGAACCTGACGAGTTCACCGCGGGCAATCGACCGCGCAGCTATTGCGTTGCCCAATGACTTCTAGACTGCGATCTATTGTCCGGATCAGACAGGCAAAGCGTACACAGTAGGGCGGCAATTCGTGATGCGCGATTGGTCTCGCGCCCTAAACGTGGGCCACGGTAGGTTCGAAGGGTGGCCTGCCTCCCCACGAAGATAGACGCAATCAGAAACTTGGTTTCCATGCAGGACAACATCATTGTCTGGTGGCCTCAGGTCTGTCTGTACAACGCTGCAATAAAGCCATAGTAGCCAGACCAGACGATTGCGGTTACTTATCCTCAGGCCCCAAGCGAATCCATTTCACTATGCATATGCCCAATGAGCAAGCTAAACGTAAGGTATAGCACATCAATGTCAACATATTCCAGGGTAGTATCAGCGAGCATAGCTTCTAAGTCGACTAGAGTAGAGTTACAGCTGAGATGTCACTAGAGCTTATTGCGCATCAAAGATTCCGACGTACTTTGTACCATTCCTTGAAGATTTAGAAATGGCTATACTTGCCGCTGAGATACCGGTGAAAGAGCATAGTTACCTCAATATCCGGTATACTCGTATCGTCAACAAGAGGTTCAAGGACAGCCCTACCCGCCGCTGAGATGCTGGTTGCAACATCCTCGTATCTGCATAGCTAGTAAGCCGGTGTGGCTCGCCATGGTCATAACAAACATTCATGCTTGCCATCGAGATACCAAGCATTAGACTCTCACGTCCTTTTGTCTATAAGCCGGTGTGCTCTAACGTAGCTCTTGAGGTAGTCACACCGATCATTGAGATGATGCTAATGGTAAACAAGCTGTAAACAAATTTATGCGCAAGACTTATGAGAATGAAACTATGATGCTTTACAATTTTTGTGTTATTTTATAAGACTAGGGAATAGGGATCCGGGGACGCTCGGTGCCGGACCATATTGTACATGGAGGTCCGGAGGATCTTCCATGTACGGTCCTACAATCTACGAGACGTCCACCCATTCACCTTGTCTACCTAGCATCCATTGATCTCTGTGCTCCGATTCAAAAACAATCACATTCGGTGTTGGACCGCGAGGGCCAGCAACCAATGGGCTCCACGCTCTGAAACAAAAGCTGCAAAAAAGACAATTGCGCCCGGTGCCCATTAGGCTCCACGCTCGAAAACAAAATTTGTGAAAATTCAACCGCGCCCAGTCGGTGGAGCCGGATCGCCAGTCTACTGAAGCTGGAAGTCGTCATCGATGTTCGAGCAGCTCATGTCATTTTGAGCGCGTAAGTCTGGGATGTTGCTGGCATTTCTATCGATGTCCATGTTGAACTCGTCGTGGTTGTTGAGAGCGCCCAAATCTGGGATATTGCTGAGATCTTCATTGTTATTGGAGCCGCTGATGTCATCGAGAGCGCCCGAGTCTGCGAGGTTGTTGATGTCTCCATTGCTCAAGCCGTCGTAGTCAACGAAAGTGTCAAAGTCTGCGTTGTTGCTGAAGTCTCCATTGTTGAAGCCGTTGGAGGCATTGAGAGCGCCATATTCTGTGTTCTCGCTGAAGTTTCCATTGTTGTTTAAGCCCTGGTGGAAAGGGTACTCCTCGAAGTCGAAACCAGTATCAGCCTGTATACCGCCTGCGGTGGGGTCGAAGAAAGTGTCTTCATTGGTCATATCATTACCAAACGAAGTTGGGGCGGTGAAAGAAGATTGCGGGTCGAAGTAGAGCCCATTGGCCATGCCGTTGTAGTTGTCGTATGTTCCGCTATTGTAATTCGAAACGAGGAAATCAGGGTTGGATGCGTCCCAACTGTCGAGGAGCTGTTGATTCAGATCTATGATTTGACTCGACAAATTGGCGACTTGTTCATCACGTTTGGCGATCTCTTGGTTCGCGTTTATGAGGTCACTCCTCAATCTGGTGACTTCTTCATCACGGTTGGCGATCCCTTGGTTCGCAATTTCGAGCTCACTCGTCAATCTGGTGACTTCTTCATCATGGTTGGCGATCCCTCGGTTCGCATTTTCGAGGTCATTCGTCAATTTGGTGACTTGCTCATCACGGTTGGCGTTGGCGACTTCTTGGTTTGCAATTGCGAGCTCACTCGTCAATCTGGTGACTTCTTCATCACGGTTGGCGACCTCTTTTCTCGCATTCGCGAGGTCACCCGACAATTCGGTGAGTGTGAGGTTGCTCGATAACTCGGCGACTTTTTGATCACGTTTGGCGATCTGCAGGTGTGCATTTGTGAGGTCACTCGACAGCTTGGTGAGTTGCTGATCACGCTCGGCGACCCTCTTCTTCAGTAGCACAGTCTTGCCTTTCTGACCTTTGAGCCTCAGCTGACGTGCCAATAGCTGGGTCTGTGACTCTTTTTTGAACGACGTAAGAATGCCTCGGATATAATTCGTGGCGCCATTTGCGTATTCTTCATGCTCGCGCGCAGTCTGGATCAAGGCGTTGGAGTCGGCGGAAAGCATGTTGTACTTGTCCATCAAAGTTTGACCTTCTACCATCAAAGCGCGGCCTTCGTTTGCTAGGAATTCGATTGTTTCATGTGCAGTTGCCAATTCTTGCGAAAGCTCCTGCTGAATGCTGGTGGACGCTTTCGCTCCATTCGTCTTGGTCACTTTCTCGAGTTCGGCGCGGAGACCTGCGATCTCGGCATTCTTCTCCTTGTTCAGTGCGGCAATCTCACAATTCTTGTTGTGAACATTGTCTTTCGCCGTGCGTAGCTTGCCCTCGGCTTTTGTAGTGGCCTCTTGGGCTGTTTTAAGCTGCTTTTTGAGCTTTGCTGTGGCGTCGTGGCCGAGTTTCTCGTGGCGATGGTTGTTGAGCTCCGAGTTCGCTTCTGCAGTGGCTTTCATATCCTCGAGCTTGATTTCCAGGAGCCTTGCATCGATCTGCGCCTTCTCGAGGCTTGTGCTCAAGGCTTCGGCTTTTGCTACGGCTGCTTCTTTGGCAGCCTTCTCACTGGCAAGCTCTCGCTTGTTGAGTGCCGCCTGGTTGGATGATACCGCAGCCGAGTCTCGAAGCTCCAGCAGCTTCTCGATGGAGCGGCCTAGGTCTGTCGGGGTTTTGGCGACGAAACCAACTTTTTCCAGGGTGTCGCTGAACGAGTCCCACTGCGCAATGATTCTGCGCGCGTTCTGAACGTCAGTGGTAGACTCTTGGGCGGCCCTCAGCTGGTCTCTGAGAGCCTTGTTCGCACGTTGGTTGTACTCGCTATCTCGTTGGTAGCGGTCGCGTTTGGTGATGAGCGCCTGGAGTCTGTCCTCAACGGCGCTCTTTTCGTACCTGAGAGCGCCACTGGCTCCCTTCTCCCACTCGGACTGGACTTGGAGCGTCTTAATCTGCGCTCGGTGTGATTTTGCCTGCTCTGCGGCCTGAGCCTGGCAGGACTTGCGGAGCTGCTCTTCGTCGGCAGTCCGTTTGTGAGCTGATGCCAGCGCGCGATATACGCACGCGGCCAGGGCGGTGATGATGATGAGGAGGAGGAGGAGGGGGAGGGGAAGCGATAGCGACTCCATGGTGGTGCGGTGTGCGGTGTGGTGGTGGTGGTGGTTGGTAGTCGCGTGGTATGGGAAGGGAAATTTTGTGGCAATCGGATTGTTTTCGATCGCGGTGGGAGTTTGTGACGCACACTCGGCGGCTGGTCCCTATTGGTGATTCACATTGCAATTCACTTGCGAGATATGGCATGTGACGGCGGGGTCAAACGCTGGGCGGAGGAGGGGTGGCGAGGGGTGAAAGGAGTGAAAGTGATTGCTACTATGCCTGGCTTTACTCCAATGCCAACCTCAAAAGGGTCACATCTCGTACTGCTATCAGTATCGTTAGGCACAACGACAATGAGTCCTTACCGCCGAGATCAGTTGGCTGCGCTCAAGCCTCCGAAGCTCGTATGCTGCGGTCAGCGGCATTGTTGTACCAACAAGACAATGTCGGGCATTGAGATGGGCTGTTGTTTCTCAATGGGGACATCTAAAACATGCTCCAATGTCTTCGCTCTTGGAATCTCACAACTAGTCGCAAGCCCTCGGAATAGACTGACCCAAGCTTTTCATCAGCACCAGAGATTGAACCGCAACTCACAACAGGTATTCATGGATAATTTCTTGAATCGCAAGGCGTTTTTGTATTGTGTCTACCTTGATTTTCCTTCACTCTCTGCCGCCAGGGAAAGGCCGTTGAAGATCTCGATGATGAAAACGTAGCAGAGGTAGGAGGGGACCAATATCCACGCGAAACTGCCGGATCAGATCCATTAGCTTGGTGAAGTCTTGTCACGATAGTTCGGCTCGTTAGGTCATACTTAGGAATTGCAAAAACGAAGATGAAGTTGAACCAGCTGTTAAGCTTGAATATCGGGAAACCCATAAAAGCATCGTTGTACCCTGGAGGTGTCAGTGAACTTGCACACGCCGCATAGCCTGAACCGTACTTACAATATAACACACTCTTTGCGACGGTTACCATGAAAGTCGTGTACCCCACCAGACTGGCGACAGCGCCCCAAAAACCGTCAACCCTCCGCCTCCTGCCGGCGGCACCCAACGAGCCTAAGATACCTTCGGCTCTTCCTTCATCGCGACCATACACGACCACGATGTACGCATAGGCCGCATATGCCAGTGTTTCGAAAACATTCCCCAACCCTTGCGCTCCCGTCCATCCAAGGCCACTGTAGTAAGCCTCAATGCTGTACATAGGATCCACGCGGCCATATAGCTCATACGGGACGTACAGCGGCCAAGCGATCGCACCACCGGCAAATGTATGCGGTCTTCCCATGATGTAGATCGTATCCCAAATCACGAGCGGAAGGCTTAAGGCTAGCCAGGGGAAAGCAATCGGTGGAGGGGTGTGGCTCCATCGCGGAGCATCGCGTCGTGATTTGAGGGAGCTTGTGTAAGACATTGGTCGGGTCCGGGCAGGCGGTGATGTTGTGATTGTTGGTTTGGAAGAAGCCTTGGGGCTAGTGGAGGAAGCTGATGGGGTTATTGTTGTTGGTTCAAGAGCAGGCTTAGAGTTGGAAGGCGATTTAGGTGGTGTTGTCGACGATGGTTCTGTAGAGCGCGTAGTTCGCTTCGTGAGCTTCGTAGGCGATTCCACTGGCGGAGGGAAATCCCTGGGGTGATTGCGAGTGGCGACCATGGCTGTTGCAGTTCGACTCAGAAGATTTAATACAGAAGTGAGGCGTGCAATGCGAGATTCTGCAAAAACGAAAGTGGAACGAAGGCTGAAGGACTGACGTCTGACGTGCGTGCCGCATCGCGTCGGACCCTTTCGGCACATTCACGTCAGCCCACCTTTTTCCCCACGAAGGATTGAACTTTGCCCTGTTCCAGTTCCAGTGCAGGAGGTACTTCCCTTGCAGTCTGCCCGCAAGCATACATGATCAACTTAAATTTGATATACAGGTGTAAGCGTATTCGCGCGGCGCCGAGTCATGCGAAGGTCGAAGACTAGCTCCTCTCGTTCATCCATTACTGTTCAGCTGTAGGCTTGCTTAGTCTAGTATCTTGCATCCATGTCTTCCAAATCACCCATCTCCTCTTCTTCATCCTCATCTTCCTCCTCAAGGGACCGTCTGCCTGAGGCTTCCTGGACCCCGCTCCCAAGATCGTTGCCATCATTCGTGGCATGCAAACTGGTATCTCTCATCTTTGCCCCTAGGTCCACTGCATCCTCAACGCCAAGTAATCGAGCCTGCTCCGGTGTGAGGTCGACGATCTGCGGCGCCCATTCCCCTGTCTCATCATCCTCATCGTAAGCGGTAGTATCCATCCGCACTTGCTCTCCATCTTCGAGCTCTAGGACACCCGATTTAGCAAACGAACCTCCCAATTGCCACCCGTGCTCGTCTCTCAGGTAAGCTTCCAGATCATCGAGCTCGTCCAGAACGTCTTGCACTTCCTCAATATGAGGCAGAGAGTTGAGTCCTTTGCGAAAGCGAGTGAGCAGTGACTTCAAAAGCGAACCGCCCTCGTCAGCAAGATCGACAAGTCCTCCCTCAGCGTCTTTGCAGTGCATGAGCTGTAAGCGTAGAGTGGCGATCGCGTGGATGAACAAGTCAGGATGTGTAGGTACGGCAGTTTTGGATGTGAAGATCAGTGTCAAGATTCGTTTCCATTGCTCGAGACAGGACCAATTATTCAGCGTCAACAGCATCAGGAAACAGAATTGTAGTTCACCAATGATTTCGTCTCCATCTTGGCTTCCTAGTCCCGACATGAGGGACGTCAGAGCCCACGAGCGATCTTGTGCAGCGTCGGTTCGCTCTCGACCAGTGGCGTCAGCTCTCCATGTGCGTTTGAGATCGATGGGCAAGAAGCGAAGTTCCTTCTCGGGGTGTGTTTTGCTTTCCGAGGAAGAGAGGCCGGGGATATCGTCCAGATCCTGGGCACCAGAGGAGGCAGAAGTCAAATGTAGGCTCTCGGAATCTCCTTGCGTGATGCGTCGCAGTAATGTATCCGAAATGTAGCTCGTTAATTGCAGCCAGTCTCCACTCAGGTTCTGTGTTTCATCCTTTGATGCGGAGGATTGCCGGTAAGGTGTTAGACCTTTCTCCCAAACCTCTCCGATATTTGCACGCCATCTGAGCGTCTCTGCTTCGTCTGTGACAATCGACAATTGCTCATTTTGTTGGTGCCAGTTTGTGATGGTCAGTTGGTGGCGGTCTTGTACGCGAAACCAGAGACCATGTCGGATGGAAAATGCGGTGCTTGTGCCGGTGAAGACCAAGTGCCAGCCATCGGGCAAGTCTTTGACGCCACGAAAGCGAGGTGTCGTTGTGAAGGAAAGGAGATCGATACCGGCGAGCGCAGCAGGGGGCAGGTCGAGCAGGAGGACTGCGGCCGTTGTTTCCATTTTGGTTATAGCTCTTGTTATAGACGTTGATGGGGGAAATATTCATTACACGATTGGTTTGAACATCTGCAAGATTCCAGTGGCCGCGCACACCCTAACCCTGGTCAGTTCTGCGCCCGCTATGACAATTTGGCGAATCTTTAGTGGTGGGGGAAGTGCAAACGACCTTGATGGCTGGCTAGCGAGCGTTGGTATGGTCTCATCGTCAATGTGGTGCTCAACGACAAAAACTTAGACTGCTATGGCTTTCATTATTACAACCTGCAACCGGCGTATGTCGGAGAGCACAGAAGGAAAAAACCGCCTCAGCACCAATCTAAAAAAAGTTAATGCCGGCGGCATCCTTGCAGAATAAATTTTTCAAGTACAACAACGACCTTGATAAGTTCGCTGGCAATGTAAGAGGGTATCTGCACGCTAAGGCACTTGACCCACCTTGTCAATGCTGAACATGTATATTATTCTGCGCAGTCCTCGTGCACCTTTGTCTTTTGCTGTCTAAAACTTCAGCTCGCTACGTCTACACACACCAACCATGGGCCGATTTCGTATTGGCAACGCTGGCAAGGCCAGTGGTGATATTGCGACTGGTCCGGTCACTCAGGTTCGGGAGATCGAAGATCCAGCGGCCTCTCAGAAGAGGAATGGATACTCGCCTGCGGGAGGGGATAAAAAGTCGAATGGCGACGAAGGATCCTCCGAACGGCACGTCTCTCCCACTGTGGACGACCTAGAGAGCATGGACGATCCCGCCCAAGCAGCAGCAGAGAAGCGACTCGTTCGAAAACTCGACTTCATCTTCCTGCCCAGCGCCTGTATCTCGATCCTGATGAAGAAAATTGATCAGACGAACTACAAGGCCGCCTACACTGCCGGTATGCGCGACGACTTGAACCTCGCAGGAACTAATGTCCTCAACTGGCTGGATATCTACTTTACCATCTCGTTCGCAATCTTCATGGTTCCATCGGTTTTGATCATGATGAGGGTCCGTCCCTCGATCTGGCTACCATCTCTCGAACTTGTCTGGGGCATCCTGACAGGCTGCATGGCCATCGCCAACACACCCACGCCCATGTATGTCATTCGCTTCTTCATTGGCGTCTGCGAAGCGAGTGCTTGGCCAGGTACGACCGTCCTTCTCCTCTCGTGGTACACACCAAAGGAGATTGCGACACGGCAAGCGATTTACATGGCCGCGTCCTACACCGGAAGCATGTTCACGTTCGCAATGCAAAGCGCGATTCATTCGACGCTCGACAACCGTGGGGGCCTTCCCGGCTGGCGCTGGCTGTTTATCATCAACGGCATCATGACCGTGGTCAGTGCCTGCATTTCATTCTACACCATTCCCGATTATCCCAACTCGACACGCGCACACTATTTGCGCCCCGATGAGCGCCTGGTGGCCAAAATCCGACTGCAAAACGTCGGAAAGCGCACACAATCCCTCGTCCCTCAGCAAGTCATCCCTCTGCTACTGCACGCCGGCAAGATCATGTTCAGTCTGGAGTTTGCGCTTCTTTTCCTCGCCTACGCCCCCTGGGGCTGGGCACAATGGGCGAACTTCTACTTCAATCTCTTCCTCGACAGCCTCAAGAACGCTGATGGCAGCAAGCGCTATTCGGTTTCGCAGGTAACCTCAATTCCCATCGGCGCCTACAGTATCAGTATCGCGTCGGCACTCTTCTTTGGTGCCCTCTCGGATCGGTTGCAAATGCGCTGGCAGCTCGCGATCTTCATAAACGCCATCCAACTGATTTGCACATCCATACTGGCCGCGTGGCCCGCGAGCGACGGCCTCAAAATGGCCGCCTATCTTGTCACGTATACGACTGTAATCAACGAGACGCTGCTCATGAGCTGGATGGGAGATGTGTTCAAAAAGTATCCCACCGAGCGCGCAATTATTGTGGCTTGGACGGTCTCGCTGCTCTTCGTGGGCAACGCCAGCATGCCGCTTGCGCTTTGGCCCGCGAAGGAGGCGCCGAATTACAAGTATGGCTACAAGGTGGCGGTTGGGTTCTGTGTGCTCAGCTGCATAGGGATTTTGTTGTATAGGGCACTGGTGGCGACGAAGCGACAGTAATGCTGGAAGATGTATTGAACATAAAAGCGAAGTTGCTGATAGCTAGTCTACAAATGTATGTATGATAGTGCTCTATATATCCCATTAGCCAAGACGGATCACTGCTAATCTCTCAAGCGCAGCTGATCCCACGTGCATATAAAGCAGACACATCACCGATTACGACATGGCGCATCAAATTGTTCACAAACGGCATAGATCCTGCATCCAAGAATAGACACTTCGGAAGTTGCAGGTCGTGATCCCTACGATGCACTGTCCAACATACCCCGATAGATACAAGCACATGAAGCTGAACTATGTTCCCAGTGGTACCGATGGGCTCATCATGTACGGTGCCGATGTCGAGCGCTGTGGCTTTAGAGCAGCCGGTCTCGAGCTTTTTACCACAAAAGGGTTCACCCTCACAATGACTAAACACAAATTGAGTAGAAGCTACAACAGCTCAATCCAAACTATCGGTGATAAGATGGATGTTCTGATGAATACACCCCGCGTAGAGGATGGATTCGAGCTCGGGCCTGGAACGGAATCAGTCATCGTGCACCTTCCTGACTAAACTGGCTAAAGCTAAAAACTGACAAAGGAGAAGAAGAAGAAGAAGAAGCTAGAAATGTGAACAGACGCAATGATTACAGTTTCAGCTGCATGGAAGAGCTGGAACGGCGAGTGATATGCAGTCACACAAGGTGGAGTGATGAGTACGGTCCAAATCCAAATCAGAGTAGATGTGACCATACGAGCACCAACACACATGTGAGACGATATTGGACAACGTGCCTTGCTACTGATATCTCGAACACGCTTGGTCCTATAGATATATAAGGCAAACGCATCAGCGACCACGACATAGCGTACAGACCTCTTCGCTAAGGATATCAATCCTATATCAAGACGGAGACAATTTGATAACTTAGACAGTGGTGATTTGTGCGACGCAGCGAAGAACATACCACGCCAACTTCGAAACCGATCTTGTCGCAGTATGCACATGCCCGATGAGCAAGGTGAATATTGATGCACACTGTCCGACGAGCGCAGTTGGTTGACCAAACAATCCAGATCGCACCCTGCGTGAACTCAGGTTTAGGATCCACAATCGCTGATGGCATGCACCAAAAGGCTATCGACAATGCCAACGCCTTCATCAGAGCACCAGAGAAATTGCTTTCGAAACGCCCGTTTACTGGATGTGAGCGCAGAATCGCGAACACTTCGATGACATGGAAAGATTAAAGCAGGACGATGGTACTATCCACAGTGAAAGAGAGAGTAGCAGCCGAAATGCGCATGGTATCCGTGGCATGGATGGGGCCACACTTGTCGGCGGTGTATGAGTTGTGGTTGGAGACTCTGGCGGCTCTGCCTTCTGCTCTGATTTGGTATTTGGGAGCGCGGCTGCCAGAGCTCTTCCATCTTCCGTTATGCTACTTGCTGGGGGTTCGTCTTGAGTGGACTGTTCGTGCTTGGTCTTCTTGACCATGTATCTCTTCATGCTTTGCTGGCGGGTGTTCGTTATATGGGAGTCTGGGTCGAAGGCTGGCCCTCTTTTGGGAGACAGCGTGCGTAGGTATGGGCAGTGTCACAATCTTGGTGTACCAAGGGCATGATGATAGTTGTCGAGGGTAGGGCAGTCCGTTTCATGGAGCCTGAGAGTTGGACAGAGGAAGACGGCAAGCGCTTGACTGCTTGCTGGCAAGTGCGAGGAGTAGAATTGCGGTAGGCATGACGGTGCCTTGTGGTATTAAGAGTTTGTATGTTGGCACGAAAATTTACCGTCTTGTTTCATTCAACTGGTTCCAACATTGGCTATCCAGTCATATGTCTTCCTACATGTAATTAAATGCCTCCGCAGTCCACTTGAGCTTCATTTACCAATCCCATTCACCCACTAACCAAAATAATAAGACAGTCAACATTACTCTTTCGCCATCTATCACAACATTTACCAATCCCATACGATCACTCACCACCATCATAAATATCTGTCGTCTACGCTCCTGTTCTCGGCTCGTCTGCCGGAAACGGTTCCCTCGACACGATTCTCACCAGAGAGCAGCGTAAGGCGAACATGAAGCACAAGGCTTCCCTCGAGGCGAGGCAGAAGGCAAAGGAAGTTATAAAGTTGGAGGATGGTGAGCACACTGCAAGTCTATCCATTGATATTTCATGGCCAATAACATCACCATGTCTCATGGCATATGTATCATGGTAGGTCGAAGTCGCCACTGGTCGCTTCGCTGACAACACTGGCCGCACCTGCAGCGTCAGCGTGCTCTGTGGCCCGCTCAAAGCCACGCTCGCCAACAGCACTACCTTCGATAGATATACCTACCGCTTCCCCGACGGAACTATTGCGCCTGCTGCGTGCGCCCTTCGAGGATAACTACTTCGGCCCGCTCCCTGGCAAGAAGGGTAACGGCTACTACTGGCTCGACGAGTTCACCGACTTCACCAGCCGTGCTGCAAGCGGCAGGTGTACAGGCGGATGCTCATCAAGCGCTCTGGGAGCAGCGCTGGCCTGGCCGCGAGTTCGACGATGCTCGAGCGTCGTTGATCGGTCTGGGTTCTGGTATGCTGTGTTACCACAGACCGAGTGGGAATTTATTTGTGAAGTACTACATCGTAGGGAGAACCGACTCTATAGGGCGTCCAGTTGTGCCTGTTTCCGCGCAACGTCTGACATCAAAATTTACTGACGCACAGAGCAGAGCAGCAAAAGTTGACATTCCTTACTGTTTGATTGTGGAGGGAGAAGAACTAGAAGGGAGGAGAACTAGAAGGGAGAAGAACTAAAAGGCAATGAATGGACGAAGCTGGCCAGACAAATATGGCCATACTCTCTCACGACGAGACCGTTCCTCGAAAAGATCAAATGAACAATACTCAGAAAGCCACGCTCCTTATCAACGATAGATAGTCTACAAAGTGTACGATCGTGTGTCTATCCTATATCAACGTGTGTTCTCTACTCTTAAAGTTGTTCTAAACGACTGGTTCCCTGCCCGATATTGCCACCGCCTTGCCTGTTGTACATCCTTCTTGCAATGATGCCCGGGGACATCAATGCGCGATCGCAATCGGACTAGCATCGACATTCTTGCTGGCTTCCTCCAAGGAGATGTTACCATCCTCATGCATGAACTCTTGCGGCACCTTTTCGCTCAGGTTGACTGCCAAGAAACTCTTCGGGAGCTTGACAGTGTGGAACTTCGCCCTCAGCGTCTCCAGGACCTCCTTCCAGTCGCCATGGCTGGTCAAGCTGCGTCGTGGAGAACAACCGATGCAATGCTTGCTGTCTAGCTGGACATCGAGAGGGTCGAACGTGTGGCAGCCAGGAGAAAGAGTGATACGGATGGAGTAGTTGTATGTCGTTTTGCCGCTGGTGGGGTCGACTTCATTCTCGGATTCGTATAGTTCGAAGCATATTTGCGAGAGGTAGTCGAGCTCTGGAATCGCGTTCCGGGCAATCTTGGTCTGCACACCGCCTTCGAGGATGCAGTTGAGCAGTGTGTAGATGTGTGACTCCTTGGTGAAGTAGATGAAAGACTTGGCATCATCGGAAGCTTGAACTGTAGGAAAAAAATGTCAGTGGGCATGTCCTTCCAATCGTATGCAGCAAAATTAGATCTTGACCGAGCCTTACCTTCTTCAATGTCCTTGACGATCTCCTTCAACAACGGCAAACTCGTCAGAAGACCGATCTCCAGCTTCTCCGCATCTGTGATACCGTATTCCTGAGGGCCGATGAAGTCGAACAGGATCTTGCTCGAACTGTACAGCTCATTGAGCTTCTCCAACCTCACGTCGTGCTTGACCTTGCTCTCTGGGTGGTGTTGTTCATCCCAACCCGTGAACAGGTTAAAGTAAGACTGCGCGGGGTTGTTCTGCAGCGCGGGAGAGGCAATAACGTCGCGGTTGACCGAGGCAAGGTCGTAAGACTTGCGGCGTAGACCAATGCGTTCAGCCATAGTTGGAATCTTGTCTTTCACTCCAGCTGGTGGAGACGTGCTGTTCGGTGTAGGCTGATTACCCTCATGTGTTTGCTGGAACTCTGCGCGAGCTTCTTGGCTCTCGGTGCGATGAAGAGTGCTGCCGCGCTTGGATTCGCCCTCAAGCTCAGCGATCATAGCTTTGGAAGGAGTAAAAACCCACTCCAAGAATTGCCTGTTGTGTAGGGCGTCGAACTTCATGGTGTCGTACAACTCGCTGATTTTGCTGGGATCCACGCGCTCAGCATCCTGGAACTCGTTGAAGAGCTTTTCCCATCGCTCCTTGAATAGTTCCGCGTCCTCGCCGGTACACCAGCGTGACTGAACAGCTGAAGCTTGCGACACTTGAGGCGTTGTGATGCTGTTCAAAGACTCACTGCTACTATCCATGGCCTTTGGGTTGTGGATCTGCTCTGATGCTTGCGATCCATCGTTTGGCAACAATGTGGCGATGTTGTTGTGCATAACGCGACGATGGAATTTCATGAGCTCGACCACATTGCGGACCACAAGGAACGGCTCTGGTGTACCGTCTCTTGGCCAGGCGAACTGCTCGGGAGCCTGATGTCCCTTGCGGAGCAAACTCTTCAACTTTTTCTTGACCTTGTCCATCTCGTCTTTTGCGGCATTGCTGTCATCGAGCAAATCTTTACGAACACGGATCTGATCTTCGTTGATAGGCTTCTGATCCAGGAACGCAGCGGCAAAGATATGGGCGGATGTGGTCACACGGCGCTCGGACGAAGTGAAGATGGAGACGTCGTTCAGGACTTCGCGGTTCATCAGCAAAAGGTCGTTGCGCATGTTTTCACCAAGATCTGTTGCTTGGTAACGAGCGGAGTGAGTAGGCTCGCCGCCCCACTTCATCACCAGTTGGAGTTTGTCGAGCACAAGACTCTCCTCGGCAGCGGTGGCACGAGACATTGTGATCTCAGAGATCGAGTCACTTCGCTTCGGCTTCTCAACCCCAGCATCCTTGAGTTTCTTCTCCTTTTTGGACTTCTTGTCGCCTTGATCTTTTGATGAATGCTCGGCCTCGGACGCAGCGGCAGCTTCGGCCTCAGCCTTGAGTTGCTTGGGCTTCTTGAACATTGGCTTGATCTGAACTTTCGTACCGGCAAGGTGTCCCTTCTTCTGGAGAGCATTGCTCAAGGTGCGCAGCTTGGTCATGTCCTCTTCGCCCTCTTCCATAGCGACTTGCACCGCGTTTTGTACACTAAGCAGCGCAGCCTCGCCAACCAACAAGACTTCCTCCTGATGACCCTTGAGCAAGTCTACGAATGGCTTTGTATGGAAGGTGAACTTGAACTTTTGCTTTGGCGTTCGGTCTGCATGTCGAATGACCGCAACCATGCCCTTTAGCTTCCACTGACTCTTTGACGCTGGTGCCGGCGCTGGAACTTGCGGCTCTTCCATCGGTTCGTCGGAATCCTCGGCGATTGGGGAGTGTTGGATGGAGCTTGTGGTACCTTCTTCTGCTGCATCTGGCTGTACAGCAGGAGGTGGCAGCTCCTCGGCGTTTGTTTGAGGAATTGGTGTGCGCTTGATGGGAGCTGCGCCACGCTCAAAGCTCGGTGGTGAAGTAATCGGACTGGTTGCTCCGCTAGGACTGCGTTGTTGTGATATACTTCCGTGTCTACCAGTGGCAGCCTGCGAGACACTATCCCGCAGAGCAGATATGCTGCGACTTCTGAAGACATCTTTGAGGGAGCTACGATGCTCCTTCTCGCGCGGATTTGTAGATTTTCTTTGGATACCAATCGTCTCGGGCGCACTGCTTGAAGGGAGCGACATGATAGCATCGTCGCTTTCAAGCTCGGCGGGGGATGTGCGGCTTTCTTTGCGTTTCTTCGCGGCGACGAACATAGTCCTGAGCACTGCTGCACTGCGGTCGTAGTACTCGTTATTGTCTTTCACGAAGCTCCAGCCGTTGACATCGATGACAAAGCTTTCCTTGTCGACACGCAGGAGGTCAAAGCCGCACACTGCCTGACCGAAGCCCTTTGCAATCTTGGCAGCCATGACTTGTTCCTCTTTGGTGAGTGGTGTCACGTAACGAATTTCCTTGCCGTTTGGGTTGCGCTTGACGACACCGTCGACAACAGGTGATTTGCGAGTCTCGGCATGGCAATACTCGGTACCGACAGTGTACGCTTTAACGTCTTCAGCATTCTCAACCTTCAAAAATTGTTCGTAGATGTAGGAGACACCAGGCTCTAAGATAGCACGTGGGATTGTCAGGGTCTCGTCTTTCTCTGAGCTTTTGTTGTTGATCTTCCTGAAAAGCCTTCGTCCACCGCCGCCTTGCGACTTTGGGTAGTAGATGTTGATGTTGTGGTCTTCACCACTGACAGGCTTCTCCACGAAAGGCTTGCTCAAGCGTTGGCCGTCCACAACTAACGTGTCGTTGTCATCTTCCATATGCACATCGACTGGAGGCTCCTCGCCTCCACCGCGTCCATCGTCAGATCCATCAAGCCTGAGGCCGGTGAGCGACTCTACTCTATCGGCAATGTCGGTACTGAGAAGCACAGGACCACCATCTCTGTTCACAGCCAAGCGCCTTGGTGAAGGAACCTCGAGTTTGTCGAGAATCCTTAGGCACATTCTGCGGTCCCACAGCACGGTCTGCATCGGCAAATCGTTGACACAGTAAGGTTTCCTCAACTTTGCGTATGCGATTGCTTTTTCCAATGGGAAGCCATCGCTGAAGAAGCTGATGAGGAAATCGCACACTGGCCAGTTCTCCACGTTTTCATCGAGGATAACTTTGTCGCCAAAGATGATGACCTTGAAATCACCGTCCTTACCAACTAATCGGTTGAGGATATTTCTTGATGGCTTTGAGCGAGCCTTGGAGTCCAAAGCGCAAATGCCGATGGTGCCAATAAAGTTAGGCGATTCGGAAACGGTAGAGCGGTCCTGAGATGGCGATGCCGAGCCAGGAACACTGGTGGGCATACGGCCAGAGCTGGGAGGAGCACGTCCACGGATAGTGCGACCTTCTCCTCTGACTCCATGTGGCTCTGGTGAAGCGGGACCTGAAGGTGCGTACGGCCTGGCTGTAATAGATTGCTCTCTGAGCGAGCCGTTGAGAGAGGGAGACAGGGCGCCAGTCTGGCTCGACGGACCAGAAACGTTGTGAATAGAGGTCTGTATAGCGTCTGCTTCGGAGTTGCCAGCCACTGAGCTGGGAGCACTACCTGTTCCGTAGGCCTGCTTTGCAGCCGTATACAGACCTGTGCCGTAGTTGTAGAGCGAAGAGAAGCTCATTCGGTTGGGCTCGAGATCTGGCTCCGCAGGTCGCATTCCGCCGGCCATAGCAGCGTCGGGCAGGCTGGCAGAGATGGGGATGTTGTTGTCCTGTGAAGTGACAATTGTCGGGGTGCTCCCACTGCGGGCTAGATCCTCGTCGTTGTCTGCCGCAGAGACAGGTTTGACATCGGGCATGTCAGTGGCGGAAGACACAGCCGGGGCTTGAGAGCGTGATGATCCAGGCCGGATGGAGTCAGAATTGGTGCTGGGTTTCGGTGGCGGCGGCATGGCTAGGCTAGAAATAGCGTCCGCGTCTGCGGGCGTCGACAGCGGGGCCTCAGGTACAGAGGATGGATTGTTTGAGGCATCCAAAGGCGGAGGTTCAGAGTGACCACTCATGGCGGCATCGCTCTCGTGTGAGGACACCATGTCTGGCAATGTCGAGAGCGAGAGATAGCGAGCTGGGAAATTTGCACGAGAGTAGGCGGGAGGGATGATGCGATGGACCTTCAAGCCATTGGTACTAGCAAGAAGTGTATATTGATCCCGATAAGATCCAAGCTAGCAGGCGGGCCAGCGCTGCCAAATCGGTTACTGAAGTTGAGTATATGGATGTATCGGATGCCGGTATAGTCAACAGCTTGGGTAAAGAATAACAATTGCCCGCACAGCAGCCGGTCGGTCTGTTGGAAAAGTCGGACTTCCTTGTCTTGGTCCCTTGGTTTGAGAGTGACACTCCATTCTCCACACCAGACTGGAGCAGATTAGATTGCAGGAGCCAGCCAGCCAGCCAGCCAGCCCAACGTCACAGATGATTGCCTCAGGCTCGCCACTCGTCTCCGCAAAAAAAGTACAGCCAAGTTCGAGATTGTTTGGGAATTGCAGGGCAGATCAAGGCTCTCTGGAAGCCACTCCACCCAATTCCCACCACCTGTCGAGTAATCATGGAGGCCGAGGGCAGAATCGTCAAGCGTCAGAAGCTCAGCAATGGCGTCGCCCAGCGCCCGCAGCGCACTCCTGGCGTGTCTAGAGTCTTTGCGCCGTACCGAACGGTAGGCCTGGTCTCGCCAACCAGCGTGCCATTCACCAGCCTTCCCCTTGGAAAGACGACCTTCCAGATCACCACTTCCGTTGGACGCAGTCTGCAGACATACGACCTGCGCAGAGGCCTTAACCTGGTCTTCATCACACGCCCGCAGACACCGGAGCTTATCACTGCCAGCGCAGCTTGGAAGGACAAGGTCTTCGCTTCTTGGGGAGGCGAGGAGAGGAATTCGGCGAGAGGTGTGTGGGCATTCAAGAGAGGCAAGAAAGAGGCGGAGCTTGAGCTGCCCAAGGGCTTGACCGAGAATGTCAAGGCCTTCTACATTTTCGGGTCGTGGATTGTTGGTGTTTGCGACACTCGCTTGCTTGTCTGGAAGGCTTCGACCTACGAGCTGTACACTGTCCTGCAGGGCATTTCTCCAGTCCCTCTCACTGGCTGTATCGCTAGTCTGCCTACTTTCTTGAACAAAATCGTGGTCGGCCGACAGGATGGTAGTGTCGAGATCTGGAACGTTTCATCTGGAAAAATGGTCTACACAATCATGCCTCCCTCCGCCTCATACGGCGCGGTCACCGCTCTGGAACCTACACCTGCACTTGGCTTGGTCGCTATTGCTTACGAGCAAGGCCCCATCCTCATTCACGACGTCAAGGCTGATAAAACCGTGATCGCCCTCAATGCATCTTCTGGCTTGGCCGTAACATCGATTTCTTTCCGCACGGACGGCATGGGTGCTGGCGATGATGGCCGCACTCCTGGCGTTATGGCAACAGCATCTACAAGCTCCGGCGATATAACCCTGTGGGACCTGAACAAGGGCGGAAGAAAGGCGGGCACTCTCAGAGCAGCACACGCGCACCCGAGTCCCAACTATGGTGGAGGTATCAGCAAGGCCGAGTTTCTGCCTGGTCAAGCAGTCATTGTGAGCTCTGGCCTGGATAACAGCCTCAAGACTTGGGTGTTCGACGCGGTGCCATTCAACCCCCTCCCTCGCATTCTGCACCAACGCCAGGGCCACGGCGCTGCGATCACCAAATTAGAGTTCCTACCATCAGCATCGGACGGCTCAGACGACACAAACAAATGGCTCATGTCCGGCAGCAAAGATCGCAGCCTGTGGGGTTGGTCTCTGCGTCGCGACGGACAGAGTGCTGAGCTCAGTCAAGGCGCAATTCAAAGCAAGGCCAAGAAGCAAGGCCTACTTGCGACCGGTAACAGGGATACTTTGGAAGATCTGAAATGCCCACCAATCACAGCGATGGCGTGCAGTCTGAACAGAGATGGTGGCATTGGTGCCATTCCTGGCAAACACCCAATCTGGCAATCTGCCAGAGGCAAGAAGTCCGACGCGGAAGTCAGCGCAATGACTGGTTGGGAGAGCGTCGTGACCGCTCACGAAAACGACAAGAAAGCGCGTACCTGGTTCTGGGGCCGTAAGCGTGCTGGAAGATGGGCTCTTGACACAGGCGATGGTGGTAATGTCAGCTCCGTTGCCATGTCACCATGCGGCACATTTGCTGTTATCGGCAGTGTGACAGGTGCCGTGGACATGTACAACTTGCAATCGGGACAGCACAGGCAACGTTTCCCTGCTCGTCTCACTCCTGTTCAAGCCAAGCAACTCCAAACCGACATGGAGAAGCATGGCTTGATAGAAGAGGGTGAAGGAAAGAAGAAATTCTTCCGCGGCCAGGGCCGTCACGCAACTGCTGTTGTAGGTCTTGCTGTCGACAACCTGAACAAGGTCATCGTTTCCGCCGGCTCTGATGGCAAGGTGAAGTTCTGGGACTTCACTAGCGGACTTCTTGTTCATCAGATAGACTGGTCGCTATCATGTGGTATCAGCTCAATGCGTTACCACAGAGGTACCGATCTGATTGCTCTTGCTTGCACTGACGGTTCCGTGCGTGTGGTCGATATTGCGACACATAAGCTGATTCGTGAACTATGGCCATCACGGCCTGTGATTTCCGAATTGGTCAACGTATCAATTTCTGACTACGTCTTCTCGAACGACGGCCACTGGATCGCGGCTGCGATGGGAGAACTTGTCCTTCTGTGGGATCTCCCAACTGGCCATCTCGTAGACGCTTTCAAACTCACAGCACCCTGTACAAGCCTGGCGTTCTCACCTACAGGCGAGTACCTCGCAACATCAACGTCTGACAGCGTCGGCGTGGACATCTGGACCAACAAAACTCTGTTCACTCACATACCGACTCGTCACATCGGTGCCACAGAACTTGCTGCTGTGCTTGCAAGCAACGCTCAAGCTCCGACTGCCAGCGGCGAGGGAGGCCAAAACCTCATCGCCGCCGACGCCGCAGAAGAATCCGAAGAGGAGGAGGATGGCATTGCCGCTCTCGCAGACCTCGACACAATTTCCACTGATCTACTCTCCCTCTCTCTCGTCCCGCGCTCACGCTGGCAAAATCTGCTTCACATCGACCTTATCCGTCAACGCAACAAGCCTACCGAAGCACCCAAGAAACCCGAAAAGGCGCCATTCTTCCTCCCCTCCCTACAGGATCAGAAGAACGGCATTACTTCTTCGGCTGAGAAGGCTGCGGAAGAGGTAAACATCAAGCAGCTGGAGCAGGAGCGCAGCAGAGTGCTGAAGAACGCCCGTGCCGGCACGCTCAGCCGCTTCACATCGCTGCTACAAGCCGCGGATGTAGGCCCGACGTCAGACTATTCCGCATTCATCGAGCACCTCAAGACGCTTAACCCCGCTGCTGCAGACATCGAGATCCGCTCTCTTAGCGTTTCAAACAACGAGCTCTCATTGTTTGTGCAATCGCTTGCATGGCTCATGGAGCAAAGACAGGACTTTGAGCTTGGCCAAGCCTGGATGGCGGTGTTCTTGCGCTGTCACGGTGATATTGTCGCGAATGACGATGACTTGCGAGCCGTAGTTGGCGAGTGGCAGGAGGGATTGAGGCGAGAGAAGGAGAGAGTCGTCAAGCTCAGTGGCTATGCTGGTGGCATGGTTGGCTGGCTGAGAGCGGCGAGGGTGTAGTGAGGTAAATTTATCTAAAGACTTGTACAGTTTCTGGCCAAGAAAAGGCTGCCTATTGATGATTTCTTCATTATTGTTTGTACTGAATCCCTTCCTTGAGTCCCTGTAAAGGTACGTTGTATCTTTTGACGGCAGTGCCGAAGTGCCCTCGCGGTCTAGCTTCAAAGTCCGTACTGCGTGCTCTGCCGCTGAGATACTATCTATTTATTTGATACCCTGTTATCATTGAGCCCAGATAGATCATTTGATCCCTCTTACCGCTGAGATGCCAGAACGGAATTTGAACCTAGACCGCGAGGTACCGAAGTGCACGGTGTGTGTAAAGACTCAAACTCTTGGGCCTCAGCCTCAGCATAGCCCTGCCGTCTCCTTGCTCCGCTATGCCAATACACCAACATCCATCGAACAAGTGCTGATAGCTCATTGATGTATTTGCTCGATCACCCGACCATACTTGTACCAGAGATCGCCATAGTGCAGTGTTGACGCCCCACTTGTGTCTGCAAGCTGTTTCTTTCGCCTTGACCAATGATAGTACTCTCCTTGCTAACACAACGCATCTCTGACGCCCCATCTGATAGCACGAGCATCCTGATTTGGCGAAACATCGTTTTCCCATAATGACAAAGCCTCAGTAGTTGAGTCCCTTGCGCTGCGACGCTTTGGATGCTTGGAACCGGTGAAGACCTACATGTAGCCCATTCTAAGTCTCAAACACATGACCTGCCGACATGTCAAAGCTCAATCTTATATCAAGAACTTTTGCCTTCGCAAGTAGCAGATCACACATTGTCCAAGTTTCAGCCGAACAACATGCAGACCACCATGAACGGTCATCCGCATGCCAAAGACCCCTCTGAGGAAGACGACAATATGAGCGCCAACTCCATAGCTCGCACACCCCTCCGCTTGGACAGATCAAGCGTATTAGACTGCAAGACTCAGCTGCCCGTTTTCACCATCACCACAAAAGAAGACTACATAATGTGTCTCCCCTTCGGGAAATCCACTCTCACTGTCACGCAAAGTGACACCAACGCAGCCGTCGGGATGATCAATGTCTCCAAATTGAACGCCTCGAACATCACACTCAGCACCAACGGTCGCAGTACATCATTGGCACACCCTCCTCAACACTCACACTGGGAGCTCAAGTCAACTTCGCTCTCCGATCGGAAACGACAGCGGACCACTCTGTTCTGGAAACGCGACGAGAAAACCCCACGCACTGTCGTCCTGGTCGATGCCAGAAAGATTGGGAACATCCTCGCACGCATTGATGGAGATGTGCTAGTCTTTGAGAAAACTGACCTCCGCAACGAGACCGTGAACGAGATCGTCGTCAGCGCACTTGCTCTTGCAGAGCACGCGAGGAAGCGAACTGGAACCTCGAATATCAGCGACTTGAGTCGGAGTATTGGGGATATCGCCGCTGAATGTCGTCAGACTTTGGAAGCGGCCCGTAATGCTTCCCGTTCTAACGCCAAAGTCCGAAGAGATCGCCATACCTCTACTCGTCACGGGGCAAGCTCTGGAGGATTCGTCTTCGCAGGATTTTCTGGTGGTGGTGATGGCGGTGGCGGTGGCGGTGGAGGTGGAGGAGGTGGAGGTGGAGGTGGAGGTGGAGGCGGAGGCGGCGGCGGTGGTGGTGGTGGAGGTTGCTAGAGATGTGCTACTGTACTTTGAATGCCTCTTCTTATCAGTCAAGATGCATGATCAACCTTGCAGTTTTCGGCTTCCAGGCTTTGAAAGCATCTAGCGGCGTCGCGCTGAGGTGTGTGTATCGCATCTCGAGAACAAGGTCACTTTTATATTCAGTCACTAGCCCAAATGGTAGATTGAAATATCGAACAGTGTCTCAAAGGTATGGATAGATTCAAGAGCACCCGTTATTGCCACTGATATTAATACAGTCTTCGCAGTTTTGTGAGACCACCGCTCTGTATCTGACACAGAATTTATTTGATACCAAGATTTGCTGCTAGATGATGTTGATTCCTGGAGATTCCTCCATGACTTGGAACAGCCCAGCTTGTACCCTCTCTCTCCGGCCAAACAGTTGTTCCTATTTTTGATCCATCACTGCGGATCGTTAGGAATGAGTGGCAATAGCACTCCAGTATTCACCATTGCGTTGGGGCTTCCGCATCCGAGTACTCGACTCTTGAGGTAGCAGGATCCGCTGCTCCCATCCGCAGGCGAGTTGTACACCACAGCTCCGCAGGTAGTGCTGGAAGAGGCACCTAAACTGTTAGCATTGTAGTACGCACAAGCGTTGACGCAATCGGCGAAGCTCGTGCACTCGGGATACGGTGTAGGCGCAGAAGGACCTCCAGCGTAACAGTAGAAGCTTGTGATGTCTTGTCCGATGAAGTCCAGACCGCTGTAGACTCCAAAGGTCTCACTCGGGTCCGCGGGGGGTGTCAGAGTGCTCGTCGGTTGTGGAAGGACGCTGAATGTGCTGGTGTAGTACTGAGTGGCGCTGTAAGTGTATGTGAAAGACGTGGTTGTGTAGGTAGACGTCACGGTTGTTTGGGCAGTTTGAACGATGACGGTTGTGATCTGTGACATCAGTAGTTTGTACCTTTGGTTTGAGATACAGTGGAACATACGGTCTTGGCAGGCAACGTGACGGTGGCAATGACGGCCTCGGTTGGAGTTGGGATGTTCAAACACGAGCAAGCAGAAGTGATAGCGGCACCTCCGTACTTGGAAAGACAGGTCGGGCGTGCAATGGGAGTTGGACCAGCAGGAGGCGGCGGTGGAGGGCCTTGAGGAGGTGGTGGTGGCGAACCAGGTGAAGGGGGAGCTCTCTTGGCCATCCGAGCCGGAGGAGTGGGAGAGCCCCCAGGGATGTATGTTGCACTGATCTCGCAAGTAGATGTGGTCGAGACAGCAACCACCGGGTAGACGGTTGTCGTGCCGTAGACCACAGACGAGGTGACGGCAGTTACTGTCTGAACACTCGAGGTGGACTGTGTCACCGTGACACATGCAGGCGTTGACGTCTGAGTGTAAGTCGTAGTCACCGTGGGGATGCCCAGCACAGAGCTACAGAATGGCGTGGCAACATGCTGCTGGCGCATGAGCGTGATGATGGTGTTCACCGCATTGCAGTTGGTGTTTCGTTCCTCGAGCGGTGTGGCAAAGGCTCCTGCGGCGAGTGCGGCTATGATTGGAAGATACGTGGGTGCTATTCTTGAGGTAATGAAGGCAATACCGACTTATATGGCTATATTGGAGATGCATGTCGGCGGTTTTTATATCTTAGAGAGGCCTCAGCCACGTGAGAACAGACATCTGCATGGCAGACACGTTTGTTCGGTCAGTGTGGGATCAGTTAGGGTCTCAGATTGCCACTCCAGAGTATGTCGTGCACTCTTTGGGTTATCTGTATCAGGAGGTGGGCTTTCATGGCAGGACAGCTGCCATATCTATCGAATGGGGCTTGCAAATCATTAGTTTCTCGCGAGCTTATCGATGAACAGGCCAATGCGTTCCCCATGCATCGTGCCTGTCGATCGGACACAGTATGGGCGCTCGGTAAGTGTAGCTTTTGAGAGCCGTCAGCCTTCTATGACATCGCAACTTGCCGTACGTCGAAGAGTCAGTCTCAGGTGCTGTCTTCGGGTGTTCACATGGCACAGAATATGCTTCAAGGCTGAGTTGTCGATAAGCTCGAACTAAAAGCCTTGTTGTTGTGTAACATGTGTAACATCATTGGTGCATTGTGGCGCTTGTCTAGACCCTGATGAGGCCTGGTACAATATTTCCCCACACCTGCATACGATCCGAATATGGCCAACTCCTTCCGTCCAACTTCCATTACCAGATTAGTTTAAACACGAAGTAGTAAGCGAACACCAGGGGCGTGCAAAGCTTCGTGAGCCACCAGCCCAGTTCGTCCTCAGCTGCCCGCAACAAGTATCTCTCAATCCCGTTCCTAGGGCTCCCTGGAGTGAAAAACATGCCGTGCATCATGTCCACTGTCAGCTGAGATGTCTTCTTTGCACGTGAAAACATGTCTTCTTCGAAATTTTGAATGTGCTGATCAAGCTCCGGAATCGAGACTGACTTTTTGATTGCGTTGGCGAGCTCCACGCAGTCTTCCAAGGCAAGATTGACGCCTTCCCCAGCGAACGGTGTCTGTGCAGAAAACAATTAGCACGATAATTCTCGAACATGACGAAAAACCACGGTTTATGGCCTAGGAGGCGGCGTTCTTCGTGGCTTAATACTTAGATAGCTATTGAAGCTTCAGACACGCTGCTCGTACGAGCAGATATGATTCGGAGATGGGAACCACGTGCTCCAAGTGATACAGTGATCTCCTGTCTACTAGCAAGAATCGCGAAGCTACAAGCAGTACGATGTCGGCTGTGCCGAGGACTGTACAGCTCTCATGACAACCTGTCGCAAGCTGGTGCGTCTTTGAATTAAAGACAAGTAGCTTACTATGAAATTGTCAGCACGTTTACTCCACCACTCAAGATTATTGTACTCACCCATAAGATGTGCTGCATCACCAATAAGGGTGACGCCTTGTATGTGATTCCATCGGTGGCCCACAGGTAGCATGTACAGATCTCGAGGAACAACATGATCTTCGGCGCATTGTGTGAATGACACGAGCCGTGGATCCCAGTCCGCGAATTCTTGCAAGCATGCCTCCTTAGTTGCTCTCGCATTGTACACATCGTATCCACACTGTTTGCGCCAATCCTCAGGCCTGCGTGCCCAGGCCGCGATGCTGAGACTTCCGTCGCTCATACATTGAGCCGTGATGTTTTTGCCGTCGCCGTGTGCAAAGAGTGTTCCTCGATTCGCAAGACCGTATCCCAAAGGTGTATTTTTCTCAGCATCGGGAATGCTGAAGGCATGGCCAGCGATACCTGAATAGATGGGCTTGGTCTCTGACAGTACAGGACGCACTTTACTCCAGGCACCATCCGCACCGACTATGAGGCCGAAACCGGTTTGTGATGGCTGATCCACAAAGTGCAAGGTGAATGCACCTGTGCTATCTTCCCGTTCAACCTGGGTGAGCTTATGTCGCCATCTCACTGTATGCTCTGGCAAGCTCTCAAATAGTATCTGTCTGAGCTGAGGCCGGTCAATCTCTGGCCGTCCAGTGGTCGATTTCTTAACATTTCCATTGGTCTTGATATAATACAGTAGATTCTTGTCTGTCAGTGACATGGCTTCTCCATCGAAGCGGGCATACTTGAGGAAGTCATCGTATAGCTCTGCTTCTTTGAGCGCCCGTTGTCCAGTTTTGACGTGTAGGTCAAGGCTGCCTCCTTGGCTGCGAAGATCCAAACTGTCTTCTCCTTCGAAGACAACGACGTTTATGTTATCAGTACGGTGTGTGAGCAGACGAGCCAGCATACACCCTGCTGGTCCGGCTCCAACGATGGCGATCTTGAAACTCATGTGCGCGGTTAGCAATTAGAAAAAGTTGGAAGTCTTGTGGCCTTTAGTGATTGGTGGCCAGGCTTGATGATATATGACATCGACGTCCCTTCGGGCATATGCCATTGGCCGAGTTGCAAGTTCCTTACAGGCAGCCATAATGCCCACCTTATTATCCAGCCCAATCTGGTGGACGAACTCGACGAAGCACTGTGAAATTCGTCTCAACGTTCGTCCGGGCATAGGCTACCGGCCGAGTTGCAAATCCTTTACGGCCGTGAAAACTTGATCTTAATTGGACAGAGAAAATTGGTAGTGGGCCGGCCATAGCAGAAGCGGGTCAGCACTAGAAGCGGGTCAGTACTAGAAGCGGGTCAGTACTAGAAGCGGGTCACTACGCAGGCAGGGCTCAGCCTACGAAGTACATGACCAAAACATCGCCTGTCAGTATGAGAAATACCCATAGTGACCCACACAGTGACTTTATGAGAGATATCAAATTCAAAAACGGCGTGAATTTGGCGAATTTTTAAAATCGAAGAAAAAAAAATACAAAAAATTGAACGGCGATGCTGGTGAGCCAGCACCGGAAGACGGTGATATTGAAGAACTGTCATATCATGAGATGCTCCTCAACAGGGAATCGAACCCTGGTCTCCCGCGACTTGTCGGTGTGAATGACAAGCGGAAATCATAGCCACTAGACCATTGGGGATGTGGTGTACTGCTGTACACCAATGGATATTACAGTGATCTGTTGTTATCTTTATGAAAGCTGATGTCAAAACTACATCCAGGAATCTGGAAGAACTAGGAATCAAAAGAACTGGGATGAATTGACCATACATACTCTCTACCTTCAACGAACTACGTGTATTCCAACAGCACCATCGAATCCCTGAGAAGAGATTGACACTCGGAGACAAGAATTATTGACAACAAGCCCAAGCAAACGATGTCAAAAATCGCCAACCAGATCACCCATGGCCACTCAGACCACAATCTGCAGTAGTCCAACGAATGCCAGTAACAATCCAGCGCTCACCAAGCGTTTCGCAGCAGCGCCCTCATATAGTGTGACTGGTGTTGATGTTGAGGGCAGGGAGGTCGGTGTAGCAGAAGGCGCCGTGGGCTTGACCCATGTGCTTGCTGGTGGCGGCGCGACGTATCCTCCTGTGGCGGAAGGTGCGGGAGGTGCAGTCCATGATCCGGTGCCATAAGGCGCTGGTGGCGCGACAGTAGCGTCAGGGCAAGGCTCGGTGATAGTGGTACAAGCGGCGGTGCAGTTGGCTGGATAGACGCGAGTAGTCATAAGCACTGCGCTGCTGGAGGCAGGTGGTGATGTGCTTCCAGTTGCAGACGCTGATGGTAGGGGCGCGACGGGTGCAGAGAATTGTCCGCGTACTGCTCCGGGCACGGCCTCAGAAGAGTGCACGTCGGCGAAGGACCAGGATGGGTTGTCCTCGATTCTCTTCACAGTAAAGCCGTAGCCCTGGTCTTGTCCCGTCGTGGAGTTTTTGAGACCGGTGACGAAGCCATCCTGAGTGCCCTGAACGCAGCCTATGCTTTGTCGAACATTGGCGCCAGGATAGACCTCGACCGGGTTGGGGAGTGCAATGCGTGGCGGACCAGACTTGCCTGCGACGGCTTCGTGGATGTGGGTGGCGGTGCTTGCAGGGGAAGAGTAATCGCCACGGAATCCGGTCAAAGTGATGTTGTAGCAGATGATGTTATCGTTGCTGTTAAGACTAAACTTGTACAGGCCTTGAGCGCCTGCAAGACCACCGGTCAGAGTATTGTTGGCATTGACGACTTGTCCCGGGGTCGCAGTGATCTCGTATGTAGAAGTGAACTCCGTATGAGCTTTCACATCAGCTGGGACCGGGTAGGCAGCCTGAGCAGCGGCGGTAGTCGCAGATGCTGCTAGGCAGCAGACTGAGCGTGTGAAGCGCATCTCTGTGGAATAGTGTGTGAATGGCTACTGATTTCTGTGAGATGATCGTGTGATATGATCCCCAGTTGCGGTGTTAATTGGTTTTGATATTGGATCAAGCCAGGGATGTATCTGTTTGTAAGTTTGTTTGTTTAGCGACATATTGGATTCGCATTCCGCAGCACCTAGACTAGCACGCAGATGCATTCTGGAACGCGGAGACAAGACATAATTTAAATTTGCTTCTTTTTAAGATGCATGTTTGGTTAGGCGATTGAACAATGCAAAACAATCAGCGCCAAAACTTCAGTGATGGAACTTGATCTTTCCACAAACCGGCTTTGCTGCCAAGCATGAGGGATCATCGTTCGCCATATCGCAGAAGTTGCATTTCTAGTTTTATCAAGTTGTATCTGTCATTTTATTCTCAGTGACACCAATGAGATATACCATGCATCTCCACGTTCCAATTCAACCGTAGCGTCGTGGTGCCAACAGCGCCAGAACCAGCAATGTCGCTCTACACCAGCCAAGCAAAGATTGCCGCACCCAACGCCAAAGCACTGGCCGAGGAAGTAGCGGCGCTGTTACCTGAATACTGTGCTGGAGGAGCCGATCCAGTGGTAGTACTGTTGTCTCCGGTAGTTGTGCCGTTGGTGACCAAGGTGTAGCTTCCGCCAGGCACGTTGTGAGCCTCGCCGTCCACAAGCGTTATCGAAGAGCCGTTTTCGCTCCTCAGGGATCCGGTCAATCCTGGAAGGCGCACATCACCGATGGTTCCAGTGGGAGTCGAGAACTTCATGGCAGTCACGACGCCTTCCGTAGAATTAATCAAAGCACTGAAAGCGCCAATTCGGGTCGAGAATCCTGTGTCGACGAACTTCAGATCGCCAAGACGTGGGTAGATTTCCCAAGTTTTTCCACCATCGCTGAGCAAGTGTATTCCAGAAACGTAGAAGGATAGTACGGAAGTCGGGCCAGTAGACCAGCCGTGAGCCCTGCGAAGCGAAGGATTCAAGTCAGTATATTGTCTCAGAAATCATTTCGGGTTACATTCTTCGGTCACGTACATGCTGATCCGAGGATCGTTTTTGTAAGGTGAATAATGGAACTCGCCAGTCGCTTCGTAGCCCTCCATGAAGGTGCTGTTCGTCATACGAGGGTCGTCCAACATGAATCCCCATTGTAGCCTAGTCAGTGCTAGAGCAGCACTGGCATTGTTCGCAAGGAAATGTGCTTGAAGCTCGAAGGAGCTGATGAATGGCGAGACAGCGTTCTCGGCCTCTGGAGCTGGAGCACCATATTCGGTCCAGCGAGAGGAGAGGCCACTGCTGATGCGCTCTTTTTTCTCTTGTGAGTCAGTGACATTCGCAAACACAGCCCATACATTGCCATCTTGGGGTGAAAGAGTGGTCGTCTCGTTGTCATGATAGAGACCAGATGTTTCATCCCACAGTAGCTCGTTGGCAGCAGACTTAATGCCTTCCGCGGAGCGCGCCCAGGAGTCCAGCATAGACTGCTCAGCGCCGATAGCTCGGCCTAGCATGATGCCCTGCTGGATCGCATAGTACAGGATGCTGTTGGCCTCAATGTTGTGACCAGACATACCAATTCTTAGCCAGTCGGATCTGTACCTCACATTCGCCAATTTGGAGTCGTCGATGGTAGAAAGTGAATAATTTAGACCTGCGACGAACTGGTCCCACTTCCCCTCAACATAGTCGAGTGATCCAGTGTAGAGGAAATGATCAGCAAGCCCAATGAGACTGTACAAGTGGTACGTGTCACTCTGAAGACCGCGCTCTGTGAACGGCATGCCTGCGTATGGTAGCTGACCAGTTGTCTCGTTCTGCAACGAATATAGGGAGTTCAGAGAGTCCTCGATGGACTGGATGTCGTAGTACGAAGCGACGATAGCTGGCACTGCGATGGCCATGTCACCTGGCCAGATGAGACGATCACGCTTAGCGCCGTCGGTCAATACTGCTGATCCGTTGGCGATCGTATAGTTGTTGTACCATGTGGTCAGGCCAACTTCTTCGTTTGTCATATTTGACCTGAGTTCCGGGTGCACGAGCGAGTTGCCAGTCTTCGGGTCGATCTGGTGTAGTCGTTAGCAAGCGTTTGAAAGATCTCAGCGGGCGACATCCCCCGATCATGAGCAAGAGAACGCCAGTATGTGCACAGGGGCGTCTGGAGCACTCCTGATCAGTCAGATGGGGTAGCTTACCGTACAAAGCTGGTTGGTATACGCGCCGGCATACCAAATGCGGTTGAGCAGCTCATCATCGCAGTGGAAGTAACCAGTGTAGTTGGCAATCTGATCGTCCGCGTAGTGGGGCATGGCTGTGAAGTGTACTGAGACGGATTCGACTGCGATGCTGCCAGTCGTATTGTGGACCAATGTCAAATATCTGAAGCCGCCACGCGCGTGGTCTTCGTCGGTTGTGTAGTTGCCACCCTCGGTCGGCTGGAACCAGTATGGCTCGTCCATACCGGCATCCTCGGTAGCATCACAGCTGATATTAGAGATCCAGAGCGAGCTCTCTGTATAAGTGAGCCCAATGAACTGGTCGTCGTCGACGTCGCCGATCTGAAGAGAAACAAGACCAGCGATGTTCTTGCCAAAGTCGTAGGTGACAGCGGAGATGCCATCGAAGACAGCCTCACCACCAGCACTCCCAATGAGCGAGTCTGTGCCAGAGATGGAGCCATTGAAACCGTGAACCTTTGTTGGGTACAGCGTACGCGAACGAGGCGCAAGAATGTATTCTTCGTATTTTGCCGCAGTCGCCACACTAGACAGCAGCAAAACTGCACCAGTGAGTTGGGAGAAAGTCATCTTGGAAGATATGCCAGGATGATGGGTGGAACAAGAGACAGAACCGAGGATGTCTATTGATACTTATACCTCTGCAACTGTGGGAACCATGGCGCGTCGCCCTCTTCTGCCGACCCACCAGCCCTGGTCGAGGTCAATGCTCGAAGGTCCGACAGCGTGCAGGTTTTGAGATGCCATTGGCACTGTGGGGAAAACGCATGGAGGTTCGCTACCTGTGTTGATCGTCCTGATCGGCGTGGTGTAAACGCGGAGAAGCACGGCCTTGGCCAGCCCTATCTCGGTGAATCATTGAAGCGAGGGCTTGGTCTGACTTCATCACATTCTGCAGAAACACCACGGCACTTCTTCGCCAGTTCTTTCAAGCTCTCTCGCTACAGAACAATGTCGGAAGAGAATCAAGCGAGCGGCGGGACCATGCGAGTAGACCCGCAACGTGCACACGCTCTGGCAGAGAATGTCGAAATTGTGCTACAGAAGATCTCTGGAGCTGCTGGAGGCCGTCAGGTACTGCTTGCGTGAGATCAAATTTAGCGAATGCAGGCGCTGATCTGCCAATGTGCATGTAGGTCCGTCTCATAGCAGTCTCTAAGCTGAAGCCTGCCAACGACATCCTGGCATTACATCGAGAGCCCACCAAGCAAGTTCACTTCGGGGAGAACTACGCCCAGGAACTCACGGAGAAGGCCGCCATCCTCCCACAATCCATCAAATGGCACATGATCGGCGCGTTACAGACGAACAAGTGCAAACCCCTTGCTGAGCAGGTCCCCAACCTGTGGTGTGTCAGCAGCGTCGACACCACGAAGAAGGCGGATGCTTTGGAAAAAGGTCGCGCCGCTTTGGCTGAGAAGCAGGAGCTTACTGAGAAGCTGCATGTTCTGGCACAGATCAACACGTCTGGGGAAGCAGAGAAGAGCGGTGTCGAGCCAAAGGATGCTACAGAGCTATGCAAGCACATCAGAGAAAAGTGCCCGCATCTACAGCTCAATGGTCTAATGACCATAGGCGCTATTGCGCGGAGCAAAGCTTCCACGCCCGAGACTGAGAATGAAGACTTTGTTACGCTGCGGAATGTCAGAGATCAAGTGGCCAAGGACCTTGGAGTCGACACCAAAGATCTTGAACTCAGC
This sequence comes from Cladosporium cucumerinum, assembly GCA_023634325.1. Taxonomy (NCBI): domain Eukaryota; kingdom Fungi; phylum Ascomycota; class Dothideomycetes; order Cladosporiales; family Cladosporiaceae; genus Cladosporium; species Cladosporium cucumerinum. Next base: position 1,931,339 of record JALDQA010000001.1, read on the forward strand.
ATGGGAATGAGCTCAGACTACGAGGCTGCAATCAATCAGGGCAGTGACGAGGTCAGAGTTGGCACCACTATCTTCGGAGAAAGACCGCAAAGGAAGGACGCAAAGATCAAAAATGATACAGCGGAGGAGAAGCAATGATTACGCAAGTCGTGAAGCTTCTGTGGGTGATCAATGGTGCTCTCCCTACCTATCGAGATGTTTCATGATATTTACTCAATGTCATGATTGCTGATGGCGTGCAAGATCGACTTGTACGCCACTGACCACTCAAACATTTGGGGGTTGTATGGTGTTACTATGATTTAGTCACAAGCGCTTCAGCCTCGTGGAAGGCTCGGCGGCGAGCCCTCGTTGACGGACCATACCAACAGCCTGAAAGGGCAATCTCATGCGGGCCTCCAGCCTCCAGCGACTACCCACCGAACATTATTTGCGATTGAGAACGACACGCTGAGCGCCTGACTAGATTCGCGAGAGATATTGCCAACAGCAGGATGTGCACGAATCCGACCAGACGGTCTTCGCATAGCAAACGTATGTACATTACTGACGCACTGATGTCACCCCGTCCTCCTCGACTCCATCGCTCCTTCCCAAATTGAACGCATGTTGTTGTTGATGGTCTTTGCGCATTGCATGGCGCGGAGTCACCCGGTCGGCCGCACAACTCATATCGCAACAAACAGCACAACCCAGCGCACCTCGATAACAGATGCCCACTAGACAACTTCCATCCAAACTGAACCATCTCAATCATCCCATATCACGTACTGCTCATCACATATCAAACCCTGTCACCCCGACCCACTCAACACACCATGGCGCCGCCATTCAAGATCGCCGCCGGCTCCGAAACGGCGACCTCAAAGGTTTTTACTAACATTGACCTCATGGAGGACATCCTCCTGCGCCTCCCAATTCGCGAAATACTCCACTTCAATGGTGTCTGCCAGAGCTGGCAGAAATTTTACAATGAGTCTCCGAGGATCCAGAAGGTGCTGTTCCTCTCTCCAGCTACAGAGCACAAAATCTACTACCCGAACTATAACAAGCCCTTCTGGTACTTGGCTCCAGACCGCAAGGAGCTGCTTACGGCTGGCTTCATCCCACAGGACAGCGACAACGACGATGTCACCCCAACCAACTCACCGAGGCGCAGACGCGCCGCTCAAGCCAAGCCTGCGAGCAACAAGGAAGAGGTCAAGTTCGCGGAGGGTGTGAGTCTCTTCGATGGCAAGTTTGCGACTATCTCCAACGGTAAGTTTAGAAACCCAATTCACTTCACTCCTATTGGGAGGCACCAGGCAGCGGACGGCAGCGGCAGCGGCATGGCAAGTGAGGGCAATTTGGCATCAAACGAGGACACATGCAGCGACGTGGTTCTCTGCAAGGGCAGGGGTAATGGCACCACCGTCACCCAGGTCAAGGGTAAGATTGACTCCACCAGCGACATCAGTACTCCCGGGCAGAAGGGCAAAGGTAAGGCCGACTTTGCCACCAACACCCCTCACACTCGCAGCAAGTCCAGGCGTCAGCGCACCTGGATCCCGCGTAGCCCCGATGGCAAGATCATGGTGTCTCGTGTCACTCCTCCATTCATCAACCCTTTCATCGAGCTCTTCTTCGAGCGCTTCTTCCGCGGCATTCGCGGTATCTTCTACCCCAAGGACGCCGTTCCTCCCTACATCCGCCCCGACATCACCTACGAAGGCCCGCTCGTCGTGCGCCCAAAGGTCAGGCACGCCGACGGTACGACTCAAGACTGGCACCCGACCGGCGTCCGCTCCGCAGAAGACCAGGCTGTGCTACGCTACGGGGCCTCCTGGCGCAAGATGCGCCCTTTCAGCGCCACGACCTCTTCCATCATGGTCGAGTGCTTCGACTTCGGGCCCGTCGAGGTCCACTGCGACTGGGGCCTGCTCTGCGGCAGCATGATGGAGCAGCTGGGCGAGCACTGGAGCACAAAGTGCCGCGAGTGCTGCATCCCGCACTTCTGGTTCGCCGAGTTCACTGGGAAGGTATGCTTCACGGACGGTTCCCACGTCAACCGCGGCAATCACGGCGTCAGAAAGCTCGGCAGCGTCGATCAGACTGGCTGGGAGATCCTCGCGCTGCTCAATGCCGCTCCTATCGAGGTTTCCTGCTTCAAAGATCGCATCAGGCCCTACTAAAGGCTGGTAAGTCCAACGCCTGTCAATATATCGTTTGAGCCACACTAATCTAGTCTAGACAACACAATCATGTGCAACAATTGAGAAATCACGAGGATGGCGTGTAATAATGCAGCACTTTTGGCGTTTGAACAGAGAGAACGGTCGGTAGCATTGCGCGGTTGCTTTTGAAAAGAGAAGAACAGTTGATGGCATGGCGCGGATGGATACTGCAGTGCGAATGTTTGTTTGTTCTTGTGGGATTTTGTAATGATAGCATGGATTGATTGAAATCTTGGAAGTCTTTATGTCTTCTCTACTCTCTCGCCGGCTACGCGGTCGATTGTGGGGAAGTGATGTTCAGATACGTGCACATGAGTTTGGGAGAGTGCATGTTTCTCTCAATGGCGTGAAGCACGGATCATTAGACGGACGGCGTACATGTTAGGTTGAGTGTTTCTGGTATTGCACGAAGCGATAATTGTCTCTCAATGGCAAGATGCTCCGATATATGAGAACGATGTCTCAGGTACTTGCACACATGATATATGCATATGAGTTTTGGGAGATTGCATAAATCTCTCAAGTGCATATTGAGGTATACATGAGCAGAAAGTCTCAGGTACGCGCGCACAAAATTCAGAGGCACCAAACAGGGCTGGGCACGTTCTCGGTGGCGACGTTACACTTTGGTGTCGAGAGAGTCTTCGATATGAGATTTATGTGAAATTTAGACTACCACAAGAGCTCGGCATTCGCGATAGGCGCTAGATCATCCTCCGGATCTACTCTCTTACTACCCCAGTCCATCGGCTTCCGGTGCCAGTGTCGAATGAAGCTTTGCGCGGCGTGTTCGGTGTGGAAGCCAAGAATGTAAACGGGATGCGCCTTCCGCCTCTTTAGCGAATCTTCGCTGGCATCAGAATCACTGTACGTCACTCGAGATCTGGACATATCGAAAGAGAGTTGTGATTGTTCGGCGGGAGGCCATGCCACGCTTCCACCCGCCTCGTTCTCGCTTGTTGGGGTCACGGGGCGTCTGGGTTCATATTTGGTGATCTTGATGTTGGCTTCATCTCCGCCCGACCAGCCAAGTGCTCTGTCGCGACCACTCTCGTAGATGATGTACCGGATGCGAGACAAAGGTATCTGTGGGCCTTCAAGGGTCAAGCGAACCTCGAACGGCATTTTTTCCGGTCTGTTCAAAATCGCGGTGTATCCACCATTTTTGGCAACGGATGCCACCAAGGGTGACATTGGAAGCTTGAGTTGCCGAAGGTTCAAGGTCTGTGTTGAGGGTGTGAGGGTGTAGGCCTGTATGGCAGCATAGACGTCCATCCCTTCGACCATGTAACCCGGCGTTGGAGCAAGGGCAGTGTGCAGGGAGTCTGGTGTCTGCTCAGCCGCCAGACGAGCGATGCGCGTTGCATGACCCTGATAGACAAAGGCGCTCAATGGTGAGGAGAACAGCAGATAGTAGTAGTTCTCCTGTTCCAGCGTGGCCAGATTGCGCCCAGGAATGACCTTGAGGATGTCTCCTTCCTCCAGTGTCCAACCCTCCATGTGCTGGCCTTGTGGTATTAGGCGGGTAAAGTCCTCTTGGGTCAAGTTCTTGCTCGCGTTCAGCAAGACTAGAACGCTCGTCTGGCCCTCTGCCTGTTCGGATTGCAATTCCATTGTCCGCCGCTTGAGCATTGCACCGCGGGATTCACGCGTTCGAAGAGGCAGAGCAAGACGGTCGGCGGGCGTGGTCTGCTTGGGTGCGGGCATGTCCAGGGGCATGCGAGGGATCTCGCGCTCTTGCCTTGCCGCAGCCTCCTCATATCGCTTCGTCTCCTCGGGGAAGAGTTGCTCAATCAAAGATGGCTTCCTGGTCTCTGCGGGCTTGGTGCTGACCTTTGTCTTCGTCTCCGTCTCCTTGCTCGGCCGTCTGTCTCGACCATATTTTTTGGGGTTGGACGAAAGTGGCTGCGCGCGATTGGCCGGATGGCTAGGCGCGCGTGGAAGCAAATCACGGCTGCTCCATATCGGCCAGAGAGCGCGCCTTCTGAACAGTGGCGCTCTGAGCATCAATCGCGCGCATGAATGATTACAATGCTTGGGGAGAGTGAACAGCAGTACACACGCTCATGAGCCCGCTGTTGAAGGCAGCCAGCGAGAGCCAGCGAGTCAGCGCAGTAACAATCCAGGGACCGATGCAACCAAAGTACACTAAGCCGCATCGGGAGGCACGCGCCTTCTTTTTGAAGGTTTATCAATCACATGCGACTGCCCGGCTTGCCATCGAAGTGCAAAGTGCTCCAGCCGCCTGCGTGATTGACGCTCAATCAATTGCCAGGACCGAGGGAACTCTTTTGGTCAACCTTCGCATCAAACCAAACCGGCTGTTTATCGCTACATTTTCTTCACCCTCCCAATCTTGTGCATCCATCCAAATCACATCAACGCTTTCTCGCCTTGCAACACCAACCAAGATGGGTGAACTCCGTTTCGTGGTCCGCCCACTCACGGCCACTGGGCTCGATGGAGCCTTCCGAGTCCACATTGCTCCAGAAGCACTCGACAAGATCGGCCTCAAAGTCGGCGACATATGTCAGATCACCGACGAGGATGGCTCGACGGGTCTGGGCATCGCGTGGCGTGCTGCCGACAGAATGGGTACCAGCCCTAAAGTGCCACCGGCGAAGATGAGCGATACTCTTCGTGAGACTTTCGGCTTCAAGCAAGGCACTCAAATCACCATCTCCAAGTGCGACAAGAAAATCACCCGGGCCCAAACAGTTTCCTTGACCGACGTTACCCCTTCCGACTACGATGGTACAGATGATGGTAGCTGGGTCGGACGATGCCGTTACCTTCTCAGTAAGTCATTTTCCGTTGCAAACCCAATCATGCTCATGCATACGCCACGCAATACTCTATGCAAGTTCAATGCTAACACAATCCACAGACAACTGTGATGCATTCTCAGTCGGCACAACATTCGACGTTGCCGCGAAGAAAGGGCTTAAGAAGCGTTTCTTTGTCGAACACATCGAAGCACCAGGATCCTTGGACTCTGCAACTCTTTTCATCCTCAATGATGCAACCGACGTGAAGATCGTGGAGGCTGTCGATGAGGCATCCGACTCACTCCACCACAAGGTCTCAGACATGCGCCTCGAGGTTGACCGCATTGGCGGCTTGGCCGATCAGATCAGTGTCCTTAACGAGAGTCTGCTGCTTTTGTGCAAGAAGGCCAAGCAGCAGAACAACGAGGACGACGGCTTCCCTTGGAACTCGAGCATCCTTGTGCACGGCTACGAAGGCACAGGCAAGACGATGCTGCTCAAGGAGCTTGAGTCAAGGTCAGGAGCCAGAAAGGTCATTCGTCTCGAGAAGAGGCAGCTTCTTAATACAGCATCGAAGAACGACTCCGTCATCCAAGCTGCATTCAACGATGCTTTGGCCAACCAGCCCAGTCTTGTTGTCATTGACAACCTTGAAAAGATCGCTACTGCAGGAGACGCCATTGCTCAGGCGACAGTGGACTCGCTCCGTGCTGGATTTGACTCCATCATTGGCACTGCGGTTCTCGTCATCGGAGCTACACGCAATCACACAGACATTGACAGTTCGCTCTTGGGCTCCAAACGTTTTGCAGAGACCCTCGAGCTCCCGGTACCTGATCGCGTCGCCCGTGTGGAAATTATCAAAGCTCTATTATACAAGATCAAGATCAGCGACGACTCTCTCTACGAAAATGTTGGTTCTCGTACGCACGGTTTCACTGGCAAAGACCTTGGTGTCCTCGTTGAGAAGGCATTGAAGAGAAGCCTGATCCGTACGAATAAGGAGGAGGAATGGGTCAAGGTGCACTCGCGCTCATCAACCGGCCAGAGTACCGAAGAGACCCTTGTCGATGGCGCTGGCCAGATCCAACCTGAATCTGACACTCCTTCAAGCCATGACAACTCTGGCCCAACCGTGACCCTGGAAGATTTCGAGACGGCCCTGACACAAGTACGCCCCACTGCCCTGCGGGAGATCATCTTCGAAACGCCCAAGGTTACTTGGAACGACATTGGTGGATCTGATGCCGTGAGAGAGATGTTTGACGAGACCATCGGCTGGCCAATCAAACACCCAGAACTGTTTGCACGATTTAGCAGGTCGAACAAGCAGAAAGGTGTGCTTCTTTACGGTCCGCCAGGATGTTCGAAGACAATGACCGCCCAGGCTGTTGCAAACACGTATGGTCTCAACTTCATCGCCGTCAAAGGTGCCGAGCTCATTAGCATGTACGTTGGCGAGTCTGAGCGCGCAGTGCGAGAGATCTTCCGCAAGGCTAGAGCTGCCGCCCCTAGCATCATCTTCTTCGATGAAATCGACGCCATTGGGTCTGCTAGAGAGTCTGGCAGCAGCTCGGGCTTGCACGTGCTGACCACGCTACTCAACGAAATGGACGGCTTCGAGACTCTCAAGAGCGTGCAAGTTTTGGCAGCAACCAACCAGCCAGAATCGCTTGACCCTGCTATCATGCGACCTGGTCGTTTCGACGCACACGTCTATTTGGGACCCCCCAACGGCGCCGCTCGCCTTGAAATCATGAAGATCGCGACCAAGGGACTGACTTTGCAAGACGATGTGCATCTGGAGGAAATGGAGAAGGAGACAGAGGGTCATTCGGGAGCCGAGATTGTGCGCGCATGTGACTTGGCCGCTCGCCAGGCCCTTCGACGCATTGTTGCAGGTGCGACGGACGAGAGCGTGTCAAACGCGGACTTCAAGGCTGCCTTCGCAAACACGACCAAGGGTATTACGGCAGAGATGCTCGAAGCCTACGATGCGTTTGCTCAGAAGGGCCGTTAAATCGTTCAGGTTGATGGTATAAGGGTCTTTCGATCACAGTCCAATAGCGCCGGGATTACATGATGTGTGAGAATTAAAAGTGCGATTCCAGTTCTTCTTCTTCGTAGGGTGTATGTGGACGGTGACTCAGGCGACAACATACCTCCTATAGTCATTCAACTAATTGTCAACGTGAATTTGGAAAACCCCAGGGTCTCTCGTATCCGGGGTTGCAGTTGTGATTGGTCAATCAAACACAGGAACCCACCTCCAGACGCATTGGCGCTCTGCAGCGTTTCATCTTAAGTATGCCGGCGACTACTTTCCCCTGTTGCTTTGCATCCTTTCGGCTTCGGACATAGTGTTATTGCTTGGCCTGCATCTCATATACATTCCCTCATTGCCTACAACCCCTCAGCTGAGACGACAGACGGAGATTGACTCCTACAAGTCACTCACTCACGTGACGTGTGAAGAATACGAGGGGAGACTTCAAGTCGCTGCGCCAAAACATCGCAGCGCTGGCCTCGGACAGCAGGGATCAATAATACCGACCAGACGGAAAGTAGCAATGCGAACAAGCGCCACTATTCGTTAATAGTGCGGTCGCGCGGGACAAAAAACTGGATTCCGGGTTTCACGTGTGAGGGCCAGCACGATATATACATCACACACTCTCGCCTGCCATGCCTCTCAGCACCTTCGGCGTCGTGTCCGCCATCACGCCCTCGGTCATCGAAACCTACTTCTCCCACTTTCTCAACCGCGCCCCGCTGCGCGAGAAACCCACCGCCCACATCTCCTACCATGAGGGTCTGCGCCTGATTCGCGAGTTCCTGGACTATTCCGCGAAGCACACCGTCGAGGATTTGCAGGCGTTCACCGCGCAGTGGGTTCCCGCGCCGACGTGGGTGCGCATACAGGATGTGGAGATCGGCGCGCAGTACCTCGAGAGGAGCGCGAGACTCATACGAGAGCAGTTGGGACCGAACGGAATTGAATTGGTGGGAGGCAAGATGTGGTGGCAGTGGCGGCGACCGGACACACCCCTCAAGGCCGAGTGGGTGGAGATGAAGAAGGACTACAACGAGCGCAAGCGTTCCGGCGGCAAGTGCGACAGGGCGATACTGTATGTGCACGGCGGCGCGTACTACTTTGGATCTGTGGACGAGCATCGATACCAGATACAGAGACATGCGCGCAAGCTGAAGGCCAGGGTGTTCGCGCCTAGGTACAGGCTCTCGCCGCAGTTTCCGTTCCCTTGTGGTCTGCATGACTGCATTGCCGCATATTTGCAGCTCCTGGAGGAATTCCAGCCGAATCAGATTCTCTTTGCTGGCGACTCTGCGGGAGGCGGAATGGTTCTGAGCATGCTTGTCACACTCAGGGATCAGCAACAGCCTTTGCCAGCGGGTACTATTCTGCTTTCTCCCTGGGTGGACCTGACACATTCTTTCCCTTCGGTTGCCGGAGACGGAGCAGGCGACTACATTCCCCCTCACGGATTCCACCACAAGCCTTCGATGGTGTGGCCTCCGCCGAACTCAGACGAGCTCAGAGATCTCGCCGCAACGCCGATGAAAAAGAAGAAATCCAAGGACGATCTTTCATCGATGTCGTTTCCCGACCAGGACCGCAAAGTCCCACACACGGATCGCGATCTGTCGATCTACGTGGGCGGAGAGAGGATTACGATCAAGGAACAGATTCAGATGTACACGACCAACTACATGCTTGCTCACCCGCTCGTCTCGCCTGTACAACAGCCATCGCTTGGAGGACTACCGCCTATGCTCATCCAAGTCGGTGGCGCTGAGCTCCTTCGCGATGAGCAGATATACATTGCACACAAGGCGGCGAACCCCACGGCGTACCCTCCAAGTCGGACCATCATGAATGAGTACAAGCTGCGAAGTGAGGACATTGGCAGGTACCCACCTACGAATGTGCAATTGCAACTTTGGGACGATCTCTGCCACGTGCCACATACTCTATCGTTCACACGACCTGCGAAATACATGTACAGATCGGTGGCGCAGTTCGGGGCTTGGGCACTCGGAGAGGCGCAGCACAAGTCACTACCTGTGACGGACGACGACCATCTATCAATCATAAGCTCTGGGCCTGGCACGGACAATGAGTCTTCAGCGAATCTTTCGGCAAGCAAATCTCGAGGTGTCGATCAAGTCGATCGATTCCGACCAACAGATAACAAAGGGCAGCAAGCGACTGGCACGGTTGGCAGGGCCGGCGACCCTATACCCGCGTTCCAAAATCACATGATTAGGCAAAGGGTTGATCGCCATGGTGTTACATATGATTTGGCCCCAGAATCGGACCTACCTTGTCTTCATTTGGATCCCGAAAGCATCGGAGCTATCAAGCCTGGGCCTGTAGGCAAGTGGCTGAAATACAAGAAAGCCACCGACAGCAAGTTCTCAAGTGACAAGAAGAAGGTTCAGAAGAAGCGCCTCAAGGAGATGCAGCAGGGTTATACTGTAGCTGGCGAGAACGAGTATCCGCCACCGACAGCGCTCGCCGGTCGTAGGACCGCGGACATGCCGGCTGATAAGAAGCTCAAGAAGTCGTGGGGATTGGCCATGTGGTCCGGATGGGGCTCCAGTCACGACGAAAGCCAGATTGAGCGGGAAGACAAGCTGGAAAGGGTTCCTAGTCATCGCCCTGAAAGTCGAGAGCCCAACAATGTGGCGGCTGTCAGTCCTACGCCAGAGCCTGCTGAGATCAAGCCATTTGGCGGATTGCCTAGTCCTGATGGAAGGCAAACAGGAGCGTCAAATTCTTTCATTTTCTCCGGCTCTTCACAGAGAGAGGAACGTTCAGTCAGCCCTTTCGTGCCGGGTGTTGATGAACCTGCTGAAGGGACGGTGGTTGAGGGAAGCAACCCTAGACTACAGAACGAGCCTACTCCACGCAGCGTCTCGAGGTCTAGCACATACTCCGCGACAGCCTCACAGCAAATCGGAAATGTTTCTCCGGCACCAGCAAATTCGATTGGAGTCACGAAGAGCATACCAATCACGACCACCACAGGCGAATACACCTCAAGTTCCAGTGCTCTGCCTCGTGTACACTCGTCTTCAAGCGATCGAGTTCAGTCGCCCACCATCGGCATCGACGAAACGCAGACGCCGCCAGACATGACATCGAGCAACCTTCCAGATGGACCCATGGCGTATCCCTTCAAGATTCGCAACCCGATTCCTGGCTACACAAGCAGCGCTGCAAGCTCGAATGGCGATGTGATCGCAGCTCAAATGTTTGGTACGCTGTTCCCCAGCGAGTCAAATGGTGTTTCTGGCACCCGTCCGGGTTTCGCGCGACCGATCTCATCGATGCACGCCTTTTCAGACAAGGAGTTTGTAATGCCGGCTGCTGAAAAGGAAATTGCACTCGAGTCGTCTTCCGGCCCTTCCACGCCCACAGACGGACGCAACATGCCGTTCCGCATGCGCAATGGTCCCGCTGACCCACGTATGCGAGTCGAGACAAATACCCTAACTCCCATCGCTACGAACGCCTCCCAGGCAAGCACGATTCCTCCCAGTTCGGCCGCATCGTACGGCGGCAAAGCGCCAGACTTCCAGTACCGCAATCCTGCTTTCGACCCGAGGGCGACGGCCGCGAGAGTCTTTGGCAGCCCGCAATATGAGACCTCGAGTCCTATTGACCAGATACGCTCAGCAGCTCCTCCCAAGCCTGTTGGGTTCAACTACAATCCCCGCGACCTGCGTAACGCAATGTTGAACCGCGCCGCTGCTGAAAGGGCCAGCGCTTCTCGTGGCCAGTCACCTGCTCCTCCTGCTTCTGCGACAGGCTATCAGATCAGCCACCCATTCGGCAACGCCGTTGAGCTGCCCGCTGCTGAGGTCGTGTCGCCGATCCCCCACAGACCAAGCCACGAGACGCTGGGACGCGGCTCTACCGCCTCTCCTACTGCTTCTCGCACATCCGACAACTCGAAGACAACGACAACCTCTGCGACGGGCGCAAGCAGCAGCGCCTTCACCGACTTCCAGCTCCCGGATCCTGAGCCTGTCGAGCTGTCTGCCGATCCAGCGACTCGAGCACCTCCTTCTCCGCCCACAAGAACCAGCCCTGTGCCGCCTTTCAATCGTCCGGACCTGGCTGTGCGCGAGAACATCACCATTCCAGTCGTCGAGCCGAAGCGTAATTCGAAGCAGCCTCTACCTCCGCCGCCGAAAGACGAAGCGGATGTTACGGCGCGTTCTCCGCGACACAATCAATCTGCTGACCTAAGTGTCAAAAGTAGTAGCCCGCCTGGCGAGAAAGTGTCGTCGCCGCGTATGGAGAACAGCGCACCCGTCGTCGGCAAGCTTGCTGGGCTTGAGGAAGTCAACAAGGGCTTTGACCTAGGGCTGGACGACCCAGCGGGTCAAGATGGAGAGAAGCCTCCAGCCTGGCTATAGATGGAGAGTCAGGCATCACTCGACAATGATGACAGGCAGTTTGCATTCCTGAGCGCTGCATTGTAGTGTGTGTGTGTGGGGGGGGTTATTTGCGAGCGTTGGAACAAACCCCTGGATACCCGGGCCTACGATAGTTGAGGTCAGCCCTTGTTTTTCTGTTTTCTCTTCGATTCTTGTACACGACTTTGTTATGGCTTACTGCTTTTTTTTATTTGAATGTCTAATATGACCCGCTTGAGGGCTCACCACTGCATACACTTTTGTAATTACATTTTATAGCAATCCCACAGGCGGGTTCGTCGCGCTTACATTGATATATGCTCATGGCGCAGTGGCAAATGCACCTTGGTCCTAGGGCAGCACTTCACGGGTCTTCAGCAGTCGGATAAATTGGGAGTGTGAGTGGGAGTGAGGGCTGGTGTTTGGGAGATAGGGCACCTGTGCCTTGCGAGTGGTCGCAGGCGCTTCGATAAAGATACGACGTCAGCGTGGATGCGTCGTGCGTGGACAAGATGGGGGCGAGCGAAGCGAGGTACTATATCGCAAGTTGATCGTTTCAGCGACCAGATTGCTGGTATTGCAAGCTGAGTGCAACGGTGGTTCAGCGAAGAACTACTATACGCTTGCTGTCTCGTCTGAATATACTACGGCGGCTACGGCCTCTTCATACGTCCGTACTCTAAGGTTTTTGGATAATCGATTTATTCAAAGTCAATCTGCTGACTTTTGAACGTCGGATATAAGGGAGATTCTTTTGAGTAAGACTACTGTGTGGTTGGTGTCATGCCTTAATTGCCTCATGACCGCTCGGAGGGAAGGACAGATTAGTCTAATCAGGTGTCGATCATGACTTCAGTGATTTTGCGGTCATCTGAAGGATTGCTGGTGAGCATGGTGTCTGTCTGTGTGGTTTATCTCATGGCGAGTTTTGGATGTTGTTCAAGAAATAGTGTTCTGGATCGCTTCTGGATTGAACTCTATGGATGTTCGAGAAGAATGTTCTACTGAATCGACATATACAACCGTCGCCGGCTCGTCAAAGTCACGTGTCAGTGGGTATGCTTGGCAAATGTTTCACAACGCCAGGACTATTCTTGAAGAGACGCTTGCAGGGATCTGGCATCGAGACTTTCAAGGCTGTGACACGCCAGCAGACTCCTTGCAATATCGCGACTAATCAGCTGCCGTCATTTCACCTCGCGCCCATGTTGCGCCACTCCACTGCTGAAGCAACCTAGCCGCGTGCCGGGCTACTTAATTATCTGCAGGGCCACTAGCTGTGCCTTGCCATCCTTCATCTCGGTCGCTGTTGGTTATGCTGCAGACATGCGTGTCAGTGGGCCCCAGCAGCATGTCGTGAATGGCTGGCGCTTGCAGCGACTGCGTGCGCTGTTCTATTCGACACCGCCGTGCTGGTGATCTTGGTCCTGAACATGCTGGCCCCCGGCCGATATCGACGGGACATTCCCTGTCTGCGTACATCGCTCCCGTATATCGTGGGCCCCCGGTCATCTTCACTCTCAGCCGTTGGCCAGGTGGGCCAAGAGTGTTGGCGGGTCGAGGCTCGACAACGCTTGCTACTCGTGCGTCCTTTCTCTTCATGTTTCACGCTGATCTGCTACAGCTATTTTGCGCCTTCGATTCGGACGGCACTTGTCTTGCTGGCGTGAGGGCGTATCATTTGCGTTTCGTCTGTTCCCTGTCGCTCCTTTGCAAGTACTACTGCCGACCTCCCTTTAACCAGACTCTGCGAATCTTATGGGCTGCGATCCCTCTCGACCGTATTGACGATACAACGCCACACCTTTTGCTTGAGACACGACTGCGGGATTGATCAGCCGCCTGAATTCATAGACATCGACTTAGACCAAAAGCACCTGGAGTGACGATCAGTGCCCGGCGCATCTTGTGCAACCTTTCTTCCTACATTCTTTCATAACGCCCCCAGGCCGGACCATCATGGGCTTCCTAGAGCGTGCCATGAGCACGCGTGGCAGGCACCAAAGAACACGAAGCACGAAGGTCGACGATCCCATGCCACAGAACAATCCCTCACAATTCAAACACTCCGCAAAGAGGAAGTCGATCTTCCCTGGACTTTCCTCCAACCCTCCCGAATCAGCACGGCCTAGAGCCGCGACTACGAGCACACGCGCAAGCTCCAATCATTCAGCAGTAAACTTCAAGTCTACTTCTCGAGAAGATTTCGCACAACCACCCAACACCAGCCACTACACGGGCAATGACAACTTCAAGTGCCCTTCCCCGGCGCTGGTGAACACCAAAACCAAAAGGACACCACCAACTTCTGTCGCCCATCTACCAACCATGCCGGACAGCAACGCAGCAATGTTTTCACCAGGACCTAAGAGCTCGTCAAAAACGACACCGCCAACCTGGAATCGAGCTGTTACAGACCCAGTCTTGACCACAACGCAACGCGAGACCCTGCCCAAACAAACTAACACATGGGAGAATCCAGTTGAAGGCCCGCAGCAAAGACCGACATTACGGAAGCAGAAGTCTGCTTGGAAATCGTTCGGTGATCTGTTCAGAGGCAAGCAAACCAGACAGCCCATCCCAGATCAGTTCTACAAGGTGCAGCCACCTTCGGGAGAGGCTTTGGGACAGCATAGACGCGCGGCGCAAGACAAAGTGGGTGCGCTTGACTCTCCAGCGGCATCACCCGTGGTCAAGGACGAGCGCGCAGTTGCACGAATCGACTCCGGCCGCACGTCGCTAGTACCGGCCGGTGCAAAGGGACTCAACAGTGCCTTACCACCTACACCAGCCGATACATTTCCTCTCAGAACAAGCTCAAGAAACCCATCGAACTTCTTCGACCCACCACCTAATGAATCTAGCACTGACCCGCGAAGGACGCCACGCCTCGACATCAACATTCCTGAAGCAGGCTTCGACCGTTACAGTGTTATGTTTGAGAAGCTTCTGGAACCGAAGGTGCCACTGATCGAGCGACGACAAAGCAAGCGCGTGAGCTGTCAGACTGGCAATTCGCCCGTCATCAGTTCTGAACCGCAGCCGTCGTCTGCAGGCTTGCAGCGTAGCAAGACCAGCCCAAGTCTCAACCGCAAGCCATCACTCACAATTCACATTGCAAACAGCAACTACACGGTTCGCTCTACGCAAGGTCAGAATGCGTACAACGGCCCCATAGCACACAGACCTCGACCTCCGAAGCGTGCCATGACCGCCCCGTCGAACTTACAGTCGCCGTTACCAGTACCCGTAGAAGAAAAGACTCCTATCACTGCCAGAGCCGTTCCTCTTCCCGAATCAACAACATCATCGAGCTCCCCCCGCTGCTCCATCCTGAGCGAGAACTCCCTCCCACCGACGCCCAGCACGGCAATTTCCCTAGCCTCATCCATCAACACAACCATCTTCGGATCGCCCTCGTCTCCACCAGCAGAAGCGACCGCGACCTCAATAGCGAAGCAAATCTCCACAAAAGACGACCCATCATCGCCTGCACCCCCTATTCCTCCCAGATCCGAAGAGCGCCCTCAGCTGATACGCAACTACCCGACCGGCACCGAGCGCTTCAACCGACAAATCGTCCAAGTCAGCATCGCGCGCCAGGTCAGCGTGTCGAAAGCCCGGCGACGAGTCGCAGACGCGGTGGAAGTGAAGCAGCCGCTGAGGCCGCGAGTAGTGGAGCTGGGCAAGAACCGCAAGAGCACGCTTGTGATGATCGAGGGCGGCGACTCGTGACCGGATCGGCCTGCATTTGCATTGCTCTGCATCAAACACCCCTGTCTTTCCACCCCCCCTTTTTTTTCTCGGTTTATGGGAATGTTCTCTTAGCGTTCTTGTTACCGTCATGGCGGTCTTCCTCTTTTCTTTTTCCGTTGGCCACAGACTGGTGCTGGGTTGTTCCTCTTGTGCTCCAGGAAATGAGCTCTGGGCATTCGGGATGATCATTTGTTTTTGGTGGTTTTTCTTTTTTTTTTGTTTGATCTTTTGGCCTTCAAATTTCCTTCGTTCTTGTGCATTAACACACTTTTTTTTTCGAGAGAGAGAGAGTTGATTCTCCCCCCCCCCATCATCATCACCATCACCACCACCACTCAAATCTTGCAGACCGCAGTGTCTTGCCATTTTTTACCTTCGTTCAAACCTTACTTTACATTATTTCGGTGGAACCGGGAGACTTCTTTTGTTGTATACTACGAGAATTGAAATGAGGACTTTTGGGAACCCAGATTGAACCGGAATCTCTATAGATTTGACAAGCTTGTGAGAATGCAATTCATACTTGCTGGGAAAATGACCGCAATAAAGCGATAAAGTGTATACATAGTTTGACGCAAGCTACAGCAGTACTGTAAGCCCACTTTCATCGACTAGACTACATAATGACGTATCTAGGCTACATGGGCCGCGACTCAGTATTCCACTTCCTCCTTTCGGCACTTCCTCTTCCCCCCCCCCCCACATCTTCACGTAGGCTTCTCGGGCTTGCCAGCCGGAACCTCCACATAGATTGACTCCGGAGCCACTTCCTCTGCAGGGATATCCACGCCGTCGAGCGTCCACTGCATGTCAATGTAGCTGTCGCTCACGATCTGGACGTTCACTTTCCGCTCGCTGTGGCTCGGCGGCAGCCTGATCGTTGCTTTCGTGCTCGGCTTGTTGGGGTTCGCTTTGGGATTGCGCACCTTGTCCGGCGCGGGCCAGCTGACTCTCTTCAGGCCCAGGACGTCGCCGTTTGCGGCGTCGGAGACGATGGCGAAGTAGCCTTCGGTCTGCGGTTTGGGGTAGCGCGGCGCGAAGATGTTGTACTTGTCGTTTTGGGTAGGGTTCAGCCTTGCTATTGAGACGGAGACGCTGGCGGCGGAAGCATTGGCGATGTCTACGCGGAGTTGGGGCAATTGAGCGAGCGCCTTTAGAGCTTTGCCGTGCGTTGGCACGGGCAGGGAGAGCTGCTTCAAAGCGGCTTCAATCTCGCCACGTGGAGCTGTAGTTGCGGCGATGATAGACTTTGGTTTGGCGGAAGCCTTTGCCATGCGCTTCTTCTCGGCATCAGGCTCGACGCCAGGAAGGATGGACAAGGGGCCATCGTCTGGCCAACGAGCGCTCTTCACGGCTTGTAGAAGTGTCATCATCATGCGACAGCTCTTCAAGTGGCCCAATTCGGTGAGGACATCGATCGAAGCCTGAATAATACGGATAGCTTGATCGAGGACGGATGTCTGGTCACCGACGTAATCGGATATGGGGAGATCAATGCGAGAGAAGTGCGCCTGCAACAAGAGGAATGCTTTGACGTGTGGGTCCCACATCGGCAGACCGAAGTTGTCTCCCTTCAGTGGTAGTGCGGAAGAAAGTTCGGCGTTGATGAGGTCCTCGTTGTGTCGGACGGGCAGCTCATCGTACTCAGTGGCTCTGGACATCCAGCTGAGGACTTCTTCAAAAGTGGCATCTGGAGTGGCATGCCTGACCAAGGTACGAATAGTCTTGTGGGACAAGTAGTAGTAGCTCATGATCTTACCCAGTGGTGTTGGGTCAACGTCGCCGTTGGGGTAAAGTGTCAAACAGCCCGACTCGGCCAGCTCAGCCATTGAGTTGTCGACCATCTCAATCATGTAGTCATTTGCTGCCTGCTGAGCCGAGACACTGTTATTCTCGTCAGCTGGAATTTCCAGACCGTAGTACGAAGGGTTCTTGTGCAAGCGACGGAAGAAGAAAGTCCACGTCAAATAGTCCAAAGCGTCTTGTTTGGTCGCTACAGTCTCGGCGGAGACCTCAGCACCCAAGTGATTGTCCAGGACATTGTGCAGAGACGACTCGACTGGGAAGCCAGTGTGCAAGAAGTGCTTGTAGAAAGCCTTCTTCGAGTCTTGCGTGAAGATACGGGCGATACCAGATGTGTCGAATTGAGGTCTGCCAGCACGACCCAGCATTTGCAACACGTCTGTCAAGTCCATATCCTTGTAGCCTTCAATCTTGGCATCGAAGTACTGCGTGCCTTTGACTACCACAAGATGGGCAGGCAAATTGACACCCCAAGCTAGGGTACTCGTGGCGACGAGAACTTGGATCTTGTTGTTAGCGAATAACTCTTCGGCAAGCGATCTGTCTGACTCGACGAGACCAGCGTGATGGAGGCCAATGCCGAAGCTCAGCGACTCCCTCAGGGCATCGTCCTTCACACGAGCGAGGTTGAGGGCGAGGTCCTCCTCAGACATCTTGACAAATCGTCGCGGATTCTCCTCCATGCCACACAGATTGATGAGATCTTTGGCAGTGAGTCTTGTCTGTCTACGCGACGCAACGAACACAATGACCGGCTTTTCAGGCGAGTGAGCTTTGATAGCTAAAAACGTCGGGCGATTCATGCTCTGCATGAGTGGGCAGAATCCTCTCTGCTCTGGGAAGCCGTCGATAAATATCTCGAGCGGCACAGGACGTACCGAGTGCCTGAAATTGAAAAGACCCTCTTTCACTCCCAACCAGTTCGCAAGGTCCATAGCGTTGGCGCAAGCAGTCGACATACCCACAATACGCACATCGCCCTTCTTCTGCGATGCGATGTAGTTCATACGACTGACAATAATCTCCAGAATCGGACCACGTTCACCACCAAGGAGATGGATCTCGTCAATAATGACCAGGCTGACCTGCTGGACGTAGCTTCTTGTTTGCCAGCTACGACTGATACCGTCCCACTTTTCGGGAGTTGTGACGATGATATCAGCGTTGCGGATCGTACGAGTATCAGGTGTGTTGTCACCAGTCAACTCGACTAGCTTGAGACCCATTTGCTGGGTAAGCCTGCGAGACCAGTCTTGCACACGCTCACGAACAAGAGCCTTCATGGGTGCGATGTAAACGACTTTGCTGCCAGGCTTCTCACGGAATGCCCACCACATCGCCAGCTCACAGGCAATTGTCTTTCCTGATCCGGTAGGCGAACCTAGCAGGACGTTGGCGTTCGTGTGGTACATGCAATGGAACAGTTGGGTCTGCATGGGGTTGAAGAACTGGAACCTCTTGCCGTAGATTTCTTCAAGCAGCGGGTTCTTGAGCGCCTTGAGCGGCAAAGGCTGCAGGTTGAGGAGATCAGTGTAGACGCTCTCCGTATCTGGTCGAATGAGATGCTGGAAGCTCACGGGAGTCACAGTCTCTGCGCCGAGCCAGCGGTCACTGATTGCGCGCACGTAGATCTGGCTGGGTAGCGGATCCGACAACGGAATGGTGAAGTTCAGCTCGTGATCATCGTAAAGCTTTCTGCGTCCCAGAATGAAGTACTCATGATGGTAAATCTCACTTGTCTCCGAGTTCTCGACCCAGATCCAGTAGCTCTCACTTTTGCCGTGATGACGGTCGTTCCAACGGAAATCAGGCGTGATGAAGAGCTTGATTCGCAAGACGTCCCTGTTCAGAGGGGCGATCTCGGCCTCAACACTCAATGTTGGGAAGTTGTCCAGCAGTTTACCGATAGTGTGACCCATCTTCTGGTTGTGAACCATGGCACCGATCTCAGCAGCCTCCATGTCGCGCATGCTTTCGACTGACGCACTAGAGCCCTTCTCATCCAGGTTGCGAAGCACGGCTTGTGGCAGATCGAATTGGTTGAACGGGTGCTCATAAGGCCACACTCGCTTTTCGATACTCTTACACATGCTGAGCAAGACCTGACATTGATAGCCCCAGCGCCTGTTAAGCGCAATCATGAACAATGCTCGGCAAATTCTGGCAGCGTTCTGGGCGACATAGGCAGTATCCGAAACCAGGGTGAAGTCTTCGGGCCTAGCTTTGCTGATGTACGATTGCAACAGGACATTCGTCTTGCCCTGCTGGGTACCGATTCCACCTTCGATGTCGCATGGAGCGTAGCCTTCTTTCAGGCTCATAAGCTCTTTTTCTTCAGTGTCACGAGATGTGATATTGTCGAATTCGCCAGACAACGAGATCATCTTCAGGACATCTGCTTCCGTTGCGCGAGGGCTCATCATGGTGTTGAAGATCTCCACGCTTGTCTGCAAGATGTAGTATTGACTAGCAATACGGCCGACATCTTTGGCGCGCAATTCTTCTGTTGTCTCGTTGAATATAATCATTTGGCTTGTTTGCAAGACCCGAGCAGCATTGATGATCAGTTCACGACGACGCTGCACCAGCATTGGATCATCTCTGATCTCAGCCCAGTCGATGCCATACGCAAGAGGGTTCTTGCGCATGCGCACGATCAGGTAAGAGTAACCGAGCCATGCAATGGCTTCAGGCACACTGGTAACAGTACCCAAAGAGATCTCTGCGTTCAGGTTGTCGACCATCTTCTTGCTGAACTGACTTTCGATCGGCTGTTGCTGCGTTACTGCAGTCAAATAATGCTGCAGCTTGTCTTGGGTCGTCAAGATCATGCCGATACCAGTAGACTGAAATTGTGGACGACCAGCACGACCAAAGATCTGCAGAACGTCCAGGATTCCTACGTCGACAAATTTACCAGCTTCGGAGCTGTAAAGTTGTGTGCCTTTGATGATGACTGCTGCGGCCGGCAAGTTGACACCCCATGCCAAGGTGGCGGTACAGCACAAGACATTGAGCACACCATCTCCGAACAAGCGTTCGACCATGTTGCGGTCTGATCGAGGCATACCAGCATGGTGAGTACCCATGCCCTTCTGCACGAGCTCTCTCAGTTCCTTGCCTTTGGATTGCCTAACATCACGAAGCGCACTAGTGTAATCTTCGTGGTTACTTGGGTCGAAGAGGTCGGTGACACCTTCCTCTGTTGCCATGTCCCACAGCATACGAGCTGTTTTTACTGTGTCTTTGCGCGAGTGCACAAATACCATGACCTGATGACCCAGTTCGCGCATCTCTTTGACCTTCTCAAAACAGACTTTGTCGACATTGTCTCGACTGGTCTTGGAGCCCGGCTTGCCTCTGACACCGATGAAGTGTTGTTCAAGAGGAACTGGGCGGAAACTCTGGTCGAAATAGAACAAGCCAGCCATTCGATTCACCTTGAGGAAGTCGGCGACGTCCACATAGTTTGGCAAAGTAGCGCTGAGGCCGACGATACGAATCAAGGACTGTGTGCTCTCCACCTGTCTTTCTGTGCGAGCGACAAGCGACTCGAGCACAGCACCTCTGGCATCATGCAACATGTGTACTTCATCAATGATCAGGAGGCGGACTTTCTGCACGAGTTCGGTATCACCAGTGGACTTGCGAGTGACGACGTCCCACTTCTCTGGTGTCGTGACAATGATCTGTGTCGCCATGACCTCTGCTTTGGTAAGGTGCATATCTCCGGTCAATTCGCGAACTTGTATGCCGAGCCATGCCAGTGTTTTGCCAAGTTTGTCTGTCACTTCGGCAGCGAGAGCCTTCATCGGCGCCACATACACAATCTTGAAATCGTCTGTGTGTACTGCGAAGTCTGTGGCGTCCGGCTCCTCGATAGGATTGGGGTGGATGTTCTTTGCCACAGTGTTGAGAATCGTGAGCATGGCAGCGTTTGTTTTACCAGCACCAGTGGGTGCACAGATCAGCATATTCTCGCTGGTGTTGTACGCCACGGGGTAGACCAGACTCTGCATGCGATTGAGAGCTTTGATACCCTTGAATGTTCCCCTGCAAAGGCCGTCCATCTCACTTATTTCCACAAGCTTTCGACCCTGGCCCAGTGTGCCCACCTTAGCAGCAGGAATAGAGTACTCCTCGTATTTCTCCCTCTCTATACGCTCGCTACCCATGGGCAAAGCATATTTCTTTCCGTGCGCAGACAAGGTGTTGCCGGCATCGTTCGCCTTGTAGACATGTGGGTACTCGGATCCAGAGCGGATCTGGGCCTCAGACAAGGGAGCACTTTTGTGTTCGCGGTCCTGTTGTCGCAGTCGAGCATCACGGTCGGCTTTGGTCAAGAGGCCAGATGGCGGCTTGCTAGTGTCTGATGTTATTTGCTTCCTGTATTTGATCACGTCCGAGACCAGTTCGAGCTCATCGAAACCCAGGATATCGGCTAGTGTCATTTGCAATTCATCGTCGCTGCTATCAGACGCGAGGACCGCGGTGATCTGCTGTTCCAAAGTGTCCGCATCCAGGCCGTTTCCTCTGCTGGAGACATCCACACAGCAATTTCTCAGCCATGCTCTTGAGCCTACAGCAATCGAGGCTTCCTCGTGCTCTGCCTGTTGATATGCAAATGCCGGCTCCAGGCTCTCCTCGCTGAAGTCGTCTTCATCTTCGTCGCTGATAATATCCCAGATATCGTCGCTACCACTGGCGGGCGAGAGATCATCATCGTCCAGCCCGTAGTCATCATCGTAGGGGGCATCCTTAGAGTTGCCGTTCGTTTGTGGTAGTTTCAGCTCCGCGATAGCAGCGCGCATGGCAGCAAGCTGTTCTAGCCATTGCGAGGCAGCTGTATCTGCCGAGGGCGACATGATTGATGTTGAGTGTGATTTTGTGTTGGTTTAGAGAGAAAGGCAAGCAGCCCTTTAACATTTGAATCTCAAGAGACACCGCACTCCACTTTAGGAACTAAGACGGCGGCGTATGACGAGTACTTGGGTCTTCGAGCTGACTTTCTTATCGCTTATCGGCACGTGGAGCCGCGGCGTCGAGTGAAGGCGCGCGCCCGATCCCCCACTGAAACCAAGGCCAAACGCGCGACCTCGGAAAACATCGAGGTATAACACATCAAATTAATGAAGTGACGGGGAGTGAAGGATCTATTTACAATTCACAATGGTATGCGTCGGCTTTCTTCTGAGCATAATATATGAGTAGGAGTCTGACTGAGTACCAGGAGAGCCCGCACGAGCACCAACAGAGCCAGCTGCTGTCACGTATTATCACCAATGTTGTATGTATCTTGAGCCAATATATCTTGAGCCCATATATCTTGAGCCCATATATCTGATGCTCAAATGTAGGAGAAACTCAACGAGGCCGTCATGGTGTTGAACAAGAGTCTTCAGGTATGCACAACGACGGTGGTTTGAGTGGCCGACTTGAGCGTACAACTGATCAAATAACAGGAGATCAATGTGCAAAACATGAACGTCGAGCTTGTGGCACAGATGTTCAAGAACTATCAATCAAACGTGTTGTTCCATTTGGAAGGTCAGTCTATCAGACTATGCAGTATAATAATGCTGGCTATCCGTTGTAACATGTTGAGCTTCTTCCCTGACAATAATAATGATAGCCACCGACAGCCTGAAGGAGCCAGCGTAATCAAGTCAAAGAGTGTCTCGGACAATTGTTTTGCAGTACATGGGAACTCGAATATTCACTCACTACATTGATCACCAGTTGGCGAGCTAGGGGCGACACGGCTTGGTGTAAAGGAAGCGGAAGCGGAAGCGGAAGCATATGAGTGAGCGGCTTGCTCGATTAAGTTACCCCAGAGTCGATGAATCAAGCACAGACGGCTGCGTGCAAGCGTACATGTAGATCAGCAAGCAAGCAAGCAGTGGTCGCGCGAGCTAGCAGCGAATACATACATTTCGATAGCACTCTCTTACCTCTTGCAGTCCAACTCCTGCTACCACCACCACCACCACTCTCCATACTGCTCATCTATGCGCCTTCAAACCACTCGCCGTACCATGATATAATCCTCTCTCTCTCTCTCTCACCACAACCCGCCATGCCTCACTACACCGTGCCCATCACCAAGGCTTCCGGCCAGAACTCGCCCAAGTCACCACCCACCAACATCTCCAGCCCCAGTGATCCGCCTTACCATGGCAAACTCACCACAGACACCTCGACCTACTCTCATAGCACATCCAACACAGCCATCGTCATCGACAATGGCAGCTCCTCCGTGCGCGCAGGCTGGCAGCACGATACCGCGCCGCGCATCCAGATCCCACCACTCATGGCGCGCTACATGGATCGCAAACTGAATCGCAAGTTGATGTTCGTCGGCTCCGAGATCTTCTTTGACGGGACTGCGCGCGGACAGTCCAAGAACGTATACGAGCCTGGAAGCAATATCGTGAACAACTGGGACGTGCAGGAAGGCGTGCTGGACTATGTCTTCTGCAAGCTGGGCATCGATGGGCGCAAGGGCAATGTGGACAGGCCAGTGGTCATGACCGAGCCACTCGCGAACTTGGGCTACTCGAGGAGGGTGATGAGCGAAATCTTATTCGAGCTATATGGCGTTCCTAGCGCGGCCTATGGAGTCGACTCGCTGTTCAGCTACAACTACAACGGCGGCAACACTGGTCTCGTTGTATCGAGTGCGCACATGAGCACACATCTCATACCGGTCGTGGACAAGCAACCTCTCCTGTCGCATGCGACACGACTCGACTGGGGCCGAAACCACTGCGTGGAATACATGAGATCATTGCTCAAAGCCAAGTACCCCGGTCTTCTCACCACGGGCAAAGTCACGGACACACAGCTCGAGGACTTGCTGCAACGCCACTGCTACGTCTCAACGGATTACGACCGTGAAATGGTTCGAATGCTGGACTGGAGCGGCTTGGAGGACAGAGATCAGATCGTGCAGCTGCCATACCAGGAGAAAGAGGTCACCCAGAAGACGGAAGAGGAAATCAAAAGGGCTGAGGAGAAGCGTAGGGAGGGCGGCAGAAGACTGCAAGAGCAGGCAGCCAAGATGCGTCTAGACAAGCTCATCAGGAAGGAAGAAGAGCTCGAGTATCTCAAAGACCTCCAACTACGCATCAGCGAAGCGCAGACCAAGAAGGAGGCTCGCGCGATCCTGGACGAAGATGATGACTTCAAAGATGAAGCAGCCCTCGACCGCAAGATCAAGGAGATGGAGAAGTCGATTCGCAAGCAGCGAAACAAGGACGTGGGTGATATGGAAGAGGAAGCAGATGAACCACCAACTTACCCCTTACTCGACATCCCCGACGAAGAGCTCGATGAGGATGGCATCAAAGCCAAGCGTCAGCAGAAATTGCTCAAGGCCAACCATGACGCACGCGCCCGCGCAAAAGCAGAAAAGGAAGCCGAGAAGGCACGACAAGCAGAGATACAACGACTCGACGATGAGCGTCGCGAGAATGACCTCGAAGGCTGGCTTGCCGAGCGCCGTGCTGTTCGTTACGCTACCATCCAAAAGATCAAGGATCGCGAGCGCCTGAAGGTCGACCTCGGCAATCGCAAGTCACACGCTGCTCAGCAGCGCATGAAAACCCTCACCACTCTCGCCGCAGACGAGAAGCCCGGTCGTAAACGCCGCCGTGGCAAGGATGATGACGAGGACTTTGGAGACGACGCCGATGCCTGGAACGTGTACCGCGAAATCACCGTCGGAAAGGAAGGGTATGACGAGGAAGACGAGGAGGAAGAAGATCTTGGCAAGGACCTCAAAGCCGTCGAAGCCCAACTTCTGCTCCACGACCCTGACTTCACCGAGCAAAGCACACAAGAAGCACAGCGCGACTGGACCAAATCCCTCGTGCACGCCTTCGCACGCGGACCCTGGCCTTTCGATCCGGAGAGCGCGAAAGAATCCGCGCAGTTCCATCTAAACGTCGAGCGCATCCGTGTGCCCGAAGTCGTCTTCCAGCCGTCGATTGCAGGCGTCGACCAAGCCGGCTTGACCGAGATTGCAGAAGATATCCTCATGCAGCGCCTGGTGAACGACATCAGCGCAGCAAGCGCAGCCAACAACAACAACAACAACAACACTAGCCTTGCCGCTCGCGTGAGCAAAGACATTTTCCTCACAGGCGGCTACAGCATGTTCCAGGGCTTCGAGGAGCGCTTGCGATCGGAGCTGCGCTCTGTGCTCCCTGCTGAGATTCAGCTGGGCGTACGACGGGCGAAAGACCCTATTCTGGACGCGTGGAAAGGTGCGGCGAAGTGGGCGAGCACGAAGGAGAGCCGGAACACATTCGTCTCAAAGGCGGATTGGGCAGAGAAGGGTGGCGATTACATCAAGGAGCACAACTTGGGCAATGTCTACTCGTAGATCGTTGAGAGATCAGTTGGGAGCCTTCGGGGCTTTTTGGTAGAGGTTTGATGGTGATTAGGAATTTACTTGCTTTTGAGATATATATCCTTGTATCAGTATTTCTTCTGGATGAATACGAGGTCACTCGTTTACTACAAACAATGCGAATGGCGGGTAAGTATGATCGCACGGGGCCTGATTATGCCATCTCGATGGAGGTCTTCGAGAAAGTGTGCGTTTGCAGACATTGCCTGTTAATTCCAGGTGTCGTGCTGCCATTATTGAACAAGCAACATCGTCTCCTGCGCTATTGTTGACCATACGTTTACCATAAAACTCTGAAACCCACTGTTAGAAAACCACATACTAACAAGACAAGATCTTCATCAGGATATAGATGTCAATAAGACGATTTGACTCGTCTGACACAAACAAACACCCAACCCTAACAACCCCAGGCAAATTCATGACAACATGTAAGTTTGTGTACGACTCAAACACTAGCACTCTATCAATATCCCTCTATGCTATCATCATAGGCTTCAGGCAATTCAAGCAGCATACTAGCCGTTGATATACTGTTCACGTTGCCTCTATATCTCAAAATCTGGAGCACTAGTACTATCTGCCTTGACGACTTGATGGTCTTGCTGTTGCTATTGAGAGTCTGTACACAAATTTGAGGCGCAAGAACTGTCGAAAGCCGAGCCGAAGAACAGCACAGACCCTGGCCGATGGGTTGGTTAGCACCTCGAAAAAGTTGAAGCCGAGAAGTCTAGCGCAAAGGTCAAGACGAAGCTCCACGCAGTCTTTTGACAAAGCACCGCCCGTGCAAGAGCCAACAAAACACAATGGCTGGCCCAAGGACTTCTCTGGATGCCGCTGGCAAGAAGCGCAAGCAGAGCGTCGACGAAAGCCCTGCTGCCACCAACCAGAAGCGCCTGAAGAAAGAGGCTTCTTCCAATGCGACGCCCGTCAAGACTGGCAAAGGCGCTGTCAACCCTGCCGTCAGCACGCCCGCCTCTGGAACTGCGAAGAAGGATGTGAAGAAGCAAGGCGACAACACACCCAAGGAGCAGCCGAGTCTGAGCAAGAAGGAGCAGAAGAAGCTGAAGCAGGAGGCTCAGCAGACGCCGGTCTCTGCGAAGATCAGCAACACACAGGACAAGAAACTAGCAGCATCGACCCCGTTTAAGCAACTCCAATCGCCCTCAATCGCAGCCGTCCAGGAGACACCCATGGATGAGGAGCGCAGGCGTCAGCGCAGAGCGGAGAAGAAGGCGAGGAGACATCTCGAGCACGAGGCAAAGGTTGCCGAAGTCGCTGCGACACCACAAACCGCCGCCAAGTTCAAGTCCGCGAAGAAGCCTTCCGCTATCGCTAAGAGCCAGACCGGAAAGTCTTCAGCGTGGACGCTGTCTGCGGCTTCGGCGGGACGATACATCGAGCGCGACCCTATCTTCGTGAACGATTCGGCCGGTGAACAATACACTGCAGCGGCGACCGCCCGGGAGGTCCAGGTATTGTCTCTTGAGACCTCGCTGGCAGTTCAGGCGCTCCAGGTCGAGGGCACCGTGGTAGGCTTCTGTCAGGAGCCTGGTTCGTCCGCCATCAGCATTTTGGACAGCACCGGAAACATTAGCACATGGGACTGGGAACAGAACAAGACCAAGGTCGTCAAGGCTTCACCGAACAATGCCTTGAAGTCCTACTCCGCCTCACACACCGAAGCGCCCGATGCAAAGAAGCAGGGCACCGCGCGCGTCATCCTGACTGTGTCCAACAAGGCCAGCAACATTTACATTGGAGACAAGATCGTCCACAAGACGAAGCATGTGCTCGAAGACGCTCACATCATCGGCAACCTTGAATTTGTGCTGGCTACTGGACCAAGTGTCGTTGTGCTTGGAAGGCGGAAAGCGAACTCAGTCGACGAATTCATCTGGGCTGAGCTTGCAACTTCTGGTTCTCTCACTTGTGCACACAGCGTGCTAAAGCGTGACGGTCAACCTGGTACACCCGTAGGATTGCGTCTTGCTCTGGGCAACGCGGACGGTCAGATCCACCTGTACGAGGATGTGACTCGCCTTTTCAATGGCAAGGAGCTGCCGTCACCACGTATCTTGCACTGGCACCGTGACGCCGTATCCGCCGTCAAGTTCACACCCGACAACCAATATCTGATTTCTGGCGGCAAAGAGACGGTTATGGTGCTATGGCAGCTCGAGACTGGCAAGAAGCAATTCCTGCCCCACTTGACTTCTGAAGTGGAGCGTCTGGTTGTCAGCCCTGAGGGTGACAGATACGCTGTGCAGATGGGTGACAACTCTATCATGGTGTTGTCAAGCAGCGAGTTGAAGCCTGTGGCGAACTTCGCTGGTCTCCAAATGCCAGTGCCACCACAAGAATTGGGCGCATCCTACGAGGCTGCCGATCTGGCCGATGTCACCGCTGTCTTGCACCCACAACACAACGACCAGCTCCTGTTGACCGTCCCTGCAACTCAACCCAAAACTAGCCAAGACGTTGCAGCGAGGCCTTTCCTGCAGGCCTTCGACTTCCACAACTCCCGCCACATCAGCCGACAAGCCCTTTCTAGAAACAACGTCACTGACTTCAACCTTGGTCCTGAACGCACTGCTATCAACCCTCCCGATGTTGCCTTCCTGGCCGTCAGCCAGGATGGTCAGTGGCTCGCTACAGTGGATGAGTGGCTGCCGCCTGCGTCTGATGTGCAATACCTGGCAGCAGATGAGGACCAAGTTGAGGAAGAGCAGCTGAAGAGACGTGAGGTTCACCTCAAGTTCTGGCAGTGGGATGCCACACAGAGTGTCTGGACACTCACCACAAGGGTAGACGCCCCTCACTCTCGTGCTGCTGAAGACAGTCTTGGAGCCGGCAGCGTATTGGGTCTCATCGCTAACCCAGTCTCACGCGGCTTTGTCACCATTGGCGAAGACGCTGCCGTGAAGACCTGGAGGCCCAAGACTCGCATCAGATACGGCATGCCGTTGAAGGACGAGTCAGGCAACGATGTGACCGAGTGGACATGCAGGCACAACATCCAGCTCGAGAAGCAGCTTGCCCGTGTTGACAGCCCGATGGATGGCGAGGATGGCGTTGAGGCGGAGCTTATGGGACCCACCAGCGCTCATCTCGCTTTCTCCGAAGATGGCTCCACGATCGCTGCTGCTGTGTGCTACGACTTCATGGCCGATGCCCCTGTGGCTCACCTCATTGATGCACACGCTGGTGAGGTCAAGGTTTCCAAGGACAACGTCTTCGCCGCCGATCTCTCCAGCATTGGTTTCATGGATCGATACCTGGTTGCTCTGTCGCGTGAGAGCATCCGTGTTTGGGATCTGGTACAGGACAAGATGCACTACCACGTTACTCTACCCCAGATCGCCGAAGAGGGTGACCGACCCCTGCTAGCAGTCAACCACCAGGAGAGCACGTTCGCAGTCATCGTGCCGCAAACTAAGAGAGGCCGAGGAAGTGTGGAGGTGTTTGAGCCTCACAGCGCCCAGAGTTTGCACAGGGAAACCTTGGCTGCACCTGTCGCTGCTGTGCTGGCCAACAAGGGCACCAGAGGTTATGTCCTCCTTTTCGCCGATGCTACCGTTCGCATGTTGATCAAGACGGGCGCCACCCGCAAGACCGGCATGCAGTCGAAGCTCGCCAGCGCTGCTGCCACCGCCGACGCCGAGAAGGCCGTCTCTGCCTCCCAGAAGACCGCGGTCCCCAACCTGCTCGCCTCGACCACCGGAGGCGTCCAGCAAGATGTCTCTTTGGACGAGACTGAAGACGACCGTCCGGTTGTTCGCCCTGAACAGCTCGCTGGCATCTTCGATGTTGGCCAGGGTGTCGCTTTGCCTTCCGTCAGAGACATGTACCGCGCGGTCGCGGACCTGTACAGTAGGAAGCCGAGAGCAAAGGTCGAGGCGATGGAGATTGATGGCTAGTCGTGCCACATCCTTTTGTAGATATCACCATCATCATCATGAATAATCATTTCCTTTGCACACACGGTTGTATGATTACATGTACGTATTCCTATTCGCGTTTACTATTGTTGCGCTCGTTGTATCATTTGAAGTGCATGATACCGGGAATGAAAAGGCTTGATATCAAAAACAAGTTGCTCCACCCAATGCCCGCCACCAGCAGGATACAGGGAGAGTTTTCACTCCCACCTGCCATATTCATACATGCATTGATTCTTCCACACCATCTACGAAAACTTATCATGCGACCCCTTGACCTTGATATCAAGCATCGCCTCATGGAAATCCCCCTCCCTCCTAGCCTTCTTCAACATCTTCACCTCGTCGTCCTCCAACCGCCTCCCAGCCTGCTCTTCCAACTCTTTCCGGCTGATCTTCGCCCGCACCTTCTCGGCCTTTTCATCCTTGTTCTTCGGCTTGAAGCGCGCTTGCATGCGCAGCCGCACTTCCGTCGCGGGCGATATCTCGTCTGCGTCGCCGCGGATCGCGGGCGGGCTTGCGGAGGCGTCGATGCTGAGGTAGGTGGCGCGCATGGTGCGGAGGGTGAAGAGACCTGGTTGGGTGGAAGAGGGCTCGCATTTGAAGGTTTCTTCCGGGGAGATGGCTTCGCGGGTGGTGGTTAGGGTGCCGATGCTGTCGCAGCCGAGATACCTGTGAGACGTTTTAGCGTCAGTCGGGGAACAACAGTGATTGTCAAAGAGAGGGATGGATGGATGGGTTTCTTTTTCCTGATACGTACCGCCCGTTACACCCCTTGAGCACGACGTCCGTCTCACTGCCCACCACACGCGTCGCGACAAAGACTTGTCTGACATCGTGCGGTTCTGCGCTCGAGGCTACGCCTTCGACCATGTTCTCTACTTTGCTGGCGAAGACGGCGCCCAGCTGGTCGCACGCCAATGCCATGACAGGCTCTGAAGGGAATACTAGCATCACCGGGCCTGCTAGGTCGCTCACGTTATCGACGGAAACCCAGTTCTCGTCGTGCTCTGCTTCGGCGGCGAGGTCGCCTGAAGGTGCCAGTTGTTTTGAGGCGCCATCTTCTTTCTGCTCTTGCGTACGCTTGCGCTTTTTAGGTTTTGGCTTGTCGCCTTTGAAGGTGAGCGCTTTGGGCATGTTGGGTGTGTGGTTGGAGATCAATGTGAAGCTATGAGGTCGCGCGCGTGGAGAAGCGTGTGCCGAGGTGATTTTTGGAGTGCGCGTACTTTGGCTTGAGAAGAGAGGGCGGACTCGGTCTCTCTCTCTCTCTCTCTCTTTCTTTCTTTTTACCTACTGTGGCTGTGTAGGTCGAGAAGTCAATATGAAGCCTGAAGTTCATACAGCCATGAAAAACAATCTCGACCCATGGGTCGAGAAAGATTCAAGGTAGTACACTGAACCTCAGAACAACCACAACAGTACCAGAGTCACAATAGTCAAGTGGGAGAGCAGACTGTGTTTTTGGTGACCTCTGATTGTCATTGTTGCTACACGCAAAGCGTGTAACTCCGATTTTATCTCTGAAAAACAAAACTCATCTCTGTATCTGAAAAACAAGGTGTCGCTGGTCTTCGCCCTTCAGGCAGTCGATAGCTAATGTAGCCATCTCCCACCTTTCGCTTTGAACCCTGTCACGTGTTGACCACGTGACCGCAGAACGCTCATACAAGAACCCAGAGCCTTATGCTTAAGACCTGTACCAAATCCCATCCTGATGTCGTACCCCACGACACTACCATAAGAAAATCCAACCAATCGATGAGGGTTATTTCAAAGCCGTTCACCTTGATGTGGCTTCAATGGTTGTAACACTATTGTTCCTGCATCGACTCGGATCTTGGTGATGCGACATTACGGCTGTGACGCGACGCGGCCCAATAGCTTGGTATGGACCGGGTAGGAGGCATTGGATCTGATAGTTCGCAGGTTTCCCGTTGAGATGGCAATGATACAGATTACTGGAGATCGTAGACATGTTACAGCTTGATACACAGGCACACGCATCGAGCTCGGCAGCAAACAATATGACCTCTGCCAGAGCCATTGAGTGCATGTCGTCGATACTAGCTAGATTCCTATATGCCGTGTGAACGAACCCTGTCAACGGCACAGATAACAAGGCTGTAACCTCACCTCTCACCTGTGTAACATCAAGCCACCCGATGTGGAGAGCATTGACCAGCCTGCCTCGATATCACGAGTAGGATTGGCGAGCACTCTTTTGCCGAAAGACTCGACAGCTGACCGGCCGGCTGCTCTCATACCTCGTCAATTGGATCCCGAGTCTGTACACCGCGCGCATCTCTCGTACGCCACGTGTGACACATGGCAATGCCGTGTGTTACCGCGAATGCCCCTTCAATGCATCTGGCGTCCGACTCACATGATCATTGGCCAATATTGGCATTGCCAGATCGCAAGTGAAGGTGAAAGCAGATGTTGACCCCGCCGGCCGGGAGCACGATGTGGGCACGCATGTCCCGACCTACACATACGTATATACATGCACTGTAGCATATATTATATTTCCAAGAATGTAGTAACTGCTAATACCATAGCAGGCAAGCGTCGCTTCCTTCCGCCTCCATTTTCTCCAAGATGGCATGCAAGATGCGGGGGAATGTCTTGTATTCCACGAATCTCGAAGTGAAGGCGGCGCCACAATCCTACGCAGGGGTCAAGTTGCGAGCTTCAATTGGGATAGGCAAAGCTTGGGGCCTTTTGACTGTGTGCACACTCTTGCTTGTCACGAGGCGTTCGGCTTTCGGGACGTGGATGCGCTGGTTGGTTAATTGTCGCGCGTGGCAGCTGACACTCATATATGTAACGTACTCACTCACTCACTGCAATGCAACCCAAGCTCATAAGCTCGCTTCCTCCCCTGCTGTGTTCCAACCTCACCACTGACCATCCCTCTTTCCTTCCCTTAACCATTGACACACAGACCCTTAGCACACCCAAAACCATTGAAACACACAAGCAAACCACCATCATCACTCACAGCCCATTGACGCACACAGCAAGATGTCGTCGACTGGGGTCGAGCCAAAGCGTTACGATGTCGAAGTCGAGCAGCTGAAGGAGAAGGACACTCTGCATTCCGAGATCCTCGTCAACAAGGACTTGATGCTCGATGCCTTCCAGGGTGAGGATGCCGAGCACGGCCAGACTCTTTGGCAGGCAGTCAAGACTCACAAGATGGCTTGCTTCTGGGCCTTTGTCATGTGTTTCACCATGTAAGTACCTACCTCGTTGAGACATCACGCTTACCTGCAACAACGAAGAGCCGCGAATGAACTACTCGAGCTCAAGCTAACGCTTCTATAGTGTCATGGAATCCTTCGACATGTTCCTGAACGGCAACTTCGTCGCACTCGAGCACTTCCAGGAGAGATACGGTGTCCTCGTCTCCGACCCTGGTGTCGTTCCCCCTGTTTACGCCATCGAGACAAAATGGCAGTCTTCCCTCTTCCAGGCCGGTCAGTGCGGTGCATTTGTCGGTGTATTCATGGCTGGTCCGATCACAAACATACTAGGATACCGCTGGACGACCATTCTTGGCTTGGTCCTCATGAACGCTACGATCTTCATCTCCTTCTTCGTAAGTAGAGAAATATGACGGGTATGTGCAACACGCCTGACTGTATGTTCTTAGGCCGACTCTCTCGAGGTCCTCGTCATCGGTCAGGCTTTCGAGGGAGTACCGTGGGGCTTCTTCATCGCCAACGCTCCCGCCTACGCCAGTGAAGTGGTCCCACTCGCTCTTCGCAGTGCCTGCACAGCTACGCTTCAGATGTCGTGGTCTATTGGTGGTATCCTTGTCGCTGGTGTTACATACGCCTACAACCAGCGCCAGGATGAGTGGGCGTGGCGCATGCCCCTTGCCCTGCAATGGATCTTCCCAGTAAGTGACCTACCTACATACCAATGAGTACAAAACTGACCGACACAGACCCCACTCATGGTCCTCATCTTCCTCGCCCCTGAGAGCCCATGGTGGCTCACTCGCAAGGGTCGCACCGCTGAAGCTCTCCACTCCCTGAAGCGCCTTGGAAGTTCCTCAGAGAACCACGGAGAGAAGCTCGCCATGATCGAGCGCACAGTCGAGATCGAGGCTAAGCTGGGCGGCACTCCGACCCTGCTTGATTTGTTCAAGGGCACCGACCTCAGGCGCACAACTATCACTTGTTTGATGTACGCCTCGCAGAACTTCGCCGGTAACCTCATCGCCAACCAGGCCACATTCTTCTTCGAGCGTAAGTCTCCCGCATCAAGATGACGAGATCCACCACTGACTTCTTCAACAGAGGCTGGCATGAGCCACGACTTCTCCTTCCAACTCGGTCTGATCAACAGTTGTCTGGGCTTCATCGCCAACGCCGGTTCCTGGTTCCTTACCGCCTGGTTTGGTCGTCGCACCATCTACCTGTGGGGTACCGCCGTCAACATCACCCTTCTCGTGTTACTCGGTATCTGCGCTTCCATCGCCCAGAACAGCGCGACCAACTACGCTCAAGCCATCTTGGGAATCTTGATCTCCTTCGTTTTCGCTGGTGCCATGGGCCCGATCTCCTACTCCATCATCGCTGAAGCCTCTTCCGTCCGCCTCCGTGCTCTCAGCACTGGTGTCGGCAGAGGTGCATACTATGTAAGTTCTCCCGCCCAACCAGAAGCATGTGGGCAAAAACTAACATTTTGTGCCGGTCGCTGAAATTCCCATGATCTACCTCGCGTCCCAAATGCTCAACACTACCGGCTGGAACATGGCTGGCAAGTGCGGCTATGTTTGGGGCGGCACCGCTCTCGTCTGCTGGGTCATGGCGTACTTCTTCCTACCCGAGTTCAAGCACCGCTCTTACCGCGAGCTTGACATCCTGTTCAACCGCAGGATCCCGGCCAGGCAGTTCAAGAAGACCGTCATCGACGTGCGCGATAACGAGTAGATGGAGACAAGGTGCGATACAGGGAAGCTTCTGCACTAGTCTTCCGTGGCCCTTCGAAGGAAGGAGTGTTTGTTATGCGATTGATGCGAATCTGACTAGGGATCACCAGCGGATCCTGAAAGTCTAGCTTTACGGACCGAGTACAGTTCCATGCGATGTCTTGATTCTCCCCTGCATCAGATCCATCGAGTTATTGTCAAACGACATTCCAATGTCAGTGAAGCTCGTGCATCGAACATATCACGGGCGATGGGGGTCGTAAAATTCAGATCGGGAAACGGTTGACCATCTCAATGACCAATGTGAGGGGTTGAACGTTGATAGTAGAGTACATTACCCCTGCAGCCACTGGGATGCGTGGTAAACTTTAGCAGTATCTCAATGGCGAGCTTAGAGATCTCAATATCGATGCATGATGGCACTAGCGGTCCATGTTCCATGTTCTAGGATCGATGGTCGTGTTTGTTGGTGATTCAGCGGCAGTTATGCCCGCGTGAAAGGATTTCCTGTGATGACATTAGCATTCTATAGTGCTGAGACATGTGGCCATCCTCGGTAACCTCTCCGTGGTACTCTCGGTGGTATAGGCGTTTGCAAATGCTGATATTTGCATCTCAGCCGCCTGAGTGGGCACTCGTGCTGAGCAGTATCTCAGCGGCGAGGGATAGATCATATTGTGCGGTGCTACTCAATGGAAGCGAGTAGGGCCAAGTAATCATTATGTCATCAAGATATTTGGCAGCCAAATCTCCTGATACAGACAAAAGTGCAAAGTTTAAGGATCAACGTCTGGATTTATCGTATTCGTTGCAGAAATAGTCAGGACAAAAGCCGTGTGATCGTCATAAAATATCCCATTTGTGATACCATCCACCACTCTATCGTAGAGCAATACAGTTTCCGTTCCCCAGTATTCCCGCCTCTAGTAGATATAACGCCATCCTCTCTCATTGCCACTGTGCTCGCTGTAGCCCTGCGCCTCGTCAAGCTTCTTGTTAAGTCTCTTGGCCCACCACTTGACAGCGAAGCAAAGCAGGACCGTGCAAAGACAGCCGAACAGAATGAGTCCAGCTCCGAGTCTGTAGAACGGCTCCTGGCTGGTCGGGAAGAAGTAAGGCGAGAACCAATGCGAACACTGACTGACACAGTTGGCAATGGCGATCAAAGCTGCTTTCTTGCTGCGAGGTGCCGGGACCAAGGTGGTCTCCCAGGAGAGCTGCAAGTTGAGCCCGTTGTAAGTGCCCGCGATCAGCAGGCATGCGCCGAAGTAGCGAGCGCCGACGTTGGGGGGTGGAGATCATGACGGAGATGCCGACTGCTGATGCGACGATTGGTAGGACGATGTGGTAGCACGATTCCCTGAATTTGCCGGAGCTCCAGGCGAACGCGCAGGCGCAGGCGTAGGCGAAAGCGTAGGGTGGGGCTTGGACTAGGTATGTGTTCAAGGTGGAGAAGCCGAAGGTCTTGATGATCTGTTCTCAAATTAGCTGGATCCCTGTGCTTGTGCTATCGATCGGGTGTGGGCTTACCGATGGGAAGAAGTCCTTGAAGGATTGAGCGTTGATGAGGGAGAAGTGCATGCCACAGAACATCCAGGTGAAGGGGTCGGCGATTGCTGACTTCAAGCCATCCCAAGTGCCGCCAAGCTGCTCTTCTTTGCCTCCGTTGGAGAGCAGGACACGGTATTGCGCCATCTCCCTCTCTTCTTCAGTCAACCATCTGGTGTTCTCAGGCCAGTCTGGCAAGACGAAGAAGGCGACAAGTCCAATGAGTATAGATACACCGCCCTCAATAATGAAGAACCATTGCCAGCTGTAAAGGCCCGCAAGACCTCCCATGTGCTCGAGGATACCAGCAGCCAAGAAACCAGAGATGATGTTCGAGATGGTATTGCCAGCATGCCAAATCGCCATGCGCATCGGGTTCTCTGCTTTGGTGTACCAAGACGAGGTCATAAGAGTAATTCCTGGGAAGAAGGGAGCTTCGCAGAGACCAGTCATGAATCGAATGACACAGAAGCCGGCTCCAGATGTGCACGCAGGCATGCAAATTGCGCAGATGGACCAGCCGATCATCATTCCAGGAAGGAGCAAACTGGGGCGTACTTTGGCTAGCCATAGGTTCCCTGGGAGCTGGCCGACGAGGTAGCCGACGTAGAAAGTACTGATACCGGCGCTCCAGACCGTGTCCGACATGTCAAGGTCTTCTTGGAGACCCGCAAGTCTGGCGTTCGAGACGTTGATCCGGTCCAGGTAGTTCATGAGGAACATGATCTAATTGCTATCAGTCGGTCATCCATTGGGTGATGATATGCACCCGAGACTTACCGTGATCATTGGCATAAGGCGCCAGTCGATGCGTCGCAGAAGCTTCTTGTTCAGAGCCTCCATCTGGGTCTCATCGAGATTCTCAAGAGTTGAGAATCTGGCTTGGATGTCTGCCGCCGAGACAGTCTCCGGGACTGCTGCGATGGCGAACTCATTCTTCTCAGACGAGACAGTGTCGATCTTCTCGGTGGCCATGGCCGCAATTCTCAATGCTGACTGCTAGGTGAGATTCTGCTGGTGGTTTCAATCGACTCGAGAGAAGTGCTGATGCGATGTGCTGGATAACTGTGTTCATTCTCGAGGCGATTCAATGTGCTTTTAATATTCTCTTGCGGATTGGCATCATCCGCAGTACATACGCCCATGTTCTCATCGCCAAGGTCGTTGGTGCAGCCACAATGGTCTCCCCATAGTCCCCCATGGGGCACACCCCGCTCGCGTGGACAGTGAAAGATCTCTGGTCTAGGTTGAACAAGTTCGATGAAGGTTACTTGGCGCACGTTCTGCTCACATAATATGTGCTTGGCGATTCTTCGAGTGCTCAGCATGCGATAGAAGCCACGGAAGATCACTTGCCGTGGCGTTTTGATGTCGAATATCCGAGACCTCCCGACATTGTATCGCCAATACATTCCGCGAAACCCGTGGGTACGACTGGCCGTGGTGGCACAGTAGTTATTGCAGAGGTGTAGCGGATATACAGTCAGCATACTGACTGGCGGCTGGACTCTAGATCTATGAGTAGTCGTTGCCTTTGTGTATGCTATAATTTCCAAGAGTCTCGAAAAGATTCAACTTCCCCCTCACAACACAACAAAAAAGTCAAATCCAAGCATATTGACAGAACCCACAACATGCAAGCCGCCACCACTCCCATAGTGGCAGTACCCCAAGCGAACACCCCTAAACAAAAGACCAAAAATGCGAACGTACATCCACTCGTATCACTCTTTGCTGGGAGCGTCGCTGGAGGTGTTGAGGCAACAGTCACATACCCTTTCGAGTATGCAAAGACACGCGCCCAATTGCGCTCTGCTCCAGGCGCACAAGTAAATGTGTTTCAGATGTTACGACACACAGTCAGCGCGGAGGGCATTTCGGGAATCTACACCGGATGCACTACGTTAGTGGCCGGCACTGCTTTAAAGGCCGAAGTGCGATTCCTTGCTTTCGACTCGATCAAGAAGCAACTCGTGGACAACGATGGCAAGCTATCGTTTTCGAGGGGCAGCCTGTCAGGCATGGCAGCTGGAGCAGTGGAAAGCCTTCTCGCTGTGACACCGACCGAGCGCATCAAGACAGCCTTGATCGACGATGCGAAGGGTGCTAAAAGGTTCCGCTCTGGCCCTCACGCCATCAAGATTCTGATAAGCGAGCAAGGTATCGCTGGGCTGTACCGGGGCCTCATCAGCACTACGCTGAAACAATCGGCGACATCAGCAGTGAGAATGGGTTCGTACAATGCGCTCCGGACTCAATACACGACGCACATGGGTCACGCGCCCAAGAGCACTCCCGAGACCTTCGCGATGGGCGCGGTTGCAGGCTGCATTACTGTGTATGTGACTCAACCGTTCGACACCGTGAAGACTCGCGCGCAGAGCAGCCAGGGAGAGACTCTGCTGGTGGCCGTCCGGGGCACATGGCAGGATGGAGGTCTGCGTACGTTCTGGAGGGGAAGTATTATGCGGCTAGGCAGACTGGTGCTTTCAGGGGGCATTGTGTTCTCGATATATGAGAAGGTCCTTGGTTTCTTTTAGTCTTGCAGAATACCCATGCAATTGCATATATATTTCCATCAGGTAGTTTGCGGAAGTTGACATCACGAACAGAGTGTAGAACAATGACGCTCCTCCACGAGATTCGGACATTTCGGATCGATCAACTCATGACTCGCAGATCGATTGTAAAATTGTTCCACTGTGGTACGGCACTTCAACACCCGAAGTATTATTCGCAAAGGGTTGCGGATACCAAATGCCTTGGCCTTTCATGGCTGACTGACCGGACATGTACCTCCTATATGCACTACATTCCCAACGGCCGCTATCATCAGTCTGCAGTACGATCGGGTGCTATGTGAACTAACATGGGCAGATTCTAGATCGACCGGCAGTTGGAAGCTGAACAGTCTTCCGAAGTCGTTTCCAAACTTCTCGGACCTCTTGTTTTGATCACTATGAGCCAAAGAAGTATTTTCTTGCCATTACTACTTGCTTCCCATTGCCCCAAAGAGTATGCAAGGTCTCGCGTATACT
This sequence comes from Cladosporium cucumerinum, assembly GCA_023634325.1. Lineage (NCBI taxonomy): Eukaryota > Fungi > Ascomycota > Dothideomycetes > Cladosporiales > Cladosporiaceae > Cladosporium > Cladosporium cucumerinum. Next base: position 1,970,208 of record JALDQA010000001.1, read on the forward strand.
CACGAATCAGTACAGTCAGAGTTTTGTCACTCAGAAGTGAGAATAGAGATGCAGTAGCCGTCTAGGTTTTAGCCGGATCCCTTACACTCGGAGCTTGCTGAAAATCCGCGGGTGATCATTTGCCGTGGCATTTCGGTCGTTCGGTGGCGTTGCATCCAAGGCGCGGGCAGTTTCGACCTCTTTGAGTTCCAACCCACCGTCTCAGTTTCGTGGAAGGCCAGATACCATCCGCGGCAGAAATTGATTGACAGCATGGCCCCAGAAAGACGCCAAGTTCGTGCTCAGCGAGCCTGCACCTACTGCCGGCAGCGAAAGGTCCGTCCCATGTGTGAACGTCTGCGATACGCAAGAGGCGTGCTGATCGGCGAGTAGATGCGGTGCACGGGAGAACAGCCACGCTGCAAGAATTGTGAGGTCTATGATCAAGAATGCGTCTTTGCTGGCTCTGCACGCAGAGCACGTCCCACCAACGCCGCCATCAATTCGTTGATGGAGGAGAATCGGCGTTTACGCGAACAGGCCACTTCTGGAGGCTCGCACAGCGCTAGTGTTGATGTTCAAGACCACCACGCCCCTGAAGAGGTTGCAAATCAGCAATCAGTAGTCGGTAGCACGCCTTCATCTCGCATGGCGCCTCCGAATGTAGATGTCTATCGAGATCCAACCACACCAATCGATACTCCTCGGTCCACTGGTGGTGCTTCGACTTACCATGGTCCAACAAGTACTTTATTTGATGACGCTGTACGAACGGATCATCAGTCCAGGTCTTGGTTGTCCAAAGAGCGGGAGGCGTGGATGCCAAAACTACTTGTAGCTGCTGCCGCCGAACAACGACAGTACGAAGGCATAAACGCTCGCGCAGGCAAGCTGGACTTCGATGGTGTAGATGCGGAACTGGGCCTGCATCTGCTCAACTTGCACTGGAATCGCCAGCATCATTCTTTCCTTGTGACCTATCGACCTGCATTCATGCGCGACATGGCTTGCGGTGGGCCTTACTTCTCTAAAATTCTTCTCAATGCCATATACTACGGCGCCTCGAAATTCAGTCCGAGGCTCGAGTTGCGAAAAGATCCTAGCGATGTGAGGACGGCTGGTTGGCAATTCCGAAACCGAGTGCGCGATCTTCTAGGGCAGGCGCTTGATCATAGTGAGATCACCACCATACAAGCCCTGTTGCAGATGTCGAACTCTCTGTTCGCGCTTGGTGACGAACAGAGTGCGGCGTGGGTATATGCAGGAACCGCTTTTCGAATGCTTGTAGATCTAGGCTTACATGTAGATGCGACTTTGATGCCCAACATGCATCGTCTATCGGAAGAGGACCTTGAGGTCCGACGTCGAGGTAAGGCCTTACGCACACCCCACTAGAGCTTTGACATGTATAATGCTAATGTTTGTTCTTATTGGAGTATACTGGTCAGCATTCGTCGTTGACAAAATGCAGTCATTGTACCAAGGTCGTCGGGCTAGTTTGAGAGCTTTGGAAGGCCAGGTACCAATCACCCTCATGGACACATACGAAGAGCTGGAAGACTGGCATCCTTTCGCCTACACCAATGGGACGAGCTATCCTGGATCACCCAGCTACAGTGTTTCTACCTTCAAAGAATTCTGCAGACTCTGCATCATCCTCCACGATGTCCTTGATAGGATGTACTGTGAAGGGAAAGAGAAGAGAGGAACAGACGAGCTTGTACACGATCTCGAATCGCTCGAAGCGCGCCTACAAAGGTGGTTGACTGAGTTACCAAAGCACTTGACGATCGATCTACGCGAAGGAGGTAGTAGGACCAACCTTCCACCTCCGCATGTATTCTCTTTGCAGTAAGCGTGAATCTACTGCACTCTTAGAACCCAAAGCTAACAGATATGTCATAGAGCGATGTGGAATGCCCTCAGGGTACTGCTCCACCGCCCTCTGGTTGCTGATGGTCAGTTGCACATGACATTGCCATCCACCTCCAAATCATCTTTTGCAGCTTGCACAGAGGCTGCTATGAATATTGTAAAGCTCGTGCGGCTCTACGACCGATCCTTCTCAATGGGTAGAGCTCCCTATCTCATGTCATATGGTATGCGTGCTGTCCGTCGGGTTCTCTTTGTATGAAAGACCAAGCACTGACTGGGCATTAGCTACTTACGTTGCAGCAACAATACATGTGCGCATAGCTGCCACAAGGGCTTCTTCTTCAGAAGCACATGATCATCTCCGTACATGTTTGCGTGTGTTTGACCAGAACTCTGCAACAAACTATGCAGTCCGCAAAGCGTCGATCGTCATCGAAGCACTCATGAAGCGCATGAACGTTTCTGTCACTTCCCCAGACACTACTCGATCGGGACCATCAGACGATTCCAGCAACTACCAGGCTACTTCAACCTCAGAGAATGCACCGGACTCACGCGAGGGAGTCACAACATATCGAGGCTCTGTGGACATCTCACCTTACCAACAAGACGCAGGTGACTACAACAATCCTGAGCCAACAATGGTGGCAGGCCAGTTTGTGCCTGGGCTTGATGTGGATACGATAATCCACAGCTTCATGCAAGAACAGCAGTTCGGTCAACAGGACACAGCATTTATGCCCATTATGAACGCCGCAAATACCCACCAGATGGGACACAACGACGGCGATCTGGGAAACGCGCAAGGGTCTATGAATAGCGGAGGCTTGGGCATGTTTGATGACACCTTGTTTGGCTTCAATGCTTCTGGATATGACTGGTATCAGCCGAACTCCATGAACCAGTAGTCTGTCACGATAGTGTATTGACAGGGCACGAAGATGAATCTCCGGATTGACTTACACCAGTTTTTCGGTATATTAATCGTATACGTACCGTCGATGGTAGTAGTGCACTGCTCCCACGCTGAGCTGATTGCATCGATGCAAGAGCACATCGGCGTGATGAACAAGAGACTTAGTATATCCGTGGTAGCTTCATTAATCGTTAACAAGCCGCTACTTTTTCTTCCGTAAACGAATGTACTACATTTCATCTGGCCGCCGCATCTGTGCGCTCGACGTGTTGAGATCCCCCCTCATCGATGCCCTTGCCCTCCTCGATCGTGATATCTGTGATATCGCGGGACATACCATCAAACAGAGCGTCGATCTCTTCAAGGGAGAGACCTTTGGTCTCTGGCAGGCAGAAGTAAACGAATGGTATAGAGAGCGAAATACAGCTCGCGAACACGAGATATGTTCCGTAACTATAATAATTTAGCACTAATGCATAAACTACCCGCGTGAGACTACCGATGTTTGCTTACCCGATATTGGTGATCATGTATGGCACACATCTTGCAATGACGAAGTTGAATAGCCAATGGGTGGCTGTACAAATCGCCAATCCCAATGCTCGAATGTGTAGTGGGAAGATCTCTGAACAGTAGATCCAAGGAATTCCTGTAGTGCGAAGGATATAAATCAGTACAGTGTCTCATGCATTGTGTTGAGTTAGTGTCTTACCCGCATAGCTGAAGCAGAAGCCTACAGCAAACACGTAGATGAAGGCGACTGTAGAGTGGCCACCTGAAGAAATGCTGCTGCCTTCGCTTGGGTTCGCAATTTTGATGTATGCGCCGATGTACCACTAAAAGAAGTGAATTTAGAGATATGTTGACGATATCGTCTGATGTCGGTCGTTAACACTCACCATTGCAATCAGCATGACCACTGCACCTCCCATAAGCATGTTCTTGCGACCAAAACGATCGACAACGAAATGCATAGCGATGATGACGCAGACCAGGCGAACAATCCCGTAAATGCCGGTAGCATACAAGCTTGTAGATGACTCCGTTAGACCCACCGATTTGAAGATGCGAGGCGAGTAGTAGTTGATAGCATTGGATCCTGCGAATTGCATGAAGATGAACACAGAGACTCCGAGAAAGATGCGCTTGCGATTGCTTGGAGTGCGGAGCGCTTTACACCGGGAGAGCATGCCGACCTCGCCGAAGCAGTCCCTGCTGTCAGTGACGGCATCCATGATACAGGAGAGCTCTTCTTCGAGGTATGGGTGACCCTCAGGAAGGCATCTGAGTTTGACCAGTGCCTCTGACGCGGCGCTGCGAGACCTGTGTTGAGCGAGCCATCTGCGACGTAAGCGTTAGCGACCGCGTAGAATATTTCCAGCTTGTTGAGAGGTGACGCACCTTGGCCACTCTGGCACAAACATCATGCCGAGTATGAGAAGTACACCAGGGATGAGCTGAACGGCGAAAGGAGTGATCCATTGTGCGGAGTTCGCCTTCATGTGTAATTTGACACCATAGCAGATCCAGAACCCAGTGCAAGTTCCGGTTTGCACGCTGATCTCGTAGATGCCTACCATTCTACCTCGAATAGCAGGTGGTGAGAGCTCTGCTGCATACAAAGGGACGATTCCGCTTGCAAGACCGACTCCCTAAAGCTCATTAGTGTGGCTCCAGATGACGGAAAATCTCTACGCAACTCACCAAGCCTCCAATGGCTCGTCCGACGAACATTGCAGCTACATTGCCGGAGCTAACAGTCTGCATCAGAGAACCAATGCAGAACAGCACGCCAGCAGTAATGAGGGCGATTCTTCGGCCATATCGATCTCCAATTGGTGCGACTGCCAATGAACCAAAAAAGCAGCCTGCTTGTAAAAGAGAGACGATGTTCGCCGAGAAGGCATCTGATGTAGATTGAGATGCATGCAAGAGGCCGAAGTCTTCTTCAAAAGGCTTCAGAGTGATGGTTGTGCCAATGAATGCCAAGTCGTAGCCGAAAATAAAAGCTCCCATCGAAGCCACAACGGCCGTCAGATAGACATTTTTGTTGTAGATCTCCTTGGGAGCAGGCGTGCTCATCGCGAAAGTGGCGGCATGGCGGGAAGGCATGACGGCCGATTGGTCTCGAGTGTCGAATCTTGCGAGGTCCCAAGAGGCCAAGGAAGCCGCAGGCAGTCAAGCCTTTATCAAAGTCTGCTTCGGCGTACGACATGGTTCACATTGTGATGAGCTTGGATGGGGCCCCGCTCGTGCGGCACGAAACTGCTGGCATTGTGGCAATCTGGGTTTAGGTTGAACTGCCGCTACCATCTGGAACGTGTTGATCCGGCTCGACCGACTGATCCGGGGTGACATGTGGAGGCCATGTGGAGGTGAAGATCCGGGGTGGATGATAGAGCGGTTCCGCGGCTCATTATGTTCCGTGGATATACTTGTCTACGCGAAGGTGATCCGCGGCCTGTACGGCATGCTTAGGATATTCGACATCTTCATCGCTAGACTACTGTACAGTGGAAACGCGGTGGACGGCGTGACTTCACCGAAATCATAAGATGGCGGGTCCCAAGCATATAGTAAAACCGCGGTGCATCACATACAATGTTCAAGACTGCCTCACGACACATCGAAGCAATTGTAATCCCTCACATTTCTTTCCAACAACCTTCAATCATGGCGATCATGCCGGGATTTGTTACTTCCGTTGCTAAGCCTGTTACTCTGCCCAGAAAGCGTAGAGCACTGCCCGCTGTATGGATGAGAGCTGGCACATCAAAGGGACTTTACCTTCATCGAAAGAATTTGCCTGCCAACCAAGATGATTGGGCATCAGTGATTACCCGAGTGATGGGCTCCTACGATTCTGATCCGAGACAATTGAATGGAATCGGTGGAGCAACTTCGACGACATCAAAGGTCGCCGTGGTCTCGCTATCAAAACGCCAAGGTGCCGATGTGGATTACACATTCATTCAAGTGCCGATCGGAAGTCCAAAGCTAGATATGACTGGCAACTGTGGAAATATCGCATCCGGTGTCGGTCCATTTGCTGTTGATGAAGGTATGGTGCACGTCAAGCCAGGACAGACGCAAGTAAGTTTCCGTCACATGCATTTATCAATTTTCCGCTAATCATTATGGCTGTAGGTCCAAGTCCGAGTATACAACACAAACACCAAGTCGGTCATGGTAGAAACTGTTCAAGTTGATGATGAGGGACACTTCCTCGAGGATGGCGACTGCGTGTTGCCTGGTCTATCATCTACAGGCAGTCGCGTGCAGATGACGTTCTCGAAACCATCCGGCGCAATGACTGGCAAACTTCTTCCCAGTGGGCACTCGACAGATATCATCCTGGCACAAACGATCATCAACACACCTCCGACACCCGTGGAAGTCAGCTTGGTGGATGCGGCGAATCCTTTCTGCTTTGTCGATGCAGCCACGCTACCGGATGCGTTCCATGAGCAGGGTCCTGGTGCTCCGGCGTCGTTTATTCTGGTCGAGAACATTCGACGTGAGGCGGCAGTTTTAATGGGCCTAGCCAAGACCGTCGAGGAAGCAGCGCTCACAAGAGGCACACCCAAGATTGCCATCCTATCACAGCCCAAGGATCTCGGAGACGGCTCCTCCTCCCCAGACGTACAGGTGATTGCATATTCGATGGGAAAGATCCACGGTAGCCTGCAATTGACCGGTGCTGTCTGTCTTGCGACAGCAGCGTGCACTGAAGGCACAGTGGCTCACCGGATCCGCAATAAAGTACGATCAGAGGCGAAGAAGGGCAGTCAGATTGCCCGTGTGGACTCTGCATCGACGCTTGGGATGAACCGGGTCAATATTCGACACCCTGGTGGCGATATGGATGTCGATGTTCTTCTCGATGGCAACAAGGATGTAACGGTTTTCCGAACAGCACGGCGCCTGTTCGAAGGTTCTGTTTACTATCTTCAGTGATGCTGCCTGTCAGAGCTCGTTGAGCGAAAACGTCGCATTGTTGCATTGAGTAATTAGACATGGTTTTCTGCTAGCTTGATAACCCATACTTTCTGTGCGTTCTTAGCAAACTATGAAACCATCTTGTCCCACATCCACCCTCAACAATCTAGCAAAAATTCCTGCAGCTGGCAGGAATTAGCCTCGAAAGGGTGTCGGCACTCAGGCTTTGTCTGGATCGTTGATCCCGCCGGTGGTGATGATGTAGGTAGCTTCCTTCTCAGCACAGTCTGACACGAGTGGTTACTTCGAGCACATTTAACTTCATGCTTCCGTTGCTTACCTGGCGAATCGACCACCTTTGCGACTCGTTCCTCGCCTCGACCTTTGCGGAGCAAGATGCGAGTAGTCGAAGCATGAGCGAGTACGTGACCACCGATGGGTTTGCGTCCGTCAGCACTTGCGAAGAGAGCGCTGGCGCCCGGATCGGACTGAACCTGATTGATGATCAGGACAGTGATGTTGAACTCCTCTGCCATCTGGCTGAGCTTGCGGAGGTGCTGGCCCAGCTTGCCTTGACGTTCATTCAGCTCTCCACGGCCATGGTAGTCGTTGCGGAAGTGTGTCATGATGCTGTCAATGATGAGAAGACGGTATTGCCCGGAGGAGAATGGCTCAGCCAGACCACAGAGCTGATCGTGTTGGTCTTCGCTGTTCTCCGCGCGAACGTAGAGGATGTTCTCGTTGGCGGCCTCGTGGTCAACTGCGCATTGTCAGCATGCTACACGGTCAGCTGGACGAAATAGATGCTCACTGCCAAATCGTTCAGAGATCTGCTTGATGCGATCGGGACGCCAGGTTCCTTCCGTGTCAATGACTGCAACTCGACCTTCCGCGCCACCCTTCTCCTTCGGTAGCTGAGCGATGACGGCCATGGTATGGGAAAGCTGGGTCTTGCCGCAACCTGTTGACAATCAGTCGAGCACTGGGCGATAAGGAAGTTACACTTACGAAACTCTCCATAGACTTCGTTGATGCTGCATGACTGGAAACCATCGTTGAGTATGGAATCCCACTGTCTACTCCTAGTAGAAATGCGGAAGCATCGCTTTCTCAGTTGCGCAAGGTCGGCACTGGTCATGAAACCAGCTCCATTCGGCTAGATGGAAATCAGTATCATGATGATAATCAGGAATCACCGATACACATACCAGACACTTCTTGACCGCTTCTTTGACTTTCTCTACCTTGATTTCGGAGAAGCCGCGAATCTTGAGCAAGTGCTTGCTGTGCTGAGCGTGGACAGCCTGAAGCATGACAATCAGGCATCGCCCATCGAGTGAGGGACACGGAGAAGATGGAGCCTTACCGCGACGGTGTAGAAGCCTGAAGATTTGAGCTTGGTGATGTCTACAGCGTTGATGCCAGCAAGGAGGTAAGCAAAAACGCTTCATCGGACACTGAGGGAACCTTACCATAAGACTGGAGCTGATCGATGTCGATAATGAGGCTCTCGGGCTAGATGTACATCAGCACCAACAGCATGTAATCGTCGAGCGAGTCTGTAGCTCACCTCATCGTCATCGCTGCTGACCACTGATGGAGGCATGGCTTCTCGGGTGAAGTATTTGATGAATGTGGTGATGATGCGGAACTTGACTGACGAGCGACCGATGGATGTTCTGATGAATGTGATGTGAGGATAGAAGAGAAGAAGAAAGTAGCTTGCAGAAATTCTATAGCAGCGTGCTCGAGAGATGGAAGGACCGGAAAGAAGGAAGGCGCGAACCTGGTTGGGCCTCACCTCTTGGCAAGCCAGCACCCCAAAAGGTCAGACGTGTTATCGCCATGTGCCAGCAATACATAGAAGTCTCATCGGTGATACTGTAATCATACAGACGATCAAAAGGCCTTGCTGGTAGTGGTGTCGGACAATTGCACCTCGCCACAGTCTGCTGCGATTCGCGTCTCATGTCAGCTCGGCTTCCATGAATATGCACTGCCATTAGAACATAAGAAAAAGGGAAATAATAATGGATGTACAAGCTTCGTTTCGTCATCCGCATCGACATAGCTCTACGTCTTGCCTCGCTTTCTCCTTTGCCGTGATGGAAACATCCGCTCCTTTTCCACCACCTCATCTGCCCCATTCGTTGCAATCTTCTCTCAATCTCCCTCCCGCGACTCGAGGGCCTGACTTCTACAAGCAGGGGTAGGCCCTTGCAAGTCCTCCGTTGTCTCTGGAATCCTCCGCACTAAGGCTCGCGCACGGGGGTATATGCTTGGGTCGTGATGTCGTTCATAGAGAGAAAACGCTTTTGTGTGGTGTGAAATATCGTGTCCGTGAGCGGTCGTTCGTGTGGGATAAACGCTGGGTGTTGCGAATAATGAATGAAAGGACGCCATGCCGTAATGTTGAATGGTTATATAGAAAAGAAGTGTGGCCGGATATGGTCTTCGCTGCAGTATGCCCAATGGCCAGTCGAGCATCATCTAGGCAGCTAGGGCTATCTAAGCCACAGCAGGGGTCGGGATGACAGGAGCGACCTGGACGGCGACAGCCTCGGGGTTAGGGACAACAGCGGGAGTTGCGTTGGCCTCGCCGTTGACGGGAGCAATGCCAGTGGTGTCGACGGACTGGGCGCAGTCCCTGCTGATGTGGCCAGCCTCGCCACACCTGTAGCAGGTCTTGCCAGCAGCGTTAAGAGGGCCACCGTTCGGGGCAGAGCAATCACGGGAGATGTGACCGAGCTTGCCGCAAGCGTAGCACTTCATGGCCTGAGCCTGGCAGTCGCGAGCGAAGTGGTTAGGGCCACCGCACTTGTAGCAGCTGGTAGCGCGGCCACCAGCGAAACCACCACGGCCGCCAGCGAAGCCACCTCTGAAGGGAGCGCCAGCACCGCGACCGACGGGCTGGATGGGAGCAGCACCAGGAGTAGGACAGCTCCTCTGTTCCTCGTGTCAGTCTCGTGGGTGAGGCATATAAAGTTGCAGGATCAACATACGGCAAGGTGACCAGGCTGGCCGCAAGAGTAGCAGCGGCCGTTGGCGGCACCACCGCTGATGCGGAGGGTCGGGCAGTCAGCCTGAACGTGGCCGAGGCCCTGGCAGTGATAGCACTGCTTGGCTGCACAGGTTGTAAGCGATTAGGCTCAATCACTTGCTGTGTGAATCATAGCTTACTCTCAGTGGTCCTGGGGTGAGGGCAGGTGTTGCTCTCGTGGCCTTGCACAACGTCAGTTCGATGACTTGGCCATGAGTTGAAGCCTTGACTCACCAGGCTGCTTGCAGTTGTAGCAAAGACGCTCACTGCTGGAGCAGACCTCGGCGTAGTGGCCAACGTTGCCGCACTTGTAGCACGCACGACGGGAGAGGGAAGACATCTTGATATCCGTTTCTAGAATCTGCGATCTGCTGGTCAGACTCATGTTCTTGAAATCGTCAAAGCATTGAGCATCTTGCAGCGCGCCTGTCCATCGCAATCCGTATTCCAAACTCCGCTCTTTCAAACAGGCATGGCATCGCGACCAATGCAAAGCGTATGATAGCCCAAAGCCGTTTCATGCCATGTTTCTATCTCGCCATCCAAAACAACGAGCACGTGCCCATTTCGTGTTCATCTTTCCTCGCGACAAAAGCTATCTCGCCATTCATATGCTTGAACCCAATGTCCCCTCAAGACCGCTCCTCCTCTTTGCGCGCCCGATCCGAGGCCCAAAACGCAAACGCACACCCTCGCACTCGAAACTCACCTTTATTCTCGAATCTGTCTCTTTCTGATCAATTTTCTCTGCGCAGCTGCTTCTTCACCTCAACAACGGCCCTCCGACAAACGAGTCTGAGAAAAATGCAAGGGAAGTGGTAGTGGGGTTGGTCGGAACAGGAAGTAAGAGAAGGGGGCTTTGGCGCTGAAGCTCGCCTACTCGAAGTGGGCTGTAAAAAAGCCTGCCACCCACCCGAGCAGCTAGCGCGGGCCAGAGCCGAGTCCTGTAGCTTGAAGGGATCCCGACGGTTGAATCGTGGAGATGGCGAAACTATGACATATCCATGCTTGATTATTCAGTGTAATGTTGTTTGGGCGAAGATGCGCGCATCTAATACAGGATAACCCTAGTTGAAGTTGTACAGGACGACAAATTAAATACAAACTCGGCACCGTAGAATCGTCATTCATTGTTAATCTATATAATTACTGGCACCCAAGCGCCAAGTAACAATTTCTTTTTAATGCAGCATGAGCGGCTGTGCAGCAAATGTCTAATCCTCCTTCTCGATGACGGCAGGTGCCTTGATCTCCCTGCCCTTAAGGAAGTCAAGACCCTCGCCGCCGTAGCTGATGAGCGGGCTGACCTCGACACCAGCATCGGCGTCCTCGCTGACGACAGTGGCACCAGCCTCTTCCAAGAACCTCTTGCCCTGGAGCAAGATGTCCTTGCGGCTGGTGTCGGGGTCGTCCTCGCCAGTGCCCTTAGCGTTCTTGAGAGGGGAGAACTCATCCTCACGCTTGACTTCCATACAGGCGAATTTATCCATAGGAAGGAAGGGGAAGCAGTCGAAGACGAATTGCTCGAGCTTGATGCCGTTAGGCTTCTCAGGCTTGATCTGCTCACCCTTGTCGTTGACACAGGGGATCTTCTTCTTCGCAATGTGGTGAGGAAGGTTGTGGGCCCAGTCGGGGATGCTCTCAAGGAAGCGGTAGCTGTAGTAGTGGTTGACAATGTTGGCGGCGCGGAACTTGAGCAGTTCACTGTCCTTGGGGTCCTTGGCCTCAGAGGTCTCCTTGTCAATCTCGCTGTACTCGACGACGGCGGGCTTGCCATCCTTCTGCAAGATGAGACCGACGCTCTCAGCAGCGTTGCGCTTGCGGACGACCTTGGTCGCGATCTCGACATCCTTCTCGGCGCTGAACCCGATGAAGGTAGGGTCGGCGACGCGGACAAGGCAGTTGTCAACGCAGTAGGCGTGGACGTGCTTGATACCACGCTTGTTCATGTCTTGGACAACACCAGAGCCGATTAGGGCCTGGTAGATGCCACCGTTGCCGTCGGGTGCGACAGCAACCTTGCCCTTGCTCTCCAGAAGGATCTTGCCCTCCATGGTGATGCAAGGAAGTACACCCTGCTCGAAGAAGACGACGTTATTCCTGTTCAGGCCGAAGTACTTGTTCTCCTCGAAGAATTTCTCAGTGGGCTTGCGGGTTGGGCCCGAAGTCATGATGTACCATGGCACGCTGACATCCTCCTTGTTGTATGTCTTGCTTGCGAGGTTCTGAAGCTTGCCGATGCGCTCAGCCTGCAACTGGAACAAGCTCTTCTTGCTGGGCAGACCAATGTCAAAGCAGCCCTTGGGTGCTGAGCTGCCCAGCCTGGTTCCCTGGCCGCCGGCCATGAGCACCACGCCGACCTGGTTTTCAGAGATGAGCTTGAGACCAGCATCGTACCACTTGTTCAGGTCACCCTCCTTGCTGTCAATGACCGACGAGGTGGCGGAGTCAGGGAGCTGGTCAAGCTTTGTCTTGTTGCCCTCGCTCTTCTCTTCGGGAGGGTTAAGGGCCTTCTGTGTGATCTTGTTGATGTGCTCGGGGTCGATGGGCTGAAGCTGCTTATAAAGAGCACCTTGCTCTTCGGGCTTCAGCTCCTCCCAGTACTGAAGGACGTGGCCCTGGCCGGCCGTCTCGTAGCTCTGCTTGAGCTCGTTGAACTCGGATTCGGTAGGTGGTTGAGGAGGGACATCTTCGCCAGACTTCTCACCGCCCAAGCTGAGGGCAGAGAGCATGCTGTTAACGGTATCTTTGATTGCAGCAGCCATTGTGTTGATGAAGATGAGAGAGGTGGATGTTGATGTTGCAAGCAAATGCAAACAGGAGAAACATGTACTGCGTCTATAGAGGGCACCTCGTTATTGTTTCATGATCCCCGCCATTAGTATCTAAATTTAGGTTCCAAACACAACAGCCTCGTCATTGGCTTCAGCTTTGAGCACGTTCAATGACAACACGAGAAATTGGTGGCGAATGCGAGCACGAGGTGAACATCGTATCCATGACCAAATTGACCCATGCCTTGAGTATAACACTTAGGTTCCAGTACTGATATTGTATGTTCTCTAAGCAAGCTGAAGTGTACATACACGCAATGCTTGCATCCATTTAGCTTTGAGCACTTTGAACAACCCCTCCTCTCCAAGTGTCTCAGCCTTACCAACGGCGCCCTCCAAATCATCCTCCCCTTCTTCATGTCTCTTCAGAAACTCAGTGAATTTTGGTGCGTGGAATGGAAGTCGAGATGAGTGCAGCGAAACGCTGCCACCATTGTTCGTAAAGCAACTCGCATGCACGCACGTGCCCAGGAGCGTACGGTCCTACAGTATCCAGACAGTGAGACGTGGATTCAACCGGCGAATGAGGCATTATTGAAGAAGCCGGCAGCATTATGGGTGCAACACTGCGGCAGCGTGATAGCTTGCAGATGATGTAAACATGCGGCCGAGCATATGTCCGTCTTTTGCTGCTAGTCTGTGACTCCTCCGGCACTAAAAGACAGCTAACAGCGGCGCAGCATCCAGGTTCATGTCATGGTGCCTCTTCTCACCGGTGTCCTTTCGGGATCCGGCAAATCCGTCAGAGCTAGGTTGCTACGCTCTAGCAGAGATCTATGTTCGCTTTGCGATACCTGGTCGTGCTGTATCTCTCCATAATGGCTGGAAGCCTAGAGCTCTGGAAGGATTATCCGTGACGAACCCATGGCCGGATGTCTGTATATTAGAGGCGCTGGATGCAAGAAAGGCAGGAATGACTATTCAACCAGACACACTGATCTAAGTCTCTCGCTACTCACTAGCTTGATCCTTGGAGCGGCGATGCTACGATTGTCGTCCGTGGATATCGTGCCGTCCAGTGTACATAGCCTTGGATTCCTCGTCCCATCTGTGTGCAAGTATCTTTCTCTACAATACGCTGACTTTGACGTAGTCAAGATGAATTACACAGAGGCCGTCGCCCCAGCCGCGATGCCTACCGATGTTATCGAACCGACAGACTTGCATGTTGAGGTAACCTCTCACGAGTTTTCCAATGGGACGGAATTAGTGGTATGTTCACACTGGCCTACCATGGCCTGTCATTGTGTCGAGGTCTAATAGCTTTGCAGAATGGCACGGCATCGATACAAAACCTGAATGAGCCAATTTATTTTATGCCAATTCTGGCGGACTGGGCACATGGAAAAAACCTGCCTTCTTTCAAGTCCATCTTTGTCGGAGTAGCAATCGGTGCAAATATTGTCGTCGATTACTTCGTAAGATCTCAAGGGCACACATGTACGTTATCTGGTGCTGACTCGCTTTACAGCTCGGCTACTTCTTGTGGAAAATCGTGTTCACACTCGTGGCCGTGGAAGCGCCACAAATCGTCGTGCCTGCACCCTGGACCGACAAGAAGAGTGACGAGGACGAAGCCCCTCCCCAGGTGCAGCAGGAGCGGTCCATCACTAAGAGCCTTTGCACGACGATTCGCCATCTCTACGACGTGGGAGGACCCTTCGCATTGTGTCGCGGTCTGGCCTTGGATATCTCCCTCCATGCTGCAGCGCTTGCCATCACAATGCCGATGTTCATCTTCTGGATGCTGAGATCATTCGGCGAAGAAGACGAGGGACCCGTGCCCAAATTATCGGAGATGGCTTTGTCTACACGACTCAAGGATGTCTTGACGGGTTTCGCATTCGAGATCGCCGCCAACTTGATCTTCTGCTCCTGGATTGCTGCATGGGTACACATCGTGATCACACAGCATACACTGCGGATCTGGTACCGTCGCCTCCCGCCATTCATGTCCACGTTCCGAGCTACGTGGCGTCCGCTGGTGGTTTTGCCTCTTGTAGACATCCTACTCCGTGACACGATGGTCGTTGTTCTCAAGCACAGCATGGGTCTGTACAGCACGGCTAACACCACCGAGGGCATCTTTACGTCGCGCAACATGCTCCTAACACTCGTCTGGCTACTGAGACAGGCTATCCATGTGCTCGTGAGCCTACCACTGGAAGTGGCTCTTGTGAGAGTCCAAGCGTCTCTACTCTCAGAAGACGAAGAGCCGATCGTACCATTCGATCGCTCGTTCGGCAACAATGGACCAAATGGCCTCCGCCCTGGTCTTCTTGCTGAACCTCGCGGCCCTCTCAGCCTTAGACAAGCGTGGCGGTCTCTCACGTGGACGGAAACGCGAAGATTGCTAAGGACGTTTGCCAAGATGACGGCTGTACAAGTAGTTGTTAACGCAGTCTTCTGGTTGGCTATCGGCAATCAGGCCTGGCCTCAACATTGGGTGCCTACCTGGGTTTAAGCTTGCTAAGTCGAGCTTTGGATGTAAAATATTCTAGGTATGAGCTCGCGTCTCATCTTATCCATATGTATGTTGAAAATTCTATACTCTTGTGGTGACGCTCGCGCATTGATGGTAGGTCAGCCTTGCTTCCGATCTATTCGTCTATGTTGTGATTGTGACTTTTTATATAATGTGTTCTAACTACTGGTCTCCCCCTACATGCAAGTGTCACCTACACGCGAATGCGCAACAAGCCCATCACGAACAGTGGAATTTATCCAGAAAGAGCAAATATCCGGCATGTTTGCACACGAGTGGACAGACAGCAACGTCTGGAGAGCCATAGGAGGTAAGATAAACGAAAACGCTCGCAGATATGTGGCTTGCAGTAAACCCAACCCGAACCCTGAAAGCAAGCACGGCTTACTCGAATCTCCTAAAGACATTTTGTCCCGAAAAGAGGGAGAAATTGTTTCGATGTTCAAACCGATGGTCGAGCCTACTCGATCTCGAGCTACGGTCACTCCTGGCTTATCTTCTTTTTCACTTGTGTGATTTCCTATATCCAAAGACTGGTATTTTCAGCCTTACTGTAATGTCTCCAGGTTTGCAACTTGAGGGGCCCCGCAATCTATTCTCTTGGCGGTCACGGCTTCACAGAAGCCAGCAAGAGGACACAGCTCGGCATCACGAGCCAAAGTTAGTAGAGGTTCCGGCTTCCTCGGCCTCTCGTTCAGCCGGTGTCAAGTCAGATGCGCCTACCTCTAGCAACTTCCTTCCACCTCTCGTCTGGACCTCACCTTATTAGCCCATGGCACAAAGCAGCAAAGACTCCACCACCCGATTGATGACAGACAGCTCCATCCCGCCGTAGCCTTCGCGGGCTACGACCACATACTCCATCATCATGGCCGCTCAATCCACTCTCCGCAAGTCAACTGTGGAACGCTTTACAGAGGCCTTTGACCACTTCTACGTTCGTCTGCTTGCTCGGCTGGACACTCTGCCTCGCAAGGGACCTCTCAGCTCGCGCACGACGCGCCTCGTCGCGACTCTCGCGCTCTCTTTGGCCATCGTTACGGGCGGATATGGAGGCTACAGGAGGTACAAGAGGAAGAAGGCCGACCGTGAGACGGGCAAGCGTCTCGTGCGTCGCAACAGTGGCCTTCGGGGGAAAGACGGCAGCCGGACGATCTTTGTGCCGTACAAGGACTCTACCAGTAGGGTGACGATCTTCCCGACCAAATTGACGACTTTCGACGCGCATAGGAGGCTGTTTCTGAGCCCGTCTGGCCAGACGGGAGCCAAATATGATCCAGCTACAGGACCACCGCCGACCAATATCAAGCCTGGATTGAATATTGCGTTCTTGCACCAGTTCCTTAGCTTGATGAGTGTTATGGTTCCGAGGTGGCGATCCAAGGAGTCTGGGCTCTTAGCAACTCACGCCGTGTTTCTTCTGGCTAGAACATATCTGTCGCTTGTAGTGGCAAGACTGGATGGTGAGATTGTACGAGACCTTGTCGCCGGCAAAGGTAAGGCCTTCCTGCTCGGCATCTGCAAGTGGCTAGCCATCGGCTCGGTCAGCTCCTACACCAACAGCATGATCAAGTTCTTGCAATCCAAGATCAGCATTGCCTTCCGGACACGATTGACCAGGTATATTCACGACCTCTACCTGAGTCCTGACTTGGCATACTACAAACTGCACAACCTGGACGGCGGAATTGGGCAAGACGCGGATCAATTCATCACGCAGGACTTGACGCTTTTCTGTGACAGCGCTGCATCATTGTACTCATCTCTGGGCAAACCGCTGGTTGACATCTTCACGTTCAATTTCCAGCTATATCACTCATTAGGGCCGTTCGCACTAACGGGACTCCTGACTACCTATTTCGGAACCGCGACCTTGCTACGAAAACTAAGTCCGCCTTTCGGAAAGCTAAAGGCCATGGAAGGCCGGAAAGAAGGTGAATTTCGCGCATTGCACGCTCGCTTGATTGCCAACGCAGAGGAAGTCGCTTTCTACAATGGAGGTGCCACAGAGCATGTGCTGCTCGACAAGAGTTTCAAAGAACTCAAGATGTGGGTGGAGGATATTTACAAGATCAGAGTGGGCTACAACATTCTCGAAGACTTCATGCTCAAGTACAGCTGGTCCGCGTTCGGCTACATCATCACGTCTTTGCCCGTTTTTTTGCCTGTGATGGGAGAGCTTGCGACACCGCCGAGAACATCGAAACAATCACCGGAACCTACCCCCGATGTGGAGTTGCGTAGTCGTAGCGACGGTCGAATGAAACAATTCATCACCAACAAGCGGCTCATGCTCAACCTTGCTGACGCAGGCAGCCGGATGATGTACAGTATCAAAGACCTATCGGAACTGGCCGGCTACACGAGCAGAGTGTACACGCTCATCAGCACGCTGCACCGGGTACACGCCAAGGCGTACGCGGCGCCGAGATATCAACATGCAGAGTTGTACAGTCTTGCCAGCGTTGAGGGCACCTTGCACCATGGGTTCGATGGAGTTCGTCTCGAAGACGTGCCGGTAGTTGCACCAGGGCTTTATCCCATGGGCGGCGAAGAGCTCATTGAAAATCTCTCATTCATTGTGGGCCCGGGTGATCACCTCCTCATCACTGGGCCTAACGGCGCAGGAAAGAGCGCTGTGGCCAGGATTGTAGCAGGGCTGTGGCCTACCTATCGTGGCTTGACCTCTCGACCTCGCCAGAGTGGGCAGGACGGAATTATGTTCCTGCCTCAGCGGCCGTATCTGAGCCCCGGGACATTACGGGACCAGGTCATTTATCCGCATACAGAGGTGGACATGCGCGAAGCTGGGCGACGAGAGCATGAGCTTCAGGGCATACTGGAAGAGGCCAAACTCGGCTATCTGACCGACAGGGAAGGCGGGTGGGATACCCGCAAAGAGTGGAAAGACGTTCTCAGCGGTGGCGAGAAGCAACGCATGGGCATCGCGCGCTTGCTCTACCACGAGCCTCGCTTCGCCTTCATCGACGAAGGCACCAGCGCGGTAAGCTCAGACGTCGAAGGCTTGCTCTACGAACGAGCTAAAGGCAAAGGCATAAGTAAGTCTTGTACCCGTACCCACCGCAGCGCTCGGCGCCCAGCTAACGAAAAAACCCGTCAGCTCTCATCACGATATCGACCCGTGCCTCGCTGAAGCGCTACCATTCGTACACGCTCACGCTCGGCCTGGGCGAAGACGCCAACGAGTATGAGTTCTTACGGGTCGGAACTGCCAGCGAAAAGGACAGTGTTGAGAAGGAACTCGTCGAGTTACGGGAGCGCTTGGCGCAGGTGGACGCTTGGAAGCAAAGGCGTAGGGAAATTGAAGAGGAGCTCGGGGAAGTGTGGGTGAGTGGGTCGGGCGAAAGCGGAGCCGGAGTGCTGCAGATACCCGATGTTGTGGGGTGAGGCCTGGGGAGGCGCCAGGCTAATCACTGCTAGCAGAGGTCTAGCTGCACAGGTGGCAGAGTGGGGAGCATGCGAATAGCAGGGCGTCTGTTTGACGTCGTCTCGTGTAAGCAGATCTAGAACTATGGCACGACTGAATGACAATTGGTGGCAACAAAACATCAGATACAGTGCATTTTGACGGGAAAAGCACTGCAGTCGGATTATGACCGAGCTCAGGCTGCCTAGCGCAATTGGCTTTGCAAGATTAAGAGACACAAGACAACGCCACCAAGGATTGTGGGCGCCTCCGCCGGGCAAGCAAAGCCCGGCGGCATTTGATAAGATCGCAGCTCTAGCCTTGTCTGGACGTCACGGGGTTGTGAGCAGAGCCTGCGAGGGCCTTCGAAGGATCTCTTAGCACAGCTCTTACTTCAATCAGTGCTCGTGACGAGAATAACAGCAGCAGCATATGGAACACGATTAACATTCGCGACCCGTTCTCGCCGTTGCCTTCCACTCCAACCACCGGCATGGTCTCGCCGCCGCCGAGACAGCCACAGTCAGAGCCTGGCGAGCCTGGCTTCAACCCGTGCGCCGCCGCGGAGTCTCACGAAAACACGAGATTCATGTCCATACACGCAAGAAGACCCTCGTCGCCCCTAGCAGAAAAAAAAACGCCGCCCCGGGTCTCCACGAGCAAGGCTGCCAAGCATGCTGCCCGCTCGCGTGGTGTCGTAGGTTAGGTGCTGAAGCTTGGAAGCATGTTCTGGCCTGGGCGAGGATTGCCCGGGTGGAGTCGCTCTCATATCCTGGTATGCGCTGCACGCGAAGGAGTAGAGGGGACTGAGCGTCGGTCGGAATAAGCGACGCTAAGGTGCCCGAACATTGGCAGTATAGCTTGCCTCCCTTGGCAAAGACACTGCCGCCCAATCGCTATGCTGCCGGAGTCGGATACTCACACGGCTTCTGCCACATCGGGTAAACCTTTGGAGCATCTTCGTGTGCCAACGTTTGCGCTCGCCGTGTATCAACCGGCGCAAACCGTGGGGCAAGCGTGTTAGTGATCTCCGTGCCATGCTGTGCCTCATGGTTGCACTGACTTTTACTCCACACAAACGTCCTCGTGCCGCGCTCTGGAGATGACCGGACTCACCCGCGCGCGCGCAGGGACGATCTGGAGTAGTATGGAGTCTGTCTGGAGTAGCACTGGAGAAGGCCATGGCTGCACGGCCCAACCTGGAGTCTCCCCAGATGACACCCAAGGTTTGCTAACCTCTCTGGTAGTCCCGAAGAGCTGCCAGGCTTGTTCGTCCAATCAGCTGACGATCCGTCTCGACTTGGGAGATCCATATTGCATTGGCGAGTATGTTGCTCGCACATTATAAGACCCCAGTGCCCTCCCCCATTCCCCATGTCTTTGCCCCTCACCAACGATCTTCACATCTCCTCTCTAGACTAGCAGGAAGTTGAGCTACATCGAGCTCTTTTCGATCTCGTTTTTTCTGCATCACTCTAGGGAAGACCCGCACTACTACACCTTACACACCTCCTCGCCTCTCCATCGCAATGGCTGGTGGAGCAGCCCTCAACATCTTCCGCATGGGCGACAGCGGCCTGCCCAAAGCAGTCCTCAATCGTCATCTATGGCTTGCGGTCTTTACATTCGGTCTCATGGGTGCTGCTCGCGGTGTCGATGAGGGACTCATTACTGGTATCTTCAACACTGCTGTTTTCAAAGAAAGTCTCGGTCTACAAACCCTTGATGCCGACGCCCTTGCCGACGTCAAGGGCAACGTCTCTTCCATGGTCCAGCTTGGCTCTATCCCCGGTGCTCTTCTTGCCTTCATCGCTTGTGACAGATACGGTCGTGTCTGGGCTACTCGTCAACTCTGCGTCGTCTGGCTCGTCGGTATCGCCATCTTCATGGCCAACCAAGGCCACATGGAGCTTGTCTACTTTGGTCGTTTCCTCGCCGGTATTGGCATTGGCGAGACCGTCGTTGTTGGCCCCGTCTACTTGAGTGAGATTTCTCCTGCACCTATCCGTGGTTTGTGCACTTGCGCTTTCACTGGATCTGTCTACCTTGGAATCCTCATCGCCTACTTCGCCAACTACGGTACCAACATCAACCCAGCCATCGCTAGCACTCCCACTCGCTGGCTACTCCCTACCTCCGTTCACCTCATGTTCGGTGTCCTCATCCTGATCGCATCAATCTGGGCCATTGAATCTCCTCGTTTCCTCGTCCGTGTTGGCAAGTCCGACCAGGCGCTCGCCAACCTCTGCAAGCTTCGCGGCATGGAGCCCACCGACCCTTACGTTCTTGATGAGTTTGCTGGCATCGAGCTTTCGTTCCAGGAGGAGCAGGAAGCCACTGCTGGCATGGGCTGGAAGGGCATGGTCCGCGAGATCTTCTGCATCAAGCGCAACTCCTACAGGCTGTTCCTCACCAACCTTGCACAGCTACTCGCCTGCTGGTCTGGTGGATCGTCCATCACCGTCTACGCCCACGACTTGTTCCAGATTGTCGGTATTACTGGCACCAATGCCTCACTCCTCGGTACTGCGATCTTCGGTGTGGTCAAGTTCATCGCCGCCGTCGTTTGCGCTTTGTTCTTGGTTGATACCCTTGGCCGCAAGCGCTCGCTCATCATCGGTATTGTCTTGCAAACGTTTGCCATGCTCTACGTCGCCATCTTCCTCAACATCGTCCCTATCGCGAAGAACGAAGACTACGTCACCTCGCCGTCCGAGTCTAAGGCTTCCACCGGCGCTATTGCCATGATCTACCTTTCTGGTGTTGGCTGGGCACTGGGCTGGAACAGTGGACAGTACCTCCTCTCCTCCGAGCTTTTCCCCCTCCGCATCCGTGCCGTCTGCTCCTCCATCACTATGGCCATGCACTTCGTCGGCCAGTACACCACCAACAAAGCCCTGCCCGTCATGCTCCTCTACGGCGAGGGCCTCACCCCCTCCGGTACATTCTATTTCTTCGCTGCCATTAGCGTGATCGGAGCCATCTGGGTCTGGCTGTGCATCCCCGAAGCCGCCGGCCGCAGTCTCGAGAGCGTCGACAAGCTCTTCGACCTGCCTTGGTACAAGATCGGTCTTCACGGAAAGGCCGTGGCCGAGGCTTACGACCGCGAGATGGAGGCGAGGTTCGCCGAGGAGAAGCTGGAGAAGGAGCCGCAGATCACTTACAAGGAGTCTGCTTGAGTTGGCTAGCTGTTTGTTTGTTGCTGCAGCTGCTACTGCTGCTGAGAAATGATGATTATGCTATGAGCTTTATGATACCTGACTACTGCTGTAGTACAAAATATGCGGTGCTGAGATCGCCTTTTCATTCGAACAATCAATTTTCACGATTCATCGATGCTCTGTCTCGTTTTACCAGAAGTGTGGAAGCCGACAGCTAACTACTGCCACGTTCCTCTGGGAAACGCCAACCCCACGGAAGCCCTGCGTAGTGGTGTCTCATCCGCCTACAGCTGTCGTACTGATGACAAGAGGACCACCGAGAACTGTGAGAGCCTCGGAGTTGCGGCCGAGGAAGATTGTGACGGGGGCTTCGTTGTACATGTGACTTACCTCTATACCTGTCCGTTGAAGAAGAAGACAGGGCCACAGAAAACCAAGAGTCTTGGCAAAGGACGAAGTAGGTAAGTAGATTGGCCACTTTCCGGACGTGAAGACCTGAGCCGCTTGGTGAGTGGAGTCGACTGACGATTTGCTGACGGTAGAGCGGCAACGCGGTTGGCAAACAATGATCATTGTCGCTGTGACTTCTAGGATTTCACTTTGCTTGCTGTTATCTTCAAGGTGTTCCAGTTCAGGAAGTCTTCGTGACCACTAAGACCTCCACTGCTAAGTTGCCTACGCTGCAGTGATGTGGTTCATCAACTAGTTATCATGTGGCCCACCAGTTGAAATAGCAATACACATCAGCTACCTATAAGAGTTCGCGCATAGGCTGCAACAGATGTGATTCTCTACCACACTTGCTAAACAAACATCTTAATCACATCCTTCTATTAATCCATAAACATCGTGTCCACCGCTGCTTCCCACAACTACCCCGGTATCGAAGACAAATCGACTCAATTCCATTTCCCTCAGGCCGTCGCCCTCGGCAATACAATCAGGACCTCCGGCCAAGGTGGCTGGCAAGAAGACGGTGAAATCACCGCCGACCTCGAACGTGAGGTTGAGCTCGCCTCTGAGAATGTCGTCAAAGCTCTGAAAGCCGCCAACCCGAATGCTTCGTGGCGCAACGTTGTTTCCATGCGTTCTTACCACATCGATATCGATCGCTCGGCGGAGCTGGTCATCGAGAGGATGAGACATTACATGCCGGATCATCGTCCAGTGTGGACGTGCGTGGAGATTCGCAAGCTTGGTGTTCCGGGCATGAATGTTGAGATTGAGGTTGAAGCGGTTTTGTGATTGGGTTGGTGGTGCGAGGGTATGATGTGTTTATCTAGTACTCATGGTCACGTATGTCTGACCAGTATCCTCTCAGATACATCGGAGTACATATGAGGGCCCAATTAAAGTGCTTGGCGAGCGACATTATCGGCGCAGATTCAGTAATTAGGATATATCCATGCCAAATTTTACACGAGAAATGGTAAGCGACCATTACCAGAGGATCGACAATATGTTTGAGCCTTGCAGCATAACGGTTTTGCAGAGAAGGAACTCGTGGAGTACACCTAGCTAAGGCTCCAGCGATGGCCAAATGCTTTGTCTCATCATTTCCTGACGCCCCTTTTATGCATTGTTCCCATGCATTGTTCCCGTCTTGATCAAAGAACCAAAGATGCATACCTACAACCATGCTTTCCCCACGTCCAATTCAGATGGATCAGAAAAGTAACAAATTCGTAAAGACCAGAAACATTAACCAAACCCAGCCCAAACCAACCAGCAAAAGAAACAATGCAACTCCAAACCACCATCTACACCCTCCTAGCCCTCGCCATGGCCCTCCCAGCAGTATCAGCCGCAACATGGAACGACCAGCTCAAAGTCTGGGACATCGGCCGTGTGGAAACAGACAAAGGGCACGGCAAACATCCAAGAAGACCGGTCAAAACGATGTACGCCTGTGGCGGCATTCCCGAAGGTGGCTATGTGTGCGGGTCGTTCGAAGACGAGGGCGTCGATGCCCTACGCGCCATTTACCGTTGCGATAGAGGTAGGTTGCGACTCCGAGAAGTGTGCTATGAGAGCGACAAGTACAACCGGT
Organism: Cladosporium cucumerinum; assembly: GCA_023634325.1. NCBI lineage: Eukaryota > Fungi > Ascomycota > Dothideomycetes > Cladosporiales > Cladosporiaceae > Cladosporium > Cladosporium cucumerinum. The sequence continues at coordinate 1,993,914 of JALDQA010000001.1, forward strand.
GTGTGAAGAATGGTAGGCGCAAGGGGAAGAAATTCTTCCCGTTCGGGCCCACGGATGCGATCGTTTGTCAGACGAAGAGTAATGTTGAGAAGCCTTGAGCGCTGCACGGTCGATGGGACTGTGTATCCGATGCTTTCCCCAGCAACAGAGTCCCAATGTCTAATACAAGTTACTGATATGATCAGCCCACGTGGACCCAATCTTCTTCGGAATCCTCGCTATTATGTTCTTCCTCGCGATCGTGTTCCATCTTGTCGAAATCCTCGTGGAATGCAGCTTGTTTCAATGCCTCAATGACACCAGTATACAAGAAAGCAGAGCAAAGTATGGCGCACGCCAACCCAAAGAAACACCCGCCTTCTTGTGCCCAACTAATCTATCCAGTAGTTACGAAAACCGCCACGAAAATCGCATGGCAGTCTTCAAAGTGCCTAGCAAGACGACGACCTTCCGACCTGCTCGCAAAATTCAGTAGCAACAGAGTTGCGATGAACATGCCCACGAAACCAGGCCCGAAGCTAGAGAGCGCGGCCTCGAACAGTCCGACAAGGTAAGCGTAGGCAAATCCGAAGGTCCCAAAAAACGAAAGAGTAGATCATGTAGCATCCGGCGAAGCGACCGTACCAGGATTTATACCCCCTTGTCGAAGGACATGTTTTGCGATGAGTCGAGTTGACTTTCTCAAGATCGCTGCCGCGGTCTTGTGCCTCCGTATCCGAGGCACCAGTGTGTGCTGTCGCCGAAGCCTTCCTCTTCTTCTCAGCTTCCACCCGGTTGTGCAAAGCTATCAAGACACATAGAGCAACGCTAGACGACCAAGCAGCTCCAATCCAAGGGCCGGCCATGCTCCTCCAGTGCAGCAAGGCGTACGTGGCACACGCGGCGACATAGAGGATCTGCCAGCATAGGAACGCGATTCAGTAGAGCTTATCAGTCCACATCGTACTCCCGAGGAATACTAGCATGCTGAGCGCTTGCGCCATCATAGCCACGCCGAGTGTTGGAAGCAGCAATTTCCCATACTCTTTGATTTCGTCGCCGGCGGACTGGTAATACAACACGGTATTGTAGCCGGTGATCCAAATAACCCCGACCAGGCCTCAGAGCTGAGGGCCACTGATATCCGGTGCGTCTACCATGCCGAGTGATGGAGGAGGTGGCCTTGCACAGCGCGATTAGGAAGGCGAGGATCGCAGCAGTGGGTGCAAAGTCGGTACTAGAAAGGACAAGGCGTATGCCAATGATTTATGAGAATTGCAGTCTGCGCAGGGGAAAGCTTCTTATGTATGACCGATTGTGATTGTGCTTGGGTGGGCAAAAGTCGAAAAGCCTAGCTGGCATGAGTGTCAATCCCAGCCATTGTGGTTGCTTACTTTGGTAGTTGAGGTAGGCACGAGGAATGTGACGGGCTTATCCAGAATAGCCAAGTGGTAGTTGGTCGCTAGTATAGCCATGAAATCAGATGAGCATCTGACCAAATACAAGGTCGCTGATTGGTCATTCGAATGCGATGATCTAGTCAGATTTCAGTCGCGCTCTCTTTAGTAAGCGATGCAGATACCCGGAACTTGTGACACGATAGGCGCATCGTCCTGGTCATGAAAATATTGTATACATTTATAGTATGTCTTATGAAGCAAATACCTCTGACTCTCGTCTTAGCACTGGAGGCCACCTCCATCGCGAGTTCTGTTCTAGCCTCATCCGATCACTCAAGTCATATCTGCGCTGCAGCTCTTTTCATTCCCCCCTCGTGTCATCGCCCTTGCCGCCATAAGCGTGCACTCCTTCTGCAGCCTCTTCATCAGATGGGCTCATTCCTTCCGCAAAGCTTCCATTCCGCCCGTCTAAATCTTCATCGATCTCAAGCCACACATCACTAGTAGCGGGAATGGGAGATATGCGACAGAGTCCGTAGTACACCAGAGCGGCAACGATGAAGCCGCAGAAGAAATTGAGGTTGTAGATGTACTCCGCCCCAATAGGGACCTGAGTACCAACAGCACCAGCAAAGCCGACTACATTGATCATGATACCAGCGATGTAGGCAGCAAATCCTCTCCAGTGAAAGCCGTGTGTGAAGTAGTAAGGTCCGGTCTTGAGTCCAGAATAGAGATCGCGGATTTGATACATTCCCTTTCGCACAAAGTAGTAATCGCAGATCATCACACCGGCAATTGATGATAGGAAGACCGAGTATGCCGACAGGTATGTAGTGAAGGAGTTGCTGTCCTTCAGAAGGTTCCAGGGGCAGATGGCGAGACCGATGATCGCGCAGATGTATGAGCCTCTCCTGATGTTGATGAAGCGTGGGAGCAACGCCGTCATGTCAGTGCCAGCAGAAACCGAGTTGGCAGCAATGTTCGTGCCAAGTTGTGCTAGGACAAATGCAGCTGCGATCATGAAGACACCAAAGCGAGTGGCACCAGTGACATTCTCATCATGCAGGAACCTCTCTAGGAGCTCCAAAGGCGACCAGACGGGCTCACCGTAGATAACAGCCGCCGAGGACGAGACGATAATGCCGATAAAGCTTGTCAGCGCAAAGGACACAGGAATCGTGAACAGCTGAGACCAGAGAGCATCTTTCGGCTTTCGTGCGAAACGAGAGAAATCAGGGTCGTTGACGATGAGCGTGGCAAAGTTGGCAATTGCTGACATGATGCCCTTGATGATTCCCCAAGCGAGTTTACTTCCTTGTACATCAGCGGGGCGATCGATGATTGGTCCCAAGCCACGAGCTCTGACGATGCTCCAGATGAAGAGTGCGATACCTGCAGCAGGGGCAACGTAGGCCTTGGTCGTGAAGAGATGGCGGAGTTTGTGTACAGGGAAGTACAAGAAAGGGAGCGATCCTAGCCAGAAGATGAAGAAGCTCACAAAGGTTCCGGTAGTTGCTCCTGTTGATTCTGGAATGGTGTTCTTGCTGCCTCCTTCGGCGTAGTTGTCCCATGATGGCCAGATCGCGCGGATCATGAGGAAGACGCACTCTCCTCCAATCCAACTCTGGACACCATACCAGACGCAGGCCATTACTGTACGGTTCAGGACAGGCCAAAGGGACCCCCAGATACCAAAAGATGCTCTTCCGACAACTGGGAAGGATATGTGATATTTTGCTCCAATGCGACCAGTCAAGACGATGAAGAAGCCGGCGATGGCATAGCCAATCCAGACGCAGAGCCATGACTGCCACCAAGCCAGACCAGGGTTGATAATGCTTGCTGATGAGATCATCCAGGTGTTGATGTTGAACGAGTCTGCTATCCAGAAGGCGACTCGGAGGTGGTTAGCGCAGTCGAAAGACGCATGTGTGGTAGTCACTTACCAAAGTTTCGAGCGCGCCATTCTCTGCGTGCAGGCTCCACGGGCTTGAGATCCTCGTTGGTCAACAGTAGCTGTCTGCCTGAGAGACCAGGTTCAGACTTCACTGCGATCTTCTCCATGATGTGTGACATCCTGCTGTTCTTTAGCCTGTTCATCCTGGGGATGTAGGCAATGTGTCGGTGATTCAAGACTCGAATCGATTTGAGATCGCGGCAACGGGTAGGTATGATGGGATGTGTGCACAGAATGCAAAAATGTGGTCCGCAAATGAATGTACAAAGAATGTCAATGTGTAGCTCGAACTCTGAAGAGGTTGCTGAAGCTCTGGACACCCGTGATTTGGGGGAAGGCCATGATACTTTATATCCGAAGACCTACACACCAGCATATCTTAGACCAAGACTTACCCCGATTGTCCACGCAAGTACGATAATGCTTTTGGGGCATCGTTGTTGGTCGGCAGACGAGGAATCCTTATCAGCCGAGATAGAGTTAAGATAGAGAGCGCGCCGAAAACTTTAACATGAATGGGTTGCTCGATCACATCGAGTAAAGGCGCGGGCCGTCTCAAAAGGTGTGAGAAATGATAGGTGCACATTGCGCCGTGCTACAGGGATGAAATCGAGTGTCTGCGACACGGAGGAGACAGAAAAGCCTATGAGAGAGACTCAACGTGTTAGCGAGCCATATATCACAAGACCATGCTCTACTTCATCGACACAGGAGTCAATAGCCAACACTATCACATTCTCATGGTATCCGAGCTCGCTCCTCATGACAACGGCGCGGAAGTGCCGATTGCGGGGGCCCATGTCTTCTAGAGGGTCGAGGGCTCGGGGCTGATCGACAGAACCTCGTGAGGATGCGCGCATGACGATGTCCAGGCTCTCTTTTGCCCGCTTATGGACGAACAAGAAAATCCATTGACTTTTTTCCTGCCAGCGCATAGAGCTGCTGTGCAGCACGTGTGACCTTATAATCCAGCCAAGTCTTGCGAAAGAGCGACCATAACACACGTTCCTCCATGCTTCTCTCGCTTCACTGGTGTGCTGGGCAACTAAAGATCTCAAAGGCGAAGAGATCACATTAGATTTTGGTAATAGCTAGTTCTAGCAAATAAAAGACCGAGAAAGGCGTGAAAACAAAATCATCGATCTCCTTCACGTATTAGTTAGTTCCTATAGCCCGCCGACGCACCCAATTCTCCCTCAGCGAAAAGCTCAAACAAGCCAAAATCATCCATGACAAAATCCGCATTGAGGAATTCCGCAAGAGTTCCATCACCCTCAAACCCAGAATTCGGCAATCGCGTACTCTGTTCGATACTGGGAAAGGCGGCGCCCAGCTGCTGACCTTTGCCGCCATATCTTGCCTGAAACTCAGCATGGCCTTGGCCAGATTCCCCAGTGGCCAATCGTGAAGCTTCGTATTGCAGCATCCACTTCTTGAGCTTGTCCGCGTACGTGACAATCCTGGCCATGACAGCCTCTGCATCAATGGCATTTGTGCGAACCACCATTTCTAGACACTTGTCCAGATATTCGATTGTCCGTAGGTCTTCGGGGCAAAGGATTTGGCCGTAGGTGTTGCCCCGTACCGTCACGGCAATGTGCATTCTCAGTAATGTTACAGCAGCGTGTGCTATGCGTGGAGCGTGCAGCAGGCTGGGCAAAGCTACCAAGTCCGGACCGGTGAATGTGAGGGCTGTGTCGATGAGGTTTTGGCAGGCGGATTTGAGTGACTGCACAGCATCGAAGTGGTGCTGGCTTAAGGTTGGCGCTGGTACGTCCGTCATTGACAGTCTCTCTATCAGGAAAGGTGCCGCGAAACTTTGCTTGTTCGTCGGAGTGTGTAGTACTGGCTCGTAGAGAAGTAGTTCCATGTAGAAGCCGGTGAATGTCAGGCTCACGGACCATAGCTCAATTGGAATCTGGAGTCTCCAGTTTGTGATCTGGCTTTGTAACCGGTCCATGGTTTGTTGACATAGTTCGGTACCCACAACTGGTGAGATGAGCGTAGTGTTGAGATCCATATCCTCGCTGATCAGGCCAAGTAATCGTGTAGCCCGGGCGTGTTGCGCAAGGCTCTGCAGACCTTCGTCCACTGATTCCGTTTCGATGGTGTGTAGACACTGGTCATTGTGGGTTGTCCACGCCTGGTCGTTGCTTTTTCGCTTGAGCAAAGCAGTAGTCTGGGTTATGATGAAAGACAACAGCCACATCCGGCTTGCTTTGACGCCTCCGAGAAGACCTTCGGCCATTCCGTAGAGGTCAAGAGAAGGAGGCGACAGATTGCCGCCAAATCCCAAGTCAACTGACAAGTCTGCTTCAATGTTCACGAGCTGATAGAGTGGAATCTGCGTGCTGTTCCGAGGGCTTCTGTAATACAAGCAAACAAGCTGTAGCGCTTGCAAAAGGTCAAGCGACTTCTCACATTGAGCTATCGTCTTGGTAGTCAGGTCCTCGATGAGAGCTATGTTGATCCGATCCTGTAGGTCCCAGGAGAGAATACCGACACTGGAAATGTAGACGATGGCGTGCAGAGTATTAGGCATCGTGGCTCGCAACAGGCTGGCCTGGGTGCCGCTCGCTAGTGGCACAACCATGAGCAATGGCTGGTATGATTTGATGTACTCTTCCACACATTTTTGTTGAAGGTCGAGCGGTAGGATGCTGTCGAGACGGCTGATGGATTCGCTATTGTCACCCCCACTGCTTGTGGGCGATGGGCCCTCCGTGCTCGACTGGCATTTGTTGGACGAATAGGCGGACCTGTCCAATTTGCGTTTCTTCGACGACGCCTTGACTTCACGATCAGAATGCTCCTCAGATCCGGTGCCCGATGTTGACGCATCCCTGGCTTCAAGTGTGTTGTTTTGGAGGCCTTGCGCACCCAGAAGCTTCGTCAGTTCTGCGACCTTCGCCTCCAGCTCAGCGACACGGTCTTTTTGTCGCTTTGGCGGGGCTAACATGCATGTTTTGTTCAACCTGGTGCAGCGTTGGCAGGGCGGAGGTCCGCCCCCGGGTGCACCAAGTTCACATTTGATCTTGATGGACTGGCAATTTTGACAGGCTCTACCACGCGGCTTGACAGGCATAATTCAGGGGGTCGCAGGGCATGCTTCCACCACAACAGACTCAGAGTCAGTCTTTCAGGTTGGTAGCGTGACATTTATCGTTGACGCTGCCGTGCTTTGTGGGGCTGGGTCCGCGTGCAATGATTGGCGTTGGCAGCAGGCTCACATGGAAAAGTGATCTGATCCTTCGAAAGCTAAGCCCCAATTCCCGGACCAAAGTGAGTGTGCAAGGAAGAAACAAGTACTGTATGTAGCAGAGCGGCATACAGGACGGGTTAGACGGCTTGGTCAGCAGTCGCGGAAGTGAATGTATCCTTCCCTCGCGTAGGATGGATTAAATGAAGTACGAGGATATTACAGAGGCGCAGTCAGAGATGTGATATGGCAATCAATAGTTCTGCATGCACAAGTTTGCGTACATGCACAGATCCCCGATGCAGCACGGCTCTTTCTCACTTGGCATGCCATGCCATGCTAATCTTGGTCGTCGGCATTGAATGGCCGTGTATATCGTGAAGATGTCGTTCCTTCCGCGGAAGTTGAAGACTTATTAGAGCATATATGAGTTCCGAGGCCTAGAGTGATATCGAGATGAAACGCACAAGATCATGAGTGCCATCTTAAAAGGATGCTGATGGTGTAGATTGTACAAGTACAAGTATGTCATAGTGTTGACGAATGCATGTCACAGGACAACATGGCTTCCGTGCGTGCTTCCTTCCTCCCCGCGCCTCCACCAGCCAGCCAGCAAGCTACTCCATTCCATCTTCCATACTACTGCTGTACTACTAGTACATAGTATGCAGCTTCGCCACTATTGCTAGCACATGCCGTGATCGATATCGCTCTCGCATCGAGAACACCAGAAATAGCTCGGACCAGACACAATATTATCCCGTATTCGATTCCACCTCCACACGCTGCAGCATCGCCTGCCTCGGCCGACCGACGCCATCATGGCCGAACACAGCATCCTCAAGCTGGATCCCGACTCGCATCTCCTTCTCGAACAGCCACTATTACGCCTGCCTCAGGAACTCCTCAAGAAGAATCTCAAAGCCGCACAGCGATCAATAGAGCCCGTCAACAAACACGCGACCGCAGCCATACAATCGAGCAAGTCTCAAACCGCAGCGGAGACACTTGCCAGCCTGGACACTACCCTCCAGAAGGCGCAAAACCTCAAGCGCAAGCTGGAAGCTCTGCATGCGGAAGAGCAGGTGCTGCACTCTCAGCAGAAGGCGCGCATCGAACACCTACAAACGCTCCATGAGATTCCAAGCCTCGGCGATGTGGCCTACGATCGCTGGTCGCATGTGAGATTAGACAGATTGCTGGTCGATTATCTACTTCGGCAAGGTTTCACACAGAGCGCAAGAGAGCTAGCAGAAGAGAACAAATTGGGTGGCCTGGTGGATGTGGGTGTATTTGAAGAGGCTGGAAGGATAGAGGCCGCGTTACGCAGAGGCGAAGTCAAAGAGGCGCTGAGTTGGTGTGCGGAGAACAAGAACGCTCTCAAGAAGACAAATGTAGGCTTGATGTGTGGATTGAAACTGGAAAAGAGTGCTGACATTTGTGTTTCAGAGCGAACTCGAATTGGAATTGCGTTTACAACAGTTCATCGAGCTGGCCCGATATGGCGATATCGATAAGCTCCTGGATGCGATAGGCCATGCTCGAAAGCATCTCGCCGGAGACCAAAGCTCGAAGTTCGGCCTTCAAGCTGGCGGTCTGATGGCATATCCTCCCGATACCTTCGTCGAGCCGTATCAGGTGAGCATCCAACATTGTGGAGCCCATCTCGTCCTTCAAGCTGACCAAATATTCTCAGAGCTTGTACTCCCGCGGACGATACCACTACTTGTCAAAAATGTTCGTCCAGACACATCATGACCTCTTTTCCCTACCTCCAATCCCCTTACTACACATTGCCCTCAGTGCTGGTCTGAGCGCCCTCAAAACGCCCGCTTGCCATTCCCAACACGCATTAGCCGTGACAGCCAACACAGGCGCGCCTGTATGTCCTATATGTTCTACAGAGCTGAACGAGCTCGCCAAGAACGTTCCCTACGCACACCACACCACAAGCGCGATGGAAGACGATCCTGTTGTCTTGCCGAATGGGCGTGTCTTTGGCCGAGAGCGATTGCAACTGCTGAATGAGAAGCTGGGCACGAAGAAGGGCATGTATAGAGATCCAACGAAGCTCGGTGAGATGGGCGAGGAGTGGGACGAGAGCAAGATCCGCAAGGTCTTCATTTCATGATCGCCGTGATAAGCTATCAAGCCAGACTGAACTCCATGCGGTTTCCAGTCATGATCCAATGGCCCTATTGGAGATTGCGACGAGGTCAAGTATAGCATACAGGGAAACGTGGATAATAAGACCGAGCATAATCTTTACGGCCTTTGTCTCGCGCTCCAGTCTAGAACCAGGTAAATACACACATCCTCATAAACAACCCCGAAACCAACCATAACTAATATCTCGCTCAAAAGGCCGTCCAAGACCAAGGCAAGTCCCACGGCAAGAACATCACCGAAGTCTCCTCCTTCGACGACAACGCCCCCAATGCCAGCAACGCCGAGATTGGCAGCAAAGACGACCCTTCCCGCGCCGCCATCAACCGAATGCAGGAGACCGACGTGCCTTCCTCTGGCGTCCCCGGCGACCGCGCCAACAAGATCGACAACCAAGACAAGTCCAGCGCTACTGGTGGCGATACCAGCGCTTAGACAGGCGGATGGAAGAGATCTTAGAGATGTTATGCAATTCGACTTGCGTCGCTAAATAGATAGCTGGCGTGATGTCTGACGCTTTAATGACGAAAATATTTTCAAATGTGCTTGAAAGCTGTTGGTAGATTGAGAGCTTGATGTGATATAGTTTTTTGTTTGGGGTTCTTTTCTCATTGATGAACCTTACCTTGTTTCGGAAGAAGATGTCTGAAGCCACGGCAAGCTGAGAGAAAATGCTGTTGGTTGGTGGCTCACCGAATATGATACACTTCCTTGGCATGAGCGATCCTCCAAGCGATTTGAGACCTACAAGTTTATAAGCCCTGCGTGCACACCGTGATGATGACTGAAGTGGCCTTCATAACTTCTCCCGCAGGATATTAATCTCTTCCCTGATTGAGCTTGGAGCGACGTGAGCTGTGACGCCGCGACAGAGCACGCTGCTGCCTCTCGCTTCGAAAAGCCTCCCCCTCACTGTCCCTTGGCATTTTGAAACGTCTGGGGTCGAGCTCCTTCGCCAGTGTAGTGTGAATGTTACGTGAACTGGCCGATCGTGGAGTATCGTCGAGCGGAGAATCTTCAATGGTTTCTGTGTCTTCCCCAAAGGAATCGTCGAAGTTTGCGACTTGAACGGTGAGGGGATTCGGTGAGTAGATAGTTGCTTCGCCCCTCGTCGCCTGGTCGGAAGTCCCAAGACCGCTCACTTGTATAGATTGCGTCTGCTCCGAGCTTTGCCGCATTCTCTCCCGACTGCGCTGCCAGGCTGAGTGCAGGTCGTCTCCACTCTCGCTGTCTTGACTGCCGATGATAAACTCTCGCCAGAGAGCTTCGTTGTCTGTGTTGCCTTGTGAATCCTCGGGGAGTTGAGGATGCGGCTGTGTGCCTATCGTCAGCAGGTCGGGCGCTTGTGCTGGGTGTGCCTGGTCGAGATTGCTGATGCATTGCCGTGGATTGGTGGAATCATCGTTGTTATTGGCTCCATGCTGGACGTCGCCTGGTCTGACCTTTTGATTAGATTCTGAAGTCGTGACGTGCTCACTCAATGAGTGCAAAGCTTTCCTTGATGTGAAGCTCTCGCTCTGTGTCACGATACCCATCAGATGTCTCCACTCTTGCTCCGCGTCAAGTTCTGGCAAACTCTCATCTGCTGGTATCGCCATACCGGACGGGCCGACCAGCACGTTTGTGTCCAGGTTTTCGAACTCGTTAGCTTGCTGTAGGTCGCCAGCGTTCCAAGTCTGGGACTCAGGTACTGCAAAGTTGTCAGTCTCTGAAAAGCCGATTGTTGGCTCCGCAACGTGGTGAGGGGATGAGGGCGAAGTGCAATCCTCATTAGAGATCTTGGCCCTGTACTGTTGAAATTCAGGGTCATCGTCCAATGCGAGGCCATACTCCGGCGTACGGCTTGAGTATTTGTCCACTTCTTCGCGCTCATACTGTGCGGAGCCAAACGAAGCCGGTCGTACTAGACTTTGAAGTGCATCATGCACGTCACGCATATATGCTGGCACCTCAACTTGATCTGCATCAAAACTGTCGCCATCAGCCCCAAGTAACATGGATTCTTCTGACAAATGGCTCAAAGCTGTTGAGTGTGCACCCATACTGGCATTCCTGGATGTATTCGACTTTAGAGATGGCCGACGCTGAGTTCCAAAAGCACTGGTGCCGACTCTGACCTCAATGCGATTTTTGTGTTCAGGGGATAAAGCTCCGCTCATATGATATGCATTGGGTCCGAGGTGTTCTTCAAACAGTGGGGTCAGAAGGCGTGGCCGTGCGGCTTTTGTGCGTGTCTCTGGAGCGATCTTGATCTTTCTCCGCCTTCCGACTCGATCTTTGTCAACTGCTGCTGGGAATCCAATGCGAAGCGGCCTGGTATGGTCGAGAGCAAGCCAGTCATTGCGTGCGAGAAGCTTCCGGCGGCTGGCAAGCAGATGTAGTTCCTCGTCTTGGCGTGGCCGTATATCTGAAGCAAGACCTGTGACGCCAGACTGTCGTACGCTGCCCTTTGTGCGCTCATCCTTTCCAGATATCACTGCGTCTCGACCTGACCCTGGCCGTATCAGCAAGCGAAGGATGAGTTGGAGTGAAGGCCTGTACCTTTGTAGGACCTGGCCCGCGTGTCGTCATTGTAATCAATTGCTTTTGCTCTCTGGTGGCTCGAGAATGGCTCGTGCTGTACGGCTGCTCTCGCTCTAGCAAAGTGGGCCTTCTGTCTCTGTAAGACTGCGTTGTTGTTTTTGGCGCCAGCGAATCGCCGCCGGGTCCCTCCCGTCCAGTCCATGATACCGGCGACGTGGCTCACTCAGTCTATTTGACGATAAGCAGTGACGTTTGTGGTCGTACAAGGTGGAGTCAGTGAAGTTGGATTAAGCATAAAAGCCGCCAGCCCGGACGCGCCTGCCTGTCGAATGTGTTTCCAACAACTACTGCTCAACTGGGTGTCAGCGACTTGTTTAGCCAGGAACTCATACTGTACTACCGCCATACACCGAAACCACTTTCATCTTGCTACTGCCAACGACAGGATCCACTACTCGACGGCGGAACCTCCGTATCGGCCGCCTGTGAAGGACGCATCCTCGGCACCAAACACCCTCACGACCAAGTATCACAGATGGATATGCTCTGGCGTCCCCAGACCCCAGCCCAGATCACCCCTCGTGGGTGTGGCATTTCGTAGGATATGCTATGGAGATAGTCTGCCGACAGCCGACCACGCGGGTTTCCTAGCTGCGATGACACCAAAGGCGCCTACAGCGCGTCGTTAAATTGACAGACCTGATTTCAAGCAAGAAGGATGCACGGAGTCAAGGCTGAATCCTTGAATTAGGATCTGCAGCATAATCATCTGTGACTTCAAGTTGCAGATGTCGCCTTTTGCTGGCGTGCCTCGCATGCATACTGATGTCACTGTTCTCACATGCTCAGTGGAGGACAATGGCTGAACACAAACTGCAGAGCGTTGTCATCTGAATCTGGCCTGAAAAAGGCGCATGTCGGATTAGGTTGCTGCTGCATGACGACGAGTAGTATCGCTATACCGTATCGCCCAGGACCAGATTCACTCAAGCCACCCGACCTGCCACCACATGCCAAGATTTTAAGCCGTGAAGATGGCCCTGCCGCCGCCGATGGCTTGCATAGTGCGCTCTAAGGACGTTGAGACTCGCTACCTTCCAGCTAGGCTACTGCCAAATGGCGCGCGCGATATAGTAGTCTTGGTGCGGTGGCTCCTTAGTTCACTGGCAAGTGGGACCTTCTTCTCGAACCACGTGAGAACACAACGTCAGCCTGAGCGCGGTGGCTACAGGGAGGCTTTACGATGCTTCTGAATGAACGACGATGTTATCGCCTTCTCGAATTCTCACATGTCCATGAGAAATCCGAGTGCGGACCGTCTCGGAACTTGGCCCGACACCGCCTAATGGCCCTGAGCATCATGAATCACCTCTGCAGATTCAGTCGATCAAGTGCATGACTTCAGACTTTCAGCTGTGGCGGTCTCGGTTAGCGAGCCAATCCGTCTTGCATGTGCCTGACGACAAGCAGCCTTGCAGCCGCCCCTGCGGCTCAAGCGTCAGACGTCATCTTAACACGTTGGATTCTTTCTCGGCACGCCATTGGACACTATCGCTCCGCGCGGAACCCAACGGCTTGCCGACGAATGACATGGCAAAATGAGAGAAAGAGGTGCCATCCACGACTGGTGAACGTGCTCGACATGAAGCACCAGCTGGAGGTCATCCATGCTAATCCCCCCTTCCACCGAGACGAATGGCCCTGGTCGGTAGTTGCAGTCTTATTGCGTCGTCCAATCCGTGCATGGAAACAGGTCACCGATCAGCATATAGAAATGATAGGACGAGTCGCTCGCGCAAACTTAGTGGGGGTCCATTATCGCCATGTACCGTACGTGCCCCTCCAACCGATCGATGGTGGGACTGAAACCACCGGCGCGATGAGGTTGTTGGCGCATAGAGTAGTAGTGCTACCGCTGGATACGACCGAGCCCGCGACAGTCGCGCGATCCAGGATGGGTTTATAACCTGGGCCGTGCCACTCAGCAGATTCAAACCACTTTTTCTCCACAGACTATCCCACGGTGCTAACTACGCCCCGCTGTGTTGTTCTTAAGTTAAACCAGGCGGACTCTGGACAACAATCCCCCCGTCTTCCTCTTCCCCTCCACCTGCCATTCTTCTCTCACTCTAGGACGTGTTCATTCACCTTCCTCGTCAATCAAAACATCTTTCCACCGCCAACACAAACACGAAGACAGCCATGTCTGACGAAACGATCCCTCAAAGCAGGCCGCGGACTTTCCGCAGGCTGAGCTCTACCGACGCCACCTCCGATTTCAGTCTACGCTCGCCTACGGTCATTGTCCCGCCTCAGCATCTGATGGACCCCAGTGATGCACACGAGGTCGCCGCAGCTATGGAATTGGCCAGATTGGACCTCGAAGACTTCGAACAGTCGGAATCATCACCAGAGACACCCGCCGAGACTACAGTGACCGACAAGTTCGCGTTCGCTTTCGATATTGACGGTGTTTTGATTCGTGGTGGTCGTCCCATTCCCGAGGCTGTCGAGGCGATGAAGGTGCTCAACGGCAAGAACCCACACGGCATTAAGATGTGAGTATAAAGTTGAAACACATTACGAACAATTACTGATTCTTCACAGCCCATACATCTTTGTTACCAACGGTGGCGGCAAGACCGAGCAAGAACGTTGCATCCAGCTCAGCCAACAGATGGAGATTGAGGTCTCTCCCGGTCAATTCATTTGCGGTCACACCCCAATGAGGGAGATGGCTGATAAGTACAAGACTGTTCTCGTCGTTGGTGGCGAGGGCGAGAAGTGCAGAGAGGTCGCGGAGGGCTACGGCTTCAAGGATGTTGTCACTCCTGGCGACATCATCAAAGCCAACCCTGATACCACACCTTTCAGGAAGCTTACTCAAGAGGAGTGGAACAACTCAAGAGACCGCGACTTCTCCACTACCGTGATTGAGGCCATCTTTGTCTTTGCTGACAGCAGAGACTGGGCTGGCGACCAACAGATCATTCTCGACTTGCTTCTTTCCAAGGGCGGCATGCTCAACACCCGCTCAGAGAACTTCGATGAGGGTCCCCCAGTGTTCTTCTCTCACAACGACGTCGTATGGTCTGCTTCCCACGATCTTACCCGCCTTGGCATGGGCGCTCTCCGCTGCTCGCTGGAGGCTATGTTCAAGGCGGTCACCGGCAAGGAACTGGTTACCACCGCATTCGGCAAGCCCCAGATCGGCACTTTCGAGTTCGCAACCCGTCTTCTGAAGCAATGGCGCAAGGCTACCCACGGCATCAACGCCCCACCAGAGACCGTCTACTTCGTCGGTGATACTCCCGAATCAGACATTCGCGGCACCAACGAGTACAACAAGCACGCTCCGAACACTTGGTACTCAATCCTCGTCAGCACTGGTGTCTACCAGCCTGGCACCGAGCCCAAGTACACACCGAACCAGATTGTCGACACTGTCCTTGATGCTGTGAACCACGGTATCGAACGTGAGACCCGCAGACAGCTCCGCGAGTCTCTCGACATCTCCGGAAAGGGCAAGCTCGAGGGCACTGCGATTGCCGACACCGCTCCTCCTACGCCGGCCGTCGGCAGCCCGACCATGGTCAAGGAAAACCCCATGGAAAAGCTCGCCTTCTCCAACTCTCACGCCACCGCCCAAAAGGTCAACTAGACCAAAGCATTTTGCTTAGACTGCATTTTCCCTGTTCTTTGCATCCGGACGGCGCTTGAGGCAAATTTCTTTTTTTAACTGATTTCTATGATATGGATACCACTTGATGCGGGTGCGCAGCGGAGCCGCTCATCGAAGAGCGCGCGAGACCGCATACCGCTATTCAACATACATCGATATAGATGTGGATGGGAAAAAACCGACTCTACAAAACTTACAAACACAGAAACAGACGCCTTGACGTATATAAACGACATCGTATGAACATGATCTTGACGTGCCACCTCTGTTTCCTTACCTTGACAGTACTGCTCTACTACGTGCATTTTCAGGACTTGTCTCATACAACAAGCAGCCGTCATGTTAACAAACGATGCTGAGACACGGCTCTCACCGTCCACGCATCGCCACTCCACACTGGCCATGACTGGAGCTGTCCACGTAGCAACGACGTCGATTTAGCTGACGTATACATACAACTAGCACAAGGATCGGGTATGAATCTAGAAACATCAAGAACTCCACCAAATTCGATTTCTCGCCGCATAGCCACCGAAGCCAAAATCACCCGGGCTTGGATTCGTCGCTCCACCCACGTCGTCCGACTGGAGCCGAAACAAAAACAAAAACACATTCCAAGCCATCCGTACCATTGGCATCATCCAATATGGTTATAGGGCCAAGAAGGCCGAGATTGTCCCATTCTTGCTACGGAGGGTTTCTTTGTTTGTTCTTGAGGTAATGACTCGCCTCAGCCGAGGAGTGAGGTTGCAGTTTGTATGCAGCTGCGGTGGATTGCGCTCGTCTACGCGGCTTGCTCGCATCCGGCTGGGCAGGGCCGAGCGAGATGGCCACTTTCGGCTATTTGGGAACGTCGCCTGTATATTAACACCGACGTACCTGATATGGCGAGGAATCACAGGGCGACGTACCGCTGTGCTTTGTGCACTTCAAGGCAATTGTGGCAAGTCGGGGGAGCATCTCCAACAATTAGTGAGCAAGTTTTCAGTTGACAAAACATCGACACTCGTCAGAGACCCCACTTCACCAGCACAGCACAGTCCACGAACATGAACAGCTTTCCCATGCTCTAGGAGGTACTGTAGGTGAAAGCAATTTCGGATAGTTAGGCACGCCTCCGCACCGAAAACCACTTTCCGATCTCCACTCAAAGCTGCGTTCGGACTCCACCATAACTCCAGCCTGTCACAAACTCACTCCACACATACCACGACCTCACCTCGTCTCACTACAGGGACACAGCAAGTATCGCGTAGTGAGATCAGAACAGCGAACCCAATTACAGCGCTCCAGGCACATATGCACTGCCACTCGGAATTGCACGATCTTCAACAGCTTTTGTACCCACTCACACCAAACAGAAAAGACAGGCTAGAGTCTTGGGTGCTCAGAGAACGCCTGCGATCGATCGTAAACCCAACCGCGCGAAATCGAACGAGGCTAAGCAGTGCCATCTTTCCGCAGGATTCAACAGATGAGGGGGTTGCGCGGGGACCCAATCTTAACGTAGTCGGAGAGGAATCCGAGTTGATCACGACGTGCAGATTTGTGATTTGTAAAAAGTGTCCAGAAATGCGCATCGTCGTGTGGCGTATGTGAGGTGTTACCAATCCCAGCTGTTGGATTCCCGATATAGGCTTGCCGGGGAACAGGCACGATGAGAGAATCATGGATATGAACACAGTCACCCGCCAGGATCTTGCGACTCTCAATCACATCCACCATGTCGACCTTCGACAGCTGATCGTGCGGGATAGCCACCGGATCATGCGGGATAACAACTTGAGATTGGCGCCTTCTCTTTTGCAATGCATCTTGGCTCGATGCGATGTGATAGCAAATTGAAAGAGTACACGTCTGGATATTTGACGAGATCGCTTGTAGGTGCGTTTTTGAGCACGGCAACCAAGTACACAAATGGGAATTCGACCAGTGCTCAGATTCTCACAGAAGAGTCGCTGTGTGCGTTTTATGAGATTGCATTTGCTTGTTGACTTGTTATTCTATCGTGGGTACTTTAGCGTCGGCTCTTTCATGGTCGTTGCGCTTGGAGGATCGGTCAACCCGCATGCATGTATGTGATTCTACGTCTCAATGGAAAGGCTTGCGAACGAGCGTAAGCGCATTCAACTAAGCTCTGCCAACCTTGAAAGAAAGGATCTAGGGCGAAGTCAGCGAAGTGATCGATGTGGGTTTCCGCCTCTAACAGAGCACTTACATCGTTCTTTCCCACTCTAACCTCATCGTCTTCTGCCACTCGCACGCCTCCAATTGTCTCAACATACGCGAGCGGCGCGTCTCCCATGATTTTTCTGAAAGCATCGCCCACCGTGGCGCCCTTTCTAACAAGAACACAGTCTCTGAACACCGCGGCTCGGTCGCCTCCACTGACACCCGCTTCGCCAGAACCGAAAGTACCAATGTTGCGCACCGGGAAGACGGGAACAAGCCCGAGCAGCTCCGCTGCACGCGAGAGCACTTGGTTCACACCAGTGCTGCCGAAGCGATAGAGCACCATATCCTTGAGATTCTCAATGCGGCCTGTCAACTTCTCATCCATCTCTTTCAAGCCGCCGCCATCAGCTTCGCCGGCATCAATAAGATCCTGCCGTGTGTCTACAAACTCGGAGCCTGGGACGTAGCGGATGTAGTCTTGCTTTGCGAGCTTGCGAAGGAAGACTTCGGAAATGGCGGAACACAACACGATACGCTCGGGCGGTTCTTGCTTTGCGATTTTGGAGATGTTCTTGTCGGCGTCGGGGTGGTCGATTTTGTTGAGAGCGTAGACGGTAGGGAATTTTTCGTCGACAAAAGCGATGACGACGGTCTTGATGGTTTCGTCGTCCCAGTCTGGCAGCGGCTGTTTGAGCGCAAGCTTGTCAAGCGCTCGCGCAACAATCGTCGCTGTGCCTCCGTAACCCGAGAATTGTCCCTGTAGTGTTTCTACCGGTCCAGCCTTGATTGCGATGTGCCGACGCTTGATACCACCCCACTTTTGCATCAAGTTGCCCAGTACCCAGTTCACAATCTCAGACTTCAGCCAGAGAATGTCCTGCGACGGGTCGTAGCCGCGGGTCGCTTTGCCCTCAGCATCGGTAGTGCCACTCGCATCTACAACGTGTATAAGGGCGTCGGCGTGGCGAAGGTCGTCCAAGAACTTGTTGCCCAGGCCCTTGCCCATGTGCGCGCCAGGCACGAGACCGGCGACATCAAGTAGTTCAATAGGCACACTGCGCATGCCCCTCTGACAAACACCGTAGTTGGGCTTGCATCGCGACTGCAGTGGAGGCTCGTCCGAAGGCGAAGGTGGCGCGTTGCCGGTGAGGTGAGTGCGCGAACAGGCGCATGGTATCTGCAGATAGCCCACGGCGCGGTTGGGATCTATGGTGGTGAAGGGAAAGTTGCCTGGGTGGATAAGTCAATGCCGGGCAGATACGAGCGTCGGCGGGCATGCGCACCTACTTTGGCTGTGGTGTCGGTCAAACTGTTGAGGGTGGTACTCTTTCCTGGGCGGGGGTCAACATCTCGTTCATCACACAGCAGTCCGTGACCACGACATACCTGAGCTAGGTTTGCCAACAAGGCCAATGAGAGGGTCACGTGGCATGGTGAGGTGAAGGTGAGAGTGAGGGTGAGGCAGTAGGGTGTTTAGTAGGTTGCAGTGCGGTGGTGGTGCTGTGTCAGTGCGGGTGATAATGATAATAATAATAATAGAAATAATAATAATAATATCAGCTAGGCAAGCAAAGGCTTCATTAATGCATAGCGGCGGGACACAAAATCATATCGTCACAGCAGCTGTAATAGCGGGGCTCACTTTTCTGCCTCTGCCTCATTTTTATGTGAGCAAGGCGATTATTACATAGAGAGGCCAAACCACGGGCGATCTGCCGGCACGAGGCGCAACCCGACAACCCTAAGAGAAAAGGCGGCGCTCCGTTCAGGGGGGACTCAGGGTTGTTCAGGGTTGGCTTCTGCTGTTGTTCTTTGGGCTGCCGCCAGAACGAGATGGCGGGCTGGGGTACATGGCATGCACGGCATATATGTATGTATGTATGTTTGTTTTTATGTTTTTTTTTCATGTATGTATATATATATATATAAATTACACAGCAACCCCTTTGCTCATGTGACCGTCTAGCTGTATGCTGGTATGCCGCGAAACCCGTTGTTCAGCAGCACTATTGGTTGCAGCGTGACACTTCTTAGCTAACTACAGTACCTCTAAAGCAGTGCAAAATCTGACTTCTCTCGTGTTTGATTAAATTAAATTGATTGATTCAGGCGGGAACATTTGATTAGGGTATTGGCTGGCTTTTGACGGGGGACTCTTGCTTGCGGACTCTGCCCTGCTCGGCCGACTACTACACCGTGCGCGTGGGCTAGCACGACGACGGACTCTGTGTAGTGCTGCGGCAACGAGGGCCAAAGGGCAAAGCATTTGCCGTCTTCACCACCACTTCTTGCCTTGCAAGATAAGAATATCAATCCTCAATCCTCAATTGACCATCCGACCACAACACGGCCCTGCTCGCTTGACCAGCGCCATCTCCCTCCCTCACCACCCTGCCTGCGCCCATCGCCGGCGAACGCCCGCCCACGATTATTACTGTTATGGCCTCTTGAACGAGCAGACAATTCACTTCGAACACTAATCCCTAGGGGTCGCTGGCGGAGGAGGAGATCGTCTTCCTATCCGTCCTTCACTTTGTCTCACCTGGGCCGGCACGTGCAATTGCACTCTTCACATCCGACACCCTATTCCGATTTTCTATACCCATACCCTGCCTGCCGAATGCGGTGCCTCTCTCATAATAATAACAATCCCCCAACATGGACGTGGCAGCTCCACCCCGCGCCCGCGCACAACCTGCAGGCTACCAACGTGACCGCGACACCAATGCCGCTCCCATCACAGACGACTCCGGGGCAGAGTGTAAGCTCTATCGTCTCCGCGAACGTGCATGTCAACGGCCCACTAACCACTAAGACAGCCGAGTCATTAACACGCCGCAAGTTTCAGCGCACCGCGACCAACCCCGACGGCGATGGCGGCTTTCGGAAGCCTTCGATTCCAGCATCTGTCACTCGACGGCCACTGACGGACCGTCGCCCAAGTGACGGCGCGCGCAAGAGGAACATAAGCTTGAGAGAGGGCATGAGGGCGCCGAGCGGACCAAGGGACTTTCCTGGCAGCCCGGGCAAAAGGTATGCACAAACATCCTCGAGGAGTTGTGTTGGTGCAATTGTTTGCGGCGAGCATGGCAAAGAAGTCGAGAAGTTGCTGACAACAGCAGCAGGAATGGAAACATGGACTCAAGCGCTCCTGCCTTCGGGGCTACACCCACCCGCTCCTACCTTACACAGCAGGCCGAGAACTTCAAGAACCCGTCGGCCAACATCAGCACTGGATCTCCCGTTGCCGCTGCATCGCGTAACACCGCAGACTTCGACTTTATCCCTCCTGTAAACTTCGACGACTTCCAATCTCGCCTGGCCAACTTCGACGGCTCCTCATCTTTATTGGGCGGATTTCCAACAGTAGGAGGAGGACGCGTACTGACGCATGAGCGGCCCAGTGGCATGGCACCCAGGAGCGCGGGATTCGCAGACACAAGACCTGCAGCAGGAAGGACAACAGACCTGCAACATGACAGGATTCCAGCTGGGATCGTGCGGAGTGCAAGCTACAAGTTTGGAGCTGGCGCGACACCGCGGGTTGCAGTTGGCCAAAATAGTGCCAAAGAGCCTACGACTTCAACTCAGTCAACTGTGTCTCTGCGAACAAGGCGACAATCCTCTGTCCCGCAAAGTGCCTCTGCCTTCGGCCAGCCACTGCCATCAAGCACGACGAAACAACCTAGGAAATCGATCGGTCCAGGCTTGTTCAGCAACATCATAGACCGCAAGCCCGTCCCACAAACAGGTCCTCCGGTTCCGTCTGAATCTTCGAAGCCACCAGTATCCCAGAGTGCAAGCTTTGGCAAATCAAAACGCACCATCATTCAGCCCTCTGCCTCAGCTGGAGCAGAGCTACCACGCGTGTCGACACTTACCGCAACTACGCAGTCTCGCCAAGCAAAGGTCCGAAGCGTAGCAACACCCGGAAGAGAAGGAGACCCCGGTGTGAGCACTGCACGATCGCCTGCAAAAATTACGGTGCACAGAGCTACTACACCCAGCTCGTCTACCGCCAACAAACGTCAATCGATGGCTTCTGGTCGGATGAGTGGATTGGGCGCCAGGACGATCAGCCCAACAGATGCACGGCGATTGAAGCGACTTTCAGCCATTCAAGCTCCGCCAATGCCAACGAGCATGCCTAGGCAACCCCCAACACCCCACGACGATGATCCATTGATGCCTCCTAGGCTTCCTGAACTGCCACGATTTGCCCAGTCAAACGAAAGCTTCATCCCTCGCAAGCCCAGCGCAAACCACAGCCTGACGCCGACATCTGCACGCACCTCGCCTGACAATAAGAATCTGCTCAAAGGTGCAGAAACTAGTCTCAGCAACAGATCCAGCTACCAATCTCTCATAACCAACCCAAATACTTCGGCATCAAGACTACCGCAGCTGAAGAATCGCAATGTTCACTCGAGCTCCGCTCAATATGGTGAAGAGTCGGAGACCATTCCTCCTGTACCTGCGATTCCTAAAAACTACGAAAGTCCAAAGGAACACGAGCATTGTTTCTTCTCGAACAGTCGCAAAAGCAGTGTGGCGACTACTGCCGAAAGTACACATAATCTTGAGGGAAGTGGTACTGTGGCGGCCCCTTCGGTGGAGGCTAGCCAGCCTGCACGCTCTAGCTTCGAAATTCCGACTCTGGAAACACCTCGAAGGGCTACGCACAGGCGCAATCAGACAATAGGAAGCCCAGCTGCCAACACAACCCCTGCCAGCACGACCCCTGCCACTAAACCGAGGAACCCGCCTGAGTCGACAGGGCGCAGGAACAATACTCTTCAGCCACTGCGACTGCCACCATTGAACCTCTTACCTCTGAGCGTCTCCATGTCGAATCGGGGTGCGAAGAATGATGTTCCCTTGAGTGAAACACAGACACAAACTCCATACTCGAAAGTGCAAACACCGGAGCCGAAACGTGTACCCAAGACGCCATCGACACCAATGACGGCAAGTAAAGCTACTTTCTTCCGCCGGGAGAAAGAACGTGAGGCGGCACAGAAACAATTACGAAGTGCCTCGTCACAGAATGCTCTCAAGGAAATCATGGGCTTTGATGAAACTGTGTCGCGCTTCTTCGATGACAGTGATCCGGAGACCGTTAGTATGGGTATTCCCATACAAGCATCGAAGCAACAACAGTCAAGGTCCGCAATCACTCCATTCGCTTCGGGATCTCTGCCCAAACATTCGAATGAGTTTGTTCGCCTGCGCGGTCGTCCCAGTGCAGAGTACAAGACAGAGGCTCAGCCTTTCAGTATGGCAACATTCGACGATAACCGCGTGCAGGCGAAAATCTCGCAATCTGCTCGCCAAAACAACAGCGGAACAGGTGCCAGTTTCAAGACCGCTAACGAGACGCCCGCCCCCGAAGACAGCCCTGTTGCTGAGCAGGCGCCACCGTTGGCGGCTGAGGTAAAGAAGGAAAGTGGTGGACTCCGACGAAAGCTGAGCTTGGGCTGGCGACGATCCTCTAGCAAAGGCGCAAACCATGCGGATCACAAGTCCAGCCCACAGGAGACCTCACAAGACAAACCGAAGGCCACTATCAGAGCCATACCAAAGCCTGGTACGATGCCACCACCGAAGCTGCCTGCAAGTGCCACTTGGAGCGGAGATCTGCCTTCCCTACCCAGCAGTGTTCGTCCAAGCCTGGAACTCACACGCAAAAAATCATACGCTGGTCTTAACTATGTGAACGGCAATTCTGGATCCAACAGCGAGCAGGACGCGCAGGCCCCAGCCCCGCCACCCAAAACTCGGGCACTTCATTCTGAACAGCCGCAACCAGTAGCCAACCGAGCCAGTAGCTGGGGCAATTTCAGTTTCGGTAATCGCTCAAACGTCACAGCAAAGGTACAGACGAATGGCACTGCTAAGCCTAGGTCTAACACCTCCGCCAACACGATCTCTGCTATCATCAAGGATAAAGAGGATTACGCTGCCGATGAAGAGATGCGCCGACTGAGCCAGAAGCGGCGCGACGTTGACCAGGCTGCTCGCGAGACCGAGGTGTTGAAGAAACGTGCGCTTCCACGAAATGCCATGAGTCCGGACCAAGTGTTGCATGATCGCAATTGCAGCCTCAACATCTTCGAACGTGGAGAGATCATGGACTACGATAAGGAAGGAGTTTACTTCACCGGCACGAAGGATGCGAGAAAGATCATTGGGTCTGTCTCCTCTCTATCAAGTGGCGACAAAGACAAATCCGGCAATCACGGCTACGATGACGAGCGCGGTGATTACAATATCGTGTTTGGCGACCACCTCGCCTATCGGTACGAGGTCGTCGACGTACTTGGTAAGGGCTCGTTTGGACAAGTCGTAAGATGTGTGGATCACAAAGACGGTGGCATTGTTGCTGTCAAGATCATTCGCAACAAGAAGAGGTTCCACCAGCAAGCGCTTGTGGAAGTGGGTATCCTGGGACGTTTGAGAGACTGGGTGAGTCCAAGGTTTCGATTTCTTCTCAAGATCTGCATTGCTGATATTCAAATTCACAGGACCCTGATGAGTCCTACGCCACGCTCTCGATCACGTCCTCGTTCTACTTTCGCTCGCATCTTTGCATTGTGACACCATGTCTTTCGATCAACCTTTACGAGTTCATTCGTGCACACAACTTCCAGGGCTTCTCTCTTCCGCTCATCCGCCGCTTCTCACGCCAGATGGTGGCATGTCTGCTCTTGTTGCAGCAAAAGCGTATCATTCATTGCGACTTGAAACCCGAAAACATTTTGCTTTGCGAAGCACGCAAGGCGGACGTCCGAGTCATTGACTTCGGCAGCTCGTGTCGCGAGGAAGAAAAGGTCTATACCTACATTCAGTCGCGCTTCTACCGCAGTCCCGAAGTCATTCTCGGCAGCAGCTATGGCCTGGGTATCGATATGTGGTCATTTGGATGCATTCTTGCCGAGCTGTGGACTGGATATCCCATCTTCCCTGGTGAGAACGAGCAAGAGCAGCTTGCTTGTATCATGGAGATCTTTGGACCGCCCGACAGACATCTTGTCGAGAAGTGCACTCGCAAAAAGCTGTTCTTCGACTCGGTTGGCAAGCCTAGGGTCACTGTCAGCAGCAAGGGCAGGAGACGTCGCCCAAGCAGCAAGACTCTGCAACAGGCGCTCAAGACTGAAGACGAGGCATTCATCGACTTCATCTCACGCTGTCTCCGCTGGGACCCGGAGCGCCGCCTCAAGCCCAACGAAGCAGTCAATCACCCATTCATCACCAACATGCCCTTCAACCAGCGTCCAGGCATTCCAGATGAGGCGCGACGTGCGGCTCGCGTCCGCTCTGCCGCCACTGGGTCAAGCTCCACGCCAAGCGTGCCATCTCCAGTCAAGCGTACCGCAAACCAGGGCAACGCCTTTGCCCAGCAGCAGGCCCAACAACAGAGTGCTTCAAACTCGCGTAGCGCTACACGATCAACGCCACAATCATCGAGCCGCACCAACCCGCCTCTTACTACAAGCCCTTCGAAGCCTATGTTCGCTGGTCCAGGGCGCAGACAAGTAAGCGTTTCGTCTGCTAATACCGCTGCGGCTGTAGCTGGAAGCAAGCGCACTAGCAATGGCCTCGTACTAGGTTCGCAATCGAACTTGAGCGGACTACCGACAATGCAATCTGCTGCAACAAGACAGGCCAACCCAAGTCTGGCGCAATTGGCGGCAAGGGAGAGCATGGCGAACGGCACTGCTACGAGCTCGGGTGGTGCCACCTCTGGCCTGGGCAGCGCAAGGTGGAGGTCTTGAAGCTGTAGACGTTCTCGTCTTCTACCACCACCTCTTGGGACAGAAACATAACGTTTCTTGTGCCTCGGGTATGATCATAATAATTACTTTATCATTGCATGCTTTGAGCTGCTGGACGGCGAAAACATTGAGGGGTCCGGGGTTGTCTTCTCGTCCATAATGCAAGAGCTGCACATGGAAGTCGGGACGGGTGGGAAGTTTCATGAGATGGCCAAGCTATGATACTACTGGGGTCAGTGATATGAATGTATGTATGTAGATACAAATGAAGCATGAGGGGGTTACACGCTAGTTTAATGCCAATTTCATCTCATCCGTCAAAATATCTGGGGCCTTGAACAATCGACAAGTGACAGTTGCACTTGCAGTTTTTTTTTTTTTTTTTTTTTGATTAACATAAGAGTTCATTCAGCCTTACCCACTGCCGCAGTCTGAAACGCACTCATTCGTACCTCCTAGTGTGTAGGGTCGTACAGTATTCGTGTCAGATTTATTAGTAGCCAGACGGGGAACAGGACTCCAGGAGTACGCAAGCGTCACCCGGGGAGTGCAAGGTAAACAAGACCTCGCGAAATAATCACGAACCATCCCACCACTTTTGCTTTGCTTGACCCTGGCCACCGCATCCCGTCGCATCTGGCTATGTCGACGAGGTAGCCAGTATTAATCATTTGCTGCTGCTGCTGCTGCTGTTGTTGTTGTTGTTGCTGTTGCTATCCCACCGCGGGCCCCTCCTCTTCCCACTCCGTGCTTGCTTGCGATTGCGCACCGCCCGGCCTGTCATCCTAGGTACGCCTTCACATCCGAAGCACATCCCTTTGGATCACGCGACTTGGTGGTATCAATGCTATTGTACCAAGACTGATCCTCTGTCTCAGCCCAGGCGTCCACTCTCTCCCACCATGGCCGTCTCTCGCAGTCTCCGCCGCAACAATGCCATCACATACGTCCTCGCCGGCTCCCTGTGCCTGATGTTCCTCTACTTCTTCTTCGGCAGCAACGACCTTACCCCCCTCCCCAAGTCGCCTCGACAACTACTCAAGAGCAAGGATGCCGCCTCGAACCCTCTATCGCCGCCTTCGCTGCCCTTCAAGAAGCAGGACCCGAACGGGATCCCGAAGCCGCCGCCTGTCGTCCACTACCACATGAACAATGTCACCACCACATCCGATCCAGTCGGCAACCGCGAGAGCGTGTTGATCCTCACGCCTCTTGCGCGCTTTTACCAGGAATACTGGGACAATCTCATCAAGCTGAGCTACCCGCACGACCTGATCTCGCTGGGCTTCATCATCCCCAAGGGCAAAGAGGGCAGCGAAGCCTACCGCCAGCTGCAAGAGCGCATCGGGAAGACGCAAGCGCCGACCAACAAGAACCGCTTCGCGTCCATCACCATCGAGCGCCAGGACGACGAGCCACCCGTCGCGCAAACCGAGTCCGAGCGCCACGCCCTCGCCCACCAGAAAGAGCGCAGAGCAGCCATGAGCCGCGCGCGCAACAACCTCCTCTTCACCACCCTCGGTCCCACGACTTCCTGGGTGCTCTGGCTGGATAGCGATGTCATCGAGACGCCGCCTTCGCTCATCCAGGACCTTGCCAGCCACGACAAGGAGATTATTGTGCCCAACTGCTTCCAGAGATACTACAACAAAGAGAAGGCCGCGCAGGATATCCGCCCGTACGACTTCAACAGCTGGCAGGACTCGCCCACCGCGCAGGGACTGGCGGAGAAGATGGGCCCGGACGAGATTCTGCTTGAAGGTTACGCTGAGATGGCGACGTACAGGTCGCTGATGGCATACATGGGCGGTATGTATTCAAACCCTTCGACCCTAAAGCGAAAGTGAATCTCATTCGTGGAACATGGTGTGCTAATTGTCTTTTTTTTCGCAGATGTTCACGGCGACCCCAAGCATATCATCAATCTCGACGGCGTCGGCGGCACCGCACTGCTCGTCAAAGCAGATGTCCACCGCGACGGCGCCATGTTCCCTCCATTCCCCTTCTACCACCTTATTGAGACTGAAGGTTTCGCTAAGATGGCGAGGCGACTGGGGTGGAAGTCGTATGGCCTGCCAAACTATTATGTACGTTCTCCTTGGCTGTCACGATCGGGTTGAGAATGTAAAGCTAACGAACGCGCAGGTGTATCATTACAACGAGTAGATGCCGGCTGTGTGAGGCTGTTCGGGCGTTTATGTTTTTTTCCCACTGGTTCTGCTCAGGTTCAAGAGGGAGTGAGGTAGGAATTTTTCAAGAAGCGGGAGGATGATACACAACATAAAAGAGCATTTTGAGCAAAAAAGTAACAATGATTACGTTTTCACACGTCTGGAGTCCACAGATACTTGTTGGAGAGGTGCTGTTGTTTGTAGGTGAACGAGGAGGCATGGCACTCGTGATTGTTATAACATGCTGATTTATCAGTAGTGGCTTTCGCAGGTATCACCCTTGCTGAGAGCTTACGACGTAGAAGTGAAGTTACCATTTGAGTGCCTGATTGGCTTGCAGTCACTGTCTTCCCGGTTTCAAGGTACGCGATACTTGCTTGGGCACCGAGCTTTCTCTACACAACAAGCCAGATATTTCCTGAACTCCTACCATCGCGACACCTCACGTAACACTACCAACACCTGATCGATCCTCGACCTCCTCCAGCAAAGTATCGCACGAACAAATCACTCCCGCTTGCCACCGCTTCGCCTCCTTCGACGCAAAACCCCTCTAAGGACGCGTGCATGCTACATACCATCCCATACGTCTCGACCGCCACTACATAACCACAAGGAGACATATCCACCCACTCATACAAGATCAAGGTGCGAAAAGTGCGCATACGACTACGCAGATGACCCGTACTGACGAGCATAGACGATTTCAACTCAAGCAGCCATGGAAATTCGCTCGCCTATAGCCGAGGGCGAAGACCACCTCAGTGCCCTTCCGGCCGAGCTACTGGCTAGCGTTGTCGAACATCTTTTCGTCCGAGAAATATGCCGCTTTCGCTCACTCAGTCGCCACTTCTGCGACTTTGTCGATACGAACGAGGGACTGTTGACCCAGGGCCTTGTCAGATATCACCGTGCTCGAATTGGCCGAGAATACAGGCTCCTCACCGACCTTTGCGACTGCGACATTGTTGACGCCTTGAGACGGTATGACAGCCACTACGGCTTGGTGCTGAGTCACCAGGTCAGCATGTCAAGTTTTCGTAAGGTTGAGGCGGTACTGCTGACTCTACACTTCAACTGGATCAAATCACATCACTTTCCAGCCGCTGCCTGGCATCAAGATTCAAGTGCATGGGTGGAAATCTACTCCATTATGAGTGATCCAGAAGTTGCCGAAAGCTATGCTGCGCACTTGGACGCGGCAGTGGATCAATATCTGCGAAATCACGCATGGTCGCTCGGCTTCAGGGACGCCGACGCATTCCTGACCAAACTCAGACAAGTGACCTCTACGAGACTTGACGCGGCGTATGTGGCCATCCCGTCCACTTTCATCACACAACGAGAGATGGACACAACGTACAGCGACCTGTTCCGGACTCAGAAAGGCCTCGCCAATCGCCGGGAGAAATCCGAGTTCGAACAGCTTCTTGGTCTGCCTAATTTGGATTCCAAGGAGGGCTCGCTGGCATACTGCTTGAGCTCTGGAAAGACCGCGAGCTTGTTGCGCAAAATGAAAGAAGGACGTTCGGCCAAGTTGAAACAGGCGGCAATCATTGAAGAGATCTTCATCTGGTAGTGGATGGAACAGGCAACACGTCTTTGAGAGGTCAGTAGGCATCACTCGATGAAGTTTGCACGCGGCCGACTTCTGTGAAACTGTATGGACGAGAAGGATACGAGTCCAGGCTGCAGGATGCAGACTCTAGCACAAGCGGTGCAGCGGGAGTAACACCAGGTGGCAGCTTTTCCCTCCGGAAGCAATAGCAACTCACAAGGCCAACGCCTGCGCGCCTATAAGCAGTCGAGTTGAGCATGCAAACAACGGGGAGAGTCCGAGGGAATGACTTGTCAGTACATGTGTTCAGTTCAATGGAACGTGAATTGTTCGACAGCTCTTGCTCCCAAGTCTGCACACGTCTCTATGCTCATTGCGCTGGTAGCATCGTATCAAGCTGTTGGCATAGGACTGCTAACCATGGAGATATCAGTAAAGCTATACGGAGCACCTCAACGGTATTGAAGGCGTTACGATTAAGCATGAATGCTGTAGGTCCCCCTGGTTTCTACCGATACAAATGCAATAAGTGAGTTACGCCGATTAGTGACTATCCATTGTATTGCGAGAAGCAACATGCACAATCGAGCACTGCCTACCTAAAGACGATTGCTGGTGCGGCGGCGTGGCGTCTTTGCGTGAAGACGCCGCAGCGCCAAGCACCTGTGACTCCTACGGACTCGAGATATATCTGTACCACCCTGCTCTTCTCCCAGATCAAACCCAGTCGTCGAAGTTATCGTTCATCCAAATCTCTTCCGGAGAACATGGATGCAGTCACGTCGAAGCCCACTCAAGAACATCGCTCGAGCCTGGCATCGAGTTGTCTCGCGAACGCGCCCTGTCATGGCCGACAACAACGGCTCTCATCCAAGAAGTAGCCAGGCAAGCGACCCTTTCCACGCACTTCTAACTGAGCTGCCAGCATCGATTCTAGACCACTTGACACCTCGCGAACGTTGCTACCTAAGAGTGCAAAGCACACACATTCGCAGTTTCGTGGACAAGTACGAAGAAGCCAAGTCCATCAGTCTATACGTCCGCAACAGCGCGCGAAGACCACAGCCCTGGAAACCGGTTTTGATCCTTGTCCGCGCCGACTTGAGAGCAGAGCTGACTCGCCTCGCTTGTGACTATGTGCTCTTGTCGGCAAAGCGCGGCGATCATCACTAACATTGCTTGGATTGTCGCAGCGGTATTGACGGTGACTTTCGATAATCCATGTTAATCGTCGAGCTTGTATTATAACGCCTCGTGGCACTCGTATAGTCCAGTAAGCATCCAGACAGACAAGGATACCGATGCTCATTTCGCTGGCACACAAAACTGCATCGACAATTATGGATTCTGATGCCAGCAAACTGGTTTCTGACATAACTAGACATCTCGCTCAGTATCTCCATAGTCTATCTAATTATTCGAGGTGAGATCTTCGGAACCTAGACTTTGTAATGATTGCGAGTGGTAACCCTAAAAGCGATGGCGCAATTGTGTGCATCCTTAGCGCCGGCCATGACGACTTTGATTAGGAATCACGCCATCCAAGGATGCACCGCAGGCCTAAAATACATGTATAGTCATCCGTCATGTAATTCTGAATTGCACCTTCGGTCTGCGACTTGCCATCTGGACAATACATGAGAATCGACACCCAAAAGATTGTTCAGACTTACCCAGGTTCTTGACCATGCCTCTAATCGACACACTGGCGACTCTCTGGACGTTCTGTCCTACTGGAGGTGCTGTCAGCATTCCTACATCCACTGCAGCACCAGGTACAGGAGCTGTAAAGAATGAAAAGCCTCAAGTCAACACGAAGGAGGGCTAGGTCTCAGCGAATCTCGGAAGCACATCGTAGCACGCGGGCCAACACAGCTCCTACAACGTTTTGAGACCGGCAATGGACTGGTTTCCAACTTGTAATGGACCAACAATACTTGGAACTGGTCGGCCTTTCAACCATATGCCAAGTCAGCGACAATCATGGCGCTCGCGCGTCGAGACTGCCTTGACTCTTCTGACCGACCGCTGGAGCCGTCATGGTCACACTCAGATCCTCAACTTGCAGCCTTGCGAGAAGAGAGTGAAAATTGCCAGCGAATGGCCCATCACTCTGTCCTGTCGTGGAGCTAGCGCTCAGCTCCCTCTCACGCATCTGGTGTCCTCGGAATGATTCGTCAATTGCAACGTCAGACCGATCTGAAAAGCTGTGGGCAAGTTGTTCCAAGAGCTTCAACCGGCGGATTCCTTTGCAGTGCAGCGTACTACGTGGCTGTGGAATCACGAATAATATCTAGGAGTACTGTTTAGGGCTTGTCTCTGGGTGTATCTCTGTTTTGTGATGCTTGGTGACACTGCAAAGCAAGCAGACCCACTTCCAAGCATGAGCTCGTGGTGCGATTTTTTACCTCTGCGTCAGGGAATGTGATGTTAGCCATTTTTTCCATTGCGGAGATATCTTTACAATGCCAGATGTTCGGCTCAGTGACTGGGAGCGGAGACTTTCACGTTGCGGCCATGTAGAGTTAGAGCAAATAGGCTATGTAGAGATATAGAAAACAATTCTGGAGCTTTCTATTGTCAAAAGAGATTTAAAACACATGTGCGGCCAGTACAATATTATTATGCACAAATCTCAGCAAATGGGACTATCATAGATCCCAGGCCGTGACCTGAACCTGTTCACATGGCTACGATCAAGCTTCCGCGCATTTGGGCAAATTTGGAGTCGAACAACAGTTTTCCTCTTTTGTTCTCCAGTTGCATTGAACAAATCAGCAATCCTATGAGACTCGTGGCAGTTCAGCACCTGAGAATCCAGATACTGTCAGATGTCACAAGACAGCATCACTCACCGAGCGAGTTCAGCTCACTCACCCACCAACACGGAGCCAGTCCATAAATACTAGCACGCTCCTTCAACAACACCTCCTCGGACAACCAGAACCACCATCATGGCCGGCTTCATTCCCGATTCACTCCCGCCAGTGACCATGCTTCCCAGATCCTCAATGTCTCCATACCGAGGTTTGCCTCACAGATCCGCCAGTTCAACCATCTCGACGATCTCACCGACAGGCGTACTGCCGCGTCCGCGCACCAGAGCTTCTGGAAGCATCAGCTCAAAGCCTCCACCTCCACAGACGCCAACCGGTCCCGATGAAGTGAGGCAAACGTCCCTCGAAGCTCACTCGGCCGACACCAAACGCCACATCGAATACATGCTGCCGGACGACAAATCCACACCATCACCTACAACAACCACGTCTCCCAACCCTGCTCCTACGCGCGCGCTGGGCTCCAAGCAGAAGTCTAACTTCAATATTTTCGGCCGCAGCACGTCTGCTCGCGACACTGCTTCGAAGCCTAAGAAGCACAAGAAGCTAGTTAAGAAAAGCATTTCACAACCGACCTTCGAGATTCTGAACCCAAGAAAGGTAAGAGATGAGAGAGCGTTGGGAGTCGAAGCGGCACAGCTCGGGCTACAGCTCGAGGAAGCTGTGGCTGCTATCAAACGGGGTTCTACCAATGTTTCATTAGCTAGAGCGCCTAGTGTTATTGTCACACCAGTGCCCAAGAACCCAGTCGTGAAGGAAAAAGGATCCGCACAGGCAAGCATCAGTACAGAGCAGCGGGAGACGAAACGTTGGAGCAATGCACCAATTTTGCCCGAGCTGGACTTTGGCTCATCTTCATCCGAATCAGATCAACCCTTCGACCCCAGAACCCATCCGCAGCGTCCCAAGGCGACCATCGCAGTCTCGATACTAGTCGACAAGCTCACCAACTTCAACAACCCCCACGCCACCAGCAACAGCCCAAGCAAGCTGACTTACCGATGCGACATCCACGCGCAAGATGGCGCATCTCACAGCTCAGTCGAAAAAGAATGCCAAGATCTCGTCAAGAACGCTGGGGGTCATCTCTTGAACTCGTACTTCTGCCCAGGCGGCTTTCTCTACACGCTTCCTCTAGGAACTCCCGAACCTATCACGGCTTGTGAGATTTCTTTGCTTGAATCGAAGATCGGCGTGGAGGCGTGGACGGCTTTCTCGGAACCGCAATTCAACGGACTCGGGTTACATCCGCCAGAAGGACGACTCGGTGGTGATCGACCAGCACGCAGTTGCACAAACGAGATGCTGGAAGGTCTGAGGGCACGGGAGAGGAATGTGTCACGGCCGATCTATGCATGGGTCGAGAGTCAAAGCGGCGCGACGAGGCAAGAGCCATCAGATGGGTACAGTGGAACAGAGATCCACCACGACGCAGAAAAAGATAGCACAGCACACACCGCGGGCGAACTCGACGATTCCACTGTTACCTGTACCCCTCCGCGCAAGGTTACATTAGTCAAAAGTCTGGAATTGCTTCGGCGTGTCAGTGGGGCTACACGTACCGTTGAAGATGCCTCGACCTCGTCAAAGATCACCCAGAGTCCTGCAGCTAAAAGTGAAAACCGGTTTACAGTAATCATGGATACGTCTGAGAGCGGCAGTGGAAGTGGAGCCGAGGAATGGGAGAGCGTGCTGAGCGAGTTTGAGAGCCAAGAATGAAGTATAATTACAGATGCGAGATTGGTTATGATTCACGGGTCTATCCTGCTGCTAACGGCACCTTGGGTGGCGGGGATATGGGAATGTGGCGAGCCTAGCTCCAGCTGATACTACAAATCAATTAGCATATGATTCAATAAAATTTTCTCAAAGGATAACAATGACTTACCCCAACATGATACCTGCGCCTACAGCCATAGCCAAGAACTGCGTCGCGATGCCCTGGAGCTCCTTGAGCTTGTTCGGGCCGGTTTCCAGCATTTCGGGGATCACACCAACAGTGCCGACATAAAGGAAGGTTCCGGCGGTGAAAGGCAAAAGGAGGTCACCCCACTGCAAGCTCGTGCCCAGTAGTCCTTGGTTTCCCATACCCTGTACCAACTCAACAGATGCGCTGTTGCCACCGAACTCTTGCACAGCAACGCCGATGGCGGTGCCCAAGACTGCGCCCATTGCGGTTACGAATTGCAAGCCCATGGCAAGTTTTTTGCTCATGCCACCCTGGATGAGGAGTGCGAAGTCGCCAACCTCGTGAGGAATCTCGTGGCAGAAGACGGCAAGGGTCGTAGTAGCACCAATAGTAGGAGAAGCGTAGAAGGAAGAGCTGAGGGCCAGACCGTCGGTGATGTTGTGCGTGAAGTCAGCAACAATGTTGAGGTAAGCAGAAAGCTTGATCTCCTTCTTGGGTGCGTCGATGCTGGGTGCTGCAACAGATGATGACTTGTTGTTAGTGCCTTTGCGGTTGCGGAGACCGGAATCTTTGTCCTCAAGAGCAGAGGCCTTCGCCTTGGCGTCGCCCAAATGTCCATTGTTGGGTTGCGCAGAATGACTGTGATCGTGGCTGTGACCCTCGCCTCCGGTAGCAATTCTCAGACCCTTGTCCATAGCAACGAAGGTCACGAATCCGACCATGATGGCAACTCCCAAAAGCAAGTTTTTGTTCGGCTCAACCAGTCTTACCCTGACCTCGCCTTCCGGCACTTCGCCAAGGAAGATTTCAGGGAGCAAGTGGAATAAGGTGTCTCCAAGCAGACCACCAACAGCAAAGGCAACCATGACATTCAGTGAGCTAGGATCGACATTGGTAGGCACAAGTGCAAGCAGGAAGTTGGGTGGGCCAGAGATATAAGCAGTAGCCAGGAAAGAATTGATTGCTGGCGAGGATGATGGGAAGAGCAACTTGAAAGTCTGCTGGAGCATGGAGGATGGCTCTTCCGCTCCATCAGCAGCATGGTGAGCAGTCAATTGTTCGATGATGGGGCAGGACTGGGTGAGAGATTAGCGAATGTCTCAATTGAAAGGCCAATATCACATTAGACATACCTGCAAATGCTCCTCGATCTCCTGGGTGCTGAGAGAGCCGACATCGATCTTTGCAGCCGACTTCTCAGTGGACTGTGCGTATACGGAGCATATGAGGATGGCCAAAAGGGCAAATACTGCTAGCCTGGTGCTTCGAACGCCCATGGTTGCGTATGTATGTAAATCAGAGTCGATGTTCACACGTTGCGTGTCTGACGTCGAAGTGTAGACATGGCATTGGCTTGAACTGAACCCTGCATCGGCTAGGCTCGGCGCGTCGGTCTCAAACTACCCCGGTCTCCACCTTTCTCTGAGAAAAGTCCCAAAAGCGCCGTCTAGCAATCTTCAAGGCGAAAGGCACATCTCTCCAACCAAACTGTACACAACACAAACAACTGCAATCATGGGCCGTGAAATCCAAAAGAAGAAGAACCGCTCCGGCGTCGCCAAAATCCGCCAAAAGCCCAAGTCGCAAAAGAAGATTCTCAGCAATCCCATCATAGCCGCCAATTGGGACAAGTCGCAAACCATCACACAGAACTACAAGCGCCTCGGCCTCACATCCAAGCTCAACAAGCACACTGGCGGCTATGAGCGCAAAGCAGACACCGAAGAGCAGCTGGAAGCCGGCCACGAGGGCAGGACAAGAGCAAGGCAAGATGCGCTCAGCATTGAGGGCGCCAAGCAGAAGGCTGCGTTGAATGCGCTGGGCGAGGCGAAGATTATCAGAGATCCTGAGACTGGCGCGATTCTGGAAATCATCGAGACCAAGGCACCCAACAAGAACCCTCTCAACGACCCTTTGAACGAGCTCGACTCAAGCGACGACGAACAAGACACCAAGCTGCCCGGCTGGGCGACCCGAGGCAACCAGCACGGTAACATCGAGGAAGGCGAATTCGAAGGCTTTGGCGACGACGATGGCAAGACAGACGTCGTCAGGCAATTGGAGGCGCGCGCAAGCATGCCAGCGAAGAAGTACAAGCGGAAGCAGACCGAGAACGAAGTTGCTTTCATCGAAGAGCTTGTGAGGAAGTATGGTGACAACACCGGCAAGATGGCGCGCGACATGAAGATCAACTACATGCAGCGATCCGAGGGTGATCTCAAGAAGAGGATCAAGACCTGGAGAGAGGCCGGAGGCAAGATCGAGGGCGAGTGAAAGTTCTGATTTATCATGATCGTAAATTTTCATTCATTGTAATTGTAACGGGGAGGAGCTCTTCGAGGCAGGCTCTTTGCTAAGACGGACGACCAAAGAATACAAACGGTCAGCCACAAAAGGCGGACTTATGCCTTGCTAGGTAAATGCGAAGGCGGGCGGCAGGCCACAAGACCGACGTATGGACAGAGTTGGCATCGCAATGTTGCGACATACCTACTGAGTAATCATCGAATAGTCGGTTCTTCACACTGGGAGACCTCGAGTCGCGCAATCGCGATTTTCTCGCGAACAAAGAGCTGGATGCCAGGCAATATTGGTCGTATAGAAGATGCCATGAGTGGCGCATCACATTTTGCATGTAGCTCATCAAAACTCCCAGCGCCAGCGCTCTTTCTGACACTCATCACCGAAAGCCCTTTTCGAGCATAAGCAAACCCGGAAACGCCTTGTTGTCCTCGCGATATGAAACTGATCCGCCATCTATCGTCCGGTGATGCCGTCTGTCCTACCATCCGCGCCACCCTCAGTGACCTCACCCTCGTCTCCGCCACTGAGGTAGCTGGCCTTTTCGGCCTCTTCGTACTCGCCAATAAGCTCCATGACGACCTCTCGGGCGCTGTCGAACTCGCCCAAGCCATCACGGAAAGGCTCCTCGCGCTTGTACTGTTCAAGGAAAGCATTTCGTTTGCGCAGACGATCATACTGCCCGACAATACGCTTGAAGAGTGTGTTAATACCGGTGTGGTTTGCTAGCATGAGGCCTGAGACGCGTGGAGGCGGTCTTGAGCTATAGGGAGGTTGGAGGAATGGTGATGTTCTTGTGAGAGCGACCTGGATGCTTGCAGGGCCCCATGGGATGAATGTGGCGAGTTGACGTTCGCGAATGCGCAGCAGCGACTTGTGGACCTGTAGAGCTTGGTGTTAGTCGCTGATTTGTTGATTGCAGAAGTTCTAAGGGAATTCTTACGTCTGTAGGATCGGCTTCGCCCATGATGATGTTGAGAATGGAGATGTAACAGCTGTTCTTGCTGGGGTTTGCAGAAACCATGCGGTTCTTGGGCTGTAGAAGACGGCGCATGACATCCAGCACGGTAGTCTTGCGCACCATTCTGGCAGCTTCGACATTGTCGCCTGTGAAAGGTGTGTAACTTGTTTGCAAGAAATGACACCTAGGTGTCGGAATAAGACTTGCGACGATGCCGACAAGATCGTTGTGCATGTAGCCCGGGTATCGCAGAGTGGTTGTGCTTGCACACATCACTGTACTGACCAGCTGATTTGTTTGCTGGAAAGAAGGCTCTTGAACGTGAAGGGTATCAGCTGCGATGCGAGACAGGGCGCCGTTGTCCAAAACGACAACCGAGTCCGCGTTTTGTGTTAAGCGCTTCAAGGCGAGGAGCGAGTTGTAAGGCTGGACGACCACGTCGCCAGCATTTTGTGTGTCAGGGAATACTGAGTAGGTCTGAATCAGCTTCTTCGGGAAGCGATCGTTCAGCCTCTCCAGCAAGAAAGATCCAAGGCCAGATCCAGTACCACCAGCAATCGAGTGAAGCAGCATGAAGCCCTAGGCAAGTCAGTCCTGACATGTCAAATTCTCCACCCAATATCACAACTCACCTCCAAGCTGTCGCTACCATCCGCCTCCCTATCGATCATGTCCAGAACCTCATCTTGCACAGTCTCGCCCATAGCATATCCCGCCGCCCAATTGTTACCGGCGCCTGCACCTTCCTTGTGCACATAGAAGTTCTCCGGGTTGTAGATGTTGCCGTAGGGACCATTGACAATACCGTTGATTACTCGAGGCTCGAGGTCCAGCATAATCGCGCGCGGGACGTAGCGCGTGTCGTCGGACTGGTAGAAGAAGACATCCTTGCGATCGCCGCCGGCGTGCGGGCCTTCGGCGGCATATGGGTGAAGGTTTCCATTCTGGTCAATACCGTGCTCGAGACAGAGTTGTTGCCAGAACTGTGAGCCGACTGCAAGTTGGTTTCGTAAGCGAGAGGTCCCTC
Organism: Cladosporium cucumerinum; assembly: GCA_023634325.1. NCBI lineage: Eukaryota > Fungi > Ascomycota > Dothideomycetes > Cladosporiales > Cladosporiaceae > Cladosporium > Cladosporium cucumerinum. Next base: position 2,031,537 of record JALDQA010000001.1, read on the forward strand.
TTGACGCGCGATTGTGCTTGCGGTGTGAGCAGGCGGGGCTCTGAACATACCACTGTTACCGCACTGGCCGGCCTGGAGGGTGATGATCTCTCTTTGAGTATGTCAGCATGAGTCGCTCGAGCCATATGAAGGTATCAATATGCTCACCGAGGCATGTTGTTCGCCTGTGCCGCTCATGCGCCGTCTTTTATGTGAAAGCCTGTCGCTGGAGGACGCGCTGGGAAGCAAGAAGACGCGGGGAGTGACGCGACCCTGGACGACATCAACAATTTCAAAAGAGATGAACTGCAACTGAACACGAACTATCAGTAACTCCATTTGCAAAATTCTTTATATTTCAGTTTCTGGCTTTGCTGATTCTATTGGTAATAAGCATTGCGGATGGATGTTGTGTCACCAAGACACGACTGAGACTTCCAGTCGTCTCTGTAACATTCATAGTTCTACCATTTGATATGGTAGTAGAACGACCACATCTACCAGTGAGACTTCATATGCAGACATGTAGGATTTACGAAAAGGTACAACAGGCCTACATTAAGTACTGTTCGCTTCCAAGTCAACCAAAACGGCTTGCACCAAGTACCATGGTGACCATTTGCCTGCATGTCCTACTCCTCCGTCCGATCACGAGTATTCATGCTCAACTTCATTCTTTTCCTCCTGCCATTTCCCAACGAAAGCTCATGGGCAGCAGCATCTGCCGCTCGGACCTCGACTTCTTCTTTGGTTTTGACATCGCCTACTCTCGTTACTTCCTTTTGGCCAACGAGAACGATACACTCCCAAGTAGCCGCTTCGCCATTTGTTCGCTCGGTCTTGTATTCGACGATCTTTCGGTCGGCCAAGATCCCGACTCTCTCTTTGGGGAAGCATGTCTCCACCTCCCTATCCAGTATGCTACGCATACTCGGCAAAATGCCCAGTTTTTCCAAGAACCCCTCGCAGGCCCTGAGATCGCCGCGTGTGTCCAAAAAGATAGCTCCAAGGATGGCCTCAACGATGTCAGAGAAGAACTTTTCTGGTTGAAGCGCAGTCAGATCGGGCCAAGGGTACACATCGCTAGACCGCAGTGCGGTTGCGATCGGACCACTGAGGGCCTTAAAGCGTGCAATGGACTCTTGCTTGGCGTTCAGGAGCTGGCCACTCGCACGCAGAAAATCATAGAGGTGATATGTCTTCAAGCTTCTGCGAGTCTCCATCTTCGGATTTCTGGTGCTACTGACGTCGACGACATCGTAAACCTCTTCTTCTCCACTGAGAGACATGCAGCAGTAGCCGAGGAAATAGCCATTGACGAGAGCTTCGTGGACGCGGTGAAGATCCCAATGCCTCAGCTTTCGTGCGTGCGCGTGCAATCTGGGCGTGATGACAAGGTCGAGCACTGCATCTCCGAAGAATTCTAGTCTTTCGTATGAGGGGACGGCAGTACTGGGCTGAGAAGCATGTGTGATCGCTTCTAGCAAGAGCGTTGGGTGCACAAAACGATGCCCGACCAGCTTCTCCAAACGGTCCAGGCAGATGGAGTCGGCGTGTGTCGCCTCATCGAGGATCTTGTCGAACAGAACATCAGAATCCCACCAACTCTCTTTGGGCAGCAAAGTTTGGATGCAAGTGTACGCTTTCTGTAACCCGCCGTCAACATAGGCCGCTCCGATCAATGATTCGACGACGTCCGCAAGCACTTTCGTCGACATCTCCCTGGTCGACGTCTCTCCAGTCGTTGAGGCTGTCGCAAGCTCATGCAAGTAGGGAGGCCGCCATTTTTTGCCGGTGAACGGAATAGTCAGGATGAACCGATCTAAGCCAGCCTCACGTGATGCTTGAGCAAGATTATTGTTGCAGACAATTCTGTCCTTTGCGGCACTCAAGAATGCTTCCGGGAAAGTGGGATGTTGCGCCATAAGCTGGAGTTCCGTGCAAAATTTGAGGATGCTGTCACCGAGATATTCCAGCCTGTTGTAATCGCCAGCAAGTTCCTGAGCCACAGGTGCACTTATCGCTTCAAGCACTATTTCTGGATTCTTTGTTTGAGCTGGACTGAGTGTTGTAGCATTGAGATGCTGCACGATCCTAGAGGTTTCGATCTGATGGAGTATCGAAGGCAAAAGGGCCGCCAAGGTTGAGTGTGCGATTGGCAGACGATCGATTGTACACTGAGACACTGGGAATGACTGCGTCGAGGTATAGGCAGTTCTCACCTGGTCGCTATCGGGAACTTGAAGGAAGGAATACCGTTTAGGAAACGACGTAACCAGCAGGCGCATTTCCAGAGGAGCTTGTCCTGAACCTTGCGATTCTGGTAACGGCTCACACACATCTTTCAGTATATATGGTCGGCCGTAAAGTCTTGCGACACGCACAATACCGCAGTCTGCCGAGTCATTCATACTTGGCTGGCGACCGCTGATGAAGTCATTTCCAGCATGTGCTCCTGAGAAGTCGGACGCAATTTTGCTGTCTGGTTGACTCAATAGTAGAGCAAAGTCGCGATACTCAGCTGATATACTGTTGGCAAAAACTGAACGCAACACCAATGATGTCCAGTCAGCGGCTTTGCTGCGCGCTTCTGAGTTCAAAGATGCATCGGCTAATGGGCGTATCTGCACTTCGTAGCAGATCTCAATGTTCCAATACAGTTTGATTGTTGGAACGTCATCTATGCCAAAAGGAAGCCATAGCACCTGAGAGAGCATCTCACGACCCGAGAGTCTCAGCGTGATCTGCGAAGCATGCCATACTGGACCAGTGAGTGTACCATTATCGGTACAGATATCCCACATACTCCATTGTTTGGCAACCTGGGCGAGTGATGGTTGCTCGGCATAGTGATTCCCCGGTTCTGGCGCCGGAGTTTGGATTTGGATTGCCGGTAGTAGGTTGTCGTTCACTAGCCCTGCTTGGTGCAAAGCCTTGTAAGCACTGAACGCGGCATCTTTTGTGGCCGCGTGTTCTCCTTTCCAGGAACGAGAGCTTTCTGCGCTACGGATGCTTTTATGCACGAAAGAGGGTAGTGTGACGGAAGCTGTCCAGGTCTTGAGAATCGGATGTTTCTTAGTGCTGAACTCGGGTCGTGGGTCGATGTAACGGCTGTTGTGACGGATTGCCACTGCACAGAAATGATGGAGATGACCTCTTGCATTTTCTAGCGTGAGTAGTGCACCTGTAGGTTCCACAATGTACTTGACTTCGCTTGCGTCGCCGTCGTCATCGCTGTCGGTCATGTCCGCACTGCCAGCTGTAGCGTCTTTAGCGCGATTTTCGTCCATGTAAGCTTTTTTCATCTCTTCTTCTAGACCTTGCCATCTCGCTGGATGAGATTGCAGATCATCCCGAGGAACAAAGAGCATGTAGCAAGAGGCCGCCTGGCGAGCTCTACCGCGCCGCTGGACGAACGAGATCAGACTTTTGGGAAGGTCGAAGCAGATGACACTATTGCAAGCTGGAATGTCGATCCCTTCCTCCAGTACATTGGTGGCAATCATGAGATTCTTTGACCCATCACGAAAGTCTTCGAGGTCCTGGACTTGAGATTTGGCATCGAAGAGATCAACTAGCGAGGATGCGCGCCCTGAGAACGTCGATGTCCCCACAAATGTACCAACATTGTATTTGTCTGAGAGCTCTGAGCTGCGCAGGAGCTGCGCAAGAGCGAGAACCATCGCTCTCTGTTCCACGAAAATGATGCTACGGAGGTTTGCCTGGAGATTTGCCTGGACTTCCTTCGAAAGTACATCGAGCAATGCTTTCGCTTTGTCTGATGCCCCACATTTGTCCAGAGTTGAGGCACTCGTACTATCAGTATTGGGAACGACTTGCATGAGGATCCCTCCGAGATGCCGTTTTTCTTTCGTTTCCAAATCCAAGAACAAGGGGTCAGCATTTTGGCAACTTTCCAGGTAGCGAGTCACGCAAGTAGAAATGTACCAGTCGGCGTATTCGGGTCCGAGATCATCATTGATGCGTCTCGCTCTGCTAGACAGCAATTTCAGTTGGACTGAGCAATATGTCTTGCCAGTGCCCCTGACCTCTTGTAGGCTCCGAAGGGCTTTGGAGTCGCAGTGCAGCGATCGTGCTTTCAACTCGAGGACGTAGGGGTCTTGTTCGAAGTCGTAGGAAGTCAGTGCAATCTCTAGTGCCCGACAGGCCGTAGATACGTGATCTGGGCAGCTTTGACCGAATTCAACCGTGACCAGCCTGGGCGGATGAACGTGGGCATCCAGCTCATCGCGGTACTGTACGGGAGTGACTGTGGTGGCATCCAGGTTTGATTCGATTGTTTGCAAGCTGTTTTGTTTTGCGGCGGAATTCATCACAGGCGAGGCAGATAAGGCTAGAACATGAGGTGTTGGCTCTCCAATTTGCTTAGTAGGGTGGTAAAAATTCTTCATGATTTGGTTCATTGGATCTTTCTTGATGCAGCGGTGGCATTCGTCGTAGACCAGCAATGATAGCCTGCTCATCGGAACGAAACCGTGCGTAAGAGCATCCGCAAGAACTGCTGGTGTACCCACGACCACGTGGACTCCAGCGAGAAATGCGCCCCAGAGCTCCTTCGTAGTCCATTTATCGCTATTGTCGTCGCCGGTCAACGCCCGTATATGGTATGCCGGGAGGTTCTGTTTGATGGTTCGATACTGCTGTTCGCTGAGTGCTTTATTCGGGGCCATGAACCATATGAGCTTGAAGGAACCGTCAGTTCGAAGCTATGCGGCATGGTCAAAGATGGCGCACCTTCTCCGGCCGGGAGCGTTCTAGCTCAGCTTGAATCCGGGCAATAGCAATGTGAGTCTTGCCGCCTTCGGAGAACGATCAGCAACTTGAACTAAGATCTGGCCCGAGGAGACTGTCCTTACTTCCTGTGGGCATCGCCACAATGACATTCCCTTCCAGGCTCTTCTTCAGCATCTCATGTTGATAACTGCGAAGGCGGATCTTGAGGCTCCGATCGCCACCAGCATCTTCGCCAAACCGCGCCATTTCGTGAGGAATACCGCTGGTGTCCAGAGAAGATGATGTGTTGTGATGTGGCAGCGGACGATCGTATTACTGCATTTTGATGTACTCCGTTACACAGGCGCGTGTTGTCGGGCGCGTATGCAGGGCCAAGGGCTGTTACCTCATGCAGGCAGGCAGCTTTCCATTTACGTCTACCTCGGCACATGAGTGTCAATTGGTCAACAAAAATGAATTGCAATAAATTCGGTGCAGGTGCAGGTGTTACGGTTCTTACGCGTGATTTGTATACAATTCCAGTCGCGTTGTTGGTTTATTGAGTGCGTCAGTGGCAGGTGCACTGTTTCTATACTTGCATCTTACCATGTTAGCATGCTTGACAATGAGAGCTTTGGTTGTACCTCGATGGTGGTCTTTGCCAAGTTACACAAATGCACCTCGATACCTCCAACGTAATCGAGATAGCTATGATGTCCACGTACGTGGGAACTACATCCTTACACGCCGTTTCTCGTTGATACCGTATCAACTTTATGGTCAGAGATACACTGACTGCCGGTTGCGACCGGGCTGTCCCCAACAACATGAAAAGAGAGCGGTGTCTAATACCGGCGATTTTGGAGATCACGGAGTGTATATTAAATGCGACGAGGACGTCGAAACTTGGATCGGAAACACTCGGGAGGACAAAGACCGTGCATCGTAAAATCGGCTCCAAACCTGTGCTCCATGGGGTCTCCACTCCACTACGCTACACTAGTAAAGTGTTCCACAATCGCTTGAACCACTTCTGATAACTTGTGCAATTCGAGTATCCCGGAACCGGTTACACCGGCAGATGGTCGGATCACTCAAATCGGTGGCTTGAGTTTAGAAGAATAAGGTTCCAAGGATGGAACGCCTCTCTGGTCAAAGCATCACACAATTCACATCCACAGTAGGAGCTCATGGTAAGTGGCAAGGAAAATTGTTTAGGTTGCTGCTGTCGCCGAGTGCTGAGGCATCTGGCCTTGCTTAGCAAGGCCATGTGGTCCCGACTGCTCAACCGCATTAATAATTTGCAAACTTCTTCACAACTCCACTCCATGCCGCTTACATCACGACCAAAATACAGCCAAAGCTCCAAGCGCGCGGTGGGCGCATAGGCCTTCCGATAGAAGCATCGTTTGTAATGCTTGCGAGCCTTTGAGCCGCGTATCATGATACCATTATTCTCGCACCGCACTAAGAGGTTGTAAGCACGCCACTTTAACGGCACATGAGCGTTGTCGCGTGCTTCAGGCAATCGCCGACCTCCGACTCGACGCAGGAGCTCGAATTTTTTTGTGAGTGGGTCTATCATTGGTAGCAACGATAGACCTGGCCTGCTGCTACCGACATGCACGAGCGTGCATGCCGCACGATGGCTTCGCTTGACCGATAGCGTGCTTCAAACAGAGAGCATTCTCGGGCGGGGAATGGAAAGCCCAGTCGCTCGATCGGCTTGATCTCAGCCAGGTATCCGACCGGATAGGCTTTGTTCTGCGCTCTACTTCATTCACGGCGGTTCATCGTTCAGGGAGGTCATTCGACTCCTCAGTCTATTGATACTATCTCCTGCAATTCCCAGGCGCAAGTGATAGTATGTCAATTGCCAACACGCTTGGTTTAATGGCTCTAGCTTATAGTACTAGTGCATGTGAACAGCAAACAAGCATCGGATACTTGAGCGGTACATCTTCGTGGAGGCTGACAGGCCTCGACCTGAAGAGTCACAATGTCTTTCTTGTTGAAGAAATGCATGGACGATAAATATTCATCCAACGCAGATCTAGACCGTTTCGCGATGGGGCTTTCACGTGCTGTTGGGGGGCCTTTGATCACACACCCTCCCGACCGCCCAATGTGCTTGCTTCTTCCCCGGAAGAGGACTCCACCACCATCTTTTGATTTACAGTATGTGGCTGCATCCTACACTAAGACTCACAAAGTCCCACCCACGTCATCTGAGTTGGGGCTAGTAAGCCTAAGCAAGGTATATCGCTTGTAGGCTAAACAAGCCGAGAAGAGGGGCCCCTTGGCGATACCCTGGCGTGTAACGTGGCGCGGAATGAAGATCGGCCATGTGGTGTACTCATCTGCCAAAGAGCTCGCTGGTGGCTTTGTCCCTGCCCTGAAAAGGCATACGGTTACACGAGTAGCTACAGTCGAGCATTGGCTCGAATAACTCCAGTATTGTATACCCTTGGCCATCCAAACTCTTCCCGCGAGTGGACCATAACGATAGATAATCGGACATGCCGAAAAGACCGAAGGTTGCAGCACTAAATCAGCCGCTGCCCCGCTAGCCAGGATCAACAACGCGTGGTACTGTAGAGGTAAAGGTCAATCTTTCCTCCAGGACCCACCTCCAGCTGAATGCCCGCCGGAGAGCAGCTGGGGCCCCAGACCTTGGCGTGGAGCATTATATATCAAGCACGATGCCAACGCTCTTAGATCGGCGCCCTCTCGTGCTTGTGTCTCTCGAACTTCAGTCTCCCAAGCTGCCGAGACACTCTATTCGTCATGTCTGACAAGCTTTCCGCCGAAATCGACAACGATGTCCACCACAATGAGAAGCATCAGGTCTCCGAGAAGCAGGAAGTCGACCTGAGCGAGACAGCAGGCCGTCGCGCGTCTGTTGCGCTGAACATCGTCGAGAATCCATTGCAGGTGGGTCTCATACCATGTGGCTTGGCTAGGCTTACGCCCCAGCCGTTATGCTCTAAGACGCCAACTAATGCTTGTCTTCTCTTCAGCGCAAATCTCCGCAGCAGGTGGTTGCCGATGCCCGTCAATTCGCAGAAGAGAATGGCATGGCCGAGCATGCAGAGCTCTTCAGCAATGCTGCACTCGTTGCACGCGATCAGTCACGCTTCGAAGAGCTTGGAAGTCTTTCTGAGCCTGAGCGCGCTGCCTTGATCTACGAGCGCGACCACAAATGGCACGGTCCGAAGATGTTGTGGTACTCGATCGCACTCTGCGCTGTTGGAGCTGCTACACAAGGCTGGGACCAGACTGGATCGAACGGCGCCAACTTGTCCTTCCCGCAAGAGTTTGGAATCGATGGCGGTGGTCGTGACAGCTGGATTGTCGGTCTTGTCAACTCGGTCATTTTCTTGACAGCCGGTCTGATGTAAGTGAACGTGGATCGTTCCAGCGATTGGTAATGCTAACACGTCCATACAGTGGCGCCTTCATTGTTGATCCCCTTAACTACTACCTTGGCCGTCGCGGCGAAATCTTCGTGACCGCCCTCTGCCTTACCGCCACCCCGATTGGTTCTGGATTCGCACAATCGTGGCAACAGCTCTTTGCGGCACGTTTCGTCATGGGTATCGGCATTGGAGCAAAAAATGCCACCGTTCCTATCTACTCCGCCGAGATGGCCCCCGCTCGAATTCGCGGTGCACTCGTCATGTTCTGGCAGCTTTGGGTCGTTGCCGGTATCTTCTTAGGCTTCTGCGCCAATGTTATTGTTAAGGACACCGGACGCATCGCGTGGCGCCTCCAGCTTGGGTCTGCCTTTATTCCATCATTCATCCTCGGAGTCGGTATCTACTTCTGCCCAGAGTCTCCCCGTTGGCTCATGAAGCATGGAAGATATGCCCAAGGTTTCAAATCGATGCAGGTTCTGCGTGCGCACCCTATTATCGCAGCCCGCGACTACTACTACTCGTATGTCATCTACGTCGAAGAGTTGAAACTTGCCGGCGGTTCAACCTACTTCACCCGCATGCGTGACTGCTTCACGGTGCCAAGAATCAGGAGAGCCAACTACGGCGCATCGACTGTCATGCTTGCTCAGCAGATGTGCGGTATCAACAGTAAGCTCATTGGAAAAAGCTGCGCGCTCAACTTTGTACTGACCCACTACCTCCAGTCATCTCGTTCTACAGTTCAACAATCTTCGACAATGTGCTCAAAGACTCCAACAAGGCACTGTTCGCATCCTTGGGCTACGGTGCCGTCCAGGTTGTCTTCACCATTCCTACCTTGTTCTTGATCGATACCAAGGGTCGCCGAACGTTGACTCTTATCACCTTCCCAATCATGGCTGTCTTCTTGTTGGCTGCCGGTTTGGCGACTCTGATGCCCGAGACTGCCAGTGCCGGTGCACGCCTTGGACCAGTCGTCCTGTGAGTCAAAGCCATCTATATCATCTCACCTTATCTTTGCTAATGATCCTTGTAGCTTCATCTACTTCTTCACGATCGCCTACTCGCTTGGAGAAGGACCCGTTGCCTTCCAGTACTCCGCTGAGGTCTTCCCTACGATCCAGCGTGAGCAGGGTATGGCATGGGCTGTCTGCGTCAACAACACTTTTGGTATTTATTCTGGAGATATGACCACTTCTTTGACGCTTACTGACATATCTTAACAGCTGGTGTCCTCAGTTTGACTTTCCCAGCCATGGTCGATGCCATGACACAAGTCGGTGCTTGTGAGTTTACCCCTGACGTTGTCCATTGAATTCATGGCCAACATCCTAACATTTCAACAGTCGGCTTCTACGCTGGCCTGAACCTCATCGCCTGGTTCATGATCTTCTGCTTCGTCCGCGAAACCAAGCAACTCACTCTCGAGGAGATCGACCGTAAGTCTTAGTCCCAGCCAGCCAGCTTCAGGAAGATCCAAAAACACCCGCTGACATCCTCATCGCAGAGGTCTTCCAAGTCCCGACCAAGAAGTTCATCGGCCACGAGCTCACAGTCTGGCTGCCCTGGTTCATCAAGGCCAAGATCCTCCGCCAGAACATCCAGAAGCCGCCCGCCATCATCGGCACCGAGAAAAGCGTCGCGGACGCTCTCAAGCACTAGATGCTCTCCGAGGTCGCGAGACGACAAAGACTACTCGTACAATATACATCGCATCTGCGGTATATATGTAATCGTGGCGACGCTTTAATGAATATCTCCCTCGTCGATGATTTGGTGTATAGCTCCGTGTTGGGATAATTAATCTACCTCTCTATCTCCAACTTGCTCGTCAAGATCTCAATTGTCCTCTTTATCCTTCTAAATCCATCGTCAAAAGCCGAGTGTCGTGTTGTACTGTCTCTCGTAGAGAACAAGGAACGTCTAGTAAGTTCGCGGGCATGCATACCCATGCATGCCAGCAAATACCAACGTGAGACATACTGAATGCGCCGCAATGAGAATTAGTCGACTCCAAGTCATCAACTCTCACTTCAATTATCTATTTCAACATTGGCAACCAGCTTGCCCCCAAACGGCTAACAAAGGGTATCTCAAATCCAGCCGCGATGAAACTCGCTATTACACGTACACATTCCCCAGCCCGGCGGGGGGAGTGCCCGCAGTAGTCAGCTTTCGCCAAACGCTCAAATGACAAAAAGGGAAAAAAAAAGAGGAGAGAGGGAAAGGTAAAGAAAAGAAAAGAAAACAAACGAAAAAAAAGGGTCGAAATCGCCCGTTTGACACAACCCCTCAGAACCACATCACATAACCACGCAACCGCCTCCCTCCTTTTTCTTCTTCCCCGCCATCCACTGCATGTCACTCGTGCTCTCCTTCATGCCAGCTTGACCCTCGTACAAAGCCAAATCGCGCTCACCGCCCTTCCTCTTCCGCTTGAAAAAGCCGAGTTTCTTCGCTTTGGTGGTAGGCGGGAAAGCGGTTTTGACAATGAGGTTCTGGCTCGTGCGTCGGCTATGGCCACCGGTTGGGCTTCGAACGTTTCCTCGAGGGACGGAAGGTGCTGGCGCCGGGGAAGAGGAGCGAGGTGGGCGCCAGGCGGTGACGGGGTGTGGAACCGTACTCACAGGCTCGATTTGGCGGTAGGGGACGTGATCTGGCGACTGTGCTAAGGAAAAGAGTGAAGCAGAGCTCGATGATGCGGCGGCGGCATCACGGAATGCTTGGATGTGAGGTGGGACACGGCGGTTGGTGGCGAAGTTGATGGATTGCTGATGGGGAAGTGTGGAAGTCGCGCTCTGTGGGTAGGTTGGATGAGAGCCCAGCGGCTGGTTGGATTGATGGCCTGGTGGGTTGAGGAGAGATGTGCTGTAGCGGTATTGATTGTTTCTTGGGGTGTCAGGCGAAATTGAGTCCCACATTGCCCCGTTAGCGGTTGGAGAGGAAGCACTCTGTTGGGCCGTATTACTGCTTGGGTTTGGCGAAAAGCTACTTGGATTGTGTCCTACGACTGGGCTGACGTTCATCCAATCACCGATCAATCGGGGAGGTGGGCCAACGCCAACAGGTCCTACCGCGTTACTGTAAGCCCTCTGCAACGAGCGTGGCATCTGGCGCGGCGCGGCACAATCGCCATTGTTTCCCGTAGGCGTCTGCGCTGCCACGGCAGCGATGTATGCTTCTTGGGAGCTGAAGCCACCGGCTATGGTCACAGGCGCACTTGCTGGACCCGAAGGCAATCCAGCTCTGCCAGCATTAGAGTTGGTGGTCACAGATGGTTTGACTGGAGGAGCAGCAGGAGTATCGAGGCCAGCCATTGCACGGAACCGGCTCGGTAGAGGCGCATTGGGCTCTTCTGTATACTCTGGCAATTGCAGAAAGGTAGCATTGCTATCATTACGATCGTGAACACGCTCTTCCAAAGCTTGAAAGCGATGACGCTGCGTGTTGGTCGCTGCTCGCTGGAGAGACTCTTGTGATCTTGGGACGGTGTTCAAGAAGGGTTCATCGATGGCTGCATGCGGAATGTTGGCCTCATTTGCTTCCATTAGGTCTGGAAGAGAGTGCGCTGCATCTGGCTGAACGGCATACGCCGACGTCACTGAGTTCGCTCTTCTTAGTGCAGATCCAGGTCCCGCAGATCGTGCACCGTTACGAGCAGGGTTGCTAGTAGTCGCCGCTCTGCCCAGAGTCACCGCACGCTGACTGAGTCCACCTCCTCTGTTCTGGTTCACAGTCCTTCTGCGTATCAGGGCGACCTCAACAGCAAGGTCGATCTCGGGCTCCTCTAGAACTTGAGGTGGTGAATTTCCAAGCGTAAGTGAGAAAGTTTGGCCAGGCTGGCCAGCGAATCGCGAATCAAAGTCGAATATGATAATTCTGCCACCCTCCACATCTTGCACTGACTCTTCGGGTATTCCAGAATCTCCCACGCCACCAGGACTAGTGACAATCAAGCGGCCTTGCACGTGAGCCTGGTTGTTTGCTGAGTTCGAAGCGTTGGCATCAGAGTGTACCCACCGAGCGTCACTAAAGGGGCATCCATATCCTACGTCGAGTTCGTGATCGATACTGTGCGCCTCAACGCTGACATCGCCATCCGCAGCCTTGTGGGGAACAATATAGAGTCTGATTGTTCGGTCGTTGATAATCATGGCAACAGTGTCTCCGTATTCATCGATCGCTGGGACTGAGTGTATCGCTGCGCCCAAGCCGCCACATGTCGAAAGAGGCGGCGAAATGACCACGGGAAAGTCGACGTGGCCGTATTGCAGACTCGTAGTATTAAGTATTCCAAAAGTGTCCGCAAGTCCATTCCAAGCAAACAAGCGATCGGAGCAGCTGTCTCTGTTCTCTCGCATGAACGTGGCGTGGCTACTGTTGCGAATATTCTCCGGGTGCAGAAGTTCCGAGCACCATGCTTCCTTCAGCTCTTCACTCGTAGGCACCCCGTTTGGTGCTGCTGGGAAAACAGGAACGTTGACGACGACGCTCGAAGATGCGTTTATTCTGGTTGTTGTCCCCAACAATGTTGATCCATCCTGCGAAAAGCTCAACCGGTCCATCTTCTGCGATCGTACCGCTCGGCGATCCGTTGGTAGCGCATTTGGGTCCAGCGAAAAGATCTCCACACCACCTTCGTAAGCGACGGCCAGTAGTCCTCCGGTTGGTGCGAGCGCAATGCAGTAAGTCGGGAAATCCAGTTTGATCGTTCTGGACCGTTGCAAACTTTGTTGAGAAAGGTCCCATACGTTGACCGTGTGCTGATCCGATAGGATTGCCAGGAATGTGCCATCATCCAGGATCTCGACCGCTAGCGGTCGCCGCCTGAGCGCAAAGTCCTGGCTGATACCGACGGGCAAAGGAAGAGTCTGTAGTATGTACAGGCGTGCAGAGTTGTAAGCTGCTATTCTACGTCCACCTGCAGATATCGAGAAGCCAAATGCCTCTCCTTGAGGAAAGCCTGCACTTGAAGTCGCCGTGTTCGAAACAAGTTTGATGATGTTGATGCGAGGTCGATTCGGTTCATCGTCTTGGGAAGACTGCCAGCTGTACCTGACACAATCTCTGTTCTGTGTAATTTGAGTAGTGTTGTATGGGTTGTGTAGAGATGATCGTTGAGAGGCCTCTTCGGTCGGCGATGGTTTCGCGATTGAGCTCTTCCTTGCTTGAACTGTAGACGTCCCGTTCGTTTCATCTGCGACAGGCGAGGTACGCCGGCTGGGTTGAGGAGTGAACTGCACTGATCCGGTAGGGCTTGGAGTTGGCCAGGGTCGTTCCGTTGTGGGTGCAGTGGTGTCACAGTCTTGCGGTGGTTCGACAGTGATTGCCACATTCGAAGAGAGACTCGAAGACCTGGTACCATCTGCCGACAATCCACTCGTCTGCATATCAATGTTCGTCACTTTCTCCTCCTGAGTTTGCCGCTGTCTCATTGCTGAGGCGAACACCTCTTCAGCATTCAGTGGCGACGGAGAGACAGAAGTGCCACTGTCCCGACCCTTCCTCACACGCACCGGTTCCTGAGACCCTTCCTCATCCTCTCTCACCGGCAGCAGACCAGCCCGTCCGCGCGGCCAAGTCCCATTGACGCTCGCTCTATGACTCGCCCAAGTCAGTGGTGCCTCGTCAACATCATCGTCTGCCACAACCACCCATTGTGCCTCCGGCTCGCACGTAGCAACATCGGTGATATGGTGACTGCCCTCGACCGCGGCCTCGAAAGCACTCCCGCCGCTTTCCGCCGGTGGGCTAACGCTGACGGGACGCATCGGCCAGTCGCTGCGCTCATAGAGGCCAGTGCCGTCCAATTCCTGGATTTGCTGGTCCTTGACCCGCTGGTCGTCCAGCAGTATCCGCTCGCGCGTCGAGTTCCAGCGCGAGACGATCTCGCTGCGCGCGCCCGCGCGGATGGTGGTGCTGCCATGGGAAAAGGTCGATACGGGCATTTTTCCTCTTCCTCGTCCTACCCTGTGGAGGGAGCCCCACGATCAGCGCTGGGGTTTGGGGCGACGGCGGCGGACGGATGCCGACGGACGGCTGGCTGTATGTGAAACGAGCCTAGGCGAGAGGCGCGCAATGAGGACGCGGAGGATTAATTATAATTATTGTTGGTGTGACGTGGCCTATGGTCTCGGGTGCTGTGGTGAGTGAGTGTCACTGAGTGAGCGGTAGCTGGTGGTGGTGGCGACGGCGGCAGCTGCAAGCAATGGTTTCACGATGGGGAAGTGCATCTGAAGTGGCTGCTGCGCGCCCGGAGACCGGGACTTGGGCGATAATAATAATACAGGTCGGGATGTAAGACGGCGATGCGGGCGCAGCTGCGAGGGTCGAATGTGCTGCACTGACTGGCTAAACCGACTGCACGGCCAGGGAGAGCGAGAGGCGGCACACCAATAAGACGCTGCCCGTATACCTGTTCGCGCTCACATATCACTCGATGACATGATCCAAGCATCGCTCCCTTCAGCCTCGTCACGTGTCGTCCATCCGTTGGGGCCGTTCTGCCTGCATGTGTTGACTGGCCAGGCGTCTATCTCATGCTGACACGCACGTTTCTCGACATTGCTGCACAAGCAAGCAGCGGTAAGCTTTTGGTGACAGATCAGTTTCATGGGACTGCTGCTATATGAGGGGCAAAGAAACCCACTACCCGCATGCACGATGAGAAGCTAAAGTGAGGAATCGAGGTACCCTGCGCCTAGCGCGTGGAGAAGGTTTGGAGCGAACGGCCGTTGGACGTGTTGTAGTGGAGTAGAGACACGAAGATCGTGACCTCCAACTGAGACATTTGGTAAGGCAGGCAGGGCTCTGGTATAAGGAGGAAATGAATCGGAGAGAAGAAATGGCCCGATCGAGCAAATATTTAGGCGCGTGTCGTGGCGGAAGACTTGGCTTCCGATGTGTTGAGATCGATATCTGAATCAATCACACCGCGTCGTGCCAGTTGGTGATCTTGTCTGATGTGTGTGACTTTTTTTTTTTGAGTCGGATCATTTTCAATGGCTATGTCTTGATTATTTCGAGGTATGAGGTGCCGAAAAGCCCAAGAGGTATATTTCCATCATCCAAGACTTGAGTAATGTGTTTCCATGTCCAACCCGGTACACATATATACGTCCATAAATCCATCACTCATATAGTAATTCAGAACCGTCGATATCATAACACACAAAAGTCCAGCAATAGTGCAGACTCTCCCCTCATTACGCCTTCATATCCTTCGCATCATATACAAAGCCAACCACTTTCCGGTTAGTCTTCCTCGGCGGCGGGATCACAACGTGGTTGCACGCCGCCTTCTCCTGCGCTTTGATCGTCTTCGCCAAGTCCCGCACGCACTCAACCATATCCGCCTGCGACCGCACCACCTCCCTCACCTGGCCCTCTCGCACCGCTACCTGCGCGGCGAGGTCCTTGTGCTTCACTGCGAGCGAGCGGATGCTGGCCGATGTGTCTGATACGGCGGTTGTCAGGCTGCGCTGTAATGCCTGGTTGCTTTCTGCTGAAGAGCGCACGGCGTTGTTGTTGGACTCGGCGGCTGCTTGTATGGAACGCACGGCATTGGTGTTGGATTCGATGACAGATTGCATGGAGCGCACGGCTTTCGCGTTGGATTCAGTAACCGCCTGGATTTTGCTGAGGTGTGAGGTCAGGGCTGAGAGAAGGAATTTAGAATCACCAATGCCTGGGCCCTCTTGCTGGCGCTCAGACAAGACGCTCGTGCGATCATCGTCGAAGGGTGTTAGTGCAGTCTTGTTGCTCTCGGTCACCGTCTGACGGCCAATAGCTATTGATTCGAGCAGCTCTATCATTGTATCGCTGTTGTGCTCGGTCGTCGCTCGAAGAGCTTCCAGGTGGTCTGTCAGAGGCTCTAGATCGAGAGAGTCATGTTGCTCTGATTCAGACTCGGTATGTGCCTCCAGTAGACTGACAAGATGCTTGCTGTTCTGTTCACTCGCCGCGCGTATCGCATCCAAGGGCTCCATGAGCGATGCAGTGGCAACATCTCTGTGAACGCTCAGAATCTCATCTAGCCTTTGCGAAAGTAATGATACATCGAATGGGCCTCTCTCCACGGCCTTGTGCTGTGCTTCGATAACTTTGTCCAGACGATGATTCATCTGTGCATAAGCTTCTTGGTCGCGCGTGCTCTTTGCTTCCTGAGCATCAAGGAGATCATCAAGGCGCTGCGAGAGTGGCGAAAGATCTATCTCAATCTGTTGTGCTGGAGGGGAGGATTTTGACTCTTCCCTGTCCTGGAGCAATTCTTTAACCAATTCGGAGTTCTGTTCGACCGCACTGACAACTTTCTCCAGCCGGAACGCGAGCGGCGACATGTCGACCCTAGGCGGCGAGGTTCTGATGTCACGCGCGCTGTCTTTACGACTGTGCGCAGTGCGCTCCATGAGCCTCTGTATGCGATCCAGGTGCGAAGTGAGCTGGCCCATGTCCGGCTGTTCCGCAGTGGCATTCTCCCGCGCGTGCTGCGCTTCGATCATCTCTCGCATCCGCTGTTCGTTGTCGGCCTGTCGCTGCGCGAGACTCGCGACATGCGCGCAATTTTGTTCCAGCAATTGCGAAATGCGATCCAGATGACTCGAGAGCTCAGACGAAGAAGACGTGTCTGCTGTGCCATTCACAATAGCCGGAGTCTTTGTGGCAGGCACTTTATCCTCGCTGCTCCGCGCGTCTGTCAATGCTGAGATCTGCTCCGTGTTCCTCTCCACCGCCTCCATCATCTTTTCGAATCTTTCCTCAAGCATACCTGCTCCATTCATCACGTCTCGTTTAGGCTCGCCTCGCGGACGTTGTTCTGAGCCAACGCCAGCACCACCCAGAATGTTTCCCTGAGCGTCTTGGATGGGGATGATGCCCTGCGTCGCGCCTCTTGTAGAATCACCGTATTGTATATACATCCATTTCGGTTGGAGGTGCGCCAGAGCAGCATGCTTCCAAGCCTGCTCGAGGAAGTCGTCTGCTTTGAACGAGAACAGCTGTGGTCCTGGACGCGTGGTTTCGGGATAGCACGATTGGATCAACGACCACCACTCTCCCGCGACTTGCGCGGAAGCAAATGTAAGCAGGTATCTAGGGTGGAGTTCGTCGGCCTGGGAGAACGATCTGTCAGTATCGCGTGCGAAGTGTAGCAAGATATCGATCCACGTACCCGCCGCGCATAAGCATAGAATAAATTGCCTTCCTCTTCGATCGTCGCTGCCGCGCTCGTGACGGATGCTGTGGAAAAGGTCCTGGACGCTCGTTGTTTCAAGGTTGGCGAAGGAAGGACAGGCTTTGGACTCGTGAATCGTGGGCTCGGGCTCAGAGGTCGTTGCTGTTCGTCGACTCCATTCTTGTTGCGAGCGCCATTCACAGTGGGCAGAGCGGTAGTCGTGCGCCGGCGCTTTGGACTGAGCCAGCTCATGTCTCTGGGCATCTCGATGTTTGTTGACGTCTGGGTGTTGTGATGTTTGGTCTACGCACGCGTAACTACAAGCTCATGACATTCACACAATTGCAAAGAAAAGTACAAGAACAAGAATATACACGGTAGAGAAAACGAGGAAGAACCCAAACACGCACGGTCAGCGAGACATCTTACCAGGTTTGGCAGTGGCAGTGGGTGTGCGGGATCTCGAACGTACAGTATGCTGGCTGGCTGCAGGGTGATGTGGGCTGCGAATGCGCGCGCGCAGGGGCGGAGAGGCTTTGTGAGGGTGTGATGACGGGACGTTGCAGGGTTCAGCGACATGCCACGTGAACCGTGCCAGGTTGGCCGTGGCATCGCTTACAACTTTCCTCCACCATGACGATGATCGCCGAATAGTACTGTACAGTATGCGTGTGCCAGGCAAGATCACTTACATGGTGAGCATGGGTTGGTTGGTGGGATCGAGACCACCTTGACAGCGCAGAGACCGCTCGCTGGTCGGCATGTGCTTTTTTCTACCTTACCCTAGCTAGATTTGTCCTCCATCCATTTACGACTTGCCGCGTTTGTGTGCTCGGGCGTGCGTGATAGCGCTGTCGTGGCTGCTTCATGCAGCCTTTGCTATGATACAGTATATACCTGCATCTTCATATTGCATGGAAAAGCATACAGAAACGGCAGCATCACTGTGGTAACAACATACTTTTCGACGGGTCTGCGGCATCCGGCGTGTTTGAATCCGATAGAACATCAGAGCCGGCCTGAAATCATGCTCTCGGGCATGTGCTTTAGGTTGCAGGTACCTGATCTATATTTCTAGTGATGGTCCGACCTACGATTACGATCGCATGAGGCGGCACGGCAATACTGATGGTCTTATTGAGTACTCTGTGCGCATGAAATGCTGTAAGACCACAATTGATCGTTTTCAACTGATCAAGCATCTCAATCCAATGTGAATATACCATATTAATCACAAGAAAAATAAGAAGAAGGAAATCCCAAGAAAGAATCGCAGTAAATGGTATCTCGAGAGCTCTCTCTCTCTCTCTCTCTCTCTCTCTCTCTCTCTCTCTCTCTCCCCTGAACTTCATACAATCAATTTTTCACAAGGACAAGAAAGACAATAATTTATCTCTTCCACACTCTCCCACATTCCACCTATCCGCCAGCGGAGAAGTATCCAACCTTCGACACACGCTTGCTGCTGATACTTCCCCTCAGCAGATCCGTCCCCTTCTGCGCCAGCTGCAAACTGCTCCTCCGCACACTTCCCCTCAAACTGTCTCTGCGCGGCAGCGGCTCCTAGTTCCCTGCTCCAGCAGAAGGCGTCACGCTCCTCTCCTTCCTGCTCACGAAGCGGCCGAGGCCGCCCTTGCTGTGCTTCACGCTCGTCGGCGAGTCCATGACATTCGCACCAGCACCGCCAGACGAAGGCCTTGTCATGATGCTGCCGGCATCAGCGGGTGTGAAAGCAGCGCGTAAGACGACGAGGCCCTTCTCGCCGATCTTGATTTCCTTGGGCAAGCCGCCGGTTCCTTGGTCGTCGAGGAAGAAGGTCGCTTCGCCCAGGTCGGCTGAGCCGAAGGTCTTGTGCTCTTTGACGAGGATCTTGAAGCTGTCGCTGGCGGAGCACGAGAGTTTCTTAACTTCATCTTCGCCCCAGACGGCCTCGCCAGTCTTGGCTTTGACGGGCTTGGTGCGAATGATCTGGGTCGAGCCCTTACTGCCAGACTCGTGCATAATACGGACTTCGAGTTTGACGTCCTCCTCGAAGCCACTGGCAGAGATAACGGTGATAGATGCTGTGCCCGTCTCGGCTCCTGGGGTTTGCGAAGAGGCACCGAAGCTACGTTGACGGTGGTGCGATATCGATTCCCTAGCTGTGAGACCACCGTCGACCGACATCTTTCCGTTAGGACTGGATGGTGCGTCAGGGATGTCCATGCTGGTATCACGCATATCAGCGATGCCGCCGTTAGCGTCATCGCCTACGCTGTGGCTGGCAGTCCTGCGCTTGAACCCACGCGTAAGGAAGCTGGCACCCTTTGCGACGTTTCCTCCGACGAAGACGGCGCCCTTGCCAACCCCCTTGACTGGGGCACCAACAACCTTGCCTGGTACGCTGAAAGTACCGGAGAAGGTTGATGAGCCTTGGCGGGATCGAGTAACATATGCCGGCTTGAACACCATCTTGAGGCGGATCGCACCACTCTTGCCATCAAGGCCGAGCGTGACTTCTTGTGCTTGGAAGGGCTCGAGGATGGTCAGATCGATGGCAGCACCGCCGAGGTAATCAGCCTTGTCGCCAAAGTCCCAGTCGTAGACGTCGACTGCAAATTTAGCAGCAGTACGGCTGCGAACAGGAGTCTCAAAGAACTCGTTCCAAGCCGGGTGGAGAGTCTTCTTCTGAGTCTTAGTCTTGTACACTTGCTCCCCGTTGAGCTTGAACTTGCAGTATGGGTCGGAGAAGCCGTTACGGTCAGCGGCTGGCAGATCGGCAGCATCAAGGACTTCGACGCGGAGAGTGCCTGCGTTATTGAAGCTTTCGCTCGGGTCGAGCTGCATGCGCAGTGGAATGTATTTCAGGCTGACAGTGACCTTGCTCTCACCACCTTCCTTGCCCTTCATGGTGAATTGTGTCGGCGTGTAAAGGCCGCGCTTGAGTACCTCAATCATATTGCCGGTCAGCTTGGCTTCCACGTGCTTTTCGCCATCCTTGCCCTCAGTGTCGATCTCGGAGACCAGGCGCAAAGTGATCTGTGACAAGTCCAGCTCGCGGATCATTGCGTCGCTCGTCTCGTTGAAGACATGGTGGCGAGAACGGGTCTTTGCGGAGGTGTATGCAGGGAACAGGTGATCGTCCATGACAACCTCGAGGTAGCAATTTTGGTGAGCAAACTCGCCCTCAATAATCTTGAAGACAAGGATTCCAGATTCTAGATGGATGTTAGCGATATTCGTACACCTTGACACGTGAGACATACCGTATTTGTTCAAGTCTTCAGCAGTCACGCGGAGCTTAGGCACGACCTTGGTCTGGACCTCTTCAGCCTCGACTTGTTCTTTCTCTCCGTCAGCGAGCGCCTTCTGCATTTCTCGCTCGCCAGCCTTGCTTGTAGTCGTGGCAACAGTGCTGATAGTTCCAGTGGTGTTGCTCCGTTCCCTACCAATCTGACCATTGGAGGCGATACTCTGAGCGCTACCGTCCGTGCTTGCCTTGCCGTTGGCTTCTTTCTCGTCCTCCTCATCCTCTGGATCGATAATGGGAATGGTAGGATAGAAGGCGGCTGTGAAGTTGATGGTGCCCTTGGGAGAGGCGTTGCCAATGCGGAGTTGACGAGACTGTACCTCATGTTTGGTGTCATGGACGAGATACTCGCCGTCTTCACCTTGCTCAACGTAGTCACTGGCAGCAAGGTCAACTTTGCCCATACTGCGGTCACTTCCAACGTTTTCCTCATCCATGACTTCGAGGGTGAGGATTTCCCTTGCATTGTGAAGTGGGATGTAGAATACCTCGTCCCAGTCAGGGTTGAGGTTGTTCTTCCACGTCGGTGTTCTACGCTTTTGGATGCCAGAGAGGTTAATACGTGCGTACGGATCCGACTTGCCGACCGTGTCGAGGTTCTTGAGATCCTTGCCAGACATGAAGTGAATCCGCATGACACCAATGGGCGTGATGTAGCCGCCAGAGCCTCCGAGTGCACCTTTGAGGGCAACAGGCTTCCACTGCAGCCTCATCTTCGCGCGACCGCTCTTGACGCCTGCCAAGTTGTACCATTCTTGACCCTTGGCCATCAGTTCAAGCATGTCGTCGAGTTTGATCTGATATGTTCCGATGACAGGGTCGGTGGCGAGATCCCTGTCGTCCTTCAGTACCAAACCCAGTTTGGCCTTCTTACGGTCGGTGATCAGGAGCTCTTTGCTTGCGTCGGTCCAGATAGGGTTGTTGGTGCGCTTAAGCTTCTTCGAGATCTGAACCTCCTTTCCGTTGAGAAGTAGGACAGCGTAAGGGTTGAGCGAGCCGATGAGTGACCTGGTGCCATCGAGATCCTTTGCTTGCTCTACCTCAAACTTGGCAATACCGGTGGACGACTCAGGAGCGGGCTCCTGGGTGCCGTCGGGTAATTTATTACCCTCCAGAACAGGGAAGAAACGGATGTCGCACTGGACAACTCCACGGGGTCTGCCGCCTGCAATGACTTCCAGGTGTTGATTCTCGTGGTCGGTAACGGTCTCAAGCTGTTCCAAGTTGAAAGTGCATACTCCAAGCTCCTTGTCCTTGCGGAAGTCGTTGAAGTCGTAGACGTGAATAGTGAGAGGCTCTCTTAGACTAGTAAGAATGACATTGACAGTTTCGTTCCATCTGGGGTTGGCATTCTGTTCAACCGTCTTCGTCTTACCAAGCACCTCACGGTTGTTGATACTGACAGTGGCGTAAGGATCAGGAGTGCCGGAGAATTTGTCGTTGTTCTTCAGTCCTTGGGCGCCGTGGAATGTGAGTGAAAGAACACCAATGGCTTGATCGACTGGGTTACCAGACAACATCTTAGCGACCTCAATGGGGAAGACGTTTGGTGCGTACATCATCGGAGCGAGATTGGCATGGATTTGTTCTTGGATGAAGCTCTCAAGACCAGGCATAAAGTTAATGTCGAACCCAAAAGTCTCGCCACCAATGGGTTTGCATGCGTAGTCAAACGTGGGACGCTCCAAAAAGCAAATCTCAACCCTGTCGATGTGTGGGAATGGAAGCTGGAGCTTCATCTTGACTCTCATAATGCCGCTGCATGCCATGTCCTCGACGATGATATCCAAGCCTTTCGAGAGCATAGCTTTACCAACACGGATTTCCAAAACGACCTTCGGGTTGACTTTGTTCTTAATTTGGCGCGAAGTAAGATCGGCGACATCGTTTGGTGTGAAGCTAAACTTCCAGTCCATGAGCACGGTGTCGTCCTCAGCTTTCGGGTAAGTCTTGACATGTTCGAGGCGCGGAGGCTTGGTGCCGAGCGTGAAGAACTTCATGCGCATGCTATCCAAGAACGGAGGTGTGCTAGTCGACAGGACCTGGTCTACTGAGCTAACAATAGTGTTGCATAGGACGGGTGCGTAGATTGGCCAGAATTTTACGAGGAAGCTGTTCATCCACTCCAGAGATTCGTGGTCGGTCTCGAGACGGGTCTTAGCCATCTCGCGCTGTATATCGTCTCTGAAGTTGCGCCTTACGCGTCGGATCGATGTGCGGTAGTATGTGCCGCAGATGGCCATAACCAAGAAGACCCAGCCCAGGCCTCCGCCAAGGACTGCCACTGTCCAAGATGACAGACAGGCAAATATGATGACACCGGTGTTGTGGTACCAATCGCCGAAGAACTTATCTCCAATCTTGCCCTCCAGCAGATCTTGGTGGTCGAGCATCGTGCCTTCCTCGTTGTGATCGGCCGGGTTGCCAAAGCGCGGGGCCCAGCCAACTCTGGAGTATTCCTCCTCTTTCGCTTGCTGCGCATCGATCACGTCCACATCGCCGCTGCCGAGAGGTGGAAGAGCTCCCTGTTTGGAAGGTTCGGGCAGATCGTAGCCAGCGGTTTGACCGTCGTCCTGGTCACTCACGAGAGCGGCAGTGACATGTTTGCGATGCGGGCGTCCCACTGCTTCGTTTCGCTCCTTCACCAGACGTGCTTTCTCTTCGGCGCTAGCATTGGGATCGAAGCTGAAGGCAGCAGCGCCAGCGGCTCTCGACTGGCTTAGTAGGGCCTGTTCGGCCTGCTCGGCGTCCACGCTGGTGTTTGGGTCCTGAGCAGCTTCAATGACACCCTGCTGCTTGAGCTCGGCCTCTTGGCCAGCGGTGCCCTCGAGCATGCTGGCGGATGCGACGTGGGAAATCAATTTGATAGGTGGGTGTAGGCCAAGAGGATGGTAGGCGTAGCGGCCAATGGACTAAGACGGCATATGAGAGGGGAAGGGCGGGGTATCGCTGTGCTATAGAGGGAGGAGGTGGGTGGTGAGAGGGAGGGTGAGGGTGAGGCGAGCGAGATCAAGAGAGTGGAGGTGGGTTCAGTGGGTTCAGTGGGAAAGTGGGAAAGTGGGAGAGGGCGGCGGATATCAGGATTGCGAGTACAGTAACTTGGGCGTATGCAGGCAGGCAGGCAGGCAGGTACGACGGGGTGCAGCTGCGCCCAGCTTTCAGCTCTCGGCCGCCACAAGTGCAAGATCAAGGCGCGCAGAGAGAGAGACAGAGAGAGAGACAGAGAGAGAGAGAGAGAGAGAGAGATACGACGTCCTCTGGTGGCTTGTGCACTAAGCTCGCTCGCTAGCGACACGTCTGCGCAAATCGACCACACTGCTGTGCGACAGTGCGTGCTGCTGCTGTTGTGGTGTCATATTTTGCATGGAGCTGCAGTGTATATCGCTACAGCTAGTAAGCAAACTATTTCCTGTCAATTTCCAGCGTATGCCCGACAATGCTGGCTGGACGTTTGTTGACATGTGTCTAAAGTGCCAGCAGCAGCCAGCAGGAGGAGGACCTCAAATCGTCGTCACCACTAAGGAGTTAGCCTTCCATCCAACCGTCCAAGCTCGTGTTTTGCCCTGCCTCCACCAATCTCATGCCGAGCAGGGCTGAGCTATCGCAAACCCTTGCCGTCGCTCTGTCCGTGCCGACCAGCTCCTTTGCGCTCCTTGGCCTTTTGTGTGTCGCTTCCCCCACGACACGCACGACATTATATGGCGCCGCCTTGGAAGATCATCCCGGTCATTCGGTCACCGCAGTTCATGCTGCTGCTGCTGCTGCTGCCGCTGCTGCTGCTGTTGCTGTTGCTGCTTGAGGGACACCGCTTTGGACGATCGAGGCCACGGAGCTTGTGCCTGTTGTAGGTAGTGAACCTGGTCCAGCATTCCTCTTTCCGCTGCTGTGCTCGACCCATTGGCACAGCCACGCGCGGTCGCAAGCAAGATCTTCCGACTGACCGTGGAGACGCCGTGCATGCACCTGGCCTTTGCATCTGCGACCTCGGCCATTCTCGGTCCTTTGGTGAAGCATAATAACGTCCTCACCAAGGAATGATTATTAATATGCGTCCGGGGACCGGCTATATGTATTTCAAGCGCTAATAGATATATGCATCCATGCGGTGAATCCTGCGTCGTGCGTTGATAAATTGTATTCAAACTTATAGCAGCCTTGAAAACTGTAGGGTCAGGGTTGGAGTTGGCTGTTGTGCAGACGACATGGAAAAATGTGCTCTTCTCTGAGCATACCATGTCTTATCAACCGAGTCTGCACGTTTGTGAATCCGGCGTACTATAACTCATACTACGTAACTATCTATCTTGCCATATATGCTCGACATCGATACCTGAACTCCGGGGGGGAAAAAAAGGTCGGGTCCATAATGCATGATATCCGCGCCACACACGCTTCAGAAACTCACATTCAACCAGACTGAATACACACCAAACTCAAGCGAGACTCATGTCGGCAACAACATGTCATGATGGCGTGCTTTAGCAGCCATGAAAGGAACACTTGCGATAAGGCAAGGCATCAGCTTTCGCTACATCCATTGTATTGGACCAGCTGTGAGCTCCGAGCGCCGCGCCTGAACGCCGCTGCGTCGATCATCGATAAGGCACCATTTTACCATATACAAGTCAATCACCGCGACTTCAACAGGATCTATGGCTTTGTACGAAAGCATGGAAACTATAAGGCGATACAAATCTACAATTCTCTGGCCCTTTGCTTGTGCGGTCTGATATCTTGCCCGAAGGAACCTTCCAACAGTATCTCGCGTGGACAAACACTCGGACACGCGACCATCACGTCCAATCATGGTCACCTCTCCACGAGACTCGCAAGAGCAAGACCCATTGGCACACGAAACTACTCCTCTTCTGTCCACATCTCGCCAAATACCAGACACTTCAGATCCAGGCTCGCCGTCACAATCAGCAAGACCATACAGGCGCGTGCTGCTCTCTATCTGCATCATTCTCGTCCTGGTGCAATGCGGCGACCAACTGGCCCAATCACCCAACTCCAGGATCGCCGAAGCAATCTTCTGCTATGACCACTATGAAACCACGGATCCGACAAAGCTCTTGAAAGACAGAGCGACGGTCGGTCCTGGCGCCATCGGCGGCGTGGCAGAGATACTATGCAAAGGAGAAGCAGTGCAGAGCCAGCTCGCATCTCTGCGCGGCTACCAGGGCTTTCTCGATGGCCTACCGTCTCTACTGTTAGCTCTACCACTGGGCTGGGCAGCAGACAAGTATGGTAGGAAACCACTCCTCATCTTGGGAACAATTTCTTTCGTCTTCAGGGCCGCTTGGATCCAACTTGTCTTCTGGTTTTGGCAAAGCTTCGACATCCGCTGGATATGGGCTTCTGCCTTGCATGGCCTGATGGCCGGCTCATCGCCTGTCGTTTCCGCGCTCATCTTTGTGGTCATCTCCGATGTCGTCCCAGAGGCTGAACGCTCAAAAGTCTTCCTCCAGGTCGGAGGCGTCAACCTGATCTCTTCGGTGTGCATGCCTCTACTGGCAGCATGGCTCATGGTGTGGACGCCGTGGATCCCTGCCACCGCTGGAACTCTGTCGACGGCACTCAGTGTCATCGTGGCACTCTTCATGCCCGAGACACTAGGATACAACGAGCCACCATCGGAGCCCACCACCACAGAAGCCACCAAACCACCACCACTCTCAGACAACAACACCCAAACCCACATCACCACCCTCCGCGCCGCAATCTCCTTCCTCTGGCTCGACTGGCGCGTCCCCGCCCTCGTCCTAACCTTCCTCATCCACCTCGCCGTCGCCGACATCCCCTCCCTGCAACTCCAATACGTCAGCACGCGCTACAACCTCACCTTCGCCGAAGCAACCACCATCCTCACCCTGCGCTCCGTCGCCAACATCCTGCTGCTCTTCCTCCTCCTCCCCTTCCTCGCCAACTACCTGATCACAACCCGCGGCCTCTGCACCCAGCGCACCGACCTCTGGATGTCGCGCGCCTCCATGGCCTCCTGGGCGCTGGGCTGGCTTGTCTTCGGCCTCTCGCCATCCCTCCTCAGCGCAACAGCCGGCATGGGGATCACCGCGCTGGGCTCGGGGTCTTTCTTCCTGATCCGCAGCTTGCTGACGCCGCTGGTGCCGGCGCACAATGTCGCGCGGCTGTACAGTCTGATCAGCGTGGTGGACACGCTGGGCGCGATGCTGGGGGCGCCTTTGCTGGCGGGGCTGTTCAATTGGGGGTTGAGGGTGGGGGGTTTGGGGGTCGGGATGCCGTTCTACTTTTTGGGGGCGGTTTGTGCGGGGATTACGGTGTTGCTTTGTGTGGTTGGGTTGAGGAAAGGAGAGGAGGATGCGGGAGAGGATGGGGAGGGGAGGTTGGGGGAGGAGTGACACATGCATGTATGGATCTGATATATCGCTGGTCTTGCAGCTGGCTGCGAGTAGCACGGCGGCAATACACGGAAGGGACATTTCTTTTGTGCACGGACACCAAGGTAATATGCATATGTGTGGCGCTCTGGTATTATTACACAGCGAACAATGCTTGGAGAAACCAAAAACGCACATCTCGGGGGGGGGGGTTTGACTTGGAGAAAGGGGAGAAACAAGAAATCACAGCATGCTCTCAATATTCGTAATCTCATCTGAACACACAAAACACACACTTCTAACCCATCCTGATCACACCAGCGGCCATCAGCTTTTGCACCTTGTTCTTGATGTCCGGGTTCTTCATGTGGTCCTGCAGCGCGCGAGGGTCGCCCTTGGCCTGCTGCAGAATGCTCTGCATGACAGGGTCCTGCAGGATAGCCATGATATCGGGATCACGCTGGATGCGCTCCTGTGTCTGCTCCTCGGACTCGCCCTCGCGGGCCTCGTACTGTGCCTGCAGAGCGCGCTGGCTCTGCTGCTCGAGCTCGCGAGCGTTCTTGCCGCCGACGTCGTGCTGCGCGGCCTCGGCGCACACGTCCATGCACTTGTTGTACTCCTTCATGGCGAAGAGGGCCTGGGCCTTGCGCAGGTATGCGCGGATGAAGGCAGGGTCGCGCTTGATGGCCTCGTCGCAGTCGGCGACGGCGGAGGGGAAAGTGAGCAGCTTGATCAGGCAAGCGGCACGGTTGGAGTATCCGCGGGCGTCTTGGGGTGCGCGCTTGATCATCTCACTGTAAGCCTCGACGGCACCGGGCCAGTCGGCCTCCTTGAACTTCTGGCTACCAAGCTCGCGGGCTTCCTCCGCCTTCTCGGGTGAGAGGTATGCGTCGGTCTCGGCCTTGCGCTTGGCCTTCTCGGCGGCACGCAGCTTGTTGAGGACATCGGGAGTGCGGTGCTCAGTGAGAGAGCGGTTGTAGTATTCCACAGCGTTGGCCAGGTCGCCCTGCTTCTCGTACGCGCTGCCCATGCGGCCGAAGGCCTTGGCAACAATCTTGAAGTCAGCCATGATCTCACGGCCATACTCGATGGCGGCCTTGCAGTCCGCGATACAGGCGTCAAAGTCACCCTTCTCGAACTGTGCGGCGCTGCGGTTGGTGAGGTAGGTGATGTCCTTATGTGTCTCCCAGGCCTTGGTGTAGTGTGCAATGGCCTCGTCGAATGAGCGCTTCTTGTAAGCGACGGTACCAGCAGCCTTCTCAGCGTCTGCCTCCTCCTTCGCCTTCTTTGCAGCAATGGCCTCCTCATCCTCGGGCTCGGGCTCAGGCTCGGGCTCAGGGGCCTTCTTGCTCTGAGTTGGGGTGGGTCGCGGATCCTTCATCTCAACATCCTCCTCAGCCTCAGCGCCCGCAGCCTTTCCAACATCCTCCGGGTTGCCGAAAGACATGTCGACACCAAGTAGCACGCCCATGACCTGGAGCATCCTAGGATCGCCCATCATCTCGCCCATTGCGTTGGGGTTGTTCTTCAATTGCTGGATCTTGGCCATGAAAGCTGAGTCGCCGAGCAGACCGGCGGTCTTGGGGTTCGAGGCCAGCTTCTCAATCATCTTAGGGTCGTTGAACATGTTGCCGAGGCCACCGCTGGGGTCACCAGGAAGACCATCGGCCTTTGCCTCAGCATCGATCGCGCGCCTCACGCTCTCGAGACCAGCCTTGGCCTGTGCGTTGGTGGGCTCGAGGCTGAGCGCGTGCTCGAATGCATCGACAGCCTCGACCAAGTCGCCGACACCGTGGAGAGCGGCACCTTTCCTTCCCCAGCCCTTTGCCCAGTCGGCCTTCAGCTCAGTAGTCTTGTTTGCGTCCTCGAGGGCCTTGTCGAAGTTTTTGAGCGAGGCGTAGGCGCCTGATCGGTTGGAGTAGAGGACGTGGTTTGAGGGATCGAGGGCAATGGCTTCGGAGAACTTCTCACTGGAGAGTGGTGTTAGCGGAGTGCACACAGCTGATCGTTCGATTGAGAGAGCACACTTACGCAGCACCGGCAAAGTCTTTGGCGGCAAACAGCTTGTTGCCTTCGGCTTTCAGAGCGTCGGCCATGTTGGCGGTCGTAAAAGTCGTGAACGGGTATTAAGTGTAGTTAGGGGTATCTCGAGTCGTGAGAGAAAAGTAAATAGTGGAATGTACAGGTCGAGTGGTGTGTGTGGTGGACAGACTTCTTTAGCTGGAACCGTTTTGGCTGTGGTCGGTCGAGACAGAGAAAGCTCTAGAAGAGCTTCGAGCGTCACCTTCGACTTTGCGGGGAGAGGGCAAGACGCAGAGGCAAAGCGGTTGCCGCCAAGCATATCAGATCGGACATGAGATCTTCACCTTGTGTGACTCTATCCCATTGACTTTACATCTTCAACAAGGTTATCCAAGAACGATTCGCTGGACTTTTTTTTTTCCGTATTCAAACATTATTAGTCCAAGGCTCACAATCGACATCATCTTCACCAGAAGTAACCTCAAACAATCATGGACAACCACGTCTTCAACCCATCAACCTCAATCCCCACAGCAGAGAACAGTGACACCAACCTCACAACACAAGCGGTCGTCTCCGTACGGAACCTGCAACTTCAATCCGGAGCAATCGCACCAAACATCTGGCTCGAGAGAAAAGAGCAGCCTGCTCTGGCATCCGTGTCACTCTGGCTGCGTAGCTCATTCACCTCAGCCGCCTCCCAGGATGCCCTCGATGACAGCACAGTGCACTACGGCGAGCTCTCCAAGCGAGTGCGTGCAGGTTGTACAGGAGAGGAAGGCCAGCGCTCAGCTCTCGAAGCGGTGCTCCAAGCCGCAGAGCACATGGCCCGCAAGCCCAAGCCTGACGGAGATAAATTCGTCGCGAAGCGCATCGCAGCAAAGGTTACGTTGCCCAAAGCCAGTGCTTTCGGGGATGCATTGACGCTCAGCGAGGTAAGGACCTACGATGCGAAGGGGGCGAAGACGGGAGGGTTCAGGACTTTCACGTGCAAGAACTTGAAAGTGCCCACGCTCATTGGAGTGAATGCGTATGAGAGGAAGGGACGACAGCCGCTGGTTGTGGACTTTGCTATCGATTTCGATAGCGAGGCGTACGAATCGCTAGGCTCGGAGCAGCATATGGACGTGCTCTTCCCTATAGAGAGGGAATTGGTGGAGGTACGTACACTGAAAGTTATCCGCGTGCGAGGGAATTGTTCGATGCTGATATGCTATCATAGATCGTCGAAAAGACAGACTTTGAGACGTTGGAGACTTTGGTGGAGCACACTTTCGACAAGCTTCGCTCGGTATTTGAGCAAAGGTCTGTGAGGCCTTCGGTCGTGCACTTGAGGTTCGAGAAGCCATGTGCTGTGCCTTTTGCGGATGCGCCAGTGATAGAAGTGCATCAACGATGGACATGATCAGCAGTTTAAGGTGCTCATCTGTTGTACGATGATGTATGGTTCTACTACGTACCACATCGACAGTGTCCTGTCGTGAACGAGATTCGATGTCCGAGCAAGATATCTAATGAAAACGGCCAAGCTTAATAGTAAAGTGCTCCTGTTGGTGGCCTTGTCTGTGCGAGACAAGACTCCCCCTCTGTGAAGAGGGGCCACTCCTGAAGAGGGTCTGCTCATGCTTATGCCAACATGGCGAATCCTAAATAGCATCATTAGAATTACGTGGCTTGTATTGATAGAACAAAAATGTAATCTAGCCGACCTTGTGGGGCGGCAGCAAACGGGTATTGTCAATGTGGCGTTCGGTGTCGACGCAGGTACAGAACGGGTCCTGCTTGCTATCTGGGTCCACGCCACAGCTTGCCAATAGTATGTAAGCCTCGACCGCTCAAAAAAGCTGTGCAGTGCCGCGTTCAATGCTTTGGACATGGCTGTTCCGCCTGAACTGGACATTCGTGAACACTGCGGGCTTCGTTAATTCTGTCTGTGTACGGCTCATGGCCGGGAGGCACGGGGTTGAATCATGGACCGCTTTGACACCGATGCTTGTGGTAATGGAAAAGAGCATACGTGGACAATTTAACATGCATGCCTCCTGCCAGCGAGCGACGTCCGCCACGCATGATGTTGGCATGCAACCCAAGACCTCTCACGCCGAGCAGTGCAAGCACGTTGTGGGCTTCATGGCACATGTTTGCCGTGCGGATGCATCTCCGATGGGTTGTCGTTGGGCAGGGCTGGAGGCTGTAGGAGGCGTGCCGTGGCGTGGTGTTGGGGGGGAACTGCAGGTTGATCCGCTAGTGGCCGTCGTCGCGCACCGGTGCGCGAGATGCTGAGCGCACGGTAGCAAGTGTGGCAGTGCGGTTCTCGTGGCAGATTTGCTGTGGAGAAAAAGGCAGGAGGACCACGATGGCTCGGACGACGCGACGGCAGTCTGGGTGAGGAATTACTATATTTTTATTATTGTTGTTGTTGTTGTTGTTGTTATTATTATCATTATTATTGTTGTTGTTGTTGTTGTTGTTGTTGCACTCATTGATGGGTGTACTGTATGTCCACGAATCAAGGCGTGGTATGCAGCACCTCCATGACACCTTGCCACTATAGTATGCTTGACAGGCAAAAATCATCCCGACCCTGCATGGCGCGATGCAACTACAACACAGTTGGCCCCAAAGAAAGCGAGTCGGTGTGAAGAGCCGGCGACGGGCAAAGGTAAAGGCGGCGCACGGTGGCACGCTCCAGATGATCGGCACCGAGCGTTGTTGTGCGTGGGCCGCCGTTGGTTCCCTGCTGCTCGCTCTGCCATCTGCTCCGACCTGCTATTGGCACTGCCTTGAATTGATGCTTGTTGCTATCAATGGAAAGGGGATGATGATGATGATGATGATGATGGAGACTGGCTGTGCTGACTGCCGTTACTGTGTGCGTGACGAAGACACGTGGAGAGACATTCATGTTGGGCGGTGAGGCAAGCAGTGACAACAACACCCATAGCAGACAAACAGACAGACACGGCAAAACCAGTGATCAATCAATAATACTTCTATTTTGGCGGGCAAAAGGCAGGCAGTCTAGAGGCGGCGACTGCATTTTGTTGAACCGTCGAGCTCGTTCGCCCGGCCCAAGCTTTCTTTATGGTGGGTGGGGTGGGGGGGGGATGCGGTTGCTAGACAGCAGCAGCAGCAGCAGCAGCAGCAGCAGAGGCAGGAGGCAACAAATAAAAAGTGTCACGCCAGACCGCGCAGCACCCATTGCCCTCCTTCTCTCGCACCATTCACTCTGTGCCCAGATCATCTTCCTCCTCTCCTCTTCCTCGCCTCCTTCTTATATCAGCCTGGCACTCTCTCGTCAGCGGTATCTCCATCACACCTCCTCCTGCAACACGACGTGACCCTGACGCCAGCCGCGTCCAGACCCCACTTTCGGTGAGTTCTTGCTGTCTGTTTGGGCAGAGCCCGTCGTCTCGCCTTCACTCGACTACTCTCCTCAGGAGCCTACATCCAAACTGAACTCTCCGACCTAACAACCACTCCTATCACAGTCCATCCTCTTCACACACACACACATTTAGACACAATGGCCTCCAAGAGCGCCGTTCCCTCCCACCTCAAGGCCGAGAATGGCTCCGACCGTCACCACGGCAAGACTCAGAGCCACGTGGTATGTACTGAACACACTTTCTTTCCAATCTCTCAGTGTCGCTTTGGAGCGGGCAAAGGTGGCAGCAGCAGCAGCAGCAGCAGAATGGCAATTGGCAACGAGCACGACACGTCAGTGCTCTTGGGCAACACAACAGGAGACGACGGCAGGATACTGCGCACGCAGCAGACACGCCAGATTCTGGCACTTCTGTCTGTCTGATACACACACATCAGGACATGTCGACGCCTCAGTTCTCAACAACTGAGGCTGGCTGATGTCTGGCGTGGCCTCGCGTCAACCCTACAGCCCGCTGCGCCTTCTGTGGCTTCACCGCATCCTCAGGTGTCAGTCACGACTGATGCTTCCGACATCTCACAATGTTACACTTCCCGACCTCCCTTCACCGTCAAAAGGCCACACTCGAAGCCTCATTTGAAAAGCTCGAGACCAAGATGTCCTGCTTGCGCCACCCTCCACCCCACCGCTCCTTGTCGTCAAATCAACATGGGCTTTGGAAGATCATTTGACGTTTCACAAATGCTGACCAGCGATCACTATGAACAGGCTTTTGAGAACACTTCCACCTCTGTTGCCGCATCTCAGATGCGCAACGCCCTCAATGTCCTCGCCGACTCCGTCACCGACGAGAATGAGAAGGCCCGTTTCGAGACCGAGATGGACAACTTCTTCGCTCTCTTCCGCCGCTACTTGAACGACAAGGCCAAGGGCAACGAGATTGACTGGGAGAAGATCTCTCCCCCCAAGCCCGAGCAGGTCGTCGACTACAACAGCCTTGGCAACTCCGAGTCTGTTGAGTTCCTTAACAAGCTCGCCGTTCTCAAGCTCAACGGTGGTCTCGGTACCTCCATGGGCTGTGTCGGTCCCAAGTCCGTCATTGAGGTCCGCGATGGCATGTCCTTCCTCGACCTTTCCGTCCGTCAGATCGAGTACCTCAACCGCACCTACGATGTTAACGTGCCCTTCGTCCTCATGAACTCCTTCAACACCGACAAGGACACCGCCAACATCATCAAGAAGTACGAGGGCCACAACATCGACATCCTCACCTTCAACCAGTCCAAGTTCCCCCGTGTCCTCAAGGACTCCCTTCTCCCCGCCCCCAAGAACGCCAACTCTCAGATTTCCGACTGGTACCCTCCCGGACACGGTGACGTCTTCGAGTCTCTCTACAACTCTGGCATCCTCGACAAGCTCCTCGAGCGTGGTGTTGAGATTGTCTTCCTCTCCAACGCTGACAACCTCGGCGCTGTCGTTGACCTCAACATCCTCCAGCACATGGTTGAGTCTCGCGCCGAGTACATCATGGAGCTTACCGACAAGACCAAGGCTGACGTCAAGGGTGGCACCATCATTGACTACGAGGGCCAGGCCCGTCTTCTTGAGATCGCCCAGGTCCCCAAGCAGCACGTCAACGAGTTCAAGTCTATCAAGAAGTTCAAGTACTTCAACACCAACAACATCTGGATGAACCTCCGCGCCGTCAAGCGCGTCGTCGAGAGCAACGAGCTCGGCATGGAGATCATTCCCAACGGAAAGAGCATCCCTGCCGACCAGAAGGGCGAGGCCGATGTCAGCATCGTCCAGCTCGAGACCGCCGTCGGTGCCGCCATCCGTCACTTCCACAACGCCCACGGTGTCAACGTGCCCCGTCGCCGTTTCTTGCCCGTCAAGACTTGCTCTGACCTCATGCTTGTCAAGTCTGACCTCTACACTCTCCGCCACGGTCAGCTTGTGATGGACCCCAACCGCTTCGGTCCTGCCCCTCTCATCAAGCTCGGCAACGACTTCAAGAAGGTCTCTGCCTTCCAGTCCCGCATCCCCTCCATCCCCAAGATCTTGGAGCTTGACCACCTCACCATCACTGGTGCTGTCAACCTTGGTCGTGGCGTTGTCTGCAAGGGTACCGTCATCATTGTCGCTACCGAGGGCCAGACCATTGACGTTCCTCCCGGATCGATCCTTGAGAACGTTGTTGTTCAGGGTTCCCTCCGTCTCCTCGAGCACTAAATGCTCGATGAAATGGCGGGGCCTACTACAGGCAACCGCATGACAATCATTAACATCATCTCATCAGGAGGCACATCGACCATGAAGGCCTCTTGCTTTTCTTTCGGTTCTGCATTTGGCGGACATGTATGTGGGAGAGAGATTCAAACTACTGCTGCAGGTCAGGTGTAGAGAAATGAAGGAGCCAGAAAGGCTCAGGACAGATTGGAGGAGCTCACGTTGCATCTGCAAAAAGTGAACATAGAATTACTGTAATCATGACAAAGCGTTCATACTCTCAAATCTTTTGCTTGTGATGTCGAGTTGGCAGTGGTGTCTTCCTGGTATTCGCTGCAGCATAATAAAAATCGTCTTTACTTCTTATTGTCGGATTGGACTGAATTGTAGGCTGTGCAACACTCCAAATTGTACCATAGGTATGCATTACATACGTTTATGCTCGCTGTTGTCCACGCGCTTTCCACATGCAACGAGGAGCAATCAATTTGTCCGCTTTGTTAAGCCACGCAACGACGTCAGGAAGGGTCAAACGCCGCTTGCGCCAGGTTGCTTTGTCGGTCGGCAACATTTGCGGCCACCATACACGTTCCTCTTTTACCAACCAACGACGTGCACACCGGTGTCCCAAGTGAACCATTCCACTAGCTCGTCGGTACAAGGCTGGCTGCGGCTCTTGTCGTTGCACAGGTTTTTCCTGCCTGACCGCCATCGATGAGCGCGTAACGTTACCCGCCCGATGCCCTTGATCGCATGGCCACGGCACCCGGCCTTGACTCCCGCAACATGGCCGACTGTCACGTGCCTCCTCGTGGCGGCGATGGGGATATGCTCAAGCCATGGCATGACAGATGATGCGGTGTCGCGTTTGAGGTACGTCCACGTCTTGCTGGAAGGCGCTCTGGGTGCGAAGTGCACAGAATGTAGAACTTACGATCGTGCGAACTGTAGGCAAGACACGAGAGATCTTTTCTACCATGGTTACACGAACTACATGACCCATGCCTTCCCCGAAGACGAACTCAAGCCCCTCTCATGCAAACCACAGACGAGGAACAAAGACAACATCGCCGACGTCGGTCTCAACGATGTTCTAGGAAACTACAGCGTTACGCTGGTCGATTCGCTCTCGACCCTGGCGATTTTGGCTTCTGGCGAGGATTCGCGGGACGGGCAATCGCCGCTGAGAGATTTTCAACAAGGTGTGCAGGCGTTGGTCGAGCTGTACGGCGATGGCGGGGAGAAGAGGCCTTGCGGGAGCAAGGCGTGTGGGTTTGATTTGGATAGCAAGGTGCAGGTGTTCGAGACGAACATCCGCGGCGTGGGTGGATTGCTATCGGCGCATCTTTTTGCGGTTGGGGAGTTGCCGATTCGGGGGTATGAGCCGAAGGTTGTGGTGCGGGATGGACAAGATGGGGAAGGACAGGAAGATGCGATTGACTGGGATGGCTGGATCTATGATGGTCAATTGCTGCGGCTGGCGCATGACTTGGCATCGAGGCTCTTGCCTGCTTTCAGCACCACTACTGGATTACCTTACCCTCGAGTGAACCTTCGACATGGCATTCCTTTCTATCGCGACGGCCAAGCGAGCGTTCGCAGGCCGGACGGAACGTCTTCGGACCCGCGAGAAATCACTGAAACGTGTGCGGCTGGCGCTGGGAGTCTGGTTCTGGAGTTCACTACGCTTTCGAGGTTGACTGGAGACGAACGTTTCGAGAAATTGGCGAAGAAAGCGTTCTGGGCTGTTTGGGAGCGTCGCAGTGGGATTGGATTGATTGGCAACGGGATCGATGCAGAGAATGGGCAGTGGACGTCCCCTCCGCTTGCTGGAATAGGCGCTGGAGTCGACAGCTTTTTCGAGTACGCCGTCAAGTCGT
This sequence comes from Cladosporium cucumerinum, assembly GCA_023634325.1. NCBI lineage: Eukaryota > Fungi > Ascomycota > Dothideomycetes > Cladosporiales > Cladosporiaceae > Cladosporium > Cladosporium cucumerinum. The sequence continues at coordinate 2,068,008 of JALDQA010000001.1, forward strand.
CGATCTTGCTCTCAGGTCTTCCTTACGATCCTGAATCTCGCGAGGAGAACGACCCAGAGGCATTCCTGCAAGCCTGGTATGATGCGCACTCTGCTGTCAAACATCACGTTCTTCGCCCGTCTGCAGAGAAGCACCCTTTCTACGGGCAAACTGATCTGGTTACTGGTGCGCCACAGTATTCTTGGATTGACAATCTTAGCGCGTATTATCCTGGCTTGCTCACATTGGTTGGCGAGCTCGATGAGGCGATCGAGGGCCACTTACTTTGGGCTGCGTTGTGGACTAGATATGCTGCTTTGCCGGAACGCTGGAACACGCACAACGCCTTCATCGATCCCAACTTCAGACACTGGGCTGGACGACCAGAGTTCATCGAGTCGACGTACTACATCTACCAGGCCACGAAAGATCCTTTCTACTTACACGTTGGCGAAATGGCCCTCCGTGACATCCGACGCAGGTGCTGGACACCTTGTGGATGGGCAGATCTCGGCGATGTTATCAGCGGCGAGCAAAGAGATCGAATGGAGAGCTTCTTCTTGGGCGAGACGGCCAAGTATCTCTACTTGCTGTTTGAAGAAGATCACCCTCTCAACCACATGGATGCCCCAGTGGTGTTCACAACCGAGGGTCATCCGTTGATAGTGCCCTCGAAGCTGCGGCGCGCTGCTCCGACAAAAGTGCCCAAGGCTACAAGGACACGGAAACAACAGCGAACTGCACAGCAGCTACCGGTTAGACCAGTAGAGACGTGCCCTTCCTTCAAACCTCTACATCCACTTGTTGGGAGCAGCATAGTTGACCGACCTGACTTCTTCCACGCCGCTGCTATGGCCCGGCTCCACCTCGTTCCTGTCGAGGCCCAGCGATCATCTTCCCTCCACGAAGTCGCCGTCGACTCGCCTGGGATATCAATGGAAGACATCCGCAGTCCCACGAACTACACGTACTACCCCTGGACGTTGCCGCAAAGTTTGGTCCCGAGCCATGGCTTCAGTGCGGAGATTAGCAGTCCCATCCTGAGCACTCTTACTTTCCCGAACCTCAATTCGGGCAAAGCTGGCGAAGACAAAGGGATGTTGCCCCTTGGGGCTTTGCAGAAGGTTATGGAGGGTGTTGTGGTCAGCTCACTGTCTAACATGCGGCTGAGTATGGTACAGGAGCCCAGGTCTTTGCTCAAGCCTGACAATCAAGGCGGACTAGTCGAGATGGAAGTAGGCCATCAATACCGAGTGCATGGCATCGCCAACTGGCCGCTTGGCAAAGACGAAAAGGTATTGCTTGCGAAGGAAGCAATGGAGGGCGTTTCCGTAGGCGACCCTAACTTCAAGCGTGTCAAGGACCTTGAATTTGTGGATCTGGTCATCGACTACCGCGCGGCTTCCAAGCTGGACATCTCGGACGACGGTACGATCATGTCTGACGAGTTCGACGTTGACATCCCAGAGAACGGCACGCTCGACAGCATCTGGGACGAGCTCGAAACCATGTTCAACAAGCTCCTCTCCGGTGAGCCCGCATCGCATCCCGCCCTCACACCCGCCACCAGCAGCGCACCCTCCATCTCTCGCACCGTCATTTCAGCAATCCTCCCCACAGGCGCCGGCGCAGCAACTCTCCCCGCGCAATTCGACACCCTCGATCCCACAACCCTAAGCACAGGCGCCCTGCCAAACAACAAAGTCTACTTCCTCGACTCGACCCTCTGCGCACACCGCCTCCCCGCCTCCGTCGTCAAGAACTTCCAGATTCTCGTCGTCCGCCGCGGCGGGTGCTCGTTCAACGAGAAGCTCGCCAACATTCCCGCTTTCACGCCTACGAAAGAAGGCTTGCAGGTCGTCATCGTCCTCTCGCCGCCAGAAGCCCAGGAACACGGCGAGCAGCTGATTAGACCGTTGCTTGACGAGCGGCAGCGCACGCCTGCGGGTATTGAGCGCAGGCATGCGATTGCTATGATGATGGTGGAGGGCACGCCAGAGACCGTCGTGGCGCTGCGCGGGGCTTCTGGCGTTCATGCTAGCGTAGATGAGGCTGGGCAGATCGTAGAGGAGATTGCCAGGCCGGGAGTGGGGGAGATTGGGAAGGAAGGCAAGATGTTGATGCCGGGTATGGGCGTCAAACGACGGTATTGGTTTGAGAGCATGGGCGTGCCGATTGGAAATTTGATAGTTTTGTAAATACCTCTTTCGATTCAAGAACAATATTTTGATTGCAAATTGATATGCAAATGCGACAATTCCTTTTCTGGAGCAAGATGTGTCTTGCGATTTTGGCTCAAATATGTCACCAGAGAGGGAAAAAGAAAAAAATCACCACCAAACGCCGCGCTATGACCGGTTTCTAGTCTATACAAAGGCCTGAATGAATGATCCTAGCAAGTTTAACGGGTGGCCCTCATCTCCTGCTGGCCGTCGGTGCCTTCGACGTGTCCGGGCTTCTCGAAAACTTCAACCATAGCTTCCTCGAGGATCTCGCAGCCAGAATCGATCTCTGCCTCGGTGATGGTAAGAGGCGGCACGAAACGGAGGGTGTTGGTACCGCAGGTGATGACTAGCAGGCCACGCTCGCGAGCGGCTGTGATGATGGGGGTAGGATCCCTGTTGAGCTGCATGCCGAGGATCAAGCCCTTGCCACGGACCTCTTGCACGATCTCTGGGAAGCGCTGGTGGATGCGAGCGAAGTTCTCGCGGAAGCGGGTTTCCTTCTTGAGCACACCCTTCTGGAGCTCAGGGTCGGCGAGACGGCCGACGATGTTGTGGGCGAGTCTGGCGCCCAGAGGGTTGCCGCCGAAGGTTGTGCCGTGATCGCCTGTGACAATCTTGCTAGAGACGTCCTCTGTGACGATGGTGGCACCGATGGGGAAGCCGTTGCCCAGTGCCTTTGCTGTGGTCAGGATATCTGGGTGGGCTTCCACGGGCAGGTCGCCGTGAGCCCACAGCTTGCCAGTACGGCCGAGACCACACTGGATCTCGTCGTAGATCAGGACCGCGCCGACCTCGTTGCAGCGCTTCCTCAGCGCGATCAAGAACTCGTGGGAAGCGACGTTGACACCACCCTCACCCTGGATGGGTTCGATGATTACACCACAAGTGTTCTCGGTGACAAGCTCGTTGATGCTGTCGATGTCGTTGTAGATTGCGTACTTGCAGCCGGGAACCATAGGCGAGAAGGGCTTCTGGTACTTCGGGTTTGGTGTCATGCTCAACGATCCCATAGTGCGGCCGTGGAAAGAGCCGTGGAACGAGACGATCTCGTGCTTTGAGCCATCCTCCCTCACGCTGCGTCCGTACTTGCGCGCAAACTTCATCGCCGCCTCGTTTGCCTCGCTACCGCTGTTGCAGATGAACGCCCTGCTCGCATCTTTCATGCATCCAGCCTCCTTTGTACGTTCCACAAGCAGTTGGCTCAGCGCGCCGGTCCACGGGTTGTAGTATAGGTTGCTTGCGTGGACAAGCATTTGTGACTGTTCGAAGATAATGCGACTCATCTGCTCGTCGCAGTGGCCCAGCGAGTTGACCGCGATTCCAGCTGTGAAGTCCAAGTATTTCCTGTTTTCCACATCGTACAGGTAGCATCCTTGGCCCTTATGGAACATGGGAGGTGGGCGGACGTAGGTCGGGACCATGAATGGCTGCTGCGAGTTCACGAGGCGGGTGGTTTCGGAGTCGGCGCGAGGGTCGGGTGTTGGGAGGGCAGCATCGTTCTGGTCAAGTATCAGTGACATTGCTCTCGGTCGTTCTTATCGTCTTCCCTTTCCTACCTGGATCTCTTGCTTCTTGGCCTCTGGCAGGTTAGAGCTTGCTATTGAGGCATAGCTACGGCGCAGAGTCTGTGATGCGGTCGCTCGCTGGGCACGAAACACGGCGCCAATGCGCTGGCTGCCTATACGAAGAGACATTGTGATGTGTGTGTGTGTGTGTGTGTATGGGTGTGTGTGTGTGTTTATGTAGAGGGAGGAGAGGAGAAAGAGTTGCAACGCGAGCGGGAGTCAAGTAAATACCTCAAGGACCAAAGGACCCTTCGATTGATTATTGACTCGCAGAAAGTCGTCGAGCCATTTGAGCGATTGCGTCTCTTTCCCCAGATTCTGCTCCGACTCACCGAGCATCTTATCGCTTTATCACCGACATCGCTCTACGTCGTCTGCTTGGAAACAAACATATCTAATGTTGTATTGATATAGTGTTTCACGAAACATGTTTATCCAAGAATCGATCTTACTTGCCAAGGTACTCTGCCCACGGCACCTCGCCATTTTGTACGCATTTTATCACCATCAAGTTGCACCCAAGCTGCCCTAAATCAGTGTCAAACTCGATATCGTGACTCGACAGCATATGCATGACACAGTATACGATGCGTCATGGTCCGTTGAGACACTCATAGTTCAACATCGTTGCATAAGAACTCTCAAACCCACGGGAGAAGGTTGTCCATTGTGAATTGGCCCATTCGGATCCAACAATGTCGTCTGCCTACTCTCCCGAGCAGATCTCGACCTTCCTCGATTACATCGATATCCCAGAGCACCACCGTCAAAAAGATGGGCCAAAACTGGACCTGGAGTTCTTGACCGATCTGCACGTTCACACTTTATCAGCCGTTCCCTACGAGAACATCTCTCTGCACTACAACGAAGAGCACACGAACACTCTAGACCCACAGAAGCTTTTCGAGAAGATTGTAATCGCCAGACGCGGCCGTGGTGGCTACTGCATGGAGGTTTCCCTCCTCTACAATCACATACTTCGTGGTCTGGGTTTCCAAGTCTACACTGCTGGTGTCAAGATCCGCAGACGAGAGAATGGCAAACCCTTTGGCCCGTACGTGGGATGGGTGCATATCGTCAACATAGTCGAATTTCCGGACGGCAGCAAATGGATGTGCGATGTTGCATTTGGCGGAGACGGCGCAACGAAACCATTGCCACTAGTGGAAAACAACGTCACGCACAACATGGGCACCCAGCAAGTCCGATTGATCAAAGACCACATTCCAGCCCAGGTCGATCGCCGCCCGCACACGAAGATGTGGATATATCAGTACCGCAACTCACCTACTCAGACATGGAACAGCTTCTATGCTTTCTATGAAGTTGAGTTCTCTGCCGAGGACTATGACGTGATGAATTGGTACACAGGTCACTCGCCGGAGAGTCCACAGTTGCGCGGATTGTTGGTCATTAAGTTCCTGAGACGGCAGACGAAGGATGGTCAAGACGAGAATGAGATCTTCGGCAAGAGAATGCTCGTGCAGGATACTGTGAAGGAGAACCTTAATGGGAAAACAGTCATCGTTGAGACGTGCACTAGCGAGAAAGATCGCATAGCTGCTTTGGAGAAGTGGTTCGGAACTACCTTGACGGAAGCAGAGATCAAAGGAATCTCGGGATGGAAAACGGAGTTGCGTGGTTGATTCTACCAAGGTATGCCATGCTCCTGTCTCTCAGGCCACCTGTTTTAGTTTCGGTGTTCCTTAGGCTGATACCATTAGGTACGTTGTTGTCGTCTCGTTCATATGATCAAGATATTACCAGTCATGGACTCACAGCCAAGCAAATGTTATTATTTCATGCAACAAGCGAAATGAATGAGCTCACTCTTCGGGTACGCCTCTCTGCATGCGCGCACCAACACTCCTCATGTTCTAAACCTCAAAACAAAGTTGACTATAGCCAAGAAGAATCGGAGTAACCAGAAGGCGACCCCATTAGTATGCAACAGCATTATCGTCCAAAGGCCCCTTTTAATCGCCTTTTGCGACCTGGGCACACTTTCCGCATCGAAATGCTCGATCGCAGTCCGAATGTTGGCAGACTTGGACAACTGTGCAGCAAGGTCCACGGCATCCATGAGCGCTGAGTTGGCTCCACTGCCTGAGAACGGGCTTTTGGAACTGTTCGCATCGCCTATGAAGACGATATTCGCCTCGAGCAGCCTCTGCGAATGCACTATCGGGAGCTTTTGCTCGGCACTGAAAACTTGCAGTGTCTCAGGGTCTGTTGCTTCGATGAACTGGCCAAAGGGCTCGCGAAACATTTTGCCTCGCTGCCGGATCTCGTCCAGGATCTCTCGCTTGCGCTCCACGGCTTCTTTCCCTCGTATGCGCTCCCTTGGCTGATCGGATTTGTAGGTGAGCGCCCAGGGACTTGTTGTGTCGTCAACAGGGAAGTTGAGGAACGCGACTCCCGATCCACTGATGTTAATTCCCCATTTCTTCTCCAACGGACGTGGCTTGCCGGAGGGAAACTTCGAGGTCCCCTGGCAGCAGATCGCGCCGGCGTAGTTCAATACGTCGTCTGGCAACAGCGCTGATCGAACATTGCTGTTGACGCCGTCGGCCGCGATGAGGAGATCGCATTCGTCCGATGAACCATCGCTGAGATGGACTCGGACGTTACCGCCTTCGACGATTTCAACCGAGTTGCAGCCTTTGTCCCAGTGGACCTTTGTATCAGAAGGAAGACCATCCGCCAAGATCTGTCGTAAGACGTGCCGAACTATTCGGATGCCGCTCGCAGGGATGCGGTCTTGCGTCGGGGGAGTGTCCTTGATGTCGAGCATTGGTCGCCAGTCATTAGCCCAGATGGTGGGAAGTTGCTGGATACCATTTGAGCCTACTGTGCTGGACGAAAGGGCAGCATCGAGCAGTCCGATACTATCCAGGGCCAGTAGACCAGATCCCTCCTTGATGCTCATAGTGTAGCCCTCGTGCCCTGGTTTGAGAAATTTGGAAGATCGTTCGTACATGACTATTTCGGGCTTTGGGTGTTCACTCGGCCAGCTTTGATCTAGAGCTCTGGCGAATGCCATGCCAGCGAGACCGGCTCCTGTGACGACGATACGTTTCCCGGCGAGGTAATGCTTTTGTGAAGTATTGATCGACATGGCTGGAATGTTCGTCATTGAGTCGTACATTATTGAATTGTTTTCAATTGGATCATTGGTAGAACAGTGAGCGAGAGCATGTGTATTTGTATACACATATATACCTGCAAGTACTTTGTCCCGGATCCGAATGCGCCGTGGATCTGGACGGCCTGCCGCCTGCAGCTTGCGTTCTCGGGCCCGAATCGCACAACGCCCGAGGATCTGTCCAATCGTTGCCTACTACATCGCTCGCACACTAACACCTACGGTTTGTAGAGTGCGAATCCGAGAAGTAATTCCAAGGTAGTGCTCTCTTCGGTTAATTTCCGAGGAATCCTTTCGCAATCTACTTATGCTGGTTATATGTCGTCGCAACCATCAAATCGAGGTATCGAGGGTATAAGCCGTGCGAACCGCCCGCGATCGTGGAGCTATAGACTACCTCATCGCATCTGAGGTCGCTTGTCGTTCAGCAATCCCACCTATTCATGGCTCAGATACCATTGCCAACACACCGTCAGAGATGTCCTCTACCTACAACGCGCTGTTGATCTTTGGCTCGGGACCAGGCATCGGCCGTAATGTCGCCATGCTCTTTGCGGAGCGTGGGTTTCGAAAAGTACTACTCATGTCCAGAAATAAGGAGCGACTTGCTCAAGACGCAGATTTCGTACGCTCCGCTAGTGTTGGCGTTGATGTGCAAGAAATCTCAGTCGATGCTGCAGATACAGACAGTGTTCAGCAGGCTCAAGTCTTGAGAAAGCAAACGAAGCACTGGGAGAAAGACCACTCGAGTTCGTACTATTCAATACAGCCAGGACTGAGCCCAGCAAGTTCTTCGACTTCTCTGCGGAAGAGCTGGAAGCTGACCTCAGGGTACGCTATATTGACTAATTACTTGTGATGCATCACAGAATAACACATAGCACAGGTTTCCGTTGTCAGCCTGTATGCGGTCGCCAAATGGGCAATGCCAAAGCTCCTGGACCTGGCAAGCTCTAACACCGACACCACGCCTTCATTCGTGACGACCAGTGGCATGCTGGCGAAGGACCCATTCCCTGCCATGTTTTCTCTCGCCACTTGCAAGGGCGGACAGTATAACCTTATCCATTCCTTACACAAGGAATTCGAGCCCAAAGGCGTGCATTGCCCTTTGGTCGTTGTTGGTGGGGCTGTGAAAGACGAGTCTGTCGTCACAAATGCTCGGAAGATCGCCGAGGAGACATGGAAAGTGTTCAAACAACCGAAGCACGGTGGGAAATTCGAGACTCTTCTACTGGATCCGGCTTATCTTGAGCATGTCAAGGATCGGGAGCAAAGAGGCGCTCAGCAGTGAAGATGTGTTATTGTCCACCGTGGTCCTCTCTATCGAGTCGCGTGGAACAGTCAAAGTCAGTAGATAACATGAAAAGGCAATGTACGATGAGCAATTGGAGGCGCATGGGCTATATCGATCACGACCCAGGAGAGGGGTATTGTCACGATTGCAGGTGACATAATTTAGTGGTATCAGTAGAAAGGCAGAAGGTCTCGACTCGTCCTCCTCCTCCTCCTCCACAAAGAAATGGAGCCTTTCTCCACCGCCGCCTCGGGGTTGCGTTGCACACGGGCCGCCACTTCCTCAGCGCGGGCCTCCCACCGCGCGCGCCCGTGACAGTGTGACCGCATCGTCAGGCGTACGGCGGACCATCAAGATCGACATAAGTGAGGTCGGCCTTTATTCTGTGTACCCAGCCAACACCGTCACCAAACAACGTACCACCAACACAACACTCTAGAACCACAGCTTCTTCCATACCAACCAATATGGGTATCTCATACGTCGGCGTGCGTCTTCAACACTCTGTCTGCTATCAAGGCGGCAACTGCGACCGGACGCTGACCGCCTGAACAGATCTGGCAGAACGACAACAAGCCAGCAACCGAGCTATGCTGCGTTGACACTATCGACGAGCACTTCTCACGCTTCACTCGTGGCAGGTGTGTACCCTGTGAACACTTTCCAAGTCACCCCTGGACAGCCCCCACTAACACCCCGCGCAACAGCGTCCGCGAGATCGGTCGTGAGATCAACCGCACCGTCGCAGAAGCCACCCGTCCTGGCACCCGTCAGTCGAAGCCCGAGGACCAGTTCACCATCCACATCTATGCCCGCAGCGAGGGTTGCGCCGGCATCATCGTCGCCGACCAGAACTACGACAAGCTCGTCGCCCACCAACTGCTCAGCAAGATCCTGGATGAGTTCACCAGCAAGTTCCCCAAGTCCTCATGGTCAAACAAGGCAGGCTTGAAAGCATACCAGGACGGACAGACGGAGGGTCACCTTGGGTGGTACATCAAAGAGTTCCAGGACCCGAACAACGGAGACAGCATCATGAAGATTCAGAAGGAATTGAATGAGACAAAGGAGACTTTGCAGAAGGCTATCCAGAGCACACTTGAGAGAGGTGAGTACAACCATATTCGCGCAACATGTAATGTTGCGCAATCAGCTTCGAGGGTGGAACGCTGATACTAATCTCAATTACAGGCGAGAAACTTGACAACCTCGTCGCAAAGTCCGACAATTTGAGCGCGTCGAGCAAGATGTTCTACACGCAGGCAAAGAAGCAGAACTCGTGCTGTGTTGTCATGTAAATGCTTGGGTTGTAGAGGCATACGAATTGAACGGGTTTGCTAGGAGCATTTGCACGGCGTCCGGATGAGGGTTAAGAAGGGGTTATATTCACCACAGGAAACCTTGAGAAACTTTCGTATTTGCTTTTTTTTGCTCTGGGTGTTCATGCTTTCATTTGTTTACTGATTTGTTTGACCGTTGCGTGTTACTAACATGTGCGCAGTTTCTATACGTAGCTCCTGTTTAGTTGCGCTTTTTCTGCACCTGCTACTGGATAAGGCTTTACTATGCGACACCACAGGGCCAGTGGGACTCCAGGGATCATCATAAGCGTCGGGAGATCCACAATGAGAAGCAGTTCAACGGGTGCATATAGCATATGTTTGATGTGTGCTACGGACCTTCTGCTGCTGCTGCGTCGGCCTTTAGCTACGGACTTCCCAATGTCTACATCCGCCGACCCGACGCTGGTGAAATGCAAAATACAATGCTTTTTGAGTACTATCTTGTACCGGTTGCTACTAAGCATATTGATCATGGAAAGTTATCGAATACGATTGAGGCGCTCGGGGGTTCGATAAGCCCGCTGTCCTCTTGTGACGACTTACTGTCACGCTCAATGGAGAAATACCAACCAAGGTGTGTCGAAGTGCGCTGATAGCAGACCAGACGGTACTGAGGACAGGCAACCTTGCGCATTGCTTACTACAGTCCCAGTCCATATGCTTGCATCTCAATGATTTGTACCAATTGCCTTGCGCCAGCGACACTGGTCATATGCTGGATGGCTGATCGAGAGGACATATCCAGCTGGTAGAGAGGACAGCCTGCAACTCTATCGCCAACAAGGAATAGTAGCTGGCCGTCCAGATAGGTTATAAGGACCGCCATCTCCCAGCGTTGAGTGTTTCGTCTATCGCACACTTGCATACAGCACTCTCACACACTGCTCCAAAGAACATACGAACAAGGCCCGCTATACCACCACAAGCAGCGTAACAGCTCCACACCACCACCAGACAGTCAAGATGTCTTCTTCCATGGCTACCACTACTGCTACCTACGACGTCATGCACAACATCTCTACTCCGCACGGCGCCATCGGCCTCGCATGTTCGCGTCGCCATGCGGCAAGCTTCTCCAGTGCTAGTACCTGCAGCACTGACGACTTCCCGGCTCTCACGAAAGAGGACCTACCCGCAAGTGACTCGCTCAAGTTCGGGCGCAAGACCATCGCTCACAAACGTGAGCTCCGTAATGCCGCTGACGGCGAAGACCTGCCCGTCCTCACACCAGAGGACCTGCCCGCGCGCGACTCACTGGAGTTCGTGCGCAAGACTATCGCTCAGAAGCGTGAGCGCTGCAATGCTACTTTGTCAGCCCGTCTCCCAGTCGTCGGTGCCGCTGATGTAATCACCGCCGACGATACTACCTTTGGCTCACCTCTGATGCGCATGGGCCGCCGAAACGCCAACAGACCCTGGGACCATCAAGTCCCTCACAAGGACTCGCTGGACCTTTCTCGCGAGCGTGCTACCAGCGACGCTGTGGCCAAACGTCGCAGCTTGAAGCAGAGGGTCTGCAATCGGTTCCAGACCGTGGTCACAAACACGGGTGCTGCCCTGGCACGAGCCAGATCCGGGTGTTCTCTCGACGGCAGCACTTCCGAGCAATACACCAGCGTCGACGGCCGTCCCAAGATCGAGATTCTGCAGCACACAGTGCGTAAACTGGCATGAATGACTGCGAGCATGTCGAGACTGGATCGCAAGCAGGCAAGCCGATTGTGACAGCTGGCTGTGGAATCTTGGTTCCAGTTTCAGCTTGTTTCTTTCCTTTTTCCGCGACGCTCATGGGAATGCATTGCAATTTGTTCATGGAGGCTTCGGGTTTGATTACTGGTGGCAGAGTTTGATTTGGGGCGTGCGGTCATGGTGAAGGGGAAATCATCGCGCATTGTTTGGCGGTATTTCGGTATTTCCTGTACTGCATAAATCAACATCAAAGCGTTTATCTTGAGATCACATGTGTCGACCCCCGTTCTTTTCAATCATGTTGGCCGCTTCCATGTACTCTCATCTCGCTGGCTGTCATGCCGGCGCAGTCAGACTTAGACTATCGAAATACTCTCTGTACCACCGAGAATGCATCAGAGATTGAAAAAATGAATCTCCCTGGCTGATTCGGTACCATCGCTAGACATAATTACAAAGACCTGAACGTATCTACCACTGAGATTCAATCCATAGTTTTTTACTCGAGCTGACCATTGTCGAAACATCACAATCGTTGATCCACATGTCCCACCCTCTCTCAAGTCGGCAAAGAAGTCACAGCACACAACACCCACTTGCCCACGACAGAGACATTCTTGCTTTTCACGTCTGGCAGATCCACATCCCATCCCTCGTCCCCTGCCAGCCAATCTTCCCACAATACTGTGTGTCCGCGTGGTCACCTCCGGCGTCAGATTGGTGCAATGCTTAGTCGCAATGTGTGACATCGACGCATCCGAACCAATGTGCGTCGCGCTCCTCCGCCCCTCTGCAGTACAAAACAGACAGCCGTAAGTGTACCTCGGCCGGAACGTATCAGGCGGTTGCTTACAAGGTGCATGACTCCTCGTGCAGAAAGGGAAGCGGTAGCGGACGCCGTGCGGGAAGTCGATGCGCTGCAGCAGCGTTCCGTCGGGGTCGGAGGCGTTGAAGTCGTATGCGTCGCATTTCCAGCTTTCGTGCAACTTGTCTGAGCCAGGGAGGATCGGAAGGTTTTGGCGCGTGAAGCTCGCGCGGAAGTCTCTCTGTGCTGCGAGAGCGCCAACGCAATATGGGCGGCGATGGTTTGGGCGGAGATGGGAGGCGATGTCTGCGTCGGGTTTGAGTAATACAGTGGGGCGCGGAGAAGGCACGATTGATGTCTGGCGTGTTGCTTAAAGTGCTGGAAGTTTGGACAGCTGCCAGAGGTGTGGACTGCTGTTCATGCCTGGGCCATGATGTGTCGTCCGAAAGCGTGTGTGGGAGGGAATACGGACTGCTTCTACCAAATGGTTATGTCTGTGGATCGAAGTCAGGGGTGAGTTGCGATGAGGACGATTCGCTGCTGATTGGAACTAGCAGCGGCTGGATATTTGTGATTCGGGAAGCGACAGTATCATTTCCGGTATCATGGTCGATATCACGGCCCGCCAACGTGAGGATGTCGATGTCTTGCGCTCGAATCGCCGGTATCAGGTACTGGAACGACGACAAGGTTGTGATAGATGGTCCCGCTCGTCTTAATTGGCTTTGCTGCCGGCCTGGTAGTGGTGGCACAGTCAACAGTCTTTGCACAGTAGGTTCTGAAATGCACGGATTTGCCGCAGCCGTGATGAAAGTCCTTGCGAGAGACTCGTTGGAGTTCCTCCTGCTTATACCGATCCCAAGTGCCGAGTCTGCAGAGTCGTGGTAAAGGCAGTCTCGTTTCAATCCTCTGCCTCAGCTCACTAATACTCCTGGTGGCTTCATATCATTTTGTGATGGTAACTTCGTGGAGTGTCTTCAGCTGCACCATGTCAACAATCTCCTGCAAGTTCTCTTGTGCTCTTCCCAGTGATGCGATGACCTCTGCTTATAGCGATACGGCGATCATGAGCAGCTCCTGTTTTGCACGATCGTCGCCAGATCGCAGCAGTTGGCTGTATCTGCCCAGAGCTCGCTGCTCGTCGCGGAATTGGCGAATGACCATGGCTCCGCCTTCTTCCAAAGAAGTGTGCAGCATATCTTGCACGACGGCTTGATCTTGACCCTGTGGTCCGTGAAGCTCTTGTTCATGGGGCTCATGCTCCTCACTGTCTTGTTCGTAGAGCTCTTTTTCGTGCTGTTGGCGCTTCTGCTCGCGCTTCTTCGCTCTGTGTTTTTTGTATCGCCTGATCAACTCAGCACCACCGTGGAAGGCGGAGGCGAGTGAGGCCACAATAGCAACCACTTCGAGTCCTGACATTGTGCTGGTTGTAGTCTCGGTATAATCGCTGTGGTATGCAAGATTGCAAGAATACAGAATCCTAGAAGCAGACGAAAAGAAAGACGTCGCAAGGCAGCGATGGTATGTCCATGTCGTGCGCAGCTCTGCAGCGTCATTGAGGGCTACACAGAACCAGCCTCACAGTCAAGCTTTCATGGCTCGCCTCGGGGGCGCCAATTCCTTGGTTGCATATATTGCAAGGCCATCGATGGTTCGCATGCAATCTCTACCGAATTTCCCAGGTTAGTAGGGTGATTGTCAGGTGACAAATGGGGGTGTGCATATGGGATGGTCTGCGCCTCCACAGCTATGAGGCTCAGCCAACGTTGGCGCTGCGTGCTATGTGATCATGCTTTATGGGCAACCACCTTTTGCAATATTCATCTAAAACCATGATGCGGTTAGTCGAGCCATACATGATCGCGCTTTGCATGCATTCTGTTCTGTCAGTCCGTCCACTAGTACAGAAATCTCACTGCGTATGCCATCACCTGTAATCGCTGACGTAGGTCGTGCGGAAGTAGGAGAATGCGCAGATGGTTTCAAAAATTTAGGTCGCAATGCCTTGTTTTGCATTCCTGAGCTGGGTATTCTCGCATCTTTCCAGTTCAATCCATGCTGTTCTCTATTCGTGATGTCCTACACCACCCATGCTCCTGTCGCTTTCATAATCCTCTCCTCCCCGGGAGCGCGACCCACGCTCCCGGAATATATCGTACAACCATCTGCCGTCCTCTCAAGGGTATTCATACACAAGCTCGTCGGTTTGGGGCGCTTGATTTAGATACTGTATCCTGCGTCAGCACTGCCCGTCCCCCATCGACGTTATGTAACAAGTTGACTTACGGGGGAAGAAGAGCCTCGCTCCAGCTGCTGGAAAGGAAAGCAACACCGGCCTGTGGAAGCAAAATCGTCAGTCTCAGGACTCTTTGCGCAATGTATTCCATCTGATTTCCATATGCATGCATGCTCCCGACCCCTTCCTCGGTCGTATTTCAAACGCAAGTCCTCCTCTTTTACTTCGATGTTCTCAAAGGCACTCGATAGTGGGATGGCGGCTTGCTTACAGCGAAGAAGGAGACGGCGACGACGACACTCCTGTTCTCGGGGCTCGAAAGCTCGTTGATGGCGTTGCGGACGTAGCTGTTGCTCTGGACGGGGCGGCCGGCGCCGACACGAGCGGATCCTTTGGGAGGCATGTTGTATTGTGTTCTGTATGTGGGATGTGGTTTTGGTGTTGGGCTGAAGATGATGATGTTTCTCGACGCTCGATGAATGCGTTCATGTTCGCTCGCTGGGAAAGTTGCGGGCTCGGGAGAGATGGTTCAAGGTCACGTGACACGAGTCTGTCTACATGTGTGTACCTAGGTCTACTACCTTGCAGGTCGTTCCATGCTGGGATTGCAGATAATCTTCGAAGTCTGCCAGGGTTTTACGAATTGCGTTGCTGTCATGCATCGCTATGTGATCTGTAACGTTGATGTACGCTACATGCGACCCAAGACTCCATCTCTGCGGACACAGCTGGCCATCCGCTTGTTTTGGAGTAGAAAGTAGAGATACAAGAATCAATGTTCTAGTCGCACAGATGCACATCGACAACTGAAACCACTCCTATTCGAACAACAAAGCCTGTCAACCACTCTAGCTGCACACGTAAGCCCACAAACGACCGACAATCGAGCCAGCACGGATGTTGACAACAATGCTAGGGTCAGGGTATTGGGGTTGTTCAGAGGTCTTCTCCTGGTCTAATCGAACGATCGACGGTGAAGGAACTGCGTTCAACCGATGGAAACATGAACCCGTCACGTTTGATGCTCAGGCCAAGCGGTATCTTGAGGCCATTCAAGAACGATCGAGCTTTCGTATATACATAATACATGACCTCATTGACAAAAACCCTAGCTCTTCCCCAAACAGAGTGCACGATATCATAAATTCGCCGCAATGCTACCCCATTTAATGCAAAAGATTCATCCAAAACGCCAGCCAATCCAACCAACATTCGTCTAGAACATCATCACACTCTACCGCCGCCCGGCAGTATCATCTGCTGGAGCAGGTGTTGCGTCGCCCGTACCTTCAGCAGCAGCCGGGTGATCCTGGCCTGTTCGTCTCGTTCGAACACCAAGGAGGTTACGCAGCCTCTGTCTAGTGCTGCGATCTTGCGCTTCTGCAACCTCAGCCGCTTGTGGATCTGCTGCACCGTCTGCCTCATTGCCTGATTCTCGTCTGCGTCTTGCAGCCTGCTGCTGTCGGTACCTCCTCAGAGCCATCACTCGTTCCTCTCTCGTCATGCGATCTGGTCTTCCGCGTATGCCCAGGATGCCAATCATGAGGCTTCGTCTTACGCTTGAGCGTTCCGCCACCGGTGGCGGCAGATCCCCAAATTCTTCGTCGTTACGGGGGATCGGGTTGCCGTGTTCGTCCACGTCCTGTGATGTATGAGAGCGCTGCGGACGGAGGTCGACCCGGCATAGAGGACATGTTCCAGAAACATTCAAAAGCCACGGGTCAATGCACTCAGGATGGAAGCGATGATCACAAGGTAGGACACGCTGGTCTTGACCGCGCTCGAAGTCTTCTGTGCAAATGCTGCACCCTTGGTTGCCACTTTCGTCGATCGCATTGGCAGAAGATGTAGCGCCAGCAGCTGCGATTCCATCTACGGCCGTGGTGCCATCTAGGTTGGCGCCGCTAGCGGATCGATCTCCTGTGGACGGTTCACTGTTCTGGCGATTCTCCTGAGCGGATGCAGTAGTCCCCATCTCGACATCTGCAGGCTTCGGCTCTTCGCGCTCGCCAAACTTGACGATGGGAATGCCATCCAAAATAGCTCTTCCGATCCCTCTGGCACGGCTCTGCCTAGGCCTGCCAACAATCGCGCGGGGACCGTAACGCTCGGGGTGTCGATGCGCTCTGATAGCTCCAGTAATGATAATGACCAGGAAAAGTGCCGTTATAACGCCAGTGATGGTGTACAGAATGATCATAGCCACAGCAGTACTCGGATTGGGCCCGAGTGGTCCCTGAGGAGCATTATCCCTAGTATTACTGTTGGAACCGCTGTTAGAGCCACCTGATGACCCATCGCGTCCCTGCTGCGCTTCCGGACCGCCAATGGTCACCCAGAGTGGTGCGCTGGAGTCCCTGATGGCGTTCAGAACATTTGTAGTATCATTGCGGCTCTTCATGCTAAACGCCCATTTGTACCCGGTCCGATCGCCTTCCATCCGACAGTAGTCCGCCTGGTTGGAGTAAAACAGTACGGCAGCGACGTTGCGCTCCACTGCGCTGCGGAAGACTCCAACCTGATCGATGTTGCCGGGGTAGTCATTAGGATCGCAGGATATCAGGGCGACGGCGCCAGACTTGACCACGAATTGGTTGTCCGTGCCGACGTCCATGATCTCTCCAGACAGGCCTGTAGGCGGGACTTCGTCCATGGCGGCATCGGTGAGCGGCAGCACGGGAGCCAGTGGGACCATGTCATCGTTGCGAGAGATGGTCATGGGGGTGCCCGTAGTGCCAGGCAGGTCCGCACCGGTGGAATTGGTCGCGACAATGGTCTGGGCGACGACGCCAGGTGCGACGAGCAGCAGGCATGCTGCCAGCGAGAGGCGCATGCGTAGGGTATGTCTGGCCATGAGGATGGCAGCACACGACGGTGGAATGAGGCGGCGCGGGGTACCAGCTACTAGTAGTATTGAGTCTGGGCCGGAGCAGGATATAACGTTATATCAGATAGCGAGCGAGCGGCGTTCAAATGGTATAAGGCGCCATGGCAGCAACGGTGGAGGTGTTCACAGCCTTTGTCGGGTTCGCACAAGGGATCCGGTGTGCTTGGGTGAGGAAGTTTAATTATCAAGGGCGGCAGGGGTGATGATGGTGGTGGTGGTGGCGGAAGATCAGCTCACATACACACACACATACAGTACACACATACACATGGGCGCAGCAGCAGCGGCAGCGTGCAGGCTCGGCATATGCCCTGGCGCAACAGGGGTGGGTGGAGGCAACAACGTTCACGTAATTAACTTAGTTACTTGCAGCTTTGTACTACCGTTGTTGCTGCTGCTGCTGCTGCTGCCCGCGTCTTCGGCTCATATAGCGACAGCGACGATGACTACATATAATCAGTCCATTGATCTAGTCCCATTCCAGCCTCCGCATTCCCCTCCCCACTGCTGCTACAGTAGTTAGTGTACATACAGTAGTCGTGGACGTCTTGACTTTTTTTTTTTTTGCCAACATCTTGGTCGACCTTGGTCTGCCTTGGTCTGCACAGCCCCTTCACCATCAATCTGTCATCTTCGACTGCCCTGCCCTGCCCCGCCCCCGTGATGCGAAGACACCACTGTATACCGAGCGCCAGCCGACGGTAGCTGTCTGTCTCAACCCTTGACCTCGCAGACCCCAGATTATGCACAGTGCGGTCAACAGCTGCACATTGGCCGACTGTGCACGATGATATGTCACATTTCTTATGCCCAGCTTGCGTGGCGTCTCACGCTGCCCTGTCTCAAAAAAAAAGAGTTCTCCATGTCTGACATCCGGTGCATACCGCTCGCTCACCCAACCCGGACCAAAAGGGGTCACGCCTTCTTTGCAATCATTGCCGCTCAACCGCCTCACGCGTAAGCCGCATCAGAAGAGCCAAGTCACAGGTAGATGCGATGCTTATGCAGACTATGGAATTAAAATATCGACAGGTACACCGAAGTATGCTAGCGTAAGTGCAGAGTGAAAGCAGAGCCCGCTGTCAGCTCGGCCCGCATCACGACTAAAAAACAAAGACGAAACGCCACCTAGAACAACCGCTCAACAGGACCCATTCCAGGCAAAGGCTGGAAATCAGGATGCTCAGGCCAATCGCCCAGGCTGGCCGGGTCTCCACCGATTCTGACCCACGTTGCATGCGAAGGCACGTTGTTGCCATCGAGGAGGAACATCTGGAACCAGCCCGGCGGGCACACGTTCGCATCTGGAGGCGCAGTCACCGAGCACGACACGCTTGAGCACGACGTGGCAGGGAAGTATGTGCGCTGACCCATACTGTTGCCGTGTGTCGAAGCGACAGATCCCATCAAGCTGACGCGGTAGGACCCCGTACTGCCACTACCAGTCGCTGTGATAGGGAACGACACTTGCTGTCCGTAGCCCCAGTCGAGGTTGGAGAGATTGAACGCTGGACGCGCACCGCCACGAAGGATGTATGGAGGCGTCCAGATCTCGGTACGGTACTCTTGCGGCGCAAACCAGGTGCGTTCATCTTCAGGGTCGGAACCAGAGACGAGCACGCGGCCATCGTCAAGAAGGACTGCTTCGCTGTGGTATAGACGTGCGATGGTGGTGTTTGCCATCACGGTCATGCGCGAGCCAATAGGCTTGGTGGGGTCGTAGAGAACGCTGCTGTAGTTTGGATCCGTGGCGAGACCAAACCCAGCGCGACCTTGACGGGCACCGTTCAAGATGATGAAAGTGCCATCAGGTAGCGCGACGATGTTTGGCATCAGACGCTTTGAAGGCATGCGTTCGATTGTCCAATTGGTGTTGGGGACGTCCGGAGCGATCGTAACACAGTTGTCAAGTGCAATCTCAGTGAATGGTACACTTCCGCCGCAGATAAGGAGCTCGAGGGGTTCACTGTAAGGTGCGTGCTGAGGTAAAACCATGGCAGTACCCTGGAAAGGATATGTGCGACCTCCAGCGTCGTTATAGACAGCGCCTGGAATGTTGGGCAGAGTCCGCTTGGTTTGCAAGCTGACTGGATCAAGGATGCGGGCTTCGTTGTAGTACGCTACGAGGATGCCACCAGATGGGAGGACGACCAGGAACGGATACAGGTTGTTCGGATCGGTTCTCTGGAGGTAGTCGCAGAAGAGAACTTCTCCACTTGGAGACGGTAAGACCTCGAGTGTCGGGACAGGAGCACCGTTGGATCCTACTTGTCCACCCATGACCAGGATCGACCCGTTAGACATCGTCATGGCGGAGGGATACCATCTACCGTTCAGCAGACTGACTTCGAACTGGTTCTCCTGCCAGTCATTCTTGCCAGCAACACCAGGGCTTCCGTCAGGCCAGTAGAGTCGCACACCGTATGTTGCGTCTCCCGCCCAGCCGCCGACGTCGATCTGACGACCAGCACGGTCTGGCAGAGTGAGACTTGCAGCGCAGAAGATGTCGGTCTTCACGTGCATCTCACGCCATACAGCTGAGTATGAAGCGTTTGCTTGTCCAACGAGGCTATAGTCCATCTCGTAAGCACCAGTGCCGTTATTGGCCGGCGACGTTCCGAATTTCTCCAAAAACGTAACCTTGCCGTTGCGAGACGGTGCGGTGATGAGCGGAATGACGGGTCCAGAACTGAAGAATTCGTACTTGCCAGCGTCATTGCCACTTGCAAAGCCCCAGTTGTAGAGTAGATCACCGGTCCAGGTGTAGTATGACAGGCGGTCGGGTCCACCGCAGATATATCCGCCGTTTGAGTCCTTGTTGTCGGTACAGAGCATATTGCACTCGCTTTCAGGCTGCTTGGTGGCGCCGGAAGCGATGACGCCTGCCACATCACCACAGTAGCATTCCTCGCCGAACTCTGTGCCTGCGGCGTTGTAGCCATACTTGGCGCAAAGTGACAAGCAGTTGACGTTGGAGTTGTTGGTGGGGTTGACCATCTTGTACTCCAGGGTACGGGCACCGTCAATGTCAGACCAGCAGCCCTGGTATGTCCAGTTGCCTGGAATGCCGTCTTGCTGAGCGGTCGGGTTAGTGAAGTTGCTCATCGTGCCGTTGGAATAGATGCTGAGGCGACCACCAGCACCGCACTTCTCGCCGCTCGCGCCGCCGCAGTTCATGTTGCACTCTCTGTCGTTGACAAGCTGGGCCGCGTTGTGCAGGTATTTGTCACAGAAGCACTGCACTGCGTACTCCATGCCTGCAATATTGTAACCCTTCGCGGTGCACGCTGCGATGCATGATTCGACTGTGAGGGAACTGTTGTCGGGTTGTTGGTTGGTCAACGCCCTTCCACCTGACATGTTGTCGGTAAAACATCCTTGGTATGTGAAGGGGAAGATCGCAGTCGCGTTAACGCCTCCGGGGTTTGTAGGGCCTGTAGGATTCGTCGGATTCGAGCCACCCGCTGGCGGAGTTGGGAGGGCTGAAGCGTTGTATTGATAGACGTTCATTCTGCCAGGCCCACCACAAAGTTCTGCATTGTTGCCCTGGCATGGCATGTTGCAACCAGCATTGCCGTCGGTTGCGGGCCCTCCGTAATTCTGCGGAGCATCGTCACAGTAACACCTGTCATGGTTAGTGTTTGGTACCGAACAGCCGTTGGCAAGCACAAAACATACTCGTTGCCGTACTCCAGACCAGCCAAGAGATATCCATTGTCAGCGCACGCTTTCGTGCACTTTGCAACCGTCAAGTCGCCAAGGCCAAATTGCTGTTGGCCTAAGGTGCGGTCTCCGACCGTGTCGTTCCAGCAGCCAGCATTAAACCATCCAGTCAACTCATACACGCTCAGTCCATTGGGTCCGCCGCAGATCTGATTTTGGTTACCGTTGCAAGCCATATCACAACGACCATCAGTCTGTGGAACTGCGTATTGGTTCAGGCTACTGCCACAATAGCATTCACCTATCTCGGGTCAGCTTTGTTATATAAGAAACTGGACATGGTTGAGCCCTCCCAAACGTACCACCATACTCAACGCCAGCAAGAGTATAATTGTTCTGTATGCAAGTTGACGTGCATGCTTCGATGGTCATCGGCACTTGCAGGTATTGCGTCACGTTTAATGTTCGTGCGGCTGAAGAGTCGTTGTAGCACCCGCGATCCAACCAGCCCCCTGGAGGGGCAGGGACAACAACGCTAGGCTTTACCGAAGGTGTGGTGGAGCCAGAAGCGTAGATGTTCATTCGATTGCCAGCGCCACAGAATTCGCTAGAGTTGCCGTTGCATGGCATGTTGCACTCTTTGAAAGTGACGTTGGTCGCGCTTTTGGCAACATAGTTATCGCAATAACATTCACCTATAGATCTCGTGTCAGCGGCCTCGTATACCGCGATCGAAGGTCCTGTCCGGAAGTATATCTTACTAGCGTATTCAACACCAGCCAGCTTGTATCCGGCAGCATCACATGCCGCAGTACAGCCAATGACCGTCATGTTACTGCCACCTCCCTCGACTTGCACTCCATTCGCAAGAGCCTTCGACGAGCCATCGCACCAGCAACCAAAATCAGTCCAGCCTGGTGGCCCATTGCTGGTGTGTGGTCCTTGCGGTACCGGTGTGTTCGCATAATAGACCGTAAGCAAACCAGGGCCGCCGCAGACCTCGTTCGGGTTTCCCGTGCATGTCATGCTGCAGCTCGAATCGGACTGTAGCGTAGTGGCATTTGACAACGCATTGTCGCAATAGCATTCTGCTCGTGTTACTACTCAGGAAGTCTTGATATAATCGAGGCGGATTTCCTCACCACTTGAGTATTCAGTGCCGGCGTAGACGTAATTCTTAGATTTGCAGTATTTTATGCACGACGTGGCTAATACAATGAAGGCTCTGGTCAGTGATCCGCCTACTAAATATCCTGGTCTGTATACTCACCGTTCATTCCGGACCCATCTCCATAGTCAGCGGCCGAAAGCGACCTGCTGCCAACTTGGTCGCTACATGCTTGCATCAGTTTCGATACTAGATGAATCGAAATCAGCCACTACGTATTCGCGAACGCACCTGTAGCAGCCAACGTATGTCCAATTGGTCGGTAGCTGCGTCGCTACTGTAAGATTTGCAGCCTGTCTGTGCGAAAGCGGCACGGAGCCTGCATTCGCAGCAAGCGCGCACGAAAAGAGTACCAGCATACGCTGGAGGGAATTATTCGCTTGCAACATCTTGCATGCAATACCAAAAACCAGCCAGGGAGGTGGAGCGAGCAGAAACGAGAAGGCTACAGCGGTAGGAACGTGTCACTCGATATTAATCCTACCATTGTCAAAAGGTGTGGGTGATGGCCATCCTGCCGAGCAGTGGCCAGACTGTAGTGCCCGCATTATTGTCGTTGTGGACAGTGTACTGGCCTCACCATTAGCGAGGTGGCTACCAGCTGAGCTCCTGCAAGCGCCTGGTAGCGTTCGAGATGCAGCCCTTTCACGACAAAGGGTACTCTCAGTCTGGCGGAGATGCCGATTTCCGGAGTGTTTGCGGGCGTTTTTTTGTTGACATTTGGCACGTGGCTACGGTGTGTCAAGACGCGGCTTTCGCCTCGCTGCACGTCGTGGATCCATGCACCTTGTCATGCACGTTGAAAACAGGGCGGGCTGGAGTGTGCCGCGTCGCTGGTGTGGCACGATATCACCGTCGACCAGAGATAGTTGGCGCAGATTGTTCTCGGCCTGGTGTCGCTGCTTGGTAGTCCCGCAAGTATCAAGAAAGTCAACGAGATAAGAAAACGAGCATAGCGTGTGCCTTCATGCAGTCGATATTGGGATATCAGCGCCACATACCGCCACTGCGGCCCTAGGCATCTTCAGGGCGATGAGGCGTGAATATACTCCGCACCTAAATTGATGCGAGCTGCGGTTTAAACAAGGTTTCCTCAGCCGTGATGCCGTGCACGGACTTGAATCCCCCATGCGGAAGATCCTCTGCCAGGAACCGCATGCAAGCCTTTTGCCTCATGCATCTCGGTGGGATACCGGAGCTGACTCACATTGAGTTGGCAGCGGACCTGAGCTCTACATTGATCTTCTGCACTGTCATGCATGCGATAGATCGGCAGTACCGATGGTCGTTGAGAAAAGCAGTGAACAAGACGTGGGCGATGTTAGTAGCCGATCAGCCGTTGTGGCTTTCCTAGTTGGCCTCTGCTGGTCTCGATGTGGATAAGGCTTGACTTTGAGCTAGTACCGAACGAGCGGGGTAGCGGACGTTTCTGGTTCGATAGTTTGCCTATACCAACTGCGTGAAAAGTATATACCAAATGAGCTGAATGATGGCTCTAGCCGTCATGCCGTAAAGATCAGCTGATATATTCCGTCACCACGTTTCGCCATGTGCTGTGGGCGTGAAGTCAGAGACCCTCGAATTTGCGCAAGGAAAAGTGAACTAGAAACAAGGGATGCCGTGGAGAGTATACTCAAGCATAGTGTCGGAACTTTTCACCACGTGACCCGCCCACGTGATCCCCCACACGTGCTTCCAGACATCACTCTTTCTTTAAGTCAGGATCAATAGTAGTAATTATGCTACGAAGTACAATAGAGGCCTTCGGAAAAGAACTTGAAACATCAATAGCACTCACAATAGGACGTAGTAAGTAATGCATGCCTCCGGGAGCTCTGAACGGTAACGTCAATGATGGGGAAGCGGATCAGATGGGGAAGCGGATCACTACGCAGGCAGGACATATTCTACGCAGTACGTGCTTGAAACATCGCGCATCAGTATGAGATATACCCAGACTGATCCGCTTCCCCATCTGATCCGCTTCCCCATCATTGACGTTAGTTAAAAGTGACCAATATTAGGTGGCGAGGCATTGAAAGAGAAGCTGGTAAAAATTTACATGAGTAATAGTGGTCGGACGAGACTCTGGACGGCGCTAATGAACATTGCTAGATCACTATACTATTAATTTACGAAGAGTAATACTGCTTTAGGAAAAGAACGTGCGAGTGAGTGGGTGAATGATTGTTAAGGGCGACAATAGCGGAGTCATCATATGATAGAGACACAATACGAAAGTGAGTAAGGGAGCGCAGTAAGCATAACAACAATAGGCCTCTCAATAGCACATGATATTTCAGTTACGAAGGTGAGCTGGCTCTTCGTAACTGAACAGTCAGCTATTGTTGAGAGCATGACAATGAGCCCAAGGTAATATATCACTCTCTTCCTTCCTACTTCGACTCTCTCTCGCTCTTTCAAACATCACCACCACCACCACCACCACCACCACCACCAACACCACCACCATGTCGATCCCTGGCGGACGCGCGGTGGGGTTGCCGTCGTTTGTCGAGGTCAGCGCGCGCAGAGCTGAGCACCTAGCCAGGCATGTTGCGCGCAGCGAGAGTAAGAGTGGTTTAAACTGCAGCGCTCTCCGTGACTCGCAGATGTATGTACTTAAAGCTAATAATTCGAGTTCTTTTACAAAGCTTGCGCTCTTCTTTTATGATAGAAAGCTGACATTCTATATAGTGATATCCTGCTCGTTCGCTACTTTAATCGCGACCTCTTACGCACTGTCGCCCTTAGTAGAGTATCGTTTGCTGCTACTGCTACTGCTGCTGCTACACTACTGCCCGCTGCTGCTAGAGAAGAAGAAGAAGAAGAAGAAGAAGAAGAAGAAGAAGAAGAAGACGATGACGATGATGCTAGCAGCTTTATGCTGCAGTTCTACGACAATAACGACGATAACGACGACGACGACGACGACGACGATGAGATGGGTGCGCCTGCTGCTGCTGCTGCGCCTATAGCGCTGCAAGGCCCTCGCCGCCCTAGCCGTCCGAAAGGGACTAGCACATTTGTCTACTAGCAGTAAGTTTTTCGAGCTTGTTTAAGCGAGTATAGCTAATATTTTTATAGCCTAGAGGCGCAGAATGAGTGGTAGTCCGTCCGCGAAGCGCAATAGGCATCTGCCTCCTAGGGAGACCTTTATAGGTTCTTAAATGTTGCTTGCGCGTAAGAGCAGGAACAGTCGCGCGCTCTAGCGTGCTAGCATTATATGTCCTTAGGGCACTGTGATTGCTGTGTGTTCAAGGTTAGAGATCATTACGGGCATTGCCTTTAGGATAAGGCTATCAAGGGGCATTATGTTTAAGAGGTTACGAGTGTTTTTAGGCTTGCTATAGCACTAGCGCTGCTTTTTGCTATGTTTAGAGCCTTGTGTTTGCTACTGTGTACAACCTTCGACATTTTTAGCTTTTGAAATGTCACGGGGCGACAGCTGGGAGCATTCAGCTGCGTAGCCGCTGAGGTAAAGAAGCTCAAAAGACTAGGATGTAAGACCGGTTGTCTTACATTGCTCGCGCATATGTAGCTAGATCGGATGTTCGGACGGATGGACGGATGCTCTCAGCTTCTTGCCTGTGACATGAAAAGGCTTTTTAAAATAACAACTGCTTACTAAACCTATTTATTTTCCCTTCCGATGCTATAAAGACTTAACTGTAAAAGAACTAGCAGAGTATTAAAGAGTAACTAACTTTAAAGCTAAAAGTTGTTAAACTACGACAGTATTTATCGAACTGTAGTAGTATTATAGAGCCAATAGAATGCTCTTATTTGCTAGGATATATAAAGGAATAATATAGATCGGAGAAATTCGCTTATAAAAAGGAGGTAACTTTTCGGAAAAGAAAGGAGCTTATTAACTTTACTAAGACTGCGCGAAGTTAGCAAATGTTACCTAGTTTTCGCTAAGGAGTTGCTACACTCTATGATGTTCTTAATCATGATTGCATATTATCGTATTTAGCATTTCCTCTATATATAGTCGATTGTAGTCGAATGATTACTCGAATAGGAGGTCCTATAATTGTTTTATATGTCACGGGCAAGCCGTGGCACATACGGAAGTCCAGCTGAGATCACGTGACAGGGTCGCCCCAGCGGTGACCCTGCCTCAGGCATCCGGAATTGATATGACAAGAAGGTAAGCCGAGGCTTCGGCTTACTCCTGACTTCGCACTTTGCAACTGATACGTAGCTCCTTGAGCTACGTCCTGTCGATAGGACCAACATCAAGGTTGGCCTTCAGTCCGTAGTTAGCTCTGTATCCGAATCGTCACGCTCTCATACCTACTCTCCGCACGATCCGCCTCACGCCCGTGACATTACGTAGCTCCTACCTTAGGTATGGAAGCCTCCGACCCGCCTCGACCTCCGAGTTATCCAGGCTCTCTTGAAGAATTCCTACAACATGTTACTCAGAGTCCGGAAACTTGGTACGACTATATTAGTGTAGCCGATTCCCAACTGAACCAATCTACCTCCGATATCGTCGACCTCCGTACCCAAGTTTCGAACAAGAACGCCCAACTGCAAAGTAAAGGAGAGGAAATCCAGAAGCTTACTCTCCAGCTTGAATTCCGCCAGAATGACTACGACCGCTTACAACAGAAACTTATCGACTCCGAGAAGGAAAAGGACTTAGCAGTCGCTCAAGCTAAAGCTACTGCTATCCCAAACGTACGCTTCTTCCCGAATACGCCTACTCCTATCTCTACTGAAGCGCCACCAGCTGCTCCGCTACCAATGCCTTCGCCTACTTCTTACGAGCCTTCCGAAAATAGCAGAACCAGTGAACGAATCCCTGACCCTGAAAAGTTTGACAGCGACCGGAACGACCTCTCCCGATTCGTAGACCAAATCTCTGCTAAACTCACTGTTAACCGAGATCGCTTCCCAAGTTCCTGCGAGCGAAAGGTATACGTTGTCAACCGCCTCTCTGGACTAGCCTACCAACAAATTCGTCCTTACATTCGCCTTGGAGTCCCGCAACTACCCGATTATGAACAGATCTTAGAAATCCTCGAAAAAGCTTTTGGCGATCCAAATCGCTCGAGCTGTGCTACACAGAAACTCCAAGAAATCAAACAAGCGAATTGCGAGTTTAACACCTTTTACGCCGAATTCCAACGCCTCGCTCTCGACTCTGGACTTGATGAGATATCTTTGGTCCCGATCCTCGAAAAAGCTATCTCCCGAGAGCTTAAGCAACTCCTTGTCACTTCACGCCCTAATGGGAACGACATCTTCTCGCTAGCAAACCACCTTCAGGACTTAGACACCCGCAACCGCTACTTGTTTGGCGATCCCTCGAACCGCTTCGTTACATCTCGCATAGAGAGAACACCTTCACCCCCGAAAATACACTCGAACCAAGCTCCGACCTACACTAAAGCCACGCATCAGGAAACTCGAGGAGATCCAATGGATACTAGTAACGCTCGGCCGAGGACCGATAAGGAACGAGGCGCCTGTTACCTTTGCCACCGGACTGGTCACCTCACTAGAGACTGTTCGCTCCCGAATCCGCGAAATCAGCACAGCTACCGCTGTAATAGCAATGACAGCCAGAAATACTGTACTCAGGCCATAAAACCCTGTTCCCCTTCGCCCCTGCAGTCCCCTACGAACCGCTACGCTGCACTTCAATCTGTTATCGATAGACCCCCGACTCCCGCTTACGCTTCCCCTACTACGTTCCACTCGGAAAACGGAGTAGGCCTGAACTAAGTCGCCTTCAGGCTACGAACCGTAATGCACCCGCTCGAACGACTAACTCGCAACTGACCCCTCGACCTAACACCTCTCTCGCAAAGCCAGTTCGCGTCTCGAACTTAGCAATTCACGGAATGCCTATCGAAAAGGAATTCACCCGAACCTCTGCGCCTATTATCGAAGTTTCGACAATCCAGGGCCCAAACCAGAAAGACACCTGCGCTCTTGTAGACTCTGGTTGCGAGGGTTACGCTTTTATCGATCAGGATTATGCGAAGCAAGCTGGCCTCTCGCTAATTCCTGTTGACCGGCCGTTTCTATTATACGGCTATGATGGAGAAGACAAGCACTCCTGAATCATACGACACTATGTCCGATGCGAACTGAAGAGTGGGACTCACGTGGATAAGGATGCGATCCTATATATCACCCCACTACCGCATTATCCGATTATCCTAGGCCATCCGTGGCTAAAGAAACACAACCCAACGCCGAATTGGGCTGATAACATCTGGGAATTCAACGATCTGTATTGCACGAAGAACTGCAACCAGACACTGACACCTGCCCGACTTCGAGGACTCTATGACGTCCCGAAGAAGTACATCCCGGATTTGAACTATCGAAACATAGCTACTGTGAGCCTACGTGCGTGTTATGCATATGCTAGACGAGGATATCAAATCTCGATGGTCACTCTCGAAGACATCGACGAAGCCCTAAAGCAAGAGGGAGAGGAGATTACTATCCAGCTGCCTACAGAACTACGAGACTTTGTAGATGTCTTCTCGCCGAAGAAGGCTAACAAGCTACCACTGCATTGAAGCTACGACCACGAGATCAAGCTTACATCTAACAAGAAGCTACCATTCGGTAGAATATATTCGATGTCCCGCAACGAATTAACAACACTCCGTACCTGGCTCGACGAAAACTTAGCTAAGGGTTTTATTCGCCCTAGCTCCTCGCACATTACCTCCCCAGTCCTTTTCGTTAAGAAACCAGGTGGAGGCCTCCGACTTTGTATAGATTACCGTGCACTGAATGACGTCTCAGCAAAAGATAGATACCCGCTCCTGTTGATTAAGGAGACGCTAAACAACCTCGAAGGAATGAAGTACTTCACAAAGATCGACATTATCTCGGCATTTAACAATGTCCGTATGAAGGAAGGGCACGAACACCTTACGGCCTTCCTTACCTGCTTTGGTCTCTTCGAATCGCTAGTTATGCCATTTGGACTAACTGGCGCCCCTGCTATGTTTTAGAGGTTCATAAACGACTCGCTCTGCGAATATCTTGACCAGTTCTGTTCCGCGTACCTCGATGATATCCTGATCTATAGTAGAACGAAAGAAGAACACATTGACCATATCCGAAAAGTACTCGAACGACTCCGATCTGTAGGCCTCTTCGCTAAGCTCTCGAAATGCGAATTCTTCGTAACCGAAACGAAGTTCCTCGGCCTAATCGTAGGCCGAGACGGATTCAAGATGGACCCTGAAAAAGTAAAGACTATCCTCGAATGGAAGACCCTGAGATCTGCTACTGATATGCTCTGATTCAATGGCTTTTGCAACTTCTACTGACGATTCATCTGTGATTACTCGAAGATTGTTACCCTATTGATCAATCTTACGAAAAAGAACGCCCCATTTAACTGGACTCGATCGTGCGAAGACGCCTTCCAGTTGTTGAAAAGTACTGTTGCTTCTGCTCCAACGTTACGACCGTTCGACTGGACTAAGCAAGTAGTCGTCGAAACCGATGCTTCCGACTTCGTGTCTGCTAGAGTTCTCTCACAGTACGACGAAGAGAATATCCTCTGTCCAGTCGCCTTTTTCTCGAAGAAACACTCCTCAGTCGAGTGCAATTACGAGATTTATGATAAAGAACTACTTGCGATTATCCGATGCTTTGAAGAATGGCGCCCAGAACTTGAAGGCTCCGAGAATCCGATCCTCGTCCTGTCTGACCATTGCAATTTGGAATACTTTATGTCCACGAAGATGTTAAATCGCTGCCAGGCCTATTGGTCCGAATTCCTCTTGCGCTTCAACTTTAAGATTACGTACCGACCCGGAAAACAAGGCGAGAAGCCCGATGCGCTGACCAGGAGGTCAGAAGATCTTCCTAAAGAGGGGGATGAAAGACTAGAACACCAGAGCCGTACAATGCTTAAGAGAGAGAATCTCGACTTACTGCCGACTCCGCTGCAGATCCCCGAACCTACGCAGAAGAAAGTTCACTTCGCAGAGCCGATCTCAAAGTACTACCCTACTATAAATACGAATATCTCGGGATCCGACAAGCAAAATCAGACAAGACACATGCTGTTAGACCCGCAAGAACTAGGAGATTCAGACACGACAACAAAATCCGCTTCGCAATAGCAAGACCCGCCGAAAATCGTAAATACACTAAGTCCGAGCTCTGATCCGCCTCCCTCGATTGAAGAAGCGATACAACAAGAATCACAGAACGACGAGAACGTACTATCCGTCTTGCACGCAGTCGAGCAAGGCAAGAATAAGCACCCGTTCTTACAGCTATCTTAATGCCGAGCTCAAGAAGGAATCCTCTATTACCGCGAAAAGATATACATCCCTGATTCCGACAAGCTTAGGATAAGAATCCTTCAACAACATCACGATCACCCGTCCGCCGGCTATCCAGGTAGAGCTAAGACGTTCGAACTACTCTCTCGAAGCTACTACTGGAAAGGAATGAATACCGACACGCGCTGTTACGTCCAAAACTGCTGAACATATGGAAGAACGAAACCATGACACGATAGACACCAAGGCATGTTACAGCCGCTACCAATACCCGAACGCCTGTGGCAAGATATATCCGTTGACTTTATTATGCACTTACTGAAGTCGAATGGATTCGACGCGATCCTCGTAGTCGTCGACCGACTTACAAAGATGAGACACTACGTTCCCTGCTTGATGACTGATAGTGCTGAAGAGGTAGCCCGACTATTCGTTCGAGAGATTTATCGCCTGCACGGCGTCCCGACTTCTGTAGTATCCGACCGCGATATCCGTTTTGTGAACTCGTTCTGGGAACACCTATCAAACCGACTTCAGTTTGATACCAAGTTAACTGTTGCGCACCGCCCTTAGGGCGACGGCCAAACCGAACGAATGAATGCAGTGTTGGAACAACACCTCCGCGCCTACGTGTCCTACCTTCAAGATGATTGGGTAGACTGGCTCCCGTACGCCGAGTTCTCTGCAAACTCAATGAAATCCGAGACTACTGGAACGACCCCCTTCTTTGCAAACTATGGTTACCACCCTCGCCTCGGTATCGAACCGATTGAAGCCCCTAATACGCCAGCCGCCCGACAAGCCGATACATTCGTCGACCATATATCTATGATCCTCGAGTTCCTCCGCGAACAGACCCTCCTTGCACAAGCTCGTTATGAGGACTCTGCTAACCGTTCCCGCTCGACTGCTCCACGCTTCGACAAAGGCCAACTCGTGTGGCTAAATGCTAAGAATCTGAAAACGCTCCGCCCAAAGAAAAAGCTCGACTAGAAGAACTTAGGCCCGTTCCCGATTGCCGAAGTTCTAGGCCCGTACACGTACCGACTTGACCTGCCTGACTATCTCACGATACACGATGTGTTTAATGTTGACCAACTATACCTCGCTGCGAACGACCCATTGCCTAGACAAGTCCTCGAACCGCCCCCGCCTGTCCTCGTTGAAAATACGCATAAATACGAAGTCGCTGAAGTCCTCGACTGCCGCCGTAGAGGACGAGGCTTCCAGTACCTTATCCGTTGGACTGGATACGACGACCCGACTCTTGAGTCTGCCCGAACGATCTTCGAAGATGTCCCTGAGCTAGTTCACAACTTCCACCGTCGTTATGGTGAGAAGCCGCTCCCTCCGTTCGTCCGACAATAGCCTCGCTTGTTTGTCTCTCAGGAGATCGACCCTTGAGAGGGGAGTAGTGTCACGGGCAAGCCGTGGCACATACGGAAGTCCAGCTGAGATCACGTGACAGGGTCACCCCAGCGGTGACCCTGCCTCAGGCATCCGGAATTGATATGACAAGAAGGTAAGCCGAGGCTTCGGCTTACTCCTGACTTCGCACTTTGCAACCGATACGTAGCTCCTTGAGCTACGTCCTGTCGATAGGACCAACATCAAGGTTGGCCTTCAGTCCGTAGTTAGCTCTGTATCCGAATCGTCACGCTCTCATACCTACTCTCCGCACGATCCGCCTCACGCCCGTGACATTATATAGGAGTAACCAATATAGAAGAGGATAGAATCCTTCCTCTTAAGGGATAAGTCGAGTATAACTTTGTTTATTGTCATTCCCTAAGCTTTATAGATAGTTAAGGCATACGCGAGGCAGACTAGGAACTAGGATCGATAGCGGATTTAGCTAGTAAGGTAGAAGTCCTATTAGGAATAGTATAGTAGAACTACTACGTGTCACGGGCGTGAGGCGGATCGTGCGGAGAATAGGTATGGGAGCGTAACGGATCGGATACAGAGCTAACTACGGACTGAAGGCCAACCTTGATGTTGGTCCTATCGACAGGACGTAGCTCAAGGAGCTACGTATTGGTTGCGAAGTGCGAAATCAGGAGTAAGCCGAAGCCTCGGCTTACTTTCCAATCTATCGATCCCGGATGCCTGAGGCAGGGTCGCATCCCGGGCGACCCTGTCACGTGACCTCAGCTGAACTTCTGTACGTGCCACGGCTTGCCCGTGACAGCATCCTATAGTTGAAGTTTAGAGTTGTATTACAATGCTGGTAAAGGGACTTTAGAAAACAACTAATGTACTTCAGGTTAAGGACGAGATTCAGGTGCAGCTATAATAGACGCTGCAGCTCTTAGTAGTGCGTAGTTGCTATAGTTATAAACAGGGCAGTTAGGAGGTGCAGACTATTCTATAGGGGGCAGCAGAGGTAGAAGAGCGTTATCCTAGGAATGACAGTAAGAATTCATTTCCGAAGTTAGAATGCCTCTTTAGAGAAGAATTGCAGTTATGAAGGTAGGGAACTTACCTAGTTATAACGAAGCTCGTCCGCCTTCCTCTTATAGGATTTACGGACTTACTGAGCAGTCCTTTCGCAGCATGCAAGGCAGTTCTTAGTCTGCCTACTATTCTTTATAAAGTTATTAACTAGGAGGGTTTAAAAGCATAGAGAACAAACTACTAATGCTATAGTTGTTTACTTATGAAGGGTAGCTCGTAGTTGTTAGTTGTTATATAGGAGAGAGAGGGTTGTTTTATAATTAGTCCTGCTACTTAGTTTACGAAGGGGAATAGGCATTAATTTACGAAGGCTGCTAGTAGTTATTTTACGAAGAGCTAGATAAAAAGTAAGGATATAATAGTAGGAGTTCTTTTACGAAATGCTATTGTCGTGGGGTACGACATCAGGATGGGAATTGGTACAAGTCTGGAGTATAAGGCTCTGGGTTCTTGCATAAGCATTCTGTAGTCACGTGGTTAATACATGACATAGTTCAAAGCGAAAGGTGGGAGACAGCTATATTAGCTGTTGACTGCCTAAAGGGCGAAGACGAGAGACACCTTGTTTTTCAGATACAGAGATGAGTTTTGTTTTTTAGAGATAAAATCAGAGTTATATACGTTACATATAGCAATAATAACAATTAGAGGTCACTAAAAACACAGTCTGCTCTCCTACTTAACTATTTTGACTCTGGTACTATTATGGTTGTTCTAAGGTTCAATATACTACCTTGAATCTTTCTCGACCTATAGGTCGAGATTGTTTTTATAGATGTATAAACTTCAGGCTTCAAATTGACTTCTCGACCTATATAGCCACATATTTGGTGCTGCTTCTGTAGATCGACCTTGCCTTCTAGAATAGTACGACTTAAACAATATAATATAGAATAAGCAGAATAACATTAACTATAGATACAATATAGCGAGGGACGAGGCTAGAAAAGGGGGGCATCCCTTTAACTCTAATAGCAGGAGCTTTTAAAACCCCACAAATTTTAAGAGAGCTCTAACTAACATAGGTTACTATAGGAAAAGGCAACAAGAGCCTTAGTACTAGGAGCTACTAATAACAGCTCGAAAAGGAATCTAGATAGCGATCCAGATTTACCTCCTATTTCAGATTATACAGATGATAGCTGTATAGATCCTAGCAGTCATAATCTTAATCAGTATGACTTACCTATTTTAGCAGTCAGCTACTAGAAGAAAATGCCTCTAAGACAGGCATATAATAGTAGCGCAACAGTCCGTATTTCGAAAAAGAAGGAAGATATAGGAGGGATAGAGATAATGACGATAGAGCTAATAAAAACATTCACAAGAACTAGTATATAGGAATAGCCTATATAACTAGTAGTCAAATACAGTGCGATACCTAAGGATTTAGAGAAGGTATGTGCCTAAGACTAAGTCTATCTTTCTTTCTGTTTGTTATTCTTGTCTTTTTATTATACTATAGGTAGGAGGAAGAGGACTGTCTATAATTATAGCAGACTAGGACTTTCTTCCTTCTGCTCTATCTAGATTTATGCTATAAGCTATAGAGAGTATTATACCTAATAGGATCCCTCTCGATCTGACTTAGCAAGCCTAAACAACTGAGTTACAGCCTTCCTAACGATATAGAGAGAGAACTCCTTCGATATCTTACTTATAGAGCTTTATAGCAATTTAGCTACTTCCTGCTCTAAGGTCTCTTAAGTCTCTAACCTTCGATAGTTACAACTTGTCGACTTTCCTTCGAGAATATATACAGCTTTGCAAAAGATATCAAGTATCTGATAAGAGAGCATATAACCTCCTTGAAGACTATTATACTAAAGATATAGGACCTGAGGTTTGCTAAATTATCGCCTAAGCGAATAGTAGCCTTAGCACTCTTTAGGGCCTGCTCCGAACGAAGTATATAGCTATTAATAATAAGCGAATGTTGACAACTAAAGGCGCTCTAGAGCAGTTCGTGTTATAAGCAAAGGAATATCCTTATAATAATAACCTCCTATCATATAGTAGGCAGTTCCAGATTATTGCCTCCTATATTAAAGAAGCTAGAAACACACTCTCTATTAGCTAAAAGACGATGCTATATCTCTATAGTCTCCTAAGGAAGATTATAGAAAAGGTAATCAGCTCGCTTCACATTCAGGCTATGTATATAGAGCTAGTCAACTTTAAACAAGTAGTAAGCTTCGTAGACAGTATTGCTTAAGCTACTACCTTACACTGTATTATTAAGATAGAGGACATTGATAGAGCAGTCTCGAGGGCTGTAAATCGGTAGCGCAACCCCTAATGTATTACCCTTCCTACAGAAAAGATAGTATCTATACTGCCTTCTTTGCTAAAGCACTAGGAACCTCTATACCCTAACTTATAGAGAGGAGTATAGGATTAGCAGTCCCTCTCTCTCGATAAGATAGTCGAGAAGTTCAAGGAGATAAAGCTGACAAAGATAGAGATCCTCAAGATATTTGAGTCTCCTGATCTCATATACCTCACCTCAATTCAAAGAAGGGATGTACTAATACAATGCTTTCATTTAGAGCTAAAGCCGAATCCACTAGTTGCTAATTATAATAGATACCTGCAAAGAATGCAAAGAGTGGCATTTTAGACGAATAATGCTATACAGACTCCGCCTTAACAGCAGTATGCTAGTAGGAGCGCAGAATAGCAGCCACCTCTTAAATGTCACAGTTATAGCAAGACTAGTTATACAATAACGCACTGCTAGTAGGTCGATAAGCTGGTATAGCAAGGATACATCTATTTTGGCTAGAACAACTATATTTTGTTTAGGACTGCAGCTAATCCTAGCCGAGAGGTGCCTAGATTGCCTCCGACTAACAGATATAATGCGCTGCTTAACATCCTTAGCTTAAGTGCGGATTAGGTAGATACTACTACGCAACTAACTACAGGACTATCAGGCAGAGCTATTACCCTATCGCATCCTTTTGATAGGGAAGAGGATTCTGATCAAGAAGTGTACTATAGCACTCGCATTAAAGCCATCTACGCACTAAAAACTAGTAGGGGAAAAGGCAAGGTTGCTAAACTACCTTAGCGCGATCGCATTCTAACTATCTGTACAGATCGATCTAGATAGTATATTCCTAAGATATAAGATTCACAAACGCAAGGCCGGACTCTCCCTCCTTAGGATGTGAGGAGAACCTAGGACTCTATAGACATTAATAAGAATCACCTAATAGGCATTCTGCCTATAAAGCCTAATAATGCAAGGTAGGCTCCTCGAGCTTAGCGACTAGGCGATATACTTAGCAAAGAGGATGCTGCTCCTATAGAGATTCGGGTAATAAACCATATCTTGAATATACCTA
Source organism: Cladosporium cucumerinum (assembly GCA_023634325.1). Lineage (NCBI taxonomy): Eukaryota > Fungi > Ascomycota > Dothideomycetes > Cladosporiales > Cladosporiaceae > Cladosporium > Cladosporium cucumerinum. The sequence goes on from JALDQA010000001.1 coordinate 2,104,102, forward strand.
TTAGCATCCCTGTTCGAGATGCTATCAGCTTAATACCTAGGATTCGCAAATTGTTTATACAGCCTCTTCGCTAAGAGACAGTAGAAGCACTAAAGGCTCTAGGACGAGGGAATGTCTTAGTAAATAGTTAGGATGCTATAGGAAGCGACAGTAGCGTTTTAAATAAGCGCCTTACTAGTAAAAATCTTTCTCGACCTATAGGTCGAGAAAGATTCTCTACTACTAATGCGATGTCTATAGCCCTACTCATAACTAAGCAGCTTAACGAGCGCCTTAGGAACATTAAGACGTACTAAGCGAAGTGTCCTTGTATCTCTATATAGATTAGAAGAGAAGCAGTATAGGCACTAGTCGACTCTAGAGCCGAAATCAATATTATAAAGGAGAGCTTTGCACTATGCGCAGGACTACTAATCAACTCGCTCCCTCCTATAATAAAGGGCAACAAATTGATCTTAGCAAATAGAACTAGTGACTCCTTTATAGGAATAGCAGAGACTCGTGTGTTTATTAGAGAGATAGGGACCTCTTTCTAGATGCCCTTCCTTATTACTAAGGACTGTACGAGTGAAATGATTCTTAGAGAACCCTTTATACTACAGTCTTCTATAGCGACCTCTCGGACTCTATCTAGCCGCATTACTATCCTAATAATAATAGAGGACAGTACGCGTACTTGCGAGATAAGGTCTATTAATAAGTACGAGAAGGAGCTTAGAGAAGATAACAGCTAGAGGGAAGGCAAGGTAGTGTAGTAACTAGTACTACACCTAACTGAATGCTATCGCTAGATGATAATAACACCATGCATACTGATGTAGAATTTCCTTATAGCGCTGATGTGTGTCTTAATGAATGCTGTCGCGCTTCTATTCCCTTACTAACTAGTACTAGGGAAACTCCGGATAATCTTTCCTAACCTATAGGTCGATATTATTCAAAACTTCCTTATAAGCGCATTCGCGCATAGGCTATTACTAAAACACAAAAACACTTAAAAAATGATAAACAGGTCTTAAAAACATATGCGATAGAGCTAGTCGACCTTGTGCACATCTTCTAGGCGTCGCTAGGAGAAGGCACTAAGCGATGCTCAAGAAGACGAGATAAATACAGCCTGTATACTATTTCGCACTAATAGTAAGAAAGTGGAGCTATAGAGCTAAACACACTATACAAGAAGAAGGCGGACAAAATCAGGCCTTTAGATACTACGCTTCTAGACAGAAGCATGCCTAACAGAAATCCGAATTAGAGGTAAGACCTCCTAGTAGAACAGCGCTATGCTCTTAACCCTATTAGAGCACCTAGCCCTTACAACCACTTGTTCGAACCGAGGTATTAGTAAGAACTATAAGGTTGCTATATCACTATAGCATGCTAAGAGAAGATAGTGATAGATAAAGACATTTAGCCCTAAGAGAAGGAGATATTAAGAGAAATGATATACAATAGAGAGAAGGCCCTTACATAGGATTTTATAGAGATTAGTCGCTATAACAAACAGGTAGTACTACTATAAGTCATCCGCACAATAGAACACAAGGCCTAGTAGGCGAAAAGTTTCCCTATACTAAAGGGACTTTAGGATGAAGTAGTATCTATGCTTTAGTAATAGATCGACGCTTCTGTGCTAGAATAAAGCTACAGACCTTACTATAATCCTTAGTTCCTAGTATAGAAGAAGGATAAGAAGCACTAACTAATCAACTCTACTACCAACATTAACGCTATTACTATCAGAGATGCTATACTCCCTCCTAATATAGATGAATTCTCAGAGCACGTTACTAGACGACCTGTGTGCACCCTGCTAGACTTCCTTTCTAGATACGATCAGATTATGCTCTATCTAGCGAGTAGGGACATAACTGCTATCCAAACTCCCCTTAGACTCCTTTAGCAAACGACTCTACTATAGGGAGCAACAAATTTAATAGCTTAGTTCGTGCGAGCTATTATACATATCCTACACCTGCACCTAGCAGAGAAGGCTAGTCCTTTTATAGATGACATTATTGTGTATTTACCTTAGATAGGGAATCTCACTAAACTTGCACTACCTAGCGTACGAAAGCATATGCTTTAACACCTACAATAGATTAATAGAGTGCTAGCTGATATTAAGCAATCTGGTTATACTGTATCTAGAGGAAAGTCACACTTCTGCACTCCTGCCCTTAAAGTAGTAGAGTACATTTGTGGCTAAGATAGGCAGAGACCTATAGATAGATATGTGAAAGCAATCTAATAATAGCCTACTTATAAGAATATCACTATATTACGAGGATTCCTTAGAGCCTGTATGTACTATCGGATCTAGATCGAGCACTTTAGCGATATTGTATCACCTTTGTTTGCCTTGCTTAAGAAGGATGTAGAGTACTATTAGGATATTGAACAGGCTTAGGCAATGCAATCTCTAAAGGATGCTCTAACATCTATACTTGTCACGGGGCGACAGCTGGGAGCATTCAGCTGCGTAGCCGCTGAGGTAAAGAAGCTCAAAAGACTAGGATGTAAGACCGGTTGTCTTACATTGCTCGCACATATGTAGCTAGATCGGATGTTCGGACGGATGGACGGATGCTCTCAGCTTCTTGCCTGTGACAATACTAGTATTAATGCCTCTAGATTACTCTCCTAATGCTAGCAAAGTGATCCTTACTATAGATTCCTCTGTAACTGGGTTTAGTAGAGTGTTAATACAACTCAATCAATAAGGGAAAAGGCATCTATATAGGTACGAGAGTAGACTCTAGACTGCTATAGAGAAGAAGTACGACATTGTAAAGCTTGAGTGTTATTCCCTCCTGTATATGCTATGCAAATACAGACTATAGCTATACAGGATCCGATTTACTATAGAAACTGATGTAAATACACTAGTCGCCTAGCTTAACAGAACTGCAACTAACTTGCCTAGAGCCTTAGTAACTCGTTAGCTTATATAGATAAGACTCTAGGATTTTGATATACAGCATATACCTAGGAAACAGAATGTCATTACTAATACATTGTCGTGCATACTATAGAACGATAATACAGTTAATACACAACAAGATAACTTAGATGCTTTTGTCGACTACGAACTTAGCAATATGCAGATCAGCCCTATAGCTACTACACCAGAGAACATTCTTCTTCCTAAATATAGCGAGAAGTCCTAGCAATACGCTCTTTAGCTCACTACACTTTAATAGCCTCTAGAACTCTCTATAAAGGAGTTTGTTATATTCAAGAAGGAAGCCCTAAAACATCTTATATAGAGAAGGCACCTATTTAGAAGGCAGAACAAGAATGCTCTCCTAAGGCGTATAGTAGATGACTTAGATAAACAAAGAGACATCATTCGTAAACTGCATAATAAAAGTAGCTATCGAGGGAGAGAAGGTACCTACTAAAGGATTACTAATCGATTCTACTAGGCTAGCCTATTTAAGGATATAGAAAAGCACATTAACACCTATTTCTCCTATTAGACCCGAGCACATAATCGGTCAGACGAGGCTCTCTACCCTACCTAGTCCTCCTATATAGGAGAGAAGTAGGCTATCGATATCATTTATATACTGCTATATATAGGATACTCGTACCTTGTACTAGGAAGGGAGGATCTATCTAGATAGGTTAAAGGAAGAGCCCTTCGCGAGAATAACTTAAAGAATGTTTTAAAGTTTATATTTAAGGACATTATCTATAGGCATAGAATGCTGTTACGCTTAGTAAGCGACAGTGGTCTAGAGAACAAAGCACTTACTAATGAGCTTCTTGCTTGGTACAGAATTAAGCATACCTAGACATCAGCGTATCACCCTTAGGCAAATAGCATAATAGAGAAAGGATATCAGCCTGTTATAAATAGGCTGGCTAAGCACATAGCTACTACAGGAGCTAGGTAGATTAACGCCTTACCTGCGATGTTATAGGCTGATCGAACAACTGTTAAGTCGACTACTAGAATGACTCCTGTTCAGGTCATCTATAGAGCTGAATACATCCTTCCTATTAAGATCGACATTAGTTCATAGCAGACAATCGCTTAGAAAGCTGTAAGATCTACTATAGATCTTCTCGCTACTTGCTATACTTAACTAGATAGGCAGGATAAAGCCCTAGAGGAAGTGCTACTCTATGTACGCAGGCAGCGAGAGGCTAATAAGGAATCCTATAATAACTCGTATTATATTCGAACAGAGGAGTTTAAAGTAGGCGACCTTATGTTGCTCTAGGACTCTCGCTAAGAGGTTAACAAATCTTCGGCTCTAAAACTTTATCCCTACTAGCTTAGTCTATACTGTATACTAACAACAGTTCAGACATTTAGCAGTTATTAACTAGCTAAGCTAGATGGTACTAAACTGACTAGAATATTTGTAGGAAAGCAGTTAAAGCTTCTAAAGTTACGAACTGAAGAAGATAGAGTAGCAGAAGAACCTCAGCAGTATTAATACTCTTAACAACAAGCAACTGATCAGAGAAGTCTGCCTTCGACTCGCATGAATTAGGCACATAATAGTCGCTATCCTATAGTCGAGATTCCTCAGCCTCACTCTAACTTAGCGAACATTCTGATAATCTAGGAGAATAGCGATGTCGATATAGACGATAGGAGTGTATCAGATAACTCCTTATAGGTTCCTAGCAACCTCCGATTTTGATTACCTGGCATTTTTCTTAGGCAACTAGTGTTAGAACTTTCTCGACCCTTAAATCGACATTTATTCATTTTCTAAGCACTAGCCTGTATAGTACTTAAGAACCTCCTTAGATTCCTAGACATCCCCTTCTTCTTTCTTTTTTTTCTTTTTTCCTTTTCGAGACAGGTACATAGTTATTAGCAACTAGCGCTAGACTAGCATATATAGCAGATATAAGAACCAGCCAGACTAGGCAAAGACAGGAGTAGAACGAATATAGTATATTCAGAAGAGAACAGGGGATAAGGAACTGCCTTACTGTGCTAAACGCAATAATAATAGAATAGATAAGCGAGCATAGGGTTGTATCGGCTAAGAAACAGCTATAACAATCTTTCTCGACCTATAGGTCGATATTGATCGGAGACTCCTTAGCCTATAATAAACCTGTAGTAAACCAACGATGCGTGCTTCATACTTCACTCTAAGGTGCTCAGCACTCCTCAATTTAATAAGAAGCCCCTACGTTATAGGAATAGCGCTAAGAACTAGAAATATCATGTACTGCGAACACTGTGGTTAGTAGGGGAGGTGTTTGATACCTCAGTTAATAGTAGTGAAGGATAGGTTTAGCAAAGTCATGTGAAAAGAAGGGATGCTTCCTCTGAATCCTTCACTTGTGAGGAAAGAACTCCTTTATTTGCGATAAAGGAACTCCTTCACTTCAAAGGAGGCGACTATTGCTTATGGACTTACTAACAGGCTAATCATAAGCCTTAAAAGGCGCATTTAATAGTCACGAGCCGACGCATTTAATAGTTATAAGCCTTTAGTTGTGATAAAGGAACTCCTTCACTTCAAAGGAGGCAACTGTTACTTACAGACTCACTAACAGGCTAATTATAAGCCTTAAAAGGCGTATTTGATAGTCACGAGCCGACTGTTCCTATTTGCTACAAAAAAAAAAGGCGCTAATGCTGTTTGGATGTTTGGGAAAACATATTAACTAGCTGCCCTCCTATACTAACGACTTCCTCTCTCTAACTGTACTAATAACCATCCTCTCCCCCCTACCTTTGTTCGCACTTACGACTCGACTCGATAACACAAAGGCACACCCTCTACCTTTCTCACTTAGCCGATTTTGCAGTTATCAGCTTCCTCCCTTAGCCACTATGGTATCGCAAACCCCCTACACCCCTTAGAACCCTCCTCAGCGCGCTATCACATAGCGACCTATAAACCTAGAAGCTACTAATACAGCAGCTGATAGTATGCATACTCTTGTTGCTATAGGCAACATTTCTTATAACAAATTCTGCAACTTCTGCTCTAAGAGCACGAAGGTAACTTTAGAAGACCTCATTTCCTTTCTTAATAAGCAAATGCCAGTAGTTCGTAGAGCTATATAGTATAGCCTGCTCGAACTTGCTAATACGGCTTTAAGCGAGATTGCGGATCTTGCCTCGCATTTCTATAACTACTACGACTACGACACTGCATAGAAGAATAACAATCCTAGTAGCCGGGTCCTAAATAGCCTCCCTAAGGACTTTCTAGAATTCTACTAATTAGTAGAGCTTAGTAAGAGTACGCGCAACTGCAAGAAAGAGGCCTAGGATGGCATTTAGGCAGTATACTCTTTAATTACAAGCAATCGCTCTATCAAGTCAATATGCACATCAGATAAGGCTACTCGTTCCCTTTAGGCAGTCTGTAGGCAGGTATGTGCCAATAAGAACACTCCTGGTGATGTGATTAAGCGCTTAAACGTAGCCCTGCTAGATAGGCTTAATAGCGTTAGTCAGACACGTAACCAGGGAGTATCAAGCAAGCATATCCTTCTCACCTATAATTATAATAAGGCTGCTACCTATAGCACATTAAACAGTATGAGCACTACCAATCTGGACCGACGTGTACAGGAACATCTATTGATTCGGAATGACAATAGTATCTATGCTGATCTAGAGTTTGCTGTTTATGCCAGTCTATCTTAAGGAGTGGCTTCTCTAGGCATTTTCTTAAGCAGTAGGATTGCTAGTAGTGTAGGACTCCGTGATTCTCCTTCTCCTTCTATTAGCAGCCTAAGCGACTTTGTTGCTAATATGAGTGTTTATAGCACACCACAGCCGCCTAAGAAGCATAAACAGCGACGCGACATGATAGGGCCTATTAGCAGGCACTGCAACACATCTACCTGTAGCAGTAGCGACCTCAAGTGCTTTGTAAAGGTACTATAGTTCATTATCGACTATATCAATAACCTTCTAATTTAGGCTAAGACTACTATAGAGCGCTGTGCTATTCTGAAGCAGGTCTCTGTGGTTAGTCGCCTTAGTAGACAGAATAACAAGAAGCTTTGCTAGAAGCACATATAGCAACTTAGAGCCGCTCTTAGTATAATAACCAATTCGGCGATCTAGGATGAACTCCTTACTCGAATTAAGACTATAATGGCTGGAAAGGACTCTAAGGGAGGCCTTAAGGCTCTTTAAACTAAGGATAGACATTTCAACTAGTAGCGTAAGGGATACTATCCTACTATTAAGGATGACACTCTAGGGGTATACTGCTTCTTCCTAAGGCGTGTGCCTTTCCGTGCAGAGGTTTTTGATAGACCTTTCAGATTCACAGAGAGCTATACTATTAAGATCGCCCTAGCTATAGGCATAACTAAGGATAACTACGAAAATGGATTGCGAGGCAGCTATAGGAGCCTCAAATCGAACAACATAATAGACTACCTAAAGCAATCTGGAATGCTTGCACTCATACGTGTGGAGTTCTATATATACCACTAGCACTAGCGTAAGCAATGTATCGAGATAGGATAGCAACGAAACCAGTTTAGGAGCCTTGCTTAACAAGTTGTTCGTTAGGATCCTGGGTACTGGTTGCTTAATATGGTGGCTTGTAGTAACCACTTGTTTGCACTTATAACCAGCCCTTACTACGTAAAGTACACCACACAAGGATAGAGCACTAGGTTCCGCCACCTTAATCAGAACCTGCGTACACTCGCTGCTAAAGGCAAGGGCAAGGATTAGTAGTAGGGATCCCTCTCTCTAGATAACGAAGACAATAACAACTGCACTAAGCTTTATACTAGCTTTAACAACATAGCAAAGATTAGGAGGTTCGCTAATCTCCTTAAGAAGAAGAGTAAGCTAGACAACAGGTTTGTCAAGCAAATGAATAACACTATTCTGAATGCTACTATAGTTAGCTTACTAAACGTTCGTTAGGCTCCTTACCCTTGTGTTACTACTCAGATTCGCCTCACTTCGCCTCTCCTTCTATATAGTTCTACTGCTCGTAGTACGAAGCTTTACTATACTATCTATCTATAGTATGTAGGCTTCCTAGCAGGTAAGGGTTCTGTAGAGGTACCTAAAGGCCCTACCTTCGATGAGCTCTATATCGCTCATACTACTAGTATTACTCCGCCTAAGACTCCCTTAGGATACTCACACAAATATAGCGAAGTTAGCACTCCCTTCCTAGCTTTTGTGCGAATCATAGATATAAGTCTAGTCTGCAATGCCTTAGTAGCTTAACGCTCCTAGGATAATAGAGCTGTTCGCTTAGAGATAGGCAATGTATTCTATAGATAGAAAGACTACATCTATAACAGTGACGACTTCTAGTCTATAGTCCGTAACTTTATCACTTACTATAGAGTTCGTATTCTGGCTAAGATAGTCAGCACTAGTATATTCGCTAGCGATAGACTGTTTGACAAGATAGTTAAGCTAGAGAAGATGTCCTATAGTTCTAAATCCTTCTTTAGGGCCTACCCTCAGTTTAACTTAGTGCAGAAGGTGACTGTTCTTAGGGCTGATGCTATAGATGCTACTTATAATTGCAATACTCGCTCTTAATCTGAGCTTTAGGATCTATACCAGATGAACGAAGAGAACTGCATATATAAGCTTGACAATTATGAACTTCCCCTAGATAGAGAGAAGTACTCTACTAAGAAGGCTAAGCATCTCGATGTCTTTAAGAATGCTTGTAATGGTTTAGTATCACTTGTCTAATCTAGTATTACTATTCGCACTCGTTCCTTATCATTATCTGCAAGTGATAGGCCTTTATTATCTTTGTTATCCTTTAACGATGATAACAATCTAGTACAGGGAATTCAGGGCTGTAGTGGATCAATGCAGTCTTTAGGTTCTTATTGCTCTTAATCTGGCAGTCCCTACTTCTCTGATATACAATCCTCTAGCAGTTCTGCTGGTAGTATGTCTCCTAGCAGGTAGGAACTTTAATATAGGTGTAGCTAGGATCTTTCTTAACCTATAGATTAGGAAAGGCTCTGCTCGAAATTCTGGGATTGATGACTTTGATTTCTTGTTTTTCTTTTTTCTTTAACTTCTTTTGGTATCAAAGGACGATGCTATGGTTAACAGGGGAGGAAATGTCATAGGGTATGACATCAGGATGGGTTTTGGTATAGGTCTTAAGCATAAGACTCTAGATTCTTATATGAGCATTCTGCAGTTATATAGTTAATATGTGATAGGGTTTAAAGCGAAAGGTGGGAGATAGCTATATTAGCTATCGACTGCCTAAAGGGCGAAGACCAGCAACACCTTGTTTTTTTTAGATACAGAGATGAGTTTTGTTTTTTAGAGATAAAATCGGAGTTATATGCTTCGTATATAGCAATAATAACAATTAGAGGTCACCAAAAACACAGTCTGCTCTCCTACTTGACTATTTTGACTCTGGTACTGTTGTGGTTGTTCTGAGGTTTAGTATACTACCTTGAATCTTTCTCGACCTATGGGTCGAGATTGTTTTTATGGATGTATGAACTTCAGGCTTCAAATTGACTTCTCGACCTACACAGCCACACTATATATACTTCGGAGAAGAATGAAGAGATTTCAGGTTGTGGGGTAGGGAACACGTGTTAGGATCACGTGTTGTTACATTTTCAACTTCCAATCAGCGTGCGACTTTGAGGAACCAATCAGAACCCAGTATTGGGCTGGACCCTGTAAATTTTCGTAGTAGTATAGTCGGAACAAGTTCCGACAACAATGTGAACGAGCTGATAAGAATCTCTATGAGTCGAGACTCAAGCGGTATGCTGACGCCCTAGAGATAGCCAGAACTGAGTGGAGAGACTGGCTTTAGATTCGTCCTGTTATTTGGTAAACAATATAGTTTGCGTATGGCCACGTGCCACGGAGCCAGAAAGTCAGCGGGATCGATAGAATCGTCGTTGCCGATCAGCAGCTGAAGCACGCTGCCGGCAGTTGGAAAAGATATAGCACGTTGGATGAGATCAAACATTAAATCATGTATACGTGTGTATCATGTGAACCAAATACAGATGATGTCGTAAAGATCAAAAATGGGCATCGTAAACCGGAAAACACGCGCACCAAAAAGATGTTCCGTCATCGCAGCTCAGCAAGAACCCTCATTGTACATCTTCACACTCTTGATGGTCATTCCCCGCTCATCTGGCCCGCCCCAGGTAGGCTGCCAGAGTGCTCTAGCGTCCCAGAACTCTTTCGGGCCAGTAAGACTGCCATCACCCCAAGGTTTGTTGCCAACTCCGTCTTTGAAGAAACCGTTAGTGCCACCGACGGCGACATCGAGGATTAGGTAGAATTTCTGATCGAAAGGAGTGTTCCGCATCCCTGTCTGACTCCATGCATCGAACAGGGCAGACTTGTTGGATTGGTATTCGCCGAAGTGGCCACGATTCCACATGTTTCGTGGACCAGTCGAGAATTTGATGAAGAACACTTGCTACAGCGACTGTTAGCTTAACGTGCGGATAGTAGAGAACAATATATGGTGATACTTACCAGAAGCTGGTTGTCAATGTACATGAAAAGGTAGTCCTTGGTCCACTCCAAGCCATATGTGTGGAAAGCCTCGGAGTAATCCGTTCTGCGAAGGTTGTGCTTTCCGCTAGTGCGCCAGAACGCATCCGTTTCAGAGGACGGTCCCCAGTGAAGTGCAGAGATGATCGAGTTCCTGCCGTCGGTGTAGTTATCCGGGCTATTTCCTCTGCTTTCGGCGATGTCAATTTCGCCGCTCATAGGCCAGCTGCCGTAGACATCGTCTTCGGGCATCATCCAGATGGCAGGCCAGAGCCAGTCACCCTTCGGCATCTTTGCAACGACCTCGACCTTACCGTATTGGATGCTCCTCTTGCCTTTCGTGGTCATGCGTGCACTACGAACAGGGTTGATGATGTCACCCGTGGTCTTGTTACTATAGATGGAGCACATCGTATAGTCTGGTGAAGTGCAGGTCTTGTCTGTTGTCAGGTTGAGTCTGTAACCATCATAGATCTGTTCGGGTGTGATGTTGGTTGATTCGGTGGTCAGAGTTGGCACAATGTGAAGGCCTTCCGCATCAGTGTAGGAATTCTTCGGGTCGTCGGTGGTCCAGTCAAACGCGCCGGTGCCGAAGCCTCCTCGTTGGATTTCATAGCTCCACGAAGCTGGATCGATGTGTGAGAAGTCATCCTCCCACACCTGACAGAAAGTGCCTGTTGAGACAGACATGTACGAGAGTGCACAGATGGCGCATCCAATGACCACACCGAGAGCAATGCTGGTCCAGAAGATGATCTTCTCCCATCGCTTACGCTTGAAGTTTGGATCTTCCTTGCCAGTAAGCCATGGCTTCTCGTCGTACTCGCCTTCTTGCAGGCGAGCACTGACAAACTTTCTTCTGCGAGCGCCGCTCGTGACTGGACTTTCGTCAGCGTTCTGTCAAGAGCAGGTCTGCAATGTAAATACCTTTGACGGGAGGAAAGTAGCCTGTTTCTTTGTCTTGGGTGGGCGCGGAGCTGAGTGCAGGCGTGTCGAAAGGATTGTGTCTATATGGAGTAGAAGTGCCAGATGACGCTTGCTGCTTCTCGTGCATAGAATCCATTATGCACGCTTCTTGTGTGCAGAAGGCTGGGGGGAATCGTGGGACAATGGATTGTCTAAGGATATCAATGAAGCACAAGGTGAGATGGAATGAATGTCCCTCCAAGTCTAACGTTCAGAGGGTAGACGTCCTTTGAAGATATGACTAGAGCGAGAGCGGTTTGCGGTGGCACTGAGCTGTCTTTGATACCCTTGTCGCCGGTCGATGGAACAGAGTCCAGGCCTATGGTTGAGATCGCTTCCACGGCAAGCGTAAAGATCGCGCGGACTTACCGATTGGGATCCGTCCTATCTGCTGGCAGACATATTGCATGAGCTGCGACAGGTGGCGCTAGTCTATCGAAAGTAATCGCTTCTGAACAGATCATAGCTGAGCGTATGCAACCTCGAAGCACATGCAATCTGACAAGCGGAAAAAGACTTTGTACGCCGCATACAAAATCGGCAAACGTCCAAGCTTCCTCATGCAGGTACAAGGTGAGAGCCCGTGAAGCTGAAAACAGATGAGGTCTAGTCTGTCACGGAGCTCGTCTGCCGTGGCACTGCCGCTGAAGCCAATCCAAGCTTTTCCCACGATACGCTTGCCCTATGGAGAAGGAGCCGGTCTCGACGTCCTCGCTTCACGCCCTCACCATCGTCGACTACTGGAACGCTGTTGTCGTCCATGTGGCATTTGTGCATTTGCGTTCACGGTTTGTGCAGCCTTTGGTCGCCATGTGGAAGTATCATTGAACTCTCTTCTCCCGCCTGGTAGGCTTCGCGGCATCTCACGATGGCACACCATGAACGACGATCGACTGCCTCGACGCTAAAGACATTCGCCTAAACGGTTCCTCAGTCTTGAGAAAAAGCTTAGCCATAAGGATAGCATACTAGTCTGGAGATCTAGAATGACTGCCTTCTTACCCAACGCTAAGCGTTGTCTTGACTGGAGATTGCTTCCATATCTCGCAAAGCCAGGGATCCGCGGCGGTAGGCCCGCTTGGCTACTATCCCGACCTCGCTTGAATTTTAGCTTATATCGCCTGCCTCGAGGCACTTTATCTACGCGCCCGGGATCTAGCGAGCAGTGGACATTGATCTCCTGCACTCTACCAATAGATCGAAGCCACACCACCCGATGAAGGTCGGCCAATATTCTCATGGCATCTGGTTCTCCACGCATGCGGTATTAACCTACTCTTGTGGCAGAGGCAAACCTGAATTCAAAACCACCCGCCTCCGCCTTATCAGTTGCTCAGGCCTGGGATACCCCGGGGGACTGTCATGTGCATGTGGTAGACAACCTTCCCGATACTTCGGCATGCTTCTATTTTCGCCCGCAGTGTGTATGGCTCTTGCGTCTCTAGACAAGCCCCAGCACTCTATTTCTCTGCCTGGACCAGGGCCATCTTGTGTTGAGAGTTCAGCCCGAGGCTCGCAAGCTAGGTTCGTAGATCCCGCAGCTCGTGGCTGCCACATCATACTCACTAGTGCAATTCAGTCTTGGACTTACATAGTGGCATGGGCGCTGAGCGGTAGCGATAATGCGGCTTCCAGGCCTTCCCAACGTGGTCGGTAGGTCGATCAGTCCGGCTCGAGACGATGTTAGTATGGCCGGCACTTAGATATGATATGAATGCAAGGCGCCTTCGCTCTTCGAAATTTAGCGCTTGTCAAGACCAACGATTTTTTTGTAGTTTCACCAAATACACCATTTTCATTCCTGCCTACGAAGGCATAGCAATATGGACTTCGAACAAGGCAACGACACCGTTGGGGATATGCCCAGCTATCCCAAGAAAGCCTTGCTGAGGATGAGTGCTCCTTCGAGCATCAACTCATCTGATGTTCGCAACGGCAGACATGGCGTCATGGCCAAATGTAAGTGACACCGAGGAATGCAACATGACAACATTCTAACCATTGCAGACCTGTTCAAACAAGTCGCAACCAACCAGTGGCTAGACCCGCCACGAGACGAGGACGGCAACCCTGTGCCAGAGTTTGTTGCCACAAGAGGTGTGGTCATACAACGCGAAGATGGCAGTTATGTCACTTATGCTCACACTTTGAGCGAGGACATTGTCAAGGCGACCTTGAAGCTAGATGTGCCCATCGCATTCTCCATGTCTTCTGAGGTCACAGCAGCCCTGCTCAGTCAGATCTCTCCAGAGCAAACGCAGCTCGGCGATCCACGCACAGGCATTGTGCTGCCGATCATAGATTCAATTGAACAGATTGCCTCAGGTGAAGCACCAGTCAGTCGCGATCAATTCATCTGCCTCTGCAAGCAGGAACAATTTGTTCTCGTATGGGGAGACACAGTCGAGAACATCGTTGCCCAAGGTACCGATATAGAGACATGGCTTGTTGGCCTTGTGAGTATTCCTGCGGCAGTATTGAAAGCCATCGGATTCAGCAGCTGACATATCATAGGTGTGGGGTTCGCAAGTCCAACCAGCCGGCATGGCATCACCACGGCACAGCAGCGCATTCGGAATACAAACCATGACGAGCATGACACCCCCGTCATTTGGTGCATTCAACACGCCTATGACAGGTTCTGCGACACCGCCGATGCACATGAACGAGAAACAGAAGGAACAATTCGAAGTTATCCAGACAGCCATTGCCCGGGAAGAGGAGGGCGAGAAAGCATACGACCCCGAAAAAGATGGCACAGAAATCCCCCATCGACCACTTCTACTCTGGCACGCCGGTGTCATCGGTCTTGCCATGGTCTTGGTTGTGATCGTTGAGTTCGCTTGTATCGCGAAACTGCTCACCGAAGTGCGACTCGACGGCACCTATATCCGCTTCGGTCTGATCTTGACTGTCCCGGTGTTTGCGGCATTCTCCCTGTTCTTCATGGTCGTCATTACCGGCTCTCTCTTCCAGATCTTCGGCCCACTGGCATCGATCCAGGAAAACTCCATGTTTTACTCAGCCAAGGCACCCAAGCCCGGTCGCCACACTGACTACGAACTTCCTCACGTTACCATCCAAATGCCAGTGTACAAGGAGGGCCTCAAGGGTGTCATCATGCCTACAATTGAGTCTTGTATGGCGGCTGTCAGGTTCTACGAATCGCGCGGCGGTACAGCATCGATTTTCATCAACGATGACGGTATGCAGCTGGTCAAGCCCGAGCTTGCCGAAGCCCGTCAGGCTTACTATGAGTTGAACAACATCGGTTGGTGCGCTCGACCAGGGCACAACTCTGACGAGGAGAGCGAAAGCTACTTCATTCGTCGCGGCAAGTTCAAGAAGGCATCGAACATGAACTACTGTCTCGATTTTTCTGGACGTGTAGAGGATGAGTGGCTGCGCCTCATCGACGAAGCATGCGAAAGCCGTGGTTGCAACCAAGAAGACCTCAGCATTGACGAAGAAGAGGAATTGTACGATCAAGCGCGCGAAGCCATGCTTGACAAAGACGAGGGCAAGACCTGGGCAGCCGGCAACGTACGCATGGGCGAAGTCCTCTTGATCATCGACTCTGACACTCGTGTTCCTGAAGACGCACTTCTGGATGGCGCCTTGGAGATGCACGAATCCCCCGAGGTCGCCTTGCTGCAGCACGCATCTGGAATTTTGCAAGTTGTCAACAATGTCTTTGAGAACGGCATCACCTACTTCACCAACCTCATCTACACGTCTATTCAGTTCGCCGTTGGAAGCGGTGACTGTGCTCCATTCGTCGGCCACAACACCTTCATTCGTTGGAAGGCCATCCAATCAATCTCATGGGAAGAAGATGGTCGCACCCTCTTCTGGTCCGAATCACACGTCTCTGAAGACTTCGACGTCTCTTTGCGCCTGCAGATGAGCGGCTTCGTTGTTCGCTTGGCCACCTACCACAATGGAGGGTTCAAGGAAGGCGTCTCGCTTACAGTCTACGACGAACTTGCCCGTTGGGAGAAATATGCCTATGGTTGCAACGAGCTTGTGTTCCACCCTTTCCGCTACTGGTTCACACGCGGCCCCATCACGCCTCTGTTCAGGAAGTTCCTCTGGAGCAACATCAAGATCACCAGTAAGATGACGATCATCTCGTACATCTTCACTTACTATGCCATCGCGTCCGCTATCCCTCTCACTCTTGGTAAGCTTCCCTCCACGACGGACACACAGGAAGACACTAACCTATTTGCGTCTCTAGCCAACTATGTGCTCGTCGGTCTGTTCACCGATGAAATCGACCAGTACTACATCACTTCCTGGAAGATCTTCGTCGGCATGGCAGTCGTATTCAACGTCTTGTCTCCGCTCGCATATGCCATGCTTCGTCACCGCCTTGGCCAGAAGACATTCTTCGTCTGTCTTTGGGAGACCATCAAGTGGACACCAATGGTACGCTTCTGTGATCACCTATCCCGCAATGTGCATAGCTAACAGTCATACAGTTCGTCCTCTTCTTCGGTGGCCTCAGCTTCCACATGTGCAAAGCCCTCATCTGCCACGCATGCAGCATCAACATGGAATGGACAACCACAGCAAAGGAGCTCGAAGCCTCCGGCTTCCGCGTTGGCCTAGACCGCATCGTTCGAGATTTCAAGTACATGGTATGTGTCGCCCATCTGGTCACAGGCATTTATGTGTGAGACCTTTGCCGCTAATACAGAGCCAGTATGCTTTCATCATCCCGGTCACCGGCGGCATGATTTACCTCGCGTGTTTCGCACCTAGGGCCTGGGAAATCACCGATTTCACGGCAATCGTGCCGATTGCAAACCAGATTGGATGCCATGCGCTATTGCCGTTTGCGCTCGGTTTGTTCTAAACCTTTAGATGGCCATTTTTGATCAATCACACGGATGGATGGCGATCTGCAAGCTTCGAAGCTGGTGGATGTCCTCTCCTTTTTCACTGTGAAAGCCGAGCCTGACTTAGGTCTGGTTGGTGAATGCGACACACGGATGTTGACTGATGCTTGTTCTGAGTTACGTATAATGAATTTTTGACGATCTTACTTTCTACAACCTCTTGATGAAATGCAATCGCCATGTCCATGCTGTGATGATACTATGTGAAGTGTGCAATATCAAGAGGAATTGAGCAGCTGTAACGTTATCGTAGGGGAAGCTGGACAGTAGGGGAAGCTGGACAGTCCGTGTAAATATGATACTGCCCTTAGGATATCTAATCATACAATGCGTATATTTGGTCCTGCCTGCGTACTGTCCAGCTTCCCCTACGATGACGTTACCGCGTAGTTTAATGAATGACAGGCGCTGATACTGTGGCATCATCTTCCGTGGGTTGGATAGACAATACCAGGAGATCCAATTACAGGGCCACACACTAGACTTGTGCAAGAAACCAAAATGCTCCATATCCTACAGTCTTATTGTTGTACAAAGAATTTCTCGCTCACGAGACCATAGCGTCGGTACCAGGCTGCTCTCCATCGTCCGCGCCCTCATTCGCAGTATCGTCCTCACCATCAACCTCGCCCATCTCTGCGTCCTCGGCCGTCTCGCCATCCTCACTGCTCCCCTCCATCTCACTGTCCTCAGCCTCTGTCCTTTCTCTGCTAGCCAGATTCGGGAACATAGGCTTCCTCTGGCCCTCCTCATCTTCATCGTCAGCATCGTCCTCTTCCAACTCGCTCAGCTCGCTCTCGTCATCAGCGCTGTCGTGGATACTTCCAGGCGCACTAGTCTCAACCGAGATGTCCCCACCCAAAGATGGCCGCGAAGAATTGATGACGACCTGCACCCTGCTTTCCGGCACTGCACCAGTGACGCGAGATGCGGTCTGGGCCGGAGTCTTGGGGTAGCAGGTTTCGGCTGCGTTGCGGATCTCGCGCCGGCCAACTCCAACCTTACGGCGGACGACAGGTACCGTGGCTGCAGTAGCGTCCGGCACTGTGGTAGCCGGTACTTGAGGGATAGGTGTCGGTGCCGGGTCTGGCGTCTCGGTTCCGCTTGCGCCATCGATGTTCATAAGGCTCATGATGTTCATCGTAGGGTTCCTGGCTGGTGGGGGAGGTTCCTGCGGCTGTGGTGGTGGTGGCGCTGGCGCTGGCGCATTGCGTGCTGCTTCTTCCTGCTTCACACGCTTCTCTTCATCCGAAAGCGTCTTGCCGATGGTTTGGAAGAGGTACGCATAAGCATCGCCAGTAAGGTCATCGATTGGACCTGGCTTGACGAGACCTTGATTGATCTTCTTGAGTTCTTGGGATTCTCGCAACACATCAAGCGCTGCGTTCTCTCCGTTCTCTCGTGCCTGCATCCATTTTTCGAGTGGCTCCTTACGCTCCAAAAATTCATCGTGGAAGATGGCGCTGAAAGTGGAAGTCTCGAGGCCTTCGGGCAAGCTGGCATGCTTGCGTAAAATGCGGAGGTAAGCACTGCAAATGTCTTGCCAGACTGCGGTATGCTCAAACAATTCGTGATTGCGTCTTCGGACTCTCCTTGCGAGTGCCTCCAGATTCGTTCTGTCTTGCAAGTCCTCCAGAATCTTGACGAAGAAGCGTGTGTATTGCGTCGTGTACACAAAGTGACGCCCTGGCCTTTCAGCATCAGGTCGCCAGACTTGCAAGACCATAGTTTTCGTGAACATTTGTTGGGTCAATTCGTGTCGTGCACCAGCAGGTCCGAGCAGTGCGTCATCGCTGAATTCGTCCTCACACTGACGCGGAATGAAGTCCGGGACTCTGCTAGGGAAGTCGCGAATAATCTGTGCTGTCCGGTAAATCATGCGGTGGTGCCAGTTCTGTTTGTCCGCCACACGCAGACGCTTCAGGATAGTAAGCACATACTGCGGCCACTCCTCCCTGGTGTCAGGCAATGCTACCGACTGAGCGTATGAGGTATTGTGGAGTAGCATGCCAGCCTCTTCCAAGTTGATACTGTGCCTCATATACATCTTGTGGACGATGATGAGAAGCTTGTAGTGCGGCTCCAGGATTGGCTGAGATTTGCTGTCGCGGCTATTCTTTCCAGGCACAAGCTCAAGTGCACGTAAAAAGCTTTCGAAGACCTTTGGCGCGCTAGGAGGTTGATCTGTCGGTTGTAGCGTTTCTCGAGGTGCCGAATGCATCTTCCATAGACACTTGCCAAGCATGAAGTGTACCATCCACTGACCAGACCTATGTTCTAGCGTGCGCGATAGCAAAACCTTGGCGAACTTCCACGCCGTGTATGGTCGCAGTGGCTTAAAAGAGCCACCTCTGATCACGCCCTCATGGGTGCTCAAGAATTTCTCAACCTCCTCAACAGCGAATGCGCGCATTGAGAGAGGCCCTCTGGAAGAGTTATAAATCCGCATAGCGAAATCGTGGTACAACTCTGTCAGCTTCTCAGCCGTTTCAGACGTTGCATCGGCCGATTGCTTAGCCAGAGAAGTCGCCATAGTGTAGCAATGAATTGCAGCTCGTTGAAGTGACACCAGAGTCGACATCTCGTTGTTCATCTTGTCCGCCGACCACATCAGATTCTCGTCAATTTTCGTGTCGTAAGCCTGCGCCAGCCTAAACCAAGTCTGCCAGTTTTGCATGCTGTATTCCAGATCCTGCATGAAGAAGGCGATAGCGATGTCGACATCTTCCTGTGGGGAGCCACCAGGCTTTTTCGTCGTGCGGAACCTCGTCAAGGCGATGTGCCCCATGAGGAAATACCAGCCTTTGGATGCCAAGACAGCGTCATTCTCCGGGACAGGCTTGACCATCAGCTCTACGCTATCACCCTTCAGGCAGCCGTATAGCTCGACCGGTCTGATCGAAGATCTGAGATATGCGCGGTAGACCTCTCTGTTGTGCAAGATAGCTTCGGTAGGCTTCTTACGGCTGAGCGCACCATGCACCTTCTCAATAGTATCCTTGAGAGTGTGCTTGACAAGGTCTTTGATGGGCAACTTGCTTGCTTGCAAGAGGAGAAGGTCAACCGCCTGTAGAGCAATACCCTTGTCGAGGAACGCATCGTGAGTACAGCGATGCTCGATCAGCTCATATGAAGGGTTCATGAAGCAGTTTAGTCCATACAGGTCGTACAGCACTTGAGCTTGCTCTTGGTCGTAGCCATCAACATGCGTCATCTGGAAGAATTCATCTTTGACCATGCGTACGAATTTCCGGTTCAAGCCATCACAGATACCTCGGAGACCAAGGTTGCGATGGAGACAGCGCAAAAAGTCGAAGCGGTCCTCTACAGAGTTTGGATATGCCTCGCGGTTCTGATTAATGCCTTCCTTGAGTAGACTGTAGAGTATCATCCAGGTCTGAATCTGTAACTCGTGAACGGCTTGGGTAGTGAGAACGAATGAAGGCATAGAAAGTTCGTTGGATCCGAGCGGTGGCGTTGTTTGCCCAATCTGGATATAGTCCTCATACACGTTGAAGACCTGAAGGATGTGTAACAGCTCACCAAGAAGCGTGATGGCGCGCTGCAAACCATCCTCATCCAGACATTCCCACGTGTCTGAAGACTTTTCACCCATTGCGAAGACCTTTCCGATCATCACATGGAGCATACGCATAGTCTTCAGCAAGAGCTTCAGGCGCTCTTCTTGCTCAAGGTCGATGAAAGCAGTGTTGCGAATTTCATCGAGAACCATAGCCATCATGCGGAAATAGCACGCGGCAACCATTGGTTGACACTCTATGGTCGCGTAGGCGTCTCGCAGCCGCTGCCACAGCATGAGTTTGACAGTAACACTGCTGCCTTCCAGGAACCCGATCAGATCTTGAGAAACCATTTGCGGTGCGGCATCTTCCACGTCATCTGTATCAGAGCTGGGCGTTTGCCGAGCGCTCAGTGCCTCAAGAAGTGGTTCCAGATTCTCAATTGTGGCGGCTGGATCATTCATCTCGTTTTCGGTCACTTTAGCGAAGAAGTCTTTTGTTGTCAATTCGGAAAGTTTGCGATCGATAGCAGCAATGGAGAGTTCGGGCATGATAGCGTTGTTAGGGAGATAGATCACTGTGTCCTCTGCCGCAAGCAGAACTTGTCGGAGGTCCTGCATACATTCCAAGGCGTAGTCTTGGTCTACGTCGTCAGACACAGATATGATGAAAGTCGTGGCCCAGAGGAATCGCAGGTTGAGGTGATCGGAGGGGTCCGGAGTTAAATTCGACATTGATCGGATGTGCATCATTTCTCTGGTCAAATTTGACCAACGTTGCAGCCTGTCTCCTTGTTCTGTAACAGTATCTGCATCAACACCGCTGTTGGGTTCTCTGATGAGGCAGAACACATCCAGATGAAGTTCGAGTATTGTCAATAGCATCTCTGACAGCTTATCATCGCTCGAAGCTTCAGTACTTCCTTTCTCGTGCCTATGCTGAGAAGCCGAAAGCTCGGCAGACGCAGATGCGAAGATCTGATTATCGAACGTATGTGCTGTTCGCACAATTACTGTTTTCAAACTCTCAGGCCATGTGTACTTCGCGTAGGCACTTGTACCTGGCAAGTCTTCCTTCGGACTTGTCATCGCCTTGACGAACGAATAGGCAACTTCCGCTGTTGATAGCCAGCCCTCATTGACCGTCTCCAGAAATTCTTGTAAACAATCATTTGGCATGGTGTCAAACTTTACTTGGGGTTTGGAAGTGGCGGAACCACCTAGCGAGTTCGAACCCGCGGATGAAGCCGGGTGGCCCATGTTCATGTTCTCACCACCAACGAGGAGCAACGGAGCAAATCGATCGGAGTAAGCGTTCAAGAATGCACCGAAGTCTGATCGCGCGACTTGAAGCGGGTTGCCCGAAGAGTTGCGTGTTTGGTTTGTATGGCCAGTTTCGGCCGCTGCGTCGAGCTGACGTCTCACATGCTTACCTTCTTCGAAGCCTGTGACATCCAGCCTTTCGAAGAGCACGCCGACTGTCTCGTAAAGCCAATCATCTGCGGCCTTGCGCTCATTTAGCTGTTGCTCAAACTCCCATTGTCTGTTCGCGTCGATCGTCGGTTGCTTGCTCTCGGCAAGTTCAAGCAGCGATTCTCGACCCCTTGTGCGTCTGCTTTTGGCGCGACTTTCCTCGGCACCGTCGACCAGTCCTGCAGCATCACCAGATCTTTTGCGCGTAGGAAGCGTCACTGTTGAGGAGTCGATCATGTCGCCAACAGTCATTTCGTCTGGCCGGGAAACTGCACGCATGCCAGGATCTGCGTCGGCGATCTGAGGCTGCACTGTTGGGATACCGATACCCATACCAGGAAATTGCTCGGCGAGAGATGTCGGCATGAATCGAACTTTCTTCGCTGGGAATAGTTGGGCCGCGACGGGAACATTGCTCTCTTGCGCCACAGGCAGATCGGACTGCTTGCTTTTGTCCGCCAGGTCAAAACAGATGACGGAGACAGGCGCAGAGCTGTATTGATTCGCATTCTGGTGACGAAGAAGAGCATCGCCCAGTCCCGTCCAGGTGTCTGGTGCAGATATCGCGGCGCGTTCTTGCAGCGGTAGTTGCTTGTGGTTTTCAGTGTCTTGCTTCAACAAGCTCCTCTGTCGTGAAACAATGTTGTGATATGGATCCAATCGCTGCTTCAAAAATTTAGATAGAAATTTGCGCTTGCTTGTTGGCAATGGTGCTTGGAGGACAGAAAGCTGGTCCTCAAGGTTTACCACTAGTTCGCGCAGTTGCTCACCAGCAATACTATCCTCCAGGCCTGGGAGAGTCATGAGACTAGCCAATCCCTCTTCGTCGCCATCGAGAACGGCCTCAAGGCAGAATCGTGCGGCACGCTTGCTATTGAGCAACTCGCCCACCGTAGCTGTCCTTCGCCACAAGTCGAGATCAGTTGCATCTTTGTCAAGAGCCTGCACAAAGTGGTCCAATGCCGCTGTCGCATCTGCCAGAATCTGTCGCAGGCTCACGTTCAGAGTTTCGATGTTTGCTGCCAGCGCCTCGAGCCTGAATTGGGCGTAATTCTTATGCGACAAGTGTAGAATTTGTGGTAGGGTGCTGTTATTGGTTTCAAGGTTGCCACTTGAGAAGCCAGTGGGCGCTGCAACATCGAGCAAGCCATCTTCAAAGTCTACACTTGGGCCATAGAGCTCGATTCGCTTGAGCTCAGTTTGCGACTCGGGATAATGGAAGATCTCAGATTCGAAGAGCTGGCGGTAGGCCTCGGCGGCTTTGTCGAATGAACCTGGGCCCTCGGAGTGGTATTTGAGCGCAGCCTGGTAGAGTTTGAGAGTTTCCTCGATCTGGATTTCTTTGGTGTCGTCAACCTCGACATCAGACTCGTCGTCCGATTCGATGTTCAGGGCCTTGAAGCCAGACATGTTGAAGTCGCTGGTGTCAGGCAGGTATTGCCTGGAGGCGCAATCATGCACGCTCGTGCGACAGATGAAAAGCCCAGAAAAGAAATCCTGAAAGTGGTGTCGCCAATTCTGGATGTGATGCGGCGTTGTGCAAGTGAGGTTCCAATGGTGAACAATGTGATGTCGCAAATATGCCCTGCCCTGCTCCTATACGCGGGTGTCGCGTTAATTGAAGGCGGCTTGATGAAGGGAACGCGCAGCTGTGAGAATGGACGAAGCTCGGCCGAGGGAGCAGCAACAGCGCCAGCAGGAACAGCCAACAGGTGTCCGTGACGAGATTAGCTGGGCGTCGTATATTGCGTTGCGCCCAGTCCCCTGCTATACTGGGAAGAGTCTCACACAGCAAGTGCATTGCATTGCATTGTCGATTGCTGCATTACAACACTTCTTCACCAAATCACCATTGCGCCCACGCCAATTGGACTCCGATCATTGCAACATACGAGAGCTAAAGGAGAGCTCGGTACACTGCGCCAGCGCTCGCGATCAACACTAAACCAAACCATGCCTTCGACCGGCATCCCAGAGTCAGTCTTCCACCAGCATATGATACACCCGCTAGCTTTACTAACAACATCCTAGACTGTTTGAAGACGATGCACACTCCGTTGTCGAGATCCGAACAGACAGCCTCTCAACACTCCGCGAACTTGGCCCGCCTGATCTCGTCCAGCTCGTAAAGCAACCCGTCAAGTCGACCAACAAACAGGTAATTGAACACTCCTAGCGCAAAGAGAAGGGATTCAGGGTACAACATTGGCGAAAGAAACGCATGCTAAGGCCCGCCTAAGGTAGGCGTATACCACCATGTCACCGGCATCGATGCGTCCTCCTCAGCCAGCCTGGCTGCCTACATCAACACCTTGACCTATTCACCCAACGATAAGCTGAACAAGGTCACATCTGGAATCTACTGGTAGGTGGACAGGAACACGCAATTTTGCATACGCGGCTGACATGCGACAGCTGCTACAATGCTTTCTCAAGGGTCGACATGCGAGTGCAAGTGCAAATTCCGGGCACAGTCGAGAGCTACTGCGTGGATGAGCGAGGGAGCAAGATGGAGGCAACCGAGGAGCACTGGCTGGAGACATACCTTTGCAGTGTGTTGAGGGCGTATTCGTACGCAGACAACGGATCGGGCGATACAATCAAGCGGATTATTGGCGTGCGACGATTCAACCCGATCACAAGCACAGATCAAGAGCAGCGTTTCTTGGATGCCGCAGAACGTTTGTTCTTCAGTGGTACGTTTGGCATGCGCGCAAATATATGGTTCATACTAACAGTAATCAGGATGGCAGCTTGGCTCCGACCCCGAAATTCAAGTCCCTAATCTGGTCAGCAACCATCTCACATCTGGCATTTTGAGCTACATCAAGATTTCTGGACGTTTTGCTTCTGGTATCAACCTCTTTGAGAAGCTACGCGCCCGGGACCCTGAGATCTCTTCCCTACTCGCGCGTGTGTACATGGCTGGAGATGAGGAAGTGAAAGCCGTCCAACTGCTTCACCAAGCTGTGCAGGAGCTACCCATGGACTACTCGCTACTTGATTGCCAAGCAGACTTCTGCAACAAGAAAGGCCGCAGTGACCTGGCTTTGGACATTGCGAAGCGTGGCGTAATAGCAGCGCCAAGTGAATTCAACACTTGGGCACGATTGGCAGAAGTCTACGTCGGACAAGAACAGTGGGAGCTTGCTCTTCTGACTCTCAACTCGTGTCCCATGTTCACATACCAGGACAAGGATGCACCAAGGCTGCCCGAGCCTTCAAGGGTATCGCTACCCTTGGCGCCTGAGACCCTGTGCGACGAAATCGACGATGCTGGCGCCGCACCAGAGATTGACATGGTGCACCCGACCTTAAGAAGACTGGCCGCTGGCAACTACAAAGGCACATTCCACAAGGCATACATGCTTCTCACACAAATCACCAAGAAGATTGGATGGGATCAATTACTGAAGACCAGAAGTCAAGTCTTTGTGATGGAGGAGGAGTACAGAGCTGAGAAGCAGACTGCTCCTGGAGACAAGAGCCGCAACGCTAGTACAACCGCGCTGCGAAGCCCCGACACACCTCAGACCAACGGCCATGGTGAAACCGAGCAAACCCCCCACAGCGAAGACGAGCAAACAGATGGCGAGCCATCGGCTGCATCCTCTCACCTCGACCCCGACGTCTCCAAACCCGACACTACCATCACCGTTCGCTCCGCATCAGAAACGCCTCAGCCGATCGACCCCTCACACCAGGACTACACGCAATTCCAGCACAAGCGACTTTGCGAGCGCTGGCTGGACAATCTTTTCATGGTCCTTTACGAAGACCTGCGCATCTACACTATCTGGCGTACCGAGGCTGCACAATATCGCCAGCAGCAACTCTCGTACAAGAAGAACCCTGAAGAATGGGAGATTCTGGGCGACTTGGCCGAGCGCCTGCACCACCCTGACGAGGCGGTAGAGGCGTGGCAAGCGTGCCTGAGCATGCGCTTCAGTCCAAAGGCGATGCGCGGTGTGCTTGGTCTGTACGAAAAGCACGGCGACCACAGGGGAACGCTGGGCGCGATCATCAGGCTTGTCGCGTGGCAGTACAGGTGGTACTCGGAGGTAAGTGAAGGTGCCTTATATTGAATGCCGTGAACACAAACTAATGTTCTTATAGTTCTCTCCCGACCTGCTGTACGCCATCCGCAAACTCATCGAAGAAGAAGGCGCAGTCAAGGTCCGCAGTATCATCCAAGCCACAAGCTTGCCGCAGCACATTCTAGACCTCACCCACCAGTACGCGGCGCTGTGTGCTGCGTTTAAGAGCGATGGAACGGATGGATAGTTCTTGATGCTGAATGAAGCATGTATTGTCTATCGCGGTGTTATTGACCGAGCGTGGAACTGCCTGAAAGCGCTGTAGCATTCTTTGTCTGCATACAGGATCAAGGTGCTTTCTCTTCGATGTGATGGATTCTAAAGCTACTTTTGCCACATTGGCACACCCATACCCAATTTCGCGAACATATGATGAATCCAACAGCCCGTTTGGGCCGAGTGTTCTACGAGTCCACTTCACTGAACGTTCCTTCGTCCCATGTCTGTCTCAAGTCTTTGTCAACGCTGCCTTGACATGCGCGAATCTGCACTCTCCCCTGTTGATTCCACCAACATTGAAGCAGTCTAAGCAAAGACCCCAAAGACGCTCCTTGTGCAACTTCTTCACCAGCATCAGCTTCTGATCGAAAGCCTCGACAAGCGGCAAGCAGAACTCGCACTTATCGCAATCGTCGTACTCTGGCTCGCGGAATCTGTCGAATCCTTCGATCAGCTGCTCGGCCGTGCGTGTTGCTCCCCATGCTGTCGGTGGCCAGAGGCCGGCATCTCTCAGAGCACCAAGGTACAAAGGTGCTGCTTGGGAGTCGACAGCGCAAATTGTAGGCTTTTCTGGCTCGCCGTCTGACGAAAGTGGAAGGTCAGCGGCCTCGGGCTCCGTGTCGGGCGGACAGTCGATGTAGTGATGCGCTTCTTTCGACAGCGCGATAGAACACGGGTCAGTCAAGAGGTCGAGATCTAGGCGCAGCGCAGCGAAAATCTCAGCTTGGCGCTGCAGAAGCGCTGATTTGATGCGCCGCACTCCCTCGGGTACCTGCTCGCTGGTCGGCAGTGCGCTTTTGGCGATGTTCGGAGGCAAGTTCCGCACGTAGCGGCCAGTGAAGCGAGCAAAGTACATTGCTTCGTCGAGGAGAAAGGACGCTTGTATCATTTTGAGGGTCTCCGAGACATTGTTTGGCACCGGTGCCATCTCGGTGAAGATGCGGTCGAACCACTGCGTGGTCGCGCGAGAGATCGCGTGAGCGCAGCGGTATTTGGTCGCCAGAACGCCGACTCGAATGAGGGCGTCTGGCGAGATGTAGGCGGGTAGGGCCTGGGTGCGAAAGTGCAAGATGTAGAGGATAAGGATCAAAGAGTCGCCATCCTCTTCAGGGAGAGCTATGAGCTTACCGGTCGGTAGGCTGGTCGATGCTGTCGAGATGACCGATGAGTCGGTCGCAGGCGGCGGTGGTACGACGGGAGTGGCGAGAGCTTCTTTGAAGACGGACGATGCCATGGACAAGGCGGCTGAAGAACAGCGCAGTCCAGTCCTGTGCACGCATTAGAAGGCGATCCGATGTCAAAATAAGTGTTGAAACTCACGGCTTTTCCTCATCGTTAAACTTGTTGACTACAAGGAGCACGTCTCCATTCTCAACCACATCAATGTTGTTTTCGGGCTTCATCGAGAGGACGACGTTGATGTCCAGTGGCAAAGGTGCGCTGCGGCGTCTCTTGGGCTCGCGGCCATCTTGTGGCTCTGTATTGCCGTTCGTCTGCATTGCGTGTGGCGTGTCTGGTGAGTGTGGACGCTTCGTCATGAAAGAATCGAGGTGGAAGGCTTAGCTTTAAGTGAGTGACGGAGGCAAAGTCGCACTAGGCATATCGCGCGACTCGTCGTCTTTCACAAGACCCATTGGTCGCGCCTTCCGCGTCTCTATTTCTATTGCACTTCTTGGCTTGGCTGTTTAATCCCGCCTTTTACCACACCCATACACATTTCATCTCCTTAGAGTGTCGCCTTCGTATCGCGACCCTGCCACTATTCAGCCTCCCAGCCTTGCACCACCCTTCTTCACGGGCCCGGCATGACGCGCCGAGGACGATTCCGTGTGCTTCCTCCAGACAACACATTCGCTATCGAGGACTTCGACACGTTCAAGAATATGCTAAAGGCAACGGAACCACGTCGTGTCTCGCAAAATGTAAGTCAGCCTTGATGAGGTGACACTGCCACTTCCTCGCAACTCAGCTAACGGCCACAGCAGTATTCCACCGAGGCAACATCTGCGGTCCACCGAGTCTTCAACACCACCGAGCTCGTCGAGATGATCCTCCTCGATGGCAATCTTCGTACGGAGCAGTTGTTCGTTCTGCAACGGGTCAGCAAAAGACTCCAGAATGTTATTGAAGGTTCCCAAAAGCTGCAAGTGAAGATGTTCGGACTTCTTGCATGCACCTCCCAAAATGCAAATGTAAGCTCCAATGAAAAGTTGAAGCACTCCCGAGATGTTGGATTGGCGCTGTTCAATTCTTTGATGGACATCTCTCGGACAGATGATCGCCTCCAGTTGCCGCTGTTCCATCATTTCGACTTCAGACTCGAGCGAAAGGAAGACAGAGCAGGGCGCGCGCAGCTGGTTCTTCGTTCCATAGACCCACTGAGCGGAGCGGTGGAGGAGAAGCTGAGACCGCGTTTGGGAGGATCATGGAGGAAGATGGCGATAGCCAAAGTCCCACTGACGCTGAGAGTTCCGGTGGACTCTGATTACCTGGAAAAGCTCTCTCAAAGGCGAAGATACCGTGATGGGAAGGCTCGTTAACACACTGAGCACCTGGTACAACGACAAACGCCAGCGGCGGCGATATCGCTATCAGCAGCACGCTACAGAGATGGATTCACGCTTCTGATCGACTGTGCCGACTGGCACCAGAGATTCGATACGCACGATGACTGTTTAGCTATAATTACCCTGCAATTGGTGTTGGCAGGCATAAGGCGGAGACTGGGACGAGGGTGCGTTACCACCAGTGCACGGCGTGGACACGTTGGAAGGTCAGGTGTGCCGCTCTTGAAAGGATGCTCCGCGGGCTTCCTAGGTTTGGAGAGGGCACAAAGAAGGGCACACAGGTCAACGAATAGAGGGCAGCTCGCTCACAAGGTGACAGTGAATACAGGTATGTATGGCAAGGTTGAAAGCACAGTACAGATGATGTCTCTAGCGCTTCTTCACATGTTGCCCGCCCAGCCAGCCACAACTTTGCCAGGATGTTGCCTCGGCTTCTTCGCGCAATTCGCCCAAAGTGGAAGGCATCATCACACTCCTTTGGTCAGCCCTCCTTGCAACCTCACGGCTCGTCAGATATTCCATGTAAAAATTATTGTGATATCTCGCCGACACTGGCACCAGCATGGCCTCTTCACGCCCCGCCAGTGATGACAGTCACTCGTCTTCAGCGTCCGGCAACCTTCCCAAGCGCCCCATAGATCCGATCACGCGTACCGCATTACGCTACACAATCTCTCCACGAGAATACGAACTCCTGCACCAGTACCTCATATCACGGGCACCAGAACGAGTGCAGAAGAGGACGCCAAATCCAACACGATATGAAAAGATTACAAAAAGTGCAAGCGATACCGGCGATTACAATGTTGCGACTTTGAGGGCCGCATTGCGCCTGTTTGCTGGCACGTACACTGGGTTGAAGGTATGGGAGCTTGTGTCACGCCAGATCGCGGGTAGAAGAGGTGGAACATCGTAAGTGACTCTTTCCCCAGGCATATCATGGAGAATACTGACCCAATCAACTGCAGCACCAAGTCAAAGACCACAATACATCGCCATCCCAATGCTCGTATTGCGCTGTCCCTCTCCACCATATTGCTCTTCCATCGTCTACTGTTTCGCTTCTTCCGGCGTTTGCGTGTATCGCTACTCGAAGGCTCTGCTGAGCCATGGCGTGAACGTAACCCTTCACTGGCAAAGCTGCTTATTTCCAAATACACGCCTGCGATCGGTTCGTCATTAGCAGGCCTTTGTCTCGGAGTAAGCCCTGCAGATCAGCTGAGGATCACTATCGCCATTTACACCTTCTCACGAAGTCTCGAATTCGGCTACAATGCCCTGTCTGACTCCGGCTACATCTGGCGTGACGGCAAGCCATGGTGGTTTGGCAGTTGGCTAATCATGCCCTTCGCCTGCGGGCAGCTTTTGCACGCTTTTGTCTTGGACCGTGACTGCTTTCCCGAAAGCTATGGAAGATTCATCTTGCGACAGAGCCCAGAGTACATCCAAACAAGGCCCGCCGACTACCCCGCCGGCCGACCCTGGCCAGCGACCTTCGACATTGTAGATGCGCTAGCCGGACTGAGCAAGCTGAAATGGCCAGCCTTCATCTCGCCCATTTTGTTCCCAGGCAAAGAAACTCTTCTACCCTCGCTATCAAAGATGAGCCCTCTCACATCCTCAGCTCACCCTCTCATAAAGCATACCAGCTGTGCCGCCCTCCACCCCAAGGACCCCAGTTGCACCCGGACATACCTCAAATACTTCCTCCGATCGTTCCCCGGTGTCGCTCGCTTCTTCACGCTCTTCTACGGCGCCTTCGCAATGCTCGCTTACAAGTCCCTCCTCAAGGACCCAATGCCGTTCCTTAACCGTTTGGCTGCACGAATCCTCCGCATGAGTCTCTTCATCACCGGCTCCATTGGCACCTCATGGGGCTCGATCTGCCTGTTTAACAACTACCTCCCGCGTAGCGTTCTCCCCACACAGCGCTGGTTCCTCGGCGGCTTCATCGGAGGTCTATGGGCGTATGTGGCGAGGAACGGCGAGCGTGGCAACTTCCTCTACAGCTTGCGCTTGTCGATTGATAGTTTGTGGAAAGTCGGTAGGAAGCGAGGATGGTGGAAGGGCATTCGGAACGGCGACGTCTTGGTATTCATGCTTAGCTTGGCGTTGATGAACGCTGTGTATGAGGCCAGGCCTGCTGCGGTCAAGGGTGCTGCCGTAAGGAAGGGCATGGGTGTCATGAGGGGCGAAGGTTGGGTTGATAAAGCACAAAGCAAGAATGACGAGACCAAGGAGGGAAATGAAGTGCAGAGCACAGGCGAGGCAAAACAAGAGTAAATTGGGCATCATGTTATATTTGTAAATATATGTAATATATTTCAACACAATGAAATGACCTTGGAAACCCAGTCCCAATCGGTAGGTATACCGACTGTCAAAAAAACCCACGCACCTCTTTGAACTTCTGTCTTTTTTCTTTATCGTCGAGAAGAGCGCAAAACTAGTGCTTTGAGAAAAGAAAAAATCCACTTGTACAATCCTGATATAGTCTACGAGTGTATGTGCCGTGCTTGTGCAGCCCTGTCGAACTCCAATGGAAAAAATCTCATTCTGTGCTGTGTACTGTCCAGGCCGTTACCAGTGCTGAAGGAAAGTGTGAACAACCGCCAGATACTAGAAAAGTGAAAAGAAAGCACCAGGCTGTGATAGTAAAGATGAAGGTCTAGGGGAATCTTTTTAAACTCCTCGCGACATGGGCAGCTCAGGCCCAGACGAGTGGCTTACTGACCTATGCGGCCTAAGAGGTGTTCTCTCATCAGCACCATCGTGCCTGCCATCCTCTGACACATGAATATGCACAATCGAGGGCCTGTGCTGGCGCCGCTGTTGGTGCTCGTTCTCGACGAAGTGGAATGGAGCGGCCACGTGGACCTCGTGTTGAGGACCAGTCTTGCGCTGGACGATAAAGAATGCTTGCACCACGCCGACCAATGCGACCGCCGTGCTTGCCCACCAAGCGAGCGCTGTGAGGTCGATCTGAATCCCGACTCCGTAGAGGAATCCCGCTATTGGCGCAGCCATAGTGCGACACGCGGCTCCCGTTGAAGCAGCTAGTCCATTTATCTTTCCGAGACAATTTGGCGCAGGCGATGCTTCTTTGATAAGGATGAGGAGGATCGGATAAGCGATGATCGAGGTGAGGTTGCGAATTGTAAGGCACGCGTAGATGCCGGGGTAGAGAAGGTGTTGTGGTAGAAATACCAGCCATGGAACAATGAAATAGGCGACGGGATGTGCGATCGTGACCGTGATGAAAGTCCGCCAGATGCCAAGATAGCTCGCCATCAATGGAAACACGACTCCTTGAACGAACAGCGCAATCAAACCCTGGACGGTCATGATAACACCAACATCTTTTGTACTCAAGCCAAGTCCACCAGCGAGCGAGCCTGGCGACAGACTGTTGCCCATCATGTGCGTACCGTTAGGTGCCACTCGTTCATCTTGGAAAAAGATGGGCAACAGGTGGTCGTAAGTCATGCTGTGGTAGGTGAAGATACCCAAAGACACGATGAGCAAGGTGACCCGCCTGGTGAAAGTCTTGCCGCTCATGCTTGCAGGTCTGCTCGTGCCGTCTGCCTTGATGTTCCAATCTTCCTCGATTGCGGATTCTTCGACGTGAGCGAAGGTACCGTAATTATCTTGCTCAAGGTTGGCAGCCGCTCCACCGGACGTGAGAAGAGGCCTGCTTGTCGAAACACTCGGTCTGTGAGGCACGTGCGGCACGGTCGCAACATTTGCTGGTTGCTTGTCGGGATGAGTTTCTTTCATGAAGATCCATGCTGCAAATACTGACAGCAGCATAAGCGCTGAACAGATCAGGTTTGGCAAGAGATACGGGAAGCGTCCAAAGATACCATCCGCAGAAAAGCGGCTAGGAAAGTTATTTACCGGGTCAGAGAACAAGCCACCGATCGACGGGCCGATGATTGTCCCTACGGACCATACGAATGGCATGACAGCATATGCCTTTGCTGCAAACAATCAGTAAATTGGCGCGTACGAGTGCTGCTGCCACTACACTTACGTTCGTGCTTCGGGTTTGTGATCATTTCGCCGACCATCGTTTGGATCACTCCCATGTTGCCATTGAGAGCTCCACCTAGTGCTCTGCCAATGAGAGCCATCCAAAAGTTGGTTGCAAGCCCAACGGAAAGGAGAGACACAATGGTTCCCAAACAGCCGAGCAGAACAACAGGCTTTCTTCCTATCCGGTCAGAGAGGGCTCCCCAAAAGCTAGTAACCACGTCAGAAGAGCTCTGTTTGAGATTTGAGGTCGCTAAAAAAAAAGCCAACAAAATCTTACACGGAAGAGCAAGCCTCCGCAAGGGCGAAGGCTGCGATGAGGATTCCAGCATAGAAGGATGCATCGCTCTTGTTGCCGATCTCAAAGTGCAACACGAGTTTCCACGCGTACGGGAATATCGAGGTGATGGCAATCGGTTCGGCAACTCTCACAAGCGCTGCACACAGACAAGTTAGTATGTGGAACGCGATCGATGAGGCGCATTGACTGACCTAGCAGGAAGAGCTGTGCTGTCGGAAACTTATCGGGGTCTCGAGGTGAGAATCCTTCTCGCGTAAGTACCATATTTGCAGAGTCCAGGTCCAATCTTACGATGCTTCCGGCTCAAGCACACCGTAGTTTCCACCGCTGTAGCTATACGATCTTCACGTGGCGTAGGTGATGAACGATGCGACCAGCGCTGTAAGGTGACGTGATCACGCTAATGAAATGTTTGGGCAGGACTGATGATTTACTGAAGAGCGTGAAAGGGATTGTGACGAGAGTGAAAAGCAGCAAACAGAGGGAGTGAGGTTGGGAAGCGATAGAAATGTGCGGAGAAGATAGAGGCGGCAAGTGGCAGAACGGTTTGTCGAATGGGAGGGCAGCCGCTGCCGATCACTCGGCATGATGCAAATTCAACTTGTTTCTGACGCCCGAGTCACGGGATACAACGATGTTTTCATTGTGGTGTCACGATCGATCATCGAGCGTGAATCGAAGTGTATTTGGTTAAGACGCTCTTAAGAAGCGATACATAAACAAGCTCTTCCCCAAAAACTTGATGGTCGTGGTTCGCCACTGCAGCCATCAAACACGCGACCCAGACGCCAAACCCCAGAGATCCACAAAAGATCAATTGATGCAGGTCCACACGGCCCGTCGGCACACGCTCACTAGTGTAGCCCTGCGTCATGCACAGATTTGAAGTCGGGCGAAGACTTCAAGTTGTCTTTGAAGCAAATACCCAAAATCCAACGCTGCAAGCACAAAAATTCTTTGTCTTGAAGTTATCTTCGATTCATCTTTAATTCAACTTCCAACGGTCTTCAAGCGGTCTTCAAGTCGTCCTCAGATTGTCCACTCTCCTACGATCTGACCTGAAGACCATCTGCTCTCACTCCTTGTCGCAAGAGTATCCAGAGCCATTGCCACTGAGTGCATCTCAGCTTTTTCCGGCTCCAGTTGAATCGTCTCCGTATAGGCATGCTTGTGCTCGTGTCGATATACCATAAGCGAGATATGGACGACCGCATCGGGTAGCCAGACATAGGCCCATGAAGGTGAGATATCGTACATCTTGTCCCCTTTTCGCATCACAACATTATTTGCATGCGGGTATGCGCGATCCGAGGGCCGAAAACGACGAGCTGTAGCGCTTATAGGAGTGTAAAAGTACCGAAGGTGAAGGATCGGGCGTTGTCCCGGAATCACTAAGGCTGTGTGATCCGTGAGAACGAACGGGTCCAGGAACAGAAAGCTTAAGAAGAATCGGGATGCGAACAGCAGGCTGAGATCGACCTTGATTTCTCCATCTGCGTCCCCCGCCCCGCCTGAATCGCGGATGCGTACCAATCGCCTTGGTCGCACATGCGACGTTCTGAGAATTGTCTGGCGGAAGGTCCTGTTCGTTCTCTGGAGTACAAAGATGTCGGAAGGATAGACGTCCTTCAGGATCTGGTCCAGCAGTTCGGGGATGCCGAACACAGTTTCAGTCACGGACGCCATTGTGGATCCTGATATTTTTCTTCCCTAGTTTCCTGTGTCGATGAGGGTGAGATGGCATGAACAGTAGAAAGAAGGCTGGTAGGATGGCGCTGTTCTCTAGATTTGTAGGCAATAACAGCCAGTTGCAGTAAACTTTGAAGTGCAATTGCACTTCTCCGATAGGTACATTTGTTGTGCTTTACTTACCTAGACTTGCTGAATGATTGGCGATAGGCATGCTTCAAGCTCCAAGGATGCACTCACATGATCTGCTATTGCGATCAGGATTGATGGTAAGAAGTGTTCTCGCACGAACTGCAAGTGGATGTACCGTGATAAGTCACGTCACATATTTAAATAGCCATATTTCTGAAGAACATGAAGGAAAGATGTTTAGCTATACGATCGGGCGGTCAGCATATTGAATGGTAGATCCATGCGCGGTCCGCTAAGCCAATATGGGATTCTTTTGCGAGGATACCTCTGTCGTTCGGATTCGGATAACAGAACACGGACGCTTAACCAGCTCGCAACCGAGCCTGATCGAAAACGGTAGCCGATTTTACACAGTCTTGCTGATGGTAAGAGTCGATCTGCAAGAAATGCTTATCTGAGCCGATCAAATGTCGGGCTGATATTTGCACCGTGCCGTCGGCAATGTACATCTATGCGAATTTACTGATATTCTTGGAATGTATATTATGAGTAAGACTCCCGGTAATAACAAGTCTGACAAGTAGCCCTCTCACATTAACCCAACCTTCCTCCAAATTACTCCACCATGTCCGACACAACTACGACGAAGTCTATCAACGCCGCAGCATACCTCACAGCATGCAAAGCCCGACCACTTGAAGTGGTAGCAACACCATATAGCTCCCCAGGCCATGGTGAGATCACCGTGCGCAATCGAGCAGTAGCAATCAACCCAATCGACCGTCTAAAACAAGAGAAAGGCAATTTCCTATATGGCTGGCTCAAGTATCCGGCCATCCTAGGAATCGACTTGGCAGGCGAGGTGGTCGAAGTGGGTAAAGGCGTGACCCGGCTCAAAGTTGGCGACAGAGTACTCGGGCTCGCGAATGGCGTCGACAAGGCGCGGAACAAGCACGCCGAATGTGCATTCCAGCTGTACACGGTTTTTCCAGATAGTCTGGTCTCGCCGATACCTGACACCATGAGCTTCGAGCAAGCGGCCACAATCCCTCTTGGAGCCGCCTCGGCAGCAGCAGGCTTGTACGAGAAAGATCAGCTTGCCTTGCCGTACCCCTCGCTGTCGCCAACGCCAACTAACCAGTTCCTCGTCATCTGGGGCGGTTCCACAAGCGTAGGCTGTAATGCCATCCAGCTGGCCGTAGCCTCTGGCTTAAGAGTCATCACTACTTGCTCACCTCGCAATTTTGACCTCTGCAAGAGCCTCGGTGCCAGCTACACATTCGACTACAACAGCAGGACTGTTGTGCCAGATATGATAGCCGCAATCGGAGACAAAGTCTTGCATGGTACAATGACCATCGGCAATGGCGGCGCAGAGGCTTGCTATGCCGTCATGACTATGGTCAATTGCGACAAGAAATTTGTCTCGATGGTTTCATATCCGCTGCCAAATTCGCCGTCAGAGCGATTCGAACTCTTGCATACAATCGCCTACTTTGTCTCCTGGAGCGTGCGATGGTGGATCAAGACCAAAATACGAGGGATTCGAAGCAAATTCGTGTTTGGCAGCTCGATAGCGTACAACGATGTT
Organism: Cladosporium cucumerinum; assembly: GCA_023634325.1. Classification (NCBI taxonomy): domain Eukaryota; kingdom Fungi; phylum Ascomycota; class Dothideomycetes; order Cladosporiales; family Cladosporiaceae; genus Cladosporium; species Cladosporium cucumerinum. The sequence continues at coordinate 2,140,085 of JALDQA010000001.1, forward strand.
AGCAAGGCCTTGTTCGAACTTTACCTACCTGAAGCGCTGGCAAAGGGCAGGTTCGTTGCAGCGCCAGAGTCGCAGGTTGTTGGGCATGGCCTCGAGAAGATCCAGGATGCATTTGATGCTCAGAAAAGCGTGTCGGCCAGGAAAATTGTTGTGGTGTTGTGATCGGAGGGTGAACCCTTGATCTAGCAGAGTTGTGGTTCGTCTTGTTGATGTGAAGATCATAAAGTGGTCGTTGTTCCAGAACAAGAATTCATAGTGGTAATCTCCAAGTATCTCGAGATCCAATTAGAGCATGAATCGGAGCAAGGTACTGTGAACATGTATAGAGGCAACGCATCCAAGTGTGTGTGCGGATCCTCGATGGTAATTGGGGCCGGTTAGTCCCATATAGTCTGTTGTATTAGTATTAACTTCTCGATTTGATAGGTGCTGTAAATGTTGTCTCAACGGCCGGAATGTCAATGAACATATCCTAAAACTCATGGTACTAGTGCATAGGAACAGTGATAAAAGCCATGGCTAGTACTTGAATTGCAACAGACTTGAAGTTCGTGTTCTCAAGTTTGAGCCGCGAGAGTGCATCACTCGGACTTTCCTGCCTCACTTGCCTACCCCTTCACTATCACGTTGCCGCAATATTTGACTGAGATCTCAGTGAGGACATAGGTTCAGGAGCGGCAATATAGACAAAGTATTATTGCAATCATTGGCATGTATCCATAGAGAGTGCACCCCCCAAACCGCTGAAAAGTCGGCGTTTCGGGTCTTCCCGCCCGCGCCAAGCTTGGCGAATTCGTAAAGCAAGCGCACTCGAGAATTCCATAGCGAAGCGCGCAGATTGAGCCTACCGACGACCAGCCCAACGACGCCCGCCGCGACCGAATCGACCTTTCGACACTCCTCTCGTCACACAACCACAAAAATGGCGTCCGTTCAATCCGTCCAGTGCTTCGGCAAGAAGAAGACTGCCACTGCTGTCGCACACTGCAAGCAGGGCCAGGGCCTCATCAAGGTCAACGGCCAGCCTTTGAGCCTCGTCGAGCCCGCCGTCGTTCGCTTCAAGGTCTACGAGCCCGTCCTTCTCCTCGGTCTCGACAAGTTCGGTACGTGTGCCTTGAGATGGGACCCACAAATGGAGGATTGAAGCTTTTTCGCGGGAAATGGATTGGAAGAAGGAGAGCACATGGAAGTGCAAGGCACCACTGGAAAGAAAGAAGAGACGGGCAGGAGGGAGGCTGCTGGGAGAATTGGAGGGATACGAACTTCTGCACATTCCGAGGAGAGGTCATGCAAGAAAGACATGTGCTAACGAATTGCTGTAACAGCCGGCATTGACATCCGTGTCCGCGTCCGTGGTGGTGGTCACACTTCCCAGGTCTACGCCATCCGTCAGGCCATTGCCAAGGGCATTGTACGTCTACCCAACTCGATTCCTTGAAATCCGCGACCACTTCTAGCCCTTTCGCAAACCGCATTCGACGCACCCGAAACACACTAACCACAGCCTCCGCCTACAGGTTTCCTACTACCAGAAGTACGTCGACGAGCACAGCAAGAACCAGCTTAAGCAGGCCCTTGTCGCCTACGACCGCACCCTCCTCGTCGCCGACAACAGGCGCATGGAGCCCAAGAAGTTCGGCGGTCCCGGTGCCCGCGCCCGCTACCAGAAGTCTTACCGTTAAAGCGTGTCTTCTGGTCGTTGGTGCAAGGAAAGGAGTTTTCATGTGGCTTTCTCTGGGTTGGATGCTGCTGCGATCGCGCATCCCGCAGGGAGCTGCTGCTGGGTTGTGTGGAGTTTTTCTCGCTCCTCGTCTGCACCCACTGAAATGAGTGCGACGAGCTTTTAGACGAGCGAAGAGGGATTGGCACGAGAAGTACAAATCGGAAAATCAGCGTTCAGCCAGGAAAGAGTCTCATGGAGAATATCCCGATGTTGCATTATAATTTCATGTCTCACGTCTGTCATGTCAGAAGGACGAGTTTCTCGTTAAAAAAAACTTTTGTGCATCGTGTGCACTCATGCAGGGCTGTAACGACATGGAAAACCTCCATATCCATGCGTCGCATATGGACAAACACCAAACGCCTCGCTAAAAAGATCGAAAACAGTAACAGTGCAGAATCAAAGTCCCCAAGTCTCCATCCATCAGTCGCTCTCGTCTGCTCCATCCAGACCCGAAACACCAGACCTCGTCCCACCCATGCTTCCGCTCTGCCTCGAACGCTTCGCAGCCTTCTCTCCCACTGGCAAAGGCTCCTTCCACTCTTTCTTGCAACTCGGGCAGACCTCTCTGCCTCCTTGTGCACGCCACATCTTTCCGACGCAATGCAAGTGTAAGCGCGCAGGACACCTGAGCGTAGGATCCGGGCATCGCTGGCCCTGTGTGATTATCTCCCTGCAAGCCACGCACACCTTGATCTTCTCGTGCGAGTGACCTTGGTCGGACTCCGAGTCGTCTCCGTCGTTGTAGGTGTCGATAAGCCAACCGCGAAGTTCCATAAGTGCGCGTGGAGACAGGGTGTAGAAGCCATTATCTGAAAGCTCGAACCAGGATTCCGAAACGAGGAGGTTGAGGACTTTCTCCGCTTGATGCAAGGTAATGCCCGCGTTTTGTGTTTGTGTGTCTTGTTGTGTGGCTGCGCCGCTCTCGCGCCTGTCGATGTCTGGTAATTTGTTGAGTTTCAAGGCCTGGAAGGTGGGCACTGCCATGATTTCTCTCTTGCGGGTATTGTTTGTTTCAAACATGCAGTCGAGGATGCGCTTGACGAAAGCGATCTCATCGGCGCTATGTACTGTTGCCATTTGGGTCAGAGCATCGCTTGCGGTGTTTACGAGGGCGAAGACTTCCACTCCGCGGTTCGATTGGTGATGGGTGCTGCGAATCTCCATGTCGAAAGAAGAGATTGCATTGTTGACGGCGTGGACATAGTGATCGAAGTCTGCGCGGGTTATGTCGCCTTCTAGTACGGGTCTGTCGGGGTTGTGTGATGTCTGGATGAGCGCGAGGAGAGGTTGCGCCTCGGCGAATGTGAGGGTAGGGCGGGCGATTAGAGCTTGGAGAAAGGCGCGGTGCGTGTTGTCGTATGTTTCTGATTGTGGCATTGCGGGTGATTGTCAAAGGCAGTCATAAAGTGGTCGGTCAATTGCTAATGTGTAGTTCTGGTAGATGCCGTCGGTCGCTGGTGTTGTCTTTTGGTGACTGATGTCGTTGGTCCAGTAATCTTCACGCATTTCTTGAGGACGCGCTGGAAAGTCGAGATTGGCAGGCGCGCGCGGGCGGGGTCGGTCCCATTGGTCTGGTTCGCGAGGCGTTCAAGCTGTTCCAGCATTGGATTCATGGCCTCCGTCAGCGTGACATATAACATCAACAAGTAGTAGGTCCACGCAAGCGCGACCACAAACACAGTCCGTTCCCTAAAGCCGCGTGCTCTCTCAAACCCTGCGTTAGGCTGACCGGTCTCAATGAGGAATGCAATCCGGCCAATGTATTAGAGTTGCCAGAAGAAGTCGACGATGTAGGTGTTCCGGGAACCGAGGGAAACCATTTTCTACTCGACTTGGAAAAATATATTTGGTGTTGTTGAGTCTGTGATCTGAGACGCGATTCAGGCTCGATCCTGGACGGAGCCAACCTGTTCGGAAACCAAGTACCCGAGCAGAGTACCGCATACGAATCCTAACACTGAGAGGACAGGCCCCTGCGGAAAGCCGTGCTTGATCAAGGTCGGTCCCAGGAACGGACTGACCACCGCAATGGCCACGATGAGGAAAGAGTAGAAGTTGATGAGACGAGACATGTTTTAGATGGTTCTTGTTTGATTGGTGATTCTCCTTGGACAACGACCGGCTAGGCTGATCAGAGTTGATTGCAGATGCGCCCAGCTTCTCTGCCGACCTGATCTTGCAGCGAGACGACTAAAGCAATCCAGTCCTTGGTGAATGGAATGGATAAAACGAGCACTACCAGCAAGGCTTGGACTAAAGAGCCGTAGTGTCCCAGGAAAGCTTTGATGACAAGACACAGCGTTCCGCAAAGCAGTCCAATGCTGAAGAAAAAGGGTAGGTAGTCACGGAGAGGCATGTGCAAAGCGATGTGTTGGAGGCAATCTCCCTTGTCAAGACAAGGCGGGCAGCCAGATCAAGATTCATCCAAAATGCGGTAGGTCTCTCTCACAGTCTGGTCTTGGAGTGCAAAGATGGAAAAGATCCACTCCCGAGGAACGAAGGTAGGGCAGGCGAAGACTGCTGCCAAAATCGCCCTGAAAACAACGCTGTAGTGTCCCGGGACAAAGCTGAGGAGCAGATAGAATGCTGCGTAGACGAGTACCAAGTAAATCGCAAGCGGAAGATGGTTTTGGGAGAACATGTGCGAGTTGCGTAGCGTACGGTGGCTTGCTAGTGTTCAGTGACGCGGTACGAAGGTGATATGCGAACGAGCTTGATGTCTGTGAATTGATGGACGATTGGATGAAGATATGATATGGCGATGTTTAGGATGTGAGTGTGCGGAAGCTGTTCAGAATGAGAGATCTGACAGCCGGAGACTTGTGTTTACCGATACCTACGCAAAAACGAGAAGGGGCGACGGCCATGTTTACTGCTGTCAGTCGTTTTTCTGAGGCAAGTGCCATAGTAGTGCGTATCAATCGCACAAACAACCGGATATGCGCTTCACGGAAAGGCATTGTCGGTCGCACCATCGGCATGTCATCTGTCACTTTTCCTTCCGTGTTCGTGCACACAGTGATACGGCAGGGCGACACTGTATACGATCATTGTGCATGCAGGTAACGTTGGTCAGGCAGTACATGTACAGTATACCACACGACCAGCAAGCAGCCTCAGCCTTTGACCGAGCGAGCCCTTGGTGGCCTGGCCTGGCTTGCTAAGGACGGCAGATCTTGCCTGGTGGCGCTCGTGCTGCCGCTTGTGTTCGGCGCCGGTCTTCAGCCTGTGCTGATCCGCTGCGGCACTAGTACACTAGGGACCAGGGAAGCAAAGGGACCTTGCGCGCGCCATTTGCTTCCCAAAAACGCTTCCTTCGCCTGCGACCAAGGGCCACGCCATGGCCGTAATGGGCGTCGCGGCCTGTCACGAGCCATCGGTGTGGGCGTATAATTGTGGAATGAGGCAGGCACGGAGCATGCCCTCCTTCCACACCACACCGCAACCTGATGCCTCTCCTATAAGCACTTCTTCTTGTCGCCTCCTGGGAGTTGTTTGGCACCCGCACCACATACAGGCCAGTATATCCGGTGAGAAACAAGAAACGGTCAACAACCCGGAGTTGAAAGCGGTCTTTAAAGAGAGAGAGAGAGAGCATACGACCGCTGTTAATCTGAACCCAACTTTTTATGCACACCGATCCTCTGTACGATACTCTAGACGACACAAACGAAACAATCATGTCATCCCTCATCGCCGAGGCCAACGTCTCTCTCTACACCCTGCCGGTTTCCTGGGTGCTCTGCCTGCTGCCTCGCTTCTACGCCGCCTATCTCTACACCTCCAGTACCTCCAAACCTCTCGACATGCTGCTACCACGAGCCCTCGCCGCACGAGCCAGTGCCGATCCGGCTCTCCAACACGCAACTCGCGACAGGATTGTCCGGGCAGAAGCCGCTCAAGCCAATGGTCTCGAAAACGTGGGCTATTTCGCGGCTGCCGTCGTCGCGGGAAATATGGCCGGCCTCAGCAAAGGGGTTGTTAACTGTTTGAGTGTGGGCTACCTACTCAGTCGCGGCCTGTACAGTTGGCTGTATGTCGTCGGTGACACGAAGAAGATGGCCATCGCCAGGACGGGGGTCTTCTTCGGTGGCCAAGGGATTATCTTCGCGCTGTTCATCATGGCCGGCAACAAGATGAGGTAATGAAGGACTTACGAGCGGCGAGGCGTCATGCCAAGTCCGGCTGGTGATCATCACGGAGCATGCTAAATTTGTACGGCATCAATTATATGTGTGCAATAATATCACTAGGGTGATCTTTGGGCTGGAGGTCTCTGACATGTGTCGGTAGCGGGGTGGCGAGATAATTCATGTGTTGTTGACGGCTAACAAAGTAAATAATTGATTAGTGATCTACACTTACACTTTCGACTCGCCCCGGCATCATTAGTCGCGAGCCTCATCAATCTGCTCTTGCCCACCAGGCTCACATCGGGCTGCAAAAGAACGTACTCTAAATTCCAAGGAGACTACTAGTCTGGCTATACTTCTATAGTAAGTAAGGTTCCCCTTTTACTACCTAAGCCGGTGATCTAGATCGCGGAGTATACTAGTATAACTAGAGATCGCAAATATTACTATAGGTTGGTTAGATATGTACTATTAATAAGCTCACGAGAGAGTCTTATAAAGGATATAATGAATCTATTGTTATAGGCGTAGACAGCTCGTCAATTCTATGATATAGATCCCTCAGGCTGCTTACTAACAAACTTAAGCCTATTGTTCTATAGAGCTACCTTCTAGGCGCGACTAATAAGGCCGTCTCTCTTAAGGCCTAGGTTCGATTCTAGAGGATTTCCCGTCTTGGGTAAATTCACATGATATTCAGACGGCCCAGATTCTTGGGATCTTAGTGTACAGTAATATATCTCATTATGCCGGTGTTTGTCGCCTTCCACAAATCTGTACAGGCGATCAGTCGCTATGTGCCCTCTCTCTGTCAATGCTGGCCTGTGAAAACAAAAACATCCTTGTCCAGTACGCCGTGAACGCCTCGCTTCATGAGAAAAAACCATCAAGTAATCCACCCCACAACTGCTGTGTCGAGATTAGCAGCATCTCCCTTTGCGTGCGCCTCCTGTGCCCTCAGCCTCAGGGCCGCCATCTTCAAAGCTTTGACTCGTCTGAGCACCAGGTGTGCTGGGAAAACCTAGCCAGCTCCTTCTCTTGTCACCATGTCCCAGCTTGAAGCTCCCTTGCCCAGCACCTGGCAAATCAAAGTACCCGGGGACGCCTACAGACCCGTCCAGTCCAGGGGTCTTGCCACTCAGCTGTGCATCTTGCAAAGCCTCCATCTTCCTTGTGTGCTGATCTACCAATTTTCGAGTAATGACCCGGAAGACTTCGTCAATGCCCTCGCCATCTTTCGAACTAACTTCGTGGCAGCAATCCCAGATAGCCTCGCTGCCCCAGAACCCGCTCGACCGGTTGCTCTGTGGACTGGCCAGTATGGTCCTGCCATCTGCTCCAGCAATAGTCACAGTAGGCGGCGGCGGGCTTCCAAAACTTCCTATGCTCGTTGCTGCGCCATCTGGTCTTCCGCCGCCAGTGGCTGCGACCACTTCCGGGTACAACTGTTCCGCAACATATCCAATGCACTTGTCAAATGGCACCTCTCGGCGACTCGGATCCGCGGCGACGAGGTCGGTCTTCGTTCCCACCACGTGTAGCACAATCGGAAACTCGGACTCGTCTTTACCACTGGTATGCTCCCTCAGCTCCGCCAACCACCGTCCCATCTCTTCGAAACTCGACCTGTCACTCACATCGTAGCACAGTATAGCAGCGTCTGCTCCTCGGTAGTATAACTTCGAAATGCTGCGGAAGCGCTCCTGGCCCGCGGTGTCCCAGATTTGCAGACGTATGGTCGCGCCAGACTCCGGGTCATGTACGCGAGTGGTGAGGAAAGAGGCGCCAATGGTGGACTGCGATTTGTTCGGAGGAATGAAACTGTTCTTCACGTAGCGGTGGACTAAGGATGTTTTGCCGACGGACTGAGCGCCGAGGATGACAAGCTTTGCTTCGAGCGAAGGCGCGTTGTGGGCCATCTTTTGTGTTTGTTGTGAGGTATATAATTTCTATAGCCGCGATGGTCTGTGGCAGCGAACTTGCTATATGATTCGGGTAGCGAGGATGCCTGGAGACTATGTCGTCACTCAGGGATAGAGAGCGAATTGGTTGTGGTTCGCTGTGGCTGCCATTCTCGAGTGTGAGCTACTCAGCAGGTTTGAACGCAGACTATTGGCGTGGTGCGTGTGTCGTGGGGCAGTGCTGCTTATGTTGAGAAAGGAGCGGACTGGGTCGGTGCTAAAAGAGTGACGAGGGATGCAGAAGATGGTGTGACTGCGAGGGAGGGCGGCGGGACGGGCTCGCTCACAAGTGTGTGTGTGTGTGTGTGTTGTGCTGGAAGAAGTCACATGGCAGGACAGGGCTGGCAAGTGTAAACAGCAGAGAGGAAGCCCGAAACAAGCTTGGATATCTCGCGTTTGCGGGAAGCGAGCGAGCTTGCAACGTGCGCTTCGTTTCGCATTTCTTGGGGCCCATCGAGATCGGCCTGTGTACATTTCAATGTGTGGAGGGTCCATCGCCGTCGCTAACTGCTATATACAATCAGATGTGACAGCCACTGGCTTGTGCGTCTCTAACCTAAACATGCACAACCCTCAAGCGAGCAAACCACTGGGGGCTGTGACGTCAATCCCGTTCAAGCCTCCACGATTGCACGACTCATTGTCTCGATGCACGGCCACGAGTCTGTAGCACAGACCGTCACTACATTATTACTGGTTTTCCGGACCGCGTAACCCAATCTATGAAAGCCAACAGCATATACCACCATCATGCTCTTCGCCCTGGGCTCCAACGGCTCCGGCCAACTCGGCCTCGGGCACGATGAAGACGTTTCAACGCTTCAGTGCATCCTTCCCAAGACTCTGGACCAAGACTGCTCATCCACAGTCAAACGCCTCGCAGCTGGTGGCAACCATACCGTAGTTCTGTACAGCAACGGCCGCGCTTTCAGTTCTGGAGATAATAGTGACGGCCGCTGTGCTACCGATGGTATTGGACCTCTTGGCGAGTTTCGAGAAATTGCTAGTCCAGGGAGCTTGACTGCGCAGTCATGGGAGGATGTGGCGGCGACATGGTCTGCAACAGTCCTTGTTCGGGATCAGGGGAGTGAAGTCTGGGTATGCGGTGCTGGGGGAAGTGGCGAGCTGGCTCTCGGAGAGGGAGTGCTCGAGGCAAGGCAATTGACCCAGGTTCCTGATTTTCCACCAGAAGGAACGCAAGTATCACAGTTGGCAGCTTGCATGGCACATGTAGTTGCGGTGTTGACCAATGGCCAGGTTTGGGGATGGGGCAAAGGGCGCAAAGGACAATTGGGAGAAGTGGCGCAGGATGCGTGGACGCCGAGAAGAATTGGCGGGGTTACATTCCAAGTCTCACGAGCAGTCTGCGGGAAAGATTTCACATGCCTGTCCGGAGATAACGAGACGGGAGATTTGGTCATGCTTGGACCGAGCGGTAGAGACCGCTTCGATGTAAAGGCAAAGGCGCCTTCTGAAATACCAGGCTGGAAAGAGATCAGCTCTTCTTGGGGTAGTGTTTTCGTGTTGCGAAAGGCGGGTCAGCTGATTGCCTGGGGCCGAGACGATCACGGCCAGCTTCCTCCAGATGATCTCCCACCCACAGCAAAGGTTGCTGCTGGAAGCGAGCACTGTTTAGCATTGACAGCAGACGGGAAGGTTCTGGCCTGGGGCTGGGGCGAGCATGGGAATTGTGGAGAGCACATCGACGAGAAATGCGACGTCAAGGTCAAGTGGAACGAGCTGGTCGTCCCCGGAAGGGTGACGGGTATATTCGCTGGCTGCGCGACGAGCTTCATCTCGACCGTCGACACTTGAGCGGGGACTCTTGAAGTTGCAATCTTGGGCTTCTCAGTCAAACATGCCGTGTAACTAAATTCGACATCAGTAATCGCGCTCTAATTTAAAACAGGGGACAAAAGCATTGGTCTTACCTGCGACAAGCGCTGCGTGGGTTCCAGGCCATCCTCCCACTGCGACTGGTTCTGCTTTTGCTGTTCGCCCTGCTTTTGCGGCGGTGCAGATTTGCCGCTGTCGCGGAACGTTGGATGTGGTTCTGAACCACGCATCTCGTTCGTGGCATCCCAGCCCAGCATCTCTTCCTCCTCTTCCTCTTGATCAAAGTTCGGCGGGTCCCACGTCCGCTCGTCATCGCCTGCTGGCATGAAGAGACTGTCCTCGTCGGCCTCAGGCTCTTGCAAAACTGGTTGGAAGCTCTGCGGGCGAAGTGGTTTGCGCTGGCTTTGACTCGACAGCATCTTTTCTGGTCTGAGATGCGACGCAGGACGTGCAGGTGGCGGCATCTCTGACGCATTCCTGTTGTGCATCGGCACAGGCGCCACAGATGGCTGACGGGAAGCACTTCGGGTTGAGACGAAGTTGGGGTTTGGTGTAGAGGATGCGCCGCGGTAGTCGCCAATAGTCATGAGAGTGAACGAGCATGCCATTCCTTCGCTCTGGTAGCTGAACTGGAGCGGCCGAGTAGGATATGAGAAGTATGCAGAGATTGGTGTGTGCAAAGTCTCCGCGTGCATCACGATAGCCTTGAAGTCTTTTACCCTGATGGTGATGTGCACATTCTCCTGCATGTGGAAGTCGTCGAAGTCCTCGGTGTGCAATGTAATGACAGTCTCGAGGGGTTGCTTCAAGACTTGCTTCCCGTCCTGGATCTTTTCCGTGAAGCTTGTGTAGATGACCTTACCGTCTGTCGCGCAGAGGTCGAGTTGTTCCGTTTTCGGGCCAAAATACTCCACGTATTCACGCATTACTCTCGAGGAAATACGCCAGCCCTGACCGGCCGCGGTTTTATCGAAAAGCGCATGCATCACCTCAGCAGCTTCGTAGGTCAGACGGTATGTCTTAGTCATCCCTGTGGCAGATATCAGTAGTGTCCGCTACTTGTCAAACGAGTGCAAACTACCCACCATGCTTGCACCGCATCTTCACCACAAGCCGGCATTCTGCCCTATCTGGCCGGTCCTGGATGCTTACGTCGCAGCGGTCAATTCCAGTCTCTCGCCCACGAGTGTCATTCATACGGCCTTTGAAGACTGATTGGAGAGCGCGATTGTATAGCTGGCATGTAAAGCGGTCACCAGAACTGGCAGGGCTGTTGGCATTGAAGGCATAGCTGATGAAGAACGAACGCGCATCAAGGGCGAATGACGCATATGCTGTCTTGGATAGGTTCAGTGCAGTCAGCGTGAACTATTGACCTGTCAGTAATGGCACGCATGGAACTTCAACTCTCTTCCCAGGCACACCTTGTCGCCACGTGCTTCAATCGCCACCGACTCGCCGAACTTGGCGAGACACACAAGCGCCTCATAGATGCGCCCGGTCGCCTCGGGCGTCAGAGAGAAGGTCAGTACTGCCATCCTTCTTTTCGTGAAAGTGAGTCGTGGGGCCTGAGGTTGGATGGTTCATGTAGTTCAGTTGACTTCCTTGGCGCGTGTCGCGCGTCGCTGCGTCCGCGCTGTTCGCGACTCCACCTTCCTTCCTTCCAGCGATCAATGCCAACAACATCATCCACAGCTGTATCAATTCTACGCCTTGCGACAATATCTTTTGTGCAAACAGGTTTCCATCCATGAACCCGATAATACTCAGATTATTGATACAATAGCTCGAGATGGGAAGCAACGGTATTGGGACGCTTCCAGCAGATCTGTTTCATCTGCTCTCAGCGGAGCTGTCGAACAGACTCGACTTCGATACACTGTACAACTGCGTCGCGAGTAGCAAGCAGATCGCCAATTCGGGCGCCATCAGTGCACTATACAGGTAAATTTGTTGGCGCCCGTTGTGCCGAATGAGAACACTTGCTGATGTTCTTTCAGAATATCTCATGACAGTCCGATCAAAGGTGGCGGTAGCGAGGACCTATCGCTGTCTGAGCAGGACTTGACTGTGCAGAGATGGTCGATCCTATGGCGCACACTCATCATGTCGGCCCTCGGTCAGACCAGCTACCCTTACTGCAAGCACTTGCGTAAGTAGAGAGCACAGCGCAAAATCCGTATGCAAGTCACTTTGCTGACCTGGCACCATTGGCGCTGAACAGGTATGCTTGACTTGAGAGATTTTGGCTACCTACTCGACGAAGACAAATTCAAACAAGGTCGCATCCTCAAGAACTTCTTTTCTGGCCCACTCGAGCGCTTCCACTTGACGGTCGAAGCACCAGTCCGGCAGGGCAGCAGGAACCGACCTAAGAGACTGGACATGCGGGCCATCGTACTTGCAGTCGGCAATGTCATCACTGAGCAGTCTCCACTGTTGGAGGCCCTGACTGAGCCTACGATCGATGGTGTATTCTCAACGGCACTTCCATCGTGGGTTTCCAGACTGTCACATCTCAAGAGGCTTGATCTGTTTGATGGCAGCGCACTCGCGGATGAGGCAGTATGCGAAATGCTACATTCAAACTGCCCGCTGTTGGACTCTCTGACGATTTACTCGGCAACTTCGGAAGACGCAGACAAACAAATCGCGGCTTTCATCAGCGGAAGGCGCCCAAACTCCCTTGTACACTTCGAGAACATCAGCAATTGCCACATTGGATTAGATACGGCAGTCGCTTTGAACAAACATGGCAAGAGTCTCGCGGTGATCAAGCTGTATCTGACTGGCGACAAGTTACAAGCATTGGGCTGCTTGCGAGAGTGCACATCTGTCCATACATTGGCCATCGAATACTCTGGCCCTGCGGATGACCTCAAGAAAAACGACAATGATCTCTACTTGGAGATTGCCGAGTGGTTACGGAACTGCAATGAGCTGCGTGATATCAGTATCACCAATATGGTGTCTGCGCCTGACATGATCCTACCAATACTCTTGACCGACTCGATACAACTCCGCAAGCTGCAAATCAACTCCAACGAAGGACTCATGTACCTTGTCAAAGATCATCAAGACTTTCACCAATCGCTCGGGCAGAAGCAAAGCCTGCAAGAGCTGTTTCTAAGAGCCGATCCCGAAGGACTATTCGGAGATCCTCTCGCGGAAGTAACAAATTCCATCTGCTCCCTCAGCAACCTCCGTTACCTCCATCTGACGAGAGTCTCGGACTATTTCTCCAACCAGCATGTCAATGCATTCGCCCAATATCTGGTAAACCTGGAGCACATCTACATTGGAGGGTACGGCATCACCGACGGCGTGTGGAATGCCATGGCACGACTGAAGAACCTGAAGACTTTGACATTCAGCGGTCTTACCATGTTCACTGCTCAAGGTATACTCAGCTTCGTTGATCAGCTGGGCGATGGTAACCAAGGGCTTTTGCTTGGTGTGGATAACGCTGATGCGGATTCGCCGCTGACCTCAGAAGAACAAGAATTGGTTCAAGAAGCGCTCACTGCAAAGGTCAATGGCAGCTTTGCGTACCAGCTTTTAAGAGGTATGGCGAACATCCTCTGCGAATTCTTATAGCCCGTTCATCACACTGACCTTGTGTAGATCCGAATATGCCGGAATTCGACTCTGAGGATGACTCTGATTAGATGCGAGCCAGTGAGACTTCGACATAGAATGGCACCTTGGAAATTCCCAAACAGAATTATGAAATAATGTTGATGCATGAAGCACAGTACATGTTTGCCTCAATTCAGTGAACATCGGTGCAGCATGTTGTAACACAAACCCATCAAAAACAAGCATTCGATGACGTCAAACGTGGCCTCAATCCCCAACAATTCGATTGTAGAGCATCTCGATGACTCAAAGTCGCCATTGAAATCTCAATACCACGAAATCGAAAGCAACGATGAAGCGCATTCTCGTGATAGCTGGCTCGGACAGCTCTGGTGGGGCGTGAGTTTGACCTCGTCTGTTGTGGCAAGGGACTTCCGCTTGCTCATTGCAAGACACATCGCGCTGACGGGCAAACGCGCAGGGGCCTCGAAGCCGATCAGAAGGTCATTGCGGCGCATGGCTGTTATGCCATGACCGCGACGACGGCGCTGACCGCTCAGAACACTCAGGGTGTTTTTGGGATTCATGAAACTCCTACGGCATTTGTGCAGCAGCAGATCGAGGCTGTTGTGGAAGATGTTGGGATTGATGTTATCAAGACTGGTACTTGGTTATGACTTATACTTGACAATATACATGTACTGATAGTGATACTCAAAGGAATGCTTGCATCAGCGACGACTGTGTCATTGGTCGCGAAAGCATTGCAGAAGCACAACATCACCAAGTCTGTTGTGGACCCTGTATGTCACCACCTTCAATCAGTAGAGTCCGACGGCTTGCTTACACACATTGAACAGGTGATGGTCTCTACCAGTGGCTCGCAGCTTCTTCCTGAGGCCGCAATAAAGACATTGATCCACGAGCTTCTCCCGGTCGCATATCTTGTCACACCCAACATCCCCGAGGCGAACCTGATCATGCGCGAAGCCGGCAAGACACCACACGACGTTCACGACCTTGACGGGCTCAAGCAGCTCGCCACAGCCATTCTCGACCTGGGTCCAGAATACGTCCTGCTCAAGGGAGGGCATCTGCCACTTACCAAAGAGGGCAAGGTAGCCGTGCATGACAGTGACAAGGAAATCGTGACAAACGTCCTCGTGGGCCGCAATGGCGACGTGGAAGTTGTCGAGGTACCGTTCCAGACATCGAATAACACTCATGGAACTGGATGTTCTCTTGCTTCAGCGATTGCGTGCAATCTGGCCAAGGACGGCGATGTCAAGAAGGCTGTGCGATCTGCTTGCCGCTATGTCGAGGCTGCCATCAAGACGAGCCCGAATCTTGGAAAGGGCTCAGGGCCATTGAACCACTTCCACTCTCTGCAGGTGTTGCCGTTCTCATCGTAGGTTACCTAGAATCACCCAACCCCAGGCTTCCCTATGGTCGGCAGCCCGTGAGCATGAACTTTTTATGCTGACATTGATAGTGGTAACTTCATCGAATACCTGCTCGAGAGAGAAGATGTCAAGTCTGTTTGGCATGACTACACGCATCATGATTTCTGTGTCAAGATGGGCGATGGCACACTGCCGAGAGAAGCCTACAAGACCTACATGATTCAGGATTACTTGTATCTGGTTTGTCAACGTCCATACTTTTGGTCGCGTGTGATCACTGACTTCTGTTTAGATTCAATTCGCTCGGGCAAACGCTTTGGCGAGCTACAAATCGACGTCGCTTGATGACATTGCAGCGGTATGATCTTGAACCTCACTGTTGTGCCTTCTTCTTAGCCAAAGAGGGTGCCTGCTACATGTCGCAGAAAATCTGACATTTTCTAGGGCGCCGCCATAGTCACACACATCAGACATGAGATCAACTTACATATTGGCGAGTGCAAGGAATTTGGTCTCACACAAGAAGAGATGGAGAAGCATGATGAAAACCAGGGTAGTGTTCTAACAGGAATCACGCGCTAAGTAGGTTATAGAGTACACGCTGACATTATCACAGCCTGCACAGCATACAGCCGCTACATCCTTGATGTCGGTCAATCGCAGGATTGGCTTGCATTGCAGATTGCGCTGCTCCCATGTCTGCTCGGCTACGGCATGATTGGAAGGCGACTCAAGGATCTGCAGACGACCGATCCTCCCAAAGAGCCTAACGCCTACCTCACCTGGATCAACAACTATGTTGCTGACGACTATACGGAGGCTGTTCGAACTGGCTGCGGTAAGATCCAAAGGTCTCATCGTTGTGTAATCACATGCTAACGCGGTTTCAGCATTGATCGAGAAGCATGCCGTGCATCAGTCACCGAGAAGGGTGGATGAGCTGGTGAAGATTTTTATTCACGCAACAAGGGTGAGTTTTTGATGACCTAAGAGAAGCTCAAAGGGCCATGCTGACCTTGCACAGATGGAGACTGGGTTCTGGGATATGGCTGGGGCAGCGGGCACAGCATGAACAACTTTCCAGCGCACTCGGGCTCGCCTCTAAACCTTCCCCAGAGAGATCACGGACGACTTTTGCAGAGTTTGTGAGGAACTGAAAGACCCTGGAATGTCTTCAAAATTGTTCGGTAGCAGCATTTACAAGATAGATGTGGATGCTTCAAGCCGCAAACCAAGTGCAGTGTGGCGCATCATTGATCTTTACATGCAGATATGCTTTTCATTGCTTCATTCCTGTTCTTCTCCCTTCGCCACGCCTCACTTCTCTTCTATCTCCCTCGTGAATGTGCTCGAAACAAGATTAAGTTGGGTGGGCCTCAGCCCTATAGCAAACCAGCCTATTCCACAAACGGCCTAGCGTCCTCGGATTGTCGCCCGGGCTTTCCTCGCCCGTCGCAGTTTTTCTGCTGGCGCGCTTTTGCCTGCGCCTGCCCTTCGCCGCTGCCCTGGCTTTTATTTATCAGCGCCGCCACGCCTTTGTTCCTCCCTTCCTCCTGCACCCACTCACTATCACACCCACCTTTCTCCCAACCTCACTTCAAACAGCGACTCTTTTCGCTGTCTACTTACGATACTCGTGATACTCATCACATCCACTCCCTCACTTCTTTTGAAATCACGCACGACCAGTCCCTACCCCAAAACAACACTTCGCGACACATCATGTCTTACGGCGGCGGATACGGCGGTGGTGGTGGAGGCTACGGCGGTGGCCGTGGCGGCGGCGGAGGATACGGTGGCGGGTACGACAGCAACTATGGAGATCGCGGTTACGGCTCGCAGAACTACTATTCCAACGGGTATGCCCCAAGGTCTATGTGCTTTTGATGCCTCCGTCTTTATCCACAACTCTTCGCGTCCTCACATATACTGACTTTCCATCACAGATACGAGGGCGGCAACAGCTACGGTGGTGGTCGCGACGGCGGCTACGGCGGCGGCTCTCGCGGCGGCCGCGGCGGCTTCGGTGGCGGTGACAGGATGGGCGAGCTCGGCGCCAACCTCAAGCAACAGCAGTGGGACGTCAGCACTCTGCCCAAGTTCGAGAAGTCTTTCTACAAGGAGGATCCTGCCGTCACTGCTCGCTCCCAAGCCGAGGTCGACAAGTTCCGCGCCGACAACAACATGACCCTTGCCGGTACCGACATCCCCAGGCCCGTCGAGACTTTCGACGAGGCTGGTTTCCCCGCCTACGTTCTCAATGAGGTCAAGGCAGCTGGCTTCGCCAAGCCCACTGCTATTCAGTCCCAGGGCTGGCCCATGGCCCTCTCTGGTCGTGACGTTGTTGGTGTCGCTGAGACTGGTTCCGGAAAGACTCTTAGTTACTGTCTCCCCGCTATCGTTCACATCAACGCCCAGCCTCTTCTCGCACCCGGCGATGGTCCCATCGTCCTCATCCTTGCTCCCACCCGTGAGCTGGCTGTTCAGATTCAGGAGGAGGTCAGCAAGTTTGGCAAGTCCTCTCGCATCAGGAACACCTGCGTCTACGGTGGTGTGCCCAAGGGCCAGCAGATCCGTGACCTCGCTAAGGGCGTTGAGGTCTGCATCGCTACCCCTGGTCGTCTGATCGACATGCTCGAGATGGGCAAGACCAACCTTCGCCGCATCACCTACCTCGTCCTCGACGAGGCTGACCGCATGCTTGACATGGGTTTCGAGCCCCAAATCCGCAAGATTATCGGCCAGATTCGCCCCGACCGTCAGACTTGCATGTGGTCCGCCACTTGGCCCAAGGAGGTCCGCCAGCTTGCTGCCGACTACCAGTCCAACTGGATTCAGGTCACTGTCGGTTCCATGGAGCTTTCCGCCAACCACCGTATTACCCAACAGGTCGAGGTCGTTTCCGAGTTCGAGAAGCGCGACAAGATGCTCAGGCACATCGAGAAGATCATGGAGGACAAGGCCAGCAAGGTCCTTGTGTTCACCGGCACCAAGCGCGTCGCCGACGACATCACCCGCTTCCTTCGCCAGGACGGCTGGCCAGCACTTTCCATCCACGGTGACAAGCAGCAGAACGAGCGCGATTGGGTGCTCAACGAGTTCAAGATGGGCAAGAGCCCTATCATGGTTGCCACTGACGTGGCTTCCCGCGGCATCGGTATGATTGAAACCCCCCAACTCCCTCCACCCCCACTCCCTCCCCCAGTGTCCTCCCTGCGTGATCTGTCTAGCAAAAAGCTGTGCTTTATGCGCCGTCTTGCACATATAACCATTCCGCACTAGGGCCGCTCGTGTTCCTTTGAATCTTCATTCAAAGGGTCCTTGGAGACTTTTGTCGGCGAGGCTAGCCTTCGTCGTCGTATGTTTGTTCTGTTTCTCTACGGTTTGCATCCCTGTTGTAGAGAAACGGGTCACTTTGAGTCTTTCAAATGTTGCGTTGTTCACAGCTGCGCGCGTCCAAGGAACCCTTACCAAGGGAATTGTTCACGGCCCTCACGGGATGTAGAATGTGCTCGCTCCAAGCGCAGCAGCGCCCTTGTCATCCGACAGGGCTGCCACAAGACCGAGTCGTCAATGCAGCAATATCCGCGCAGAACACTCAGGCACAGATCTCGCATCCGGTCAAGGATTGCTATTGCTCCATGAACATCCACGTTCTTTGCTTAAGCTCATACTAACATTATCCGCGTTCAAGACGTCAAGGACATCACTCACGTGTTCAACTATGACTACCCCAACAACTCTGAGGACTACATCCACCGTATCGGCCGTACTGCTCGTGCCGGACGTATGGGTACCGCCATCACCCTCTTCACCACTGACAGTAAGTTTTTCCCCATCACTACCTCATCGAGATCTTTATATTAACGTTGTCTTCAGACGCCAAGCAAGCTCGTGACCTCGTCAACGTACTCAGGGAGGCTAAGCAGCAGATTGACCCTCGCCTCGCCGAGATGGTCCGCTATGGCGGTGGTGGAGGAGGTGGCCGTGGCCGTGGTGGTCGCTGGGGTGGTGGCCGTGGCCGCGGTGGTGGAGGTGGTGGCTGGAGCGGTGGCAACGCTGCCCCTCTTGGTAACAGCCGCTGGTAAAGCACATGTTGCTACCTTGATGGCTTCAGTGACTCCCTCGGAGCGCTGTTTCCTTTTTGACCTTCCACTGGCATGATGATTTTCACGGCGTTAACACTGGCATGGAGTACTGCAAGCTCGGGAATGTTTGCATCAAGCGACGGACGGATTCGTCCACAAAAGGATAGATTGCTTTCTTTCCATGTTTTTATACTTGCTCGCTGATGCGAGCTTTAATGCGCTCCTCAGTCGTAGCTAATCTGGTTTCTCGTAGAAGAACACCACGATTTTTCAGATACTTAGAAACCAAGCCTGACGGCAGTTTTACCAATATCCTTTTCAGAAACCATTCTCAGCTTTCGACATCCAACTTATGGTCTCATTTTTGTCTGGATTTCATCATTATCTGGAAGGTAACTACCCATCTGCGTATCTGACAATTCATCGTCAACTGCCGATCTCAAGTGCCCGATCATTAAGGTTCAGTATCACCTGGGCTTTGACTTCGACACATACTTCGTCTTGCAAAAGCATCACCGTCGCATTATTGCATTATGCACCCTGGCTCTTCCAATTCTACACGAACGGGGCGACTTCCGACGGTACCATGCGACTTTATTTGCGTGTATGTGGCGCAACCTCGCAGGGCGAGACAATCTCAACGAACCAGTGGTTCTAGGATCGATCCTCCGGAGGTACAACACGAGCGCTCGATTTTAGGTTTCGACCTCTTCCCACCGTCGAATGTCCGAACTTTGGGGCGCCTTGCTGCCAGAAGCTCTGCTCAGGCAGATAGGCTTCTGGGTTCTGGGGGAGGGATTGGGCTGTTATGTATTGAACACGCTTTTCTGCGTACATATATCGAGATCGTATACATCATCTGTGGAGGCGAAGAACAGGTGATGGGAGGCCTTGCGGAAAAAGAGCTGCGGCTCGTCTCGTTGCTGGACTCTCTTTTGGGCTTATCTGCGGCGTGCGTTGTCTTTCTGTGGGATGTGATCATGCAGTGTGTGCGTTCTTCGGAGATGGAAGATTGGTCGGTGGTGGAAGGTTGTTGTTTGGAGGGGGTGGCGTTTGCGGTGCTGTGTGGTTACATCAGGCAGGACATGTTTGTGGATTTGTATGCTGGTTTGTGGATGTGTGCGTTGTTCGTTGTTGGTCGGTGGCTTTGGACGCCTTGTTCAGGCACTGACGGTGGTGTTGTAGGCTTCCCGTGCTCGTCTAATATCAAATGTTCGATGTCAAATGCATGCAGCAACCAATTGTGGTGCTGCGATTATTTCGAGCGGACATGCAAGTTTGCCGGAAGTGCGCAATGTGGAATCACTCGAAGTATCCTTCCTGTAAGCCACCCGTGTTATTCACCATCCACAGCACAGTGCATAGGTGTAGTTCGACTTTGGACTGTCACGAAATGTATTCTGGTCTTTCTTTGCATGGATCATTAGTGGTGGAGACTGTACAGCGAGCGCCGATGGCACATGTGTAATGTCGTGAATGCCAATCGAGGTATATACGCAGAAGTCGTAGTGCTTGCATCCGACCCGACGTTCCTCATGGATCTAACACCTGATCCACATGAACACCTGCGACGACACCACGGTGGGGACGTGCAACCGCACAGGCATCACTCGACGCTAGAACATGTATATGCTGATACAAATATGCGCCATTAATACTCCATGAAATGTATAATGCCTGTTCGAGAGCGAAAAATCACATTGGAAGCGAACACTAACCCCTACCCTAAAGCAAAAATATACATGTAGACACATGCACCTTCATGTTGTTGCGAACCATCTCAGCTTACATGCAGCTACATCATGTCAATGACAAGTTCTAATCAATCATTGCACATCCTAGAGACCATGGTAACGTTTAATGGACCAATGAAGCTGTGTGTGATTCCTACACGACGTGTTCGTAGTACAATCGACAAATATCCCTAGAGAGTTATTGTCCGACCATGATCTTCAGACGACTCACGTCGAACTCAAGATGATGCCATCAAGAACGCTCGATCGATCCACTGATGCTATGTCTGCCCACGAGTAAGTTCTTCGCTTGACAAAACGAACACATCAAGTTGATCCATGCCCCCGAGCGGATTCATGTCGGCTGACATGCACTCCTGTATCAGCTACAGACACTGTAACAGGAGAAACACCAACCAGGAGAAGCGGAATTTTCTCCATGACAACACAAGTCATTTCCACACGACAGAGTCAGTCAACGACAATACAAGTCATTTCCACACGACAGAGTCAGTCAACGACAATACACATAGGAACTTGGAGTTAGACTCCGTCCCGTCGAGACTCCCTGATCTCTACCACTTTAGTGCCGTGCGGCGTCCTCGGCTCCTCGTGCAAGGAGATAGTCTGGATAGCGTGCAGAAAGTAGGCTGGGCCCTGGCACTAGCGACGGCCTCGAAGATCCCACGGATGGATATGCTAGTATGTTATGCTACTGTGCAGAGTGAGAACGGTGCGTGGGCACCGCTTGCTTCTGAGTAAGGCGAGCGTTGGGTATCGTTCACTACAACACACTACTGGCGTCATGGAAAATGCGGTGGTTGGAGGTGGGGTACGGTGAGGAATAAACCGGGTAGGGGTTCATCTCAATCGCAGAGGCACAGGGACGATGAGAGGTGAGGTCTGGGTCGTGGGTTCGTGAGGCAGAGCGGGAGTTGCGGCTCGTTTGGGTACACGCTGGTTATCCTGATATTCCCCCCTCGCCCGCGTTATGCTTGAACAGATTTGCAGGATCTAGTTGCTTTTTTGTTCGACTGGTAGGCTTACCTGGCTAGTTTTGTTAGCAGTATAGGGCAGTTCGGCGATGCTCCGATACACTATTGTCATCATTTGTGTTCGCTTGTCGCTGGCGTGAAGGATGCAATATTGGGTAGGGAATCCCCTATCGAACAATCCGATAACGCCCACCGGAGCGCAGTGTGACCAGAATTTTTATGGCGTTCTGCCATGCAGTGACCCAAGGCCAGCAGGGCTGGTCCTCGTATGGACTCGTACAACCCACATCAGAGAGTGAAAAAAAACGCAGATATTGCATGAATTCGCCTGCACTCCAGCTCCACCCAAAACCTCGTTTGGCTGCAGGAAAGGAGGTCGAAGCCCTGCTGGTGCCGACAAACATGCGAGGCTTCCGAGTGGGCCTCGGAGGAATACGTCTGTGCTCCGATGCACGACGCTGGTCGACGAGCAGTGGTCCGTGCGCCTTTTCAAACTGTTTCTCCCAAGACACGGGCCTTGTCTCGAGAGAGCACGGTTGTTTTTTTTTGCCGCATGCGAGTCGCCTCGCCTCGCCTACGTACAGAGCGTGTCCAGCCAAGATAGGAGAGTTTATGCGGCACCTGGTTCGAGCCATTAGATGGCGCGTGTGCTGCTCGCCGTGCGCACATCATATCGCATGCAAGCAATCAAATAACGCCGAGGCGTATGTACGTATGTAGCATCAGGTGTGGTCCTGCCCATCCTGAGTTGCCCACAAGAGCGCACCTGAATCCCACGTTGTTATCGTGGCAGACATTTGCGCATGACATGCCCCGCAGTGCGAGTGCAGTCAATATAAGAAACTCCTGATCTGCCGCTATGCGAGGCTACAGTGGACGGGCTGTTGCCTTGATCAGGAACTATGAGGCTTTTGGTAAGGTCGGCGGTTGACTCGTGGCGCGCGGGATGGAAGCTGTCCAGTGGGAGATGAGAGCATGCGACCAGGCTCCGTGCGCTGGCATCGTCACGGGGTTTTAATCACGTCTTCTAAGAATGGGGCGATGAGATTACAACGGGCAAGATTTCCATGGCGGAAAAGCTGACATCCGGGCATGCAATCAAGGGTATTGCGATCATTGGAGGCTCGTGGACGAATGAGTTTTGCGCAAAACGGGCAGCACAGAGGGATGTCATGGGAGATCATTCGCTGCATGGCATTGACGAGGAGCGTCCTGGTGATGCGTGCTCGAGTCGCTACAACGGCGGGCGGCATGCAGACGAGGTCATGAGACTGGGTGGAGGGTGGTAAGAATCGTAAGATGAGACGGATATAGGTCCAATCAGACAGATGCGGCGTGTCGGCTAGGTGAGAAGGACGACATGATCGGACCGAAGCCCGAGAGGTCACTTTTGTCGCGGTGGCAGAGGGTGCTGAGAGGGTGCTGCTGCACTGGACGCCACTCGACCACGGCGGTAGGTTATTTGACAGCGAGAGACTACTACTGTTGGATGCATGCGAGGCGAGAGCCTTGATCGTGCACTTGGAAAGGATTGCATCTTGCATGACTGACTGAGTGATTGAAAGAGTGCAGATTGATGGATGGATGGATGGATGGATTGATTGATTGATTGTTGATTGTTGATTGTTGATTGATTGATTGCATGTACATACATACATGAAAGCGTGTACGGCCCGAGGGCTGGGCGTGACTGCTCGGTGCAGCAGGCCGTTGCTCTGCATACACGCGTGTGCATGCATCAAGCATGCACCTATAGTCCTCTACACACATTGCATAGAAGATAGGGGGCACGGCCGAGCAGCAGCAGCAGTAAGGCCTGCCAGCAACAGCGTGGGGGTGGTGGGAAGAGTTCAAATCGAAGGGCGGGCCAGCCCGAGCCAGCAGCAGCAGCCTCTTTTTCTCTCCCTGTGAAATTGCCCACGAGCTTCGCACTAACCTGCTCGCTTCCCACTCTCTAAGCTCTTTCCAGCTAGCCTCCACGCAGCCCACTCGCCCGCCCTCTGCTCTCTTCATCATCATCATCATCATCATCATCATCATCGGCCTTCCATCGCCATCGTCAGCGCCTCCGCCACACGACACGAGACATCATCTCTCCTGTGTGAGTGTGTCCGCGCGCGCCCGCGGCGTAACTGCCTCCTGGCCAATCTACGCGCAGCAGCCTCACGAGCCTCCCACGCGCGCGCACACTGCGTTGCTTTGCCTGCGCCGCCCTGGTCCAAGGTGCCTCTGACCCGGCTGGGCCCACTTGCTGTTATTCCCACACGCTTGCCACCCTGCCGCTCTCGTTATATTAGCCTGCTCGTCTTGGCGGACCTCGCTCGGAAGTCTCTTACCACCCGCCGCCCTCTCTCCCCGTGTGCCCACGCTGCTGGCGTGCCTCGTAGGGCTGTACAAGCCTGTAGCCTGTAGCCTGTCTGCCAGTTCACGGCTGGTCTCTGACGCGCTGGGCGTAGCGCTGCGACGGCTCCTTCGAAGCTCACTACCATTGCTAGATCGCACTCGGTCGAAGCCTCCTACTGCTGCTGTATACCGTAAAGCATCGGCTGCCGTCCGTGGGATCTGACGCTCGGTATCTCGCCGCCCGCCACCGGCCTCTCTTGCCTCGCTACAACAGGCAGGCGTTCGCCCTTCACCGCCCACGTTTGCACGCGTGATTAGCTCCGACACAGCAGGGCACGGCCGTCCATCGAGTCGCGCATACCCGGCCGCCGTTGGGTGTCATTTGCCGCTCCGATCACGCCGCGTGTGAGTCTGCAAAGACATCGCCATCTCTGCTGCCAACTGTCTTCACCCTAAGGCCTGCAGCGTTGCAGGAACCGTGGTCCGCGTGCGTTTCCAGTCGCAATCCTTCTCGCAAGCCCGCACCGTAGCATTATTACGTGCAGCCGACCTGCCGAACTCTCTGCGCTAAACCCCCGACAAAGCCAAGCGAGACTTAACCGGCGACACCACTTGACCGCTTGCAAGCGGCCATCCTGCCAAACCTTGCGCCAGCACACCCTTCGCCCCTGCCCACCCTCTCCACCCAGATCACGCTGCGTGACCTAGGGCAGAACCGCGGTACCAGCGTAGCGTCATCCAGTACCCACTTCTCCCTGCAGGGTCGAGTGCGAATTTTTCCTTCACGTCGTCGACACACCGTCGCCCGCCCGCCCGGCAACTAAAGCGATCGGCCAGCCCGCGGCGCCATTACCTCACGGAGTGCTTGCACCAGCCATATCGACACCCTTGGACTGCACTATTTCCAGGGCAGCACGCCACGATACAAAGCGCGCCAATCCGCTCTCCACTTAGTACCGTGCGCTTCCTCCCATCAAACTCGCGCCCGCCTTTCCTCTCCTGTGCAAGCTGCATCTGTTTCCAACTCTGCACCGGCATAACGTTTCGGGCAGTTCTCGTCACCGCGCGCTCGACGCTCACGCTAGAACGCTTTGCGGAGCTTGCTTTGACCATTCCTCTGCAAATCATCCGCTCTCAAGGCACGCGGATCCACCCAATACAACACTTTTCCCGCTTTCTTCTCGACGGGCACTTGTATCGGGCGGCGCGCTGCCATCGGTGCTTTTGTCTTAGTCCCCCCTCGGCTTCTGCGCACCACCACTAGGACGTGACATGTCCAGTTCGTACTCTGCGTCCCCGGCTCAGAACAATAACGACTCCTCGCTTAGCGCCATCCTCGCGTCGCATCTTCACGAAGGACATCCTCAGCAGCCAATGGACGCCAGACAACCACAGCAGGAGTATCCGCAGTCAGGTTTGAGCTCACCTTATGCGCACTATAACGGACATCAGTCTGAAGGCAACTCTGCAGATCAAGCATCTGCTGTGCAGTATCCCGCTGGCCAGGAATACAAGCCCTCCAACTTTTCGTCTTCCGCAACGCCAGACTCAAGTTACGGAATTCCTCCCCAGTCGGCGCGTTCAGGCTCCTTCCCCGAGTACATCCAGCGTTCGTACGCAGAAGGCCAGCCCAACCGCTACCAATCAAGCGCACAAGGCAATCACGCAGCCATGGCGCAAACATCCAGTCCGTCTCTATCCATGCCCGATGGGCAGCAGCCCAACGGCAACGCGTCGCAACACAAATCTGACGGCGATGTCCCCATAGATCCCTCGATTGCGCAGTCTAGCCCGTCCTACCCTCCGCCTCACAACTACTCTCCGTACCCGCCGCCGCAGCAGCAGCAAGAGATGCCACAACAATACGCGGCGCATCCCATGTACGCAAGACCAGAGTGGCCAACGGGACAGTACCCGCAAGCTATGCAATACGGCCACTCACCTGCAACCTCTGGCGGCGCTCCGCCTGCCATGGTCGCGCACCACATCCCTCGCCCCCCTCCGGTAAGTACGACGCGTTTGACGCGTCTGCGCGAATGCGCACATCGATCGACACATTCGACTGACGCGTCTTTTAGGGCGGTCACCCTCTCTCCACCGTTTACTCGTTCGTGCCTATTCCTGGCGCGCAGCAGCACAAGCGTCCTAGACGGCGCTACGAAGAAATCGAGCGCATGTACAAGTGTGGTTGGAACGGCTGCGAGAAGGCTTATGGTACATTGAACCACCTTAACGCTCACGTGACAATGCAGTCGCATGGATCGAAACGAACACCTGAAGGTAAGTTCTCAATTGTTGTGATAAAGTTTGCGCGCAAGCTACGCGTTACATGTGTTGCAACATACGTGATGGTGCAACCTTGGGTTTGTGGCGGTCGTTTGTTTAAGCAAAAGCGCCCGCGCGCTAGCAACCTCACGAATCCATGTCCAAACCTAGTGCGCCACGCTAGCTCTCCCACCAGCGTGAAACCTACCCTGCATATAGCTGCATGAGGCTGACGTTTGATGTCGTACAGAATTCAAGGAAATTCGCAAAGAATGGAAGGCGAAGAAAAAGGAAGAAGAGAATGCTCGCAAGCAAGAAGACGAGAGAAACCGCCAAGAGGCGCAACGCCAGGGTCAAGACACGTCTCAACCCCAAGGTCAGCCTGCCCACTATGGTCAGCCGCATATGATGCCTCATCAGATGGGTGGTCCTCAACTTCCGCCAATAGGGTACCAAGCTGCCGCTGGCCAGCCCGCTGGCCAATATACTCAGCCGCAGCAAGTCGACGGCGCTCCCCAGTACAGTGGCAACGGCCACCAAATGTACAGCACACAGGGCTACCCCCAGAGCCCATACGGACAAGGCGGATTGCCTTACCAACAGCGTAAGTCTCGAATCAAATCTCGTCGCAGTGTGTGCTGATTGCTGAACCAGCTTCCGAACAGGCGCCTAGTCAATCCTATCAGCAGCAGCAGCAGCAGCAATGACGACAGTTGAACTGAATGAGGTAGTTCGACATCATATTCCTTTCGACCTTTCTTTCCGACGTCAAACGTCGGATGTTACTATTACAAGAGGATCATCGGGGCCCCACGGCGAAGCATGAACTTTATGATTTTGAGAGCAGAGGTTTGGGCGTCTTTTTCCTGAGGCTGTACAGCTTGCCTCCTGCGAAAATGTGCATTTGGGAATGTTATTGCATCATCAGCGGCTGGCGTAGGTTAGCATGCAACAGCTCGGAGTTGTCTTGCTTCCTGACAACCTGGGCGCTGGGTAATGGCACCTTCGACACCGAGCTTCGCCGACAGTGAATGGGGGACGAAGACGCGGAGTGCTGTCTTGGTGGCGTGCGCAAAGCACAAATGTGGACGTGTATAATGCGACGTGTCGTGTGCGAGGTTGGAAGGGAACAAGCGACAGAGCTTTTGATAGGATTTTGTTAGACGCAACATAAGCACGCCATGAAACAATATAACATTTGGTTTGGTTTACTCGTCCGTATCTGTCACATGATGGCTGTACTTTCAGTCCAAGATTCGGGATATAGCACTCATCAATACAAACATTCATACGTCAGCGTCGCATAGATCAATGTGTAGCATCAACACGCCACTTCATGTCTAACATTTAGCGTGCTGATCCACCACCCAAGAACGTACTAAGATCTGACGGCAGCTAAATCGTAGACAAGGAAACCAAAGAACCCTGGAAATGCTTGAAGAGACCGCGAAATCTTGGAGCGCTACTGCAAGCCCGTCTCGTCTCGTTCGCGCGCGGCTTGCTTTGGTCACTTAGTCTGCGACACGGCAACTAGCCAGATTTCTCCAGCACCCGGCCGCGAACCCTCGCCGCAAAGTGGTTTTTTTTTAAGCTTATATTCGCGCTTTCGACTGGGAGCGGAAGCCGTGCGACTACCACTACTAAAAGTACTAAACCACGAGGCTAACTTAGCTGTCGTCTTCTCTCGCCCTCGGAGATCCCTGCTCGGCCACGCTCGCTGAGCTTGAGCTTGTCTCTGAGTGCCGCCGCCACACCTGTGACACCACCACGCTTTGGTCAGTTTACCTAGTGCTGACGCAAAACTACGCCGGCGCTGGCTGCCGAAGTAGCGCTGACCTACTTGCGCAATCGTACTAACTAACTAATTGATCTGCATTTTTCCCACACCTTCTTTATACTTGAAGCTAGGGAGGCGGACGCGGTCGTTACACCATTGTGCGGGCAAGGGTTGGTGCTGTGCCATCTCCGGCTTTTGGCCTCTTCGCGCAATGTACTGCTCTTGGCGATGGGACTATGGGTTTTCGCCTACCACGTGGTGTGACGGGCTGGTGGGAATGACGAGGCTGGACGCTACGGGAGATTATTGATGAGCAACTGGGGCCTTTGTGGTGGTGAGGAGGTGGCGTACAGGACGTGAGAGTAGTACTTTTAGGGCTTGGTCTTGGTTGTTTGTATGTTTGGCTTGCCTTGGCTGCAGAAGGTAGGGGTTGTTTTCTTTTGGGTCGCTTAAGTAGTTAGTGCTGGTGGTTTTGTGACAGGTCGAATATTCTTCGTTGTGTAGATGTCGCTATAGAAAGCCATATTCCGGATGCTGAAGCATGCTTGTCGCGGACAGGACAACAACATTCTTATAGTTTTACATGAGAATTCGAATACTATTCACTACATCCCATCCCAAGAACGACCTTGTCCCAAAAACCTTCACCAAATCATTCAAAAACCCCGCCACACTTCAGCTCAGCCGCACGACGCCACCACTGATCCCGTCAACTCAATCCCTGAAGATCCGCCTGTAACTCTGTACCTTAAAAGACACACGGGCAGCAGCATGTGCGGGCAAGCTAAAGAAAAACCACCCGTCAGGGCGCTACTGTACGATCGGAACCAAGATATAGTTGCGTCTCAGATCCGGGGGGGGAGGGCAGCACAGAAGATCCATCATGCCATGCAGACGCAGGGATCCTGGCGTTGTGCTTGTCCTGTTTTCGACAAGGCAAAACTAGCGCTAGTGTACGGTCGTTGAATTGGTGGTGTGATGTATATGGGTGAGGCTGAGGCTGGCGCATATATACTAGTCGGCTAGCCGGCCGTTGGGACCTTGGACGCTGAGACCCATGCCCATTCACATACATACATAAGCATCCAGTGTGGGAGGTGAGGTACTTATGGAATGCCTATGCTTGGGTTCTGCTGCGAATGCTTGAAGGATCATTATTTACGAGATGACTGGAGGGTATCGACAATGAGAGAGGAAGTGGAAAAGAGACGAGCACGACCACACCACACCGGAAGAACGATCAGAACACATCCTCAACGCCCATGCCACTTCCATCCCAACGCCTCGACTTCAACACGCGCATCTTCTTGCTTGGACTGCGCTGGCTCTCCTTCTCTCGCTCGTTCGCGGCGAGTCTCTCTTTCAGCATACCGACCTCGTCTTCGAGCTCCGCAACACGACCATCGTCTCCGTGGTTGACACCAGCGTTCTCCTTATCGTCGCTCGGCGACCTGTACATGTCGATGCCTCTCGCCATAAGATCGAGCTTGCGGTCCGTGTGCTCGTCATTACGGTCGAGCTCCTCATCTCTGGCCGCCCTCCAGCGACGCTGCTCCAACGCCATTTGCGCCTCCATCTCCGACCAGATCTCCTCTCGTACTTCGGCCTCGATCTCGTACATGCGGTCCTCGGCCGCTTGCCAGGAAACTTCAGCTTCTTGACGACGGCGAGTCTCCTCATCGAGCCTCATCTGGGTCACCTCGAGATCGGCACGGAGCGAAGCGATAGCGGCGAGGGCATGTTCCAATTCTTCTTGAAGAGCGCTGAAGGCATTATCGCTCTTCCTAGGTGGGGCAACAGTGCCAGCGAGAATAGCGTTGGTGATGGACGGAACGCGAGGCACGGTGACTTCGCGCGCAAGAGCAGAGTACCGCAGGATCTGACTGGTCGCGTTGAAATCGCCGAGAGGGTCTGCGGTCACAACCATGACCGACTTCTGAGGCTTGCTGTGTCCACCTGGGTTGTTTGGTGTGTGCGTAAAAGAGTTGCTGAACAAAAGCTCGGTGAGTTTGCATTGCCTGAATGGTACGACGGATGGCGTGGTGGAGTTGGCGTTGTCGGCCTGCATTTGCATGCACTGGCCGAGGTACATGAGTGACTCGTTGATCTTGCCTGCCTCTGCCAGAGTTGCACCGGCTGTTTTCGCAGCACGAGCACGTTCGGAACCTGTAGTAGCACGTCAGCAAGAGTTAAGAAGGTAAGATGGAGCTGGACTTACCAGCAAGATCAACAATTGTCATGGTGCTTCCCGACCATGGGCCGGGAATAGGCGCACGATGACGTTTTTTGACTTCGAAGCTGAAGAAGCCGTGACTCCTCGAGCTCACAGCGTTGCTGCCTGTGCCTGCTACCTTTCTTTCCAGCAGACCAGTTTCGAGAACCATGAGTGCCTCCTCTAGATTTGAGCACACGACCTTGCGCAGGCCTGCAACTACCTTGCGATCAGGCGAGTTTTCCGTGTTCTTGAAGACGAGAGCTCGACGTTTCTGCGGCATCTTGCCCAGAGTGGCGGCTGCGGTCAGTAAATCGTAGATGCGGTCATTGTACACTTCGTACATGCTAAGAATGATGGCATATTCGGCTGTGTCGTCAATAGCAATTTCGATGTCGTCAATGGCGGGTGACTGTGGCAAAGCGGAAACTCTTGGTACTTGTCTTCTTGAAGTCGACGGGCCGGTGGAAAGAAACGAGGATTCCTGGAATGGAGAGGTAAGCTTTGCGATGCTCCGCGTGAGGTGTCTGAAGCGTGACGGGGACTCCAGAGGAGATCTAGAGTTCATGTGAGCTGTACCAGCGTGTTGAAGCTGGTACTGAGAGAGCGACGGATACAGGCGGTCGAAGACCTTCTTTGCCGATTTCGGAGCTGGAGTTGAGCACACCGGGTCGTTGTATATAGGGAATGCACCAGGCAGGTCAGACAGGTTAGGTAAAGTGGAATCGCGTACCAGTCCGGGTGTTGGAGCACGCGAAGGGCGGCCATTTGAGTCTTCGTAGACAGATTCAAGGAAGTTCGGCGCAAGCATGAGCTGTGCTTCACTGACATCGGCCACACAAAGAGACGGGAAGGCGGATGAGGAGTAGTCGAGGCTGGCAAGGTAAGGCGCAGTGTTTTGGAACAGCGTGTCCAGGGTGAGCTGTGTGAGGCCGCGCTGCGACTTGGAGCCCAGGATAGTGTGGCTCTGTGGGTACTGTCAGCATCGCTCTGCCAGAAGTCGATTCTCATCTCATCCTCCTCTCAACATACCTTTCCACTGCCTGTCACACCCAATGTAGCCAGCACCCCGTCCCGTCCCTCCCTACCACGGGCGCCCAGCACGGCTTCGATCATCGACACGGCGCCAGTCCCACGAAACAGCTCGAGTTGCCCGGCATCTTCTTCAAACACGCGTGTGAAACCAAATCTCTCCACTGCTCTCTTGCGTTTGTCGTCCACGGGTGGCTTGATGGTGATGTGAGTGGGTGCTGCTGCGCTCGTGTTGCGGTCGACGTCCAAGAAGCGCTCTCTCACCGCGTCGGACGGGCGAAGTCGTAGGAAGACATCGAACAGAGCAGAATTTGGCTTGTCCATGTTTGCGTGATACCTGCCTGGTGTATTGGGTGAGCGATGGGGACTTGGGGATCATCTGTCCGAGTGAGTGGTCTCATCACCCAAACTTCTTCCCAACAGCCCAAAACACGTGGAGAGTCGCTGGGGCAACGCTCTCAATGAGGAAGTCGATCAGGGACTAGTCGAGACGAGCCTTGAACTTTTTGGCCACTCGGCCCAGCAGATTGCGCCTGTCATTCATTGTACAACCATCCACACACACACATACACACACACATTGATTCTCCTCAACACGATGCTCGAGTGCAGATCGTGTGCGCTGAGATGCATGCGCGCCATTGCTGGCGATGCTGCATTTGCGCGCCAGCCCTTGCAACAACGCCTCCTTCTCACTCCTCAACTTCATCAACGATCCTCAAGGAGAGCCGCATCCACGACCACTGCTCAACAAGATGTCCCACGCGATGCATTCGACCAGGTCATGGAGTTCGATGAAGTTGCACACGCACCTGAGCGCGAGCGCGCCGTTGTCACGCCCACCGCCGTACAACTCACCAAGAGAGCGAAAGGGATTGAGATCGAGAACAAGAAAGCACTGGACATGGAACTGCGTTACCTGAAGGATCCCCTCAAACTTTCCGAACATATCAAGTACACCCTGCGATGCAACAAGCCCAACAAGGCACTGGATCTCTGCCGACTGGCCAGCAAGACCATGAGCTGTATTGTCTCTTGGAACGCCGTCATCGACTGGCTTATGAGAGCGAACAAGATCAACGAAGCGCTGAAGGTTTACAACGAGATGAAAAAGCGTGCACAATTCCCGGACAGTTACACGTACATGATGGTCCTGCGTGGCTTGGGCTTCAGAAGTCACATTGGCCAGCCCGTAAGGGAGGAGAACGTCAGCAAGGCGATCGCCATTTACACATCGATGAATGCGCCTACATCTCGTATCAAGCCAAACATCATGCATACAAACGCAGCCTTGAACGTCTGTGCTCAAGCCTTGGATATGGACGCTTTGTGGTCGATAGCTGGTCAAATCCCACAAAAAGGCCCGCAGGCAGCCGATAGCGTGACTTACACGATCATTCTGAACGCCATTCGTCACTCAGCATATGGCAAAAACCCAGAAGATGCACAACTGGAGCAAATAGCAGCAAGACGGCAGAGGGCCGTTGACGAAGGAAGACGAATATGGCTCGACGTCATTCGCAAATGGCGAGCTGGCGAAATCAGGATGGACGAAAGCTTGGTCGGCGCGATGGGACAGTTGCTCTTGACCAGTAAGCGGATAGGAGATTGGGACAACATTTTGGACTTGGTGCAGCAAACTATGAACGTCCAGCGCTTGATCCCTCCAGTTGGAAGCCCCGAACGCCACACCGACCATGTCCACCAGGAGAGCTTTGAGCATTCACCAGGAGCTCAAGAGGAGGAGATAGACGAGGAGGGATACACCAATTCCCCTGCTACACGAGCTTTCAAGGTTGTCAAACCCAGCCAGCCAGAGCACGCTAAGTCGAAAGCACCACGTTCCCTTGTCTGGGCTGAGCCAGGCCCACAAACGGTATCACTCTTGGTCGATGCCTGCCAGGCAATGCGCATTCCCAGGATTGCTTCAGCATACTGGGAGCTTCTCACATCCGGAGATCATAGCGTGAAGCCTGACCTACAGAACTTCGATCGTCAACTGCGTCTCTACGCATCGAACCGCGCCAGCGCCAAAGCTGCCAAGCTTCTTCGTGAGGATCTACCAAATGCTGGCATCGAACCCATGAATTCTACCTTCCGACTCGCAATGAGCGCCTGCCAGCGCGATTTGAAGAATCCACACGTTCTTGAACACGCCACCGCCATCATCGATGTCATGGAGAAGACGCAAGCCGACCCGGACGCTCAAACACTCATGCAGTACCTCTCCTTGGCTCTCACGTCCAACGAAGGCCCCAAGGTCGTCGCCTGCATCAACCGCATGGACTCAATCGTACACAATCTCCGCTCGCTCATGAACTTCGGGCCCGAACGCCAAGTGAGCGAAGTAGCCGACCTTCGCGACCTTAAGCAAGCTTGCATGTTCCTGCAAACACTAGTCGGCTCGATTGACATGCTGATGAACCGCTCGCTTGTCCCGCAAGAGGAATTCCAGCACTGGCACGCAAGACGCGCGGATCTCGTGAAGTTTTTGGGCAAGGCAAAACTCCGCGTTGAGAGACGGGAGCGCAATATGGCGCCGCCGCCAGAAGGCGATGGGAGATTGGGGAAGCCTCTTGGACTGGTAATGGGCAAGGATGATTGGGTGCTGAGGCAGTTCAGGTATAACGACCGGGATAACAAGGTGGTCAGGCGGGAAAACACGAGGCAGGAAAGGGACGCGGTGTACAATCCTTCTAGAAGAAACGAAAGAAGAGGAGGCGATGGAGGAGGATTCGGTATGTAAAGTATAGATGTGGTGAGATACGGATTACGAGTGTAACAATAGCATGTAATTTTACATATAGAAGCGACAAGAACTTTGCGACAGATCCGTTCAATGCACGTCTCCAGGTGATCTCGTCGTCATCACTGGCAGGTAAATATATATCGGAGCAAAGACGAATATTGGCTAGTCAGCGTTGTCGTCTGAGGAAGAAAGCTGAATTCTCGACTCGAGACTCTTTCTGGACGGCATTGCGCTCGATTACATGCGGAAAAGATATCACCTGAAAAACACTGAGTGTGTGTTATTGCCATGTACACATTTGTGTACAACCAAAGCACAGCAGGGCCTTATTCTCTATCAAGCCGCTTTCTAAGGTATCTACCTACCTGTAGGAAATAGCACGCCGGTCCCATCAGACGTGAAAGAAGACATAACACTACGTACCGTCGAGATAAAAGTAACGAAATCAAACCTGCCGTATAGCGTGAAAACCCAGACTGTCCAGTCGAGAAAAAGTAAGCCGACTAAAGGCAAAACCGACGCAGGCGCAAGCGACCCAGTGTTCGATGTGCTGATCACGCGAGGCTCAGGTCTTCGAGCGCCGTGCGTGTCGGCGTGTCGGAGCAGTGCTTAACTGTCAATGGACACCCTCGCCTTCCGGTGGAGGTGAGGAGTAGAGCACCTCGTCATCATAAACCTTGAAGTCCGGAGAAAAAGAAGACCGTCTGAACCGTACAGAATCGATCTCCATAATTCAAAGGAACAGCAAAGCAGCTCCGTGATATTTCTCCGAGTCGCAGTCATCACAACCAGGTACAGTGTCTTCAGACACCGAATCCCCTGGGAGCCTATTGAGCCCCAGAAAAATGCCGCCTTGGCGTACCAAAATCATCGTCTCGAACAATAGCAAATTCGTAATCTGCGGCTTGAGCCGGAATGTCATCAATCAGATCCAGTGTCTTCAACCACCGGGATAGACATGTGTAATAGCGCCAGTCCGTGCGATTTGCAGCCCTCACCCCAGGCCTGGCCAACTCCCACAGGCGAAGTCCCTCATCTTACGAGGCTTCATCTGCTCGAGCATCTGGCTGTCCGGAACGTAGACAGAGGTACTGGTAACGTACTCGTCTGTGTACTGATCTGGCATTATCGGCGGTGACACTGAAGATCCTGTGACGACGTGTAAGCTCGAGAGCAGAAGAAAACCGGGGTTAGAATAGGTGTGTACATACCGAGATAGTAAGCTTCTCCGAATGGCCCAGGACCGTGCCTAGCAGATCGTCTGGCGATGGAGGCTGCAATATCGCGAGCATCTTTCTCCACTAGATCGAGGAACGATATGAGCTCGCCCTGTGTTGCTTTCTCGGGCTCGAAGGTTGTCATCGTATACTGTGGGAAATGGTCAGTAAGTCACGTACACCAACAGCAATAATGGGAGAAAACGCCCTACCTGAATTCCATGCAAACCAAGCTGGCAGCCTGGAGCAGGGCAAGGTCCTTGAGGATGGCGATGTGAGCCCATGCCTGCGCGGAAATCGACTGCCACTATGACTTTCACCTTGAAGGGCATTGTGAGGAGCTTCACGTCCATCCAGTTGCGAGAGACAAGATCCCCGTTGCTCCACAGCATCTTGCGGTCATCTCTCACTGCCGCCACGCCCTTCCACTCCGTGTACCTTGCATCGATGTCCTCCGCGTCGAGCCTGAGTTTGATGGCGAAGATGCCATCCTCCAAAACGGCTCCCATGACATGCAAGACGAAGGGCTTGATCCTGAGGAACGCGGAGTAGCGACTGAGCAGGCAGGAGGGACGATCGAGCTCGATGTTGACCAGCCAGTCCATGCGAGGGGGGTGTATCTCAGGTGACAAGCCGCCGGCATGGTCGAGCTCAGCTTTCTCGCCGTCGGTCATCGACTCCAGCGAGCGCGAGAATTCGACGCCCAATGCCCTCTTAATGCCACACAAGGGGTGTTCCGCATCGGGATTCAAGGCCTCCCAGAACTGCCTGGATACTCTCATAGCGATGCGGTCTGAGGCCAGAGGAACCTCGGCCAGGATCATCCCAAGGAGCTCGGGGGTATTGAACACTTTCTGGGCCGCCGATTCTGGCTTTTGTGAGGGTTCAAGGCTCTCATTGGTCTGATTGAGTTGGATGTTTGGCCTGGAGGGTTTAGCGGATTTGAGCACATCTGCATAGGTCGACCTTCTTGCTGCGGCGGAGGGAGAGGTGCTTCTCCCGTTAGAGGCCATGGTAGAACCGTCGGTCTTCGAAAAGTGTCGCTTAATGCACCACACTACAGTAATGGTGGCGAGAACAAAAACGCAGACTTGGCAAAGAGGCTGGTAGTAGATACGGAGGGATTCCAACGTAGACATCGAGACAAATGTCAGAAGAGAATCGAGTTAAGCAAAAATATGCGCGCCGGAGGTTTTCAACTGCCCCCATTGTGGGCCCTAAAGGGTGGGGGTGAGGAGGGTTACTGCTCTTCAGCTCGTACCATCCAGTCAATATGGTAGGAGATGATTATGACCTGGTAATCCGAGTTCAGAAATGGTTGAGACCGCGGGGATGGTATAAGCAACAAAAGGACCAGCCAATGTGGAGTCGTATACCAACTCGAATCCTCTTATTGGAGCTCCACAGACTGCCGTATTGTGATGCGACTGGCAAACTCCCTTTGAGATGCTTTTTGAGCCGTAAAGGGTTTCAGGTTTCAGTGAACCCGTGAACTAGTACTAACAGGCATAGACAAGCTTCCGCTCACCTTTACCGCCGAGACACTATCCGAATGTCTCGATTTGTTTAACGTTTCATATGCTCGTACTGTCGAGCTTAGATCATGATCTCCTTATCTTTACCATCGAGATACTATTCGAACTAGACATTTGTTTAGTATTTGTCATGGTAGTATGATTTACTCACCTCTGCCGCCAAGATGCTACTTGAACTCGACACTTGTTCAGCTTTAATTATACTGGTGCTATAGCGCTTAGATAATACATTCACCTTTGCCAGCGAGACACTGTAAGAACTAGATGCTTGTCTTGCATTTCATGTGCTAGTGCCATTAAGCTCAGGCAACGATCATCTTATCTTTACCGCCGAGATATTATCCAACAAAGATCTACGTTTGCTTAGCATTTGAAATATTAGTACCATCGAGCCTGGACAAAGATCTGCTTACCTTTGCCACCGAGATGTCTGCACCGCTCGCGGGTATCTGAACGTCATGCGACTCATGCTTCGTAATCGTATCGTACCAACTCTGCTGCCAACCCCAAAAGCCTACCCCAAAAATGCACACGTGAGTTGCAAAGCCAACACGACAGTTGCTGTCAATATGCAAATGTAATGCTCGCCTACCACGCCTCCCACTTTTGGCCGCCCATGGCGACCAGCCTGTTGAACAGCTCGTCTCTCAGCACCATCGCAGTAACCACGTAGTGGTTCCCAAGCTTGTCCACAATCTCTAATCCGTCTGCAACCTCGCGGTCCAAAGCCCATCCTGCAGTCGAGTCAGCACAATTTCGGATGTGACAAGGGGTCGTGGACTGGCTTCAAAACCCGTACTGCTGGCCCTGCCGCTGAGAGAGCAGTACGAAATCTGAAGCTAGATTGCAAGACTGGCTGCATCTTTCATTCACTTACCCACGACAAGCTTGCTTTTCCAGCCGAGACCCTAGCAGAAGATAATATTAGAAACCAGCGTGATTATTGGTATGGTGTGGTAGGAGCGGGAGATAATGTCTCAGCAGCTGCAAGACTCGTGAAGGGATTAATCCCCGATGGGAAGAAACCCAGAGAGGGTAGGGATGGAACATACTGCAAACGATGTTAGCATACTGACAACAATAGAAGGGTGTCTTCCCTAGATTCCGTACCACCAATCTTTTTCAATTCTTTTATTTCGCCAATGGGGATGCTCCAGACAGGGTGGAGCTCTCGTTCTTCCCTGCCTGACGAGCCATCGACTCCGATCTTCTTGTCGATACTGAACGCAACGCAAGGGATCGTAGACTTGGTGGCAATGTATGTGTAGCCTTTCTGGCCGTGGTATCTGCACTTGAAGTCAGAAGGACCGGATACGTCAGACTTGGGGTCCCTTGGCACAACACCCAAGCGCTGCTTCGCATGTTCGGAACCAGCCTTGGCTTTGAGATGATCTGCGCCCAATGCCGAAGAGACAGCGCCTTTTACGCCTGACTTGAGTGCTCCAAGTACACGTGAACCCTTCTTGCCGTGGGGCTTGTCTTTCGCGGCGGCAACGTCTTCACCGGTGTGCTCATGCGCGGTGTTGGGATCATGTGCCATAGCTGCCGCGAGCTCTTCTGGTGTTGCGTTCAATGGCTCATCAGCACCAACTGTACGCAAGTGTTCATCGGTAATCGCCGCCGGTTGGTCAGGCGGTGGCAGGGAAGCAGTGGGAGGCGGAGGCAGAGGTGCTTTGTTTGCTTCGCCGATGCGAAGTAAAGTAAGCGTGAGCTGTGCATTGGTGGGCACACCTTTCAGCAGCGTGTTGCGTAGCTCCAGCAGTTTTTGCCAGTTGGGGTAGGTCGAATTGAGCCACTTAATCGCTGGAGTGAGGATGGGGTCGCCGAAAAAGCCAAAGCCAATACCGAACGTCAGACCTTTGACCACCATGTAGCTTGTGATGAAGATCGAAGCGGCCAGCATGGGGATGACGACTGCAGCAAGACGGAGGCGGTATATATCGCGAGGAAAGGGAGGTGTAGGAGACAATGCGTTGGCAAATCGTTCCCACGTATCGTTCAGGTCGCCGATCGCGTGCATGATCGGGCGCATACCATTCCACATGGCCGTCTCCATAGGGACCTTGGACTTGTCGTGTTTCAAATCTGCGCCATTTTGCTTTGCTCTCGCACCACTGGCGCCCATTGCTAAGGCAGTAGGATCGGGCACGCTGTCATTGGGAGCACCAGCTGTTTCCGCCGTCGCCGGCTCGTCTTGCGGATGCTTTCCGGATGCCGAGCTCAATGCCACAGAAGCTATGCTGTTCACGAAGTTGGATGCTTCAGCTTCGACTGCCTCTCCCTTGTGGTTTTCCGGTGCCCCAGTAGCGCTGTCGGTAGATCCAAGAACACCAGCTTTGGGTTTCTGCACACCACCTGTGCTAGCGGACACGAGTGCAAGCGGAGCCGGGGGAAACATGAGGCCTCTCGACGGAGGATAAAGGATCAAGGTAATGAGTAGGGTAATGAAGAGCGGAACGAGGAAGTCGAACATCCAAGCCACGAAGTACAGGGCACAGGCCCAAGCTGTCCGTCTCTTCTCTCGCCATGAACGGAGTCTCATGATCTGCTTGCCGAAGCCCATCATACCAATGCCGACGGTCATGTAGAGCCGCTCGATACTTGCGCGCAACTTGTCCGGCGAGAACTCATCCTCGTCGGCAATGTTGAGATCGAGGTTGTTGGGGACAGGATGAGGGAACTCCTTGACATGGTACATTTGCTTGAAAGAGCGTCAGCAAGTAGCCATGTTACATGGTGGTTGGGCATGAAGTACCTTGTCGAAACGGCGGACCAACACCCAAAGATCCTCATTTTCCATGCCGCCGACGAGCGGAGCAGGAATGGCCTCTTTGGGCTCATTCCAGCCCAGGTCTTTCACTTCCTCATTGTGGTCTAGCTGCACGAGACCTGTCTGCTCGGCGGGCGAGGTTGCCAGTGCATGGCTTGCAGTCGGTCCCTCATGCAGGGTCCGCGCAGTTTCATGTTTGGAGGGGTTGTTGATGGTGTCTTTGTCGGGAAGAGGCACCAGATCGCGGTATACAACGCCTGAACTGTCCGCCATGGTTGTGTGTATGGCAGTGTTTGCAGGCGAGTGGTGGGTGGCAGAGGATGCGATGCTAGTGGAAGAACCCAGCAGCGATCGCGCAAGTGCAATCTACAATATCAATAATCTGGAGGATGTGCTGCCAGGGTGAAAGAAGCAAGCACCAAAGCACAAGAGCGCCGCTACAGGTACGTCATACTGTGTAACGCGTCATTGTTTAGAGATGGCGTTGCGGCTCGTCTCGTCTCGTGGACATGGCACTTGGATGAAGTGAAGTGAGATGCCAGAACTTGACGCATGTATTCAGTGGCCATGGTCTCGAAGGCAATGTTGCACTTGATTTCTCCAAGCTCAGCACGATGACAATCACACTTCATTTATACTTCTCTTATGCTTCGTTTTATGCTTCATGAAGAGCCTCCTGCATCTTCCCTCACGGAAGCCGCTAGGCCAGAAGCCGCATGGTGAGTGCGCACAAGTCTACGTGCATCAATCTCGATTACTGTGAAGCCGGTGTCGGTAGGCATAGGTTTCAACACAGCTATGGATACCGTTGAGACATCGCTAGATCGTATGTTAGTATATAGTATGCATCTACTATGGGAATTGGACTGAGAAATGCCGACGCTTGCCATCGAGATACGGCCAATTGGGTGGATCATGCTTGTACGTAGACTTACGCGCACGCTAGCGAAACCACTCCGCGGAACGGAGCTCCAAAACTCTCTCGGCAGTGCCTATACAGTCCCTCACTTCTAAAGCGAAGGACTCGATATGTTCACGAGGGCTGTCTTCGTTGAAGGAAGAGCGATGGCGACAAAGATATGAAGCGATCAAAGCTATGTCGCCAGAAGACCAAAAGCACTACGGGGTCCATAAAGATCAGGAAGCAGCGCCTTCAAAACACCGCAGATATTCCACGCAAGAACATGGAATGACAGGCAGATGAGACACATGATCTCTGTGGGCCCGAAAGCAGATGGTATTGCCATTGCACTTGGTGTAGTCACAAATCACGTTTACGCTCGACTGAAGACACTTCGCGAGAAAACACCGCGACCACCTCCTGAACCCTGGAGTGAAGCCGAAAAGCAAAAGCTGCGCTCGGCGGTTGCGGAATGTCGACATTTCCGTGAAGGAAAGCAGATGTTCCCGACCAGAACTTTGGTTGCTTTGAAGATCATGTGTGCACAGTTGGAACTACCTATTGCACAGGACTTTTTCTTTGTCTCACGGTGGACTTCAGCTCAGGATACGGAGCTGCTGCGCCTGAGAGAGGCCGGTGAGGGCTTCGAAGCGATTGGCGCAGCCATGGGCAGGAGTGCTGGATCGTGGCCTGGCCGCGTTGACTACAAGCGCCAAAAAGATTGAATCACATATAGATGTGGTTTTGCACATGGCACTTCAAAAAACAGAAAATGGACCATATCGAAGAGTAGGATCTCCACAACATTGGTCGAGTGGAACCCATGCATTGAGACCACCATGTACGGCAAGTCCTCAGACGCGTGCGCATAATCAATTGAATTTCCAGTGCTTTCTCGCCGTAGTTCCTGTCGCCAGTTCATCAGAGTAGTATGGCAAATGTGCGGACAGCGCGATTACGAACTTGGTGTGTCTCCATGGCTCGTGTTGAGATTTCAAGTCGTTCATGTCATGGTCAGCACGACATGTCTACGGAGAATATAAGGATATCTCAGTGGCAAGGGCAGGTACATCGTTGACTGCTATTGCATCCAATACCGAAGGAACGTCTAGCTTGTATGGCATCTTAGCTGCGAAGGGAGTCTCATCTTTGCATATGCTCCATATTATTACTAGTGAATATACATTGAACACCTAGAATGAAAAAAATTGCATACCACTCGGACAGCACCATTTCAAAGGCGATACCTGGTGGCGCAGGAATAGAGACCTAATACAACACATGTGCAGATAGTGTATTTACTGGAGTAGCTCGTGGGCTGACGAACGTCTGTTTAGTATCATCCGATTCTTGTCATCCCAATTATCTATCAATATCGTAACAAAACGTGCCCGTTCAGATCAATCCTGCAAGCGTTGAGCACGATCTATTCGGCATCGTCGACCTCGCTGAGGCTCGCCTCCTTCGGCACGTCCTTGCCCTTGGCAGCTTTGGCAGCAGCCGCAGGGCCACCGTCCTTCGCGGTCTCTTCAGCCTGGAAAGTAGCACGTTAGCATCGTGTTCCTACACGCGAGTGTGATGTTCAATAACTTACGTCCTCGTCCGCGTTCGCGTCCTCCTCCCCAGCGTCTTCCTCATCGTCCTCGAGGTCTTTGCCCTCGACCTCATCATCCTCAGCTTCGACTTCGGGTTCTTCGTCATCGACTTCCTCAGCCGGGTCCTCGGTCTTGCGCTTCTTGGCTTTGGGAGCTGTCCGCATGTGTCGTTAGAAAGATATCCCTATGTCATGCGTTCGCGCAAGGGACTTACGGGCAGCAGCCTCGGCATCTTCCTCCTCTTCCTCTACCTCCTCCTCCTCAGCATCATCGTCGTCGTCGTCATCCTCGCTGGCGGCACCGGCATCATCGCCTTCGGAGACGTACCTATAGGAGTGAAAGACGTCAGTGATCGTTGTGCGACAAATGCGCCGGGCGCGTAGCCATTGGCGCGTTAGATGCGACAAGCGGGGTTCAATTGCGCGCAAACAAGCGTCTGGTCGTCGCATGCGCCCGGGACAGCGCGGTTTGCGCCCGCATGAGGCTATGTAGTAGGTTATTGGGCATGACTTACTCCTCCTCGCTCTCGGCGTCGCTGTCCTCTGGCAGCTCGACGAGCTCCTCCTCCTCGTTCTTTCTCTTGCGTGTGCTGCGGGTAGACATGGTGATATGTGTGGGGGTTGATATATGGGAGGGAGTGGGTTTCGTGTATAGAGAGGAGGGAGGAGAGGGGAGAAAAGGAGAGACAGAGGGAGAGTAGAGAGAGCGATACTTGGTTGCTGGGCTGGGCCTTGAGGCGCAACACACACACACACACACACACACACACACACACACACACACACACACACACACACACAGAGAGCGGCTGGGAGAGGCCCTTTGGCGCATCCGTGGGCGTGGCATCGCATCGCGCAAGGCCAGCAGCAGCAGAAGCAGCTTGAGCTCGGACGCACGCGATCGAGGGGACGCGCGCGGTCGCCGGTCGGCAACTTAATGTAAGGTCGTGATGACGGTGCGGAGACGACATTCGTTGGGGACCCGAGCTGACAGGTCCCAAGAAGAGGCATTTCTGGCTGACCCTGGGACGTGCGTCTGAGACCGCAGTGTTGTTGTTCTTGCGATTTAGTGTTATTGCTCGGATCCTCTGAGTTGTTATTCGTGATGGACGTGTTCATTTGAAATATATATACTTCGGTTTCTATGCGGTGAATCTCTTACGCGGATGCTTCTTCAATAATGTCAAGGGACTGTATCTCAATCTCTGCGGCAATAAACGCCATCAAGTGCTGCGAGACAGTTCAAGGTAGACAAATGCGATGGCTGGCGTGGTGTTCCATCTCGTCGCCTGGTATCAATAAATATCGAATGCGCTATACTCCCCTCACCATGCTCCAATCGATGGGCCACCCAATGGGTTGATCGCATCGTCGTAGCCGTCCTCGCCGTAATCGTCTGCACCGTATTCGCGGTCACCATAGTCCTCGTCGTCCTCATCGTCATAGCCGCCGGGGTATCGAGGGCGATCGTCGTCCTCGTCTTCCTGCTCGTCTTCTACCGGCTCATCTTCGCCGTCGTCATCATCTAGCATCGTCTCATCTTCCTGCTGCGCGCCCAGAACAGCGTCAGGTTGCTGCGCCTGCGTGGGAGGAGGTGATGGTAGGTTGGGAGCTGGGGTTGATTTCTCTCTGGCGGGTGCTGCAACTTCTTCTCGAGCTTGTGTCGCCTCAGGTGATGCGAGACCATTTGCTGGCGGTGAGACACCGGGTCCCGCTGCGGGACTGTTGTCGCGCGAAGGGCTTCCAACCTGGCTGGGAGCTACAGAGCCTGCTCTGCTGCCAGCGCGTGAGTCGTTCCCATACACTTTACCAAGCGCTTCATAGTCGACAAACTTGGAGAAGCCTGGTCCGGCATGCTTCGCCAACATAGCAGCAGTCGCATCAGCGGGTGTCTCGGCAGGTGTGCCAGCAGCAGTGAGTAGAGGCTCGCCCATCTTGCTCTTCTTCTTCCGGCCATTCTTAGGTTTGTTGGCGCCTTTGGCTGCCGCGATCTTCTTGAGAAGCTCTTTCTCGTATTGTTCGCGGAGCCAGTCCTCGTTGTGATAGAGCCAGATCTTTTCCTTCTCAATAGCAGCCTGACCTGAAAGGATACAATTCTCCACTTCCGGGTCATCCTTGAATTCCTCTTCTAGCTGCTCGGCAGTGACAAGCTCGAGCGCATTGTGTGCCGTTGAGTTGTGCCAGGTGATACCGCTGGCCTGTCGACGCGCTTGAATCCTTTGCCCGTCAAGCTCCCTTTGTGCGATCGCACTTGCTTTAGATCGTTCTAGTTCGTACTCCTTGAGCAGTGTGTCGCGTTGTTCGTTGACCTCGGTATCGTCGAGCGCTTCCTCAATTTGCTGCTGTAACTCGCTCTCAATCATGAGCTCTTCTTCGCTGATCTGCACAGGTGCCGGTGCCACCTTCTTAGGACGCCCGCGCTTCTTCGGAACCACTTCTTCGTCAACCATTTCCGGGACTTCAACCAGCGCTGGATCGATGACGACCGGCCGAACCGGAATGGCCGGGATGGCAAAACCATCGGCATCAAACCGTGGCTCTTCCTGACCTGACGTTGATGGTCCGGACGTTCGGGCACGTTTGCGCCGTTCTGCTTCTTCCGTAGTAGTAGGTCCAGGAGTGCCTGCTGCGGAGTCCGAATCAATCTGGTCATCCACAATGACAGGCCCTTCCGAACCAAGCCGCTCGTTCGCAGCAGCTTGGCGTTTTCGTTTCTTATCTTCCAGCTTCTTGGCCTTCATCTCACTGTTGTGAATTGAGGGCGGATCGTGCTGGTGTTTCAGACGCTCGGAGTATTTGCGGAACTGTGTGACAGTGAGTGCAGCACTTTTGGTGCGCCTGAACTCATCGATACGTTTCGCAATGGTAATGTCGGCGATCTTGGAGACGTAGACGACTTCACGCACGGTGCGCTTGAAG
Source organism: Cladosporium cucumerinum (assembly GCA_023634325.1). NCBI lineage: Eukaryota > Fungi > Ascomycota > Dothideomycetes > Cladosporiales > Cladosporiaceae > Cladosporium > Cladosporium cucumerinum. Next base: position 2,184,853 of record JALDQA010000001.1, read on the forward strand.
TTGTTCATACGAGCCGCAAGAATGATACATGCACCACAGAGTCCAGAAGGGTGACGGCCAGTGGCAATCCAGTCTCGCTTCATCCGACGAACGATCTTGATGGCATCTTCCGCGACTTGATTGGTAGCCGGACCGAATTCGAGCCGCCTGCAGTATTTGAGGATCAAGTTCTCGATGTCCATCATATGTTGAAAGTGCAAGTCGCCTTTGCCGATGTACAGCTCCTTGCACATGGTCTTGTAAACTTCACCCAATCTGAAAACATTGATTTTGATAACTTCAGCGATGTCGATCAGGAGAACTTCATTGTCTGGACTCCGGCGACACGATGCGTACAGACAAGCGCCAACAACTTCGGAGAGTGTACGTCCAGCGGTGAAATTGTTATTGGCAGCCACGCCCCAGATGGACATGGCTTGCGTGACGATTTGAGCATCGGTGATGGGAACTCGCGGATATATGCTCTGAAGTTCTTGTTGACCTCTGCGACGAATCTCCTCGATATTGTTACGTTCGCCACCGCCCATGCGCCGGAAGGCGTTGGTGTTGATCGTGTTGGCGTGGCGGGAGTTTTCGCCAATGAAGCCGCCCTGCACGGTGGCGGCGCCGCTGGCGGATTCCTCAAAGGTGATATCGGAGACAATGTTAGCCTCGGAGATTTGCGTGAAACAGTTGGTGCAAATTTTGGCGCCGTCGCGGTCCTGGATGTCAGGCTCGTCGCAACATTTGGCGACAGTCTGTGAAGGTGGAGGCTTTTTGCGGCCGCCGCCTGGCAGAGCGGCCGGTCGCCTGCCAGGAACAATGCGACGAGGCGGTGGCATTTAGTCGAGCGATCTCTTTGGTATGAATATGCGCGCTGCGCGATGATGGCAAGGCGGCCTCGAGGCGTGCTGCAGAGGCGAGTGACGAGGTCGAGCAAATTCAGTCGGCGGTGCTGCTGGTGACTGGTGGGGCTGGCGGGCGCTCTCTCCCTCACTTGTGGTTCAGTGGAATTGAGCAAAGAATTGCAAAAACTGCTTGGTCTTGGCGCTCCGGGTCAACTTTTGCTATGGGCGTCGCGAGTTCGAAGCCTGTGGTCCCCAATCCATCTATTGTGCTATTGTCGCGCCTATTATTGTTCAACGCTAAAATACGTTTTCCCGCGCTTATATATGTATAGAGTGTCTCACGGTGTGTCTTAGCCAACTTCAAGCTAAGCAATGCCAGACTATAACAGAGATATCCGTTGTGTCCTACCACAGGCAAAGCACAATGCAGTCGCCACAGGCTAATGATTTACATATCAGCATTTCCAGATCCTACCACGTACTGTGTGCATACCAGGTTCATTGTACATGGAAGTAGCATGGAAGCCGAAGAGATTCGGCACATCAAATACCCTGGTACCAGGGTGATCTGTCCTCATCCCAAGCCGTTTCTTGAGTCACGATGAAGGCAGCACAAAAGAATAATCAGTGTATAATTACCTTCATAGTTCTGCCACCTAAAGAGAAACCCAGATTACACCCTGCCAACCCAACCGTGCTTCTGAGGCCACATGTCTATGAAACTTGTCCTGGTCAAACTCTGCGACCATATCGCTTACAGTCTGTCGATCGGCCATGTGTACTTCCGCATTGCTATCAAGGTGTGTTCGCCGCCTTCAGAGTCTTGACGACGTCTCCCTCCTCCAAGCACAAGTATGATCAAGTAGACACACGTTAGTCCGATAAGCAGACCATTCTGATGCACCGACAAGAAGGATTACCATCCCGTAAATTGTCCTCCTGCACCAAGAACGGGAATAGCATTTGCAATCCAGCCCCAGCCAGCGGTGTGCTCCTCACGAGGCGCCTCCTCACTGAACCACGGCTCCGAGCTTCTCCGATATGCCACCCATGATTCTGGGTGTGGCAGCCGACAGACATCATTGCCTTTAAAACAATCCAAACAAATCTCAACGCAGAAATTCACCAGTTGCTTCGACAAGCCGGACACAGTGCGCTGAGTTGGCGATGTGGAGGTCAGCGAATGCTTTGGACCTAGAGGGGCGCGTACGTGAGGCCGTGGCGACGGGGTGAGCTCGACGTCGTAGTTCTACCTGTCATAGGATTTGATGGAACTACGGCGCTTGTGATGTGGTTAGTATGACCTGTCGCGGTCGGCGCCGGTGATAGGGAGCTCAAGAGACGAGAACGATGCCAGCTGACCTCCCAAAGATTTCGAACCTGAATTGACAGGCAGGATCGCCCACAGCTCTTTGGATTTCATGGCAGCCATGAGCTGGAGCACAAGATTCGGCTTGCCCTTGACGTAAGATGCTGTGGTGAACTGGTCGATAATTTTGGTGAGACATTTCACAAGCTCATTGCGAACAGCGTTCTGCTGGTGAATGATGAATGCTACTACAGTCAGCTATCGGATGCTGGGCTCAGTTGGGTGGCCTGTGACTTACTCGTGAATGATGCGGGAAGATGCTCGATGGTGAGATCTTGGAGTTGTGGGTCCAAGTCGGGACGGTAGTGGCTTGCTGACTGGCGCACGAGGTACTTGGTGAATCGCCTGAAGTACGCCGGTTGGTCGAGGATGTAGGAGCTGGCAATTAGGTCGTGCTTGATAAAATCGCAGTAGACCTCTGGATCAAAATGGCCGGGTATGCCCTCCGTCGGATGCTTGAGCGCTCCGACGCCGTCAACAAGCAATGCAAAGTCGATCAAACACGATTCATCCAGAGCAAGTTCGAGGTTCGAGCGGTCTAAGGTGCAACAGCTGACATGGCGCGAGCATAGGGTGTGGGTTGTCGTTCGTGTAGACCTCTCGGGTTCCCGAACGGATTTCTTCTCCCTCAGCGAAGCATCCTCAAAAGAGTGTTTCGAATACCTTGCTTGTGCTTGCAAGTATGCATGAGTTGACTTGCAGTCTGAGTTGCTTGTGGCAGCCATCTTCCACGACGAGCATGGTTGTCGCCGAATTCGCACAAACTCTGGCTCGCGGGCTCGAACAACTCAACGAGCGACGGTAGGACATCGTCAAGATACTGTGTATCGCTAGGTGTAGTGTAGCCTGGGCTTGTCGTTGTGTGTTCCGCCATGCTGTTTTGGCTAGATTCCTCGGTTTATACTTGCTGGTTGTAAAGGAAGTGGTTGACTGGATTGAATGAAATATTTATCCAGGTTGAGAATATTCTCTTGTAACGATGGTATCGAGCGAGTGAAAATATATGCTCTCAAATGATCTCTTTGGAGCGTGCATGTGATTGGACACGACTGCAGCAGCTCTCGCGAAGTGAGGGAGACTGACAATGATTACGGGAAAGCATGTGATGCTCTAACATCTTATTGCTCGACAACTTCACTCCCATTGACTGAGCGATTGACTGTGGGTACTACGTCCTGTGAACACGAGCGCGGTTAGCTCCTTCAGCTGTAAAGAATCGCCCAGATCACGAGCTTGCAGACTCTCCGCGTAAATGGCCCTTCTCAGTGACCCGGTGTGCCTAGCAAGAATGGGAATGGCGGCCGTGGAACTGGTAAACGGGTCCATTCGATGAATGCACCACAGATGTCATGGGTTCCTTCCTGTTGACCAAATCGCTGTGCGATCCTCAATGCTTCGGCCCGAATGTGAGGCAGAGCGGTTCGGTGTGCAAGCATTAGAAGGAAGCCACGAGCAGCGATCTCGGGGGAAAAACTTGTATGTCCCAGATAGCCGTCCGATAGTCTTGCTTGTTCCATGTGATCAGCCAGATCGCTAGTATAGGTGAGAAGCTTCGGGTAGCTCCGGTCCCATGGAGACGAATCGTCGTCAGCGCGTATGTATTCTTCGACCACTTTCTCGGCAGACCAGTGAACTATGCGGGTGCTGAGTAGAGACATAGCCTCAGCGCGTCGATTTCTGGATTTGCTGCAATACAGCCAGTGGGATTCGTAGATGCTCATGGCCATATCCCAAGCGCGATACTGCCTTAGGATCATGCGATGTTCTGCCACCAGCTGGCTTGGGATGGAATGAGCATACTGGCCACGCCACTGATGATTCCTTATCACGAAAGAGCAGGCAGGCGTTGAGATCCTGTTGAGCTGGTAATGGGCGTCGTGAGGGTTTGTGAAACTCAAATGGTCCACGAGGATGTCGAGCGACATTGTTTCGGGCAGAAGCTCCTCTTGCTCAAAGACCGGAATTCTTTTGTCGTTTGCGATGGAAATGCTCACGTCAAGGCGGGCAAGCGCCATTGCTAGAGAGTGGAATGCCGTATCTTTGCCCTTCCGTTTCGCCTGCTTTCTCGCTCTTTGCCAGGTATTGAACATCCTCAGTGCATTCTCTAGATGCAGAATCGCACTTGCCTCTCGCCCGAACAGTGACTCCATTGTGTAGAACATAATGCTGCAGGTCAACACGAGTTCATAGGAAGGTGATGAAGATTTTTCGATGTATTTTCTCAGCGCTCTGCTGGCTTTGAGTGCCGACTCAGCACTAAGCATAGACCCAAAATCGCTCTGGAGAGATTTGTGCTGTGGAGACAGTATCGTTGTGACCCTTTCTCGATGCGCTTGGCTGAGGGCGATGGCAACCTGCTTTGCGGTGTCCTCCAGTTGGCACATTTGTGGAACCAGATGTTCCCATAGGCCAACAGAAACCGCACCAGAGACGTCTTTAATAACAACCGTTTGGAAGTATTGGAGAGCAATCTGTTCATACGGGTCACGGGAGGACAGCGTCGATATGCTGTATACTGGTTTTCCATTGAGCCTCGAGTTCTCGGTGTAGTGATAGTCGAAAGCCGTCACTGTAGATTGTTGTGTGTTTGCCCGATCTCCAAACCCAGATTCGATACAAGTGCTGCAACTAGCAGCCTGCGACAGACAACCCTCACAAACGCAGTGGCTCCGAGTTGATCGGAAAGCTGCTGCGTCACGTGTATGATGCTTCACAGATAATTGGCCACGACTGGTGACAAATGTACGGTACTGCGATGTGTGTCGCCGTATCAACTGTGCATCGTTCGGCGCTTGTGGGTCGGACGGGTCAAGAAGTGCGGCTGGATTCCAAACATCGTCCGGCAGGATTGAAGCGAAAACATGGTCGTCATAGCCGACTGAGGATTCGGTTAAAGTACCCGAGTTGAATGTAGCTAGATAATCGTAGGAAGCAAGTACTGGTGGTCCCGGCAGATGCATAGTATCATTCGGCCCAAGAAGAAACCCGTGGTGGGCATTTGAGCTTAAACCCACAACAGGTTGGTTCGTCTCAACAACGGGAGCATCGTGCGATCTTTGCTTAGGCTCTGTAGGATGCTCACCCCGGTGGCTTTTTTTCTTGGCTCTTCCAGTATCTACACCAGTATCTGCTTCGTTATCTGTGACGCGATTGCGAAATGCACGGATATTCTTATCACGTTCTCGTCGTCTGAAGTCTTGCATTGCTCGAGAGCGAATCATTTTGCGTGTTCGTGAATCATGACTGACACTAGGGCCAGTGTATACCACGAAATCAGCCATGGAGGTTCATGCGTTGTAAGAAGCAGTTGTTGGGAGAGTTCTCAATAGACAGTTCGCTGTTGGCCAGGCCTTTTATGCCAATGGGGCTGAGTGAGGCTGAAAAGGGCGTACTCGACGTTCTGTGTAACTTTGAGAAATTCCATGCAGCTCAGATATCATCCTCAGCCCTGTTGATATTGTTTTGGTCAGGAAACGCTTAAAGCGTCCCCTCAGCTCAGCTCGGGTAAATGCCAGAAGGTGCTTGTCCGTAAGTTTGCGTGTAGATTCTGTACGTGCAGAAATTTGGATTCAATCAAGTTATCTTGCTGTTAATGACAGTTTATTAACAGCCACGACTCTCGGATATCCCGAGAAGTAGTAGCTTTAATCGTATACACGAATTGCTTCCGTACAGTCTTTCTGTACGGATTTGCATGGATCAGCATACTCATCTTTGGATATGGCTACAAGTGTACTTGCACACTAGATGTTGAGATACGATCTAAACTCTAGTGACATCTCGGCGACCTGATTTTTGAGTTGCTGTGCTAGTTTTAGAGGTAGTGCCGCTATCATAGTTGAAAGTGCAGGAGACGTTAGTTGCATCTCACTAGCTCTCGCCAATTCTGCTTTCACGAGAGTGTTAGATACTAGCACTAATCTTGGGGAGAGCGCAGACATCGATATACGTATCTCAATGGTGAGGATCGTAGCTTAAAGGCGATGATGTTAGCATCATGAAAGTGAAAATGACGCAAGATCTAATAGTACCTCAATGGTATATGTAGTCTTAGCTGAGTATGCAACAATGCTTGTCGATGCTCTACTACAGCAGTGGTTATTGAGTTCGATACTCGTGTCTCAGTGGCCTGCATAAGAATCCCTTTCCAGAAGTTGTAAACCACCGTATCTCAGTAAAATGAATGCAGGAGCGTTCGAACTTAGCTCACTGGCTCTCAATTTTTTCTCTCTAGTCGGAGTCTCATATGTAACCTTGTGCGTGAAGGGAGAGCGCGGAAATCGACGTAAAATCTCAATGGTAATCCTAGCCGGGTTGGAACATACGCCTGTGAATACTGCTCTAGTAGCTAACGAGATCGCTGTACGTGTACTCAAGCGCAGTGACTGTAATCTGACATGTATCATTGCGGGCTCATGATCAGTTTTAGTCTCACGCAATGTGCACATGCTTCATTGGTCTATAATTACGGAATGCTCGAAGGAGTCTGTTTCTGTGATTTACGTTATTCTTATGCTGTTGGTTTGCGGCTTTCGTCCAAAGACCAGCAAGCCATTTTCGCGTGTCCTCTCCAGCCACTTCTAGGGATATTGCTCCCGGGGATTCCATCACATCATCTTCACCCTCGTATAGTAGCCGAAGCTCTACGTTCACCTCGACTTGCTTGGAAATAGTTTTGAGATCGACGACCATGTAATCTCAGCGTTCGGTTGTGGCTGTGGCGTGTGGCTATAATGTGTGTGTGGCTGTGGTAATGTGGACGTGGTATGAGCGTCGAGAAATTTACATAATCTATTCACGAAGTGGCTGCATGGTTTCTTGCGCCCGATGACGAGCGTGCAAGTGGGGGGTGGGGGGGGGGGGGGGGGGTTCACTTGTTGCGCATGTGACATGCACTTGCTTGTGCAAAGTGCATATATAATGTAGTTGTCCTCCGCAGCCAATTACTGTTGGAGGTACGAACATCTCAAAGGATATACTCAAGGCTCCTAGCCTGCAAACGCTGGCAGTATTACCCAAGTGACGCTAGGTCTCACACAACAAATGCAACACAGCCATTACGTCGGAAGTAAAAGAACCACGGCAGCTGTCAGTATTGGTGCGAGCGCAGCAATGTACTGTTCTGCCTGCTAGGCATCCACCTACATTTGAGACTTTCTTTCTCTCTTTCTCGACCTCTACGTTCCCCACGTCCCGCGTTCTACTCCAGCAGAAACCTATTGACTCCTACAGAGACTTGCCTGTGTACGTGAGAGCCATGACTGTCTCAGCGTCCCTGCCCTTCCAGCCTCCGCGCCGCCTGCGTATACTCGTGGTTCGCCATGGAGAAACGCTCGAAAACACAATCGGAATCATCCAAGGCCAGCTCGACACGCCGCTCAATACATTCGGCCAACTCCAAGCAAGCACGACAGCGGACCGTCTATCAGCTATTCGCGTTGACCGTATCATCACCTCCCCTCTTCAGCGAGCTCGTCATACTGCGGAAGCCATATGCTCGAAACAGGTCGGCGTTGCGAACCTTCAAGTGGAGCAGGACGACAGGATACAAGAGAGAGGATTCGGAACACTGGAGGGCAAACCTTACAGGGCACCAAACAAGAAGCATGACTCTATCATCGAGGGAATAGAAAAGGCAGAGGAACTACAAGAACGGTTAGCCTCATTCTGGAATGAACTCATCACAGTTCATATCCCTTTTGCGCACGACAAGCCTGAGCAACAGCAAAAGCAGGAGCAAAATCAAGGACACGAGGAACAGACAATTCTGTTGGTCTCGCACGGAGCTGCCATATCTTCTCTCTTGAACGATGTGCTACTGGCGGGCCAGTACATCCAACTTCCTGCAGATGTTCGGGTTTCGCGATTCGGGAATTGCAGCATCACCGAGCTCGTTGTGCCGACCGTCCTGGATCACAGGACTCTCTCTTCCTCAGTCCAACAACCAGGTTCACTGCATTTGCAGCCGGAGTGGTTTGTGAAGCCTCCGCACTTGATCTCCCAAGTGTCTCTTGCCCAAAAACTACAAGATCACGGGAAAGTTGCTCTACAGAATATTGGTTTTGGTAAAGGTGTCGGCTCCGTGGTAAGATGGGGTGACGTGATGCATCTCCATGGTCTATTGCAACCCGTAGAAGAAGGCGGCCAGGACCAGGGCCGAGGTCCCAAGGTCAATGTGGACGAACTGGTAGGCAAAAGCTCAAAGTGACGCCTTTGGCATGCGGCAGAGTTATCAGCGGCAGAGCTCTAACCCATATACCACGTCTGACCGAAGTATGGGCCATACCACTTTCACGGACTGGAGCGTGACAGGGATATTATGGGAACGGTTATCTTCAGTGGTCGATCCATGAGCTTGCGACTGGTTTGAATTATCGCACCCGGTACATAGACGCATTGCAGTTCTTGCGCTCAAGTTTGTGTACTGACTCTCAATGGTAATGGCAAGATTATCAAGTCTCTAAGGCAAGTAGTACTAGCACTCTAGATTTTGAGACATAGATGCGACGTAAACAGTATCTCAACGGCTAGCATGCCCCTAAGACCACCTAAAGCCTATAACGACAGCATAAAGGGATGTCGATAAAGCGCCAGTGCTGCACATGCTTTGAGCGCATCTCGATATCCAGCTCGGATATAAGTCCAGAAAAGAATAGAGTAATATTGCCCGCCAGGTCTCATCACCATCCATTCAACACATGCCCGTCCTCGTCTTGAACCTTTAAACGCAAGCCATTATCACCCGGCACCAATCGAACCACCAAATCTTTCGCAGCACCATCGATTTCGCTCTGCTTATCCAGAGGGCCCAATCTCTGCCGCAGCGACTCAGCCTCGGGTCCGTGTAGCATTGCAGAGATGCCGCTGTTCTTCCAAACCTGCACCGCTTGAGCACCACTACGGCCAGACAGAGCAACCATGGCCACGAAAGCCACAACCAGCAAGTATATCGCCAACGGAAGCGCGATCCAAGGCCATCGGATGTGTATGTACGCTTCGTTGGTATGTACCAAGCCTCCGGACGTTTCGTTCGAGTTGGTTCGTAGCGCTACAGTCATTGCATCAGCGACATTGGCCATGAGTCTAGACAAGCCAGTCTCGCTTTGATCCAAGCTGATGTCTATGCCTTGAATCTGATCATTGGAATAGACCTCACCAGTCCTCGGCATGACCCACGACGCATTGCCTCGGAGAAATGCATTGAACCAGGTTGTCATCTGTATCTGGGATTCCAGTGCTACAGTGAATTCATGGTCCTGCTCTGGTGGCTTCAGAACATATTCCGAGGCAGTTGATTCAAGCTCATAGTTGGAGTCAGGGTCTTCGACAGGCGTTGTGAGCACCCCATCGTCTGCGTAGAGTCTAGCAGGCTCGGTATTGTTCATCCAAGAGTCTACTTCGGTCTCGACAAGCTCGCCGCTCACTTGAGCAGCGATCAATGTCTTGACGCAGTATTGCAGAACGCATTCATGGGCGACTCTGGCGTTGCGATTTCCATACGGCGCGCGTAACGCGAGAAAGTCGATGATGAGAGAGCCCCGGTCGGCGTACACCAGTGATATATTGTTGAGACTATACATGTTATATTCACCAGTTCCCGAGTATGAATGCTGATATAGATTTTTGGTGGTTGTCACATTGAGGTACGTCTGTTGGCCCATATGTGCACCAAAGAAAGCTGTAACAGCGTTGAGATGTAGACCGTTCCTTAGAGACATGATCTGGTCAGACCCTTCGATCCGCTCTGTAATGTTGGTGCAGCTGCTACAAACACCCAGTGTGTTGAACTGCGGCCAAGTGCAGTTCCCACTGTGACAGACTGCAGTAACATTATAGGTGCTATCCAGAGGACCCACGAACCCGGAGTAAGCGGCTGCTTTGAGCCTCAGGTCTGGCGCAAAGCTACCGCCACCGTTGGAAGCATGCTCTGTGGCGACGGGAAGTAAGGCCCCAGTGGTAGTAGAGTCTCTGATGTCGACACGAATAAGCTGTTGCATGAATGGGTTGACAGCCAGCGTCATGATCATGAGAGCAGCCCCTAGAGCTGGGAGTTTGCCATACCACTTGCACTCCCAGAGGAGCTTGAGGCTCCCATAGGGTCCGCGGCTAGCTGAATCCAGATGCGCATAATGGATGAGTGGTTGATATCTCCTTCGGAATGAGATCCACTTGCACTGTCCAACAGCTCCACCAAGAGGATTCATTAGCGTGAACATGGCGACGGTCGATATTGTCGAAACGATTGTGTTTATCGAGATACCCACTTGCCATTGTGACAGAGTTGACCCATCGTATACAGCGAGAATGGTGATGTCCGCAGCGAACAAGGCGCCAGCAAACACGAGAGCTAGCACGTCCCAAGCCCAAGGAGATTGGTCCCATGCTTGTTTGACTCGGTGACAAAGTACTGCAAGGAACAACCAGGGTGAATGGAGCCATCCTCGGTGGCTTCGATTCGCTGCTATATAGTTGGGTTAGACCAGGGTTTAGATGCCAAAGACTTGTTCACTACACCTACCCAGTTTGTGCGGCGATAGGTCATCCTTACTGGTGACTGTAGAGTGATATTGGCCTAAATTATCAGGAGGCCGAGAGACGCTTACTCCAGGCCAGATATGCTCCTGGCGGTCAGAGTGCTCTGCCAAACTCTCCTGCTGCTCCCAGGTAAAGCGACCGATAAGATGCGTCCGGGACTGTTGATTGTCATCATCTGGTGCCTCATGTTGGATGTTGCTCGAACGGGCTGAGTGAGTTCTTGAAACCGGTGATATCGATCTTGGGGTAGCTCCGCCGTGACTACTGTGCATCTCCATTACTGTCATTCAGTGAGTGGAAGTGTCCTCTAACGAGAACATAGCTGCCTGGGATGAGACGATCGAGCTTATCAGGTCCGTGGGGGACCTTCGCGTAGTACGGCTGAATGCACATAGTCTCAAGCCTGCAGGCACACAGCCTCAAAGATCAAGGGCCCTCATGCCGTGTAACAATGTAACGATAGACCGGTGAGCTGATATTAGAAGCCACTCTAAGCGGACAAGACCTTGGATAGGAGTTGAAGACCAACGAGACTGGAAACGACATGACCCTTACTCGATGGACGTCTCTGATATCGAGCGTCTTCATTGACATACGCCCTTGGTGTGAAGCATGTGCCATAGTCTATCATTAGGCTGCATATCGGTGAGGCACACTCAAGATACGCCGTTGCGTATTTGTGCGCCTCTGTGTGTTGTTGGCTGACATCGCTGATGAGTTGTAACTCTCCAAAACCGTTCCTGCAGTGTACATGTACGCACAGTGCTCACATGTTTAATCCCTGTATACTTACTTACTGTGCCACGTCATGATATATATACCTAGGCAATTCCCCTGGCACAACGACAATGACGAAGGAAGGCTCAATGCGGGGTGCCTCCGCGAAGCTTATGCGGCTAGAGCTCGAGCTATCTTGCTCCCTCCATCATTGTGCCGTCGTCCAAACAACTTGCGCACCATTGTCATCATCCATCAACCCTTGACTATTTGCTACAACAATCAAACATCCGCTTCACCGACACATCAATCATGTCTGCTCCATCAGCGTCCCGTCTGTTCAGCCAAGCAACTCGCACTGCTTCGCGCTCCATCATCCGCTCACGCCAGGCCAATGCTTTCCACCTCCAGCCATGCCGCGTCGTACCCGCCATCAGAGCCGTGAACTGCTCAAGAAGTTTCACGATCAGCGCATCTAAGGCTACCGGCCTGATGCCTGATACAGAGAACCCGAGCACCCCCAAGCGCGAGCCTCTCGCGACAACCTTGACACCCGCCGAGATCACCGACGAGGAATTCCACACTTTGTCTGATGAATTCCTGGAGAAAGTCCACGAGAAGGCGGAGCAGGTGCAGGAAGGCAGAGAGGATGTGGAGGTCGACTATTCTGTGAGTTTTTCGTGGCCCTAGCAACATAGAGATTCAAGAGCTGACATAGTGGCAGGCCGGCGTCCTAAACATCACCTTCCCCCCAAACGGAACCTACGTTCTTAACAAGCAACCTCCCAACAAGCAGATCTGGCTCTCTTCACCCTTGTCCGGACCCAAGCGCTTCGACTGGACAATCCAGGGTGAGGGCATGAATCACAAGGAAGGATCCGGAGAGGGCGAGTGGATTTACATCAGAGACGGAAGCTCGCTCGAGGAAATCCTGAGGAAGGAGCTTGGACTCAGCGTGGACATCAGCGGTCACGAGGAGGAGATGGAAGCCGCTCTGAGCAAGGATCCTACCGAGTAGAGGAATAAAGATAATGGTTATGGCAACACTGGTCAGACGACAGGCTTCGTCGATTGCCAGTGGCGGTGCTATGCAATTCGTGCTGAGTGTCTAGTATTTTAGACCCAGATACAGCGTATATCTCCAATGCGCAGCTGTCTTGTGCTTGTTTGTGGGCGTTGGGGAGACTCTCTCCTGTGTCATGGGCAAAGCACACAGGTTTGACCTCGATGATTGAGTTCCTTTAGCCACCATGTGCCGAAGCTTCCTGTTAGCTGGCCAGGCTCAAAATGGCCACCCAGTCGCGATCCCGTCGCGTGTTGTAAAGCACCGAGTCCATGTTGCGTGCTCGGCGCTGTGGATATCCTCGAACATTTGTAGCGCATCTTTCGACTGGCGGCGGCTTGACGCAGTGTCTTCAGCGCGCCCTTGCCACGAGGCTGCACCGCTCCCGCTCAACGCTCTCCTCCATATCTCCTCCGTTCGATGCGCTGATCTTACTCTCCCCGGAACCTGTGCGTTGCTCACGGCGCGGTCTTCTCTTCCTCAGCCTTGGGCAAATCGTCCACGTCAAAAATCACCCGGATCATGAGACTGCAGCTGGGACACACGGCAATCTCTTCGCCGTCGCGCAAGTCATCGATGGAAATTTGGAAGCGGTCACCGCAAGGGCAAGGGTATGTGTATGTTTGGAGGGCGGGATCGTAAGTCATGTCCTTTCATCGTAGAATTGTCAGCGAAAAAGCGCTTTGCGACATGATGAGGCGTGGAAAGCGTACCTCGATCTCGATCTCATCGTAGATATTTTCTTCAGACATGTTGACGGAGTTTGCTTAGATTTCGTTAAGCAGTTGGGAAGATCGTCGGGCAAATATTAATCTGTCCGTCTCTTGAAACAACTCTGAGTCTGAAGAAGTTCTTGAAGTGGCGATGGGGCACGTGAAGATCCGGGGTAGAGTTTGAGGGTTAGGGGACAGGAACACCATCTCCAGTCATCAGCCATGGTGTGTCAGCTTCAGCTTCATGTTTCCAAACAAGCGACACGTATATCGTATCTCACTGACATCGTATCAAGCGATTCTGATGGAAGCCCAGCTGCGATTTGAGATAGCCAGAATGTTCTCGATGCTTCATGCTTCTATGTTCGTCGACCGGCAAGTAGTTACATTACCCGCCACGACAACGCGCCCTGTGACTTGACATCGTGGACAGTGGGCTTATGTGATCGATATAAGGATGCGTGTATGTGGTCGTTTTTTCTGCCCTAGAAGCCATCTTCGCCTCATATATCGTCAGACAGCAACCATCCTACCCTTATAGGACTCAACCGTTACAACACCACAAGCATGGAGTCAGTCAACCTCAACAGCCGAGTCGACAGCATCAAAGACCACTGGCAACCCGAACACCTCATGACCGTGGACTCCTCGCATACACTCAAGATTGCCAAGATCAAAGGGTCCTTCATCTGGCACTCTCATCCAGACACCGACGAAGTCTTCTACTGCGTTTCTGGCGGGCCGATGAGGCTCGAGGTCTCAACCAAAGCCACCTCGCCTGAGCACGCCGAGCAAGTTGGCGTCGATCATACTGTGGAATTGAAAGTGGGTGATATGTTCAAGGTGCCCCAGGGCGTCCAGCATAGGCCAATCGCCGATGTCGAGACTGGTATCCTAATGATCGAGCGAGTGGGCACGGTCAACACTGGGGACCGCGAAGGGCATGGATTGACGGCCGTTTTGAAGGGAAGCGAATTTTGACGGGTGTCAGTTTCAGCCTCACGAAGTACGCGAATACTCAATTTTGTAGCAGACGGTGTGGGCGGGGTTTCTAGAATAAAGCTTCCCACGTCCCGGGTACCATCTGAAACCGGAGAAAAACCTAATATGATATCCGTGCCTGATGGTACAAAACAGTACTTGCTCACAAGTCTGTGCATGTTCTTTGAACCCTGTATGATATTAAATCCAGGTACCGGTGGTCAAACGTGGTTGTGCGCTATGGAGATGCGGTCAGATCTGTCCGTATCTCAAAACACTATTGATACGACTACAATCCAACGTAGATATTGGCTAACCAAAGGCGCCGGCGAGGTGCTATGCATGTACTCTGGGCGACTGTTGTCCTAACCTTCGGAGCCACCTGCAATTTTTCTAAAACTAGATACACGATTCATATCTGTCTATTTACAGAAAATCGCTCAAGGCCTTCGAAACTCCAACTGGATCTTCGAACACATGCCAATTGCCAACGCCTCCAATCACCTCCACATCCACCACCCTTGTCAGACGCTGTTTGTAGTCATAGCAAAGTTCTGGCGAGATGGTCCCGTCACCAGCACCTGTAATGATCAGAGTTTCTGCGTCGACCCTACTGAGATCTGAACCAACTGTCATCTCGGCGAAAGCCGTGCAGGCTTTAGCGTATCCTTCAGGAGGCTGTGCGAGTAGAGATAAGCGCACAGTACTCAGAGCCAGAGGATTGATTGATTGCGTTGCCCGAGAAATCTCTTTAGAGGCCACAGCATCGACCGCAGCACCCATGCCTTGAGAACGGACCGACTTGGCCCGGGCGTACAGTCCTTGGCTCACTTCTTTTGGCAGCGGGTTTGATGGCGGTCCAAGCAGGACTAGTTTCGAGACCAGGCCAGGGTTATCTTGAGCATACTTCAGTGCCACGAGGCAGCCCAAAGATTGTGCGACAAGCGTCACGCCGGAAGTGATGCCACTCTGCAAACATATAGCCTGCAAGTCCGCTGCGAACGACTCGATGCTGAGTCGGCTTGTGGGAGTTGTTGGCGAGAGACCGTGGCCTTCTAGATCGAAGAGTATGCAGTCGTAGGCTTTGAGGCCCGTGAGGTCGATCAAGGGCCTCCAGTATTCCGTGCTTCCTCCTAAGCCATGAATGAAGATTGCAGGCGGACCAGTATTTGCACCCAGCCGCTTCACGTGCAAAAACTTCTTGCCAACTAGCTCGAGTCCGTATTGATTGGTGGTTGGTACGGGGTGCAAGGCCGACTTGTGGTAGCGCGTAGGCGTAGCATTCTGCGCGTTCGGAGAAGCAACACGATTCGACAATCGACCGAGTCCAGGGACAGAAATCGTTACCTCATCGCCGGGCTTCAGGTATGTTGGTGGAGTACGACCAAGACCAACTCCGGCCGGCTGCGAAGTACGGTCTTAGCATTCGTTCACATGTATCAGACTGGCTGGCCCATTGAAATCAATCTCTGCCATCACTTACTGTGCCTGTTGCCAGAACGTCACCTGGCATGAGCGTTTGTCCCTCAGACATGGTCTTGAGGAGATAGGGAATGCTGAAGATCAGATCATCTGTCGTCGCGTCTTGGCGCAGCTCCCCATTCACATGAGTCTGCACTCTCAAGACTTTTTCTAATCTGCCGGCAGGAACAGCAATGGGTCCCTGATCATGTCAGCATGGCAAGTTGGAATAAGATGGGTAGAAGCTGGGCGCTATATACCATCGGGCAAAAAGTGTCTGCCGACTTGCCAATGTAGAACTGCTTGTGATCTCGCTGGCGCTCTCTTGCAGTAAGGTCGTTGATGATCGTATATCCCCAAACGTAATCCATGGCTTCGTCTTGGGATATGCGATATCCATGCTTTCCAATAATCACGCCGATCTCGCCCTCATAATCGAGAGTCTGGGTAAACTCATGCTGCGGGAGGATGTCATCTCCGTCTGCAATGATGGAGGTAAAGCGCTTAGTGAAGATGACAGGATGGGTTGGCTGGTCTTTCTTATCTGAGCTGTCGAAGCCGGACTGATTGAACTCTTTGGCATGTTCGGCATAATTCTTTCCCACGCACAGGATATCTCGACTGCTAATCGGGGGCAGCAGTCGTATATATGAGCGTGGAATAGGTTCGCCGCTTGGGATGACGTTGTCATCGCCAACTTCGATTACTTGGTGAAGGTTGGCGATATGTGTGCCAGACGTGAATGCCAGCGGCTGTATAGTGTCTGTAGCAACATCGAAGTGTCCGATACGCTCATTACCGTGCGAATCAACGAAAGCGCAATAGTTGGTCAGAGAGCTGATGGGTTCGCTGTACGAAAGCATGATGGCGTGGCTGTGAGTTGTAGAGTTTTTGACTAAGCCACAGCGACCGAGCGGCTCTCGGATTTAATTATCAAAACAGAAAACGGTTATCACCGCCGTGCCTCAATGCTGCATCAGTGAGTCGGTGCAAATTACTGCAATAATGCCACCACTACTGCAAGTGACTCCAAGCTGCGTTCGCCCTAAATTTGATTTGGAGCGTTGGGCCCATCCACAGTATTGCGTGATTACGCTTGGATCCTCCCAATCTAATAGACCTTGTTCGCACGTTTTTCTTATCTGGGACTAAGCAGAGATGCTCACGAGGTTTCTCACAGGACCACAAATTTATCATATTACTGTACGATATTCTTTTGGTTGTGTGGGTACGGCGTGTCGATGCTTCCAGGCGTTGTTACAAATAGCACAAAATCAAACATCGTGCGGTATTGGCGTTGCGGGTCCACATCAACCGGGTTCTCAAATGAACAAATTAGACTGCCGATACGAATGCCTCTTGTAGCCGAATGAGTATCATCATACTCCCAGATAAAACCAGGTGCTCAAGTCTGTGACTCTAAGTCTTCACGTGCACAATGCGAGTGGTGTCCCTATATGCACACAACTAGCTTGCAATATCATACAAACTTCTGGTTGACAGTACTCCGGTTTCCAAACGAAATAAAGGAAGAGTGCAGGATGTAGCAGCAGCGTGCTGATACCAGCAGGAAAAGACAT
Organism: Cladosporium cucumerinum; assembly: GCA_023634325.1. Classification (NCBI taxonomy): domain Eukaryota; kingdom Fungi; phylum Ascomycota; class Dothideomycetes; order Cladosporiales; family Cladosporiaceae; genus Cladosporium; species Cladosporium cucumerinum. The sequence continues at coordinate 2,202,099 of JALDQA010000001.1, forward strand.
ATAATACAGTCGGACGGCAAAAGTATCTCTGCGTCAGTCAATAGCTTTTCCGGATCGAAACTAATCACACTCCCCCAAACCATTGCACGTTCGACGCATTTGGACTCAGGCTAAAGCCTGGAATTATGCCATATGCCTGGAGACAGAATTAGTATTGCTTGCTCAGCGGCGCACGATTGGTATGCAGAACTTACGGAAGCGTCAATCTCCAGCCAGTCCGACGTCTGCCAGTTCATGAAAGGATTCCTGATTTCCTGGGGGTTGGTCGTCTCGATGTTCGTCTGAACGAGGTTGGGCGAAGAAAATGGCAACGAAACCGCTGAGTGGGTTGGCATCTGTGGCGTGCCCATAGGGATCTCCTGTGGTTCGATTTGTGGCATTTGGTGCATCTCTGGCATACTGTAGGGGTGTTCTTTCAATGACTCGCTCCGCAGCTCCTCAAGAATGATACTGTAGCGTCGACTGGGGGAATTTGTAGCAGTGGCTTGGGCGAGGTATACCTGACATTGTTCGGACAACATCATGAGCTTCTGGCGATCCACGCCTTCAACCTCGACGCTGGGCTGCTGTGTGTTCCACACATACACCACGGTCAGAGCGCAGAAAGTGATGTAGTGTGTCCACCAAAATGCGTGAAAGAGAGGGCCATCGGAAGCAAAGGCATCGACTGTGCGTAGAGCATCCTGCGCAGCAGCTATGCATAGCTGGACACTTTGTTGACGAAAGACCTCGGTGCTGTCGCTTTCTGGTGTTGATCGGCGATTGGTGTGGCTCAACAGGAAAGGGCGATACAAGTGCATGATTGCATGGTCGTAGGCCATTCTTAGTGCGATACACTGCCTGCGGAAGCTTCTGACCAAGCTTGAAGGTTTGACTGTGCTTAGGAATGGAGGCAAAGACGACTGCCACGCGTCAAGCTCCTTTCCAAGACTTCTAGTAAGTTCGACGCGGCGGGCCTCGGAAAGCGGTGTAATCGGATACAAGCTGTGTGATATTCGTCCAACCGTGCGTGATAGCTTGATGTTCCATACGAATGCGTCCATGTGGCAGTCTTCCGGGGTGTCGTTCGACATACGTCCTGCTGGTGACATTTCCAGGTCGTTGACACAGTCTGGGAGTTCCTGATCAATATCACCGTCGTGGAAATGGCGAGGTCGACCCATGACAACGCCAAGATACCGGTCAAGAATGTAAGCACTCCAGAATGTTCGTTTACGGCATTGCGAGTGAATATAGTCGGGTTGTGGGGTTGTCGTCCTTTTCCAGTCTCGCCTGTGCATTCCGAGCGCCGATATTATTTGCAGTAGACTCCCAAAGACATACCACGCCTGGTTAGTCCTGGAGGTCATGAGCAAGTAGAACGCCTGTAGCATTCGAGCCTGAGCTGATTCCAGATGCGCGACTCCTACTTCAGTCTCGGTGAAGCTGAGTGAGTGCCTAAAGAAAAAGTCGCTCTCTGATAGTGAGGAGACATCATCAGCGTAGCCTCGCGACTTCTGTCGATGGAATGTTGCTATTGCAAAGATGCTGAGTAGTATAGACGCCTCTGCATGACCAAGCCCTTGTGATATGGGCAATCCGTTTGCAATATTGTTCGTCGCTATCTGATACCAGAGTTCTACTGTTGGTCTATGAAGTGGTTTGTATGTTGATATACAAACATCAAAATATAGTTCCAATAATTCTGTAGCGTTCGCGCCGCTGGGCAAATCAGCCAGAGGGTGCGAGTTGTAACCAGCGATAGATCCATCACGCGTTGCACCCAGGAGAGGCTTGTCTCCCGCAGTAGTGAGTGGTTGATTCCAACGTTCAGGATTGCTGGCGCTGCCGCCAGAAGTCTGACGTTTGAGGCGGGACTGTGCTCGTTGCAAGAATGATAGGCCACATGTAGGATCGGTATATTGTCCATGGATGTCCGAGGACTCCGGTTCTGGTGAGCTTTGTTGATGTCGCAAGTGGAGCTTGTGCCTTGGAGTAGTCGCTGGAACTGCAGCAGGCCTAGGGCCGAGAGTGCTCTGATCGCCTGTGCTCGCCTCTGGTGTCGATGAAGGTGGTGTTGGTGGTCGACCACGCAAGTACTGGCTGTCGTAGGAGCATTCTATGTTCTTCTCGGCGCAGGTAGTGCATGGCTTCATGCCAGAGCATCGTGCCTTCTTTGCCTATGTAACCGCGTAAGCGATATATTCGTATAGTAGCGACTGCTATGCGGCAAAGGCGGCCATACCTTACAGGCATCGCAAGCCCTAGTTGTCTTGGACGCCCGACGGCCTTGATTGCCCTCGGAAACGCGACGCCGTTTCCAGACCGGGGAAGTGTTGGGTAGCGTGGCATTCGGCGCTGGACGAGTCGGAACGTCAGAGGTGGCGGCAGGACTGCCATCGTGCCACGGGCTGTACATTGCTTGGTGTATGTCGCCTGACTTCCAGCAGAGGTTCGCAGCGTAGTGAAGAGCCCAGAGGAAGCGCGCTTGCAGTTATGAAGACGGCGTTGGAAATCGCCCGCCGGCGGTTCAAGCCATCATCCACGTGTGGCCAGGGTGATGCGATTGACGCGGGGACCGAGAGCGCCCTGTCTCGCCTGTTGCTTTCAAAAGTCTATACCGCTGCATTGGTAAAAGTTTAATGCCGTATCTGGGTCGAGATCTGCGGTGAAGGGAAAACAGATATGTGCGTGCCGAAGTAATCCTTATACGCCACGAGCAATGTAGCGCGAGCCAAGGCTCTCACGTCCTTGCGCTAATCACCACCAGTGCCGTAGCTGAGCGAAGAAGGCCATGGGCGATGTATAATGCGTTGTAGGTTTTCGGTGACGTTCGTATACCTCGTATACTCCTGTCTCCGTGGCTTAGAGGGTACCGCAACGGGCGGTCAAGGTTCAACCCTGAATTCCTCACTCAGCACGCTGTCGCCTCAAATACATCCCTTAATCCTCAGGAGAGCTGCGGCCAAGCCGTAATTCTCATACATGCTGTGGCGCGCCTCCAAGATCTCATCAATCAGGAAGCTTTCCAGCGGTGCCGGCTCATAATCGGCTGGAGAAGGGCGGCTGCCCCGGCTGAAGGAGCCGGCGACTCTGGCACGAGGCATTGTGACGGAAGATAGTTCTTGCGTACAACTGCGAGTGCTGCTGGCCCTAAAACCCTGGACGCCGGCACCATCGAATCTAGATGATACCGTTGACGACGACCATGAGTGCCAGAGACAGATCAGAAGGAAGACGCGTACATATATCAACGGATGCAGTAGTATGCTAGGACCATCCAACGTGTTTGCAGAGGTGTCGCGCTTGCTTCTTGGGGTGCCGCACGTAGGCTCACGATAATCCATTTGTCCTCTCTAGCTTGGCAGTTGGACTGCAAAAGTTCGATGATTAACGTGTGCTAACTGGGTTACTCCGTTCTCTGTGCTGCTTAGTGGCTGGCCTTTTCTAGTCGACTGTCACTGCATCTCAGAGCGGTTTAAAGTTCTCATAACTCCTTCGAAAGCAACCAGAGCCACAGCATTTGCTGGGAACGCCCTCAAAAAGCATGGGACGAATCCTCGCCAGTAGCCTCTCCATCCATTCTCCCTGTACACTGCGGTTGCGGCGTCTCTCCACCGGGGAAACTTGCGCTTGTCCAGATCATCGGTCATGATCCGCTGTTTGATAACGTCTGACGGGTAGCTAGTAAGCCAAAAGATCTGGGCCGAAAGCCCTCCAGCCCAGAAATTGATGGCCGGGGTGCTGAGAGTAGTGTGCTTCTGGAACGCCTGTGTGAATAGGTCGTAACTCCCCCACCAAAAGAAAAAGAATGTTCGGAATAATAATGTCGAGCCAAGACCGTGCCAAACGCCGCCTATGCCGTGTTGCCTGAAGATCTTGCCTGCGCAGTCAATAGGGCCAGTGTACATGCGCTCGTTCCTCGACCGGGAATACTGCACTTGCAGGCGTGCTTTGATATGCTCGACCGGCGCAGCAATAAATGAGACCGTCCATCCAGCCATCACACCAGCCATGCCGTGTCCAAGAACCGGCAGCTTTGCCTTCTCCTCTTCCCGTCCAGCCCACACTGAGGCTGCCTGGGCAGCACGTCTGGGCTGAACGATGTACTCATTGAGCAAGCGGCGGTACTGCGTGAGCGATCCCAGCATCACACTGTCCATACACATCCAGCCGACAAGCGGCGGAGTAGCACCTTTGTAGAGGCCATTGACGCCTTCTTTCCTGATGGTCTGGAGGAGGCAATCGAGCGGGCCCTTGAATTCTGCGTTCGTCTGGAGGCGGACCTTGATCGTGTCGAATGGGTGGCTTTCGCAGGAGTTAGCCGATCTGTAAGCCCTAAATGCGATTGCAAGCAGCGTGAGGACAAAGACACTCACCCAACACTCAATTTTGCTACGCCAGAGAAAACGCCGGCGACGAAGCCCTGGTACTGGCCGCCGTGAGCGGCACTTATGGCTTCTTTTCCATCATTCTTGTTGATGCCGGAAGGCGTGGCTTCCTTCACCGACATGAGTCCCCAATGGTACCGCAAAGAGCGACGACGATGTTCATTGAAAGAGTGACTTTTGCGCGCGAGCTTTCCGGCGAGCGACAGGAAGACTCGCAACGGCGTCGAGTCTAATCACAGACCGACGCTCATGTCGGCCCAGATCGATGACATAATAGCACCGACTGTCTCAAAATGGAAGATATGCTGGTCGTCACGAGACTCGCTATCCGCAGTGTTTGCATTGCTCTATTTGGGCTAGTTTTGCGAATACGAGAAAAAGGGGTGTTTCCTCACATTCGTGAAGGTGTATCGAAGTACCTTGGCGCCTCACAGTCACTGGTCGTTTGCTGCTGTCGACATCTGCCGCACGTGCTATCGTTTCGCTTCATTTCGAGAGGCCGGCGATAATCGCGAGCGAGGGCGGGGCGAGATCGGTGGGGGGCAACAGGAAGCACTGGCCTCGCCGGGCGTAGTTCAATTTACGAGAGAGCGAGAGCGAAAGCACGTGGAGGCGTGGAAGGTACCAGACACTATCACGCGATAAAAAAGGCGGAAGCGTATCCCACGCATTGCCGGCCATGTAGACAAAACACACCGTGACTCAACAATAACACTACCGATCCTGTCGCTTACCACTACCAGAAACAGGCACAGGCACAATGGCTACCAACGAAAGCATCAAGGCCGGGAACCCTAGTCCAGAGCGCGTTGTTGACTCGGCGAAAGTATGGACGACGCTGGTCACAAACATCGACTACCTCTCAGGCCTGCTCACCTTGGACTACTCGCTTAAGCTGGTTGGCTCCAAGTACCCTCTCGTTGCCCTGTACACAGACTCGTTCCCCAAGGAAGGTCACGCAGCCCTCGACGCCCGTGGCATTCCCAAAAAGTCTATTCCCTACTTGCTGCCCAAGACAGCCAAGGACTTCAGCAATGACCCGCGCTTCTATGACTGCTGGAGCAAGCTGACTTCCTTCAGCTTGATCGAGTATGAGCGGGTCGTTCAGTTGGACAGTGACATGCTGGTCCTGCAGAACATGGACGAGCTGATGGACATCCCACTTGATGAGGCCTCAGAGGCAGGCAAGGGCAAGAGAGTGTTCGCGGCAAGCCACGCTTGTGTCTGCAACCCTCTGAAGAAGTCGCACTACCCTCGCGACTGGGTCCCGGAGAATTGCGCATTCACCTCCCAGCATGGAGAGCCGGAGAAGGCGCAGACCGAAGGCGCTCCGTCCACTGCTGGCCTCGCAATGCCCAACGGTGGTTTGGAAGTCGTAGTGCCCAGCGCTGAAGCCTACGATGCGATCTCAAGTGCACTTGCCTCCGAAGTAACGACATCATACGAGTTCAGCGATCAATCGCTCCTTGGCGACGTTTTCAACGGACGCTGGGTCGGGATCCCATACATCTACAACGCACTCAAGACTCTTCGCTGGAAGGGTGTGCACGATGCCATCTGGAGGGATGACAAGGTGAAGAACGTGCACTACATTTTGAGCCCCAAGCCTTGGGATGAGAATGATGAGGACAAGAAGAAGGAGGGCCGTGACGAAAGTAATCAGTGGTGGTGGGACATCAACGACAAGAGATTGGCCGAGGAGAAGAAGAACGGCACCCATGATGGGTTCTGAGTAACGAATGATGTGAGCATGAGATTCTAAAGAGGACTGGGCTTCAGTGCTATGAATAAGACGGAAAAAAATACGGTATATGTTGATACGATTCAAGGGTAGGCTGTAGGTATATCATGATAGATACGGCTTGCATAAAAACGACGACTTTCTACTCGGCCAGACACAAGTGGACGTGCTTGTGGCTGTACAACAGAAATACTTCTCACAAAGACGCTTGAACAGCGAGTTGTAGCACGAACAATTGTCAATCGGAGACTTTATGCTCGTTTTCTCATAGTGGTTTCTTGACCACAGGTGCTTGGAGAAGCACCTGCCAGAAACCAGCACCGATCTTGCAGCTTGAATGGACAAGCACACTCGAGTTTCCCGTCATAACAACCACCATACCGAGCATCTCGCAACAACACTAATTCGGAATTATACAAATCACTGCTATTGCATAGATCACCACGTTACGATCTCATCATCATCGATAACGGCCACAAGCACGGGAAGGCGATCCGAGTACCACAACGTTTCCTCGGCGGACACGGAAAGAGCGCAATTCGCTGCGACAATCCTGTCGGACAACAAGGATTTCATCCGGATCTCGGACGCTATCTTATGGTCCGAGATGGCTAAATTGTCCTTTACGAATGGGGAGGCGGACTATTCACTACTTGCCTCTGCATCCTCCGCAAATACTAAGCACGAGCCACAACCATTGAACCCGAATCGACTGCATGCGGATTCCGGCTATCACGAATTGCCGGCCTCCATCGGCTCGCCAGCATGTAGCCAGAATGACAAGGAGGACCATCGATCAAGGAGGCATTGCAGCAAGGTCACCGGGGGTACTCCTTACGGTATTTCGGCGTCCGCGTACAAGATATCACCCGAGGTTGACAACAGCCCGCACACAGACAGCAATTGTTCGGCCCCACGGTCCTTACTGGTCGAGCCCTCAGAGCCACCATCTGTAACGCGACTCGCTCTTCGAAGTCTGCACCAGTTCACGATTGGACTTCAGAGCTCGTTTGAGTCCTTGAGCACGATACCTTCGAAGAACACCTTACGGCGATGCTGGGGTGCTTTGAAGGAGACATTGGATGAGCTGGGCAACGTTTGGGATGGAGATGACGGGAACAACGGACGAAAGGAAGCGATTGACTCTGGCGTTGATTGTATGCGCTCTGTGTCTGCACCAGTGACGCCAGCAAGGCAAAGTCCACGAGAGTCAACGATATCGCAAACACACCTACCGTTTGCATCAGTAAAATCTCGCCCTAGCCACTACGACACCCTGGCCCTCAGCCCCGTACCCAATTCGCGATCATCTAAACGGAAGCCCAAGCCGAAACTGCGGTACAAGAGCCCTACGCCCACGCGGAAGCACTGTCGCGACATCGATCACTCCTATTCGACGGAAGACGAGGGCAGCGACCCTCATCTACGGCTGTTGAACCGGTTACTGTTCCCATATCCCTCATGCCTACCTCAAGAAGATCTTTGCATCTTCATGTACAAGCAAGACAGCCGCACCGGACACTTCGATCCCCTGCCAGAGAACACCAAGCCCGTCACCGACCAAGACAGGGAGGCAACATCTGTCAGCGCCGCAGAAGCACTACCCAACCGGAGTCGCGCAACTGTTGCCAATGCTTTAGATTCTTCAGCAGGGCGCTCCGCACGCCAATCTGTCGCAGATCTAATTACGGGCGAATGTCAACATGGACTTCTACGCTCTCAGCAAACATGCGAAATATGTAATGACATTGAACCGGGCACCGCTCAGCCTCAAACCGCTGAAAACTCCTCCACTCCGCTACTTTCGGGAACCGATGTCGATTCAAGGGCCAGGCTTCTTGTGAGCGACAGTGAGGCCACAACATCCAGTTCCGCTCAAGTGCCTGCGGACATGCGCCGCAATGATCATCGTGTACCAACTCCGGAAAATCTCCGAGACGATATGAAGGAAATCTTTTCTGGACATGCCAATGGCAACAAAGCCGTCGACCGCAAAAGAGCTCCTGCTTCGAAGCCCAGACTTTATGAACGCATCAAAGAAGCCTTGAGGCCTCAACACCCTGATCTCCTGGGATACAAGCCTGGACTGGCTAAGAGGAGTGAAGCTGATCCACCTGCCAGCTCCGACTTCCACATGTCTGATGACGGTACGATGCATCGAGTCGTCGAGCACCCACCAACACTTGATTCAAATCCTGGTTGCGATGCTAGATATCAGCTTACTAAGAAAGTCAAAGCAGAAGGCCGCCTGAACGAGTGGCTCGGCCATATCGAGCCGGACGACGATGCGCCCGGTGATCTTTCGTCAAACAACGCAAGCCCATTAGCACCTGCTTCACCGCATCCGGAACCTGTACCTGCCGGGACCCCTACGGTGCAAGTTACCCATCAGCCTCAAAAGGCCAAACGCCGTCCACACGCTCCTGAATCGTGTGCTGTTCTGTTCGCAAGGATACCTCCCGAGCGTGATGTCACAGATATGTTCAGGACGCCATTCGAATCATTTGAGCGAGAACTCAGAGAAATATCACTCGGCTCACCGAGTCCACCGTTTGGAGACAGTCTGATGTCAGCGTTCGGGATCTCCTACGATATTATGGAAGCAAGTCACAACGATCGCTCAATGGTGCCTACGTCACAGCAAGAACCTGCAGACCTTCATTCGAGGTCGGAATGTGCAAATGTTGAAGAGGACTTGATGTTGTCGTTTGGCGTCCTCTGTATCAGCGCGCCAACACAACACGATGCTACTAATCTGACCTCCTCTGCGAGTGATGTCATGAGCCAATCTGCAGCCATTGGATCTCTGTCGACGCTGTCCCACATTGACAATAACACAAGAGCAAGAAACGCAAAGATCAATCGCACCAAGCATCATACTGCACACGCTGCAAATACCTCCTGGCTCGGACTTGACGATGCAAAGAAAATGCCATGCTGCTGGAAACCATCAATTCTGCTTTCACGTAATCACTGCGAACACCGGGCAATACGTGTGTACAACCTGCACAACATGTTCCACGGTAACGTCTCCCGGACGCCTCTGCTCACGATTGCTCAGTGGCTGAGCATGGACGAGTGGAATAACAGGATGCAGCGTCTTTTGAAGAACGCCTAGTTGACGTGGAACAATAATTGGCTGCCTCCTGTCTGCAAAACCCCGCCTCCAGATCTCGTCACTTGCTCAACGGAGGTATACACTTTGATGAACATGAATTTATTCAACCAGCAGTCTACCGTGGAAACATTGTCCCACGTCAACGGTCTTGTGAACATCATGGCACACAACAGATCTCTCACCCTTCGGGAATGGTGGGTTCGTACGTTGGTTCAGAATCGATTGCTGGCTTTTTTGCAATTGGCAGCGATACGTTGCACGGCGTTGAAATTCGAGATTTGGATCATCGACCACCCAGATATTACGCTCCCGGAAGATGTGGAAGAGGAGGACCTGCGATGGGAAGATGCTGGCTTCGACTATGATCTTCCCGCCATAATCAGGGAACACCAGGGTCGAACCAAGCTGAGGTCACCTCTGGCCCCATATGAGCCAAATTTGCGGATATCCCGTGTTCGCAGCATGGATCACGCGACAGACCAGCTCTTACATCAACGACAGTCGTTGCTTCCAAGCCCACGACATCTACCATCGACTGACGATCCACCTTCACCTTCAAAGGTTTTGCTGGCAGCCCCTGTCCTTATGGGACCTCGAAGAGATCCTACCCCTGGATTTCCTTCGAAGCTCAGAGCCATGGTACAAGCACAGGGAGACGAGAGACTGACGGAAATGCATAGTGACTTTGAGAAGTTCAGGATAACTGGAAAGCAGCCCGACAGGAACAATACTGAGGAAAGGCCAGGAACCAAGCGCTATCGTGCTTCAGAATCATCTGACTATCGACCTTACTCCAAATCACCAACAGTAGCCCGCACGCAAGCCGGAGTAGGCCCTGCAATCTTTGGTCCGCCCGGCTTGGATCAGCCTCCTGAAAAGCGACTTCGCAGTACAGAACTCTTCCCAGATCGCTATATAGCCGGAGAAGCCACTTCAGCGCCCGATGCAACTCAGACTAAATCGCGTGACTCTGTTGGCGGAAACACAGATGTCCCCATACGTGACTCGGCTGGCGAGGGCTCAGGCACTTCGATACGTGACTTTGCGTATTCAGAAGACAGCACTGCCACCTCGCATGAAAGTGGTGATCAAGCGAAGCCTTCTGCCCAGTCTGACCAGGAACCCTCTTCTATGCCATCGTCTCGCAGGTCTGCTGCTCGATCGCACTCGAGCCTCTCGTCCGTCTCATCGACAGAGTCTAGTCGTGCGCGTAAGGCCCTTGCTCTCACACTCAGCGAGGACAAGAGACGGGTAGAGCTGAACAGTGGAAAAAGCACGGCTAGCGTGGGCATGTCCAGCAATGCGCCGTCCTTGTTCCGGAGCTTCGTTGACGCCATCTCGACTTCTGGCGGCAAGCCTTCTGCTGAGGATGAAACCAGGAAGCTTAGCAAGAGCCCGACCAGGCGTAAAAGCCACGCAGGCCATGGGGGTGGCTCCGAGTCTAGCTTGGATGGAACAAGTGAAGGCGGAGGGTTGGTGAGGTCATCGAGCAAGCGCTCTCGGGCAAACACTGTGCCTGCGTCGTCTTCGAAGAGGCAACAAAAGCAACTCCAGACCGACGACGAGACTGCTCCAGTTACGCTGCTTCAGGGGATAGGAATTTTACCAGAGCCATCCGAGTTCGAATCCGACGAGACATCAACAAAACACTCTTCGAAGGAAGGCACGACCGAGGGTGGTGAAGAGTCGCATAGCAACCCGGCTTCGACATCTGTTTATCCCGCTGAGAGTGAGTCTCGCAAACCTCCTGTTTGAACGTACATACCTTGAACCTAAGAACCCCTTTTTTTTCTCGTAACACACTTCTCTCTTTCACTTGCTCTTTTGCTTCCATTCACTCCAATCGTCACGTCATTGTCCATGCCGCGCCTGCGCCTGCGCCACAACATCGGCGCTGGACCGCCGCCAAAAACTTCTCTCCCACCACCTCCCAATCTAAGCGAGTGCGTACAGCTAATGTGGCGCAATCAAGATACCATGGAAGACAACACGGAAACCGAACTGCGGCGCCAGCGTAGCAGCAATGTCGATTCCGAATCTGCGCCGCCGCCCACTCCAAGAATGCGCGGAAGCACGTCAGCGGTCCTGCTTGCGTTGGAAGAGAGCGAAATATTCGATCGGATCTCAGCCAATGCACACATCGTCGCCGAGTTTGAGAATGAGAATCAACAGGTAGGTTCACCAGATATGAGAGAGCGCGGAAGTCGCCATCGTGGGAGAGCAACACGGCGTCAGGATTTGTCCGCGAGCGCCAGTCAGTCGGCATCTTCTTCTTCCACGTCGAGCTCGGGCAAGCAAAGGACCGAACTGGTACCTGATTCACGCCGGCGTAGCAGATCGCACGACGATAAGAAGATCTTCACGCGGACAGCTAGTGACAGAGAAGTCTCGAGGGCGCGCGAACATGCAAAACGTACACAGGAGGACGGCGGCGTCTCGCTGAAACCATTGACACCACTACAGCCGGCGTCAACACCGCAAAGTAATAAACCTACCATTGCGCGCAGGCGCAGCGTGAGCATAGCCAGACTCAACTCCGAACAGATCAATCAAGTATGCAGAGAAGAGGCCGAGTCGATGACTGAAGACCCGGTCATTCGCGGGTGTGCAAGGACATCCCACGAAGAGCTGTACGGGACGTATGGCATGAGCGACATGATGAACGCTCCGATGATGCAGCGCTACCCAGAGCCAAACCGTGACATGGAAGAGATCAGTCGAAGCCTCTACAACATGACTGTCCACGATCACAACTACTGCGTTGGCGGACCGCCCAGTCCTGTGGACATTTACAACATTGATTGGGACACCGACGTCAGCGAAGTTCAGGGGAGCGCTGATTTCGAGCATGCGAGAGAGGCAAAGGCGTTTGCTGCATATGCCATGTTCACTGACAGGGAAGAGGAGATTGACATGATGCGTCGGCTGCAGGCGCATGGCTATCTCAAAGAGGGCATTGAGATCAAGTATGGATATCAGGAGATGGGACCGCGTGGATCGATCGCATGGTTGACATACGAGGGACAAGAAATCGGTGGCAGGCTGAGAGATGAGTATGAACGGGAGAAGGCTATCACAGGTAAGTTACTTACATTCTTCTGCTGGTGGCGACGATGAGAGATTGATGGGAGAGTTGATCCGCACAATACAGTAACGTGGGATGTGCAGCATGGCTCGTGCACGCTAGCGAGCGCATGCCCCACGCGCGCGCTCTGTTGCACCTGCAGTCCAGTCCACCTTGACCTTCACATGCTTACTTCCCTCTCGAATAGAAGCACGTAAACAAGCCCAGGCCGAAGAGGAATACTACAGGACGCTCGAGCACCAGCAGAGCGATTTTGAGCAGCGTCACGATAGCACAGTCACTGCACCTCCACCTGATAATCCAGCACCCGAGCCTTTCTCCTTCTCCGACAATCGCACGCCGCGCTCGGCCTCCCAATTCAACGACTTGAACACGCTCATCGCTAAAATCGCAACTAAGCGCCGCGGCTCCGACAACTCTTTGAAGACTGCATACACCACGGACGACACCATTCCTGCATCAGCGTATCGCAGTCGTCCCGACCTATCGTCTCAATATACAAACATCACCGCTTCCACGCCAACAGACAATCCGTTGGACGAGGAAGACTTGATCTCAACTTTCACAGACTACTGAAAAAGCATGGCGAATCACCAAACTGCCGGCAATGCTGGCTTGTACAATGCAGCGGGCGGTTTGAATGGCATGCCCTCTGCCGGTCACTACAGCGATATGCAAACACTCATGCAAAACATGGAAACATTGTCTGGATGGTTACAACAGAACAGAGAGGATTTCCTGAGCGTACAGGATGGATTGGAACAAGTAGAAAGACGCAACGTAGGTCGTTCGCTTGACGCATTGAATACTTGGCTCGCATTGTGGGCTGTGGCAGAGGAACAGGATAGTAACAGCATGCATAGGCTAGATACCCAACAGGCTTACCTTCACTGCCTGCTATCAATGGAGAAAACCAAACACAACGTATGTCACCAGTATTCCTTTCTTTGGTCATGCGAGCAGCAGGACCTGCACGATCGTGAAACAAATTTAGTGACAAGTACCTCACAGCACCCGGGGATCCCTCGGCACCTACCGTAACCTCATTGCAACGCGCACTCGACGCAGCGAATAACCGCATCGCCGCCTACGAGAAATCCAACGAAGAGCACCAACGCCTGCAAGCCGTATACGAGGACACCCTGACCGAAGCGACCGAGCGCATTCGCAACTACGTCTATCAACAGAACGACTACATCACATCTATTCACAAACACTACACACACCTTCTACAAGAAGCTCGCGGTGAGACCGTGCAAGCACAGCAAATTCACCAGGACTGGCAGCGTAGCCTGAGCAAGTTGAACGAGGAGCTCAGGCGTGCGGTGCAAGCTCGCGAAGATGAGAAGAACCCTTTCACACGCAAAGTCTCAGCTCTGAAAGAGGAGAACAGGGTACTGAGGGGTCTGGCGGGCTGGGAACCGGCGGAAGAGGACGGCAGTGACGAGGAGGAAGAGGTCGAGGTCGTCACGGCGGCGGAGAGCAGAGGAAGAGGTTTCAGGGACAGAGAGAGAGTCGCCGGAAACGCAACGGGCCAGCAATCTGGCAAGTGATTGCGTTGAGAAGCTTTCCATCGAGCATGTTACGGCGAAGCAAGGTTTGGAGAGCATTACGGACTACATCGGATACCAAACAACACCCGAGGAGTAGCATTATGAGATTGCTAGAAGTTAATGCAAGAACATCCTGAGAGAACAAGGTCTTACCGAATTGTCTCTCCTCATGTACTGAGTTCAAACTCCGCTCGAAACCTGCTGGTGAGTTGATCCCCGAACATATACTGTACATGTGTTGGCGAATCGTTGCTTTCTCTTGACTCTCGATGTTTCCGTGTCCTACGCTGAGCTTCTAACCAAGCCAGCACAACGGACCTGGACTCATTACAGCTAACACGAATTCGCGTGAATGAAACTTGGGTTATCATAACGGTTGACAGATGACACGTGAGTAACCCATAGATAGATACAGCTATCTGGGCAAGCCCAAGTCTAAGTTTTCATAACCCTATTTCCACGCCCCAAAGACAGTTCGCTTACATGTGCTCGTTGATCGATCGTCAGCAGATTCCTTCATGCGGTACCATAAGACTCGTGCCCGTGAGGCCTTTGCGTGTTCGCCACATCTGCCTCTGGCATCAGAGTCTCCTGCGCACTCTCGGCTTCTTGCTCCAGCTTCTCGCGATGCATCGTGTAACTCTTGCGCCCAACGTAGCCAACGAGCACAACACCAACGGCCAATGCTGAGCTCAAGAGAACAATGTTGACTGGGATAGGATTGTTGTTGAAGATTTTGTGCGTGAGAGCGTCCAAGCCTGCTTGAAAGAAGTTGAGCACACCAGCGAGACAGATGACCAGGCCGTACACTTTGCCGAACGTGGCAAAGCCAAAGACTTTGGCGCTGTAGTCGGAGACCGCAGTGTAGTATAGTGGTCGGTACACGACGAAGAGGCAGATGTTGGCGTAAGCGGCCCACATTTCGGGGATGACACCGAGGACTCCAATAGCGGTCGCAACGCAAACCAGCAGGCCGAGGACGAAGGTCGTGCTGGTGTGGTCGAGGACAAGGCCGATGAATGGAACCGAGATGACACCTCCTAGAGGCAGAGCCACGTCGAAGAACTCGTTGATTTGCACGGCGCGAGCTGGCGAGTGGAGCATTTCCGTGTATTGCGTGCGTACGGTGGCAACGAAGTAGTTGATTCGCAGCATTTGGATCACTGTGAATGCTGCGATCAAGCAGAACCACGGTGATGCAATCTGTTGAGCAGCGGTCTTTCCATGCAAAGCTCCGTAGACACCGGATCTGGCTGCCTTTTCCTCCTCGGCCTTTGCTTGGCTGGCACCGTTCTTGGAGCCCAGAAGAGCGGATTCGTCCGAGACTGGGTCGTTGTTCTGGCTGTTGTCCGAAACTTCGGCAGCGTTCGTGTTTCCAGATTGGTTGTTGATCTCGCCAATAGTCTTGTAAGATTGGCTAGGCATTATGAAGAGCTGAGCAAGCAAGATCAGGACGGGCACGATGAGGTATAGCAAGAAGAATTTCTTGGGTGTGAAGGAACCACTGGTGCCTTGAAATATCAGACGGAATCCTAAGAGGACCGCGCTGCTAGTATCGAAAGCGCAGGTCAAGAGGGCAAGGATCAAGCCGGAGTGCTTCGGGAAGGTGTTGCTCAGTTGGAACGACGGAATGAAGACGAAAGGTCCGCCGAGCGCAAGGAAGAGGTAGCCAGGGATGTATCCGTCGAAGGGTAGATCGGTTGCGAAGGCCATGAGTAGTGCGCCCAGTGTTAGGAAGAACACGCCTACTAGGCTTGCAATCCGAGGTCCATATCTGTCCAGGACAGTGCCAACAGGAAGAGCACACATATTGGTGCTTACGGCAGCGACAGTGAACATGAGATTCAATCTCAACTCCTGCTCATAGCACACCCAAACGCCGTCCTGTAGCTCATCTGGGGTACATTTGTCTTTGTAGACACCCTGCTCGACGAGCACTGGCTTGAGAGCGGCATAACCGAAAACGACCCCGGCAGCAAACAAGCAGTACAGGACTGCAACTGCTACCTGAATAATTCGCTTACTCCTACTGACTTCGAAGCCTCCAAGAGGTTCTTCATCAGCGATCACAGGTTCCCATCCTGCGCTGGGTTGGAAAGAGAGCTTTCGACGTTGAGATCCGGTCGGCGATTGACCTCTCCACTGATCAAAGGGCGCCGACTTCTGACTCGGTGATCCAGCAGGTGATTGGTTTCTTGATCCGTTTCTCCATTGCTCGAAAGGCTCCAAGTTTCTATTCGAAGACGCGCGACGCTCGTATAGCGACATTGTTGATTTGATGTTTGATGCTGAGACAGGAAAAGTTTTAGGTTTCGCCCCGCTTTGAGAATGGTTCAAGTTGGGCTGTCTCGCTGCCAGCCCAGCCACTTTGCCGGTTGCGTTGGCCTGAGGATGGAGACTAGTGATGCAGTGACGGATCACGCGGTCTGAAGAGATCACTGCTTACACAGTGCCAGCGGAATGCGCGCGTGTTGGTTTTATACAGCAGAGAGCAAGTCGCAGGAAACCTTTGCGGTCCCAACGAGATGTGCGATAAGAGCTATGCGAAGAGTGAACTGATAAGGCGTCCGAGTTTTACCGTGGGCTGATGTAATAGGCGCCATTGCACCGTGGCCTAGGCTCTTCAGATAAGTTAGCTGGACATTGGCGAAGCTCTCGGAAAGTTGAAGCAAAGGTTCAAGCCAGGCTTTTTGGAGTACTCTGTATGTACAGCACATGCTGATTCGATGACAGCCCCACGGCCATATTCGAGTTTGCACACGGTACAGGAATATTTGAGTGTCAACAGCGTGTAAAGGCGAGATGGCAGGTTGTCTGTCATTTCGATCGAGTAATGGACCGCGGCGCTGTAGAACAAATCGCGAGATAGGGCTTACTAGTGCTTCATTCATCCGAAGGATGTCACCGATCAAAATGTATTTTCTGACAATCAGTAAAGTGTCTAAGCGTGAATGTGCTGACCAAGGTAAATACATGTTGAAATAGACACGAGTATTTGGACGCATTGATTTGGTGTTGAGAGTCATGAGTTGATTATAGAGGTACTCGCCGGCGTGATCGAGTCTAGTACGATGATTAGTATGATCAGCAGATCTATCCGTGAACCTACGATAAAGTACTAGCGGATGTTGTTTCCTGCCTGATGGATTACTGGATGATCAATTACTGTGTTCGTGACGAGAGGCCATTTGCGGTGCGAAAGCTTGTTCTTGTATAACACACTCTGTGTGTTATAAAGGAGGATGGATTTCATCTGACTTGGGACGAGACGGGAACATCTGCTGAACGAAGTGATTTGATCCCTCGAGAGAAATCAGATCATTTGCAGAGTCACAGTGCCAAAACAGAGTACGTATAAGTATGGTCCGAGCCGTCCTAGCAGCGACACAGATACCGCTTGCAATGATTTTGCAGTTTCAACTGATTGATCCTGCAAAAAGAGGAGACACACCCTGACAGCGATCATCCAAGAAAAAAAAAGAAGATTAAAAAAGATTATAGGAATAGCCCGACGCAGGACTCGAACCTGCAATCCTCAGATTCGAAGTCTGATGCCTTAACCATTAGGCCAGCCGGGCCCAAGTGTTTTCAGGAACGGCTGTCACAAATATATATAGCTATACAAATGTTGACTGGGGCCAAATATTCACACGCCCGTTACATCAACCCCGTGTGTTTTCATGCAACGTAAGTAGCGTTTAGTAGTGCTGATCAACAAGCCAAGTGATGATACTAGGCATGACACTTTGAGATGGAAAATGGTGGCGCCCGTAGTAGAAATTCATCAGAAAAGTAGAAGGCTTCATCCAGTACTCAAGTACAGCAAAAAGCCTCGGCGATAGAAAAAAGATCTAAGCCAAGATCACTTTTTTACTATCTAGACAGCCTATGTAAACAACCTCAGAGATAGGAAGAATTCGGAGCTGGGACTTTCTCTTCCCATAAAAGACCTTAGAGACAACTCTCCTAGCTGATCCCTTTTCCTATCTCTGAAAGGGAAGAAGAGATACCATGACTATAACAAGAGCAAAGGTAGGTACTTACTTCTTTATCAAGTTCGTAAGAATCTTTGACGGTCTTCAATGCTAGGCCACAGTCAAGGACATAGCATTTAAACCTCTACTACAGCCAATGATAGGTACATTGTCTGTGAATTTCCACGCCGAGATAGACGTACAAGTTTTTGCGATTGTCAGCTTCGCTTTCTTGTTGTCTTATGCGGAACGAATTTGCCTTGCCATCACAGTATCGCGAAGTCCCTCAAGCTGTTGGCACGATGCAGTGGATCTTTCGTCGGTAACCGTGTCGATTGATCGTTTAGCGATACGGACTTTGTATTCGAGAAATGTCATTCCACTGTTCGGGGTTTTCAACACCATCAAGCTTTTGTTGACTCCTGGAGTAGTATACACCTTAGTCGTCAGTTAGCGAAGCGCAAATGCCGGGCGTGATTCGTGGTTACTAAGCGTGGTGACATAGACATGATTCGGGCAGGAGTCGTGGCCGTCTCTTCTCGAGACTGATCGGCAGAGTGTTCTTCCACGACTCCTCGACTATCCATTATAGAGGGCATGCACAGCATCAATACCACAGACCAACAACTGCACAGCGGGTTACTTTACGACTGTGCAAATGGCACGCCTCGTATGTATATATGACGAAGCCTGATGGCGCCGCGCGCCGGGCGGTAATTCAGGAACGATGATATTCAGGAGTGGATGAGCCCTGAGTGGATCTGTAGATCCCTGTACCCGCATGATGTCGCTAGTTCCTTGCAGCCATTGGTACCTTCCGGCTAGCGCTTTCAACGGTCGGCCGCCGTCGCATCAAGCGTCGAAATTTGATGGTTCCTGGTGACGACGCTGGATATACAGAGGGGTGGTAGTAGTGGAGTGGACGGGGGGCCCGTTACGCATGCGTTTCGCTTCGCTTGAGGGTGCACCGCTGGCTGCGCCTCTTGTAGGAGGAGACACTGCATGCGAATGCTAGCGACAATCTCCCAGACTATCTCTTTCAAAGCCGCTGAGATTAGTGGTGGTGTATCTATCTGGTTCAACATGCTTTGCAACCATGCGCACTGCCAATGTCCTCGCCCATTTCTTCCTCTCACCGCGCGCCGTCCTGTGATTTCCCAGCAGCCATTAGACAAGGTCAGGCCCGCGAGAACATCTGCACTCAATTCCCGAGCTGATAGAGCCAGTAGTATATTCTGTTGCTTGGAGTTGAGCCAGTTGGAAACTTGCTTGCCTTACGGGGGTTCCATCTATTCGTGCCCCCCCCCTGTAAGTTGGTCTTTTAATAGTCCGCACGCGGATGGGACGGCAGGAAGAAAGACGATCATGAGGTCGACAGCTGGTCACAGGCTCGTATTGTCGCCGCGCTGCCCACCTTTCCGGCCAGCTCCTACAGATGTCGATGCTTCTCGCATATATCGACATGCTCTTTTCAAGTCGAAATGCAGCGCGTTCGAGATGAACCTGCAACGCAGGGGTAAGGCCTCCCCCAGGTGGTGCTGCGCCCTCAAAAAGCTTGACCTTTTCGACATTGCCGCTAAATCACCGCCGTGACCGTATGGCGGTGTTCAGTATGTGCAGTAAACGGCCCGTTCGCAGGTGTCGGCGCCCGTTGCGGCGTAGGCGACGCCGCCTGGCTTCCGTGAGGCCCACTCAAGTTTCTAAAGAAGGATCCTTCAATTGCCCGCAGGCCAATCGGGCGGTGAGCTGCGAAGGGCTACCAGCAAAAACCGTCGGCAGTCAAGACTCCGCTTTTGTGGCAGGCGCTGCAACTCTGGGTTCAAGAAGCGTTGTAACCTCCGTTTTCAGCTTTCTTCACCCACCACTCATTACCTTCTCTTATTATTTGCTCGGTGTCTCTTTCTTTAGACGACACTCCATCTACATTATGCATTTCGCTTCTTCCCTGGCCGCTTTGGCCGCCGTTTCTGGCCTTGCTTTCGCTCAGTCTCCTCCCATTTCCAACTACAATGCCGACCAGATCGCCAATGGCGACGCCTGGAGGGACGTGAAGAGGATTGCCGACGAACGTATGCGTCAGAACGTGAACGGCCGCAACGCAGCTTGCAACTACGACAATGCCAAGGTCCGCAAGGAGTTCACCAAGATGTCCAACGAAGACCGCAAGTCTTTTACCGACGCTGTCACTTGCTTGCACCACACTCCCTACCAGCGTATGCGTCCGGACCAGAAGGAGCAATACCCTGGTGTCTTCACTCGTTACGACGAGTACGTCGCCACCCACATCAACTACACCACTCAGATTCACATGACCGCGGACTTCTTAGCGTGGCACCGCTTCTTCGTCTACTCTTTCGAGCAGGACCTGAAGAACCTCTGTGGCTACACTGGTGTTATGCCTTACTGGGACTGGGCTGCCAACGCTGGCAACATCCAGAACTCTGAGATTTTCAACGGCAACGAGTTCTCCATGGGTGGCAATGGCGAGTACATCCCAAACAGGCCTGACACCTACCTCTATGCCATGAACATTAACCTCAAGGCTGGTACTGGCGGTGGCTGTGTGCAGAACGGCCCCTTCAGCGACTTCGTTACCAATCTTGGTCCCGTCAGCTCGCCTTTCGAGAACGTCAAGGGCCACTTCGACCACAACCGCCGTTGCCTCACCCGTGACTTCAACAACGACATCAGCAAGCAGTTCAACACCTACCAGCAGATTACCGAGCTTGTTCTGAACATGATCTACATTGAGGACTTCCAGGAGCTCATGCAGGGCTACGGCAACCACAACAACGCCTTGGGTATTCACGGTGGCGGACACTGGATGGGTGGCGGTCCCTCCCAGCTTGAGGACTTCCACTCCTCTCCCAACGACCCCATCTTCTTCCTTCACCACGCTATGATCGACCAAATCTGGACTGTCTGGCAGAACATTGACATCTGGGGACGCCAGAACATCATCAGCGGCACCTCCACCCTCGCCAACGACCCTCCCAGCGACCCCATGCAGCTTTCCGACAAGATCCCCTTCGGCTTCGTCGCTGATGACCAGACCTTCGGCGACATCATGGACACCTTCGGTGGCCCTTACTGCTACCGTTACGAGTAAATCAACGCTCGTAACTGAAAAAGCACATCATTCATTTCGTATTCCTTGCATAGCATGGAGGCGTTTTCACGCATTTCTCCTTTTTCATGGACGAGACCTCATCCGCACCAGGCTCCCCTCTCTTAATGAATCTACCGTTATACACTTTTTTATTTCCTTCGGTCTGCATAGGGGGCCTGGGAGACGAGCAGAGTGTGGCAATTCCCAGGACAGCATTGGCATATCTGCATTCCCATCAGGATGGTATCCATGGCCAGCATCGTGTATAGATACAGAAATCAACGGGTCCATATACACGCATGATCTTTAATGACAAAAGATCTGAGGAACAACGACCAATTTTCTTACAGCGTGTCATATGTGTTGTCACAATTGCTTGTCAATGTGGAATGCCCTTCCTCTGTCCACAGTGACGCCTTACAGAGTTTCGTAGCTATGCATCCATCCACTACTGGGTTGTCCTCACCACTCGACCGTGCTGTGCTCTCCGATGTGACGATGTGCACGACTAGTGCGGTTGTCTTGGTAGTAGCACGCACGGTCAAGGTAGGCTCCGACCATTCCTCACCAAGTTGCAGCAAACATCATTAATACATGTGCCCTCTGATTTATGTGTATGTGTTTATCCACGTCCCATCAAGGGCCGCGGGTCTAGACGTCGGATCGCTACCATACAACATCGTACCAGGATTTTGCCATCACCCCGAGCCGTCTCGACCGTTGGTCTCCAGACCCTCCCGATTAAGCACTTGCTTTGACAAGCCACGATCTGAGATATCTACCTGTGTTGTCTCGGGGCAGCGGAGTACACTGAGACACATCAAATGATGGTAAGCCTTCGATCTGCACATGGGGTCGACGCTCGCTCCGCTCCTGACTTTGACGAGTATCACCCATTTGCAACAGTTCGGACATCACTATGCCCCGTTGGGTATGGTGTGACGTCCAATGTTCGGTGTCTCGCTATGCATCCGGATTTCAGCATAGAAAATGTCGATCACCAGACTCTGGTTCACAGAGCCAAAAGGTTGGTCGTGTACACGATGTAGGCAGAGCCTTTCAAGTTAGGTTGAACTTAGAGACCCTCCTTTGCCAGCATGTCTAGAACAGAAGGTTAAGTAAGGGTCAACTACGCATCATGGACTCACAATGTAGCTGATCATACCTGTGATGTGGAGATAGAATGCAATGGCATTGAAGTCGCGTGGGGTACCGGTCAAAGACCACAAATACCATCTGTGTACACGAACTGGATTAGCGATGCTATCATAATGATGCTCACCTGTCGGAAATCTCCAAAAACTGCAGGGAAGTCATACTGTGGAAATGTTAGCGCGTTTTTCCAAGGCGTTTACATGACATCCTACCCTAAGTCGATTTGTCCAGTTGATGAGATCCAAATGGCTGACATTGTCGAGCGTGCCTTGATATTTGCCCCACTGGGATGACTGCACACTGACAAGACCATCATTGGGACCTTCTGCAGCCTTAACGATGCGACCCGATGTACGGAAAACCGATGTCAGGTGCGGGTTGAGTTGAGCGCCGTAGCTGAAGTAGCGCACATCTGGGCTGTCTGGCGTGCGCGGGTTGAAGGATTCTGTCATGTATTTCTGCGTCAATTGCTCGAAGGCACCGGTCTCAAATCCGAAGAACTCAAGCGCCTTGTACAACCTCGGTATATTCGTTGGACCGATTCGTTGGAAGAGGTAGTCGGCGAACGCTGACCCGTGATGCGGTGTTGCGATCGTCGTCAATGAGAGTACCTCCACACCCTTTGGTTTGAGCTCAGATATCATGTAGCGAGAATCCAAGCCACTGAAAGTCATTAGCTTAGCCTCGTGTGCTGTAAGTGATTACAAAAAGTGCAGATTTACCCCTGTGGGAGAGTCAGCATAAATTGATGGTTTTTGTGGAAACAGGACTGACCATGCTGTGTCTGGTTGAACAAGTCAGTAAAAGATGCCTCTGCGATGACCACGATATAACTTACGCGATAATGTTGACGGCCTTTCCCTGGGCCTTTTGCGCGATGCTCTCGCCAAGTTTCTCGGCCCTTCGCTCAATGGATCCAGATGGTGGGACGGTTGCAGTGATGACTTCGACATCTTTTGCTGCGAGAGCCTCAGTGATACCACGCCAGTACTGAATGCCAGGTAGCATCTGTGTCGGAACTAGGTGTAACTCATCGAACCCCAATAGACCGTGAGCGAGTATTATCGGGTTCTTTGGTGCCTGGTATTGGTCGCGAATAGCCGCGAACTCGTTCTGGAATACTGTGCCGATCTCCTTCAGACGCGGATCCTGGTGGCGCGCTGAAGGTGCATGGAAACTTCTTGAGCAATTATTACGAAGCAGAACTCCAGAGGCATTACGCCGGCAAGATGCAACGCGACGAACAAGAAGCATTTTGATGATTGTATGTGAGTAGAAGATTGTTGGACGTGTCACGGGAACATCAACACGATGACCGCATGCAGGCTAGCGCGAACGCTGGACACGCTATGAGAGATGAGACCAGATGCCATTCGTGAGAGCAGAACACAAGTATACTGACACCGCGAGAGATGTAATGAATCTTCAACGTTGCCTATGTTTCATCGTACATTTTGCTATTCTAGGAAGATCAATCACAGGGGTAAATGCTCGTTCACAAATGTGGGTTCCGATTGCACCCGACCTGGTATGTTGTGTATGAATTGTATACAGTTTCAAAAGGTATCAACGCTTGCTTCAAATGCCATCCCTGTTACGAGGCCTACTATCTATACGGTCGGCTGTTCTGTGCGGGTAGGAACCTCGGGGTTGACGGTGACAACCGCCTTCAGAAGATCATCCACGACCTGCTTCCTATTAGTTGCACGTTTACCTGATCATAGAGCATAATGCCTCACCTTAGGTCCGGTCTTTTCGCCGATCTGCTTAATCTCCTCAAGCTGCTTGTCGGTAGCCTTCTGTGCATCCTCCTCGGCCTTCTTGTTGCCGCTGGTGTGCTGTTCGCTGTCAGTTGTTGTCCAAGGTCCAATTCCCACCGCCATCTTTCGCCGCTGCAGGAGCCAAGCCATGAAAGCCTGTACAGCAAGATGTATACTCTGCGGTGCGACTCACCTCAGTCTCGAAAGTCTTGAACTCAGACTCCTTCTGTGATCTGTAGTCCTCGATCTCCTTCTGGGCCTCTGACTTGGCGTCCTTCACGCGCTTGGTGCGGTCTGAGTGGTATTAGATCCGAATTGTTGCAATTTGGCCATTACGTGGCACAAGTGGGTTCTTTGAGCGAGTAGTACTTACACTCTCTGGCTATGAGATAGGTCAGCGGTATGTTCGATATGTGGACAAGCTGCCAGTCCTGGAAAGCGGAAGTGTCTTGTTTGGACCACAATCACAGCTCCGGAGCTCCTGGCAGTAGCCATCAGCTTTTGAGAGACATACCCTTCTGTACGATCTTCCGCGCCTCGCGCTCTGCCTGTTATCGGATATCAGCCCCATGCTCCTGCCATATCCTTGTGCTCGTCCCATGGTGACTCAAATCTCCTTATCTTCCCAAGAGAGATTCCGTTCGTGTAGACGGGAGTCGCGGCATAATATGTGGTCGCATGGATGGTCGGGCTATAGCTTGGGTTGTTGGGTTGAACATACATCGAGCAGCGTCTGGATACCAGCGGAGTTCTGTGCGGCCTGTTCAAATCATTAACTTAGCCCATGCGAGCTGGCATTACCCTCACATACCATTATGACGGATTACTGTGGAATAGAGTGTGGTGGGATATAGAGCGAGTGTTTAGCGACGACCTTCTGTGGACTAGGCCCAGGTGGAGCTGTAGCATGTCGCAGCGCAGCAGCAGCAGCACCCGGGCGTCATCGGCGGCCCGCGCTTGGAAGCCCGAGAGCGAGCCTCCAAATAATGTAACGAGGTGAGCAAGATGTTCACTTGCGACTATCACGTTTTACGAGCTCAATAGACGACCTCGAAACCACCATGTCTACCAAAGCGAAGGTAACGCTCGCCAGCACCGTCTTGGGTACGATTGGCATTGTTTACTTCGTTCACTACCAGCAGGTGGCCGATAAAGCCGTAAGTCAACATCTTGCTATTCCTTGGAGAGTGTCCGCGCTGACCCCCGACACAGACGATGCATCAGGGTGTGATCCGTGACATGGAGCAACAACGTATCAAGCGCGAGCGACAAGTCGATTTCGAAATGCAGCGTCAACTCGAGGAGGAATACCGCAAGGTTCAAACTGTATCGGACAGCACAGACAAATGAGGCTTGGGAGAACACGATACCCATGAGAACATGGACGAGGTGGAAGAGCGCTCACGAGCACACATTCTCCGGCATGCAGCCGCCTTGTGTTGCTTTCGAAAGCTACCAGGCTAGTCGGCGTCCAGCAGCTGCGCATTCAGAGGCAGCTAATGCCTGAAGTGATCTGAACAGCACTCAACACCGAATTGAATGGCTGCACTGGACGATGGAGACAAACATTTATATTGTACCAAAGGACTAGGCGTGACTTCACGCGGGCGGAAGCAAAGCGGAAACAGACTGGCACAGCGATGTAGTCAGACATACCCCAGCAGAGGCTTGTGGAATACCTAAGCGGCCAGGGAAGAGACCGGAGGTTCATTGTTGTAGGATACCCGCATGGTTATAGATGTACATTAGAAGACTTGTTTGGTTATATAGAAATACGGTAGTTCATAATCATGGTGGTACAAGACAGCCATCCTCACTCCTGCTTGTCGGCGGCGAACTGTTTCAGCTCATCAAGCGAGACCTTGTTCAAGGCCTTCTCGTTCGTGGCATTCAAAAAGATCTTTGGTACGATCTGCTGGCCTTGTGGGTGGTTCTTGTGTGCATCAAAGGCTTCTCTCCATCTGCATGGGTAAGGTCAGCTCATGCTTTCCCGTCTGCAGTCTCAAGATATATCAGAGCTACAACTCACCTGGAGACACAAAGACACCACTTGCAGCCTCCCTTCATGCCGGGGATAGGACGCAGGTCGTTCCCTTGCTTAGCGCTGAAGTCCAAGAATTCTTCGGTGACCTCTGCTGCTACAGCATGGTTGCCATAGTCAGAGGCAGGCACTTCACAGTAGCCGTTACGTAGGAATCCTGTCATGGGCTGAGTAGAATGCAGCGCCAGCGGCTGCTTGAAGACGTTCAAGCTCTTGCTCATGGTGACGGCGGAGATGTGGTGATGATGAAGAGGTTGTTGTTTGGTTGCAAAGGCGAGTGCAAGAATGTTGAGGAATAGAGTCAAGAATGCGACGACGTACATCAGTTGGGTTTGAGTTATGGAAGAAGTGGTAGCTTGTGCTGGCGATCATAAATATCGAGTTCACCTTGTTAGCTCCATGTCATCAATGGTCATGGAAGGTTGTGCTTGTTCCTCCCATGACGCAAGAGACCGTGTGGGGTGCGATCAGCGCCAGATGGATTCATTAAGGTGCAACTGTCAATAGAACTCAATACAGATACATGTAATCACCTTTCCATCACAGATACCTACGACTGTACTCGTTTGACGTTAGTTTCACTGCAGCTACGAAATCATCATGTCACAGAAGCTATACAGGGCACAAGGCTGTGATATCGATGATTGGTCTACTACCGTACGCAGCATCGCAAGGCACTCGAGCTACCATACCGCACTTAATCTCGAGCACAAGTGGCAATAACCCACTCAGAGGCCTTCGGAAGCTGGCGGGCCATGATAAGCTATGGTGTTGTCAGCGATTCATATGCTGGCTGTAATGAGAGCTGCGATGCTTACATTTTCTCGAATGAACCACATACCAGACTGCCGCAATCGCGCCGAACCCGACCAGCACGACACTTGCGTAATTCATGGTAGTCGAGGTCACGGGCAACGCTGTTGGCATGCTGAACAGCACCATCTCGAAAGCGATCCATAACAGCGCTATCACATTAACGATGGGCCCAACAATGCGGCCAAGATTCCACTTTGCTTTCAAAACTTGATCACGTTTGTTGAGCAGGCTGATAGCGATTGGGATGGCATATGCCAGAGCCAAGGCTTGCACGCTGACTGAAACGAAAGCTGTAAAGGCGCTGGTGCTGCCGAGATTGATTAATCCCAGGAGCATTTGTACAACTGTAACCAAGCCCAATGCGTTGACAGGGATACCAAGGGTAGGATTTACTTTCGCCCTGTAGTTGTTATTAGTGTACTGCGTGGGTCACCGAGAGTTATGACGATAATCGACGAACTGCAGGAGAGTTAGCTGTGCGACCTTATCGACCGTTGCCTGCAACTTACCCAGATTGAAGCACCGGGAATTGCATTGTCTCTAGCTAGCGCCCAAGTGCATCGAGAGGCAGCGACAGTGATCGATATGCTGCAGCCTAGCGTGAGAACCAAAACCAAGAACATCAATCCCAGAGCACCACCGGGCGCTCCCATGACGACTCTGAAAATATAAGGCAAAGCTTGCGCTCCTGGTGCGGTGATCACATCTGCAAGTGGCGGCATGGTGACACAGATGGGAATGATGAAGAAGAGACCAGCAATACCTCCGACAGGAACGCAGAGACTGATCGCATTTGGCACCTTGACGGACGCATCATGGCACTCCTCAGCCATGCTAGAGATCATTCCGATGGCTGAGAAGCAGTACGCCGCTGGCAAAAGACCGATGAAGAAGGTGAAGCTACCCCAGCCGGCGAAAGAGGTATCATAATTGCCCAGTGCATAGCTCGGCGAGTGTCGACCCGCGCTTGCTGTTACTGATAGGGCGATCATGATTATCAGGATTGAAACGGCAGTCCAGGCTGCAACTGCAGTGTCAACCATCGGTAGCCACTTGTTGCAGGTTGCGCATATGACATATGTCACCAGGCAACAAGCATAGAAGATGAGTAGCAATTGCCAGGCCGATAGGAGGTAGTCAGGGTGGTACATTGCTATTGTGCTTGATTGAGTCAGCATTAGTACAGTTCATGGCCATAAGCATGTGCATGTCTCAAAAACTCTTATGCTGGCGCGCTGTGGTTGGCATCGGCATGCGAATTTCTGCTATTGAAATCACCTTGATCAAAGGGAATACCCCGGCAGTGCTTGTGTTATTGCGACTAAGCAAAAGTGTTCATGGCAAAGGGTACTGGGGATGTGCCATGCGCAGACTGGCGAGCATCGGCTACATCAATCGAAAGGGAATATCGAAACCACTCACCCTCCTATCAGCGACGCCATTCCGAAATTTACTGAAAGAGTGATTGTCCAATTGCCGATAAGCCAGATCCAGCCTGTTTTTGTTGAGATTAAAATCAGCAGGAGTTTCGCAGGTGAGCCCGTTTGCTTCATCGTTCTTACCAGTGATGTACGCAAGTGGGACCTTCCCTTTCTGCGCCAACTCTGCCCACCACGTTAGCAAACATGGCCTTCGCTGTCCAACATGCGGAGCACATACGGAAGCTCCAGTAGCTTGGGCCGCCAGAGGTCGGGTATCGCGATGCAAGCTCGCCCAGCGAAAGCGCAATGCACTCGTCGAGTAGCAGGACGACTATCCATCCAAGGAACATACTGAGCTGACCACCACCATAGATCGCGGAGATCAGTGGTGATCCTTCTCCGTATGGGACGGCGGCAATAGCGAGTGATTGAAATAGCAGTGTCCATAGACTGCGGTTGCGAGTAAGTTCTTCCTTGTATCCCAACACAGCTAAAGTTTCGCCCTCTTGTAGACTGGCCTTCCGCTCCAGATCGTCTGGACTCTCTGCTTCGAGCTTCTCGTGAACGATCTTGTCATCGAACGACATGGTGTGCGGTACGCCTTCGTTCGCGATCGAATTGCTGTGTTACCAGTGATCAAAGGTGAGGGGTTTATCACGGTCGGTCTCAGCTGGTCGCCAGATTACAGAGGAGCAAGAGTGCGGCACAACATGTACATGTACTTGATCACAAGCTAACCTTGTAACAAGCAATCACTTCGTCTCCTCACATTGCCGTAGCCTACTCATAGCTCTTCAGCCATGGCCAGATAAACATCCTAGCCGGGAGTAATGCTGATAATGATAAACGCCTATCAGCAAGTCGACAGGTGACTTGCCGCGTGGTTCGATCGAAGCTTGCCGCATAGTGCTGCTTCTTCCGGTACCGAGGAGCATCGGGGGAAGATAAGAGGAGTTCGTCCCTCGCAGAAGGATTGGGCGAAGCTTGTTGCAGGCGCATTGGCACGCGTTGGAGTACTCGAAATGGCCTAGCTGAACACGGACTCGGCTCGGCCCATGAGCGGGGAAGTGAAGTTGAATGCTGGTTATCGCTGATGCATCGACGCCTGCCTATATCATGTCTGTTTGTGTGTTGGCATATTTTGATATTAGCAAGGCTTTGTGGCCCTCTTGGACATTCTTCGACATAACGAGCGTGCACGAACACATTATATTGACAGTTTCGGACTGACTGATATTACCTCGTGTATGCTCACTCGACTCCGAGGACACTCCCCACCTTGGACGTGCCCTGACAAATATATCGTTGCGAGAGCTGTTCAATAAATGTCGAGTGGTCAGCAGACTTGCTTATTCGGGTGCCAGAGGTTGTTTTCACATAACTTCCGCATGCAGCCTTGGAGTAACACTAAAGTCCCCTGCTTATGCAGACCAATGACGGCAGGTTATCAGCAGGAACAGAACAATTGTACAGCTTTCCACCTTTAGTGTTATCCAAACCAAGCGTGATACAATATCGGGATAGATGAACCTTGCGTGCTAGGCAAAGCGGCAACGCGCTTGCGACTTCCGCTGTGAGACGAGATAACGCTCCCGCTTTCATAGACGAACGAGATCCAATTAAGACGCCCAAAACAGCAAGTTGCGCGTCCTCGTAAACCACCATATTCAAAGCTGGTAGTTTTTACGACCACGGCTTCAGGGCGATGTGCATCGAATGGAACTGGTTCTAAGTAGCAAATGACATTGCAGCTGAGTGACGTACAGCCGATTTTGTTGCGGAATATGTGCTGTCGTTCTCCCACGGATCGGCCAGCAACCTGGGAGCCCGAGGACCACATCCTGTTGATACGCACATGCGCTTTCAATTTTCCATGGACTGTCTGCCAATGCCCTGACAGCATTTGTCACGATTGGCTGGAGGGAGCGGCCGCGTGTCGCTTCGAAATGTGCAAACCCACCAACATTCGCCTGTTCTGCTGCTCCGTTGCTTCAAGACATGCGGCCCGCAGGCACCTCGACACCTATGGCCTTGAGCATCTTGATCAGCTCCGCCTTCTCCCCGTCTTTCCTCATTCTTTTGGCCCTGCGCCGCATCTCGTATGAAGTCTTGAAGTCCGGATTTGGGCCAGAGTACACCCAATTTGCTTGGGGACGATACGGATCCGCGCGGAGATGTAACCACCTCCTCAGGCTGGCCGAATTCTTCATCGAGTTGCACGGCTCTCCCTTCTTCGCATGCGGTGTTGTTGTCGTGCATAGGCGAATCTGAAGCTTGGTATTCTTACGTAGATTCGCTTCTTGGTCGGGAGGCATTCGCGCCATGAAAGCCAGCAACCCGTCGAAGTTGAAGTCGGTTATGTCGATGCGAATCGCGCATGAGTTGTGGATAAGCGGGAGCACCTCGTTGCGCACCTGGCGACTTGTGAGGACTAGGGCGTGTGGGTTGTTGCGCTCGCTGCTATTGGGTGGAAGAATATGGATCTGGACGGACGAAAGAGCAAGTCTGTATATCTCAACACGCAGCTCGGCAGGTAGATCGTAAAAGCTGGTGCGTTTCTGCGGGTGTGAGGATGGGACATGTCTCCAGGCTGGAAGGAGGCGGCGATGGGGTCGCTGCAGTGGCGGCGGCGGGCCTGGCATGGCTGTATATGGTGTCACGAGGCGGTAGTGTGTGCGCCGGGATATTGTTGAATGTACAGACTCGAGATGTGTGCAAGCATTATGGTTGAGGAGTAATGGCAATCATGCTGGCTACGGCCGGTACATCTGCGTCACATGCAGAAGCCACACCCAGGTTGGTGGGAAGGCAGTGCGCACGTCGCTCCTTGCGTAAAGGTAGAGGGAAGCGTGACAGCCCTCTGGTTCAACTTGGCGTATAATGAGGCGGCCTGTGTAGGTAATGCATGCGCTCTAGCAGGTCCATGTGCTGGGAGGAGCAGAGCAGCGTGTTGCAGCGTCCAGTCGTGGAGAAGAGCCCTAGGCCATTGCTCGCCGACGACGCAAAGCGCGGGCCAATGATGTGATGGGGGTCCGAGGCTGTTGTACATAATAAACCTTGGTTGATATATGCAATGCAATCTATATGAAATCTGGTCTTTACTGCAGCGCATCTTTCACTTTCATCGTGCTCATGGGACATGAAGTATATGTGCTCTGGTAATGGTATCCATATCCGAAATGAGACCTTGCTCTCCAATCGCTTCCGACGCTGGATTGTTACTGCTCGCCTGGGATATGTTATAGTGTCAAGACCCTCAAAGCGCAAAATGCAAAAGCGAAGAAGGTGAGGTACCGAGTCCGTGGTGGTGCTGAACATTTCGAACGCATGTTCGGCAGAAAGTGGGAGACACGATCTCATGTACATATGCATGTATTGGTCGATTCACGACCACTTTCACCATGTACATGCAAGTAACTATATGGGTTCACAGGTAGTGTTAGTAGGGTTAGCGGGTAGGGTTGTGGACAGCTCGAACGTCACGTGCGTCGCGACTCTACGAGGCGCAGGCATCATGGCAGGAGGAATGCCCAGACGACGTCAGACGCTCAACTACGGAACGTGGCGCATGTCGTAGCAAACATCCCATCTACTGATCTGCGACAAACTAAACGAAGTATCTAAGCCTGAGTACGCCGTGTCACCTAAATCGCATCGTTGCACATCCATACCAAGACGATGGGTAACGACTATCAACCACCGCCAGGACCACCTCCGGGTTATACCCATCAGAGCTCTTCCAACAACCCATTCAGAAACCAACGACCGGCACAGGATGAGCAGCTACCCCTATACCAGCCGCCTCCTGGTGGTCCTCCATCTTCATGGTCCGACAAGAAACCACAACAACACGAAGAAGAGTATCTTCCTCCTTCCGGCCCACCTCCCGGATCGCCATCAGTGAACTCGGGCTTCCAACCGCCTCCTGGTCCCCCTCCTGGCCATAGCCTGGGCGAGCCGGCACCTCCTCCATATGATCCATGGATGGCCGTCCCGGACAGTAGTCTCCTGCCACCGCCTCCTTCTTTCAAAGAAGATACATCGCCTACGGCCAATGCAAACTGGGACGACGCTGCTCGTGGCCACGCTTGGATCGACGCGAACCCCCTCTGGCAGCCACGGCAGCATGACCAACAGACTCTCACTCGGATCTCCTACGGCGACGTTCGACTCACGATGCCGCCTGGCACCAGGAATGCAGCCATGAACCAGACAAGTCTTGGACGTACGAGTGTGCGAACAAATGCCAGATGCGAGGACACAGTCTTCCTCTCTGACATACCCATTTTCGCGTCTCTACAAAACAACCCTCTCCTGACAGAGAAACCAAAGACGACATACTTCGAGCTAGAGGTCAAGTCGATGGGCAACAATGTCGTCGGCTCCGGTGACGCTGGCATCGCCATCGGCTTTTTAGCGCCACCTTACCCATCATGGCGCCTGCCTGGTTGGCATCGAGCTTCGCTCGGCGTACACGGCGATGACGGCCGCAGATATGTCGACGATTCCGACGGCGGCAGAGACTTCGTCCGCTCCTTCCGCCGTGGCGATGTCGTAGGATTCGGTATGTCGCACGGACTGCCAGTGTACGCTGGCGGCAAGCCGAAGTGCGAAGTCTTCTTCACGAGGAACGGAAAGCACGAGGGCAAGTGGGATCTCTACGAAGAGAAAGATTTGAACCAGGAAGGCGGCGATATTCGCGGCCTCGAGGGCGAACATGATTTACTGGCAGCTGTGGGCTGTTTCGGAGCGGTCGAGTTTGAAACAAGGTTCAAGCCTTCAGAGTGGAAGTTCAAGCCGTAGCCTCGCCATTCTATTATGAGTTGATGACACATTCGATGCGCAACGATCAAACGGCATTTCGTATATTGAACATTTCTCGTCTGAATACAGTAACTCAAAAGTGTTCTTTCCAGAACTTGAACTTAACTTTACTCACGGTAGCCTCCTTGCATGCTTTCTTGATATCTCTTGCTGCCACATTTGGTCCGCAGAAATACACCCCAACCTCGCTCTTACCACCTCTATCCAGGCCAGGTAGATAATTCTGGTTTAGTATACCTTCCCTCATGCCAACAAGAAGTTTATCGAAATCGGGCCGGCCGAAATTCGTCCTCGATGAAAGCTCCGTCAACGGATCCTTGTCAGTGCCAACAGAGTTGAGCACGATGTTCTGTGCCGTATCGGCATCGATGCGCTGCGTGAGGTATGTGTGTATTCGCAGGAACTCTTGTTGTGCTCCAGGACCGGTCATGCTCAGACTCTGCGCCTCGAGAGAGGACAAGAGGGCTTGGAACCACTCGAATGAAGTTGTGTCTTTGCAAACCCAGATGAATTCGACTCTCCGCAGTCGTCTAGGAGGGTTTGGAGAGAGACGCATGTGCCATATGTTCTTCAGGATTGCTGCCCAGGGTGTGACTCCGATGCCAGTGCCGATTAAGACGGCAACTTCGTTTTCGAAAACGTCCTCCGCAGGTGCGCCGTACGGCCCATCGATGCGCAGTTTCGGCATGACCTGGCCGTTCTGGAGAGCAATTTCGTACATGCCCATCGGATCCAGCTCCTCGTACAGTTTCTGCTGTTCGGGTCCAGCGCCAAGTGCAGATGCTAGAGCTTGGGTGAAGTCGCCCACTTGTCGAACGTGCACGCTCACGTACGGATCGAAAGGACACGAGGTGATGGTGAAAGGGTGCCATTGATGCTGTGACACGGATGGCACGTTGATGAAAAGCCACTGGCCTGCTTTGTAATGCATGCTTGATTTGCGGAACTGAATCTCTACAGCATCTGCGTTGCCGAGTCAGTAACTATAGCCTTGTCCACAGGCTAAAAATACGTACCGTAAGGGTGCCTCACGACCTTGATGATCTCAGTCTGTCGACGTGACCTGATCTCGCGGTAGAGTCTTTCAAAGAGGTAGATGATTCCACCAACCAATTCCCATCTCCATCCTTGGTAGCCAATGCAATGGCCCCAGAAGTTCTTTCCGGCAAACGGCGAGTAGGGCTCGACACTATCGCGTACGAAACATCCAGTGGCATGCGTATACATGGCGAGCAAGAACGGAATGAAAAGGTGGTGAGTATACCAGAACGTTTCGTAGCTCTGCTGCCTTATTTTCGTATGTGCTGTTGTGAACATAAGCAACATGCACAACATCATAACATGCCCTGTGATGCCGCCAGCTTGCATGTAATGGATCTGAACTGCAGCTTCGGCACGTACGAGCGAACGCTCCACGTTGAAGAAATTGACGTAATGTGCTGCTACGTGCACTGCCGTCCAGAAGAGCATGGTATAGGCTACCTGACGATGAAACCATTTGCTTTCGTCGAGAGGTAGCCACCTGACCTTTGGTCGAATGTATCTGAGTAGATTCCTGCACATTGGCAGAAGGATGATCATGGTATCCACGCTCAGGCAGAGACCTGCTCCTCGTGAGAACCAGACACTGAACTTTAGAGTGTTGAGTGGCGCCAGACGCTCGTCGGACGCCTGCTTGTACCATCCGAAGACGAACAAGAAGATGTGTAGCCCGTGGAATAAAGTGTAAAACATGATCTTGCGAAGGGTGAATTGTTTGGCTAGCCATGACGGCTGCACAGCTTCCACTTTCATGATGTGTGAAAGATAAAGTGGTCTGAAGTGTATGCCAGCTGATGGCGATAGAGGCAGGTTTCCTTACAAGTGGTGATCGTGAGTTATGTCGACATGGCGAGTGTTGTGAATGTCTCCTGGCTAGTTTCCTCAGTGAGTGATGAAGCGTCTTCAGTGAAAGTACCTTTCGCAATTGTCGAATGGGTCGTTCCAGCGTTTTCGGATATACGGAGCTCACGTCGAGGACCAGCACAGCTTACAAGAAACGAGCCCGAAGAGCGTTACCCACCTGAATTGACAGACGGAGCTACTCAACCCATACCGAGTCAGCGGTGCGCTCGGCGGCGTAGCGACGAAGGGCCAGATGCAGACGCTCCCAGCCTCTCGCAAGCGCCGACGGACTCAAAGGATGTCGAGTGGATGCCAGGAATATGCGTGTGACAAGGGTAAATGCAGGCACTTGGCGAAAGCAACAGATCCATTGGCTGCCGACGCTCCGAGGCGGCTTGCGCTTGTTCTTGTCCTTTGGTCCTCGATGCTGGTTGAGCAAAGGTTGGAGACGAGACGCTTCCAGTTCATGGCGGTGTAGTGTCGTAGATCAGGCAGGCGTCCTTGTCTTCTCTTTCGCCCCGCGAATATTACCATCCCATAACAAATTACAGATACGCGTCATTTATGCGCACGTTACGCGCATCGCGGTCCGTAATGTCGTCGACAAAGTCTAAGGCGCCGCCCTGCATCTGCTTCTCCAGAGTGCTCAGACGCTCGTGCATGAGGCTCGACTTCATTCGTCCGCTACGCGCCTGCAGTTTGTCCACCGCCTCTGCATATCGCTGCGATTGTCTGCTTTCGTCCGCGTGCTATTTCTGCGCACAACCACGATTGACAATTCCGTTTCTCGGCCTACCAAGGGCGCTTCTACTATGCAGCCAAGCAGCTGGTATCTCATTTCCCCGCTAGTCTTCACAGCCATGTCGCCCTCAATCGCATGTTCGTGCTCTTCTGTGGCGTCGTCGTTCGCTCCCCCGATCACCTTGCATCCTTACTAGCCTCATTATCTTGCTCGACTTGTTGCGCTTCGACCCTAGAGCCCGCATTACGCCGGCCTGCGCTCTTAGTCTTCTTTCCCTCTTCTAATACCAATCCCCCGGATCCCATCGTTGACGAGCCGGTCGATCTGCCCGACTGCTACTCTTACGCCGCACCGTCTCCGTCGTTCTCGCGCCTTGAATACATCGAAAGAGATGAGCGAACCACGACGGATCCTATAGCTGTGTCGGCTCCAACATCGCTCAGGCTGCTCGTCGGTGTCTCTTCTTCGCGCCGAGCAGCAGCATGGGCAAACTGATCAAGAATCATTGGGCCCGTCTCATCGTTCTCACATCTGCGTGTTGTGAGTCTCAAGAAGCGCAAGACGTAGGCACGCTCAAAGCTAACCTAAGTACCAGACCAACTAGCTGGCGCAATCGAAGGCTTCTTCTGGCCTAAATTCTTCTTCGATTTCCTGACCAAGAACTTCGACTCCGCCGTTAAACCCGTACCGATCCTGCAAGTAATCAACGTCGTTATCGCTATCACATGTCTTGCCTACGAGTGGCCGTTAAGATGGGTAGCGGGGACACATCTACACAGAAGCATAGTGGCGAGGCTGCTGTGGTTACCACTGGCCACCTTGAGCGCTGTGCTATTATATCAAACCACAAATGCGGCACTCTATTACCTCATAGGGTGCGGAATATATTTCTGGGCTTATAGCGAGGGAGAGGTGAGTGCTGCTGAGTCTCCATCCTCGAGATGTAATGCTGACTAGTTACAGGTGATATGCGCTGTTCCTTGGACATTGCCTAAAAGGTCAGATCGTAGGATTAAGCCTCTGGATGGAGTATGATGCTCTTATTCTTCATTGATGATACCTCTTGTTTTGAATTGCATAGCGATGGATTTGGCGTTACATCGACACCTTTTGGATGGTCAGGAATCACGAAGGGCATCATGGCGAGGCATGGCTTGGATTGTCTGCTGATGGAAATGTCTGTAACAAATTTGATGACATGAAATATAATGACTGCCAATGAAGCAGCCATTTCCTGTGCCTCAGATCCGTATGTTGTCACTCTGTCCATATAACCGACATGGACCGAGGCCAATTTCATGTGACAAGTTCATACGAGAAGCATCCCGACTCGGCAGGACAGGTAAGAGTGAAATTATCCCTTCATGCAAAAATACACATACAAGCAATGTCGCATATCGACAGCATTTTCCTTTCGTTCAGCGCTCCCGTCCTCAGGGCGTCTCAGGCAAAGCGCTCAGCGGCTTTCCCACGGCCTGTAGGTATCCCATCATCCCGAAGCGCAACATAATGTACAGCATCAAATAATCCACCTCCCGTCTGTCGCTAGAGGTTCCGTACTTCCGTTCATCCCCTGCTCATGATTCTCACGTCCAGTCTCCTTCTAAG
Source organism: Cladosporium cucumerinum (assembly GCA_023634325.1). Lineage (NCBI taxonomy): Eukaryota > Fungi > Ascomycota > Dothideomycetes > Cladosporiales > Cladosporiaceae > Cladosporium > Cladosporium cucumerinum. Next base: position 2,239,300 of record JALDQA010000001.1, read on the forward strand.
CGCCGAGCATGCCACCGCCCTGCTTCGCGGCGGCCTCGCCTTGCATCTTCTCCGAAACCTTGACGTTGACCTCGAAGAACTTGCTCACGCAGCGGTCGAGGCAGACGGACTCGCCCTTGTTGAGGTCGGCTTCGCGGTACTGAGGGGGAATGCACTTCTTGGTGCAGGTGTCGACGAGCCTGAGAAAGGGCGGATCAGTATGAAATGGCATATTGAGCGCGCACAATATGCGCCGCGGCCGGTCGTAAAGCAACTTACTGGTTAAACATGCCAGAGACCATCTCGATCTCGGCCTCTGCTGCTGCGATCTTCTCTGCGGAAGAAGGCTGAGGACGGGCGCCGCCGAAGAGGAAAGACATTGTGAGGGTCGGTGTATGTGAGAGTGGGTTTCGGTTTCGTGGGCAGTGTCTGGAGTTTGCGTGGGAATATTTGTTGCTCGTAGGTTGTTGCTGGTTGATGAATGCTGGTCTCGTGCGCAGCGTTCACTGGTGTTGGAGCGGACTGAAGGTGAGACCTCCAACTTTTGGAAGCTCAGACCAACGACCACTCTCCGATACCACTTATCAAAGGGAACTGTACATTCCACAAGGCTTCGCACGACGCATGTGTGGTCTTACTTATGTGGTCGATATCGCACAGCGACAGATCCGAGGGCATATGTACAAATAATGGTATTGCCTAATTCCCTTGCGCGAGACATCTCGCCGCCACCAACACGCAAGCCACTGGACAACAGATCCTCGACCAACAGAACCAGTTCGAGAGAAGAACATGTTGATACCGAGCGCGAGAAACGCACAAACTCTGACGGTCCAAGTCTTGCCGTCATCGAAGCTGGAGAAGCTCAAGTCAGAGATCATCTAGAATACTTCTCTCGTCATTTCCGCCTCACATCCAGAGATACCCAGCCAGCCTTGCCTCGCATCACCATAGACGATTTTCAAGATCTTTACCGACGTAACAACCACCCACATGGCTGCCACTTCGTGATACATCAACATGACCATCCTATCTCAGGTAATGCCTGCAAGTGATAGCTGTACTCAACGGGCCATGCTGATTCTAGGTAAGGCGTGCATTACGACTTGCGGTTACAGTTCTCGCAGACGAGCACGATCAGCTTCGCCATTCCGTACGGTCTGCCAGGAAATCCGAACTCTATAAGACCGAATCGAATGGCAATAGAGACCAGGGTCCACAATTTGTGGAATAACCTCATAGAATCAGCAAGCCACGCAACAGGCTCCCTACTCATTTGGGACACTGGTGAATACGAAGTGCTACCTTACAAGCAGCCAGTCGAAGTCCGCTTAACGGATGATGAACTATCGGATGCTAATGCCGACGTTGAAGCCAATACACAAACGAACAGCGAGAAGCTTTTCGCGGGCCTCCAGGCGAGACATCTTCGTCTAAGGTTACACGGAACAAGGTTGCCTCAAGGCTACACGATATCTCTGCGCTTACCTTCTGCGAATGATCCTAGGACACAATCTAGGAAGCCGCTTCGCAAGCGGCGTAGACTTGAACCATCGAAGGTCTTACAACGTCGCCCACCATCGACAGACAGTGAGAATGAAAGCGAGCGAGTTACTACCAACAACAGGCTAGGAGGCAGAATTCTGCAGCCAGAGAATGATGATAGCAACGCTGGCACCGAAGCACACGAAGCAGCTTTAGCTTCTGAGGCAGAGGATGAGGACGCTGCCATACGTTCCAATAATGCATACACTGGCGCGACTAATACGATCGGCTCTATCCATCAGCGGCATTGGTTCCTAACTTTGGATCGCGTCAACACGGGCTTCCACAAAGCGCGAACTGGCCCCGATCGAGGTCGTTGGATTGGCGGAAGTGAGCCTTTCGTCGCCCGCGGCAGAGAAGTCGAACGAAGTGTAGTAAGCGGGCGAAGCGCTAATGAAGTGATGGCTGATGCGGACATCAAGGCGTTTCAAGGAAGAAAGATGTGGAGGCCAATCACTGAATGAAACGAAGCATGACTACTCAGTCCACTTCACAGATCGCTACGTCAGCCGAATCTGTCTCACTTGCTTCGGCTAGCCGCTAGAATTACCTTGTTTTCATTTGACGCTGCGGCACGAGCCGAGAAACAAACCCAACAGCGTTCCCCGCCTGCACCCTTGAAGCACCAGCGCGACATTGCAGACCGACATCAACCTTGACACCTTAACCCAGTGGCTGGGGTGGGACATGTTGCCCACACCCCAACACTGCGTTGCCGCCCGATCCCCTGACGACATCCTTTGCGCCGACTAATCAGTACTACGAGAAAGTCGCTGTTGTATACTGTTCGCAACGGCGCGCCACAATTCATCATACGGATACCCTGTTTAAGAACATGAGACCGCAATTACGGGAGCTCGGATTACATTCTTAACAATAATGGCAGACCATGCGCTGCAGTCATTCCTCTCCACTTATGGACAAGGCGATGCGGACGGCGCCAGCATTCCAGACCACCACCAATCAGCCTGCTGCTGCGGCAACCCCGACTGCGCATACCTGAAGCAGAACCAGGACTCGCTGGATGATCTGGAGCAAGACGTGCGAAACGCCGCCAAGCTAGGCCAGGTATGTACCACTCTGCTTTCCAAGACTCTGTCTCCCGCCGCCCGTATTGAGTGTGAGTGCGCTATGCAGGTACACGCTGCGCATCCTGCGAACGTTCGTTCGAGGCCGCCGTGATGTTTAGCGTCATGCCGCCGTTTGCGGCCGAGAAGCCGTCGAGGAACTCGTCGCTAATGGAATTCTCGTTGCAGGCGCTGCTCGTCCGACATGAGGCGTACATGGCAGATGCCGAGAAGGAGCGGAAAGAGATGATGGCACAAATCGAAGAGCTGGAGAGCCAGAAACACGGATTGCAAAAGACGAATGAGAGTCTGGTCACGGAAAACCGCACGCTATTGGATCAACTCGAGGCGATCAACACGGCGGTGGCAGAGTCGGACAGCCAAGTGACGAACCTCCAAGCCACTTTGCAGTCAGCACATCAAGAAATGCAGAGGCTCTCGCAGCTTGCATCGAAGACCGAACGCTTGGAACAGCAGCTGGCCACTTTTGAGCGGGAGCACGAGGCTTGTCAATCGAGTCTGCATATGAAAGAAGAGGCGGAAAGGACGGCAACGCGGCGATGGCAGAAATCAGAACGTGCTCTTGCCGATATGCAGGACCAACTGGAACGCATCGAGCAGGAAGCTAAAGAGGAGCGGGAACGCCATGTCGAGGTAGTGGGCCGAATGGAGCGTCGGCGCGCTGTGGAAAAAGAATTGACCTCAGCTGCTGGACGCTTAAAAGGAGCTGCTGCGTCGAAGACTACGGGTGCAGGGACCAATGTCGTTTCTCACTTTGTCAAAGACATCCTCCAGGACAACGCCAACCTTCAAATGGGAATCGTGGAGCTACGAGAGATGCTGCAGAATTCTAACGAGGAAGTTGAGACTTTGAGACAGCAGCTCGTCCTACACCAACCTCTAGAAGAGGACGAAGAAGTTCCTCGGCCGTCACTTGTGAACAGGAAGATTAGCCTCAATGACGAACTCAACCGAGCTTCCTCGCAGGAACTACACGTCCATCATCACTATCACGCACCCCCAACTCCTTCGGTTGCTGCTAGCAGTCGAAACACGTTGCGGCGTCCGAAAAAGAAGCGTTACGGTTCTCTCACGCCCAGCCATTTCACACCTCCAGCCTCAGGTAGGAGCACGCCTCGGTCGTCTGTTTCGTACCACACACCCTCGTCAATAGCAACCATCTTGAAACAGACCGCCGTCAGCATACCCGATTCGACACCCAACAAACATCGTTGGTCCACACAATCCAGCCAGACTTACCAGAGCCAATTCTCTGGGCCTGGGTCCCCACAATCTACCATTAACCGCAGTTCCTCGATATATGACCGCGTGTTTAGTGATGGTGGTCATGAGTCATCGAGACCCACCACACCAGACACCGAAGAGCCTGGCTCGCCCATGCTCGTGCCCACGCACAAGCAACGACCCTCTGGCTCTAGCGTCAGAACTACTAGTGCACCGGTTGTGAATCGCAAAGGCATTACTCCGGGACCGAGCCTTTCATCTCTCGATTCAATCATGGATGCCAGCGTCGAAGAATTGCCTTCACTGAAGCCTCGTCCAAGTAACCATCACTCTATAGCTGAAGAGGCTGAGAGCGACTGGGATCCCGATCACGATCCTTCATCAGCGGTCGACACCACATCTGAAGACAGGACACCCGCATCAGATCATGCATATTTCGATATAAACAGCTCGGACATGTACAGCAGACCATTGCGTCGTGCTGCCTCACACGAGTCTCTACTTTCCATTTCTGGCATGGACATCCACACGTACCAAACTCGGCCGAAGCACAAGCTTCTCACCCAGGGTGGTATCAGCTCAGGCACAGTCGTCAGCAGCGCTCAAGCTCATGCCGCAAGGCCTACTATCACCACACACTCAGAAAGTAACGGCCACAACCTATTACGAGGTGTCGCAGCTGACCAACGCCTTTCTTCTGCTTCGAAACAGACCATTACCAGGAAGGCCAGTGGCTGGATCTTTGGTCGTTGGGGAGCTACGCCCATGCCTGCTGTTGCCGAGTCAAGCAACAGTACCAAGTCTGCAAGCATCAAGTCTGGCAGCGATCGCGCAAAAGAAGAGCCTCAGGTTGCACCAAGAATGCCGAAGCTACGAGCACCTGGCATCAATCAGTCGGGACCTATCTTCGGATTCCCTCCTGAAATCAAGATGCAACATCCACCTGTGGTCAAGAAACTCGATCAGGAGGAGCTGAGGAACGTGTTGGAGGAGGCTTGATTCCTGAGGTTCCACTGATGAGCGTCGCAAGATGTCTTTCATTCATTTCTATTCTCTCTGTTCATGGTACCTACGGCCGAATTTTGCTTTTTGAAGCGATGATACCCAACACTGCACCTTATCTCGTATGTACTTACTTAATACCCAAGAGTCATGCTCTAGACTCAGCCAATACAGCCAATTTTCATCTTTCACGGTAGCTTCATGCTCTCAAACAGGTCATCACGGGGAAAGCCAAGGCGCAAGTGATCACTGCTGTGCAAAGCAAAGAGTATGAGGTCAGCTGATTGTCTTTGACATGGTAGTCAGCTCCTTTACGCTTACATTGCCCATTCCACAAACGTGCCGCGGGTGCTGCTGTAATCCAAAACTTCGCCGCCGGTCGTGCGACAGCCAGAGAGAAAGCAGCATCGGATGCCTTGGCCGCTCAAACTCTCCATCCACGCGGGCACTGCGAACCCGAAAATCGTCCCTTGCACGCCCTTCAACTCGCCCTTCGTCGTCTTTACGCTGCTGAAAGCTCCACGCACGGCGAACTGCACCGGGTTGTTGATCCCATCGTACTGAAACTTGCCTTTCTTAAACGTGTCGCGCAGGTTCGTGATTGTGTCGCCGGCGTCGGGATTCACGATTCGGTTCTCCGGTGTGAAGAGGCACATCATCACGAACGCCAGCGGCGTGTCAGGCGGTGCTACGCTGGCTTTGTTATTGTCGTCGAAGGCGTACGCTTTCGAGTCGACGAGGACGATGGGTTGGCCATTGGGTGTGAGGCAGTAGGCGTAGTCGCCGTAGCCTGTGAGAAAGGAGACTTTTGGGCCGTCGAGGACTGCGCCGCCGGCATATGCAGAGTGGGTTGAGTACTGGTACAGGCAATCTGGTCGATTTTGGTCACCTGGAGCTCGGGTCTAGTCTCGTGGTGTGCTTACTTGGTATCGAAGGACCCGCACTGATGACATGGCCGTTGGTGCCTAGCTGTTGTTTGGGTGTCATTGTGGCTTGAGGTGCCGGCTGCACCGCGCGAGATTGATGCTTGTTGTGCATAATGGATGTATCGCTCATGTGTGATTTCGTATGCCCGATGACACGACTATAGTATCACATTCAGTCGCTGTCGACTGAAGGCCAGCATCATCTGCAGGAGCAGGGCACTGGTTCTTTCTTTCCAATGACCCGACAAGCAAAGCACAAGTCATGATGGCAGGTGCTCTTAAAGTGCTTACACGCAGTCAATTGTGTTTCCATCTCTGGCTTTGGACGGGTGAAGCATATCCGAAGCGATAATTGACGCCTTGATCTTCCATACATCCAAGTCTTGTCATCGATGTCAGGGACGCCAGAAACTGCCACCTATCGCGTTCCGCCGGGACTACAGCCCCGATTATGCTTTCTTGACTCAGTCTTGATTCACAGATCGGTCTGCCTGCCGGTGAAATGCCAGTTCATTCACCACAAGTGAATAAAATAGCTGCAGGTACTGATCATAAGTTTGCACCCCATGGCTCGGATGCCACGTGAACTTCTGGCAGCACATCTTCTTCCACTCCGACTGTTTGTGATTGTGAAATATTGCATTTGCCAATTGTTGAGGCTGGATGTAATCGCATCACGCACACGTACTGGAAAGCTCTCCCATCTCCCTCAATCAATGTGTATATATTGAACGGATAAGCATGTCTGTTACGAAGTCACGCAAGCGCCTCGCGACCCACAATTCGATGAGTCGACCACATCGGCACTGAGAAGTAAAGGTATGTGGTCGTCTCAGGTGAGACGACAGCCTAGATATCTTTCCAGATCCTTGCGCATTCAACACCTATTCCCGGTACCATTCTATAATATATAGACCACCGGTATCTGATAGCTCACCGCATCGCCATCACTATGTCGCCCAAAGTGCTCGTCCACGGATCCGGGGCTATCGGAGCCATCTACATCTATCTCCTCCTCCAAGCCGGATGCTCTGTAACAGCAGTCTGCCGCTCGAACTACGACGCTGCCAAAGCCAATGGCTTCACCATAGATTCAGACAGATACGGGCAAGGCATCAAAATCCACCCAAACGTAGTGCGAACGCCAGAAGAAGCCGCCTCGCAAGGCCCCTTCGACTTTGTCATAGTATCGACAAAAGCACTTCCCGGCCAGAAGCTCAGTACACCCGAGATCATCAAGCCCGCAGTGACTGAAGGCAAGACCGCCATTGTCCTCATCCAGAACGGTATCGGGATCGAAGACGAGTACGCCGCAGCATTTCCCGCAAACCCTCTCCTCTCCTGCGTCGTCTACCTCCCCACCACGCAAATCTCACCAGGCCACATCTCAACCGGCGCCATCGAGCTGCTCCAAATCGGCACTTTCCCCGCCGCACAAGAGCCCGCGTCTCCAGCCAAACAAGCAGCAGAGCAGCTCCAATCAACCATTGCCTCTGCCGGCGGCATTGCAGAACTCCACGCCGACATCCAGGCCCAACGCTGGAGCAAGCTGCTCATCAACGCGTCCTGGAACCCAATCTGCGCGTTAAGCCTCAGTCGCGACGTGGCGTTCCTAGCGTCCAGCACGCTAGCAAAGAAGCTCGTAACCGATGTGATGGACGAAGTCGTGGCGATCGCGCAAGCGAAAGGCTATGCGAACGTGACCAGCGAGACGGCGCGAGGGCAGCTGCAGCGGGCGCTGGAGCGCAAAGGCACGAAGGGTATTGAGCCGTCGATGTTGGTCGATGTGGTAAACGGGCGGCGCATGGAGGTTGAGGTCATTTTGGGCAATCCTATCAAGGTTGCGAGAGAGGCTGGTGTGGATGTGCCACGGATGGAGACTTTGTATGTGCTGTTGAAGGCTTTGGATGAGGCAATGGCGTTGCGTTCGCCGGGGAAGAGTCTGGGTGGCGATGAGACAGAGGAGGCGAGGAGGGTTGGGGCTGCTGCATGAGTGTTGTTGGTCATTCATGAAAGATCACTTCGAGATATGGCTCGAGGGCTTACATCATTTAGGCGCGATGTTCAGTTAGGAGGATCGTTCGAGAGGCGGCACTAGTGTCATGAGAGAACGAAGAGAACGGAGTGAGATATGTACAAGTTGATCTTAATCAAACGACACAACTATTGGCGAAAAACAAAGCACCGCCTCTAGGTATTGCCTAAATGCAACTCCAAACACGCCAGTGACAACGACAACACGTATCACCCACAGACCACCAACGCTGATATGAAACTCCTGATTTCCCAGGACGCGAGATGAAACACAAAGAGAATGAATACAGAAAGACCGACGCTTCTAAACCCGTTCGTAGCTATCCAGCGCCATATACGCGCCCCTCTCGCCCTCGGCATCCCGCCTCTTCGTCTTCTTGCTTTGGAACAAATCTCTCGCCTGTCCAACGAGGCTCCAAAGCCCAGATCTTGCGATCTCGCCTCTGAACTCCATATCTTCCTCTTCCATCATCCAGGCTGGACGGCGCCAGAATCGAAGCATCAGCGAAGACACAACGACGGTAACACTCGAGCATGCCATCGCCGCGCCTGCAGCCAAGGGTGGAAGTGCAATGCCCCAGGGAAGCAAGAAGCCCATAGCGACCGGCAAACCAATGGCGTTGTAGAAGCAGGAGAGGAGGAGGTTGGCCTTGATGCGGCGGAAGATGGTTTTGCTGAGGTGCAGCGAAGCGGGGATGTCGAGGAGCTGATTGGGCTTCATGAGCACGATGTTGGCGGCTTCCATTGCGACGTCGGTGCCGGACGCGAGGGAGATGCCGACGTTGGCGGTCGCGAGAGCGGGGGAATCGTTGATGCCATCGCCGACCATGGCGACGACATGGCCTTGCTTTTGCAGAGCTTCGATGATGTCTTGCTTGCCGCTGGGCAGGACGCCGGAGTGGACATTGGCAGGAGGAATGCCGACGAGAGCAGCGACGTGCTGAGCGGCAGCAGCTTGGTCGCCGGTTACGAGAGAAGCGGTGATTTTCATGCGTTGGAGGGCAGCGATGGCGGCGCGAGCTGAAGGCTTTAGGATGTCTGAAAGGGAGATGTTGCCGCTGTAAGAGCCGTCGATTGCAGTGTGGATGGTAGTGATGCCAGCATGCTGAGTGGTCTTTGAGGATGAAGGACCCTCAAACGTCGGGGAGTCCAAGTCATCGTAGACTTCCTCGTTGGATGATACGACTTCAATGCCTTGGTTGCGGAGGTAAGAAGCATTGCCAATCAGGACGTGGTAGCGCTTGCGACCCATGGTGGACGCCGGCTCGACAGTGGCCGAGACACCCTTGCCGACAATAGTAGAGAACTCGCCAGTGCTACCTTCGAGAGTGCCGTCAGGACCAAGACCGAGGTGAGTCTTCGCACCGAGCAAGATGGCTCTGGCAATGGGGTGTTCGCTGTTCATCTCTGCAAGACCAACGATAGTCCACCAAAGCCTTGTCTGCTCTTTACTCGATTGCCAGCCATCTTGGATCTGCGCGCCCGAAACGCTCATCTTGCCCATTGTGAGAGTACCAGTCTTGTCAAGAACTATGTGAGTGACCTTAGTAGCTGTCTCGAGAGCGGCACCACCCTTGACCAAGATGCCTTGCTCAGCGCCGACACCAGTACCAACCATGACTGCGGTGGGAGTTGCAAGACCGAGCGCGCATGGGCATGCGAAGACAATGACGGCAATGCAAAGTTTGACGCAAACCATGACTCTGCCACCAGAGGCCTCCTTGAGGAAGATCGAAGGCGGGTGGGGCAAAAGGTGGCTGAGGACCATCCATGCAACGAAAGTGGAGAGACCGAGCGTGATGATGATAGGCACAAAGTAGCCAGCGACAATATCGGCCATACGCTGAATCGGGGCGCGACTCGTCTGAGCTTCTTGAACCAAACGGACAATCTGGCTCAGCTGAGTATCTCTACCGGCACGTGTGACCCTGAAGTCCATGCGCCCAGCGCCATTGACCGTACCAGCCATGAGGTTCGTTCCAGACTTCTTGAGCACAGGCATGGCCTCCCCAGTCACCATGCTCTCGTCGACGTAGCTCTCGCCACGTGTGACAGTTCCATCGGCCGGGATCTTGTCTCCAGGCTTGAGAATGACAACATCACCCACCTCGATGAGCTCCGTGGGAACAGTCTTCTCCTCAATGGCAGACGAAGAGGTATCCTTGTCGTCGGTCTTCTCGTTCTGGTCTTGGATCTCGGCACTCCAGCCTTCAGCGACCTTCGCAGCCGCAATAGGATCCGCGTATATCAACGCAGTAGAGGGGGCCAAGCTCATGAGTCTGCTCAACGCCTTGCTCGTCTGGCCCTTGGCGCGGTTCTCCAGGAAGCGGCCAAGCAGAATGAAACTGAACAACATAGTGCTGGTGTCGAAGGTCGTAGCAGGCCTCGTGTGTTCCGCGGTAAAAATGGACACAAGCATCGCGGCACAGCTGAAGAAGAATGCCGCGCTTGTGCCCAGCACAACGAGAACATCCATGGTGGGAGACTTGTGTCGTATGGATCGGAAGGCGCTGACGTAGAATCTCCGGCCGATACCAAACTGCACTGGAATAGTGAGGACAAGGCAGAGAACATCGCCGAGCCAGAGGCCGGGAATGATGGGAACCTTGATGCTTCCGATGTCTAGGAATGGAATGAACATGGGGAACACCATGCTGATGAAGAAGACTGGAATTGCAAAACAAAGGGTGATCTTGAAGGCGCGGTACCATCCCTGAATCTCTTTAGTCTTGGAGAGTGATTCCAGCTGGGCGTTGTTGTCGTCGGAGTCCGCCACAAGAGCGTTGCAACCAGCCTTCTCGATGGCTTCAACGATAGCTCTTAGACCGATGCGCGAAGGAGTATGCACGATCGTGGCGCGGGTAGTGGAAAAGTTGATGTTCGCAGAGGCAATGCCAGGCGTGTTCGCGAGGAGTTGTTGTAGGTCTGCCGCAGACTCTGGACTTGAAAGACCATAGACCTTCAACATCACCGTCGCATTTGTCGAAGAAGTCTGCACGCCCTCCTCCACGCTCGACACGATCGTTGCGTCGAATCCTCTGTCTTCAATGGCTTCCACGATCTTTGCGGTAGATAGCTTCTCGGGATCGTGTGTAATGACTGCCCGCTCGGCCAGCAAGCTGATATTGAACTGCACCAGGCCCTCAGTATCCTTGAAACCGCCCTCCACAGCTGATGTGCAGGCACCGCAAGTCATTCCTTCAATAGCCACGGTGGTCGTGACCAGTTTCCGCCTCTCGCTGCGTCTTCTTGATTTTGTAGTGCCGACCACCGGTTCCGCCTTTTTGCTCTCCACGATCTCAGCGTCGAAACCCGTATCCTCGATCATTTCGGCGACTTGTTCCGGCGACAAGATCTCTGTATCATGTTCCACCACCGCTCGCTCCGAGAGCAGCGAAATGCTAAACGACTTCACGCCCGCAACGCTCTTAAATGCGCCCTCGACAGCAGATGTGCAAGCCCCACAAGTCATGCCTCCGACCTTGACCGTCGTAACCGTAGGTCCCGACCCCTCCTCCTCCCCACCAAGCAACAATCCTTCCTCACTCTCCTCTTCCACCAGATCATCCCCATCGCTCGCCAGAACCTCCGCGTCAAACCCCCGATCCTCAACCACATCCCTAATCTCTTGCGCCGAAATCCTGCTCACGTCGTGCGACACGACCGCGCGCTCCATAACCAGACTGACCGACACGGATCCCACGCCGTCTAGACTCTGCAAGCCCGATTCCACAGCCGACGTGCAGGCGCCGCACGTCATGCCTTCGACCTTGAGCGTCGTCGTCGTCATGTGTGAGGGTGCCATGATGGCGGGAGCGTAGTAGCAGAAGTGTAAGAATGGCTGACTAATCCAGCGAGCCGGAGAGGGGTGCTTTGTGTTAATGAATGTTTCGATCCGCGATGCGCGAGCGCGGATGCGCCGGGTGCGGTTGTTGCAGGCGCAAGCGTTTTCCTACTCTCAGGTATTGTGTTGAATGGTAGAAATTAACGAATACAGAAGAGGCGCGCGGGATGCAAGCGACGTTGCAGTGGTCCAAGAACAGTCGGCGGTACCAAGAGATGAGGTGTGTAAGCGAAGCGAAGCGAAGCGAGTGGCGTGGCGTGGCGTGGCGTGGCGCGCGGAAGTCGAACCCCCTGGGAGAAGGAGGGAGAGCGGGGTGCAGTGCAGGCTGCCAGCGAGAACCAAAGAAGAAAAAGAACCGAGGATAATGGGTGATAATGCAGTAGAAGTGACAATAATGTATGTGGGTGTATGAGAGAAGAGGGTAGAGTGTGGAAAAAGGGAGTTAGTACCAAGAAAGCAGAGCAATAGAGACAAAACAGCCCGCGTTCCCCAGTAACCTCGTCTGCTGCTGTCTCAGGCAGTGGGTGGTAACGGATAGAGTTCGCTCCGCAGCGGGAGCCTTTAAGCGCCTCGCCCCGTGCATTCTCGGCTTCAATAATCAGTCAGTCAGCCAGCCCTACCAGCCTGCCTGCCATCCAAAAGTACAAAAGTACAAAAGTACCACCACTGCTAGAATCTGGGGCTGGATGACGCCTCTGAGAGATAGCCTTTTGGAGGCGCTGACGATCCAGATCGTTCTGTTACTTGCATTCTTTGTTCGGGAACTGCCTGCCCTTATGCGTGGCACGTGGAAAGTGAATAATACATACGCACATGAGCGCACGAGCGAACATGTGGAGCAATGTCTATATTCAGAAATCGACAAAGTCAGCACGGACGAAAGGTACGAGGAGGCAGGCACAGCTCCCTCGAGCGAGCCTCCAAAACAAGCAAGCCGCGTCAAACAAAACAGAATAGGGAGTAGTATATCGTTCTTTGCAGTTCTCTCCCATGCCCCTCCCAAAGACAAGGAACCGATTTTCCCGCAGATTATGCAAACGCCTTCGCTGTGCTTCAAAGAAAAAGGAACCCCAACAAGAGATGAAAAAGCTCTCCCCAGTAAAGAAATCGTATGTTTGTAATAAACAGCTCCCTCGCTCCGCAGCCTGTGGAGGGAGCCTAAAGAAGTAGAAACAAGAAACAGAAGAGGAGGGAGGAAGAAAGATCCTCCCGGCTTTCCCTGCTGGAAAGCTGGTCCCACTCATTACAGGTTTTTCCCCGTCCGTCGTAAGAAAACAGGTACAAAGAAACAAGAAATTGCCCTCAAGCGAGGCGTCACCTCGTCATCTATCCTCACCGCCTCTTTTCTTTGCTCTAATCGCCACCCCGCTCCCTGCCCCTCCGGCGGAAGAAGTCCATCACACGGCGCGCACCACTGCTGCTTCCATCGTGGCCCTTCTCGTACGCGTCGCCGAATTTACGCTGGTTGGGCCGCATGTTTGAGGTCTGTGGCTCCATGTCCTGACCACCCGCCGAGGATGGTGGACCGTAGCCATCAGTGTGGAACGACTGCTGAAGCTGTTGCTGCTGCTGTTGAGATTGGTGCGAGGAAGTAGGGTATGGCGAGCGGCTAACGGGGAAATGCGGCTGTACGTCAGACGCCGACGAAGGAGGTCCCATGTCTTGGTTGGGCGTGTAGTACCGCTCCACCGGCTCTTGCTGTGCGCCTGAACTGTGAACATCGTCACGGTATTGCTTCCTCTGCTGCTGCTGCTGCTGCTGCTGCTGCTGCTGCTGCTGAGGGAGGTGTGGCAGAGTTTTCTCTTGTGGCACCCCGGAGCGCCTGTTCATGGCCTTTTGTGCTTCAGCGTCGTAATAGTGCGGGACAGAAGAAGAGGTTGTGCTGCGGGTCGGGCTGCGAGAGGCACCACGACCGAATGGCATACCCTTGCTCGACGGACGGTCATTGCGAGATTCGCGGCGGCCACCTTCGTTGCCATAATCGTCACGTTTGCCAGTAAAGCTGTTCATGCTAAAGTTATTAGGCAGGAAAGAGAATCGGCGACTGTTGCGACGGCTTTCGTTTGGTGCCTCAGCGTTCTTGCGCAAGAATTGGAAGCTGCTTCGACGGCTGTCCGTTGAAGGTCTTCGACCATTCTCGTCATGGTTGCCAATGTTGTTCTTCATGCTGACAGGAGGATGTCTTCGATCTCGCTTCTCAGCCGGTGCGCCACCATCTTGTGCTTGCTGCGACTGCCTGCGAGAGTTGCTGCGGCCAAGCATGCGGTCCGTGATGCTTCCGAGGGTAGAGCTGCGCTTGTGCCCACGTTGATTCGACGCTGGCAGCTGCTGAGCAGGCTGCATTTGTGAGACACTGTGTTCGCTACCGTTTACGCTCTCGCCGGGTGTCTGCACAGGGGCTGATGACGAAGGGATTGAGCCGGAAATGATGTAGCCAGATCCAGACTTTGGTCGAGAGAAATGTCCTTGAGCGGTTTCTGCTGTAGATGTGGCCACGGCCGGTTGACTGTACGAGTTTCCACGCGATGCGAGCGTACCGCGGGTGGTCGGGCGGCCTGAAGCTGATTGAGGCGCGAACGCGTTTGTCTCCGAGACCGCTCGGCCTTGCTCGCGACCAGAACGTGATGGCGGCGGCATTGCTTGCGAACCAACCTCTTTGCGAGGCACCTGCTGACGTTGAGCAGTCGGAATGACCTCCACTGGACCTTGAGTCTCCGGTCTGGCTCTCGTCCTGCCTGTGCCAGCAATAGGCATAGTTGCTTGTTGTGGAGGAATCGGGCTTGCCTCGCCTCTTGGATGCGCTGCGCTGGGAGCAACATACTCGACTTGAACAGTCCTCCTCTTGGCGTCTCTTTGTCCCTTGCGCTCTTCGACAGTGTCCATGGGAGTCGGCTTTGCAATAGCGGCAGAGGCAGATGTTGTCCGGGTTTGAGGTTCCCGGACTGACGCGCTTCGGCCGAGGGACGGTTCCAGGTCTTGAGATACCGCAGAAGATGCAATATCCTGCTCGTCCTTGTTGTTGCTGCCAATGAAGCCAACAACATGACTGTACTCACTGAGCCAGCTGTGCCTCGCAACCTCAAACAAATCGGCTCGTCGCCTTGGGTCGGGTACAAGAATCCGCCGTAGAAGATCGCGGGCGTGCGGTGTAACATACTCCGGGAATGTGAGCGGTGTGGATACGATGTACTTGTAAAGAAGATTGATGTTGTCGCCTTCCGGGTTCGCAGGGTCGTCGTCGAATGGCAGGTATCCAGCTAGCATAGCATACTGCGGAAAGGTTAGCATGTGGATTTGAGATTGAAGTCACGGAAGTTAGAATAGCGTGAGCAGGCTTACCAAGATGACACCGCAACTCCAAACATCCACCTTTCGGCCAGTGTACAACCCGTCACTAACAACAAGTTCTGGCGCTGCATAGCAAGGGCTACCGCAGCTGGTTTGCATGAGGTCGCCTCGTCTGAAACCCTCCTTGTTCTGGAGATCGAGTCCTTCGCGCTTGACAAACTCCTTGTCGCTAATCCTGTGCTCTTGCTCTTCGTTCAATTCATCGTTTGCGTTGAAAGTGTTGGCAAAGCCAAAGTCAGTGATAATAATGTTCTTGTGGCGATCCAAGAGCAGATTCTCAAGCTTGAGATCACGGTGAACGATACCCTTCTTGTGCAGGTATCCAACGCCCGATACCAACTGGGCGAAGAGCCTCCTCGCAGCAGGATCTTTGAGGTATCGATGGTTCAAGATATAATCGAACAGCTCGCCTCCTGATGCGTACTCCAAAATAATTCCCATATGCCGCTCGGTCTCGACAAACTCGTGCAATCGAACAATATTCGGGTGCTGTAGCTCTTTGAGAATGGAGATCTCACGGTAGATCTTGGGTAGGCGGGTAGCGTTTCCAGCCAAGCTTTCCTTGCGGATCAGCTTGATTGCCACTTGTACTCCACCATCCTTCTTCCAACCCATCTTGACCTTTCCAAACTCTCCCTCACCCAAGGTCTGACCAAGAATGTATTCACCAAACTTCACCTCTTTTCGGTGTGATGAGCCTTTGAGATGCTCTTGTCTGCTCCGCTGGCTTGTCGTTGGTCGTCCGGAGTCTGGGACTCCAGATTCACCAACCAGCCCGAGTCCACCGACAGGCGTGATGTCGGTGCCTGCCGCGTGAGGACGCGCGTCTGCAATTCGTGCATTCTCGCGCGCAATATCTCCCGACGGGTCGTCGACAACGATCCGGTTGATCACTGTGCTGTTTTCGCGAGGCAAGTCGGTGTTGACGGGCGGCTGACCCACAGCTGTTTGTGATCGACTTTGTCCGGGTACGTGACGCGAGCGCTGGCTTCGACTGCTGCCTGGTTGGGCTGGTGAGTCGTGTGGTGAACGATGGCTGCGCCGTCTGTCGCGGTCATCTTGACTGCTGTACCCTCCGGTTCCATCGTACGTTGCTCTTGCGGTGTATGGCCGGTTGTCGTACGCTGTAGCTGGTGGTGACTGCGGGGTTTGGTGAGTGGAGGTCCTTATGGGCAGAGCGTTGTGTTGCCCTCTCGCGCCAGCCGAGTCCGGGTAATAACGCTCGTACGTCGCGGGAGACATTTCGTCGTGGCCCCTCGAGGGAGCCATGACAGACGGCGAGCCTGGGTTCGCATACGCTGCATCGGTGCTGTTTCCCCTGTTCCTTCGCGAGACTGGTGAACTCGTGGAGGCGATGTTGGGCGACGGCTCGGAGGGGTATCGTGGTTGCTGGTATTGTTGGGGTGGGCCACCTTGCTGCACTGCAGCGGAAGACATGGCTTTTGAGGGATTTCGCCAATGCGCACAATATTGACGCGGGGCTGGCTGGTATCGAGTTGTGGTTGGTGTGCGGCTCGTCCAAGGCGAGACCGGCGGTTCAATTCAACAGTATGCGCTAGGATGTATTATGCAGGGTCGGTAAGCTGAACAACAGACAATGCAGAGGGTCGATGGGCAAGATACGCAGTCCAGGAGGTCGGAACAAACAGGGAAGGTGGAGCGCGAGGTGGGCGTAACGAGGTGGCCGGGTTGTGAAAGGCGCGTGGTGTGGTGGCAGTAAGTTGCTTGCTCGCTTGCTGCTGTGTGCGGTTCCTGGTGGGCGGATGTGGCCCAACGCGCAAGTCACTCGCGGTCAGCTGGCTGGTTGGCAGGGAGAGGATGCGAGGATGCTGCGACAATTGAAAAGGGCAGCAGCGCGACCAATCGCGGACGACTCCTTCAGCTGCGGTGGTAAGCACGTGCAAGAAGGCGCAATGTAGGAGTGCTGAGCCGCGGCGTGAGAGGTATTATTATTTGATGTGAGGGAGGGTGGCGTCTGCTGCTGTCGCTCTCACATGCGCGCGCATATACACACACACATACACACACACACGCTCTCTCTCTCTCTCTCTCTCGCCTCTGATGGGCGACGCGGCGTCGGGGAGCGGTGGTGGAGGAGGAGGAGGTGGTGGTGGTGGAGGAGGAGGAGGAGGTGGTGGTGATAGTATAGAGAGGGCAGGCTGGGCGGGTGTGGGTACGCAGGAGTAGTTTGCGGATGCGTTATGGATGGGACTAGCGAGCAGCTGCTCAAGTGGCTGGTCGTAGCGGCTATCGTTCATTTCCCGCACAGCGCGCTTTGGGCTCTGCCGCCCCACGCCAAAAGCCACTCGCACCAGAGCACGCACGTTCTGCCATCCAGCGCGCACCCTCTCAACCGCTCGCTCGCTGTCAGCCTGTCACACACACGCGCGCACGACCCATGCTCTATCTGTGCACAATCCCTCCCACGTCCGCGATCAGAGGTGTATAGCGGCGATACTACTCGCCCTCGATGGGCCCAGCACGACCCCGATGATGCTGCCAAGCGCCATGGGTATCCAACCGTCCAGCGCACGGGGCTGGCCAGCCTAGTGAGTGAGTGAGTGAGTGAGTGAGTGAGTGAGTGAGTGATTCAGTGAGTGATTCAGTGAGTGAGTGTATCACAATAATGTTTGATGTGCCCAAACAGGGCATACCGGTATGGAGGATGCCTTGGATGTGCTTGCAGCAGGCCATCCCATTGTCGATACCGCCACTACCCTATCACCCTCAAATTACCGTCTTGAGCCCGTTCAGGTGTTTGTTCCCCAACACGTGAGGGTACGTACCATCACATGACAGAGTGAGCCGCGCGATATACCGACATGTGGACATTGATAGTTGTAATTCGTTCCACATGCACCATCCAAACCCTCTCTATCTCTCTCTCTCTCACATCGCGCTTCTCCTTACTTTTATATTATTATTATTGTCATCATCATCATTGCTAGTCCTACCCCACGCGCTCTTAAGAGACACGTCGGGCATAGCGTCCTTGTTCGTCTCGTCTCGTGCCACTAAGAAACGAGAAAAGCGTTCTGTCCCGCGCACGCATGCCATATCATCATCGCCATTAATGTTTATGCCCTGTGACTCCTCTGGCACAGCCCTACCTTTGTCGGCAGCAATATGCTGCCCAACATCTCCTTTTTTTTTCCCCACAGTCCATATCTACTACCCATCTTCCCATTTAACCGCAGAACCCACAATTCTTATTGTACCAGCCACCGCCAAGTTCAGCTCTCTCACCTCCGCCTCCCAATCCGACTCCACAGCTCTAATCACGCGCATAAACTTCCCGCCAGCTATGCGGCCCGCTGAGAGAAAGCAAGGCCATCCCTGACCCTCCAATAACCTGAAACGCCCTTCGCCAAACCATCCTTTGGCGACTCGTGCATCCATGTGCGTAATTCAATGCTGCTAGCTAACGTCAACTCGTGCCATCCTCCCACCAGGACCTTCCCTCAATCGAGAGATTACCTACATATTACTCCATGCTGATCTCTCGTCTACCGCACGCCCTCACCTAAGACCTAACGTTCGTGAACCCCTCCCTACTCACCACCAGCCACAAAGCACCGCAAAAATTCAGACCTCAGACTGGATCCAACCCTGCACGCCCGTTGCAGGCACAGGAAACAAGAATCAAAATGTCTCTCCCTCTCTCGCTCGTATCCGTCTGACGCGCGAGCCCTGCATTGCGCGTGTCTCACCTATCCTCGCACCCACGTCATTCCAACATGCACAAGCGAACACCGCACTCTGTCTGCAGTACAGCGTACAGCGTATGTAGGGCATAAAACAACCTCCATCCCCAAACCCTGCCAATACCCTAAACGTCCGAGCGCGCCGGGCAAGAGACAGAAGAAACGGTGATTTGCGCATGATGTGCATCTTGGGAGGGGGGATGCTTTGATCCGTCGCCCGATGCGATGCGATGCCCACCACCGTCAAACGGCCAGCTCGGTAACGAGTCAGGCCAAATTGGGCAAAGCAACTTCAGCCTTACGGGCATTTGCGCTGCCGCGATTTGGCAAGTCGCGTACACATGCTACCCCTGCTATAGTGGCCTTGCGAGGGAGGGTTGTCGCGGACAATTCAAGATTGGCTTTCGCCGCGTGGGATTGCGATGACGGTGGCGACGACGGAAGAGGGCTTGTTCTCCGTGTCAGACTACCCGGTACGCGGTGTTTGCGAGGATCGTGATGAGCTCGCTGTCGGATAGTCATGTTCAAGTCGGTGCTCTTGCGTTGAATCGTACTCCCTCGAGTTCGTTCGTATACGGAGGAGCCTCAATGGTAACCAAGGCCATGCAGTCACTCCATAGTTCACGACAAATAGTTCACCGGCTCCGAAGATACAGATTCGACTATCGAAATTTATCTCCATCAGTTCACAGCATATAGCACCACAACATAACTCGGGATAACAAACAAGTGCATACGCAGTACACAATCCCAATCATGCAAACTGCCCAGCCTAAGTTCTTCACAAAAAGCTCGCCAGACCCGTCTTCCTGCATGTCAACCATGGTTTGCTCCAATGCTTACTAGACCCGAAATCCCCAAGAACGAACCATGCTATACTTGGTCCCAGCAAACCGTTGCCGATAACAGCAGTCCGGAAATAGAACACAACAATTAAGATCGATAGTCACTCGATAGCCACTAGTGTCGAGAAACATGCACCGAAAATACATTGACATCTGTGCTCTCTATATCGCTGGTGCTATACAATCATCAACACACTCGAGCGCTTTCGAACGTCAACTTGTCAAAAATGTGGGGTTTTTTTATTTATTTATTTCATTTGCTATGCGTTGAACATTTTACGCGCTGTACCTGCACAATCTAAGTTTCTCTTTCGCTCCAGGTAAACAAAAGATCCCGTCCTGGCACCCATCTCGCCACCCAGCACCAAAAAAAATGTCCTGTAGGCTTGACCATTTGCTACTTTACGCAACCTGCCAATCTGGAAGGTCCCAACACCATCATCCAGTCGCACATATCCCCATCCCCATCCCCATCGCCATCTTGTTCCTAGCGTCGCTTGTATTTCTGCCAAAAAAACAGTCAGTATTGAACAACGGCACATGTGGAAACACGGAAGAGTAGATACTCACGTCCTCCATCCTCCTGACACCACCACGATCAATCTGGTTCCCCACTCCCAGAAGCGCAGTGCCCACCGCTCTGCTCGCCCCAATTACCGGTCTTAGCATGACGGTAGGTGCGTGTCGCGCTACGGCCATAGCCGCTGAGCCCGGGTTCGAGCTCTCCAGTACTTCGCCCTGCACGGCGATCAAGGCATCTCTCGCCGTGAGCAAGTCGTGCTCCAAGTACCTGCGCGCAGACCTCAGCCCTGAGAGCACGCCGAGCGGCTGATCGGCGTAGGCAGAGAAAGCGCGCGGTTCGCGGTCTTCGTCGTTGGGATCCGAGCTGGCAGGTCGGTCTGATGAGTGTGGCACTCGTTGATTCGGTGGGGGTGCGAGCAAGCCCTCAGCGCCAGAGAGAAGGTTCTGCGTGCCGATTGCGACTTTGGCGCCGAGGCGTGCGAGCTCCGAGGCCGTTGTTCGGCCAAAGTGGAAAGCGCCTTTCTGCACGCTGCGGACGATGCGGCCGTCTTTCTTGTATTCTCTGATGGGTATGGCGACGACATCGCGCACGCCGGTGCCGATGTTGACCAAGCTGCGCACAGGCGCCAGACCAGCTAGGATGGTAGGCAGCTGGTTGCGCTTGACATCGGGCATCCAGACATCGTTGAGGGTCTTGTGCAGGGGCTCGAAGCCACGGATGCCGTAGACAATGGCGTGTCTAAGTTGGATGTTGGCTTGATCCAGGATGACGAAGTTCATGAACTCGGTGGCAAGACCTGATCGGAGACCGACGTAATCGACTTTCTTGGGCTTGTAGTCAAGCTGGAGGTCAACTGTATCGATTTCGACACGCGAGAGGAAGGGCTGATCGGAAGGTGAAGGTGGCCCGGCAGCGCTGT
This sequence comes from Cladosporium cucumerinum, assembly GCA_023634325.1. Taxonomy (NCBI): domain Eukaryota; kingdom Fungi; phylum Ascomycota; class Dothideomycetes; order Cladosporiales; family Cladosporiaceae; genus Cladosporium; species Cladosporium cucumerinum. Next base: position 2,260,281 of record JALDQA010000001.1, read on the forward strand.
CTTTGAACTCTGTGAAGCGCGTGATGAAGTCAAGCGCATCTTGGTCGACGTGCAATCGTAACGGTTGCACAGCAACGTGAATCATGAGGTCAGTTGCTTCGCGTTCTTGGATCGTCTTGCGGTTGAGTAGCTCAATGTGGATCATCGGTCGAGATAGTTCCCGAGTATCTCCAGTCTGCTGTTGCGTGAGGAACTTTTTCCATGTTGATGTGGGAACATTGTCGAAAATCTCAAATTGTCTCAGGCGAACGTCAACAGCACTCTGCAACTCGCTACTTCCAGGTGTAAACACGTCCAAGTCCACAGACAAGCCCTTGAGCTCGAAGGAGATCTTGTGATGTCTGCTACGCTCGAGCTTCAAACGTCGGCGGTGTGTTTGTCGGATTGGCCTGCCACTGGCGGAGTAGTTGGTGGGTCTCGACATACCAGAAGCTGGAACACTTTCAGACTCACTTGCAAGGTCGTCGATTTGCCTGTTGATCCCACGTCTGATGTCCGGTGTCTCGGAGAAGTTGCTTGGAATAGTGATGTAGACTGAGTTGAACATACAGTCACCAATCGTAGACTCCTCCTCATCGGGCTCAACTCGAGCCTGTAGACGTCTGGCCAGTCTTTCTTCGGCGCGCTGTTCTACAACCTCAACAGCCGCTGTGATACCATCACGAGTCTTCTGCCAGTCATAACCGTCGTGCATGTGCCATGTCGCATTCACATCGCGCAGTCTTAGTTTGAACGGCAGCTTTGCGGTCGACGTGTCTTTGCCGCCCTGGGTCCTGCGAGATGTTGGAGCATTAAATCTGTGACGCGAACCAAGAGCCTGTTCGTCAACGCCCAGGGCATCGAAGCCCAGGTCCTCAACCTCATAATTGCCGAGGTCCACTGGCTCGGATGACTTGACAGGAAGTGCTTGTTGTCTGAGATCCCTCAACAATGCAGTATCGCTGAAGGGCATGTCGTCTGGTGAGGTAGTCATCTCGAAAGGGTCGTCGTCAAGCAGGCTCTCGACTGTGTCTCCATAGCCTTGATCTTTGTTGCTTTGGTCATCATCAAGGTCTCCAATCATTCCGCTGATGGGACCATACAGACTGGAACTCATGTCGTCGTCCAGAATCAGATCGTCTGGATCTCCGCCAGCATCATTCGGCTCTTCGTCGACGTCGAACAAAGTCTCCATGGCTCTCTCGGGCTTGGCATAGGCATCTCCAGAGAAAGAAGATATCATATCGTCGATGGTCATGGGTTCTGTCAAGTACTTTGACGCTTTGCTCGGTGGTGTGGGAGGTGCCAGTCCACCTAGTATACTCGACAGTGTCTGGGTCGAGTCGGCGCATGTCTCTAGGAGGAAGAAATCATTGCGTACATCGACTTCAACTGCATTCTGCCCTCCGTCATCCTTCTGATGAATGCGCGTGTTGATGACCGCTGACATTATGGAGCCCACTGACGAATAACCTTTTCTCCAGAAGGTATTCAGCACACGGGTGTCGACTACCGTGCTCTCTGGAGGATTGCGAAGGGACGAAGAGATGTCCGATTGGGCGACATGAGCGTCATCAGTGATCAAAACACCCGCTTGATGCAGCTCAACGTCCACGTGCATAGTCTCTGTCGGAGGGACAGTTGTAGAACATCGTGCATCTGTCAGTACAAGGAGTCCTTTCGAGGGCCCCTTTTGAGGTGACAAGCCGACTGCAGAGTTGTGCAGCAGAAGGTGTAGCTGCGTGCGCTTCGCCGTCTCCTGATTGTGGGTTTGCGCTTGATCCTGGTCGCTGCTGGTCTTCGCGAGATCAGCTATGGAGGTTGCCAGATCTGTCACAATGCCTTCAACATCAGCGTTTGGATCAGTACCGGTCAGGTCCAAGAGGGCCTGGACGCTGTATTCTGCGCAAACGTTGTAGAGCTTGACTTTGACCACCGGTTCAACCTCATCATCAAGCATCCTAGCCATGACCATAGGCAGATTGTCAGGCCCAGAGAGGGGTATTAGCGCATGAAGAAGTTCGGCACCATTCATCTGAGCCACGACAACATCGGACAGAGAGAGCGCTAACAACGCAGGAAGTCCAACGTGAGCAAGCTGTAGTTCTTTGAAAACCATCTGCAAGAGTCCGAAACGGTCATTCACGGGCACTCTGAAATCCACGTTCTTAACGCGAATGAGACTGAGTAGACCTGGTCGTTCGTCCTCTGGCAGATACTTGGTGACGGCCGACAGTCGGGCGACTTGCTTGTTCAATGTCTGCAAATTCTCCAAGCTTTCAATATTATCTATCTTTATTCGAGCATCGTCGACAGTCAGGCGGAGACAGGAACCCTTGCGCCTTTGCCGCAGAAGAGTTTCAAGCAATATATCATCATCATTGTCATATTTGTCCTTTGATGGTGTGATCAACGAAAGGAGTCGCTCGAGATCCTGTTCCTGTGGCGTGAATAGGAAGTGGATCCAAAGTCCCGTGAAGTCGGCACGAGCAGGCGCGGTGTGACTGTTGCCCAAGTATGGCCCGCTCAGACGCAGTGTGCTGGAGAAGCGAACAGAGGCAGCTTGCTCACGATAGACGCCTTTGAACGAACCGGATTGGAGCGCAACGGCAGTTCGCTCGGCACTGAGTGCCAAACCAAGGCCAGCGATGCTGGCATTGACTTTGTACTCAGTCGATGTCTCGGTCGACTTGGCATCGTCTTCGAAGCGTACACGTTGCTGTCGGTCAGGCATAATGGGGGGATTTGAAGGCGACGTCTCCAACACTATTGAATTGCCGATGTCCAGAATTCCACTAAGCCCGCCAAACGAGCTGAAGATGTCGTCAAAGATATCAAGATTGATGTCAATGCGCACAGGCCGCGTTTCGATGCCAACGCTGCTTATGGGACGACCGACGTTGGTGTACTTGCTGGTGTCAATCGTTATCCGCAAGTCTTCGTCGAATATCATACTCTCGGAAAGCGCTTGGGCATTCTGGTCAAATGCAAGTAGAGTGTGATCACCAACAGCGAATGTTAGGGTGCCCACCCGCACACTGTGTTGTGTCGGGCTGCTACTGGTCCGAATGTTCTGAGTAGCAAGACAGAATAGAGAAGGGCTCTGGCCCGCGACCTCTTGATCAAGGCGGACCACGAGTTGCTCCCGGAACTCGACATCTAGAGACTCAACATGAACAGCCAAGGTTGTGTTTGCAGGTGCCTTCTCTTCCTTGGTGGTTCGGGCTTCATTGCTCTTGGAAGTGACCATCAACGTATTGCTGATGTGGTGCACCAGTTTTGCAATTGACACATTCGCCTGGAGCCTCACTCTACCAAGGCGTACTTCCATCTCAGACGCAGTCGTCTCAGCACGCACGGACGTAGGTGGCGTTGACGATGCAATCTCGCGTTCGGCCATTATAGAAGCTACACCGCGCCTCTGCGAGCTCGAGAGCTGGGAATACGTGGAGAATGCGCCTGGTATACCGACTCGAGACATAGCTAGGCTTGAGGCGGCATTATTGGTGAATGCAGGCGATGATGAGTTTGGTGTCGGGGACGGAACTGCATTGTCTTCGAGAGAGTGTGGAAGAACGACCGTCATGGTATCTACACGGAGTAGCTGCAATGTTTTCTGTGCAACAGCACCTAGAATACTGAGTTCGTGGGGCTTTGGTGTAGGAGGTGAAGGCGTGTGTCCCCGCGGCGTGGCGCTTTCGGAGTGAGCGGTGGAGGGATGCTGTGCCAGTTCACTCGGGACTTGGCTGTCCGGTGCGATGTCTGGCTTGTTCTCTGTGTCGCTCAAGCCAGCTACGAGAGGGTTTTGGAATTCAGGTGAGTCGGGTTCTGCCCGAGAAATAGAATCTGTTTGCCACGCTCCAGGCATGTGGTCTGCTTGGACACTTCCGATGGCGCTTACGTACATGCTCTCAGCTTCTTCATGACTGAAGTAGCGAGACTGCTCCAACCCTGCTGCATCATTTTCGGCCGTTGGGAGCTTGGGTGAAGGTTGCAGACGTGCTTCATGGGAAGATGCCTCGAGCGCGTGGCGCATGTTGTCAGTAATATCAGCAGAATCTTCGGCCGTATCCGAGGTCAAAGACTGGAAAAGATCTGCTTGACTTTGATCGACTGCAGGCCAAGATTCAGTGGCCATATGGCTGCGACTACTTTGGGGACTTTCATCTAAATGAGGCCACGATCCTGGGCCTTGCATTCCCCTATCGTAGGGTGATGTGGCCCGGCGACTTCTGGAAGGTGAGCTCGAAGCCGCCGAAGTACGAGACTGCGGAAGAGGAAGGTTCATTCCCAAGATGAGCGATTCTGGTAGATTGTCTTCGGCGGGTTGGTCCCATATATCATCGGTAGGTTCATCTCCACGACTGCGTCGCGAGGTCCAGCTGACATTGTCGTCGCCCATTTGGATACCAAGGTCGTCAACGGAGTCTTTTGTTGTGCTGGCTGCTTGTAAATCATTTTCATGAGATTCCAGCATCAGTGAAGCATCTGGCTCATCTCTCAAGATTCCTGTAAGATCGGCGGATGAGCTACCATCTGAAACAGATATTCTCTCATGAAGGTGATCGTCTGGTTGCCGCTGGGAAAAGTCATCCAGCGATTGATTTAACATGAAGTCGGAGTGATGGCTTGACCTTGTCGCACGACTTGCCGCGGGCGAGGCCGGGGTTGTGATATGTGAGAGGTCGAAAAGTGTCTGTTCGTTGGCTACAAGCTCGATTGAAAAATTGTCGAAATGCAGCTCTCTTTTCTTGGTTACATCCGATCCTGGAGGAAGAACAACATGTCCAAGCCGTGCAATCACATTCACTGGATCGTCATCCGGACATTTGTCAGTTGCTTCGATCTCCAACGAGACGCGGACTGCGTGGATCTTCAACTCGAATCGGTCGACCAGACGTTGGAGCCATGCTGACAGGAACCCTGGCAGTCCTGGTGCCGCACCAGTACCTATATCACTTCCGTCACTGCTTTCGCTGACAATCGATTCATCCATCGAATTCATGTTGACAGCCATAGATGCCTCAAGCCCGCGTCGCTCTTCAGGAGGCTCTTCCGCGAGAAATGACTTTGCCAAGTCGTCTGTGGTAGGAAGCCTAGGTTCCCCATGTCTTCTTGGAGGGGGTGTCTGTATCCTCCGAGTTGTCTTTCGATGAGATGGGCTCTGTGTATCTCGTGATGTCCGTTCCGAATCTCTTGCTGTTTCGGTTTGTGAATCCTCCTCTTCTGCCAATTTTGCGACCACGTCCACTCCATCAACCTCAAAGGATATACTTGAGTTCAAGATGTCCGCAGGGATCGTCAGGCGCAAGAGTAATATCCTTGCCGATTCCACGCGCAGGTTTGGCGGCAACTTTGCCAGAGTCGCTAGGTATTCCACGTTCAAGTTGACATTCTTGAACTCAAGCGCCGTTTTGCGTCCCCAACTGATGTCTAGGTTATCCAAATCTATCCCCGTCACGTCGAGGAGCCCAGACTTGTTCAGCGCATATCGAAGCAGGCGCTTCTGGATCGAGGATGGTATCCAGCCCGTCATGTTTGCGAGTCGTATGAGAAGGGGGAGAGAAGTGGACTAGGTAGGACGACTCTCAAGGAGGTCATATGCTACCAGAAGGTTTGCAAGAAGGTTTGCCCGAAAGTCTTTGTTGGAGGACAACAGGACCGATCGATGGTGTGCCTGTGGCTTCGTGAGCCCTCGGCGGTCATGTTGAATCAGTGAGGTGAGGCACAGCCATAGCACTTGATGGAGAAGTTATTGGGGATCGGATTCGAGAGGTCTCCTGGAACGAAGAGCACGAGCGGTGGCTATCGGCAGCAGCGTCACGCAAGTGAGTCGATGTTGACTTAAAGGGCACATGCTCGCTCGCTCGACACCGGCCTTTGAACCATGACGTTCGGGGCTAAGCTGCGGTTCCACCCGTCCCCAGATTCCTTCTACCCTGAGGCTTTACTCTTATCGCTGCCTTGCGTACGGCTGACTGCATCACAGCCATAATTAAAACCCGAGGTCGGACCTCGCCGGCCGATGTAACGTGACAGACCAGGCTTACTTTAAGTATTACGTCCACCAAACAAACTCCCTTCGAACACCACGACAAAAGACGGCACAATGTCAGAGCGTCAAACTGTCGCAGCGCCCGTTGAGGAGCGCGATGTCAGCAATAACAGCCTGGACAACGAGGAAGAGGATCTTGGCATTCCATCACTGGACGAGCCATTTCTCCAAAAGTATATGGACGGCCGTGACGCTCTGATCGCGCAGGAGAAACGCCAGAGGAGCGACCATGCCTTCAAGACGAGCATGACCCCCATGGCGGCTGAGGCTGCTGCCACGGTTTCCGCCATCCGCTTCCAGGAACAACAAACCATCTGGACTCACGATTTCGAGGACGAAGTTGCCAAAAAGGAAGGCATTGAAGTCTTCCCTGGCATGATGTTCAACTTGGCCAAGGACCGCATGGAAAAGTCGAAGCTGTGGCAAATTGTCAGGAAGATGCCCAAGGGCGCACTTTTGCATTGCCACATCGAGGCCATGGGTGATCTCGACTGGTTGATTGAGGAGGCCTTCAACACCGAGGGTATTTGTATCTCTGCCGATGTACCTCTCGACTCTCCTACATCATTGCAAAGCTCGCCTTTCATATTCCGCCATGTCAAGTCGCCAAGTGCCGCAGAGTCCCAGTCCATCTGGAAATCCTCTTACGTAGCCAATCAATCAATCCCGATCAACGTGGCGGCAACCAATTTCCCCAATGGTGGCAAGGAAGGCTTCATCCGCTGGTTCAAATCCCGCGTCACTATCACGCGACAAGAATCGCTTGATCAACATCTTGGCCCCAATGCAGTCTGGCGCAAATTCACAAGCTGTTTTGGCATTCTCGCGAGTCTCCAGCACTATGAGCCCATCTTTCGCAAGTTTATCCGCAACATGCTTCAAGGCCTTCTCTCGGATGGTGTAAGGTGGGTCGACATACGATCTGTGTTTGTTGTACCTTTCACCAGAGCTGGCGAGGAGAACCCCGATAAGGATTACGTCAGCATGCTTCAAGCACTGCAAGAGGAGATTGACGCCTTCAAGAAGTCTGAAGAAGGCCAACGATTCTGGGGCGCAAGATTGATCTGGACTACGATCCGCAGCTTCGACACTAAGACTATCGCCAATGACATGCTCGAGTGTATTGCCATGAAGCAGGAATTCCCCGATTTGATTGCTGGTTATGATCTTGTCGGTCAAGAAGATCTAGGCCGCTCTCTTGCCGAACTTACCCCGGAACTCTTCTGGTTCAAGAAGCAATGCGCTCAAGCTGGGGTTGATCTACCTTTCTTCTTCCATGCCGGAGAGACTCTCGGTGATGGCGACTCAGTTGATGAGAATCTTTTCGACGCAGTCCTCCTGGGCACTCGTCGTATCGGTCATGGTTTCAGTGCTTACAAGCACCCATTGCTCATCGACATGATCAAAGACAAGAAGATCCTCATCGAGAGCTGCCCTGTGAGCAACGAAGTCCTTCGTTTGACCGGCAGCATAGCCTCGCACCCTCTTCCCGCTCTCCTTGCGCGTGGAGTCTCATGCTCGCTGTGCAACGATGACCCGACTGTTCTAGGTCACGGCCTTACAGGCATGTCCCACGATTTCTGGCAAGCTTTACAGGGATGGGAAAACCTGGGTCTCGGAGGCGTGGCCAGTTTGGCCGAAAACAGTGTGCGCTGGGCCGCATTCGAGGACTCGTCGGCGAAAGAATGGTCGCAAGAGATCAAAGATGGTAGGTACGGAAAGGGCACCAAAGCTAAAAGATTGCAAGAGTGGCATGAGGATTGGGAGAAGTTCTGCCAATGGGTGGTGCTGGAATACGGCGCCGAGACCGATCGGGACTTCCTAGACTAGGAATGATCATTTAGTGTTTATCGAAGTTGTGCATAGGGGAGCGATTCACTCTTGGGAGCAAGGCGCCGGGTAGAGCGACCTGAGGATTTTCAACATCTCGTCAAAACGGACAGATATACATGTATTCAACGATCAACGAATCACAAATGAAGAAAGCGCCCAACTGTGAAGAAACCGAAGCCCACCGATGCAAAACGCAATGCCCTTCACAAATTGAAAGAAGATTACCAGCGCATACACCCACACTTGGACTCTGTGAGTCTGCTCATATATGTGACCATGTTTTCTTGTCCCATGTCCACCTCCTCGACTAAGCACCCACCAGTGGAGTGTAAGAGTTGGGGCTCCTTCCTGGGTACTCAATCAGCATCCCATGATACTTGTACCGCAAGACTGGAGCCGCTTTCGGCCGTATGGCACATATCAAATTCCACTGCAACTTTACTGCGGGAGTCGGATAGTTATATTAGTCAACTGCGTGATTACCTCGTCGCACCTTACTACAGCATTGGTGCTCAGCGCTTGCCACCCAGACCTGAAAGCTGCTTCTTCCTTCCAAGCAATGCCAAACGACAGCCGAACACGTTGTTGTTCGGGCCCTGGTCGGTGTTTAACTCACCTCACCATCACATGCATTTCGATAGTCGATATTACCTTCAGTCGTCCGCTAGCAGCCTATAAATATCAGCAAAGCTACAACTCGCTTGACGATTATACACACCACCCATCAACCACATTCGCACGTTCACGATGAGCCACAGAGCAGGCTCGTCACCTAATCGCAGAACTGCCTTCTCCGGCGCGGTACTCACAGCATTGTTCGGCCGCCACCGCACGCTGAAGCCCACCATAGAATCAGCATTTGCAGCGCTGGCTCTCGGAGAACCCAAAGCGCCAACCCTGTTGAGCCTCCCAGCTGAGCTCAGACTCGAGATATTCGACTACATCCTTCGTCCCGGTGATGTATACATCCGCTGGAACGCCCGAGCCGCCCACCACGACATTCGCTTCGCCCACATCCTCGAAGACTGGGACAGTGATCCCCCTTCAAACACATGGTTGCCTTTGCATCGCGCGCCCGCCACCCAACCACCCCACTCACCAACCCATTGCGAAACACAACTGTTCCTGGTCTGCAAGCAACTCTGCGACGAAGCGATGCACCACTACCTCACTCAAAACACCTTCCACATCATGGGCGCCGACTACGCCCTGCCGTACCTGAGCTAGGGGCTCTACCCGCCGCGTAATGCGCACATCCGCCGGCTCAGCATCGCCTTCGACCACCGCGCGGTCGACATCCAGCGACGCATGGCGCTGTTCATCGCCGGTAAAGACGCCTGGCTCGAGCTCCACCCTCACGAGGACAATGACGGATGGAGAAGACACCTGCACGACGAGTTCGAGTGGGAGCTGCAACACACGTGCTGGATGCCGCTGGTCTGCCAGATCCATCAGCTGGTCCTGCGGTACCTCGAAGTGAATGTGCAGAACTGCTTCTGTCCGTGCGGGTGCTTGAGCCAGCTTTCCTGGGCAATTGGGTGGCTGTGCGACTGGGAGGGACAGCCGCCGGACGTGCTCGTGGTGTCTGGTACGAGAAGCCGGGAGGAAAGAGAGGAGATCGAGAGGATTGTGAAGGATCCTTTGCGCAGCGATTGGCCGGAGTTGCGGTTTGAGAAGTGCTTGGATGCCGTTACGCTCGCAGTCACTGCTGGCTAAGGAGAATGGCGGCCGAGAAGACCAGTCCTACTCGTTTGTTTCAAGGAGAATCCTGATCAGTGGTGTTTTATTTTGGGTCGGGATAAGACATATCGTCTAGCTTGTACATTCGCTTTATACGGATGTTGCTGTCCTCCCCATGCTAACCTCTCTTGCGTGCCATTCATGCACAGTTATACATGTGGCATGTACCAACGTCGACCATCGATTTGGGGTACATAAGGTTGGGTATACAGTGATCTTGACGGAGTATCTTGCAATTGTGTCACCATTTCTTGACATCCAGTCTCTTTTCATGATGTCCTAAGGCCTGTTCTGAATTCTCGCAGTGAAAGACGTTTTACAGCGTACCCTTCTGGCAGCTGGGCCCTACTGGCCGAGACCATGTCAAAGCCGACAAAGAATTCCAGCACGAAGTGGATATTGGGTTGCATGTGAATGCCAGAAGATGCTCGTGCGAAAAATGTCACCGGCTGGAGTGAGATAGCTGCATCCACCGACCAACTCATTTAAGAATGCTATTGCCAATGACTACCCTCTTCCTCCGCTTCGCTCTAGTTTGTGGCACTACAACGAACCATGAGATCAGCAACATCGATAAACATAGACTGTGCACACAGACTCCGAATCGCAAATGGCACTCGATTTCAACACTAGTATGTATCATCACGCAAGCCTCGAACGATGCACAGGAGATAAGACAGTTTCCGATGACTCAAGATATATATGAAAATGATTAATGACCGTTTCAGTCCCTGACGCAACAAATCGCACCATTCTTGTCTCCAGGAAAAACACAAGGGTATCGTTTCTTGCCGCAGGTATCAGATCCAAAGGGAAGAAAAAGAGAAAAAGGATTTGTCCAGTGTCGCTCAATTCGCTCGCTTGCTCGCGCTCAAGAAGATCAAGGAAAATAAAAATGAATGGATGGTTGGATACATGAGCGGAAGAACCACAATCTCCGAGTCGTAAAACCAGTCGAACACGTTAAAATGTCGATAAAAACAGGGAAACCCTAAAACAGAGACCGTATCCAGAAATCCATTGCAGTGATCGTGGAAGTCGTGATACTCGGAAGAACACGTGTACCTTCTTGAGCTACGGGGACTACCCGACCTAGAAGACGAACTGCATCTCCGTATCGCCCTGACCGCCAGCGGACATGTCGAATTGCACACCGTCGAGGTCTTGGCTGGCGAAAATATTGTCCCAGGAAACATCGTTGTCGACATTCCACTCGAACGGGTCGACAGTCTTCTCGTTCTCTTTCTTCGACGCTGCAGCCTGCTGGTCTTGGTCCGTCGCCCCGCGCTCGGTCGACTTCGGCTCACCATTACCAAGACCCAAGCCACTGACAGCAGCGTTGAGCATTTCGGGCACTGCAACGTCACCATTACCGAAAGCGTCCCACTCGAAGTTGATACGCAGGTTGTCGCTACCACTGACATCTGAGTTCAGGCTTGCGCTCGAGCTCTTGGGAGTCGTTTCGGGGGAGCTAGGAACGCCGGCTGCATCGTCCGGACGAAGGCCCCAATCAGTCACAAGAGCACCGTTAGAATCATCGAAGTTGAAAGGCTCGAAAGACGAAACACCAGCAGCAACTGTGGAACTAATTTCGGCCCAGAGTTGGTCCTCGGTGAGAGACTGTGGAGCCCCAGCTTCACTGTCAGCAACAACAAGAGGCTGATAGCCAATCTTGTTCGCTATCGTGTGATGAAGCGCTGTCGGGGCGTCGGAACTGACCGCGCTTTCTTTGCCAGCAGGCTTCACAGGAGCTTTGTTGCCTGACCCAGGTGTGGCAAATGCTGTAGCTTGGCCCGCAGGCGTGCGCACCTCTTGCTTGATAGCAGGATTCAGTGATGATTCACGTTTCATGGCACTAGTCTTAGGAGGCAGGAGTCTAGCTCCAGATTTGCCTTTGTCTGCGAGTTTGCCAGGCAAGGGGTTTCCGTCAAGATCCACACCCAGAGTTTCCGCAGCACTGTCCAACAGGAACTGCAGGGGATTCTCAATCTCCGCGTGTATGGAATCGAAGTGGCGCTTAAGTTCATCCTCGGTTTCAAAGCCTGTGATTGAGGCTTCGCACGCAGCATCTTTGGTGCACTTCCAGCGTTTCTTGTCTCTTTCTTCGGCCTCGGCTCTAGCCTGCATCTGTGCCTTGCGCAGCTGTTCGGGGCTGTTCGATTTGACACCACCAATCCCAGGACTGGCCCCGGATGGAGTGCCTGTTTGTCCAGCTGGAGTTGCATCGGCACTCTCTGGTTGTCCTGTGCGGCGCCTCTTGTTGGGCGGGATCTTGAGATTTTCTGGTGTGAGAGTGACCGCGTTGTCATATTTGGGAATGCCATGGGGGCTAGAGACGCCCACACCCCAATCGAAGGATTTGTTGTCCGTCGGCGCTGGTGGAGGCCTCGAAGAGCTGGATGCTTTGCGGCCGTGCTTGGATCCGGACTTTTCCATCGTAGGAGCTTGACCGGCCGGCACTTTTGGAGTCGCCTGCTGTTGTTGCTGTTGCTGCTGCGCTTGGCCTTGCTGTTGTGCCTGCTGAGCAAGTTGCTGGTTAAGCTGCCCACGAGCTTTGGCTTGGTTCATGTCGCGAAGGAACTCGCCGACGAGCCTCTGCGCATACATGGCGCTGTTCAAGTTGATCGACAGATATCCCTTGACGCTATCGGTCGAAGCGTCCCAATTGTGATAGACCGTGATCTTAGCCCTCATAAGTTGTTTGATTCGATCCTCGGTGAATTCCGGTAAGCGCAGAGCAGTGGAAAAGATCTTGTCAATCTGCGAATATGTCTTGTAGATTTTTCTAAGGATTCCCGTGACCTGTTCCACAGCCTGAGGGTCTTGCTGGACTTGAGGACCCTTCATGTGATTGACTTCTTGATACAGACGCTTGAACGTAGCGTCAATGTCAGAAGTGGTTTGACTCTTATGATCGTTCTGCTGTGGTACCATAGGAGCTTGTGGCGCCGAGGGCACTCCACCCTGCATGGGTTGAGCACCGGCGTTGGCTTGCCGAAGGCTGTCATATCTCTTTTTCAGTTGTTCGCGTTGTGCGGGATTGAGATTCTGAAGCTGCTCAGGTGTGAGATTTGGAAGTTTCATATCCGCAATGGACCCGGACGGGCGCGGCTTGTTCGCCTGTGGCTGAGCGTTGGGATTTGGTATCTCCATGACATCGTCGTTAGCTGAGGCGGGTGGCTGGGCACGCTTCTGGCCTGCTTGCTGCTGAACAACAGGTGCCTCGTTCACAACCTGCCCTGGCGTACGATTCGGCCTCGCTTGTTGATTGCCAGCAGCAGCGTTCTGCGACAGCTGGTTGTGCATCTGAGCTTGCTTCAGGGCATTGTTTTGATCGACGAAGGTCTTCCTTCGGGTCGTTATGATGATGTTTCTTATTTGATCATCAGTCATTGCATGAGAACCATTTATCCTCTGACGGAACATGGCAATATCTCCAGGACCCACAGGAGTGTCAGGAGGCATACGAAGTGGGCCTTGTCCAGGACCCATTTGCGGGACATTGATGCCCTGCTGCATTTGAGGCGTGGGCTGCATCATTTGTGCTGTAGGTGCGCCAACGTGGCCGCTATTTTGCATGCCTGTGTTTCCGTTGTTTACCATGTGGCCCGCATTCTGAGCTTGAGCCTGCGCTTGAGCCTGCGCATGCGCCTGTTGATGCTGCGCTTGCTGGTTCTGGCGTTGCATAATGACCCACTTTACACCGGCTTGGAATTCTTCAGGGTGGTCATTGAACCATTTGCCAATCATCTGGTTGAATCTCTGCAAAGTGCCTGGTTGTAACCCATTTGCGTGAGCGTCGATGTGCATCTTGAGCTGTCCCCAGCTTCGCACATTGGGAGGCACCACAATGCCAAGTTGCTGTAGAGCAGCCTGGGGGAACGGACGCGAAAGCATCGCTTGGTGTTTCAAAGCAGGTGGCAAATGATCCATAGCGCTGCCAGGAGTCTGTTGTGAGGGGGTACGTTGTGGTTGCTGTTGATGTTGTTGTTGCTGTTGCGCTTGTTGTTGTTGTTGCTGTTGTTGTTGCTGCTGCTGGGCCGCCTGTTGCTGCTGCTGTAGCTGTTGCTGCTGCATCCGTGCTTGCATTTGCGCAGCATCCATGCCTTGAGGGATCTGCTGCTGGCCCTGCGATAGCATTGTCTGTTGCATGTTCATGTCTGGCATCCCGTTTGGCATGGCGTTCAACCCAGGCTGGTTGACAGCCTGTGGACCTCCCATCTGCATGCCAGCATTTTGGCTTCGTCGCTGCTGTGTTGCCGCCCACTGTTTGATGAAATTGGGAACGTCTGTCTGTGCCGTAGCTCGCAACTTTTCGATAATTGGCGGAGGCATGGTGCGGATGATGTTCTGAGCCTGTGGCACCTGGAACACAGGGTGCGGGGGTAGGCTAGCCAGCAGTGCTTGCATGTTGACACCAGTATTATTGCGGTTTACCATGCTTTGGTGATGCTGCAACAAAGCGTTGGCGCCATTTCCAGACGCTTGGCCTTGCTGCTGCTGCTGTTGTTGTTGTTGTTGCTGCTGCATATTCGGCGCTCTGTTGGGTTGCTGAGGAGTGTTTGGTGTTTGGCTACCTGGAGGCTGAATTGGCCTGTTAAGCATAGTCATTGCAGGACTTCCACCCGCAGCACCGTTGAGCGCATTCTGAGCGCCCATGTTCTGGCCATGTAGCTGTGCTTGCGAAAGTGCTTGGGCTCTTGCTACATTGTTGGCATTGTTGCGCATCTGCTCCTGGCGCTGTTTTTCCCTCTGCATCACTAGCATCTGCATCTGCTCCCGGGACATGTTAGGTGGCATTTGAGCACCACCTTGGCCATTGCCATTTGCAAGCATGGCAGGGTTGATGCCACCTTGTGGTCCGTTTTGTGCATGCATTTGGCCGTTGAACATGTTGTTGGGATTATTGCTAGCAGGGACAACCTCGTTTCCAGACTCTTGCAGTTTTAGTGCGTTAGCCTGCTGACCCATGATAGCCGTGAAGTCGAAATTGTTACCCTGCTGCGATGCGCTCTGTGTCATGTTCGCACCACCAGCGTTGGTCATTTGCATGTTCTGCTGCTGTTGCTGTTGCTGCGGCTGTTGCTGCTGGCCGTTGGTCATTTGCCCAGAAGCCCTGCGATTCATCACGTCTTGTCTCGCTTTTTGGTAAATGAACTGAATGAGGGGGTCCTTCTTAGTTGCTGAAGCTTGCTGGCGCTGTTGCTCGTTCATGCTACGCATGACGCCGTTACGTAGCTGTGCCTTCTTTTCTTCCGTGAGGGAGGCTAGCATACGCTGAGCAGTTTCCTGGATTTCCTGAGGAGTGGGTTGCTGCATCTGCGGAGGTTGTTGGTTTGGAGTGCCGTTCATGTGCTGCTGCTGCTGTTGCTGCTGCGACTGCTGTTGATGAGCATTTTGTGACATCGAGGATTGCATATTAGGAGCGCCAAGCTGGTTCATGCCGTTGTTTGGCATATGTTGCGCTTGCATGTTCATGTTCTGGAGTTGTTGAGCACGAGGGTTCATCTGCGCGCCAGGTGCATTCATCGCTTGGTTAGGCGTCATTTGACCTCCGTTGCCGTTAAATCCCATGGGACCAAGATTCTGATTGCGCTTTGCCGAGATGTCGGCGAGCTTTCTCATGATGTGTTGGTTGTAGTTCTGGATATCTGGTGCTTGCGAAATGGTCGTATGCTCGTATTGCAAGGCCGTTCTGAGACACTTTTGAAGGTCCGGCTCGATGAACTTAAGCTGTGTGATTCTAGGATCGAGCGTTAGTGTCATTATTTTGCTGACCAGCATACAGAGCGTAACCTACAATTGCATGACTCGGGTGACTCTTGCACCCAAGGGAACCGTGGCCTGCCACGAATGTTGGAACTTGGGGAGCTCAGTCTGCAAGCCTTGCATGATTTGCGCAGCGATTTGGTCGTTGATGTTGCCCGGTTGAGGGCGTTGCATGCCGTTCACCTGGCCTTGGCCAGGCATGCCATTCTGCATCATGTTGACATGCGCCATCTTTTAGAATATACGGCGGCGTGCGCGCGCACTGCTGACTGCGGACGTAGTTTTGCTATGGTTCAACGGCAAAAGCCGGTGGCTGTCTGCTTGTGACTGTACCGTCGTCACGCATGCATCGGCGGGGATCAACTGCGGGAGAGCTGAGTTGGGTTTGTTTGGTGGTTTGCAGGATGTCGACGGTGGTGAGAGAGAGAGCGAGGGAGAAGTGTCGCAACAAGAGGGTCGATGAGAGCGGAAGATAAATCCAGAGCACGAGGGACTGGGGTATGCGCGTTGGCGTAGCACGAGAGCGGATGGCAGCAGCAGGCCCGCGGCTGCGTGAACAAAGCTGGCGTGCTCGTGCGCTTGTGAGAAGTCGGCTGGCGAGGGCGAGAGGACGCAGCGACGATGCTTGGCAGTGGTGGTGTTGATGTTGGAGGTGCGAGAAGAATAGTCGAGTTGTCGTCTAGGTAGGAGGAGGAGGAGGAGGAGAAGGTGTGTAGGTGAGTGAGGTGGTTGTGGTAGTTGTGGCGGTGGTGATGGACTCGAGAGAGGGAGCGAGGCGCGCGCGCGGTAGTAGCGAGTGAGCAGGCTGTCGATCACAGGGTCGGTCGGCCGGCCGCCTTGGGAATTGGTGGGCTGAGCTGTGGTGGAGGCGGCGTATCGAGGCCAAGCTCGTGAGCGCGCAAGACAGGGCGGAGAGTGAGGGAGTGAGGGAGGGGTGGTGGTGGTGGTGGTGGTGAGGATGGGAGGTTAAGCGACGTCGACGGCGTGGGTGAGAGAGAGAGAGAGAGAGAAAGTGGTGGTGGTGCAGCAGCAGCAGCAGCAGTACAATGTTGGCAAGAAGCCGCCGACCGATGGGTGGAGCGATGAGACGGAGTTAGAGTTCCCGCTAGCCTTGATGGACTTTGTCTCGAGAGGAACTAGCCCTGCCACGACGCTGCCTGCAAATGAGTCGCAGGCTCTTGGTCTACGCCGTCGTTTGTATCAGCAGTGCAGCACGGACAACGTTTCTTGTGATGTATGCTATGTATGTACTTTCTTGTGATGTATGATATCTATCTATCTATCTATTGTAGAGGCAGACGTACGCAATACCATCTACCTTCACCCATACAAAGCGGTGACAATTCGATTACACAGACGAGAGGCGGCGGCTACGGCTACGGCTACGGCTGCGGCTACGGCTACGGCTACTGCTACGGCTACTGCCACTGCCACTGCCACTGCCACTGCCACTGCCACTGCCACTGCCACTGCCACTGCCTTCGCTCGGGATTCGTGCCGAAAGTACATACAGTAGCAATGCGGGCACGGCGCGTGGCCCTTCTTGCAGAGTAGGGCAGCAATGATCGTGACTACTACTGACCACCACCACCACCCCTCCCAAGTCTCAAGCGCACGCTCGCTCACCGCATTCGCGGGTATGTGCTATGAGATCGCCGATATACACGACATTTCTTCCCTCGACCCTACCCTCCGCGACAACATCATGTGAATCACGAATCGTTGCCCCTGAGACAGACAGACACAGTGCAGACTCAAGCAAAGTGCTCGCAGATCCGTTCTCTCCACATCCAACGGGGCGAACCGAGGACCAGGACCGCCGCTAATCCCTAAACTGTGCTCCAGATCCAGACCCTGCTTAGCTCACCCGTTGACATGATCTGCATCATCCTACTCATCCTACTTCATGTGTGCTATATTAACTTCTGACACGTGCCGCGTTGTGTTTCATCAATCATTCAATCTATTCGCTCTTCAGCCTGAAAGCCACCGTGACAATGCTCTGCCCCGTCTGCCCACCGAATGTAAAGCTCGGGTATTTCGCATCAGCAAAGAACTCCAGTCGGCCATCCGCAGGCGTAAACCATGAGAGCAGTTCCTCCTTCGTCCAATTGCAACTCGTCACCACCAAGAATCCCCCAGTCGCCAGCAGAGGCTCTACCTTCCGTCGATACGTCTCACACGAGTGCTCCTCTCCCTCGGTCTGCGGCATGAGCGAAATCGCATCGAACGTGCCCTTGTCGAGCACAACGTTGAACCCAACACTCATGTCTACCCAGTCGCCAGGCTGCGCGCCGAGCAGATCCCAATCTTCAAACCGCACAGCCGGCTCCAGGCCTCTTTGTTTCTCGATTTTGCGAGCCAGCGCTACACTCGCAGGGCTGTAATCCACCCCCACCATAACTCCTTCCCAAGCATCCTCACCCTCTCCATCCTCGCCCTCTCGCAGCGTGAACAGCATGTGTCCATTGCCCGTTCCCAAGTCCAAGAAACTGCTCGCTCCCTCGCCGGCTCGTTGTATGTGTCCATCTTCTTCAAGAGTGTCTAGCAGCTTCACGACTGCCTCTTCGGCGCCATTCTCGTCGAACCAGATCGTGCCTTCGTCTTCGATCGACGCTGTGTTGTTGTCCAGTTCCCTGACATATGCGGTCTCCCAGCTGACAGTGTGTGTCAGCGTGTCTCAACCGCAACGGTACGGGTCTGGACGTCTTACATACTACTCCTTCGTTCCTAGCTCACTGGGGTCGAGCAGTTTGCGCTCGGCGCTATTTGCCATGCTGGGCTGAGATATGCGTCGATCGCAGGTCGATGGTCGTGTTCGCGAAGCTTTCTATGACTCGTTTTTCGTTTTGCGTTTTTTGGGTCTTCACAGAATCAGCATGCAAGTGTGGTTCTGCTGGTCTTAAAGTGCTCATGTGAGTCCTCTGAAGATAATTTGGCCGATGGCTGCCTGAGGCACAGCTTGCTCACCTTTGATGCGCGCGATTCTCGGTCTGTTTCATCAGTTGCGCGACTGTTCTTTCGAGGTTTCTGCATCATCATCCGCAGGCCATTGAGCAATCAAATGTGCCAAACTGATGATGGTAGAGATACGCAGAATCTCTCGAGGCAGCCGAATCTCTCATCCATCGCTCGCCTTCAATACGCGACTGAATGACACAAGTCACCACTGGCAAGGCTGTTGCCATTCTGGCAGGGTTTCATTTTACATCGCCCTACCCAACTATCAAACTCGGGCCTCAACCGTCCCGTGTCAGAGAAGTATCCCATGCCCATCTCGTAAAATATGAACATGGCATGTTCCAAGCGCACGTATAGCCCGCCAACGTCGCGCCGATCCACAAGCAGAACGCGGTAAACCTCGACCAACGCGTCATAACCATTCTCCAGTATATTTCGACCATCCATATTCGCACTGGTTCGAAGGTATCATCAACGATGACATACTCCCCTCCTCTTGGCTCGATGATAAAGTAGCACAACAGACTATGCTTTCCATTCCAACCAGCCAATCCCTTCCCAGGGATTCGTCCACGTTCCAACCCGCCGATCACCTTCTCGCAAGCTCATCAAGCTTTCCGCCTCAACGATGTCAGGAAGGTGGTCAGCATGCTTTACACCTTACACGTGGTTGGCCAAAGGGTCGACTTGACATACTCGCGAATTTGCGACTCCATAGTGTTTTCATTGACGATCGTGGTCTACATCCTCCTTGGCATGGCTGAACGGCAGTGTAGCTCGAGGCTTACAGCCATGAGGAGAGATCGAAGCAAGGTATATGTATGTTGCCGCGTTCTGCATTTTGAACAGAAGCGTCGATTCCACCTTCTTCATTCTCGCTTTACAGTATTGGGGCCCGAGAGTAAACATGCTTTCCCTCTTGTGTCTTCTTGCAGTTACTCCAGCAGCATTAGCTGATTGGAGCGGCAATGCTAATTATCTTTCCCCTTCCCGACGACACCCTAGTCTCGGCATCCACATGCCCAAGGTGATCAAGCGCCAGACCTCACCTTCGTACATGGATGCTGGCCGCCTCAACTTCACCCACGGTGTAGCATCCGGCGATCCTTACTCGGACTCTGTTGTTCTATGGACTCGAGTAGCTCCATCGATTGACAACGACGCCAGCAACACCACTGTCAGCGGCACAGTACCACTCTACAGTCACAACACCAATGAGTACGTCGAAGCAAGCTCGAACCCAGTCTGCGTGGAGTACGTTGTGTCCGAAAATGAAGACCTGAGCGATCCAGTCACCAATGGAAAGGCGTACACTTCGAGTGATATCGATTACACTGTCAAGGTCATAGCGGAAGACCTGGAGCCGTTCACCGGATACTACTATCAGTTCAGCGTATGCGACAGCAACGTGAAGAGCCCTCTGGGACGTACAAAGACAGCACCCACAGCCGACGATGATGTTACATCCCTAGGCCTTGCCGTCTTCTCTTGCTCAAATTTCCCTACCGGCTTCTTCAATGCGTACGGTAATTCAGCCCGGAAGGATGACGTCGATTTTGTCGTCCATCTCGGCGACTACATCTACGAGTACGCCACGTCCACTGCCGCCCGCCCGGTGCAGCCCGAGCGTGAGATCTTCACTCTGTATGATTACAGACGCCGTCTCGCTACTTATCGCACCGATCTTGATTTGCTTCTCTCACACCAGAAGTTTGCTTGGATTCCCGTCTGGGATGATCATGAGATCTCTAACAATGGATACCGTGATGGCTCTTCTGGCCTTAACAATACTGAAGAGTCGTTCATCAAAGATGGCGGTGTGGGCGTTGACCAGAGAAAGGGTATGAGTTTTCCTGGATAAATTATATTCTTGGTTGATGCTATGCTAACAGTATCTACAGTATGTGCTTTCCCAACGATATACTCACAGCGGTGGTGCACCGCACCTTGTCAAGATTTTCTCCACCCTCTCCTAGCAATCTCTAAGAATCGATCTCGTTGGTGTTGTGTTCCTAACTTGAGCTTCTCTAGATGAACGCTGTGCGTGCCTACTTCGAATGGATGCCTATCCGTCAAGTTGACATGGACGACAACCTCCGCATCTGGAGGAGCTTCTCACTCGGCAAGCTTGTCGATCTTGTGAGTATCTACCTGTTCGCAAATAACCAGTCTCAGCTTGTAGCGAGAGGTTGACAGTCCCATAGATCATGCTGGACACTCGCAACTACGACAGAAGTATCACTACGCTAAACTGGAACGACGTATGTGGAGTCCCTTCATTTTTGCACCCCTTCTCCAGCTTGGTCACTCGAACAACTACAACATATACTTACGTTACTTTGCAGGATTACATCACCGAAATCTCGAACGATGCTGGAAGAACCCTCATGGGCTCTAACCAAGAGAACTGGTTCTATCGCCAATTGAAGGCTTCCGGAGAGCGTGGCGCTACTTGGCGTCTTATTGGTAGCCAGATTGTGTTCTCCCGCATCAATGTCACCACTTGGTTCGGTACGGAAGAGAACCCTTACAACAGTGATGCCTGGGATGGCTACATGTCGAACAAGAACCGCACACTCAAGACCCTCGTTGACCACAAGATCAACAACAACATTATGATGGCCGGTGACTCTCACCTGAACTGGGTCTCAGACCTCGTCTGGCTCGGTACCGAAGACTACGATCCATCCACAGGTACCGGCGCACTTGGAGCCGAGTTCGCCGGCACAGCTGTCTCGTCAAATTCCCCTTTCGGAGCCAAATCTTCCATCGCTCAGGCCAACAACCAATCTTCGCTGCTCATTCGCGACAACGAAGAGCTGCAGTGGCAAGAGGGCTACTATCGTGGCTACTACGAGATGCAGATCTCGCCTGAAGCCGTGCGCGCAAGCTACTTTGGGCTGCCGAATATTCGAACTCGCAACGGCTATGAGATCAGCCTGGCCAATTTCACAGTCCTAGAGGGCGGTAATGCGCTGCAGAGACCTATCGGTGGTGGCGAGGTTGAGAACGGTGCCTTGAAGAATGGCACGGTTAGTGGAAGCAATGTGACGTTTGACACGAACAGTGGAGAGTGGTTTGTGAGCGATTTCAACTTCACTGGTGTGACGCTCGGGGGTAGTGGTTAGTTGGGATGGTTTCGTAGATCATCAGATGTAAACATACAACATCAGTTCACCGCTCTTCCGGCCTCACTTCAAAATGGGAATGCCCTTGAACTCTCTCGTAACTCCGGCGATAGCCTCCTCCACAGGCAATCTTTCCATGCTGCTGGCTCCGAAGAAGCCGTGCAGTCCTTTGCATCTCTCGAGCACAAATCGCGCGTCTCCTGGCTTTGCGATTGGTCCTCCGTGGCATAAGACGATGACATCCTGATTGACCTTTTGTGCCGCGGCTTGAATCGCCTGGATGTCTTCGACACACTGCTCTAGCGATTTGCCGGTCTTCGCGCCAATCGTGCCGGAACTTGTCAATCCCACTGTAAAGAAAACCTTAGCGAGCTGAGCACAAGTGGAATGGGAAGTATAAGCTTACTATGCGCCACGATGACATCCGCCCCGGCTTCTGCCATCAGCTTCGCCTCTTCCGGGTTGAAAACATACGGCGTCGTCACCAGGTCCATCTCGTGAGCAATCCGCACCATCTCAACCTCAGTGTCGTAGCCCATACCCGTCTCCTCCAAATTTTGGCGGAAATTACCATCGATGAGACCTACAGTGGGGAAGTTCTGCACGCCTGCAAAGCCCAGATCTTTGAGCTGACGCAAGAAGCGTCCCATGTCTCGTCCGGGATCTGAGGCACAGACGCCGGCGATGACAGGCGTGTGCTTGACGACTGGCAGGACGTCGGAGGCCATCTCGACTACCACGTCGTTGGCGTTTGAGTACGGCATGAGACCGGCCAGTGAGCCTCTGCCGTTCATCCTGAAGCGGCCGCTATTGTAGATGATGATGAGTGAGATGCCGCCGGCTTCGGCGGATTTGGCTGTGAGGCCGATACCTGTGTGGCATTTTGGTTAAGAGTCTTGGTGACAAATGTGATAATTATTGCAATTGGCATACCGGCACCGGCACCTACGATGGCGGTTCCGGATTCGATCTGCTTTCTGAAAGCGGCCAGGATTTCTTTGCGATCTGTAGGAGGTGCCATTTTCGTGATGATGTTGCCCAGAGAGGTGAAGCACAGATTCGCGAGTAGCTTATAGCAGTGACTGAAAAATATTTTTTTTATGTTTGGACGGAAAGTCACGGTATGGAGGTGGTGCAATGATGTGGTCGACGTCAGAAGCAATTCCCGTTTGTCCCTGCAGATGTGGAGGCGCCGATCGCTGTTATTCTCCACTTTCAAATAATATCACCACGTAATGATATTAACCTGGTGTTCTTTGACAACTATACCGCTACTGGACCAGGTTTGGCCCAGACCAGTACCTTCCACTGAGTCTCGCTGTGATTTCCAAAAATGCCTCACATCGTCATCCTCGGCACATGCGACACAAAGCTCCAGGAACTCCTCTACCTACGATCTCAAATCCTCCAAGGAGATAGCAATGGAACCTCAACTCGTGTCACTCTAATAGATGCCGGAAGATCACCCACAGATAGCGAGCACATTGATATCTCGCAAGACCTACTCACTTCGACCTACGCACCATCGGAGAAGCAAAATGTATCAGATCTACCTCGAGGCGAAGTCATCAAGTACATGATCGCTTGCTCTATCAACTGCATGCGAGAGCTATATCAATCTGGGCTTGAGGATCCGGCCAAAGCTATACATGGCATCGTCTCAGCTGGTGGAACTGGCGGTACTTCACTCGTCTCTGCAGTCATGAGGGAGGTCTTCCCTGTCGGGTTCCCAAAGCTCATGGTCAGCACGAACGCATCTGGTGATACTGGCCCAGTCGTTGGCGAAACAGATATCACGATGATGTATTCTGTCGTTGACATCGCTGGCACCAACAGTCTTCTGAAGCGCATTCTATCGAATGCTGCGGGAGCAATCACAGGCATGGCAGGGGCATACGAGCATTCGCTCACTGAGCAGTCACACAACAGTGAACAGCCACGTAAAAGACTCGGCCTCACAATGTTTGGCGTCACCACTCCTTGTGTTGACAAAGTCCGCACTCATCTGGAGGCGAACTACCCCATGGAATGCTTCGTCTTCCACTGCACAGGTCACGGTGGCAAGGCTATGGAGAGGCTTGTCGAAGAGGGCAAGCTCGACGCAGTGCTTGACCTCACTACGACGGAAATATGTGATGAATTGATGGGCGGCAACATGAGTGCTGGAAAACACCGACTCGAAGCGGCGCTCAAAGCCGGCATTCCCTACATCATTTCGGTCGGCGCAACAGATATGGTCAACTTTGGCCCCAGAGCTACTGTACCAGAGAAGTATCACCAAAGGCAGCTGTTCGAGCACAACCCTGTAGTGACACTGATGCGTACGTCGTCAGAGGAAACTGCTATGGTTTCAGGATATATCGCTGGAAAGATCACCAAATTCGCCAAGTCGCCGGAAAAAGTACAAGTCGTGCTGCCTAGAGGTGGCGTTTCCATGATTTCCACACCAGGCGCGCCATTCTATGATGCGAAAGCTGACGAGACGCTGTTCCGATTTCTTGAGTGGCAGCTAAGAGACTCTGGCGTGTTGGTGGAGAGCGATGAAAGGGCAATCAACGATGAGGCGTTCGCAATTGATGTCGCTGAACGTATGGCAAAGCTGATGGGATTGTGAAACAAGATACTCAATGCATGTTCGCGGAAGAATTTACCGCACTGGGCAGACGCTCGCGTACAGTCCAGCAACTAGGCTACATGGCAAAGATCATCTCGGTACTTACCAATAGACGCAAAAATCTTGTAGTGTTTGCACGAAAACACACGAATGAAAATGCGTGGCGCATTCGTTATGTCCGGCATGCTGCGAAGTGCACTTGCGGCAAGATCTTGGCAGGCTCAGCTCAGCTCGTGGTTCCGAAAGTCCGGAGGGGAAGCTGCTGCTTTGTGGTCGGTTACTAAGCCATGCCTTTCGGGCTGAACCCAGCTTTCGAGCTCCGTGATCACCTAAACGATGAGTTTATCGGGAACTCTTAGCGACCGGATCCAAGTGATTTGTTGCAGAGGGCCGGAAGGGTAGATATAAAGCTAAGTGGAGAGCCGTCCGGTTGATCCTCAATCCAAACAACACTACCACTATCATCATCACCACCAGATACAACAAACCAATCATCCTCACAGAATACCTCCACAGACCACAACATCCCAGTCTAATTGAAACATGACTTCCAAGCGTCTTCTTACCATCTTCGGTGCCACGGGAAACCAAGGCGGCTCCATCATTGACCTCGTCCTTGCCCGCCCAGAACTGAGCGCCAAGTATGCTCTTCGTGGCATCACGCGTGATCCCAGCAGCGGCAAATCACAAAAGCTCGCATCATTGGGTGTCGAAGTCGTAAAAGGTGACCTCGACGATGTCGACTCTCTGCGATCCGCCGTTCAGGGCTCGTACGGCGTCTTCGGCGTCACAGACTTCTGGTCCATCATGTCCAAGTCCCGCGAAATTCAACAGGGCAAGAACATACTGGCTGCGTGCCAATCGGCTGAGGTCAAGCACTTCGTCTGGAGCTCGCTACCCAACGTGTCGAAGTTGAGCAATGGCAAACACACCAAAGTCGAGCATTTCGACGGCAAGGCTGAGGTAGAAGAGGCCATCGAAGCAGACAAGGGCGGTATCATCGCAAGTTACTATATGCCGGCAATGTTCATTGACACTCTCAAGGGAATGATCAAGGACTACGGCGGGGGCCCAACTCTCTCTCTACCTTACCCTGACGAGAACATTGCTGTCCCACTTCTTGCCCCGCGCAGAGACACAGGCAAATATGTCATGGGACTGTTCGAGGCCGAGGACAAGGCCAACGGTTTGGCGGTTCAGGGTGTCAGTACATGGTCCACGCCAAAGAAACTGGTGACTGAGCTAGGCGAGCACGTTGGCAAGAAGGTCCACTTCAATTCAGTCTCTGGCGAAGTCTTCGCCTCTTTCCTGCCGGAGGCCATTCGCGAAGATCTGACCGATATGTTCCTCTGGATTGGTGAGGACTCATACTATGGAAAGGGTAGCGAGAAGAAGCAGGAAGAGAGTGACAAATTCTTGGTCAAGGATGCGGACTTGCAATCTTGGGACGATTTTGTCAAGACAAGCGGACCATGGACTTTCTAGGGCTAGTGTAATCGAAGGGAAATCAACTAGTTCAATGTGATCGGTATAATGCAAGCCTCAGACTATTCCTCTTTTCATGTATGTAAATTTCCTGAAGCTCGAACAGCACGCGATGGAGATTCGATGTAATCTTTGACGTGACTAGTACATCACAAGGACAGTATCAATGACAAAGGGTGTGACGCCTTTGACTTCACAGTACACGCGAGAATCACATATAAAATAAACCTGACACGATATTACTCTTCGCCTGATGATTTGGGTGGCTACTCGCTCTGCCGTACACTGCAAGCTAGGGTGCGTTTGCAACCTTTATCAATGGTGTTACATAATATTTCTCAAGCTGTTACTACTCCAGACTACATCTACAAACCGGCCGTTTGACCCTCGAAAGCTGGAACCGCACCATACCGCCACCAAATATCCAAATTTCTCTTTGTCCGTAAAATTTGAGATCGCATCCTACCATCCCAACACAACGTCCAAACATGATTCAAAAGGCAAAAGAAGAGTCTCCCCTCGCGGGATCGAACCGCGGGCCTCAAGATAACGATTGCTCGCTGAACAGTTACAGTCTTGCGCTCTTCCAGCTGAGCTAAGGAGAGGAAGTGAAGTTGTCACTGATTTATGGTTTGACTGAGACAACGGCAAATATATAACTAGCAATTCGCTCTATGCGTCCATGAGATGAACTGGTCGATTGTAGAACTATCCTGATCGTTCGTTGATGCAAAAGTATTGAACACCCGGTACGATCCGCTGAAAAAACCAGCTGGACGGCTAAAATTACGAGATTTCAAATCGTAATTTGGAACAACCCCTCGTTCTTTGATTGGCTAGCACGCTACCATCGTTCGCTGTAGATACCAAATCATAAATAGTTGCCATCGAGAGGGTGAGTAGAGAATCTACTATCTCGTTGGTCAGAATGCTAATCTCAGCGAATGTGGAGTTTGGAATGGCAGTTTTGGAGATGGAGATTGGGTCGAGACTATGACTATAGTTGGTTCTAAACATCCATCGTGTTGTTGTTTGTCATATTGTGCGAGACTCAGATTAGTGGCCTACAAGTCTTCTCTGGTGAGCTGTGATTTGAGCGTGGTCCTATGTCCTAGGGGTTCTAATGAATCTCGATCGCCGAGAAATTTGTAGCAGGAATCTATCTCATTGATTTGTGTTGATAGGCGGGAGAAAGCACTGGATGTCTCTGGAGTTGTACTCAGTATGTACATACATTGATGTAGATGCAACAACGCTCGCCGGGAAAACTGCAACGAGTCGCACATAGGTACCAGTGAGATGTGTTGATACCATAGTGATACCAGATCGTTGTGGCTACAACCAAATGGTGAAGAAGTATGCTTTAGGCCCTGAAGACGGAAATTCATCATACGAGATGTATATATCGAAAAGGACGTACCTGTAGCGTCAGTGTTAGTAGGGTTAGGGTCTTACAGTAAAGTCGAATGCTACCTGTATATAGTTATATGACACAGACAGACACATATACACGATTGCGGTGGAGCTCCTTTTGTTATTGCGCGGATATCATGGTCGCTGTTGTGTTGTATTGGAAAGCCCAAACATCAGCTTGACCCAACGCCAGCGTCAAAGGTGATCTTTTCGCAACATGCAGAGCTAGAAGTGTCTCACTCCTTGGAACCCCAAAACTCGCATGAGCACTGGAGAAGACATGAGTGACCAGGCTCGCACTAAAATATACCTTGAACAACGATAACGTGATCTGTATTCTGTCTGTGATCTTTGCTATGCATACATGAAAAGCCGAAGGCTTCCAAAAGTCACCCTAACGCCATCGCTCAAGTACATAATCGAATCCGATAGTAAAAGCACCTCACATGACCTCGGCAATGCTCTGCCTCTCAATGATACTCTTCTGCTTATCGTTCCTCGAAACGCGCCAGTATTGGTCCGCGTAATCGCCGCACTGCATGGCACGCAAGAAGTCCTCGTCGTGAGTGATGACAATCAGCTGGAAGTTCTTCTGCTGGCGACGCACGCGGATGATCTCGGACAAGCTCATGGCAAGCGCACGAATGTTGTCTTGATCCAGGTTTGTGGTCGGCTCGTCCAGCGCGATCAGACCACAGTTGACGCCAAAGCACTCAGCCAACGAGAGACGGATGATGATGGATGCAAGGACTCTCTGACCAGCGGAGCAGCGTCCACGCATGTCCATCTCAGCATCGGACTTGTACATGACCACACGATAGTTGTAGCTCTTGTTGGCCTTGGCGTCCTCGCTCTCGGACTTGATGCGAATCGTATCGATGTCGGTACCTTGGTAGGTTTTGCGCCAAAGCTCGTCGATGATGCGGTTGATCTCGTCCATCTTCAATGTGTGATACTTCATGATCGCCTTGTCGAGCGCACCAATGTAACGACCAAGGTCTTCGATGCATGCCTTTGTTGTTTCAACCTGGATATGTGCAAGTTTGTACTGCTTTGCAGCGTCCTTGTACTCGATCTCATAATCGGCCAGTAGTTGCTTCAGGTTGTTGTCCTTGGTTTTCATCTGGCCGACGATGGTGGCTTGTTGTGAAGCAAGGTCCTGGCGCTCCAGCTGGTATCGCGCGCCCTCCCTTTCATTGCGGACCTTGTCGGCTTCTGCATTCGTCTGCGCAAGCCTCTCAATATCAGCACGAACAGACTTGAGCGCACGTAGGTCACGGCGGTAACGCTGGTTGTCCGAGATCTGGCGTTTGGTATCATCGACGTTGCGAAGAGCGTCTTCATGGCGCTTGACCTCACGGACAATGGTCTGCTGATCCTTCTCTAGAGCCTCGACCTCCGCTTTGAGGCTTTCGATCTCACGCTGGGCACGTTTGAGCTGACCCTCGCCACCGCGTTCGATGTACGACTGGATCTCCTGACTGGCCATCTTGAGCTGGTTCAGGCTGGTGTTGAGCTTGTTGGTTTCCGCTTGTAGCTCACGATCCTTGTCTGCACCTCGACTGGAGATGTCGTCGTACTTCACCTGGGCTTGCGACAGCTGCGGTCCGAGGTCTTGGATCTCCTGGTCAATCGTACGAATTGCCTCGCGGTATCCACCGCTAGCACCCTTGAACTCCTCGATCTGACCTTCAAGAGATAGCTTCTCCTTGAGTTGGTAGTCGACAGTGCTCAGCTTGTTTTGGATGTCGCGCACCTCCAGCTCCAACGTGTTGATGAGGCTCTTGGAGCGATCCTTCTCGCTGGTAAGTTTGGCGTGCTGGGATTTCGCGGTCCTCGCTTCCTCGTTGACTTTCTTGATATCGTCCTGCACAGCTTCCAGACCACGGGAACCACCAGAAGACTTTTGCTTGGCTAGAAGCTCCTTGATCTGCGCATCAAAGGTGCTGATCTCGTTGCTGTACTTGGCGACGTTCTGCACCGTGCGGGTCATGGCATCGATGTCACGCTTCGAGGCACGGCGCTCGTCGACCTCGCTGTCCTGCTGCTCCAGCTGCGCGTTCAATTTCTCCCTCTTCTCGGCGAGCTTGCTCTCCTCGACCTCCAGCGCGGGAATGTCCTTGTTCGTGAGCCTCTCCCAAGTGTCAAATTCGGGCCCGACGGCCCTCGCAGCCTTCAATTGCTCCTCGAACTCCACCAGTTCCTTGGTATCAACCTCTTGGAATGCGGAGAGTCGCTTCTCGACCAAGGATCGCATGCTGTCTCTCTCCTTGTCTGTCTTGAAGCCACGCCTGCATGTATTGCAAGCTTTGTGCTCCTTTGCAACGGTCAGACACTCTTCGAAGTACTGGCGGATGAGCTTGGCAGAGTCTGCATCTGACTTGGAAACGCTGTAGCTGCGCTCAATCTCGTTAAGCTCATCGTTGTAGTCCTTGGCCTCACAGTCGAGAGCATCTCGAATCGCTTTGGCGGCCGACTGTACGTTTGCGCGCTTACTCTTGAGGTCAGAGCGAAGACTATTCAGCTTAAAGTCGAGCTGCTCTAGTTCTCTTCCGGTACCGTCGCGCTGCTTCTCAGCTTCAACCACACGGCTGTTCTTCTCTTCCAGAGCATGCTGGAATGCAGATTCGACAGTGGAAGGCTCCCATCCAGCACCAACAATGGAGGCGATCTTTTCGCCGTATGCTCCGGACATCGTTTCGAGACTCTTCTGACGGTCCTTCAGCTCCTTCTGGACAAAGTCAAGACGAGCGGACTCGCCCGCTTGACGGGTGCCCTGGACCAACTCCACATCCAGTTTCTCCTTGCGATCGTCAAGACTGCGGATCTGCGCGTCCGCCTTGCTGATCTGATCATCCCAGTTCGAGTTCTCCAACGCAGTCTTGTAGGAGCCCAAGCGGTTCTCAGTGTCTTTCAGACTGGACTCCATCGCTGCTTTGCCGCCTTCATCGACACTGATCTGGTCCAGCTGGTGCTGCAAGCTGCTGATCTTGCGGTCGTTGGTGATGATTGATTGTTTTGCGCTCTCTTTGCGTGAGTTCAAAGCAGACTTTTGTTCATTCAAACGGGTGATGACCTTCTGGGCCTTCTGCAGCTCCTCAGAAGTCTCTCGGCGAGCACGCTCGAAGGCAGCATTCTGGTCGCGCGCCATCTTGGCGATGCGATCCATGAACGCTCTGGCTTGCTCGTCAGTGACCTCGAGATCGAATCCGCGAATGTTGTGACTGTGTGCTGTCTCTTTCACCAGAGTCTCTCGGTTTTCTAGCTGGCGTTCGTAGCTTTGGTGCTGCGCTTCGTATGAACCGGACTCACGTTCCTTCGATACCACCTTGCTGCGAGCATTGTTGATGTCCTGGGTGAGAGCAACATAGCGGCCTTTGCTAGACTGTAGGTCCTCCTGGTAGCTCTCGACACGGTTTTGATAGTCGTCCAACATCTTGTTGAGCTCCTCATCAGACTCTGACATCTCTGTGAGGTTCAGCCGCAAAGACTGAACGCTCTCCTCCTTCGTCCGCTCTTCGATGCGCTTGCCGGTCAACTCGCCTACAACCTTGGCAGCTTCTTCGTATAGGTCCCATGCCTTCTCGGCTTTGATGGTGACTTCACGGATCTGTTGCCCGAGCTTTTCACTTTCGGCGCGATCAATTTCGATCTCGTCAGCCAACTGCATGCTCCTCTTCTCGGACTTCTCAGCCTTGTCTTTGTCAGACTTGCTGTGTTCGTAGTCCTTCTTGAAGCCGATCAGCTTTTCGTTCTGGCTTTTACGCATCTGCTTGATGTTCGTGATCGCCAGTGAATACTTCTGAGCCTCGAAGATCTTGTCGAACCTCTCCTTTAAGTCTTTTGGGGCAGCTAGAGGCCAAAGGGACTCGTCCTGGTGACAGAAAACGACACTGTCAAGAATGGCTTTGCTCGTACCGAGATACTTGGGCATGATACTGTTCAAGTCTGTCACACGGGAGCTCATTGAACTGTTCTCACCGTTGCGCACCACACGGATGGTTCCATCCAGTGCCTTTAAGCTGCGCGTGTTTCTCTTCACAGTGAGCTGGAGACTCCTGGTGCAGATCATTTTGTTGTTTTCAGTGTTCCTGAAGCTAAGCTTGACTTGCGCCATGACCTCTTTGTCTTGGGCAAGATTAGGATCATGGACGAAAGCACCGCCAACCTTGCTGTTGGGCGGCATCTCGCCGGACGTGGCGAATTTGAGGCACTCGATGATGGTCGTCTTACCGGATCCGTTGGTACCGACGATGAGAGTAAGTGGCGGGGTGAAGAAGATGGTCTCAGCACGAGTATTGTCAAACGAGCGGATGCCCAGAATGGACAACTTGTCGATGCACGACATGACGGGCAAGTGGTGTTTGTGTTGCTGGCTTGGATGTGAGTGTGGACTGCTGCTCGATGTGGTGGTTTTGGGTGGCTGTTGCCCGGATCAAGGTGCAGTCGTGGATGGAACTTCCATTCAGGGAGGAAGTGGCTTTTATGTTGACGTCCACAGTCCTTCAGGCGACACTCAAAACATGTTTGTGGTGCCAGTGAAAGCCGGTTCTGCTCAAGAGGCGCGCGCTGGAAACATGAAGTCCAAAGCGCCAGCGCCAGCGCAGGCAGCAAACGCGCGCACGTGACTTGTATAGAATGTCGCCCGTGCGGCGACGAATTCAGGCCTGACGTATGTTGGCGGGCGCCACGGCGGATGCAAGTCATGGGCAAGTTGATTGACGGAAATGCGCGATCGTCATGCGCCTTTGCGACTAGACGACTTCACTTCCTCGTCCGTGGTCGCGTCGCCATAGATTTGACCGTGTTCCCCATACATACGTACACTGTTGCTTACCATCCCCATACATCGCATTCGCTCTGCCCTCTGCACGCCCCGGTCCACGAGTCTCGCGTGTCCACCGCCCCTCCACACTTTCGCATCGAGATCTGTGGCGCAACCGCTCCCAAGTCTCGTTGTCCGATCCGGATCGAGTGCAGCATCGTCGATGCGCGCAGGGGTCGCAGTGGCTTGACCACCACGCCGGGACAGCACGCGCAAGACCATACTACCATCAGGCATGTCAGTATACCAGGGCACGCCCACAAGCAGCGCTAGGCTCGGCCAAAACCAGCTGCCCGGAACCGCATCCGACATGTCGCTCATGGACCCGTCTGCCATGATGGGAGGGCCTCTGGATCTGGACATGTCGCTGCCCGTGGACCTGGATATGGACTTTACTGGTACTGGCACAGCGCCAGCCGGTTTCGACACGTCGCGTGTGTCTGTCGATAATGCCATAAGCTCGCGGCCGCTGGATCCTGCCATCATGGGAGGCACGTCTGGCAATGCAAGTAACGGATTTATTGGAGCAGACGTCGAGCAGAATTTCCAACAGAATCAGCAACAATTTCAACAGGATGATGAGAAGCCACAGATGTCCGGAGCGGGCGCAGGGCCCTTACCGACCACACACGGCATGCAGAATACGACCCAGAGCACATTGACAGAATTCACAAAGAGGAGGAATTGGTCGCAGCGCATTATTGAAGAGCTGAGAGACTTCTTGCACATCCTGACACCAGACGGTCGAATACTATACGTCTCGCCGTCATGTCGGAGTATAACAGGATACGAACCACAGCAGATAATTGGAAAATTCATTGGCGAGTTTGTACACCCAGACGACACTGGAATTTTCATGCGCGAATTCAACGAGAGCATAGCGAGCGGCAATGCGCTGCGCTTCTTCTATCGATTCAAGAAAGAAGATGGCAGCCACATGATCTTCGAATGTCACGGACACCCACATATTAGCCCGGGAGAGCCGGAGCCGCAGTCATCATTAGCAGGCAAGACGCCTGCGCAGATACAGAATACGAAAGTCGCGGGTGTCTGTAGAGGCTTCTTCATGATGGCGAGGCCATATCCTACTAAGAACGCTGCTCTGTTGGATTCGTTCTTGGAACACAAGATTGAAAACGAGCGTTTATTGAAGCGCATTGGCGAGCTCAAGCGCGAGGAGCTTGAAGAACAAGACGAGCAAGATCGCATGTACGCCGAGCAAATCGCAGCAAGTACGGCAGGCACCACTCCATTAGACAAAGGCAGCAAGGCCCAGAAAACTCACGGCGACTCAACACCTGTTGAGGGTCGCAAAGAAGCCACACCAAATTACCAAGGCATGCCTCCTCCCGCCAAACCCACGATTTCCAACACAGCCCTCACCCGCCAGAACCTCAGCGACGCGCTAAGCGGGCAGAAAACCGAGGGCATCGCCGACAAGATGTCTCGCTACGAGTCCTCGGGCACACATCTGGAGTCAATCGAGCTCCTGACAGGTCTGCGCTACCGCGACGGCGAGCGCAGCCACGGCATTTCAACAGGGGACACATCGCCCGCTCTGATTCGCGGCGATGCTGGCATCGCCATCCTCCTCGACCGCGATCGCGAACGCGACAGCAGCAAGAAGGACAAGAAGAAGCTCAAAGTCGCCGACGAGTACGTGTGCTCTGACTGCGGCACGCTGGACTCTCCCGAGTGGCGCAAAGGCCCCAAGGGTCCAAAGACGCTATGTAATGCTTGCGGCTTGCGGTGGGCGAAGAAGGAGAAAAAGCGCACGGGTATCGACGACGGTAAAGACAATAGTCCCATGGGTTCGCATGGCGGGCTCCTACCGCCCGGGCTATCCAAGGGCAATTCGGCCGGAAGTGACTGAGAATCAGTGCAACACTTTTGGTTTTTACACGTGGAGAGACCTCTCGAGGTCCACGCTCGCTGGCGCGAGCTGTTGATGCTCTATGACATCCCGAACGGCGTCCGCAGCGCTATTTTGACTGCCCAGCTTTTGTGCATAAAGTCACGCGTTATCTTTCTTTTTGTTTTCGGCGAGTCGGGAAATGTAACGAGCCTATACCCCAACGACAGGTTCGTCACTGGTAAATGGGACACGACACAATTCATAGACATGTATTGAGAAAGCTCCGAAGAAGTTTGGTAAATGCTGTCAACGTGACATTTTTCGATATGCGCCACATCCTCATAATACTCATCGTACAAAACAAATGGTGCCTTTCTCGGCGCCCTAGACTAAGTCCCTGAAACCCAGCGCTATTAAATAAATATTGCGCATCCACTAGTACCTGTCGCCACTCCTGAAGAAGCTTTTCTTGAACCCTTCGGCGACTTCGCTTCTGCCTCCACCAAATTGTGAACCTCCCATACTCGCTCCCAATCTGCTGCCCGCAACGCCGGCGTCCACCTGTGCGGACTCGACGCGTTTGCTGAGGTCGGCAGCGCCAGAGTCGATCACTTGCAACTGCGCCAGGTGGGAATTGAGCACGCGCACAATCTGGCTAAGAGGATCTTCGCTTGCGTCCTTCGCGGCCTTGCCACTAGCAGCGGACGAGGAGGAAAGCTTGGCGGAAGCATCGTTGATGCCTTCGATCATGGCGCTAAGGCTCTGGTTCATCTCCATCAAACGATCTGAACAGGCCTCCGCGGCCTTGTAAGTGGTTTCCCTGTCACGGTCGACGCCTCCAGTATCGCTGAGACCGGCTTGCTCCAACAGACCGTCGACATCGGCTTCGTATTTGTCAAGACGTGCCTCAAGCTCACGCTGACCTTGCTCAACGGTCGAAAGCTGACGCTCGACCTCGGCAACGTCGCGCTCAGCTTGGAAGCAGCGGGAGTAGAGCTTAGAGATGGAAGTGCTGTTGGTTGTGAGTTCGCGATCCCAAGTTCCGACCTGAGTCGCGAGCTTGGCGAAGCGTGTCTGATGGGTGGCAAGTGAGGTAGACCATGATGTGAGAATCTCATCGAGAGACTTGCCTGCAAGTCGTGAGGCAGGCTGTGCGTGTTGTGAGGTTTGCTGCCCTGCGGGCTGCTGGGTTGTGGTGCTACCAAAAAGAGAGGCTCCAGCAGCAGGAGCAGCAGCGGGCTTGTCAGTGGAAGGTGTTTCAGCAGGTCTGGCGGCGCTTGTGGATCCGCTACCAAAAAGGCCTGAACCTGTGGTCGCGCCAGGGGTAGCGGTGCCTGCGGCAGGCTGAGACGAAGCAGACGGGGTAGCAACAGCGCCTCCGAAGAGGTTTGATGTGGTACCAGGGGTTGAGCTCGTCGGAGTTGCCTCTGGCTTTTTGCCAAATGCACCGCCAAACAGACCGCCAGATTTCGAAGCCTCCGCGGGCTTTTCTGTGGTCGGTTGCGCAGTCTCGGCTTTCTTCTCACCGAAGAGCGACTTCGAGCTGTCACCAGTAGCTGGGGCGCTGCCAATGCCAAACGTTGTAGCCGGCTTGGGCTGTGCGTCTCCACCAGTGGTGGGTGTTTTGTTCTCGTCGGCCTTGGGTTGTTGTCCAAAGAGACTTGTGGCTGGCTTCGCAGCTGCAGCGGCTCCTCCAAATAGATTGCTAGCGGGAGGGTTGCCAGCGGGCGTGAATGTCAATGGTGCTGCAGTCTTGTTGCCCTGTGGTGTGGTGCTGCTCGTATCTTTTGAGCCCAATCCCTGGAAAATGCTTCCACCTGGAGCGGCACCAGGTGTAGTTGCGCCATTGCTGGCGTCTCCAAACAAGCCGCTCGTTGGTGTCTTGTTCTGCTGGCCGGCCGCACCGCTCGCTGGGGCTTGTGCGCCGCCAAATAAGGTGCTACCTCCAGCACTGGGAGCGGCAGCCTGCGGCTTGTTTCCAAACAGGCCGCCTGAAGCAGGAGCTGCACCGGTTGGAGCAGAGGATTGTGGTGCGCTAGCGGCGGCGGCGCCGCCGAAGAGCGAACCTCCGGACGCGGGTGCTGCAGGTTTGGGCTCTTCCTTCTTCTGTCCGAAACTAAAGCCACCGCTCAGTGGAGTGCTGCTTCCGCTCTGTGTAGTTGCGCCGCCTCCGAAGAGACCACCTCCAGTCTTCTGCTCTCCTCCATTGGCAGCAGGCGCCTTTGCACCAAAAAGACCGCCGCTCGAGGGCTGTGGTGTTGTCGAGGCGCCTCCAAACAAGCTCTTCTGTTCGCCGCCAGTCGAGGCTGCGGGCTTTGCGCCGAACAATCCTCCTCCGCTAGATGGTTGAGGAGTCGTCGTTCCGCTGCCACTAGCTGCAGCGCCGCCAAAAAGGCCACCGCCAGTCGCGGGAGTTGTGCTAGCACCGCCAAAGAGTCCGCCGCCAGAGGTAGGTGTGGCTGCGCCGCCAAAAAGCGGCTTGCTCTGCTGTTGAGTGTTGTTGGCGCCTGCAGACCCAAAGAGCGAGCCGCCAGCTGCGCCGCCCGAGTTGGGCGTGTTGGATCCTCCGAAGCTGAAAGTCATGTCGGTGGTATGTTATGCTCTCTACTGTGTTTGCGGTCGGGTGCTGGATGCGAGCAGTGAGGTGTGGTGTAGAATATCCAGCTGGGAAAAGACGCGGTATAGCCGAAGGGACTCAATGGGTGGCGAAATGTGTCCCGTGACCAGGAGTGGTTGGGTGAGGGTGAGGGTGAGTTGGTTTTGGGCGAGTTCAAGCGCCGCAAAGTTGATGGATCTTGGATGGCAGTCGCGAAGCTCAAAACGCGGAACAGGAAGGCGCGCTGAGCTCTGAGTTCATGCCTGAGGCCCTCCATGAGTGAGTGAAGCGCGCGACTTGCGACTTGTGGTGTGTCGCAGGAGGAGAGGAGAGTGGGGCGTGTCCTGGATGCGTGACGGCGATTGACTGGACTACTGCTGGGCTGTGCTGCTTGAACAGTGTAGATTGTCTGCACCGCCACGCCTCCCTCGATAATACTTATATCTTTGCTCTCCATCACCCCCGTCTTCACCCTATGCACATACATACTACCCAATAGCTCTCAACCTGGCCACACTGTACTCACATCCATACCATGGCCGACCTCCAACCACCCAAGCAGGCTCCTGAGGATCATGGTGCGCATGAGCTCGATGGTACCGATCCCCCTTCAATTGCAAGTCTGACGTGCAGAATCGCCCTACTAACACACTCTAGAATCTTCAGACGACCACTTCTCCTCAGCATCCGAGGGTGACGTCGTCCGACCAGTAAGCTCGAGCTCAAACCCTATCATGCGAGTGGAGCGCGTCGACGACCGACCTGCCCATGGCGAAGTCCCCGGCACGGACGCTTACAACAAACGACTTCTGGACGCCGTACCAG
Organism: Cladosporium cucumerinum; assembly: GCA_023634325.1. Classification (NCBI taxonomy): domain Eukaryota; kingdom Fungi; phylum Ascomycota; class Dothideomycetes; order Cladosporiales; family Cladosporiaceae; genus Cladosporium; species Cladosporium cucumerinum. Next base: position 2,297,359 of record JALDQA010000001.1, read on the forward strand.
ACGAGGTTGAAGTTGTACCTGACGGACAGCGCTCAAGATCCAACACCACCAGGAGCCGCGCCGCCAGCAACTTGAGCACACACAGCGGCACCAGCAGTCCGATTCCCCGTACTGTAGTGGAGAGAGTTGATGACAAGCCGGCACATGGAGAGGTTGAGGGCACAGCTGCAAGAGAGATGCGGCTAGCAGACGCCGAGCCTGACGAGATCAAGCTGGTGTCGCCGAGCGAGGGTAGGTGAGTTGGTTGGCCCAGATCCAACAAGGCGTGCACTGACATAAGCGCCACAGAGATGAAAGCAACTCAGAATGCCGCCCCGTAAACGAGGAAGACCAACAAACATGGTTTCGCAACATGTGGGAAGGCAAAGAAGAGCAGGCGGCTCAACCCAAACCAGCAGAAACGGAGCAAGAAGCAGAGGCAGAACCCGCAACAGCTGCCGAGGAGAACGACTTCAACGATAACGACGACGACTTTGGCGACGATTTTGACGATTTTGCGGAAGGAGAGGAGGCGGATGATGACTTCGGCGATTTCGACGATGTCGACGAGACACCAATGGCGCCTGAGTCTCAACCTCAGGTACAGACGCAGCAGCCCGATTTCTTAGCCGGTCTTGTAAGTAGTTTGCAAAGCAATCTCTATTACCAGCAATTGTTCCCATCAGGGCTGACCAGTGCTTTCCAGCCGTCATTGGATTTCGCTACATCCGCAGATCTTGACTCTTCAATGGAGCCATATCTAGACTTGATATTCCCTGACTCAAAAACCACACCCACGCAACCAGCGCCTTCGGACATCACAGGAACCGCCTTCCTCTCCGATCGATCACTTTCATTATGGCAACAACTTCTTCAACCACCTCCAATGGCTCCGCCGAATTGGACCAGAAGCCGCATTCGCCGCCTCTTTCTCGTCTCACTCGGCGTGCCTGTGGATCTTGATGAAATATTGCCGCCTTCTAAGCAGAAACGCCTTGTCCTTCCCAACATCAATCTTTCTTCGACAACATCGCCGCGCCACAGCACAGCCATCGATCGCCTCAAACAAGGCTCGGCGAACAACAGTACCACGTCACTCGATTCAAAAGGTGCTGCGAAATCGAAGCAGAAGCGGCACACTCTGCTCAAAGGCCCTCCTCCGCCACCAGACTTCGACCTCAATGCCGCGGCACTGTTGTGCTCAACAACGTACGAGGCGTTGGCAAATATGCTTGACGAGGAACTACGAGTACATTTGGTCACTTTGGACGACATCAACGGACGGGCGAGTGGGGTGTTGGAGTACTGGCTGATGCGACGAGATGAGGGTGTGAAGGAGAAAGAAGCGCTCGAGGGTGTGATAGAGAATCTTGTGGGCTTCGTCAAGGGACGAAGGGGAGGTTGACACGATAGAACGTGTTGAGGCCATACAGTGGCAATCTGATAGCTGTAATGATGTAACAGCGCTACTTGTTTCCCGCTTCGTTGTACGTATCTCACCTTTAGTTGTCCACCGTCACAGCGATAACATTATCTGAATTCTCGATGGTTCAGTCGACCCAACTATGCATGTTAGACCCTACAAATCGGGGATACGGAACTGGTGGCGGATTGCCGAGGATACGTGTTGAAAGCTGCTTGCTTGCTTGCTGGCTCGGGGCTGGTCGTGCCGAACATTGACGCCGAGAAGTCACGACAGCTCCGCCATGGTTGATATGATCAGGGCTTATTAAGAAAGAAACCCACGCTGTGTCCCTAGCTACATGGGTCGGCAACCTGTATATTGATTTCACTCTTATATTTCTTTAATTCTCGAAAGTCAAACATATACGGCCATGTCGCTCGCCGCGACCCCAAGCCGTATCCTCCGCCGACAGCTCCCGCGCAATGGCGCTGCTGTGCAGCAATTGAGCGCTCGACGATGCTATGCTGCCGATGCTAAGAAGGAAGAGAAAGAATCATTCAAGGGCCAACTGTATCAGAGTACGGCGGAGAGGCTGCAAAGAGATAAGGCGGAGCAGGCGCGGTTCGCAGGACATAGAGAGGCGCAAAAGGCGCGAAGCAGTCCTCCATGGCTGGTGCCGCTTGGTATGTTGGTACAATTGGAAGGAGGGTATGCCAGGAGTACGTCAAGCTGATATGATACAGTTCTAACCGTCGGCGCGATTGGAGGTTACTTCTTCGGCAAGCAGGTCCCCAGCAATACTGACACAGCTTCGACCAAACCTTTGTCGCAAACGGAAGAGCCTAAGCACGATGTATCGCCGGCAACACTACAGGCAGCATGGACCGAGTTCAAGAACATTGTGGGCGAGGAGAACGTGTCGACACAGCAGGCAGAGCTCAAGTCGCATTCGGGAAGCGAATGGAGCTCCTACGCCAGTCTGCCGGGCGATGTGCCTTTCGCTATTCTCAAGCCTGGAAGCACAGAGGAAGTCAGTGAGATCATGAAGATCTGCCACAGGAGAAGGATTCCGGTTACAGCATACTCGGGCGGCACTTCGTTGGAAGGCCACTTTGCGGCAACGCGCGGTGGCATTTGCATTGACTTCAGCCGAATGGACAAAGTACTCGCACTGCACAAGGATGATCTGGATGTTGTCGTTCAGCCCGCTGTCGGCTGGGAAGAGCTCAATGAGGATCTCGCGAAAGATGGTCTCTTCTTCCCTCCCGACCCAGGCCCTGGCGCTATGATCGGAGGCATGATCGGAACTGGATGCAGCGGCACAAACGCCTACCGCTACGGCACAATGAAGGACTGGGTGCTCAGTCTTACGGTTGTCATGGCCGACGGCACCATTATCAAGACCAAGCAGCGCCCTCGCAAGTCTTCCGCTGGCTACGATCTGACCCGTACATTCATTGGTAGCGAAGGCACCCTTGGCCTTGTCACCGAAGCATGCCTCAAGGTCACTCCCATGCCCGCCACTACCTCTGTTGCTGTTAGCACCTTCCCTACGATTCGCGACGCCGCCGACTGCGTATTCAGTGTTGTTGGTGCCAGTGTGCCCGTTGCCGCTGTGGAGATCCTTGATGATGTGCAAATGAAGTGCATCAACGACGCCGGCTCTACCTCGCGCTCATGGCAAGAATCACCTACCCTCTTCTTCAAGTTCGCCGGTACTCCCTCTGCAGTCAAGGAGCACGTCGCCATTGTCCAGAAGCTCGCCAAGCAAGCCAAGTCCAACTCTTTTGAGTTCGCTCGCTCCGCAGAGGAGGCCAACGAGCTTTGGCAAGCTCGGAAGGAGGCTCTTTGGTCCATTATGGCAAAGAAGCAAAGCTCGGATGACAACGTTTGGACCACCGACGTTGCTGTCCCCATGAGCCGTCTGCCCGAAATCATCGACGAAACCAAGCGCGACATTGCCCGCAGTGGCCTGACTGGTAGCATCGTCGGCCATGTCGGCGACGGCAACTTCCACTCCATCATTCTCTACAACAAGTCTCAGCTCGGTGTTGCGGATGAGCTGGTGCACCGCATGGTCAAGCGCGCGATCGAGATGGAGGGTACAGCGACCGGAGAGCACGGTGTCGGCCTCGTCAAGCGTGACTATCTGCCGCACGAGGTTGGACAAACGACTGTTGATTTGATGAGAAAGGTAAGTTTCTCGCTGATATACACTTTGGAAAGATTGTCGCTGACAATGATTGCAATGATAGATGAAACACGCTTTCGACCCGTTGTGCTTGCTCAACTGCGACAAGATTGTGCGCATGGCGAAACCGGCTCCGGGCGAGGTTCAAGAGTGGTAGGTATCTCAATGTATCAAATTGTCCTCAAATTAAAGTAAGGTTTATTTCTACGGCTGTATCGATGTTTGTTCTCCATAGCATATTGACGCCAAAGTGGAAATCAGTGTCTTTCGCATAGAGCTGGACACCCGAATGATAAGCCTCGCTAGTCGTATCGGAACTCTTCACACCAGTTGCCAGGAACATGGAACCGTTGCCCTCTATCGATGTCAGCTCCGACATATGTCTGGAGATCTTGGAGGACTTACGGCTTTCTTGCGGTGAACGTGTGGAGGTTCACATAGATGCGATTTGCCGGTTGAGCAACGTAATGTTCACACTGTGCCGTGAGCTCTCTGACTGCTTCCGGCGTCATGCCCAACCATCTTGTCAGCAGCTCCAGGCTGAGACCATCAAAGAAGCCATCGGTGTCTGCATCAGGACTTCGCCACGCGAGCAGCATCCGCTCGCCGATCAAACGCTGACATCTATCCAGCGACCACATGCACAGTGGCAGAGTGTGCGTGCGATGAATTCGATCGGTGAACCCGGTCCTAACGAGCAGTTCGTTGATCTTGGTTGGGTCTGGGTTCAGGGGTATGCCGCGCTTCCAAGATGCCACGGCAAGCAACTCCTGGAACTTAGCAACAGAACAGCTGCTCGGTATCGGATTCATGTTTGCGGTTCGGAAGGTCCTACGACTTTTCAGTTGAGGCCAGGCAGCAAGTAGGTCCAGCTAACAGTCTGCGGCAACTATGGAAGAGGATTGTGCGTGCGAGAGGTCAATTAGGACCTACTGCATACTGAATCAGCATTGTGTCAGAGTAAGATCACACCAGACATGATATGTCATACCCAATCGATGAAAGTCATCTCGATATGTCCAGTGGCCGGCACGGCCAAACTAAAGCATTCATCGTCAGCTCTCATTGACAACTTTACAGACTGATATGGAAAACAGACTCAAAAACCTTGCCGAGCAATGCTCTTTCGTCTGTTACAGCGCCGTTGAGATGTGCCCTATAGGGATGAGGTCAGCATTACGGTTTAGTCCTCTGTCGAAGAACAAGCTCTATTGTGTATTTTTATGAAACTCGTTTGCAGGATAAAAGTAAGACTAACTGCGCATGATGTTAGTATGGTTCCAGGAATGAATGTAAAACTGTTCCAGTAACCGTACCATGCGGATATAATCGAAACTGTCGACACCGAGAGGCGACAGATCTTCGTCGAAATCCAGTGCCAGATTGTTGTTGCCAATTGTCGGAACACGAAAGACCACATTGGGGGGTGGCCTTCTTGCGGCAAGTCAGAGGCTACACCGCTTCACACGGTATCAAGACAGACTCACCTGTCCTGGCATTCCACGAGATCGACACCGACGACCGTAGCGTTTGGAAATGCTCTCGCAACATCGCACACCCAGGAGCCATTACCACACCCTAAGTTCAGGACCCTCTCCGGATATTGTCTGCCCGTCAAGGGCATCATTCTAAGGTCCTCAAGCGAGTGGTTGCTCTCTAGTAGTCCATCTCTATTGTAGAGGCAATACTGGTAGATGGCACCATTCAAGACATTGTCGCCGTCTCTTGCAATAATGTCACAGGGAAATGGGTATTTTCCTGGACGCCACGCGTGGTAGTATCGGCTGTTTCTTGGGATGGCCAAGAATCGTGTGTTGAACTCTTCAACCAGGACAGGCCCAGAGTTGAGCACGACGGATAGGTAAGAACTTGTGATTGATCAGCCGAATCTCTATGCGCGACAGTATGAAACACAAAATACTTACCCGTTTGAAGCCATTGCCAATACTGCTGTTCTTGTTTCCTGCGATCGATTTCCCGGTGAGGTATACCGCGGATGAACACCGTTGAAGATCCCAATATCAGGTTAGTGAAACTGCAAATCAGCGAGGAGGGACTGGACGGGTGTTTACACGAAAGCTTGCAGCCTCAGAGACCATCAAGTGATCCTCATTTTGATACAGGTCGAATTTGGAGGAAAGTCCGTCAGAACATGCCACAAGAATGTGATATTGCATCGATAGCTGCATATCATATGTGGGATTTCTGAGCCGGACAGCAGGGTTTCTCGCTACAGACCGAGATTTGTATGCCGAATCCTGCTCGAGGCCCTGGCCTGATCCCCTTTGGTCAAGCGTACAGAACAGAGATGTTCGCGGGCCCACGTTAAACAACTGCCAGCAGTGCCTCACTAACAGACCGTATGTGAGGCGCTCAGTCCGAGCAGATATGGTTGTCATTGGACGGATGTTGACATCTCCATTATGGCTCGCATGGCAACAGCATCCTCATTCATGACGCTAAAATCTGCTCCAGATCATCCAGCGAAACAATGGCTGGACGGAACGCAGACCGCAGCATACGTTCCGGGATCTCGACAGGCTGCACCCCAGCTCCTCAGCATTGGGGAGAGCGCGCCTCGGCTCCCGTATGCCAAAACAAAGCTTTTCGCTCTCGCTTCACAGCTCCGGGTCACAGGATTGACGGAAAATCGCATTGTGTCTCTGCTTACAAATGTCGACGACGTTGCACAACGACGGCTTGCAGCTTTAACGATATCAGGATAAGTGTGTGCCAGGCATAACGTCAAACCGAAGCCACAAATGCTGTCCTATCGTTGCAAAAAGTGCAATCACTCCAACGGGTCGTGCATGGGTGGCCTATTCCCGACAGCGTGGTAACAACTTGTCATTGGGCGGGGAATAGTAATGAAGCATGTGCTCCTGCTGTTTCCATGACTCGGAGCAGGTAGCAGACCCAGCTAGTCGGGACAGTCTATGCACATTCTGTGCTTTGGCACATCTTGGAGATGCGATGACTCCTTTGCTCCCTAAACCAAGGGGATCGACGAAGATATACCTCCTCCTACGGGAACCAAGTAGAGAACCATGGGCTTTCTCCCTCGACTGGAACCTTTCTCCTCTATCTTCCATCATATCGAAGATGTGGTTCTCACAATTCATTCGCAGCACGTAGCCCAGCTTACTTGTAAACAAACAAACGCCCCAAACACTCCACTTCTTCGATTGTAGCGTGACAAAGCCGCCGACCAGGCCCTATTCATCGCTGTGCGCGTATCTTCCACTCTCGATTAGTGTTAGCCTGTCGGTTCGCGCCTAGAAACAAAACGATGGGGAAACCTGACCAGTCCCCTCGCATGCTCTAACCGCAAGTTCCGACAGTGACAGCCCGCGCGCCGCCCCTCGTCTGCACCGTCAGGAACAAAAAGATTTGCAGGTGGAGATCCGTGCCGTATGCCCGTCAGCTGCACGCTATTCCTTTTCGTGCAGCGGTGATCCTAGAAGGCTGAGCGCCACGCTTCTTTCGGGTCTACCACAGGAATGTTGTCTGTGACTGTTGGGTTGCCCAAGAAGGGGCGGTGCGCAATTGATATTCTCGGCCATGGAGAAGAGAGGGAATATATATGTGACCGTTCGTGTGTTAAGTTGGGCATACAGCGCTCGTGCGGTTGCGGCTCGCTTATGTAGCCTGCCACCACAATCTGCATGCCGAGTCATGTGCGATTGGGAACCGGGTCGCTGGATCAATTTATGTAGCCGCTCGATGATGTAAAGTGAACCATTGTGCTGGAATTCTATGACTTGTACGCAGACAGGATTTCCGGGAAAGTGTGTGCTGGGGAGCAGTGATTCTAGACGATATTACACTCTGCGAATGCGAAGTGGATATATTCATCTCTTCAGTCCAATGAAAGATTCTTCAGTCCAGACTCCGGACAGTTTTGGGTCCCGAAAACCAAGAGCATTGCTCTTCCTGGTACACCACCGTGAGCCCTCCAAAGTAACCCCTTTCAGAAAAGATAGCATCGTCTAAACGCAGGAATCCCATTTTGGTTCCTCAAGCGCCATGCCAGTAACTCCTCGCCAAATCATGCCGCACTCATCATCAAGGGAGAAAGGAACGCAACAAAAGAAACGGCAAGCGAGCAGCGAGCTCTAAGCACCCCCGCCCTAAGCATAGAAGCGAGTCTCTCAACACCCATGCACACCTGAAGCAGGGTACGCGGCTATGGCGCTTAACACCAAGCGTGTGTATTTGCGGGGCTATCTCCCGGCCGTGAAACTGCAAGCCATGTCCAAGGATCACGTAGCGGGTAGATAAGTCGAGAATTGATGGATGTGGCGCGAATACACCTTGTCAATGGGCGGGTCGTAGGGCATTCACGGGGAAGCATCCGAAATATTCATCAACCCGATGAACGCTTCATCACGAGAAGCTCCTGGAAGCACCCCTTGGATGCGGTGGCGGGGTTGAAGTGGATGCTGGAGAGACTGGGGTATCAACTGGACCATCCATAGATGGCTTCGGGGATGAGCCCCGTGACGAGGTCATAGTATTTGGTGCAGGCTCGATTTGACCGTCCTCAGAGAAGCGCACAGGTGCCGAACTAGTCTCAGCTAGCTGTAAGGGCGGTGGATCGGATTGCGTACGAGTCGTATGCTATAGGTTCTCGTCTGACCCTGGTCGTCTCGCGGTCCAAATGTGACTACGGATGCATTAGCCTTGACAAATAGCAATCACCGTCAAAGTCGGCACTGAACTCACAGAACGTGGAAAGCGTGGATGTTGTCATCCTTGATGACGTCCAAGACGTCGGCCACCAAATGGTCCACTTGCGCTCTTGACCATCCCAAGTTTCGCGTCAAAGGTCCCATGGTGAGCCCATTGATCATTGAGACAGGATCGAAGGCCGTGTTCTCTTCATTGGTAATCACTTTGTACCATGATCCTACTGCGCGCTCACGCTTGTGTCTTGTGTCCAGCCAGGTATCGCAGAAAGGTAAAGGATATTCGTGTTCGACGACATCGACGAAACCAGCTGCCTCCAACAATCGCTTGGCGTCAGGGCACGCGATTGGTTTATTCTGGGTGGCCTCCTGCATGAGCTGCCACCATCTGTTGATGGGAGAGCCAGGCGGAAGAGTGCCATCTTCACACCGAGGGGCGAGATCAATCTCAAAAAGTTCGACTTGTCCAGTCTTTGGTCGAAGATACCTGGACACAAGATGTCAGCTCGTGCAATCGAGCAGGCCGTCGGCAATTCATTATACCTTTTGATCTTCTCGAGGAATTTTGGCCAGCTAGAGATAGCTCCACATAGTTGAGCAGCGTGAATCAGGTCGAACGAATTGCCAGCGAACCCCCAGTCTGGTGCTTCAAAGTCGAATGCGCTGTTCGGGCTGGTGTCCGGCGTTCTCCAAGTGAGATTGCGACCTTCACTGCGCACGACTGTTAGCGAATCATGTTCTGTGAGCTGCAGGAACATTTCAGCAAAAACTTACACTGGCTGTCCGCCCACAATGTCTAAACCAACAATCTGGATGCGAATCAGTCATAGTCCCTTCGTGGACCCAGTCGAAGTCATACCTCAGCATCAGGATAGCGTCTGTCGTGCAAAGTTAGCGTCTGAGAAACGATAATTGCGTAGATCCGTGCTCACCTTGCCATATCGGAGGCCCAAATGCCAGTGCCACAGCCGAGGTCGAGAATGCTGTACGGTGGTGTTTGTGATGGGGCGATTGGTCTCGCAACTGCCTGCACATATTGGCTGCCTTCATTTTCGATAGCTGTGCCCGTATGGTTCAGGATGATGCCATGGACCAAGTGATAAAGCATGTCGTATCGACTTCGTTCTTTCTGGACTTGATGTAAGCTTCGTGAAGTTCGGCGGCAAGGCCTTCGACGCGGCGTACCTCGTCCATCGGGTATGGATATGTTCCACGCTTCCAAGCGTGATAGAGCCTGCCATTCTCCTCGTACACGCTGACGGGGCGACCGTGGACATAATGTTGTTGTACGTCGCCACTCGGTCTCGAGGGATTGAGCAGATTGCTGAACCCTCTAGGCTCACTGCGAGACTTGTCAGTGTGATGGATCAATTGCGCAATGGAGGCAACAGCTCATACCCCATGACTCAGGTCTCGCTGGAGGTTTTGGCGAGAAAGTGTTGTCCAATGCCGGCGGTAAATCCTTCCACACTGGCGAGAGATGGACGGTTTGAAGCACGATGCAGAGGAGGGTAGGTTGGTGAATGGCTTCGGAGTACGAAGGGGATGGATATATACTGCAGCAAAGACACACGCGCGACCTTCCAGCGACCGGAATAACAACAGAACAGACACACGCAGTAAACGACGACGACGACGAGAGAGCGGGCGAGTGAGTGAGGTGACAGCACAGCAAGCAAGCAAGCTCGGCTGGTGGATTCTGGCTGGTTTATGGGCACTCGCTCCCGAGTCTCTGGAGAGTTGGCCGGCAGCAGCGAATCACGCCGCCCGTCTCCACAGGTCGGGAGGGCGGGCCCAAAGCTACCAACGATCGGCTCGTCCACAGAGCTGGGTCGGCGCGATGGACTGACTGGATGGATACATACACCGGATACAGAGCACTACAGGAGCCTACGCAGCCTACAGTACGCTACTACGCTGCAGGCGCCGTCACCACCACTACTACTACTACTACTACTACTACTACTACTGTGCTTGCAGCCTGCCACTCGACTAGACTACGACTGGGCCACAGCCTGTACACCGCTAGCAGCCCCGGAAGGTCGCCTTCATACACGCGCGCCGTTCTGCCAGAGCCGGTTAGTGTCGGGGTCACCTATATGCAGCCTGCCAGCGGCCTGTTCGATGTGCCACATATACATCAGCGCCCTGGGGCCATGAACATCGAAGCTACTCCGCCCATCCCTGTTGAATTCGTAGCGCAGAACCAATACCACTGTCCCGGGTCGTCGTGCTGGGATGTGAGTGGAGGCGCGGCCGGTGGCAGGCTGGCCTGCTCTTGGAGAAGAAGGGTGGCGTGGCCGGCGGTCGAAGAGCGTGCGGTTGGTGCTCGGTGTGAGATAGGCGGTGTCGCACCTCGTACAGAAAACGACCCCGTCTCAGACTCGGTTGATCTTTTGGGGCGCAGAGCGGCTCTCGTTGAGACCACGGTAGAACATCGCCGCGGTGTGTGGTGTGTGTCTGTGTCTGTGTGCATGCCCCCACGTCCCTTAGTTACCACTCGGTCGGTGTCAAGCTGCTGTTGGCCTCATACGCATCGAGATAGGCCCGAAGCGACATTTCATCATCTTCAATTTTACTAGTGGCCGCCGCTTCCAGAGCACGCATCTGCCATCCTCCATCGATCTTCCTGATTGCCCATACCGCCGCCAAAACCTCCATATGCCAGACCCGTGGCAATGGCACGCTAGAGCTGTACGCGAGAACGCTGGGTGTGACTTCCACATGCAAGCTTCATGGGCCGAGGGTATTACCTTGCAATCGATCTATGAGATGCGCAGGGCAGGGCGCACGAGAAACCCGACCTTCACGTTCCCGCCATCCCCGGAGCAAGGGAGAGGCGTTTGCATTCAATCAGGTCATGTCTTCCGTTTGTGTTTGGTATGTATGGAGTCAAAAAGCTCTGAACCCTGCACTAATTGAGGCTTATGCACTGGTATGTACACTATCTTCTTACCTTTTAACACTTAACCCCTCTCCACAAGTATAGTGGAGGAAGAGATGCAGCCTACCGATCGCGGCCCAACAAGTGATTCATGGTTGCTGGCTGCAGCACCTACAGCAGTAGTAAGGGCAAGGCTGCTACTACTACTAGAGTCCCGGCTATTTCTCCATCGCACAGCCCTAGCAAACGCAGCGCTTGCCAAGCTTCAACGAAGCTGGCGTGAACGATGAACCCGTGGCCTAGCTAAAGGGCTCAGTGGCCCATCATCACCCGACTCGTACCAGTTTCATGCACCCCAGCAGCCACACACCACACCCTTCCACGCCATCCATGCCGTGTAACAGCAGGCGGCCACGAGGCGATCTGAACATACGTTCTCCCGTCCTCACACACATTCATGCCGCCCGTCGCACCGGGCCAGGCTGCAACACAACATCGGACAATTCGCAAGCCGCGTCATATTGCGAGTCGCACAGCAGATCCATCATTTCTTTCCTTTACTGCCCGTCTTGCATCAGAGTGCTACCTGGTTGAAATCTCCTTGTGGTACAGCCCTACGGTGTAACCCGGCCTATCAGTACCGCATCTCTGTCTGAGATCGACGCCTGTGGAATGGCTCTTGGTAGCTTCGCTGCGCAGAACAGTTGCCTGAAACGCGATTCCAGGCTTCCTCTAGACCAGGCTGTATACCATGACTTCACCGATTCACGCCTCCGCCTGATAGAAGTGGTTGTCCGGTTCGCAGCGCACTCACCGCCAGGTCCGTATGGGACGGACCTCCCGTCTTTGTCGCGCTTCTGTACAACAGAGACAAGTCAGCACTTATTCCTGCTTCGTCACTACCTGTAGCCTGGACACCGACTTTGCTCGAAATAGAAGGCGAATTCGTACCGAGCCCCCGTACCGAGCCTTCGCTACCCGGTGGCGGATCCATCTAGGGCTGTCCGTCAATGCAAGTCTCCACACCATCTACCAGCTCCTGGGTCAGATGGCCGTGCCAGCTCATACTTTGTGTTGCATACCCAACAGGGTTCTTCGATCGGTCTCGGGTTGATCGCAGGCATCGCAATTCATGGAGCTGTGAGAGCTAATACAAAAACTCATCGCCACACATGCATCTCTGTCCCGTAACGGCAGGCAAGGAGTGACGGTTCCGGAAAACTACCGTTGATCTTGAGTTACCGATGGTGCGGATAGACTACTGCCTCCATCATGTAGCGGCGCTCTACGATAGCAGGCCTCGAAACCACCCGAGTCAAACAGTGCATTGGCCGCGCACAATTGCATGTACCACGTAAAGTTCGACTCCTGTAAGCTTCAAGCAGCATCGTGACGGCGCCACCGTTTCAAGACATCAGCATCTGTATGCTCGCTATTCAAAAAAAGTGTGAGAGGCGAGCACCTCTGATGTGATACCATGCTCCCACAAGCGACACAAGGCCGGAGGAACTCATGTACTGATGAACCAGCAAGCTGACAGCGTTGCCCATCTACCCTAGAATACTGCAAAATATCTTAACCACCACAAAGGGCGTCTGCATGAAGGGCGTCTGCATGAAGGCCGCCAACGCACAAGTCGTATGTTTTCAGTCAGTGCCCATGCCATGAGGCTTAAGGATAAAAATTAGGCTTCCCTTAGGGCTAGCGGTGGATTGCTCGCTAACCCTTCTTAGCGCCAAATGATTTCCTGCCCTCCTGAAGGTCGCTTTCGATACTTGCCTCCGTAGTCCCATTCACCAGGACAACTATTGCCAAGACGAAAAGCGCCACGGCTCCACTGACAGCAGCAAAGGTGGCCAAGTGGAGTGTCAGATCACTAATGTCGCAAAAGCACACGTATACCATGCTAGCCGTGAGAACCACAAGGCCAGTCGCCATCAATTCTGGTCGCAGTTAGCTTGCGTCAAGACTAGACGATATCATATTCTAATCGAATGACAACTCACCTGTTCCGTACTTGTCAGTAAACCTGCGACACTTTTCCTTGTGTATGCTGAGTTTGATCTTTCTGTAAAGGATCTATCCGTATTCGGCGCCCGAAGACTTCGAAGTAAATTGTCGGGTCGTAGCTGCCCATTTCGCGCCCGCGTCCTATCTTCCATCGTGCTGCGACGTCTTGTGCGTCGCTCTGAGGAATACCTTGCTCCCGCAGAAGGCATGTCATAGAAAGTCGCACTTCTTCGGGCGGTGCAGCGGGCTTTGGGGGAGAGTTGGCGTCGGCTGCGACGTCGATGCGGAGCGTTGTGGGGTTTTGGTATTGTTGGAAATGTAGCCACCGACAACGTTGGAAGATATTGCTTGGATTGGCAGGGATCGGTACGCGGCGATGATTGTGTTCGACTTCAGGATTCAACGTTCAAATGTTCGAAATCTCAACGTTCAGTTCGACGGCGAGTCTTGGCATCGATTTCAGATTTGATTGATAACGTGGAATACAATCGCTCTCAAGAACTACTATAGTTCCCCGCTCGATGGGTTCTTCTTCAGACCTCCGACCGCTCTCGGTCAACATACCTGTGCCCAGCAATATTCTCCCTTACAGCATCCTCGTATGTAGGTGACGGCATGCCAGCCTCGACCGGCGAGGGTATGGCATGCCAAAACAACAGCTCCGGATCCGCTCTGACGCTGCTCGTCGTACTTCCGTATGCAGGAGGCGGGTTCGTCAATCCCTTGTCGTTCACTTGACACATCTCTGGACCATGAGGTGCGCCAGAAATTCCGGTGTCGTTGGTCTGTACGGGTATGGGCGTGGGAGGGACATAGTGAGGAGAGGAGTCTGTAGTCGTAGGAAGTTCTTCATGATGACGACGATGTCTGCGTCGCCGGGGCGCTGGCTCGATCACGACGATTCTCTTCTTTTCTCTCCGTGAACCGAGACAGCAGAGTCTGACTAGAGTGTGGACGAAGACGATGCTCGTCAAGAGCAACGCGAGCACGAAGAGGACGTGTAGCAATGCCGAGACGCTCGATGATGTAGTCACCAGCGCGATGTCTTTTGAATGTCAGCATGCACAACGAGATTTGCGGTGATAGCAATTGCCTTACATGTTCCAAGCAGTCCGAACACGGCAAAGCCGAGAATACTGCAAACGACACATTGCATGTTGCTGACAGATTCCTTGGTCTTGCGGCTCCTGGGCCGCTTCCACGCTTGTTGTTGCCGATGTTTGTGTCGTCGCCGTTCTTTTTGCTGCAAGAAGACGGACATGGCGTTTCGGTTCATATCTGGATGTTCGCATGGCGTTGACTCCGGTGAGAAAGGGTTGGCTGTGGGCAATATATCGGGCTGTGGACGCCACGGAGGGAATAGTACACCTGGTACATGATCTGGCGAACAAATCGTTGAAGCCGCCGGAGAAGGTATTGGCGCTGCTTGCCGTAGCGAACTATGGGCTGCTGGGTGTACTGTTGGATTTGGTGCGGCGCGATCTTGTGGCGAGTTTGTGGGAGACGCAACCGGAGTACTCGTGACAGATCCAAACACAGATCGCCTCAACAGATCTCGAACATTGTCGTGGACGCGCGAAAGCCTTGAGGGCATGGCATCTTCGACAATCCCAGCTTCCAGGTTGCTCGAGTCTGGTAAAGGGCTGCGCATCTCTGTAGGTATAATATCACAGTCCGTGGAAAGAATGAAGTCGACCTGTCGAACAATCAACAACAGGCGAAAGAGAGCTCGTTAGTAAACATATCCTCTCTGCAGAGCTGGACGTCTATCAATGAACATTAAAATTCAGGAACCCTACCGTGCAATACCACCTCACCTGCACGCCACCGCCCTATCACTCCCCCTACACTCGCCTCTCAGTAAACACTCCCCACGCCGCAGATCGTAGCACAGCAGACACAATAGCTGCAAGGGCAGTCTGGCCTCGCAGGGCTATGCCACTCGGCAGCTCAAAGGGGGTGTCACCCGCCAGTGCGAAACGCGGCCGCCAGCCGAGTCCTGCCTCATAGCCTCGCCAGCCAACGGCCAATGGAGATGCGCTTTACGCCCAAACAGATGTCTGCAAGTCATCATGCGCGAACGAGACGGAGTGCGGTGTGGTTCGCGGCGGGCTTGAAACGCGCTGTGAGTGGGTGTTTGGGGCAGAGCGCTGTGGGCCAATCGATGCTTGTGACAGGGGGTTATGCTCTGAAGCGAAGTGCAGGTACCGTGCCCGGCAGGTTGGAAGAGGGTGCCGTTGGGCACTCGTCACTATGGGATCCGACTGTGTTGCATTTTATAGTGTTGTTCCAAGAAATATGGGAGATGTGGCTTCGAAAAGGACCGCGGGCGGATATATGATTGAAGAAGCACTTAAGCATGTACATTGGTATATGTACAGTATGTGTACCGTCGTTAGGGTTAGAGAAGTTATGGACATGCACGCATCAGGTATGTACGCTGTACTAACTTCGAGTGCAGAGCCCTATGGAGATCACTAGAACAAGAGCCTGCGTTAACCGGTCATGAAAGGTACATTGGTATTGTAACAATAAGTCGTAGTGAATAGGTCGTAGTATATACACTAGGAAATTACAAACATGTACAAGAGTGTAAATATGTATATGGTGAGAGCACCGTTACTCAAGGAAAGTAGAAACGAAAATGTTTGTCCATCTCACCAGCAAGGACCAGCATCAAGCCAGGTAGCCTCGGGCGGATGAGAAGAAGTTTTGATGACAGTCGGACAATAACTCATGGACAATGCCCAGAAATTATGACAGACCGCTATAGAGCCATTCAAGCGTGCATCAGGGTTGCAACTGCCGGAATAGTAAATTCCGCGGATACTTTTAAGAAGCGATAGCAGTGAACTCAGGTGCAACCTCTTCATGTTCTCACTTAAGAGGAACGAGGTGCTTGTGGATTGGGCTGTCTGCCTCAGTGGATGCATCGCTAGGAGCTTGACGCTTGACAGGAAGGCCAACATTAACAGGGAGCTTGCCCGCGTGCTTGCTGACTTGGTGGAAGCCGTCAGTGACTGTGCTGCCAGTGTCGGCACCAGTGGTGTTGACAGCAGAAACGGTATCGTTGATGGTAGTGTTCGATTCAAGCTCCTTCTCGTCGGAAGCAGGGTCGGAGGACTTGACCTCAGGAGTAGAGAGAGCATCGTCGTCAACGCTTGGGACAGCTTTACCTGCATCCTCGACTTGGCGCTTGAACGGAAGTCCGAGCCAATCGAGCTTCGACATGTTCTTGTAGCCTCTCTGGCCGGCAGTAGAGGGTCTAGAAGTCTTCTCATCAGCAGCATCTTCCACATCTGTCCACGCCACAGGATGTGCGTCGAAGTGCTCCTCGCCGGTAGTGGGAGTGCGGATATCCTCTGGCTTGACCTCCGGGGCCTTGACCTCTTCGTTGTTGATCTTCGTGGGGATTCCACGCTTGACGGGAAGGCCACCAATAGGAAGTTTGTTAAGCTTAGCCATGTGCTTGCTGAGACCATGGTAGCCGGCGGATGCAGTGGTGGAAGCCTTAGCCGTGGTGTTGCCGGCAGCAGAGGAAGTGGCGTTGTGCGCATTGGTAGCAGTGGCGGCGACCTCCTCTTCGCTGACAACGGGAACGGCGGGAGTGGTAACGTTCTTCTCACTGACCTCAGGGGCGGCGACATCTTCCTCTTTGACATCAGGCACGATTCCCAACAAGCCATCAAGCTGGCGCTTCACAGAAGGGGACTCAGGCTTCTCGGGGAATTCTTGACGCTTGAGGGGAAGGGCACTATTAAGACGTGTGAGAGGGTCCTTGGAAGCTGCCTTCTTGGTGGGTTCGGGAGCAACGCTGGAAGTCTCGTTCTTGGCCTCGACAGGGACGGTAGAGTCCACAGTCTCAGGGAGTGGGGTCTTCGCAGCAACGGTGGTGCTGGTTGTGAGGCTGCTCTCGTCCTCATCAAGTGAGTGGTGGTAGCGGTCAAGGGCCTCCTCAGACTTCTGCTCGTCGTAGTCGCCATCGAGGGTTTCAAGGTAAGCCTTGAGCGGGTCTTTCTCGATCTCGGCGTTAGGGAGCAATGGCTCCCCAGTAGGTGTGGGCTCTTGTCTGCGGCGAAGGATGCCAGGAATGAGGCCGAGGCCGTCGGATGAGGTGGAAGATGAAGAGGGCGAAGAAGGGTCCGCCGGAGTCTCCTCTCCTTCATCTTGCCTGCGAGCAAGGTTGGTGGCCTCGGGTGCCTTGGGAAGACCTGCAAGTCCACCACTAGGCATTAGGGTCTTGGTATTCAAGTCCCAGGATTTTCTAGCAGGCGCAGCAGCTGCGCCCACGGCGAGCAACGAAATGATTGTGGTGAGGTGCATTGTGTCGACCTCTTGACTTGATAAGCAAGGAAAAAGGGCTTGAAAAAGCGAAAGGCGCAGCGAAGTCGGCCGGATGTGGATGAGAAAGGAAAAGCGAACGTAATACTTGCATGGTGGCTTGTTACTTATATTGATGCTGAATGTGCAGCGAGACGCTTATCTGAGACCAACATCACGGCGCGGAGTGCTTGAACGGCCAACGTTCTGTAACGTTGTGCTGGGTAAATTGAAATCTGGCAGGTGAGTTTGGTGGTAGCTGACAGAGATGAGCTGATATAGGGAGGACGTTTCTTAACAGCGTGGCGGGCCGAGATGAAACTCAACACCGCACCTTGAGTACCATACCGCCAGCACCGCAAAAGGACCCAAAGCTGGTGTACCGTATCTTAGATGTCTTGCTGAAAGTCCCGCAGATTCATGTTGGATTGAGCACGCAAAGCAATCGCGTTGGAGCAATCATGGATTCAATTTGTTGTGATTACTGTATTACGCGGAACACAGCGCGATGATGTGGCTCGGCACAGTGGGACCGAACTTCTTCAGCAGTGCAGGGATGCAGAGTGAGCTCTTTGACATAGACACTTGGTGTGAAGCATACATGCTGGTACAGTAGTTTGGCAGAGTTCCGTGGCTGGTCGCAGAGAGGCTGGGCTGGGACAACAGGGTGACAGAAGGGTCTGCCTCGGCGTGAAAGCTACCTCGGTGCCAGCGAGAGTCGTTCTACGCGAACTTGGTAGGTTTGTGCATGTACCAGAAGAATTGTGTGGGCGATATTTCATGATACTGGCAAGGAGTATGATTGTTACTGGGGAAGGATAGAGCGCGTGCGCGTGCGAGGAGGACGCGAGGAGGACGCGAGGAGGACGCGAGGAGGAGGAGGTGGTGGTGGTGGTGGAGGCTGTCGGCATACCGCACGCGTGGCCAATGGGAAGCTCGGTGGAGGGGCGGAGTCAGCAAAGCACCAATCACCAATTACTGGTCAGCATTAATGAATGAGCGCATCATCGCGCCTGCCTGTTTACTTACGCTGACGTCTATGCCGCATTTCGCCCACACCGCGATGTCGCCTGCACGCAAACTGCAGACGCCCACGCAGCCCATGTCATGTCATGTCATGTCGTGCTATAGTTAGCTAGCTAGTCAGCCAGCCAGCAGCGCGCGCAGTGCAGTAGTCTCTTTCAAGATAACTCCTCCTCTTCCACCCCCACCCACTCTACCTGCATATATACATACATACATCCATCCATCCATCCTTCTATGTTCCCCTCCCTCCGTCACGCATCTCATCTCTTCCGTCAACCCATTGTCAAGCTGCCAACACACCTGCACACCCAACGAGCTCACTTCTCTCGCACCCTCCGCAACATGACCACCCAATACAAGCTCAAGGGCTTGACCAGCGTCGACCTCAAGAACGGCCAGAAGGCTGAGTATGAGGTCGAGGGCATCGAGGGTGGCAAGGTCCTGCTCGTCAAGGCCCAGGACGGCCTTCACGCAATGTCGCCCAACTGCACACACTACGGAGCTCCTATGGTAATTCTCCTCTCAGCAGATATATGAACACTATCTAACCTTCTTTCTCCCCAGGTCAAGGGTGTCGTCACTGGCGACGGGCGTATCACCTGCCCATGGCACGGCGCCTGCTTCAAGATCTCCACCGGTGATGTCGAGGACGCTCCAGCTCTCGACCCGCTGGCAAAATTCAAGGTCGTGCAAAAGGACGGTGGTGTATACATCGAGGGCGAGGAATCCATAATCAAGGCCGGCAGAAGGAAGTTGAACATCAAGTGCTCTGCAAAATCCCAGGACAGCGTCCTAATTGTTGGCGGTGGCAGCGGAGGCCTCGGTGCCATTGAGGGCCTTCGTGCTGGCGGCTACTCTGGAAAGATTACCGTCATCACATCCGAGCCTTACCAGCCTATCGATCGCACCAAACTCTCCAAGGCTCTGATCACCGACGTGTCGAAGATCGCGTGGCGTACACCTGAATTCTACAAGGACGGCGATGTCGACATCATCACTGGAAAGTCTGTCAAGTCTATCGACTTCAAGGCGAAGAAGGTCACTTCGGACGACGGCAAGTCGTACGGTTACACCAAGCTCATCCTCGCCTCCGGAGGTGTCCCCAAGTTCCTTCCGATGGACGGACTGAAGGGTGATCTTGAAAATGTGTTCGTCATCCGTCAACTGACAGACGCACAAAAGATCATGAAGGCTGCTGGCCAGGATGGCGGCAAGAAGATTGTGGTCATCGGTAGCAGCTTCATCGGCATGGAAGTCGGCAATGCGCTCGCGGGCATGAAGCACGATGTCACCATTGTGGGTATGGAAGAAGAGCCCATGGAAGCTGTCATGGGCAAGAAAATTGGCAGCATCTTCCGCAAGTTGCTCGAGAAGAACGGCGCCAAGTTCAAGCTTTCTGCTTCGGTCGAGAAGGGTACACCCAGCAGCTCTGATAGCTCCAAGATTGGCGCTGTACAGTTGAAGGACGGCACTTCCCTCGAGGCTGATCTGGTCGTCGAGGGTGTCGGCATTCGCCCGTCGACCGACTACCTGAAGGACAACTCAGCTGTCCAGCTCGAGAAAGATGGCTCGATCAGTGTCAACGAGAAGTTCCAGATCCCTGGCGTCGACGATGCCTTCGCCATTGGCGACATCGCAACCTTCCCATACCACGGCCCATCTGGCAACGGCAAACCAGTGCGCATCGAGCACTGGGACGTCGCACAGAATGCAGGCCGCAGCGCCGCTCTCACCATCAACGCCAACGGCCGCGAGTACAAGTCCTTCATCCCCGTCTTCTGGTCCGCTGCTGGCGGTCAGGTCCGCTACTGCGGAAACACCCCGAACGGCTGGGACGACGTGATCATCCACGGCGAGACCGACGTGAGCGAGGGCAAGCAAAGCTGGACTGCATACTACACCAAGGGCGAGGAGGTCGTCGCCGTTGCCAGCATGATGCGCGACCCGTACATGACGCAGAGCGCGGAGCTGATGAGGCGAGGCAAGATGCCCAGCAAGAGCGATTTGCAGAGGGGAGTGGAGGTCCTTGAGATCAGCATTCCGAGCGAGGTGAAAATCTGAGGAAGCCTGTAAAGCTTCGGATGGCAGGCATGATGATGATGAGCGAGACAGCGCAAGGTACATATGAACTTAATGAATCACTGCATAATCAAACAAGATATTAGCACTGCACCTGGAGCCTGTACACGATTGCTGGATCAATCCCCCTTCGCGAAAGTGCGCGTAGGACTGTGCGAGGTCAAGGGTTCAAGTGAGACATTGGCCCCAACCCTATTAACCCCTACCATCATTCCTCAATTCTTGCCGGCCATGGTTGTCTCTTGTGGTTACAATTGACGATCAGGTGGGTTTCAGTATGCTCTAGGTTCATAATTGTCTCCTACATATTATCAAGGAGTTACATGATAAGGTATCCGGGGCCGTTAATTGCATTGTCACAAGATTGAGACGCGATCCACCGACCTTGTAGTTGACATCCGCACATGGTCATGAATGGATTATCACAACGACCACTATACAGGAAAAGAGAAGAGCGTACTGTACTCAGTCGACATCGTTCTGACATCGACAGCGAGCATAGCCGTACTGACTGAATTGATGCATGTGTCAGTCCATCATGAGAGCCAAGTTTGCCAGATCTGTCAAGACACTACATGTATCGCGCATACATGCATGACACTTGAGACATGCTTTCGATGGAAAGCTGCAGCTGCATCAAAGACAACGCTCGATCATCACCAGCTGGCATTCCAACCAGCAAACATCAACGACGATGCGCATATATCCCCAACAACAAACCCATATTGACACGGCATCAACTCTCACAACACAGCACCACCACTCTTTCCAAACCACCATGCCTCTCCGCCTCTGGCCCAAGCGCTCCAAACGCAAGCAAATCGAAACCAGAGTCCGCCGCCTCGAGAAAGAGAAGAAACGCTCCACCACCACACTCGACGTTTGCAACCACTGGAACGAAATGGCCTCCGGCAATGGCCTGACCAGACGCATCGCAGCACTAGAGAAGTGGCAAGAAAACACCGACACCATGCTACTGCGGCTGATGAAAGACTTGACTGTCGCTGAGCGTAAGCTGAACAGGATTGTTCCTGGCGACGAGGACGAGGACGAGGCGACCTCGAAACGATCATCTGCTGCAGAAATTTCGTCCTCGGATGTCTCTAGCGACAACAATGTTGGACCCAGTCCGATGCTGTCGCCGGGAGAGACACCACTTACGTTCACGAGACGCAAGTCTAATAGTGCTGAGAGAATCACTCTCGATGGCGCTGGTCTGCGGTTGTCGCGGTCTGCAAGGACTCTGTAAGTGTGTACAAACACATTGCTTGCGTGCAAAATCGAGATATGAGGTGCCCCGTTCCGTGTGTCGTCCGGAAGTTTTGGGATACTGAGCGTCATCTGGCAGAGGGGGAAGAGGGAGAACGTTGGCCATGACCAGAAGGCACTCATGTGATGCTTTGAATGTGGACGTTCTGCAGCCGGAAGAATAATATGGAGTGTGAGCGCGCACAGGCTGGCTCACTGGTTGGATCTGCGCGTTGCCCTGGTATGAAGCTTAACGGAGAATCAAGATGTATTGAGGTATCGTTGCAAATCATTATCGTTCTTATGGCCAAGTTCGGCTTAGGGCAAGTAGGCTGCCTTCTTTACCTGCCCTCCATGGAAGCAGATCCGTATTGATCTTTTTCGCCTGAAGAGGAGCCACATCGTCATGTGAAGTGCCTATCCTCACACAGTCTCGAACACAGTGAATGTCCCAAGTTCCCAATGACTTATTACAGTAAGAGACTGGAGGGATCTTTGAATGATGCACCAATCGAGATTTGTAATGTGCACCGTTCCCTCATCTGTATCGGCATGATATAGGAGGAAAATACTGTATAGCAACAACGCGTCGCCATATCACAGCATTGGAGGAAATCTTAGTATGCTGACCGGGCACATTCATATGCATAGCTAGTGTGCACAATATTGCGGCTTCTCGAAGTCCATTGCAATGGCACACAAAAGTGCTACTGTGTGTGAGGAAGCTGCTGGCTACAGCGTTCAATTCTGAACCTGCCAGATCCTAAGATCCTCTCTCACATCATTCTCCTCGAGCTCGCCACGTTTCTTCTGTGGCCTGTGTGTCCTGCCAAAGCTGTATGAGACACTCCCATGGCTCCCATGAGAGCTCTTCGAGTGTGAGTGGAAAGTGCTGCGACTCGAGCTCTCAGGCGTTCGAGCAGATCGATCACGGTACATTTCGTCGGAGTCCGGGTTGGGAGTCGAAGTGCCAGATCTAGCTGTATCGTTGCTCGCTCGGACAGTAGCTGGTCGACCCATCCGCCCCCAGCCGTCACCGCCAGCGAAAATATCCTCGATAGCCTCGTCGGCTTTCAGCTCGCCAGGCTGGGCGGACCAATACGCCGCGAGCGTCCGGCGGTACATGTCTTGCATTTCACCGGCCTCCCTGCTGTTCGCGTTCAGACTGGGTGTTGCGCCGTCGACACCATCGATATTTGTGCTATCACCATTCGCGTGTGACCCTGATCCATGTCCGACTGATACTGGCTCGGCCGAAGATATGATGCCCGCGATGCCGCCAAAGACAGGCGCCGAACGCAGCGGCGGCGCAGTAAAGTCCCTCGTTCCTTCCACATATCGCATGTGCACGCCGATCTTGAGTGTACTGTTTATCTTGCTGTCCTGCATCAGATACCTCCGCACCACGCCCTCGGCTTCTGGCACGTGTCCGGGCGAGCTTGGAGGGCCAGGACTCTGCACCTCGCTGGCTTCGACGTATTCGGCCAGATTGAGCTTCAGCTTTCCCAGTGTGATGCGCTCGTTCTTGCCGCCGGTGCCGTACTCCTGCTGGACCTCGAAGTCCGCAAAGTAGTCCTGCAGCATGCCATCCTTGCTTACGGTGAGGCGCACGGGGATCTGCTGCTCATAGTCGTACTGTACGCGGTGGTCCTTTATGGGGCATTTGTGCGTGCGGCCGCGGTGCTCGGCGGCGCGCGAGGTAGGTAGATGCCATCGGACGAAGCTGCTGCCGGCAACCAAGGGCACGTTGTTGAGGTCGTAGATGTGGAGGGTGAGGTCGAACTTTGCCCGGCGGGACTTGGGCACGAAGGTCATGGTGTGTGTGAGCGATGCGACCGAGGGCAGGCGTGTGGCCGCCCGTTCAGCGCTGTCATGCAGGTTAGCTTCTTAGCTGCGTGGTGGCCATTGGGTGGTTGTGGAGCGAAGTGAACGATGATGTCGGCATCCGCGCGATTCCTCCAGCGGATTGGAACTTCGTCATCTGCCTGCGCCTGGGCCATCAACCATTTATCCAGGGCAATTGTAGAAATTTATCGCATGCGATAATATGAGATGTTGTCAACGTATAACCATAAAGGTATACATCTCGAACGATAGGTGCTATCTATTTGGAGAAGTTATGTACCTTCCTTTCGTGCTCATCCATCAGGCTGTTCGGGCAGTGACTGCGGAATGTGCGTCTTGACGAAGAACATGGGACTGTTTGATGACACATAAGAGCATTTACAAGTGGTCGATAAAATTCGACAACGAGAGACATCGATTGACATTATTACATGGTTCTGATAGTATCTTAAAGCGTCCGAGCGCTGTAATCCTCCTTTCCGCACATTCCCTTTGGACGGATAAAGAAAAATATTAATTAGAGCGAAGGTATATGGTAAAGTGGCACCAGGGGCTCTAGGACGACGACCAGGCCGCCCTTTGGATGTCTCGCTCCTCCTGATCATCATCGAACGGGTCTCTGGCATGTGGTCCCGAACCGACGACGGTCTTGTGCGCTTCGGGCTCGGGCTTAGGCTGGAACTTGACCATGACGAATTGGTCAACGCTGGTTTGCACTTCGATGCCGTGTTCCTCGTGGTGCGCCTTCGTAGGCGTCGAACTGCCTTTACGAGAAGCAGCGCGGGCCATGTCATCGAATAGGACGTCCTCATCATCTGACTTGCTGCCTCCGTGGCAGCTGGCAAGGCTGCCGTGCGTAATGCTGGAGAAGGGCTTGAACAAGCTGCGACGGAATCCGAGAAGGGTGGGAGACGGCTTCTTCGGTGACTGCGACTCGACTTCGCAGATGTCTTTGGACTTGTGTAGGGAGTTGTCGTCGCCGCTGGAGGTAGAGTTGTTCGTGTTGACAGCAGTAGCATCGGAGTCTTCGCGCCCGGATTTGCCGCGCGAGCCACGAGAGCCGTACTTGGAGCCCAGAGATGCGAGGAACTGGGGCCAGACACGCTGCACCAGACCCTTGAGTGTAGGCGCGCAAGAGCATAAAATGGCGACGTTGACCTCGACTGCGGACCAGATCGAGAACATGGGCGAATGCCATGTCTGATCCATATTGGTCATGATCGGATAGATGAAGATACAGCGCAGAGCACCAATCAAGCAAGTCCTACGAAGTGGTCAGCAAGCGACTAGGAATTTCGTGGAAGATTTTGGAACCTACACGAGACCGATGCAAAACACGAGGTAAAGCAAGTTCTTCTGGCGCTCAGGAACCTCTAGGCTGCGGATAACGCCGATCGGAAGGAGGGTAACGATGAGGTCGGTGACGAAGTTAATGGCAGAGTTTGCATACCTGGGAGATTTTGTGAGCAGCGTCCTATGAGAATTGCGTGAATACATTATAAATACCATGTCTCCATTCGAGGCAAGCAGCGCGGGTCGTGGAAGAAGTCGGTTGTACTCCAAAATGCGTGAACCGGCACGCACATGATCATCGAGCTGAAGACCGCCCAGAGAGTCCAGAGGACAGTGACACCAATCATACCGAAACAGGCCTTGCGGAAATTCTCCTGGGGGAAAATACGCAGGTACTGCAGCAGGATCGAGAGCTTGGTGAAACCGAGAGCCGCGTAGTACGACCATAGAGCGCACCAGAAGAAGACTGACATGGCGACCTTGTCGATAGCGGGATCCCAGACGTGAAGACCCATTCCTTGTTCGGCTTGGTTGTAGGTTGAGATGCAGTACATCAGCGAGAAGATGGCAGCGAGGACAATGAAGCCGTCGTCTAACCCAGTCTGCTTCGCAATGAACATGCGAGTGCACATGCGAGCAATGACCATCAGTCCCATCAGTAAGGTGAATATCACGCATACAGCGTATATAGCCTGCTGAGGAGCGTGTCCTGAGATGCCCGCAGTGTCTTCCATGCCCGGAGGAACCTCCATGGTTGCTGGCTGTGTAGAGTAGTATCACACAAGAAGAAGGATGAAGTCCTGGTCTTGACTAAGCAAACCGACCCAACGGAACGATATGAACAAGGGGAGTTGATAAACGAAGCATGACACCGGGAAGAAGGGATTCGTACTTATCTACCCAGGTACGAGAAGTCCGCCAGGGCCATGAGGGCTCGTTGAGGCCCTTGTTCGATATTCCACGCGTGCCATCTGGAATTGCCGATCAACGGACAAACGTGCCTGGCCCTGAAACAGGGACGATGGTAGCATATTCCGGATGCTTAACGCAAGAGATAGATCGTGAGGTAGGGTCCGTAGCGTACCAGTGCGGCGCCAGACGGGCCGTAGAACGATGTGGGCAGTGAATGGCGGTTAGCAACGTGGAAGGAATAGCTTTTGATCCGAAGCGCCCCCAATATGCATCGCAGGTGGGGTCATATAGATGTTGTCTCTTAGTGGGTTGGATGAGATCCCGTCTCCAGTCAGACGGTGCCTCTGCGTATTAGCAGGCGTACAATAATGCCACCCATCTTCCATGAACAAGTGTTGACAATGGGTTCGCCCTCGACTGCTGTGCTTTCTAATTCGGTCAGCGTGCAGTCCTGGACGATGTATGAGTAGACCTAGACTTGGGCTGACCCAAGACCCTGAGAGGACATGCAGGCAAGATGTCACTTGTCGGAAGACGTTCCAGGACGGAGATGCCATGCAGTAGCGCAACGGCTGTCTTGCATAATCTTCGACGCAACCCTGATGGGTCTTAACAGATACCACATATGTACTTGCTGGGTAGCTTGTATGTGGTGATCATATCATGATGCGCTTTCAATATTGCCACCGCAGCGATCTGGATCTGTTGACTGATGGTGCCTGTCAGATCTCTGGCAGATACTCCCCCACAGGAAGAAATCTAGTAGTCAGCCGATACTGAGGCTGCTATTAGCGTGATATAGCACATAAGCATGGAAGCGTGCGTAAAATCGCGATACGATGAACCGCAGTGGTGGTACATTTCATGCTGATCTTATGTCCGGACGAGCGTGTGGTGGTAAGATGTAGCGGCGCAGGAACCCGGGCACCGCGAACCGGTTTACGGTTTGCGTGCACTGGCCATGTCTGTCCAGACACCCTGCAGCTGCAATATGCACCGTCAACTTAACCGAACGACATATAAACCCCTCAAGACCCCGAATTTGGAAGCAGGTGTGCCCAAACAGGCCTCCTGCAGCAGCCTGGGTGTTCTTCTACGCATGGGTACGTATGTGTGGGCTGATATCCCACCCTGCAACAAGGGTCTAGAGGTCTTCAACTCTCGTCATCGCGAGAGACCAGGCCTTGAGCGCAGCCCAGTTACCAGGTACACAGTACTCACAGGAAGGAGTAGAAAAATTCCGTCATCGACGTTACATTATGTAGCAGTATCTCTCGCCCGAAGCCTCCTCTGACAACAGCTCTTCCTGGCTCGGTACTTTATCAGAGCGAACCAGTATCCATTCCTCCCGAATTTGATCTCTGCAGGACACCAATGTTAGCTTTGCAGAATGACGGGGTTATGATCACTTACGCGGATGCGAGACCATCAACAACGATGCCAGTCGTCCTGCGATGGGTTTGCTTCTGCACGCCCGTCGCTGACTCCATATACTCAACGGCATAGAATGTCAATTCCCAACGGTCATCAGCAACGCAACGCCATACTGGCCTAAGTGTCTCGAATTGCGCTCCAGTGCGTCGTACAGTCTGCCAACATGTTCGTCAGTACCTGTCAGCTTCTTTTCGTGGTCTTTCTGACCGCTGGGTCAAAGTGGGTCAAACATACCAGCCACGTGCAGAGCTCCGCGAACCTCGCTGAGCATGGATTTAAGTCGCTGTTGATATCATATTCGTCGTTGTCAAAGACGTTCCTAGTATGCGCAGCGACTGAGATCTCGTGCCAGAGCGCTCGTTTCCATTCGGGCAAAGCAGCTACGAAGGGCATGCCACTAATGTCGCTTTGCTGCGTCGTGAAGATTGTGGAGATTGTTACAGTTTAGTGAGGGTGGAGCTATTAAGTGGTTAGAGGTATACAACTGGGTTGGAGAGTACACGAAAGGGTGGAGTAATCTTCATGAGGTACATGTTCACTACCGACAGCTATTGACTACGCGTAGCTTCTGGCGTGATGACCTGTAGGCTGCCGCGTGTCCACTTTGACTGCGTGAAAGAAGTGGAAGGCGAATAGCAGCAGTGTATAGGTAAGAGCTCGTGGGTGATGCTGGTCATGCTTTGTGGATGCCGGCATCGTTGCGCCAGTAACACCATCAGGCTTAGAGAAGGTATCCGTGTTTTCTATCATATAAGACCTTTCCTTTCACATCGTACTGTCTGGCTTGGTGGTGTGAATATACCGATGTACCAGGAATGAAACCATCATCGTGCTTGTCGTTGTGGTATACGGCGGGTAGGTGGCGCAAAAGAGGCACAAAGCCAGCCTCGTCTCCACATTTGATCTGCAGTAGTACTGTTCGCGATTGTGCGCGCAGCTCATGCGCTGAAGTCGTCACCAAACGACACATTTGTTGACATTACATCCCACCACAATGGGCTCTCCTACAGCTCTTTCGAACTCGTCGCTACCTGGCGACGAGCCTGCAGATGCCACATACGCCTCTTATCTCCCCACCGACCTGCCATACAACGAGGACTTCCAAAATGAAATCAGCCGCCTACTGCTCAACCCCGATGCGCAAACCGACAAGGGAATACGCATAATCCCAGAGACCAGCAATGAATCGCCCGAAGAGGGGATCTCTGTTCGCGCAAAAGACATCTTGCCCACGAGCCTCCCTTCAATATCGAAAGACGAGCTCCCAATACCGCTTTCAGACCCGCGTCGCATCTACGCCAGCAACATCCCAGGCGTCAAGCTCACCCACCCATGTGGCTACTTCGAGGGCGGTCCCGGCCTTGATCCTAAACTCGACACCTTTAGCCAAGACTACCTCGGCCGGAACAGCGATATCCGCTCAGCTACGGACCTGGACGCCGCGAAACAGCGCGACATCGACGTGGAACTTGAGAAGGCCAAGGAGAGCGCACAGAAGCGGCTGAAAGCCATTGAACACAACGAGAACATTCAAAAGCAAATCCGTGCTCTAGAGGCCCAGCACGACATGGAACTCAAGCTGCAAAAGCGCATGGCCGCAGAGCAGAAAGCCAAGCGTGAGGCGAAGGAGAAAAAGAAGGGAGAGAAAATGGGCGAGTGAGGTTCTATTCGCGTCGGACATTTTTGGACCACGAATTTATGAATATTTGGTGTAACTGGGCGCAATGTATGATACCCTGGGCTGGAGCTATGGACTTACTCTACAAATGATCTCGTGGCAAGGGCTACGTGTAGCATGATTTTGAAGTACGAGAGGAGTGGCATGACTGTGTGGCATTGTGACAAGCTGCAGATACATAATACCACATTAATTGTAAAGAACAGGAACTGGGAAGCCACCAAGTTATTATCCACGAGTTCTTCTTTCTCCCTTCAACATCATCTCAAACTAATTCAAGGGGACCGACAAATATCTTCCAGGTTGGACGTGTCGCAATCGTTCCTCCTGAACTTGTTACCAGTCCCGGTAGTATTCACGAAGATATCCAGAGTATTATCTCGAAGCGTGTTGCCCTTCACGCGATTGTCTCTCGCAATGGCTGGGCCGCCTATTGCGAGGCAGGCGAGTGAAGGGATTTCGGAAATGCAAGGGTCGTCTGCCACAACCAGGCCAGCAGTCTTTGGGTCATCGGTTTTCCAGCCCTCCACGTAATTATTTTCGACCCGGGCGCCTATCGCACCGTCGAGGATGATACCACTCGCACCAAACGGAGCACAAGCTGGTTGCGCGCGGAACAACTTGTTATTTCGGAAGCGTACATTTTTAACTCCCGGGTCGAAGAACGCTCCATAGCAGGCATCGCTGACTTCGTTGTCTTCGATCTCTGCGCCGTTGGTTTGAATACTGTAGTATTGTAAGTCGTTCATCCAGTGTAACGTCTCTCTGACACCCAATGTACTTACCACAGACCGATAAAGTAGGTGGAAATCTTGTTCTTCGACACCCTGACCTTGGAGAAATTATCCATGCAAAGACCAATAAAGTGGAAGCCCGGGATCGTCGAAGTGATCACGTTATTAGAGACTTTAGTGTTCTTGGATCCGGCTGTGAGGAACCCATACTTGGGTCCATCGAGGAGCGTGTTGCTATATACTTCGACGTTCTCGCCGCCGATCACGAGGATGTTGAAGCCAGAGAATCCGCTGACGGTAAAGCCAGAGAAAGAAACGCCCTTGACCGGTTTCTGTACAGCGTTGACGCGTTTGTGCTCGTTAACGAAATCGGATAGATCGAGGCCGCTACCAGCTACGCATATGCCTGCCTGGCTGGGTCTGTTGTCGGTCGGTGGATTGATTGGCCCTGCAAAATTGGTACATTCGTTCTCGACAGCGGGTTCCGGTGGAGTCAAAGTCACTCCTTTGCCGACGAGGGAGATGTCATCTGTCTTGATCAAGAGTTGCTCGGCATAAGTGCCAGGGTCGACGACGATACGGCTGCCACGGGGTGCGGTGTTGATCGCAGCCTGGATCGATTGGCCAGCTTGGACGCGAATCGTCTTATCGTCTCCCTTCTTAGCTGTAAATGTCGGTCAGCTCGACGTCGATATATTGTTGTCGTGTCTTGCCAGACCTTCGGCTTCGGGCAGAGCAGAGGCACAAATGAATGGCACGAGCAGTGCGACGAGGAGGACGTTTAGCATCATGCAGGTGACGTTCTGATAACAGTCAATCTCAATGTTATACAACCCAACACACCAGCCTGCGTTGAACGGTTCCAATCATTCGCGGCGAAACCCCTCTGCCGTTGATGCAGTGTTATATATGCAATGAACATCTCCCACGTGAGCCCACGACCCAGGGTACAACCATCGAACATATCCTTGGCATATGAGGCAGTCTCATGACCATGGTATGACCTTATAGACAGTAGACCCACAGAGCCAGCCATGGCTGAAAGTCTCTCCGCTCTCAGTATTACATCTTTGTCAAGTAGCGAAGCTCTAGAATGTGCCAAGAGAATGCTAGACGATATAGGTCCACAACCGACGGTCGACCGCTACCAGCCTGCTGGTCTGACACTGCACAAGTCCTCTGAACTTGGGAGCGACTTGACGATTCCTGACCGTTCCTGGTAAGGCTCTGAGCGGTGGTCAGCAGACGATGGCGTGACGTTTGGGCCACGCGAAGGCCGACTTCGCTTGAGTGGCGTGACTTCTGTTTTGCGAAAGCCAAAATAGTCAGATTTCGCTTCTTCATCATCGGGGTGACCAGTCTTGAGAAGCGATTGGTATATGGAGCTCTGTTACCACGAATCATCTACCTTATCCGCACATCGCATGCGGTCTTGACTTGTGAGGATCAAAGAGGCGTGGACTCACGAGCTGTACGAACAACCCAGCCAGATCGCTTTGCAAGCAACACCTGAATAGAAAAAGGTACTGTTATTATTACACTACCTACCCAAACGCCATCGCTAATTTGTCTCGATATTCTATCAAAGTCTTACACGCCCGTCTTCGGCTCGTCCTCCGAACCATCGCTTCAAAGCGCTACCACCGTCACTGTCCCTATCATCGTTTTTCATCCAGTTCGGCATCGTGATGCCATTGCCCAAGTTTTGCATCCATTCCGGACGGTCAGTCGTCTCGAACGTGTTCTTCACTCGCTCCGCAAAGTCTTGGTAGAAGTGACGTGCTGAGTCGTCTTCGGGCTCTTCCTCGCGATTAGTGATTGCGTTAAATTGGCGATTTGCTTCGCCGATGCGTGGGTCAGTGTTCGCGCTCCCGGGGATGAGAGGTGCTTGCTGCGATCGTCGTGCGGGCGTAGAAGAGCCAGCGCTGCCGGAGCCTCGTTCCAGGTCTAGCGATGCGCCACGTGGGGACATCCCAAGGGTGGTGCCTTCGCTTCCAGATTGATTCTCGCGTTCGATCAAAGCACGACCTTCGCGCCAGCCACCGGTGCCGAATCCTGAAGGGTTCTCCACGTCGTCGTCTTCGAGCACGCCGAAGCCAATGACATTCTTCACTTTCCCGTACAGGTTGAAAAGGGTTGCAAGGGCAGGGATGAGGATAAAGCATGGGAAGTAGGTGCTGAACCCACTGCCTAAGGGCGTCAAATTGACCAGCTTGCCCAGGAAGTGATAAAAGCTTGTTTCTTTGTAGACCGAGGCAGGCATCATGGTGATGAAGTTGAAGCTGAGAGGGACTGTCAATTTGGCGACTTGCAAGCTGTACCAGCATGCACTCTCTGCATATGTCTGACGCTTGACGAGCGCGCGGTTTCCCCATACTTTGACATCGGAGATGGCGTACAACGCGCAGGCATCCATGTAAAGCAACCAGGCTGCTGCAATGAGTTGGCCAAAGAACGGTACCTGGCCACGATCTGAGTCTGGATGGTGAACTACTGTCAGGCCAATGATGGATAGCTTCGATGAGAAAGAGCTGACAACTTCACTCCACACCACGAGCACTGAAGCGCAACCGAAGATGACGGACAAAGCGATGCGAAGGTAAGGGATGCCATAGAAGTGCAGGTAGAAACGGAGGTTTGGCGTTAGAACTGTGATGCCGCGCGAACCCGGCCACTGCTGGCCAAAGTCGAGCTTTCGAGATGTCGCAGAGTCAATAACAGTCTGAACATCTTGCGCTTGCTGGCAGAGGCGTGCCCATTCGTCTACAAATCGTGCCCGCTTGTGTCGAGCGCGCTTCAATTTCCTGGTCAGGTCTGCAAGGTATCGCTCAGTGAGCACTGCCGGGATGCTGGGATTGGTTGCGCACATGGCAGCATTCGCTCCTGGTCTCGAGTCTGCCAGCGTGGATGTCTCCACTAGTTCATCGATCCAATCTTGTGTATCGCTGCTTGTTCCGCTCTTCCGGCTCTTAAGCTGTAGCGCAGTGTTCTCCAGCACCTCCAACTCTTCGTAGGCCTCATCCAGCTTGTCTTTTATCTTTGGCGCTTGGGTTTGCAAACGCCTAAGTCTCTGCGAGAGACTCGCATTCTTGAACAGTCTCCTCGGCATAGCAACCAGGCCGTGTCCCATTAGTCCTATGGCTAGGACAAGACCCCACGCATACGCCAGTGCCATCACGAGACCCTTGATACTCTCTCCGTGGAAGCCATTTTGCAAGATGAAGTACACCAGACCAGCAACAGAAGTGCTTAGCACCATCAGCTGGTATCGAGCGTTGCTTCGTAGGGAGTGTAGGATGCGCCCTCTTGTGTCGCGGAAGCCGGAGTCGCAGAACTCACCCATGAGCGGAAGGATGAACCACGTAAGGACGAAGGTCAACCAGTAGGTAATCCTCCAGGTAACAAACACCGCTCTTTCTGGCAGCCAGATGCCCCGTTTAGGTCCCTCGCTGTCGGCATTCTCGGTCGAGGCAAGGTCGATAGGCACGAGAAGGATGATGGAGCAAGGCAGGGCGAGAGAGAGGAAGACCGGGACTAGCAGATAGCCTGGCGTAGTCCGGAGTGGTAGGAAGTGTCGTAATAACAGTAATACCAATGTTGATATCACCAGTAGGGAGAGTATGGCGAAGATGTCCGAGCCCAGCGACGACGAGGCAGCCATGTTGAGTGAGATTCGAAGAGAAGTCGTAACCATTCGGCAGCCGCGGATAGATGGTATGGAGGTCGAATGCAATGCCACCGATGATAAGAAACGTACCGCAGAAGTTGTGTTGAAAGGGCGATTCGATATAGAACGATTGGCTTGGTGGTTGTTTCAGTGTTTCCTATCTCCCTCTCCTTGAGATTCGCGATCACGACTCGCCAAATGATCGGAAAGCCACGTGAATGACGTACGCACGCGCCACAATACCACAGAATAAATCAACCCAGCCACAGACATGAACTCCTTAGTCATGTGTCGCCTCGGCAAGTAAAGAAACCCACTCTTCTGCAGTCTTCGCTGCATCATAATCCTGGATTGAACCA
This sequence comes from Cladosporium cucumerinum, assembly GCA_023634325.1. Lineage (NCBI taxonomy): Eukaryota > Fungi > Ascomycota > Dothideomycetes > Cladosporiales > Cladosporiaceae > Cladosporium > Cladosporium cucumerinum. The sequence goes on from JALDQA010000001.1 coordinate 2,331,111, forward strand.
CCTTCGGGCGAAACCCGGATTGATTGGCGCAGATTGGCCTCTCTAATTGGTAATCATGAGATATAGATATACTCTTGACCTCTGTCTTCCTGATATACACCTACGGTAAGGACATCTTCTTTTTACAACATCGTCATATATCATTCATCACAAAGTCAAACATGGCACCACAACAGATCAAGCAGTGGGTCACCGAGCAGAATGGCCTAGACAATGTACGCTTCGAAGAGGGAACCCTTCCTACGCCCCAAGATGGTCAGGTACTCGTGAAGATCCACTCTGTTGCTCTCAACTTCCGCGACACTGAGGTCTGCATGGGCGAATACAACCACCACAAGTCTGTCGAGAAGCCTGAGTCAATCGTGCCCGGATCTGACATGTGTGGCACTGTCGTTTCTGGCAATGATACCCTTAAGACTGGCACCCGTGTCATGAGCATCTTCAATCAGAAGCATTTGACGGGCACCATCAAGGCCGAAGCCATGGCCACAGGTCTCGGATTGCCCCTTCCTGGTGTGCTCGCAGAGTATCGATACTTCGACGCCAATGCTCTTGTGGCTGTGCCTGATCATCTGTCCGACGAGGAGGCCGCATGTCTTCCCATCGTTGCTGTGACGGCCTGGATGTCTATCAATTGGCAGCAGCCTATGGGCCAACCAGCAACAAGCACAGGCGACCAGTTCGTCCTCCTTCAAGGCACCGGCGGTGTTGCCATCTCCGGTTTACAACTCGCTCACGCTGCCGGCTTCAAAACTATTATCACATCCTCTTCCGATGCGAAACTGGAGAAGGCGAAGTCAATGGGCGCGGACTTCACCATCAACTACCGCTCAAACCCTGAATGGCAGGATGAGGTCATGCGTATCACCAAGGATGCCGGCGCAGACATCATCTTTGAAAACGGTGCTGCCAAGACCCTTCGCAAAAGCTTTGACTGCATTGCATTCGGTGGCTGCATTTCCTGCATTGGTTACCTCAGCGGAAAGGAAGACGACGCAGGTGACAGGTTGAGCACTAATGTGCTAGCACTAAGGCGCAATGTCACCCTCAAGGGTATGCTCAACGGTCCCAAGGATAGGTTTGAGGAGATGGTGGAGTTCTACGGCAAGCATCAGATTCACCCCGTGATCGACCGTACATTCAAGTTTGAGGAGGCCAAAGACGCACTTAAGTACCTGTACAGCGGCAGCCATTTCGGCAAGGTCGTTGTGAGGGTCGCTCAGTAGAAATTAGCCCACCATATAATGAGTATAGAAGGCAAACCGCCAATCACGACCACAAAGTCACTTCCTCAGTCTGGCGAGAGTAGCACCCATCTCTTCGCCAGCCTCTAGTGCCTGCACAGTCAATTCATCGATCTTGGCCCTCTTTTCGCAGATCTCGACACACTCATCTACCTTGCTTGGAGGAATAACGACTACGCCATCCAAATCCGCGATGATGAGGTCTCCAGGGTTGATGGTGAGCGGCTGTGTTTGCTCTGGTGAGGTAAACTCGACCGGAACGTTCAATGCCGATGCCCTTGTAAAAGTGTTCGAGCCAAGCGAAGATGACGATTTTGCGAACAGCTGATAGAAAGATAGTCAGCACGTCAATGGAAACTGAAGGAGCTTGCAAAACTCACCGGAAATCCCATTCCTCTGTGCTCGTTGATATCACGAAAGTTGCCATCAATCACCACGCCATGGGCACCAAGATACTTTGCTCGGGTACTCATCAGCCCACCCCAACACGCCGAATACATGCCTTTGGGCTGCGAAATGAAGACTACACTGTCTTTCTCGATACCATCGGCAAAGTGCTTGTCTGTTCTGGGAGCTGTGGTGTTGCTGGCTTCGACCATTTGGACAGTGTACGCGGGTCCGAAGATCTTAGTTTCGCCGGCTTGTTGCAAGGGTGAGAACATTTTGATCCCATGCAGATAGCCCCCGTATGGGACTTTTAGTTTGGAAAGAGCGTCGCCGATCTGTGATAGCTTTTGTTAGCGGATAGTCGTGTTCGGATGGCTGTCGGGTACGTACGTCGCATGATGAGAAGCGTTTGAGAGCTGTGAGGCTTTTGGACGATGCCATTATGTCGGCCTATATACTCAAAGATCTGGTGCTACAGTGCGGAAGTAATCAGAGCACATAAAATTGGTTATTTTATTGTATTCGGGATAAGCTGAGATGGATCGTTTATAGGTTCGCGTACAAGTGTGTCTCGGTATAGACCGGAGGTAAGGAGTTGGTGTGCACCTCGGCGTCTCCACTTTTTGGAATCTATGCATGATCCTTCGAGGTAGAGCTACGGACCTAGACTCAGAGGTCAGGTTTTATTGTGGCCGATTTCTGCCATGCTACATTAATCAATATTATGAAAATACCGACCGCACAACGCGATTTATTCTCATATCCACATCTCTCAATCTCTAGCTGGTGTACTAGGCGTTTCCCAGCATGGACTTTACTGGACAAGTGCGTGTATCAGCCCATACATCTCAAGACAAACTTCTGAACAAATGGTCACACCGACGCGAGGTTGTCGGACGTGTGTACAGCGACGTGTAAAGTGCGATGCCGCTCGGCCAGTCTGCGAAAGATGCGCCAAGGGCAACAGATCATGCATTTGGAACCCTAATGAATTGGGAGGACTCCGTTTCCAGGATGAAAGCGAGTTCGCCCAAGGGAAAGCCCGTAGGCCTCGTGCCGCCAAATATGGCTCCCCATCTGCAATTATAACGGAAAGGAAATTACCTTCAGCTCCTCAACCAGCGCTCACATTGTCTTTGGATGACCAGGCATTCCAATACTGGACCCAAATTAATATCACACAACCCGACACCTTACACGAGGCAGCTCATGAGTGGCACACACATGTAGTTCCATACTTGATGAAAGCCAAGCCCGGATCATGTATACACCTCGCAGTCTCTACTCTTTCGCGTGCAGTGTTTGCTCGAGCTCGCGGTGTGCCTCAAGCTCTAGCGCTGGCCGATCGATCCTATTCCCAGTGCCTTTACAAGACACAGCAAGCAGTCGGCGGACAGTCTCATGAAGATATGGATGAGCTGCTTCTTACAACCATGATGATGGGGTATTTCGAAAATATTCGATACACCACGTGTGTATCAGAGACCGGTGTACGCGAGACAACGGCAGTTGGAGCTCGATACACGAACGTCTTCTGTCACTACGAAGGCGCCATGGGCCTTCTTCGGATTCGCCGTGAGTTCGGCGTTGATACCAATGGAACCCTTGATAAAGTGGCGCGTCGACAGATTGTAAGAGTCTCCTGCATCCGAAAGTAGGATACATCAGCTGACAAGCACAGATACGTGCTTCGGTCCTGCGCGGAAATTCTGTGCCTGATTGGCTGCAGAAAGGCGAGGAATATGGTGAAACAGGCCCAGCATTACAGCTCGACCGATTCATGGTTCGCGTTGCCGCCTTTCGAGCGAGAGCACTTGCATTCTTTCCTTCAGCATCCGTTGGGCTGTCTACAAGCACACCTGACCTGGACTTTCTGGCCCATACCGGCAAGCAGCTTGAGGACGATCTAGTGGACTGGGCTGAGTCCATGTCTATATCTGAACAGTATAGCAACCGCAAAGAGCCTCTGACAACTGTCCCTGAGAATTCCAGCGATCTCAACACATTCGACGGTCACCGTAATACGTATACTTCTCCCGGCCACGCCTCACTATGGCTTCGCCAGCGAGCACTCCGACTCATCATCAACAGTATCTTCATCAAGTTCATCTCAGTACGAATGCAGACCAGCACAGATCACGAGCATCTTCTCATGAAACAAGGCCGCATGAAAGGAAATCTGGACTCAATATCCCGGGAGCTTTGCGCCGATGTGTCTTACTTCTTCAAAGTTCCACAATCTCCTGACGGAGAAGCCTTGATATCTGCCTTGATGAAAACTGAGGGCGAGTTAGCGATACCACCAAACTTGGCAAATATGCTTGCGTGGTCGCTTGCAATCGCAGTCAGCACCGAGAATGTTCCGGAGCCACAGAGAAGGTGGCTGCAGGGCAAGTTGGGAAGCGTAGCGGATTCATTGGGTGATGCTGTTCTACACGATGTGCGGAGAAGAGATGCTTTCGTGTTTTGAGGGAAAGAGTGCGCTCGGACGGTGTATTCTGGAACTCGACATTGACCGACCATACATGAGATGATGTGCGGGATCTGTCACATTGCCATATTCTCGGCCTCAAATCTCCCAAACGCTCGTCCAATCAGCCATGTTTCCAAATTCCAGCGGTCTCGCCACTTGAGGCCACGGCTAATGCGATCCTCCGTGTCATACGAGCACGAACTCGCGTTCTTCAAGGCCCATGTCGAGCGCCTCGCCTCGCATGACACCGCTAACATAGCATTCGCCTATGAATGTGCAATGCCCTTGGCCGTCAGGGTGCAGGATGAATGGGACGTCACCGCCATACAAGACACAAACAATGTCCCCAACTCGAAGACCTTCAGGACCAGTACCCATGACTGCATCGGCATTATCTGTTGTGAAGAGTCGCGTGCCTTCATTGGCCTCATGCAGCCAAACGTCGACATCATCTGCGATCGCTCTCCATGTTTTTGGCTCAAGCCATCGATGAAGTGTCAATCTTGCATTCGAAGCCAGACTTGGTAGATGATGACAAATCCATGCGGCGCCTAAGGATGCCTTGATCATACGGTCTCCTGTCTGTGTGGGGAGGCTCCGGTCAAGGTATTCCCAAGCAGGACAAAGCCTCCAATCTTGATCCAAGGAGAGTGCATCCAACAACAGTCGGCAAAGTGATTGTATTGGTATGGATGTCTCGATAGTATCCATGCAGTTTTGCAGAGAAGAAAGGTGTTGCCAGGTGAAGCTTGCCGTCTCAGAAAAAGCGTCTTGATCTCTCGAGCCTCTCCAGACATTACTACACATCTGCACCGTTCCGATCTGCACGCCGACCGCACCTAATTGTCGTCTGGACAATCTCCTAAATTGAGCCGGATGACCCTTGCTTGCTACCAGTGGGACTGTCCTTCGAAGATCCGCTCTGGAACGTTTCAATTTTCTCATGATAGGCACAGGGCCTGCGAAGTCTGGACACCCTTCAAAATTTAGGTTAGATACTCGCATGATGGATTTGGTATGTAAGGAATGAAAGTGTATGTTTCAGCAGCTGCAGGGCTTGTGAAAGGATTAATGCCCGATGTGAACAAATCCAGATAGGGTAGGGGCGGAACATACTGCAAACGAAGTTAGCAGACTGATAACAGTAGAAGGGTATATTCGCTAGATTTCGTACCATGTTGGCAGCCCAGGAGTCCACTGTCGGTGTCTCAGGGATGTACCCACGTTTGGCTTGCTGTGTTCACGATAGATCGTCCTGCGATACAATAGTTCTAAGGCTTCTAGAGATTTGGTTGTACGCAAACAGTGCAGAGTGAAGTCTGTGAAAACCTCCTGTGTAGTCATCGATGATGTTGAATAGTTGATCTGATACGAGGTGCCCAAGCCACACAGAGCTGCAAGACCATAGACATGGTCTCTCGGATGGCTGCATTCTCTGCCTGAATACGAATTGACGATTGATAACGCGGAAACGGGCGTGGTTGGACCGGTTTCTCTCTTGAACTCAAGACAGGGGAGCGGGGCTGTCATCAGCATTGTGAAAATATTACCGCTGACTGAATATAGTCGTTGTAGCTCTGAGGGCGGAGCATTTGTTTTGCTGGATAGCACATACGCACTCGGCGACGTTATATGCAGATCCTCTAGAGCATGAAAGATGAGTCCTGCTGAACGCGCGAGGACAGCAACGTCAATGTGAGATTTAGAGGTGCGGACATCATTGCTCCGCGCAAGGAGGATCTCTTGTACACACCAAAGCCGGTTGAAGATGTCTCGGTCCAGACATTGCAGGATCAAAGCCCATGGAATTCGTTGCAGGCTTGATATTTTGCGGACTGGTTGTTGCTTTATGTGGTCGTCCAAATTGTCCCATGTGAGCGATAATCGATGCGTAACTAAGTGATCCTCTGCTTCGCTGAGCCACTTGATAATGGGCAGCACAGACTGTATGTCGAACTCTCCCTCTGACTCGACTCCCATCCATGAGATGCAGTGGCTCTGCCCGTAGGTACGGTGCATGCGCTGGACTTGTTGTGCTTTCTCTCGCTTATCGGCTTGGTTGATGCATAAGCTGTCAACCCACAACAACCGTGGCGTGCTAAGGTTTCTGACGTGAACGAGTGCTTCATACAAGTTCAACGTGACCGAGACCAATCTCTTGGCACAGTGGATTTTCCGGGTGACATCAGGGTCGCCCCATGCGTAGGAAAGGGTCGCAAAGTAAGGTCGATCCGGCGTGGTCATGCTAGCGAGCGAGACCTGAAAGACATCGCATTGGATCTTGCTGTCGTCCTCGCGGGTGAGTTTCCCTGTAAGACGATCTGGCCAACCTGGTGGGTAGATTTTGAGCAGACGGATATGGTCAGGGCTCTTTAGCGGCTCACGAAGTCTGCATGGGATGAGTCCTTGAGCTTGGTCACTCGGTCTCTCGCATTGATAGATGCTGTAGGGAGGACTGTATGGGTAATTCCACTGTGGCATTTGAATGTGTTGGTATGTTGAACTCAGCGACACTGAGAGGTACGATCAGGTCTGCGCCGATATCGAACTAAAGCATTGAGAGAAAAAGATAGGCGAGAATATGCGCCGTCAAGGCTGTTCAGCTGCTTTCGCTTCTCGGTGTAGTGCACCGCCCGCATGAGCGCTTACTTTAGCGTCGACACAGCCCTAGTCTAACTTCTGGCATCTTCTTATCGCTTGTGCTGTCGTGGCTGTGACCTGGTTTGCTCGACATTCTATCGACTCGCATTGGTCCCATACGCCATGATTGTGCTCCGTGACAAATTATTGACACAGGTATAGTAGAAGATAATTAAGCTTACCAAGCATGATTGTCTCCATTCGCCTCAAGCACTTGTGTACACCGCTGCTCCCTCAAGTTTATGGAAAACTCCTACCGTGATGGCTTGAGCAACAAACATGGCAATAGACATATATGCGTTGCGACTGCTTTGGTCATAGCTGATCAGAGTTCCAGGTCCACAAGGAACGTATGCATCGAAGCTTAAAACCCTCGATAAGCTGGATTGACGGACTGCCATGCAAACTCTTCCGTAGCTCATTCTGAGCAGCCTCACTTGCAAGACGTTCTTCGCCAGCTGTCTGATGTGTCTCTTCCAAGCGCACAACAACAGTCTCCACGTATTGCTTCCTTTGCCCAATGAACTCTTCGCGTCGAAACGCAGACTGAACAACGCCGTTGACATCCCATCCACAGTCGAGACAGACATCAGCAAGTCCACGAACAGCTTTCCACATGTCTTAGTCTGTTTCATATTCTTCGCGGTGGCTCTCAGGCCTATCTTGTGGAAATTCGGTCCAGGACCAGTCAGTGTGCAGTCAACCGGAGGTCCCTGTGACGATCCAATTTAGGTTGCGGAAGTCGTTGATCAAAGGCTAGAAGGCTTTGCGGGGCGATAGAGGTGGTGCCTCGAAGTACACGTCGTAATCGTTCTTGTCCCCTAAATACACGACTTCTACTCATATCTTAGTTGGTATGATTGGTGCGGTTGCGGTGGTTGAGGTAGTCTTACTCGTGTCTGTATCGTAGATACGCCAAAGCCGTATATGCTTTCTCCACTGGTGAGTCGGACAGCGGAAGGGGATATCAATTCCTCGACACTCTCAACATACACAATGCGCTCTTCTTCGAAGCCGCCCTCGTCCTGGTTCGCGTGGGCCACCATATGAGTACTGGGCCCAACCTAAACTTCACTATGTTGTAGGTACGGTAGTGAAGACATGAGCGTAATGGCCTGAGTTCTGTAGCCCGCCACGCTTGCAGCAGTATTCCAGGATCATGTAGACCAGTATCGGGCTGTGGATACAACAAAGTGTTCGGCTTGATGTCAAAAATGTCGTCGAGCAAGCCAAGTAACTCAGTAAGAACTTCGACAAGCTCGCTATGGTCGTCACTTTGGGTCGCCATCGATTTGTACAAGCCATGATAGCTATAGTTGGTTTGTCGACTGACAGCCGTCAATAAGAGGCATGTGGTCGCAATAGCAGAGACAACGAGGAGCCAGGTGCGTAGCTTGACACAGATGCCGTTGTCCCGTTCGGATATGTGACACAAACTATGTCAGCCACGAGCAAAAGCGCATCCACGAGAGTTGTCAAGAAGAAAGAATGGACTCAAAGGGGCTCTAGAAACAGCCAATTTTGTAAAACGCTAGATCTGTTTGGGGTTGCTTTCGATTTGATCCACAGATGTTCGGAGTTTAGCTCCGAACTATCAAAGTGTTCTACTATCCCAGGCAGCAAGATATTGCAATGGGAGTCTGCCAGGGACACCGGAAGTTTAAAGTCCGCTGATAAATTATGAACGTCCATTGAAGTGTCTGTTCATCGGATGAGGATGCATCTCATGGCTCGGTACAAATGCCTGATCATTCAAGCATCAAGACAGCGACAGGTTGATATAGATCGAGCGACCACTGGGCCCCTGATCTACTCATCTGCAAGTTCAACGCGCACGTCAGAAACCGGGCATCTACTTATCGTTCATTCTAGTCAAAGTGAAGCTGACAGAGACATTCAAGCAATCTGCACCACTTCTCTTGAGTACTAGCATCTCGTGGGATTACACATCCTGACGGAACAACAGGCAAGATGGCACATACAGCCGAAGAGATGTACGCTGACGACGGTTGCCACCCCGACGAAGCACAAGCCTTGAGCGACTACCTCCACGGAAAATTCAGCAAACGAGAAGCGGCCAAGAGAATCACAGCGGTCATCGTCAATGAGAAGATTCCATCTCAAGAGACTAACCGACTGTGGGCTTTGCTGAGTGAAGCCTCAGTGGAGCTGGGTGACAGGGATCGACAGAAGGTTCTCGATCTACTGGCTCAGAACCGGATACTTCCACCGGCATCCGGTATGCAACGGGCTCAACTTTCAGGGTTTGCCAGCATGTGGTACGATATGCACAGATTGCAAATACATGGAGGGATTGGAACCGGGATGTTCAATCCAGGTAGGGGGGATGAGCTCCGACGGGTGCATGAGACCATTGGATGTGCTGAAGCAGAGATGTTGGTTCGTGGAATGGACGTAGCGAACGAAGATTAGGGCTATGGCGTCTTGAACCTGGTATATTCTGATGGTCCAGAAACAGGGGTCTTGATAGGCCAAGTCTTTGTCTGGCTGGATGTTGCAGAGTGAAAATTAAAGGAGAGGGCCATGTCAGAAACGAACGACTATAAGGAAATACGTTCGCAGTCTGGAAGGCGGCTACAATAGTAGACACACCGTTGAAGGGACCCTGGCGGAGTATTGGACTGCTTGGAGGGATCGGATGTTGAGTATTAGTGAAGGGGAAACTGGGTTGTCTAAGGTCTCCAGAGGTCTTGCAGCTCGGTGTTACAACTCAATGTAATCTTCTATCACCATGACTCAGGTCCCGACGATGATATAGCATTGTCTCTGAGCGGAGTCTCCTGGGTCATGGACTGATTATATGACACTCACCGGAATCTATTTTTCCGATAAGCATGCTCATGGCAATGGCCTGACAACACAACCGCCGGACGGTACTCACTTTGGATTTAACCGGTTCACTCGAACCTCAGCCATAGAGTAGCAGGGTAAAATGGAAACGGAGGCATGAATGCTTAAATGCGTAGTCCGAGACGGAGATTAGAGTTCAACGAGTATCTCCATATCTGCATCCTTCGAAGGGTCTACCCCACCTGGCAACAACTACATAGAAGATAGCCGCATCCTCGTTTGATTGAATGGAAGAGACAAACATTTTAACAAGATACCGTTCAAATGTGGGACTTGGAACACCTGAAGTATGCGGGCATTCGCACAATCGTAGACACTTCCCTATACGTCCGCCGCTCGTCATGGCTCTCTCCAACCATGCAGCCAAACCAAGTAAAGACATACCCGTGTCGACCTAATCTCTACGCGTGTCGCGTGTTCACTCCACCTGAGCACGATGGGCAAACCAAATTACCTCTGGTCATCCGCGCTCACGGTGGCGGATTCGTAAGTCTCGAAGCCAGCAAGGTACCATCGCCCGAAAAACACGCCCTTCTAACACAAACCTGCAAACAGCTAGTCAACAACCCTTCCGCAGACGACCCACTCGCTCGGCACCTCACCGACAACGCCAATTGCATCGTCGTCAGCATCGACTACAGCAAATCGCCGCAGAACAAATTCCCCACAGCCTACGAAGACGCCATCGCGCAAATCCTCGCCATTGTCGACGATGAAACGCTCCCCATCGACCGCAGTCGAGTAGTCCTATGCGGCAGCTCAGCCGGAGGCAATCTCATGCTCTCCGTCGTCCAAGACCCACGCTTGCTCCCGAAGGTGCTGGGAGTCGCAACCATTTTCCCCGCCGTCGACCTGGCCGAAGATGGCGCGGCAAAGATGGCTCGGAGGCCAGACCCGACGATCCCAGACTTCATCGGAGCCTCTTACGCTGATATCCTTCGTCTGTATCTTGAATCCGAGCAGACACCTTCTTTGAAGGATCCTAGAGTAAGTCCGGCTTATTTTGCCGATAGGAAGTCTTTACCGGCGAGTTTGCTCGTGGTCGGCGCGGAGCATGATATGTTCTGTTATGAGGACGAGGCCATGGCTGACAAGCTGGCTGGTATGATCGGTGGCGATAGGGAGGAGACTGAGACTGGATGGAAAGCTGGGGGAGTGCAGTGGTCGAAGGTCATGGGTCAGCCGCATGCTTTTGATGCGTTCCCGGCGAAGGCGCCTATAACGGAGGCTTCACGGCTGGCTGCTGTGGATGCAATGTACGCTTTGCTGTCAGAGTGGCTGGTTGGTGTGTTCACGGCGGGCGGTTCGGATTAGTTTGCAGGCAGGTGATGCATAGAAGAAGAACTTTCACGAACAATGGTCCGAGGTAATTGTGGTCGTTCATCGTTTCAACAAATGTACATCTCTTGTAATTACCGTGGCAGCTCGCCCAACAGCATGGTCCTGTCTGTGCTGGCGCTCAGCACCATGCTCCCATCCGGTGAGATTCTCACATCGTTGACGGTTCCCTTGTGCCCGGGCAATTTGTGCAGCATCTTTCCGCTCTGGTTTTCCCACACGGTGACTGTACCGTCTCCACCGCCAGCTGCTACCCGCTTGCCTTCACCGTCCCAGCACGATCTGATCAAGTTCTTCTCCAATCCAGCCTGCGCGCCATCGAAGACTCGCACGGCACGATCAGGTGGCGCGAAAGGTCGGATGTCCCATGTGCGCACTGTGCTGTCGTGGCTATTGGAGAGTAGTGTTTGCGAATCCGGAGAAAGCGAAAGGGATGTCACAGTATCGGTGTGTCCAGTGAGGACGTATGATTCCTTCTTCATTCGCAAATCCCACACGCGGATATCGTTGTCGATGCCACCGGAGTACAGCTCGTTGCCGGCCTCAGCTAGGCATACTGCCGTGACCGGATAACTCGTCTCGATAAAGTCCATGGCCTGCTTCGCTCGCGGGTCCCAGATTCCAAGATAACCGTCGTCACTTCCAGAGACCAGGAACTCCTCGCCGCGCCTGCTGACATCGATGCAGTTGATCACTTCCTCGTGGCCGACGTGTCGTCGTATGCGCTCGCCGGTTTCCACGTTCCAGCTGGCAATGTGCATGTCTGCGCTTGCGGAGTAGATGACGCCGCTGTCTCGCGACCAGTGTAGGTCCAGAACGGCGCTTTTGTGTCCGGTCAGCATGCCGTAATTGTCGCAGTCTCCGGAAGTGTTCCACAGGTAAATGTTGCGGTCCATGCTGCCAGAGGCGATGTGCGATCCGGTAGGGTCGAAGCGAGCGCAGAAGACTTCACCAGAGTGACCTGAAAAGCCGTCAGTCGCTTGCAAGTGCGAATTGTATGATCTTGTAGTAGTATCTTACCACTCAGTTCCATAACAGATGCCTGCAGACCAGCTGCTCTGTTGCCCTATTCGATCGCAAAGATCAGCGCTTGCGATTTTTGAAAGCGCAGCTTTAGCTGTGAGTCGCGTGAGATTGCGTTCTATGCGCGTGGACTTACCCCTTGTATGAGAGCACCACTGCTGGAGCCATTGATTGTTGCGAGCTCATTGCCGTTCGCTTCTGGTCTTGCGCGCTTCACCAGCTGTGAGCTCCCGAAGGAGGCAGGTCTCTTCTCGCCTGACATTCCCTCAACGTAGTCCAGGCTCTGTTCTTGCTACCTAGCCCTTTGTGGTAGCTCTTTCTACGTGATGTCCTCGTCCGGTGTTCTTTCGGGTGGCTGGTGGTAGATTTGCTGATCGGTCGATGCGCGTGACGGAGAAGTGCGCGAGGTTTGGCGTGAAGTGTGGATTTACGCGACAAAGCTGTGTGTAGATATTATCCAGAGAAGTACGCGCGCTCCTTCCCAGCAGATGCACGTGTCAACGAAGTGAAGTGAAATGCTAGCTCGATCTCCAATCGTTGCTTCCCCGAATTTTGAGATGGAGCTTGAGCTGGTCCGCGCTCGCTTCATATCGCGGGACCCTGGCGACTACTGTAACAAACAACGACATTCACCAACTCTACTAGCTTGCTCTACCTTTTCCCGCTCCTTCGAGTGATGAGCTGAGAGTCTACTTCTGCGCGCGCGACTGGAAAGCGTGCATACATCATAGAACCATGGCGTCCAGCAAATACGCCCGCATGGGCGAAGAGTGAGCCCGCATCGCATTGATCTCTCCCTGCTATGGCACATCCAGCTGACTGAAAGCTGCGCAGTATCTGGAAGTAAGACGAAACGCAATAGCTGCAATTCAGCTACCCAACCCTCCCAAGGCAAGCAACTAACACGCATCCCCCCCCCCAAAAAGATCCCGCGTCGACAAAGTCAACACCGAAGTCGTCACCCTCACCTACGGCACCATCGTCGCCTCCCTCTGCCGCGACCTCACGCTGCCCTCCAGCAGCGCCAAAACCGACTACGCCGCCGTCAACGCCGAGCTCGACCGCATGGGCTACAACATCGGCGTGCGCCTGATCGAAGACTTCCTCGCGAAATCCAACACGGGCCACTGCACCAGCTTCCGCGAGACCGCCGAGGTGATCAGTAAGGTCGGGTTCAAGGTGTTTATGAACGTGACGCCGACGGTGACGGGCTGGGCGCAGGACGGGAAGAGTTTCGGACTGGTGTTTGAGGAGAATCCGTTGGCGGATTTTGTGGAGTTGCCGGACGATGGGAGGGCGCAGGAGGAGTTGTGGTACTCGAATATTCTGAGTGGGGTTGTGAGGGGGGCTTTGGAGATGGTGGGTTTTATTTGGTTTCCTTTTGGGGACTGGTGGTATCGTTGATACGCTTGTGATGCTGACTGTGGGATGCAGGTGCAAATGCAAGTTGAGGCTCGCTTCGTCAGTGATGTGCTGCGCGGCAACGACACGACTGAAATGAGGATCACGCTGATACGGTACATTGAGGATGAGATGCCCCCGGATGATGAGTAGGGGCTATTCTACAACTGAAGAAGAAGATGAAGGGTGCACACTAGATACCTCCTGCAATGCTTGTTATGAAATCACTTATGTCAAGATTATTGTGTAATCCCCATGCTACCGTATGTGGAAGTTGGCAGAGAGGAATCGGTGATATCGATGCGAGGAGTTGTTTGCATGATATAAACCAATCGACACAGGTGAATGGTGAGGTGTCGCCGTCTACGTTCTCCTTGGTTCGGTTGCCTACATGCACTGATAGTAATGGTTTCACCATACAACATACACTGACAATGTTTTCAAGCTTCAATGTAGGTGGTAGCCTATTGGTTATGAACCACACATATCTAATTGCAATATATGTGTACGCCACATACATGTGCATATAACTAGACATCACATGCATGTGTTAGGGTTTAGGGTTATACACGCAGTTCGAGATGACATGAAATCTACGTGTGGATGTGCGTGTACATGTGTTTGTGTAAATGACTGTATCATTTTCCGCGTATTCGGTTTCATTGACAGCTACCGCATGGAATCAGTCATCAAGATAAAATCGAGCTTATTGGGACGGGGCGTTGTAAGTGCTGCTGCGACGGAACATTCCCTCTCTCGACAACACTTTTGCACGTTGAAAACTCTCCAGCATCGCGGGCCCAACGAGTTGTCACCAAACGCGTTTTGCACATGGCTGTTCAAGTGTCGCGTGCTGTACCAAATAATGCATCCGACGACATGGTCGATAAAATGTAGCCCGCACCTCAAAGTCAGTCCGGAGGATTCGAGCGGAAGGACCACCCAGATCGACATCTACACCACTCACCAAAACACGACTCCGAATATCGAAGCACAGCAAGCCATTGAGAGCGTAGGTTTTGGCATGTTGACTAGCCCGCCAATTCAACCCATCGAGCGATCATCCCCACGATCGATCGGTGCGATGAAGACTTACAGTGCAGCTGGGAGGTGATTGCTGTACCCGGCCTCTTCTGGCAGCAGATCGGACTTGGCGTCGGCTTAGGGGTGTGCAGCGTGCAAAGCAGTTTACAGTGAACGCTTGCGCAGATTGGGGGGGGGGGGGAGGGGAGGGGAGTGGAGAGGGTGATGATGATGATGATGATGATGATGATGAGTGTGACTACTGCGGAGAAAGGGACTGGTATTGATGGGCGTGTGATATGGGGTAGGGTGGTGTTCGGTCTCGGGGTCTGTCTGTCTTCAGAAGAGGCGTGCGTGCGTGCGTGCGTGCGTGCGTTCGTGCGTGCGTGGACAGGGCGGCGGCGGCGCGGTGCGAGGGTTCGATGACAGGAGGAGGGCGGCGGACTCGCACAGGAGATGGAGATGGCCGGATCACTCAACGTGTGTCATCGGCAACGTGGGCGAGTGTTGGGTGGCCAATGGCTGGCTGGCTGGCTGGCTGGCTGGCTGTGGAGGGCGGGCGATATCACGTGCAGGGCAGTTACAACGTGGTCTGTGGTCTGGGCGGGGGTGAGGTGGATGGTGGGTGGATGATGGGTATACTGGTGGTGGTGGCAGGTTGGGTGTGCGAATTATTATTGATAGCAAGCAAGCAAGCAAGCAAGCAGGGCGGGTAGTGGTATTCAATTAATTAGTTGAATGCAAGAGTGTGTTGCTATTTAATTATAATTATTATTACTATTATTATTATTATTGTTATCATTGTTATCATTTGTTTGATCGACCTGTCACAGCAGCGCCACTCCCGTGAATACATTACTGTACATACCAGCAACAGCAGCAGTAAGAATATCCCTAATCACACTGTATGTAGTAGTAGTAGTAGTAGTAGTGACACTACTGGAGGCCCTGCGTATATTATTATTGATTAATTGTCGCCGATAGGATTGTGCCTCGCCCCTGGCTGCGTGCTGCTTCCTTATACCGAGTGAGACTACTGTGAGCCTTGAGCTTGAGCCTGAGCCTGAGCCAGAGCCAGTCCCAGTCCCCAGTCCCAGTCCTGTCTCTCTCTCTCTCTCTCTCACTTTCCCAGCCAGCACAGCCAGCACAGCCAGCACAGCCAGCCAACCGCCAAGAGCAAGCCGACCGACTGCGCGCCTCTCACCTCGACCACCACCACCGCCCTCCCCTCCCTTCCCACCACCCGCGACCTCCACCACCCGCCCCGGCAGTCTGGTACGACGCCCCCCCTCCAACACCTCCCTGCTCCTCCTTATGCCTGTCCGCTCCGCTGCATCATCGCATCGCCACCGCTGAGTTCACTTCCTGTGTCGCACCCTCGCCCGCCTCGTTCGCGCCACTCCGCCCAGCTGCCTCTCCACACTGCCGTTCGCGCAGATCGCTCCTGCTCGCCCGTCCCTCCCCACGCGTTGGCACCCTCGCCTCCCGGACACACCTCCAGTCCAGTCCAGTCCAGTCCTGTCTTTTGCACTGCACTGCACTGCACCGCACTGCACTGCACCGCACTGCCCTCCTCATTCATTGCCCGTGACCCTCTACGCTGCAGCGATTGCTACAGCCGCCTGACCTCTTCGCCGACGCGCGCTGCGCCTGGCCGAGACCACCGCGCGACCGCCTCGAGCGCATCAGCCCGCTACTCGCCCTCGCGCATCAGCCCGCTACTCGCCCTCGCGCATCCACACCACACCACTTGAGCTCGGTATAGCTCCACGCCCGCTAGCTCCCACGCTCGGGATAGCTCATCATGAGCCAGCCGCAGCAGATGAACATGGGCGGCATGGGCGGCCCTGTTGGTGGTGCGCCGCCCCAGCAGCAGCAGCAGCAGCAGCAGCAGAACGCCGGCACGCCCTCGAATGGGAGCGGTGTCAACGCGAACGACAGTGCTGAGACCGTCAAGCGCCTCAACACATACATCTACGACTACTTCTTGCGCAACCAACACTACGACATCGCGCGCGCCATGATCAACGCTAGCAGCATGGAGCTCCTCACCCAGCCCAAGCAATCGCCCAGTCAGCGTCAGAATCAGCCCAATGGCATCGATGAGATGGACACCGATAGGCCCAAGGACCTGCCCGAACCAGGACTCCAGAACACAGAGGGCCCTTTCCTGCAGGACTGGTGGTTCCAGTTCTGGGACATCTATAACTCGCGTCGCAACCATCCTAGCAAGCAAACGACCGTTGGCTATCTTGCCGCGCAGCGCGCCGGCCAGAAACAGCGCGGAAACATGATGGGAGGGATGGACCCGGGCGCAATGCAGAACATGCGCCAGATGTCAATGATGAGCAACGGCATGATGGCGAACGATCTCAAGAAGGCCGCAATGCAGAACGCGGGTGCAACAAACATGTATGCTTTCTCTAACCCATCCCACCTCACTTCGCGCGACACCACTGACACGCAGCACCACAGGACTCCGCAACAGCAGATGGCGCAGGTGCAACGAATGCGCGCAGCCCACGGCCAGCAGCAAATGATGCAAGGCCAGCAGATGGAGCGCTCAAACTCCCAAATGGATATGAACGGTCCGCGTTCGGGGTCCCCAGGTTCTGGTGATGCTCCATCTCCCAAGCGGCAGCGAATGGACGGAAACGTGCAGCAGATGGGACCACGTCCCGGCCAACAGGGCCAATTGTCAAACACTCAGGTGGGTCTCGATACATCCTCCCTCGATCCTGCCGCAGCGAATCAAACCCGTGAGCTGCTCGTCAGGTCCGGCATTGATGTCGACAGCATGCCTGCGGAGCAATTCAACCTCATTGCAATGCAGCCCACTAACTACCAACAAAAGTCTGCGGAACAATATTCCCAACAAATGCAGCAATCCACGATGGTTGCCTTGAATCAAGCAAAGTCTAACAATAATAAGGGCATGCCTCCGAACGTCTCCGCCGCCATGGGTCCAGCTGGTGCCCAAGGTAGTCCTCTAAGTCAAGCTGGAATGGACCCGTCTCTCGAATTTGGTCCCAACGGCGGTATGCGCCCTGGTATGGTACCTGGTGCTGCAGGAGCCGTGGCAGCCGGCACTCCAGGTGGCCCAAACAGCGGTAACCACGTACTTCAAGACTATCAGATGCAGCTGATGCTGCTGGAGCAGCAGAATAAGAAGCGTCTGCTCATGGCAAGACAAGAGCAGGACAGCATGTCGTCACATCCCGGCATGCCTCCGGGGCCCAATGGTCAGTTTGCTCCAAACATGTCGCCTCAAGGTAGCCGTGCTGGCGGGCCTTCGCCAAACCCAAACGAGATGGCACGTGGCACGCCTAAGATGCAGCCCGGCGCGTCTCCGAACGGCCACATGCAAGGCCGCGTCTCGCCTGCTCCTGGCTTCGACCCTTCCCAAGGCATTCCGCCGAACATGCGCAACCAGATGGTCATGGGCCCCAACGGCCAGATGATGCCTCGTTCGCATCCACAGTACGCTGGTGTCCAAGCCCAACTGACTCAAGGACAACTAGAAATGTTCAATCGGGCGAATATGATGCCGAACGGTACCTTCCCTGGCGGTGGCCAGCCGATGCCTCCGAACATGATGCCCGGTGGGCCTCCCATGCAAGGTCAACATCAGCCAGGCCAGGGACCTCCGAACATGACTCCGCGTCAAGGCAATCAAGCTATGCCACCTCCCCCAGCACCGCAACCGAACGCAACCGGCGCTACACAGCCGAGCAGTCCCGCCCCAGCTGCCGCACCACCGACTCCTAACCAGAGCAACAAGCCGAAGCCGGGAGCCAAGAAGGACAACAAGAGTGCAAAGGTAAGCCTCCAGTGTAGTTATTCATGCGTCTCCACCATAGCTGATGCTGACCTACAGAAGGCGGCGGCAACTAAGAAGGGTGGCCAAACTGGCGCCACTCCAGCGTCAGAGTCAGAACAGCCGCCAACGCCCACACCTGCAACTCCCATCACTCCTATGAATCCCAATTCCTTCCAGAACAAACAACAAATTGCACCCAATGGCATGCCCAACGGCGCTCAGCAGCAGCAGCCTCAGCATCAGCAACAGCAAAACCAAAACTCCAATGGAGTGCAACAACCACCTTCTGACATGGGTGGACCTTTCGGCGGCAGCGGAAACCTTGTTGACGAAGGCTTCGGCCTTAACATGGACTTTGCTGACGTTAGTGCTGGGGGTGGCGACGTTCTCGATAACTTCGACTTCGACAGCTTCCTTAACACGGATGACGGCGGCATGGGCTTTGACTTCCCTAGTTTTGATGGCGGTCTGGAGGCTGGTGGCGACGGCATGGGTGGCCAATGATCTGCTGGTCGATTTAGCGTTTGCACCACCCCACTACCGGACTCAAACTCTCTGGAAACCACACTCCAGTCACACAGCATTGAAGGCAGTCGGCTTGCGGCATCGTGGCTCGAAGCCTGACAAAGGCGCTTCGCGACTGACCGGGCGCAACGTTTTGCGACCGCATCACACCGCATGGATGTGCCACGATTCACGGCCAACTCCCCGTCCTGCAAATCTTGCAACAATCTCCTAACTCGACTCCGTTAATATTCGACACTATACCTCCTTACGAACCGCCGGTGCCACTCTTAACGAATCCTCCTCGCGGCAATATCCCAACTTTCCTCACGGCGTTCTCTCTTGTTCCGGAACGGAAGACGAAGACACACACATTGCATTACCCTTATACCTCTCGCTCGATATTTTGCTATGTCCTGTCGTTCTGCTGTCCTTTTGTTCTCCTATTTTCTATCGCGTTGCTTTTTTTTTGCTCTTGCTCTTACTTGGATATCCACACGCTCGATCTTTGTTGTTTTTTGTCGGCTCCTGTTTTTGAGGGTTCGATGAATGGTGGAGCTTCACGTGCCAGGGACTGCAGGGTTCCGAACGGCGTGTCGGTGGCCGCAACTGTTGCGATGGTGGTGGTGTTTATTCTCCCTTCCCTGCTTCCGGGGCCGATGATTTGGTTATACGGGTTTCATGGGACGAAAAGGCGGAGATTTGTAGATTATGTATTGAGCAAAAATTTCCTTTTTGCGTCATTGTTAAAATGTTGTGTCTTGTGGGATGTTCGTGACTATCAATATGGTTGTTTCAATGTTTTGTCTGATGTTGATCTATACTAGGATATGATGTAATTATTTTACTTCCGGTCTCGTCTCAAGTCGTCTCTCCACATTCGCGTTCCGGCTCACATGAAACTAACTCAGCACATCCGACCTTCGATCTTCAACCACCTTTACAACGAACCTACACACCTACCACATCGCAATAATGTGACAGCCCGCCTAGCACGAGGCCTATGTAAACGGTCTCACCAAAACACCACAAACAACAAGGAGCAACCCCTCCGAAACTTCCACAACAATGCTCAAATCCATCTTCTACGCCCGCTTCCACCCCGAGCGCGGCCCCGACATCCTCCACCAGTATCCCCCCGGCAGCATCTCGCGCTCGACCTCTTCCGGCGGTCTCTCGTCTTCCCTCTCTTCGGCCCACGCCGCCGGCGGCGGCGGCGGCGGCGGCAGCAGCAGCGGGAACGGCTTCTCGCTGCTGCCTTTCGCTTCGATTTCCGCCTATGTGATCCCGCCGCACGAGCTCTCGAACCGCGCGCTTGCGATGTGTGCGCGGGGATTCAGGGTGCTGGGGTGGCCGGTTAGTATTGAGGGGGAGGGGTATAAGCGGAATCGGTTTGTGTTTAATGTTTGTTTCGTTGTTGAGGAAGAAGAAGAAGAAGAGGAAGAAGAAGAAGAAGAAGAGGGAGAGGGGAAGAATTGGGAGAGAGTGAGGTGTTGGGAGGGAGTGGTGAGGAAGATGGCGGGGTTTATGAGGGGGTTGGAGGTTGAGGGTGCGGGAGGGGTGTTGAGGAGGGAGGAGAGGGAGGTTGATGAGAGGGTTGCGAGGGGGGAGGATGAGGGGGATTTTGAGGGGTTGGTGGGGAGGGTGTTGAGGGAGGTTTGGGAGCAGGTTAATCGGTTTGGGGAGTGTTGTGTTTGGGTTTCGGGGACGCAGGTGCTGAATTTGAGGGTGGAGGAGAAGATGAAGAAGAGTGGGCGGGATAATAAGGTGAAGGTGAAGAAAGTGAGGGCTTGGGATGTGCCGTTGTTTGTTCGTGAGTTGCCGGATCAGAGAGGGTGGACGTGGGATTTGGTGCTGGAGAAGGTGCATCCTTTTGTGGATGGCGTGAACCATGTGAAGAGGATTGCACGGCTGGCGGACGTGGACATGAAGTTGGTCAAGAAGGCGGTTTGGGAGTTGGTGTTGCATGAGCGCGTGATGCTGTTGGATATCTTCCACTTTCAGGCTGTGTATGCCCTGACTGCCGACTTCGCCCTCTTCGTTGGAAACCTCGAGGTCATCGATGAGTGCAGGGAGTACGTCGCCATCGAACCCAACAGCGGCATGTTTGCCAGCGTGCTCGACAAGCAAGTCATAGACGAATGCTCAGAAACACCCGACCGGGCAAAGATTCTGGAGCTCTACAGTATCCTCAAGCCCGGCCTCTCGGTCGCAGATCTCTGCCTAGCACATCAAAGCCAACTCGCCAACATCGACGTGCGCCGCTTCATCACTTTCGGTGTCATTAAAGGCTTCCTGAAGCGCATACACAAATACGCATTGGCGCTTGACCCACCAGACATGGAAGTCGCTCCGCAGACTACAGTCGAGGACTTGGACAAAGCTTGGAGAAAGGCTGCCTTGTCGTCGGGCTGGGCGACGCCACCTGTGGACGTGGTAAGTTTACAGGAGAAATTGGAGACTGAAGAGGAGAAGGCGAGGCAAGAGGGCGCAAAGCTGGTCAGATTTTTGGATGGGAATCATTGTCTGGATCAGATTTGTGTGGAGATGGGGATGCATGAGAAGGAGGTGCTGGGGAAGGTTAAGAGCGGGAAGTTTGGTGAGACTGTTGTGTTTTGTCGATAGGGCTGCGTTGAACAGCACGATGCTGGCTCGCTCGATCCTTTGTCTCTGCTGGGGATAGTTGGTCGATTGTCGTCAGACTAGGATTTTGGTGAGACAAACGGAAAGGCTGAAAGACATGCTTTGTCTCCCCAATCCGGCGTCTCGCGCAATGGGTCTGCAACTTTCACATCTCGGCGGCAAACTATACCCTCTTTCTCGAACACTCCCCAAGTCGATTCCCACGTTGCAGAATGAGTAGTCAGCATTTGAGACAGGCCAACGGCCTGTCTATGTGGTGGTTGTGGACCAGACATTACGAACGATCGACAGCGACCGAAAACCCCAACGGGCTCACTCGGCTCCGGACAAAACAAGCAATAAGGAGGAATTGGAACGCGATTGTTAGAGTAAATCCTGAAGATCATGCTCAGTTGAAAAGAGACCTGTGTGATGCCATCGACCGCGCAAACATCTCCGAGATACAGAGCAATGCTGCTTTAGCCGCCGCTCAAGCCTCCCTGCGGCCAAACCCACCGTCGACAGCAAGACAGAGGACGGCCGCCCACGAACTTGCGCTACGTGAGAAGATCCAGTCTTTGCGGGACCTCACAGATCTGATAGATGTCGAGACCCGCGTTGGTGCGCCTGCGGCCGCTGTCAGAAATTTCGATGCGGGAGACCGTATCGACCAAGTGAGGAGGCAGGTTAATTCAGCAGCCACGCTCGTCGCCCAACGGCGACTCGAGGAATTTCAGCCCTTGTCAATTCTACAAAAACGGCGGGCGCTAGACGCCCACCGTGCTGTTTTCTCAAGGGCCTCGTTTAACCCAGTGCAAGGCAACACATTTGTCCCACTGGCCGGTGGGAATGGCGACACTAAGCTTGGTGTGTGGATCAGGACTGACGCCAACGGCGGCATTATCGATCGCACTGTCATCAAAGATGTCTGTTTCGATTACGACCCGAATGACTGGACCAATCCTATCACTTGGCAGAACGTTCACGATCCTCTCAATAAAGTCCTCACTGAGGCTCATGTCATGGAAAGACTCCGAGACACTGAGGACTCGCAAAACGTGGTAAGGCTAAGAGCGCGGCAATTGCACGCTGAAGAATTGGTATTCCGGGTAGGTTCGAGCCACCATACCGCTGTCAGTGTGATCACTAATTTTGATTCAGATGTACATTGAGTACTGTCCTTACGGTGATTTAGCCGATTTATACGAGTACCACAAAGATAACGATGAGCCGATTCCGGAACCTTTGCTCTGGCACATCTTTGAATCACTGGTCAACGTGGGCCTTCTCATGGAGCAAGGCGGCATTACACAAGCAGAAACTGGCTGGACACAGATTCTCCACCGGGACCTCAAACCCACAAACGCTTTCCTTGGACACCATCCTCAACCAGTGCCAAGTGGAGATAATTGGGCCGCATATCCAACAATCAAGCTAGGAGACTATGGTCTCGCTGTCGAAACCTTTCCCACCGATACTCGGAATCCTGGTGATTTGACGGGTGCAGGAACACGTTCATACCAAGCGCCAGAGCAAATAGACGTAAAAGGGTACGCTAATCCTCCGCGCTTGACCTCCAAAACCGACGTGTTTGGCGTCGGTATCACAGTCATGACACTCATGTCCCGATACAAAACTGTCGGTGTAGAGGACGATTGGTCCGCTGCTCGTGGGGGCTCGCGGCATTCGCGTGACCTGCCTCACTTGACAGATGAAGCGGCTGGCGACTACTCCGAAGAATTGGTGAATCTGGTCTATGACTGCGTTGGGTACGACCAGAATGATCGTCCTTCGTTTTCGGAGGTGCGGGACACCATCTTACACTACACGCAAGGCGAAGGTGGGTTGCCACAGGACGATCTTGCAGATGGGATGCGAGTGGGAGGCGGCCACCAGATGCATCAAATTGGCCTTAGATACGATCGTTGGGCTGTTGGCAATCCTCTAATAGTCCCGGCAGAACCCCCGCCAATCACTGCGCCCTCGGTTAACCGTCCTGCTCACCGGTACTTCACCAGTGACGAAGATGAGGATCAAGGTGAGGAAGAAGAACAAAAAGAAGATGATGATGACAGTGATGAGGAAGTTGAAGAGGGAAAAGGAGGAGAAGAGGAAGACGAGGAAGAAGAGGAAGATGAAGATGAATAATACAACAACGCTGATCCCGACGACGATGATTAGCTGTACAAAGCTTTATATCAGCATAAACTGTATCGTAACTGTGAAACTAGTCCTTATATTGTCAACATATCTTCGCGTTTGAAAACAATATCAAATCAACAATAGGTTATGTTCATGGCGCGAAGGCCGATAGCGGGAGTCGATATCTAGTCGATGCGACGGCATGGCCCCGAAAAAACCACTCGTACTGATCCAATTCAAGTTGAAAAGGAATGCATTGCATACGTCAACATCTGATCGACGCACCGCGACAGCACAGGTGGGAGATTCGGCTATGTTAATCGGGTCATGTGGGGATGAGAGATGAGGGCAAGGTGGGGACCTTTGGAGCAGTTGCCGATGGAGGATCGGACGAATATTCCCCGACACATTGTCAAACTGCATTGACGGTCTAAGCATCTCGTCCCAATTTGTTATACTAACCTGCCGGAAGACCAACCCACGAAAGTACTAGACATGGCTCCTATTGCGAAGATCGAGTACTTCCGTGTCCTGCCGAGAGTGAGAGCTCCAATCACTTCTTGACACTTCCGGCCTAACAACTCCATAGTGGCTATTCGTCAAGATCACCGATACTGAAGACCGTGTTGGCTGGGGAGAGGCATCTCTCGAAGGTATGTGGCTGAGCATGTGATACCATGGGTGAATGAAATTGCTAATAAAGTTGCAGTAAGTACACCACCCGGAGTGTTGAAAGTGCCTTGTTCGACTCTTGATGCATCGCCATGCAGTTGAGGAGACGTTGACAGCTCTAACCAAAAATTACCATGACTGACTATATCCCTATAGGGTCACACTGAAGCGGTCGAAGGCACCCTAAACGGCTACATCACTCGCTTCGTGGGCCACGAAGCCGACGACATCGAAGCAATCTGGCAAGATGCCTGGCGGAAATCCTTCTACCGCGGCGGGCCAGTGTTCATGTCGGCTCTCGCTGGCATCGACATCGCTCTCTGGGATTTGAAAGCGCGTAAATTCAACGTGCCCATCTGGCAGTTGCTGGGAGGAAAAGTCCGCGACAGGGTGAATGTGTATGCCTGGATTGGCGGCGACCGGCCGAGCGATGTTGAAAGTGCCGCGAAAGAGCGTCTTTCGCAGGGCTTCAGGGCTATCAAGATGAACGCCACCGAAGATGTTGGATGGCTGGACTCTCCCAAGGTGCTGGAGTCGAGCGTGGAGCGACTCAAGACTGTCAAGGCGCTCGGCATGGATGCTGGTGTCGACTTCCACGGAAGACTGCACAAGCCGATGGCTAAGCAGCTCGCGAAAGCTCTCGAGCCGCATCATCCTCTGTTCATCGAGGAGCCACTTCTCAGCGAGCACCCAGAGGGCATCAAAGAGCTCTACGGACAGACCACATGCCCCATTGCGCTTGGGGAGAGGTTGTACTCTCGCTGGGACTTCAAGCGCTTCTTCGAGAATGCCTCTGTCGATATCATACAGCCAGGTGAGCACAGTAAGTTTGGTCTTTCTTGGTCTTGGACTGATGTTCTGTAGACATCGCACACTGTGGCGGCATCTCTGAGCTCCGTCGAATTGCAGCCATGGCAGAAACATACGACGTAGCAGTAGCACCTCACTGTCCCTTGGGACCAATCGCTCTCGCAGCTTGTCTCCAGATCGGTATCTCCACGCCCAATCACCAGATCCAAGAGATGTCAGTAGGGATGCACTATAACGTCGAAGGTAAGGAACTCGACCCCGAAGCTTTCCAGAGAAGCCTTACTAATGAGCTTTGTTCGCCTTCCACAGCTGGTGAGTACGACATCAACAGCTACGTCACGAATCCAGAAGCTTTCGCAGTCAGGAATGGTTTCGTCGAGGCCCTACAAGGGCCTGGTTTGGGCATAGAGATCAACGAAGAGGTGGTGAGGAAGGTCGCAGAGACCACAAAGCCTTGGGACCTCAAAGGCTTCGTCGGCGAGGATGGCGGATACAGAGAATGGTAGAGTACAGCAAGGCACATGATGCAGCTCTTGAAGTCACACATAGAACGACGGAGAATTCATAATTGTTCTCAATGAACATATAATCTGAAGGAACAATAAAGTAAATGGGTTTCTTTGGATCAGATGGTTACAAAAAAAAGTCATCAACTTTCATCATTTGTAAAAAGAGAAAAAAGCCCAAACCAAAAGCCCGCTGGGGTATGTATACCTTGAGCCCTTTCCTGCACCATATGCGCAATCCGAGAGAAAAACGCAAAAAAAACACCCGAACGGATGAAGAAATGATTTAAACTAAACATACGGAAAAAGAGAGGGATGACGGAGAAGGGAAAAGAAAGATGAAGCGAAGAAAGATGCACGAAATTGCACCTAGTCGTCGCGGTAGAATTTTTTGAACACCAGATGTAGCAGCAGGTTCACTGCCAACTTGGCGCCGGCTTCGGGACCGCCGGCTCCATCTTCGAAGACGCCGATGGTGTTGCGGTTGTCGTACTGTGCTTGCAGCAGGTCGTCGAGCAGGATGTTGGCACTAGCGCCAGGCAACATCGTGCTACCTGAGCTGGCCTCGAGGTGGAAAACACCCACCTCGTCCGACGAAATGACAACGTTGAGTTGGGTCCAGTTGTCCATGGGGTATGCGTGCCATTGAAGCAGCACACCCTTGTCGGCCAGCTGGCGTGCAGAATACTTGTACGAACCGAACTTGGGCTGGCGACCGGCCTTCTCGAGCTCGCGCTCATGATTCCATTGCTTGGTGAAGGGAAGTCGGAACGCTTTGTGCCCGGTCTTTTTGTTGGCGAGAGTCTTGAGGCACTGCTCGATGTAGTCGTTGTAGCTGGTAAGCTGTTCCTCCAGGTATGTTGCTTTTTTGTCCAGTCCAGCCAGTGTCTGGCGGGTAGCGTCCGATTCACGCTGGCGTTCCAGGCGGCGGCGATGCTTTGAACGAATATCAGCAGCAAGAGCATTGAGAACCTCCTGGTAGTTATGTTGTCTGCTGACGCGGTATTGTGGTGGTGTCGCCGGGTTCTCGAGGTTGAGAATGTTCTCCAGGGCTTGCGACTTCACCTCGGCGTAAGTCATGTGTTCAAAGTCCAGAGGGTTGTTGATCCGCATGTCATCCGAAACTGCGGATGGGGCCTCAGAATAGACAGACATCGTCCGTCCGCCTCTCATGCTAGCTCTTGGATCGAAAGCACCTTGCTGATAAGCCTTCCTGGGGCTGCGTGTCGGCGACCGAGACTCCTTGCCTGCGATTTCTTCGTCGACCAGTGTGTACCATTTCTCATCGTCCTCGTGACTGATGGGACGAAGCAGAATTTCCATGAGGTTAGAGCCTGATTGGACCCTGATAATGAACAACACAAGTCGCTTGGTTGCAGTGAACAGTGCTCTGGCTTCGGCAGTAGGATCTTCTTGGACCTTGTAGCGAGACTTGAGCGTAAGAGTGATCTCACCGCCACCTCCAGTGTTTCCAAGGTCAGCCTCGTTGCCCTTAGGCGTTCCAAGATCAGAGAGAACTTCCTTGATGGCATCGTCGCGGGTAGGCGCGACCACCGCGATGTTCTCGGTAACCATTGTGTGCAGCTGGAAGATGTCAGAAAGCTTGATGTACACTGTCGGTTTGGTCCTCGAGTACAGATCGGACATGTGGTCGGCATCGAAGTGCTCCTCAGGGCTTTCAATGCCAAACAGATTGTGCAAAGCATCTTGCCACCTGGCAAGGGCTTCACTGATCCAGCTGTTCAAGGGCTGCAGATACATGTTGTCCTGACTGAATAGCCTTCCAGACGAGCACACTTGGCCCAGTACGAGTGTGACTTGACCAAGATTGCGCTTGTGCACTGGAGACAGACCACGATCGATAACGCCCCACATTTCGGGCTCTCGGAATGCAGGCAGAATGTAGGTCTTCCAAATCCAGTTACCAACGAGTGTGGCTAAGTACTCCGGCTCCTCGTGTGGATACTGCTGTTGCATAGCATTGAATTGCGAGGAGGCAAGGTAACGGAGGCTGTATGGCATACGGTGAAGAGTCTCCTCCAAGCTCAAGAAGAAAGCGTCGCAGAGATCACGCACGTCCTGAAGGTGTTCAACATATCTCGCTCGCACCTCAGGGTCACGAATGATTGTCTCTCGCGGCAAGTCGCGAGGCCTCCTGGACGCACGGCCGGTGCTGAGCTCTTCATTGTTAATGATGGCCTGGTGGATTTGAAGAGGGTCAGACTCGAGGTCAAGATGTTCTTGTCCGCAGATGCCATCCTTGACAAGACCACCGAGCAATGACTTGAGGTAGCTTCGGTGGATTGGCGATCTAACATGAGTAAGGAACAGGCGCTGGTGCATAGGACCGTTCTGAGAACGCAAGAAATCGTCCAAGCTATTCGTGTTGCGCACAAACTGTTCGATAGAGGCCACCAAGAGTCGCAAGAAGTAGTACTCTTCTCTACTTTTATGGGCGTAGCAGAACAGTGTCAGGACCAATCGTTCCAGGTTTTTGCTTTCCTTGTCGGCAAGACCCCGTCCAGATAGTTGATAGAACAAGCGAGCAAGATATTCTGGCTGAGTCTGCAGAATGAAGAACAGCTCTTCATATCCGGAAAGCTTCTTCCTTGAGTTCTTGTTGAGCGCCTTGAGGTCCACGCCGCCCCCAGACTGACGAGTACCGCCGTTTCTCAACAGTGAACTTGCGCTACCACCATAGTGCTTCTGGTGCTTCACAACTTCGTCCAAACTAATCTTGTTCTTCACCAGGAGACCGACCTTGACATCAAGACCTTCAACGTAGCCCTCGACTTGTTCAACTTCGCGAACTCGCTCAACAACGAGTCTTCGCAGACGATCCGCCTCAAGCTCGCTTTCGAATTCGAAATGAGAATCAGTCAACAGATGCAAATGTTTCCTAACGACGGGCAGTGGAGGGTTGGCGCCCTTCATCAGCGATTCGTAGGATTTGCCTTGCTGCCTGGCGCGTACAAAGGACTGCAGCTTGACGACCTTCTGCATGTTCGTGCGGTAATGCTCACGCTTCTCTTCAAAGTGGATGCGCACCATGAAGGCGCGTGCAGCTGCTTGTACTTCGGTGATTGCCTCCTCATTCTCCTCAAGCTCTGCGAGATCGTCTCCGACCTTGGCTCTCACCAAAGTTGCTCGAGCAAAGCCCTGCAGTTGACAGATTGAGTCCTCTTGATTCTCAAACTGGACAAGCTGCTCAAAGACTCGCTGGCGTTCGATGTATGCCCTAGCAAGAGACTGCAGGTTGACGACGGTCTCTTCTTGGTCTTCAAGGCTGGCAAGTTGCGCTCCGATTCTCTTACGCTCCAGCATAGCTCGAGTAAGGCCTTGCAGCTCGATCGTCTGTTCAGTGGTCTGCTCGAGCTGCTCCTTAAGTTCCGTGGTACGGATTCTGCAGATCGATGCTCGGGCCATTGCCTGCAACGAGGCAATCTGGTTCTCAACAGTCTTCAATCCAGCTTTGTGAGACTGCGCATGCTTCTTCGCTAGCTGCGCCCTCAGGAGTGATTGGACCTTGATGATCTGTCCCTCGCGACCTTGGAGTGCGCCCATAACTCTTGCCTGCCTAAGGCGAGTGACAAGACCACGGCAAGCAGCCTGAACATCCACGATCTCAGGTTCGTGAATTTGGCGCTCGCCGTACTGGTGACGTTGCTCCCTGCGATGTATGAGGCCACGAGCTGCTGCTTGCAGGCGTGCTATGTCAACAGTAGCGTGTTTTGCCTGGGCGCGCTGTCCCTTCGCGTTTCGTCTGATTTGAGATCCACGAAGCTCTGCTTGAAGCGCGACAACAGTGTTCTCAACATCCCAGAGCTTGTTCATGAAGGCAGAAAGCTTCCTGCGCTCGATTGCGCCGCGAGCAGCGGCCTGCAATTCGACCACAGCGGCTTCAGTTGTTTCGTTGCGGGTTTCCTCCCATGTATCGGTAGCCCTCCAGCGACCGAGAGCACCACGTATGGCTGCCTGGATTTCCTTGATCCCGTAGCGCTGAGCACGGAGCTGAGTCTTGATGTTCTTGGTCTCGGCTCTTTGCTGCCTACCACGCCAGAGAGATTGTATCTTGACGATACGTTCAGTACCTTCTCTTGATCTCCACGACTTCTCGCGTTGCTTCAAGCCTTGTCGAACAAGCATGGCTTTGGCAGCAGCTTGCAGTCTCTTCGTAGAGAAATCCATAGAAGAACGGAAATTGTAGATCTGCCTCGCAAAGCCTCCTCTCATTCGTGCCTGTAGAAGAGCAATGTCCATCTCGACATCCCAAAGACTCTGCATCACGTCCCCGAGGCGCATACGAGCAAGCGCACCTCGCATCTGACTTTGCATGTCCTCAATGACAGCTTCTTGCTCGCGTAGTAGTTCTTCCGGAGTAGGTTGCGGCGGTGGTGGTGGCTCAGGGATGTCCAGCTCTTTGCGCATGCCACCGA
Source organism: Cladosporium cucumerinum (assembly GCA_023634325.1). NCBI lineage: Eukaryota > Fungi > Ascomycota > Dothideomycetes > Cladosporiales > Cladosporiaceae > Cladosporium > Cladosporium cucumerinum. Next base: position 2,361,023 of record JALDQA010000001.1, read on the forward strand.
AATCAGGCATTTTGATTCCACTTCGGTCAATACCCTTTTGTGTTTCCTCCAGCTCTTCTCCTGTGAACTCCAGCTGTCCAACAAGATGGGATATGGTGAATGATGTGATCCCGCGACGATACAGCAGCCATGATAGGGCATGAATGCAGTATATGACCTTTGGCACGTTCTTCTTCTCGTACAGGTCAACCAATTCGAACCGGAACAGCTCGGGTAGGTCCACGGCGGAAACAAATCTGAAGAACATGGCGATGTTGTCACTGTGCCTGTACTGCAGTCGAGGAGAGCGGAATATGCGCAAGCTTCCAAGCATCGTCTGCAAATTTCGTTCCATGTTCGGTGCCAGGCGATTCACGACTTCGGCAAGAGTGACACCGTCGCGGAGAGATTCTTCGAGTTGCACAATTGGTGGTAACTTGTCCGGCTCTAGTACGTCCTCTATCCAGGCGCGCGCTTCTCCAATATGGCAGAGGTATTCGTAGGCTTGCAAATGTTTTCTCTGGTTATCCATCCATTTTGTACTCTGCCATTGCGAACCGAATGTGGATTGCGACTTTTGATGTGATCCCTGTATCGAGCCCGATCGCTGAAGTCGTCTCCTTCCAGTAAGTCCAACAACCTGCTCATCGGGCGAATGTACACTTAGATCTTCGGCACCATCATGAGCAAACGTTGAAAGATGTCGCAGCTGGGGAGTTGTGCTATTTTGAAGCGTGGCGAGCTCCTTGTCGTCCAGATGTGGTACAGCAGTATCGACTGAGCCGAACCTGGCGTGTCCATTTGCTCTTGGTCGGGTGCTAGCTCGGATTGAATCACTTCGGGAGAGTGTTGCCATACTGTTACGGTTTGGCGATGTAGGCTTCAGGTTGAGAGTTGTACTCGACAGTGAGAAAGTTGTGTCCACGCTCTGTCCCCGGCTGTGTGTTCGCACTGGCGACTTTGTAGGCGAAGAAGGCGAGTTGCCATCTCGGCTCACCGGTCTCAGAGCCAGATCACCGTGAGACTTGCCCCTACGATGCGAAGGTGAGTCTGGAAGGGTATTAGGTGCTACTGTCGCAAGAGCGCTGCGAGTCTCGGATTGGCCTAGTCCCTTTCGCCAGTCGCCGTCTTGGATTTTCTTTGGTGTGAGATCCACGCTCATGCTGGTAGGCCGTCCTGTCTTCCGTGCCGGTTTGGGTGTCGTCTGATCCTGCTGTGCTTGCTCCGTCTTTTCCCTTGCCTCCCATTGAGCGAAAGCAGAGTTCTTCTTAACAGGACTCTCACTGCGCTCTCTTTTGGCAGCCGGCCGACTCACAAACGGATCTGCGCTGGAATCATAACCGCTCACACCGCTGGTACTGTGGTGGCTAGACGCATTGCTGCTTTGTGTGCCGTGTCTGCTCGGGACGGAAGAGCCGTCTGTGCTGCTGCCGTTGGACAGTGTGGACAATGTATGGCGGAGCGGCGAAGACTTCGTGGGCGAGTGATCTCGAAAGCGGTTGTGTGGCGGTGACGAGGATGGGTTGAGTTGGGGGTGCGCATATTGAGACGGCATGTTGGGCGCGATTGCCGGATGGCGGTCTCGATTGCGGTGGTGTATTCGTTCTCACTGGCACAGAAGGTGCAGTATGTGGTAGGGTGGCGGCCTGGTGGCCGTGTATTCGCGATTATTCGTGGATAGATTGGCGAGTCAACAGGAACATCATGTTGAGCTGGTGTAGAGGTATATTGGGTGTGCCTGCCGCATTAAGTGAGGGTGCAGCGCAGCGAGTGGAGTGAGGTGGTCGCGCAGGGGCGGAGTGGAATGTGTATGGGTTGATCGATCTTGCACATACACTGGCACTGGCACTGGTACTGGCACTGGCACTGGCACTGACTCTGAGTCTGGCGTGGGAGATGAGACCGCGTAGATGGGCTTGACTGCACGGGACGCCGGCGTGCTGTTGCTGCTGGGAGGAAGTTGGACAAAAGCCGCTGGGTGATGGTAAACAAACAAAACAAACCCCAGCATGTAGACAATTGACCCTCCATCACTCCATCGGGAGCTGCAGTGTGAAAGTCTTCACTCCACTCTTGCACTCTTGCCCAGCTGAGCCTGAGGCTGCGGCTCCACCGCGTTGTTTCCAAGCTGCCTGCCCTGTGCTCGCCGGCCCCCCCTCGGAGATGCCGCTGATTAGATTAGATTCTTTTCTCTGAGCAAGTCAAATTTGATTGCAGCCCACTCGATCTCTTCTCTTTTCTTTTCCTTGGGGTAAGTCGCTACAAGCATCGAGTCCTTGGATTTGAGCTCTTGCTAATTCTGAACCAAAGGCTACTTCTCCCTCATCAATCCCACCACTAAATACCCGGCGCAATGTCTGCCAACGGTGTCAAGGTCGAGGATGCCTCCAAGGCCCTCCAGCTCCTCGAGCAGTATGAGTCCAAGGATGGCATCTCAGTCTACGACCTGCTGGACGAGAAGAAGATGGGCGGCCAGACATACAACGACTTCCTGCTTCTGCCCGGCCACATTGGCTTCCCCGCCGCCCAGGTCGACCTGACCTCCAAGCTCACCCGCAACATCACCCTCAAGACTCCCTTCACCTCTTCTCCCATGGACACAGTCACCGAGACCGACATGGCCATCCACATGGCTCTCCTTGGTGGCATTGGTGTGATCCACCACAACTGCTCTATCGAGGAGCAGGCCGAGATGGTCCGCAAGGTCAAGCGTTACGAGAACGGCTTCATCCTCGACCCCATCGTCATCTCTCCCCAGACCACCGTGCGCGAGGCCCGCCAGCTGAAGGAGCAGTGGGGCTTCGGCGGTTTCCCTGTCACTGGTAAGCCGGACTATCTTCTTTGCTCCAGCACAGCACCTACCACATTTACCTGATGAACAACAAATTTATTAACTTTCGTTCAACCGCACGCCCAGGGCCAACGAGCCCGGGGTACTGTGGAGAAAAACATATACTGATCCCTACACTTTTTCTCTCGCTTTATCTGACCAAACCGAGTTGAGAGTGTAAGCTAACAAGTTAAACAGAGGACGGCAAGCTTCGTTCCAAGCTCATCGGTATCGTCACTCCTCGTGACGTTCAATTCCACGACGATGACAGCTCTTCCGTTACCGAGATCATGAGCAAGGACCTTGTCACCGGTAGCGAGGGCGTCACCCTCCAGGAGGCCAACGAACTTCTCAGCAAGAGTAAGAAGGGCAAGCTCCCCATTGTGGATGCCCAGGGCAACCTTGTATCCCTCCTCTCGAGGTCCGACTTGATGAAGAACCTTTCATACCCCAACGCCAGCAAGCGTCACGGCACCAAGCAGCTGCTCGCTGCCGCAGCTATCGGCACCCGCCCCGTCGACAAGGAGCGTGTCACAGCCCTTGTTGAGGCCGGTCTTGACGTTGTCATTCTTGACAGCTCTCAGGGTAACAGCATCTTCCAGCTTGAGATGATCCGCTGGATCAAGGAGAAGTTCCCTAGCCTCGATGTCATTGGCGGCAACGTCGTCACTCGCGAGCAGGCTGCCAAGCTGATCGAGGCCGGTGTCGACGGTCTCCGTATTGGTATGGGTGCCGGCTCCGCTTGCATTACCCAGGAAGTCATGGCTGTCGGCCGTCCTCAGGCCACCTCCGTCTTCCGTGTCTGCGAGTTTGCTGCCCGCTTCGGCATCCCCTGTATCGCCGATGGTGGTATCCAGAACGTCGGTCACATTGTGAAGGCCCTCTGCCTTGGTGCCGGAACCATCATGATGGGCGGTCTCCTCGCTGCTACCACCGAGTCTCCCGGTAGCTACACCATTGGCGAGGACGGTCTCCGCAGGAAGATCTACCGTGGCATGGGTTCCATCGACGCCATGGAGGACAAGAAGGCCAGTGGCACTTCCGACAAGGCTGGCAACACCGCCAAGAACGCCGGTACCGCCCGCTACTTCTCTGAGGGTGACAAGCTCCTCGTCGCCCAGGGTGTCTCTGGCTCGGTCCTTGACCGTGGCAGCATCACCAAGTTCATTCCCTACCTCTCTGCTGGCGTCCAGCACAGTCTGCAGGATATCGGCACCAAGTCGATCCTCGAGCTCCAGGAGGGCGTCAGGAGTGGCGATGTCAGGTTCGAGTACAGGACTGCTTCCGCTCAGCTCGAGGGTGGTATTCAGGGCTTCGTCGGCAGCGTTGAGAAGAAGCTCTACTCTTAGATTTCGATCTGTATGGTTCTAGGCACAGAAGGACAAAAAAGGGTGGATGAATTTACGGTTGTGATGCGTATGGCGTTAATGTTGGGTATGGCGGCGGCTAGCACGGCCACCCTGTTCTATGAATGAAAGTTTATTCCTCTTCAGCTTGCGACTTCCAATACTGTGCTCATATATCTCTCTCCATCTTTGCATAGTGTCTTGTGCTCGTAAGCAGTCCTTTCTCGGCGGTCGATTGAACTTTTGACAGGCACTGACCAACAAGATGCGATTCCATTGGTCAATGGCCCACCCATATCCTCACAAGCTGGTGTGTCAAGATGCCTGTATATCCAGAATGCATGCAAGGTACGGCAAACGCGACCTCGGGAGGATGCATCGCAGCATAGTGAGGTACATCATCCGCTTTACAAGAAGTATGACACACCCCAACACATGAAGCTGCAGTGAAGTGTGCTAAACATCTCGCGGCACGGAGGCTTTAGTGCCGATGCTCCAGACGCTCTCAGCCAGAGCCAGACCGAGTGACCCCTTGAGAACCAAACTTTTTGCCTCACTACCGAATCCTTCGCGCGACCATTGGGAACAAAAATAACCACAGCTTTCTCCTTTCGCCAGTAGTAGTCCCGAAGAGGCGAGAGAGGCCGTTTGGCATGTAGCGCGTCGAAACACTCAGCCACGCGAACTAGGCAGTCTCGGCTGCCTAATTCGCTATGTTCGACCTGTAACTCGGCGCGACATTAATACTGTAAGTGTATATTCCATTTTTCTGCATACTTCACACTCCTCCCGCTATTCCTTGGGAACCCCTCAACTGCGGCGCGCCGCTCACTTCAACATGTCGAACCCATTCGCGAGCCTCTTCAGCAAGAGACCGAGTGGCACCATTGCCACCCTGGCGCGACTTGCTCCTGGTGGACGCTCAGATGAGATCGCCCTCACACTCGCGACTTTCGACCCAGCGACTTGCGCGCCTTACGAATGTATCTCTTACGACCGCTCACGAGACTGGAAGACTGCTGAAGTCTCCGTCGATGGCAAGCCAATGCCCATACCCCTACCGTTGAAGGAAGCGCTCCACTCTTTTCGCCATGCTCGAGATTCCGTTCTCCTGTGGGCCGATCTTTTGACCGGCAGCAGCGCAGAAGAGCGCAGTCAGCAAGCTCAAGTCATGAAGACTGTCATGCAGAACGCCCAGAAAGTCACTTGTTGGTTGGGAAACGGAAACGAGCGATCTCCCGAAGCTTTTGATGTGCTGCAGACCCTGGCGAACTGGAACCGACAAGGCAGCATACAGATCAACTTCCCCAAAAAGCTCAGCCAAGCGACCATGCGCAACATGAGTGATCTGCGAGATTTCCTGTGCTCACGCGATCTGTCCGAGTTGAAACGTCAAGACGCAGGCTTGTGGCGGGAAATCAACGGCGCTATCTCCTCAGCTTACTTCAAAAGCGGACACGCGATCACAGATCTCATCCTCGGCAAGGAGGTCTTCGTCAGAAGCGGATCAGGGACCATTCGCTGGGAAGATTTCAACGAAGCAGTCCGAGCTATGCTCTTTGTTCTACCAGGCTCCGATGGGATTCCTTCTCCCTCGCTTGGGGAAGCTTTCCAGCTGCTTGCCTCGATAGATGTCTCTGTCCAACGAGCCGAAAAAGGCGAGTCACTTGAGCTGTTGCCTATGATACAGTCAGCGCGCGACGCCGCGATTCCACACGATCCACGAGAGCTGGTCTTTTCTATTCTACCAATTGTCACTCCTTCCGAAAGGGTCAAAATTCTAGGCAATGCCCTTGAGCCTCTACCTGTTGCACACTTTACCAAGACCACGGAGCAAGTGTTCACAGAAGCAGCAAAGTACATCATCCAAGAACGCCAAGACCTCCTCATCTGGTGGAACCAAATCCCTACTTGCCAGAGAAAGATTCGCGACCTACCGAGCTTCGTTCCAGATTGGTCTACACCGATTCCAAAGTCGTTGGCTTTCAGTGATCCTAACAACGGACTTCGGGCGTGGTCCGAGTCGATTAAGTTACCTAAGCGCATTTTCATTGACGATGACAATGCCCTACACGTTCAGGCTCACGCATTCGACCAGATCGTGCATGTTTCTCCAGCCTTCACTCGAGAGAATTTCCGCGGGTTGCTTCTCAAGATGTGGCAACAAGCTATAATTGTGCCGGGCGAACCAAAGGAGCAGACGCTTGACAAGTTCTGGCGCTGTGCGGTTATGGACACTAGCGTAGAGTACGGCGAGAGCCTGCGTGATAAGAAAAAGCCAGATGCGGGAATGTGGGTCAATTTTCAGAGTGTACTCTGCGAGGAGATGGTTCTGCAGGCTCTCGGCTGTACAATGGAAGAGTTGCACAATTCTCCAGAACTGCAAGCGAGAGCGAGGAACGATCAGGCGTGCGCAGAATTGGGCCCTTCCACCGGCCAGAGCGCCCCGATCGAGGAACTCATTATCCGCAACAGTCTTGGACGCCGCATGTTCGTGACATCCAGTGGCAAAGTGGGCATGACCGCCGTAGAAGGAACAGACGACTCTTCAGAGCAACGTGTGCCCAACTTCGACGGCCCAATGGGAGATAGCCTGGGTCGATCGATGCTCAGTGCCTTCCAAGCACACCTTGCCCAAAGAAATCCAGAGTTGGCGAGGATTGCTGCGGAGGCAATGCAAGTCTGCCTGGCCAACGCGCACCAGGCGTCAGATCGGGAGATTTCGTCGTGGCTCTTGTGGGAGGATTCCAGCCTTATGTTCTAAGGCCTGATTCTCAGACTGAAGATCTTCAGTCCGATGCAAAGTATACTTTTGTTGGTGGTTGCCATTTGCAGGGTGCGATGGACGGTGAGTGCTTTGTGGATGGTAACGATCTTTACGGAAGTTGGAAGCAGGTTCCCCTGGTTGATGTCCTCATTGTCTGAGGGTTTAATGAGCGATCGTACAGTGCCGTCAAAGGCAGCCGCGTTCACGATCTTCTCTTCCGTCGTGTCCTTGATGAAGTGCTCTCAATGGCGTGGTGAAGGTCAACGCGACCGAGGAAGCGGTGCAGTACGCCACGAAGCTGCAGTCTACCACAACGATGATCCCAAGGCGTGCGTATCGCCAGGAACGAATCACAACTTCTTCGAGACTGGTTGTACGCAAATAAGGTCTGGATACATGCAAGAATGGCACCATATGCATACACATACATGCACATGCAATGTATAGTCATGCTCAGGGTTAGTGTTCTTACACATTCTTTGCCACTGACTTCGATTATGTACCTACCAAATAGCAGCGTAGTCCATAACATAATTCATTAACCACATCAATGATTGGTATTCTTCATGATGATACTATATTGAGTATCTGTGGTGCATGAGAAGCAGTAGCTAGTGCATTCTTCCTTCTGCACTCATCCATTGGCCAAGACGGCACAACTCTTTCGTTTCTGATCAGCTGATGTGAGACGCATCCCAGCGGGACCAACATTGTGATCGAATCACGTTGTAATACACATGTGTACGTGGCCTGACAAGCAAGGCCAGCTGCTCCCACCAGGACGTGGTCTGATGTGATCTTGGTCCTTGAATCGCGTGGCGTGCGCATCCAAGACAATTCTTGCATGTGGCACTGTACACTGACTTCAAGGCTTTTTTGCGGTTTGCTAAGGCGACGTTCAATGAGTGCTCTCAGAGGCTCTGAGTACAATATGTGAGATAGTGTATTGTCAACGGTCACGCTAAGTTGTTAAGCTTTGGCAGACAACCGTACAAGATCCATCGCGCAAGGCTTGGTCAGCTCAGCCACCTCAAAGCCAACATGCGCTGACAGGGCGTGCTTGTTTTTAGCACTTACATGTACCGATACTGTACCTATGCTTACCGAGCGCAAATCTGTACATAATGGCAAATCTCGATTTGCGGTATAGATGGCATCCTTTGAACCTTCACCATCTTGTGTGTTTAAGTTCGTCCGATCATCAGAGGTCAGTGAGCTCTCATTACGATCCATTACACCCTGCAAAGATCATCCCACGAAGACACATACTGACTATCGAACGATGTCTCTCCCACGGTGGGTAGTCCCTCTGGTGCTCGCCCTGCTCATGATCGATGCAATCATCGAGCTTTCCTTCATCAGCAGCATGGTCGCATGGCTGCACTCTACTGCTGGGAGCGAATTCGAAGTCATAGCACCTGAGATGCAAGGCACGATGTCTTTTAATCTACACGGCAAACCTAAGAATCTCCTCCTGAACCAAGGACACGCCAGCAACGGCGCCGCCGGCACCGCCTTCGTGCTTGTCGGCCTCGGCGGCGTTCTAGTACTGACTCTCCGCCATCTCGCGTCAGGGAGTACCAAAACTACGAGACTGACCACCTTACTATACTTTACGTGGCTTGTTTCGACGGTGTTATCAGTGCTACTCACTCTTGCGGCTCTTGCATATACTTTCGCCGTTACGAACCCGACCCGCGGCCAAACCATCGATGTTGCCCTTGCTGCATCGCTGGACAGCCGACCATACCCAAACTACGTCGCATATCCCAAAGATGACTGGACACCTGAGACCTGGTTCGAGGCAGTACTGGAGCTGACATTGGTTGAACCAAGTCTGCGTTCGGATATACCTCATCACTTGAGAATTATGCGAGCATGGAAATGGAACCTGATCCCTCTTTTCTTGCTTGGGGTGGCGTTCTCTGGCGTCGCGATACTAGATGCGTGGTTGGAGCGGATGAACAACAAAATTGTCAGAGGGGAGAAGTTTGAGCCAGTACGGGGACAAGAAGAGAGTGCTTAATGCTGGGTATATCATTGGATCGCTATCAGGGAACACGAGAGTTATTGGCCAGATGAGATGGTTGACATTTCGCAATGAGCACTCTCTATCCAAATTTCGAGCAGGGCTGCTCGGGAGGGTTGTGAAGACCTTGGCAATACTGAATGTGTGTACATGTTCGAATTGAAGAACACTTCACGCACCCTACTGCTGCGATAAGTCGACCTTGCTCCACCAGAATTCTGATTCCTTTCGCGCCCAAGTATCAGGCAATAATTGCGCGGAAGGACCTGTCGGACCACCAACCAATTCCTTATTCTCCAAGCCGAAGACCATTGCTTTTGGCTCATCTCGTGCATAAGACTCCCATTGCGGACAGCTCAGATCCTTTGGTGCGATCTTGTTGGGATCGCCTGTAGCGATGAAGGAAGTGAGGTAAGCGTTGAAGGTCCTAGCGAGCTCCCGCTGCGTTGGCGAGATCTTCACCACTGCGGGATCGACTACTTCGTAGCGCATGTTGTCGCCGTGATTGGCCAGGTTGAGAACAGTGGAGTCAAGTGCCCATTGATAGAGGTAGACTGGAGATGACATGGCAGCTGATGCGAACTCGGCGGTCTGATGGACGGGTGCCACGTACGCATATTGCGCGTACGCTGCTTCGATTCTTTTGTATTGCGGGCCGACATCTTCTCGGGTCTCGACGTAAGGGGAGTCGGCATACTTGGAAGGATCCGGATATAACTCGTCGATGGTGCTGATATCTGATGGGCTTAGAAGTGGAAGCAATTCGGCGAAGAAGTTGGTGAACTGCTCCGACTTGGACATTTTCTTGTCCACGTACATGCTTCCTTCGTTTCGACAAAAGCCTGTCACAATGGGCACTTTGTGGAATTTATTGGATTCCCAGGACTCTAGCGGTGGCCGCGGGATCACATCTCCGTCGATGATGGGCTGGAAAGCCCATTGAAGGCTGGGATTATACTTATCGAAGACCGCAGTCTGCGCCTTCGTCACAGTCTCGTAGGAGACAGATCTCAAGTAAGGAAAGATTTCATCCTCCTGGCAATCTGCAGGACATCCTGTCGCATCCAGGAAATCTTTAAACTGACGTTCGTGTATGTCTGCTGAGAAAGGACGGACAGCACGCGAGGTCGATGCTCCAGACTCGATGATGACTTTGTGGAAGAGCGGAGCTTTGCCTTCTTCGTAATGCATAAGATGGTGGCCGATCTGATGGTGAAGTTAGTACATGTGGCGTTCTGCAGCGATAAGATATACTAACTGAGTGTGCTCCCGCTGAAAGGCCGATAAGAGTGACGTTGTCTGGATCACCACCGAATGCTTCGATGTTGGCCTGGACCCATTCGAACATCAGAATCTGATCTCTCAGGCCCAGGTTGAGGGAGCCTTCCTTAGCAGTAACCGCCGATGGTCCGTGGAACGTCAGCACTGAATCCAAAGTGAGCTCGAATGGTAGATCTTACAGGAATCCAAGCGCTCCGATGCGGTAGTTGAACGAGACTGCAATGATAGGAGCCTCAGACCAGGCTACCATTGATGCCGTATTGTGCATGCTAGCGGTACCTCTATTGTAGGCACCACCATGTATGTATATGGCGACTGGCAATTTGGAAGCACTTCCAGTAGCCCGTGCAGCGGGCCGGAAGACATTGGCCTGCAGACAGTCTTCACTGTACTCCAGCTTCGGGCCTCCGGCAAGAAGTGGCTTTCCTGGAGCTGCAGGTCCGTACTTTGAAGCATCTATCACACTGTCTGGAGACGGCTCGACTTTGACGGCTGGTCTGAAGCGACGATCGCCGGTTGGCGGAAGTGCATAGGGGATACCGCGAAATGCGTCAACAGGTGACGGCAGTGCTTCGCTCAAAGTACGACCGACAACAGTGCCCTGTGATATTTTAATCACAGGATCGCTGTATTCCTTTGCTGCTCCCATTGTCTCTTGAAATTTGGGGAACGACCTAGAAAGTGTTTGGATATATCTTCAATCGGTCTCCAGCGTCGCTTCTGATTGGTGGGCTGGAAGTTGGTCGAGTAATTGGCTTCTGCTGAGAGGTAGCTTGGATGATTGTTGTTGTCGCCAAACTGCCAACGATGAGGGTTCCAAGCCAAGATGAGATTTTGATCGTAGTCACAAAGAACATCAGATGAGCTCCGAAAATAACCTAACCTAAGGTCACAGTCGTGGTAAGCACGCCAGATGTCGGGCAAGCACCGATGCCGGAAGCAGCTCCCGCGAGTCAAGGTGCCTACTCCATGCCCGGAACCCACAGATTCCTACGTATTGGGAGAGACAGGTACAACTTTCCCCGTCTCGGAAATACACGATAGGCTGATAGTCGGCTATTCCAGCAGGTATGCGGAGCCGCTATCTACCTATCTACCTATCTATTGTATTCTGCATATGCTCTAGGAGGCAAGTTGGCAAGGCGGGTCGCCTCCTCTATCGGTATCTTGGGTTTATACCTCATGGCTGACAAGTATATACCAGCGATTCATCAGATCGGAACCTTTCGCCTTGCTTGTGTCACGCCTCTGCTTCGGATTACGAAGCTATCGGACTTGCATATCCGCAGGCCTAGTCTGCATTGCACCTCGCCCGCGGCCAACATCCCTGGGGCGGCCCTTATACCAAGACATCATGCCCAAGGATAGGGCAACTTGACATGACTTGGTACTGCCAACCTTGATGTTTCCCTATCGTGTGCCTATCTATCTATTGCGGAGCCACGTTGCGATATCCCCGCATTCGTATCTTGGTCACTTGATAGGTATCGGCATTGATGTCCGTATGTGAGAGCGTCAGACTACATAAGATGTAGCCCATGCGCGAATCTAGCGATATGGTGATCTAGGTGGATTGACGTCTTCAATCTCTTCGCTCTTGCCTTTCCCACAACTGATATTTTCTCACCTTGTGTGGCTGGCGGTGTATTGCCCTCTCAATGGCCGACTCAAGATTGTCAGAAGACAAAGCGAAGCACAGCCTCGAGAAAGTCATCGAACCTACCACGAAAGCGACTTCAATCGCGGAAGGCGAGACTGTCGACCTCGACGAAACAGAGAAGTTCCTCCGCGAGCACAACTTCAGCAATGGATATCTCGAAGAACTTCTCAGCGACAAGGGGAAACAGCGAAAGCTAGTCCGCAAGATTGACCTCATGGTTCTCCCCTTGCTGGCGATAACTTACGTGCTTCAGTATATTGACAAGCAAGCTATGTCGTACGCTGCTGTGTTCGACCTTTTTACCAGCACCGGGATATCCTCAGACCAATACTCCTGGTTCGCCAGTATATTCTACCTTGCTTATCTCGCCGCGGAATATCCTTGGGTGTTTGCTGCCCAGAAATGGCGCATGGGAAAAATTGTCGGTGGATGTGTTCTCTCATGGGGATCGGTCTTGATGTTCACAGCTCTCTGCAAAGAATTTGGTGGGCTTGCTGCTTGTCGCTTTCTCTTGGGGTAAGTGGCACTGTCTCACCGTTTTCGTGATTGCATCTGACTCTCCACAGTGTCTTCGAAGCTCCCATAACGACTTGCTTCATGATGATGGTATCAATGTGGTACGTCCGCGCTGAGGCTCCATTCAGGGCTGGTCTCTTTTACTGCTGCAACGGTGTAGGCTCAATGATAGGCGGCATCTTCAGTTACGGCATCGGCCAGATCGACGGCTTTCCTGTTTGGAAGGCAGTGTTCTTGGTTTGTGGTGGTATGACAGTCATCTGGGGCGTTGTGCTTCTATGCTTCCTTCCCGATGACATCCTGTCGGCACGGTTCTTCTCCTTGGAGGAGAAAGCTCTGCTCATCGCACGCGCTCGTCTTGCGAAGACTGGTGTACTCAACAAGCAAATCAAATGGAACCAGGTCAAGGAGTGCTTCTATGACGCCCAAGTGCTGATTCTGGTCCTATTTGTGCTGCTCAATGAGGTAATCAATGGTGGAGTTGCCAATTTTGGCAAGCTGATCATGTACGTAAAAATCGTCCCCCAAGCTGCCACCATTCTCGCATCAGCCTTACTAACAATCTGGAATAGCAAGGGCCTTGTTGGCGATCCGTTGCGCACTACTGCATTGGGGATACCACAAGGTGCATTCCAAGTTATCTGGATCCTCAGCGGTACATTCGTTGCCTCCAAATTCCGCAACTGCAGAACCATCGTTATGGCCTGTTGGCTGATCCCGACGATCATCGGCGTCACTCTCATGTGGAAGATCGACCGAAAGCAGCACGGCGTTGGTGTTCTCTTCGGCTACTACATGGTTGGCTGCTACGTGGCGTCGCTGGTGCTAGCGCTCCAAATGCCAACGACAAACTTGGGAGGATATACAAAGCGTATCACCGCTTCCGGCATGGTATTTCTCGCGTATTGTGTGGGTAATATCGGTAAGTAATTTAGAGTTCCTGAAGATGCCGGGACCATGCTAACAGAATCGTAGTAAGTGTTTGATCCAGCAATCCTGAGGCCCTCGCATATGCCGAACATATACTATGGACCCCAGATCAGCAAGCCGGAGATATTGTTAGAGACATTACTGACATCGTCTAGATTGGCCCGCATGCTTTCCTGGGTGAAGAAGCACCTCTGTACCCTACCGGTTGCAAGCTCATCCTAGCCTGCTCCGTGATCCAAATGGCACTCGCAATTGTGTTAAGGTTATTGTTGGTTCGCCGAAACAAGAAGAGAGACGAAGCAGCTGCTGCTTTGGGACACGAAATTGACCAGGAGTACACTAATGGAGCAGATCTGACGGACTTTGAGAATCCTCACTTCCGCTACGTCTTGTAAACATATGCCAGCAGCACGTTTCGTAGACTCGATTTTTTATGACTTGTATGATGCCTCAGGGCCACCTTGAAAGATACCTGCACCCGAGACACTGTCAGACCAAAAGACACTGGTATAGATTGAAGTGTCGTACGAGTATAATTTGAATATGAGTTCAGCATGGTAAAAAGGAGAAAACAAGCTCGAGGCAGTGAGACATCTCCGTGGCTTGCACGCGCTTAGGGACTTGGACAAATAAGCTTACTGTGGCTTGCTTCTTGGTATTGGCAACGTAGACAGACTCTTGTGCGCCTTGTCGCACCAGTTCATATCACACGTGAGTATAGGAACAGTATGTCTGCCAGAGGCAATGACCCAGTCCCCTGCGGCGTTTCCTTGGTGGTTGTGGTTGGGTGTAAGGGAGGAATAATCATCGTGGGACAACGGAGACGGAAGCAAAAGCCAAAGGCCGAAACCACTCCCCACCCATCCTGAGAGTCGACACACAGACACACTCCCTGCAGATGCTTCTCACGCATGACATACCATCGCAAGCGTTGCAAGCCTCGCAAGCAGTCAGCCGCCCTCTTGACCTCGGGTTTTCACCATGTCTCTGCTCTTTCCCCGCAGATCGCGTGACATGGGGAGGGAAAAATGGCATTACGATGATGCAGCCAAGCAGCGACCAAGCAAATACCAAGACCCGTGGCTGCGAGCTTCCAGGTGATAAGACAATTCTTCCGCAACTGACACATGGTGGACACGATAAACGCACATGGCGCCAACGTGGACTGGCTGTCTGGAAAAGTGGAAAGTTAAGATCGTTGAACATGGTGAAATGTTCAGCTACAGCTGGTTGTCTTCGCACTCTCCTCAAAAAAACGATCATGGCTTGATATGGAGGCTTCTTCATCAGATGCGGCTGGCGGACGCGTTACACAGGAAGAGCGCATCTGGTGTAGCTGCACCTGCCGCAGATTGGGTGCTTGCACACCGGCCAAGGCTGGGCACCATCCTGATGTCTGTACTACTGCACCTATTGCAGCCATGATCGGCATAGCGGTGATTATTCATTGATCCGCCGTGTGTGTTTATAACTCCTTCTCATAGCCCTGTGTGTCCCTGCATTCTCGACAGTGCCGTTCGCTCATTGACACACTGATTGCTTGTACCGATCTACTTCCTTAATTAACACACACGTCTCCAAACAACGATATGGAGTCCACAGGCCGAGAGGCTGAACCTATCGCCAAAGGTCTTTTGCCCGGCCTGAAACAGAACTTCCTAGACCTCTTCAAGTGGGAGCAAAGAGTTGAGATTCTCAACGAATATGGCGAAGCTCGTTACGAATGGATGCGTCCGACGCCCCTCAGAAACCCCTTCTCTCTCATGGCTCAACTGACGGCATCAAACTGGCTGTACTTCGCCGTTGGGTTGGCCTCGTGGACTGCCGACGCCTTCGATTTCCACGCTCTCTCGATCCAGACAGTGAAGCTTGCGGCGTACTACGATCGTACCAACACAGATATTTCGACCGCGATTACCTTGACGCTTTTACTCCGCAGCGTTGGAGCAGCCTTCTTCGGCGCTGCTGGTGACAGATATGGTCGCAAGTGGCCAATGGTGATCAACATGCTGGTACTGGGCCTGCTGCAGATCGCAACCATCTATTCCACCACGTTCCAACAGTTCCTTGCAGTCCGCTCTTTATTCGGACTGTTCATGGGAGGTGTCTATGGCAACGCGATTGCAATGGCGCTAGAGAACGCGCCAGTCGAGGTAAAGATTTGTAGGCAGTGTAACCATGAGTCTGCAGCTGACAGCTTATAGGCTCGAGGTCTCATGTCAGGTATTCTGCAACAAGGATACTCCATGGGTTATGTATTCGCAGCATGCGCAAATCTGGGAGTTGGTGGCTCTACCGAAAGCTGGAAGACTGTCTTTGGTAAGGATGAATCGACTGCTGCGCTTTAACATGTGCTAACGCTTCTGTTAGTATGTATCAACTCTGGCACTTTCGCGCATACATTGTCGAGATCGTTCGCGGCCATCGGTATTTATGTTGAGAATGATCTTGATCAACAAACAGTGTACCGTTTGCTACCCAATGCTGACTGGAGATTTACTAGTGGATCGCGGCTGGCTTGTCAATTGGCGTAGGTCTCGTACGCATCGCATTCCCCGAGTCAAAACAATTCCGCGACCGGAAGGCTGCTGGACACAAGAGCGTCACTGCGGGCGTCTTCTGGGGGGAGGTGAGAGTCATGCTTGCTAAGGAGTGGCGATTGTGCATCTACACTATCATCTTGATGACGGTAAGCGGAACAAAAGGCAACTGCAGTTTTTTTGTGCGCTTGATGACTGACCATAACATCATTTAGTGGTTCAACTTCTACTCTCACACAAGTCAGGATAGCTACACCACGTTCTTGCGGACCGAAAAGGGCATGAATAATGCCGTGGCTTCAACGGCGAGCATTCTCATGAAGAATGGTGCCTGCGTTGGCGGAACAATCATCGGCTACCTCTCTCAGTGGGTCGGTCGTAGACGTGCGATGTGCGTTGCTGCACTCATTAGCGCCTGTCTGATCCCTGCTTGGGTCCTACCGAACAAGTTCGGAAGTCTGGCGGCGTCTGGATTTATGCTTCAATTCTTCGTCCAGGGAATAAGTCATCACCTCCCAATTATGAAAGCGCTCGCTAACATTTTTTTTCCACGCATGGGGCGTCATCCCAATCCACCTCAACGAGCTTTCTCCGCCGGCCTTCAGATCCACATTCCCTGGCTGTGAGTTGGAAAATACACTGACCACGGATTCAGAAGCTAACATGTCGCAGTGACTTACCAGCTTGGTAACATGATCTCTTCGCCCAGCGCCCAAATCGTGAACGCCATCGCGGAGTCGATCTCAATATCGGCAGTTGGTGGCCCCAGTGTACCAGCATACGGGCCAACTATGGGTAAGTGGATGTTTCCAGGGACAGCGGAGCGGAACACTGACGATCTCAAAGCCATCATGACCGCTATTATTGCACTTGGAATTGCTGTCACCACTGCATTCGGTCCTGAGAAGCGTGGCCGTCGCTTCGAATCCGCTGTCATTGGACAATCGACAGAGGCCAACTATGCTCAGCGCAAGGAAAGCGACATTGAGAAGGGCGACCAAGTCGATAATGTCGAAACAAAGTAGTTATATTGCACCACACTGATTTTGCGTTGCGCATTCGAAGGTTGGGATCGTGAAAGCTTACTCGGGTGGGACACGGCTTTTGACGAGTGGGTGATTTATACCTAATTTGCAATATAGTCGGGTGAAGCTGCGCCTAATAAGCACTACCTTATTTCATAACTCTTCGAAAAGCCCAAGACATCCCGACGAGGCATGCATCGATTCAATTGATTGGCTCTTTGTGACTTTCTGTCACCTGCTTAGCCGGTGTGGCTACAATAGGATGACCAGACATCGAAGATTTCCATTCTCCTGCCGGTCTGTATGCTTCGTATCGGAAAGCTGTCGTGTCCTATCATGTGGACTTGGACTTGATACCTTGCTTGCTGAACCAGGTGAAGGGCCCACCAGACAAGTCAACAACGTCTTGTGTCAAACTGTCGACCATGACCATGAAGACATAAGCACCAATCGCGGTAAGAATGTGCCACCAGCCATGGAACTCCAGCAGGAAACTCCAAGGCATTCCGATGGCGCGCTTCCACGAGGTCAATTGGGCGCAGTAGATGAAGTCCAGCTGCCAGAGAAGGTAGCCGAAAAGGAAGCAAGCTGTGCGGGTGTCAGTCTATAGTCACTATACAAGTTTCAAAGAACGAGGAGACATTACCTCCTCCGAATATCGCCAGTCTTCTGAGGTTCTGCTTGTCCTTGGATTTTTCGATGCGCTTGCTGATCAATGACCGTGTCTGTGCAATGACAAGCAAGATAAGGAACAAGAAAGTAAGCTCGTGTACCACATGCTCGTTCATGTAGCTGTGATAAAGGGTCTCCACAGTAATGCCACCGATCAAGATCAGCGCAACATTACGAGAGTAACCTTCGGATTTACCAAAAGTCGAAGCGCGATGGAGGCAGCATGCAGTTGCGATCTGCATAGAGGTATCATCGGCTGGTGACCATTACCGTTAGCACCCCATGTCATCAACGGCCACTAACGCCAGGCTGCCAAGTACTCACAGAGTTGTGCATAGAATTTCACCAGCCCATGGAAGAACGCCGAACACAAACCTACAACGCCCAAGCTATAGTAGAGACTATCAGATGCCCATGATGAGTTAGCTGTGCGGCGTCGGCGGAGACCTTGATAGGCGTAGTAGACTGCCCTACACGTTAGCCAAGATCTCCAGCGAATTGCTTAGGCAGCTTACAATATGCCAAGTTCGATACTGTATTCACAAACTCCCCAACCCAGCCGGTAATGATGAAGTCCTCCTCGCAAAAACTGGAAATAGCAGAGTCAGTGGACGAAATTCGCCACCAATGGCTATGGCAATCCATACCTCAGATTCGCCGTGCGCCCACCGAAGACCGGTCTCTGTGGCGTTGTCCGGTATGGAATAGAGAAAGTCATATTGGCCGAGTCTTGTTGTCGGTCTGTTGCTTAACCGAAGCGGCGAGACGAATCTGCACTGCTCGGTTCGGAAGGTGTGGGGGCTGCGAATGAGCCTGGGGTCAAGTGGGGCCGAATGGTTGATATGCCGACCGATCTGGGCATTAAACATGTACCTTACATGCTACGTATACCATTTCAACATACATTGCAAAGTTGAGGCAAACAGTTATATCTTCAGCAACTACCTGACAATCGAAAAGAACCACCACCATGACTTTCAACGTCCTCATCACAGGAGCCAGTCGAGGAATCGGCAAAGCAACAGCCCTTCTAGCAGGCGTTCGAGGCTGGAACGTAGGAGTAAACTACCTCAACAATGCCAAGTTCGCAAATGAGATAGTGGCAACCATCGAAGCCTCTGGTGGGCAGGCGAAAGCTCTGCAAGGAGACATGTCAAAAGAAGAAGACGTGCTGCGTGTCTTCGACGACATGGAGAAAGCCTTCGGCCCATTGCACGGCGTTGTCATAAACGCAGGCATCGCAGCTCCCATCATGCCACTGACCGAGATGACCGCAGAGAGACTCCGAAGCGTCTTCGGCGTTAACGTCTTCGGAGCATACTTATGCGCCCGGGAAGCTGCCCGACGACTTCCCAAGACGCCAGGCGAAGCAGACCGCAGCATCGTATTCGTTTCCTCGGCAGCTGCACGGTTGGGCTCTCCGAATGAATATGTGGACTATGCTGGATCCAAGGGAGCTATCGACACGCTGACAGTGGGCCTCTCGAAGGAGTTAGGACCGAAGAGCGTCCGTGTGAATGGAGTCCGACCTGGCATTATTCGGACCGATATCCACGAATCCTCTGGTGATGTGGGGAGGATTGAGAGGCTTGGGAATGCGGCACCGTTGGGGAGAGCTGGAGAAGCGGAGGAAGTTGCGGAGGCGATTGTGTGGTTGGTTTCAACTCAGTCGAGTTACGTGACAGGGAGCATCATAGATGTTGCTGGTGGGCGATGATCTACGCGGCCAGGCTGAAGGGCTCAGAGTAGTGGCTTCGAGGAATTGCACGTTGTGAACATATGATGTATGCCATTTTTGGAGTCTAGATAAGAATAGAGTCTATCGTATCGCCTAAGCTATTCATGCAGCATGTTCTATCGACTGAGCCCTGCTAGGCTTTTCCTTCTCATAGCTGAAGCTGTTGCCTCTGTCGCTGTGAGCGGCAATAGAAGCTTGTCTAATCTGTTGCCTGTACCCAGGTGACTTCCAAGCCCTGCTCTCGTTGTTGTAGAGTTCGTTGACCTGCTCAAGAGTCATGTCCTTGGTCTCGTAGATGAAGAAGTATACGAAGAACACTGCAATCCAAGCGAAACTACCCCAAATCCAGAACACGTTGGATTGAGTAGGGTTGAGGGCGCTGGTGAGGTAGGGAGTGATGAAGGACAGGAGCCAGTTGAAGAACCAGTTGGCGGCGGTAGTCTGTGTGCTGGTCAGCAATTGTTAAACGAATTAACAGTGAAACGATGCCGACTTACCATAGAAAGACACTTGGCACGAGTCTTCAGTGGGAACAACTCGCCGGTCACTACCCAGGCGGCAGGGCCAAAGCTGGATGCGAAGAATGACACATAGACGCACAAGAACACGAACTGTGCAAGTGCAGATCCGTAGTTCTCAGTCGTATTGGTGGCTACACCGGCGATGGCCACGACGAACTGGCACATGCCCATGCCGAGCGCACCAACGAGGAGTACCGGGCGGCGACCGAATCTGTCAATGCAGTACAAACCGGGAAGCGTCGTGAAAACGTTAACCAAGTTGATGATGACTTGAAGGATGAAAGCGTCGGGGAGCTGCTGGACGTTCTCAGCGAAGTAGGAAGTGCCATAGTAAATCTGAACGGGCTGTGTTAGCTGGGTTCACGTCCTCATGCGTCAGAATTTACTCACGATGAAGTTGATGCCGACAAGCTGCTGGAGGGATTGCAGGGCGATTCCAGTAAGAGTACGCTTGCCCATGTTGCCTCTGAAGCATTCGACATAGGACGCAGTACCAAGGGATTTCTCATACTCATAGTTGGCTTTGATCTCTTCCAGTTCGGCAAGTATGTGAGGGCTGTCCGCAGGCAGACGACGGAGGAAGACGAGCGACTTGAGAGCCTTCGTGTCCTTACCGACCTTTACTAGGTAACGGGGCGTCTCAGGCAAGAATGCTAGACCGATGGACAGGATGAGTGCCCAAGCGAACTGGATAGCGAGCGGGATGCGGTAGCTGCCACTGTCGGTGCGGTTCTTCGTGGCGTATGATACGATAGCAGCCAGGAACAAGCCGATAGTAATGCAAAGTTGATAGCAACCGATCACGATTCCTCTGATCCACTTAGGCAGGGTCTCTGATTGGTACATGGGGATCTGAGCAGAGATGAGACCGACACCGAAACCGGCAAGAAGGCGACCTATGCATACGTTAGTCTTCTGTATCGCATCAAAAGCCATCAATGGCTCCAAAAACATACCAATGATGAACATGATCTGCTCATTAGCAGCAGTTTGAAGGGCGACACCAAGATTGAAGGGAATCATCGCCGAGACAATGATGCCGTACTTGCGACCCAGCTTGTCCGAAACATAGCCCGCAGAGAGAGCACCAACGAATGTACCCACGGAGAGAATGGAAACAATCAAGGCCAGGCGGCCAGTGCTGGGGTAGTTCATGGTCTCTTGCCAGTACTCCATTTGCTGCAGACCGGAGATAGTCGAGGTATCGTAGCCATAGAGAATACCAGCGAACGAGGCAAACAGACCGACAGTGATGCCAGGCCACGCCGCACCGGGCTCGTCGATGGGCTTGTTGAGACCCAGCATGATTGCTTTGGAGTACTGTTGATTGCGGGAGAATGAGAAAAGAGGCTGATCGAAACTGCACAGCCAGCAGCGAGGGAGACCATCACCAAAACTTATATGCGATTACCTGTGGGCCAACCTTTCACTCTTCGATGCGAGGATCCATACCACATTCGTGTCATGCTTGCGGGACAAGCAATTAGTCGCAAATGCCAAGCATTGTTGAACTTCGGTGATTCTGCTACTATGCACTCATCACACTCTGCTGCATGTTAGGGCTCCACACGGCCTTCTTCAGTGGTGTGGTCAACACGTGCTCAAACAAGGTGACGCGATCGCGACGGCCAAAACCGCAGCCATTGGTGCGTGCGGCTGTCAAGATCGTGGCGCCGTGGCACTTTGGCTGCCCTTTGGTCTGAGCCTTCACGATCACTTTTCAAGGGAATGATTTCTGTGTGCCTGGTGCCGCAAGCGACGCGAAAAAGAAAGCATTTCGTCATGCCTCACGTGTGAATGAATGGCTGATTAAACTCTCGCGCGCGATATAAGCGCACGCCACAACCGGCTGGGCGGCAGAGGGCTGCTCAATGCCGACGACTTGGCTGCCGTCACGGCGCGAAATGTTACCAACGTCAGCAAAGGTTACCAAACGGGCTGCGCCTACAAGCAACTAGGTATGCGGCGATGGTAAGTTTGCTTCGGACCTGTTGTCGGACGCTTCGACGCGATCAAGCGCAAATGTTGAAAGGTTAGCAATCCTTTGCCCGCGCACCGCCCTCTGCAAAACGTCTCCGCGCTCGCCCGCTCTCCTCTCCATCTGGGGCTCAATCTGTGGGTGTTGACCGGTGCATTCGGGCCTTCTGTGGGTTCGCAATGTGACAACACCATGGGGACGACTAAATGGCGGGACACTGGGTGTGGGAGGATGGGGTTTATGCGCACGCATACGTGGTCCGCGGACATGAAAAAGCCGCGCCAAGCTCCTACCTTTGAGCAGGGCGAACATGCTCTCTCTGCAGAAACGTATGCTACCTCTCACGGATTCTTATGCTTGACTCTTCGAGTAGGAGTCTTCCCGGCTGTGGGCTCATCCGAGCATCTTGCACTCAATATGCAAATCTGGTCAACATAATTTTTTTTTGGAACATCCTACATGATCACACAGTGCTTCATCGAGGCAGATTCTTACTAACACAGTAAGGGCAGGCCTATCTCTCGTCGAAAACCGAAATCGTTGCCTTGGTTTCTAGAGCTCATCAATTAAAGATGGCTTTGTGTGCACTCTCCTTCTCCCTCGTCGAGTTGAGAAGATGCTGAGTGACATTGAGCACCAGCTTGATGTGCTCCCTGTTCAGTCCCTCGCCACGTCTGAGAGCAAGAAGCTGCGCGGTCTTCAGCACGTTCTTGATCTGCCGTCCGTTCAGAACGAGGGTCTGGGCGAGATAATCAAGGTCAGATTCGCTGATCTCATGCGGCAGTGTGCGCTTGAGGTGCTGAAGCTGCGCCTCGTCAGCGTCTTCTGTCCCTGCCTCTCCCGCAAATTTTGGTGATTTGGCACGAGCTGCTGTCTGCGTGGCATCGTGCTGCTTGAGGAAGTTCGACCAGATGGTGCGACGTGACTCCGTGGTAAGTTCGTTGTACTGGATGCTGATCATGATGCGGCTCTGGAAGGCCTCGTCGAAGGTCTGGACACGATTTGTCGTGAGGATCATGTTGCCGTCGTAGTACTCCAGGACGCGAAGGAAGATGCTGACCAGCTTGTTGCGCTCGAGTTCGTGCAGGCTGCGCTGTTCCAAGAAAACGTCGGCCTCGTCCAACAGGAGGATTGCGTTCCAGCGGGTGCACATGTCAAGCACTCGCTGAAGCCTGAACTCCACCTCGCTGGCGTCTAGGCCTAGGTCACCTGCGGACATCATGTAGAGAGGAGTCTTCATCTCCTCAGCAACACTTTCGGCTGTAAGCGTTTTACCAGTACCGGGCGGTCCACACAGCAAGATGACCATACCGCGACCCTTGCCTTCAACAACGTCGTCGAACTGATGACGATACACCTCTGGAGTCGAGGCGAAGCCCAGGATCAGCTCCTTTTCGTTTCCAGGAAGTACGAGACTTTCGAATGCCCTCGTGTTAAAGACAACATCTGACAGCGAATTGACAAAGAATTGCAGCCAGACCTTGTCTTTTAGCGAGTACCCGCGAACGACGGGGGTACAGATCAACTTCTGTTTGTCCGTCAATGGAGGGCGTGTAGGCTTCTCGTCATCGTCGACGAAGGCGCCATCCATGGGTAGGCCGTTCATGAAATCGTTGTCATCATCGATTCCAAAGTCGTCGGAGGCATTCTCCTTGGTTTTGGACTTCCTAGACGATGCGTCAGCAGCAGAATCTCTAATCTTCGGTAATTGGTTGAGGTGCTTACAACGGAGACAAGATGACAGCAGAGTTCGGGTTGAACTGATCCCAGCCGTAGGCATCGAGCACCACCCGACCCTTGACTGAAAACTTCACCATCTTGTCACGCTCATCAAGACGCCATGCGATCCCAGTGTAACCACAGTAGTGGGTTCCAGCGAAGCTCTCAACTTTGGCGCCGCGCTTGATGAGTTTCTCTCTCAAGCTCTCCATGGACGGATGACGGTCGAAGGGCATCGCCGTGAGGGTAGGAAACGCCTTCGTGCCTGTAAATCCATTGTCAGTATGATGAGCTTGATAAGAAAAATCTGAGGAATAACGGCTTCGCAGTCGCGCGGTCGAAACAACGGCCTCCCGATCTCTGGGCGTTACTGACCTTCATAGGGGTAGATCTTCAGATTGAGCTTGTCGGTGCCGAAAGAGCTTGCGCCACCATCAATGAATTGACACACAAGCCAGTATACTGGGTTACGGCAGGAGTCAATACCGTAATGCTGAGATGTCATGCGGAAGACGCGATCGTGGCCGTGCAGCTTAGTGTAGACCAAGCATCCGGGCTGGAAGACGGTCCACATGAGGTCGTATGTGATGACACCCTGCGACATCATGTCTTGCGACGAAGAGATGGTTTCTTCGAACTCTGTTTCAAGAAGCTTGTAAAGCAGCTCTGCATGCTCCAAGCGCTCGGCGGCTTGCTCAACAGCATCCTCTCCGTTGTCTCCGTCTCTCAGCTTCTGGATCTCAGCCTTGAACTCAGTCAAGCGATGAATGAGTGGCTCGAAGTTGCCTGAGAACTCGAGTCGACGCAGGCTGACTGTGATGTTGGGATAGCCTGCGAGCACGACTTTGAGGAAATCCTTAAGCAGCGGGGATTGGATGACGATCGAATGAAGCGCAAGAACACGGCGCGGGTCATTGAAGACGCGGCTGTACCGAGCAATGATCGCATGCTTGAGAGTATCAGCGTCTTCCGCGGGTTTACCTAGGTCTTCCGGGAGTTTGGCGTGCCTTGAGAGTCGTCAGCAGAAAAACAATGCTTTCGAGGGCGGAGGTAGATGCTCACCACGTGAAGCGACCACGCGAGTCCTCCTTGCTGCCGTAAAGCTTCTTCAAGTCTGGAATCATGCCGACATCTTTCTCATCGACAATGACCAGCTTCTCAGCCTCCTTGACCGGCATTTTGTCACAGGGAGGAGTATCGGTTGATGGAGTGTGCTCTGCACCCGAAGGCGGGGGGTAGTCCCCGGAGGTCGAAGACGTGTCTGACATGACGGACGGCCTGCGGAGCTTACCTCTGCCTCGTCCTCGTGCTCTGCCTGATCTGCCTCGAGTCGCAAAGATACTGTGAGATACCAGTGACATGTATCGTGTCGGTGTATGCTCTCTTTGTAAGGTAGGTGATGAAAAGCTTTTGTGGTGATGAGTGGGTGTTTGAGGAGATGGAAAACTCTTTGGCAACCAAAAACGAGCTGGAGGTCAATAGCTGACGTCTGTTTGCATTGCAACCACAAGAAGAGAAGGAGCGAGGCTGTGGTAGAAGCTGATTGGACAAAGCTGCATGC
This sequence comes from Cladosporium cucumerinum, assembly GCA_023634325.1. Lineage (NCBI taxonomy): Eukaryota > Fungi > Ascomycota > Dothideomycetes > Cladosporiales > Cladosporiaceae > Cladosporium > Cladosporium cucumerinum. The sequence goes on from JALDQA010000001.1 coordinate 2,386,115, forward strand.
AGCTGCCTAAGCAGCTAGGCAACCTGCATGTGAATGTAACGACCGGTGAGGTCCCTCATTAGGCATCACTCTGCTGCAGCCTTACACCAGAACGCATCATGACGCAAGTATATCTTGAACCTTCAATGCTCACATCATACATGTAGTCATCGACGCAGCGCCATCATTGGCGAACTGATCAATTGCAGGGTAGCTTCCGAAAAGTGGAATAAGTCTTGTTGGCCGCAGGTCTATACATTCCTGTCTACAGATATAAACTCAGCCTCGCAATCGTACAGCAAGCCAGCAGTAGTTGAATACTGATACTATCTCCTGAGCCTCAAGTTCTCAACGGCCATAATGGCGCAGCTCGAGCCACCTCAGACCTGGGAAAACAATACCGGCCCAGGCGAAGCCAACATAGTTGCCCATGTCTCCGCCATATTCTCCGACCTGTGCTGCGAAGGGTCCAATGTACCACACTTGGGCCATGCTGAGGATGCTGCCTGCCCAGCCGACCAGGAAGGCGACAAGGGCGGCGAGACCTACGGGGAGCTTGCGATGGTCGTCCCACGCATCCCAGTTCCAGCCAAGTCCTCGCCACTTGCGGAAGATGAGGTGTTCCTCCAAGAGGATGGCAATCCAGATTGAAACCCAGTAGCCCATGAGTGCGAGGAAGTTCGTGAAGATCTCGGCGAGGTGTGCACGTCCAGCAATGGCACAAACGGTGAAGATGATGACACCAAGGGTGTTCCAGATCACACGAGGTATCTTTTCAAAGTTGACCCCGAGAGTTTGGAAGTCAACTCCAGCCGCGTAAACAGGCAGAATGATGTTGCCGACCAGACCGAGGGCAACGATAACGCCGCAGAATGATCCGAATGCACCTAGGGAACGGAAGCCTTCCACAATGAGAGCTCCTTGGGAGACGCTGTACGCATCGCTCCAAACCTGATTGAGCGCAATACCAGAACCAAGCCCGATCCCGACGATGAAAGCATAGGTGAATGACAGTGCCAGTCCGACAACAGTGACGACGAATACTTTGCTGCGTGGTGCGTACTCGGGATAGTACACGAATAGATCAGCAGCGCCTCCGCTGTAAGTGATAGCAGCGGCCAGGCACAAGCTAAAGAAGCTGAGTCGGTTGCCAACAATTGTAAGTGGATTTTCGCCTTCGGATGGGCTTGTGGTCAGATCGAAGTTTGGACCGGCCACGCCTGCCAGAATCGAGATCATCACGATCTGCGGCAGCCAGGCATACCGCTCATACATATGGAAGACGGTGTATCCAAACGTCGTGATGACCCAAGTGATCACAGCAACGATGACAATGCCAACCACGATGTTCAGATTGCTAGTGCCACTGACAGCGCTAAGCATTTGGCCAGCAATAACAGCATCCAGGAGAGAGTATCCGAGCAGCACGATGATGTTCAGAATGACGATTATCTTGGCAGGGTACCATCCCATCGAGTATCGGGCAAAGACCATAGTCCTGTTGCCAGAGCTTGGGCCGAAAGTCGCGACGTAAGCGACGGGCAGAATACCAACAAGCATGCCGAAGACGGCACAGAGACTGGCCTCGAGAAAGCCCAAGTGGAACACAGCAGGACCGAGCATGCCCAGAGTAATGTTGTTGGCAGCCAGGTTGACACTGAACCAAAGAATGCCGATCTGACCAAAACCCAATTGGCTCAGACTGTGTCTGTCCTCTGGCATCACTCGCTGAATGCCTCGCGCTTCCATGTTGTACCGAATCAACGTCTTCTCGAAAGACTTGATGTAACGCATAGCTCCGTGGCTGGCATCAGCTTCGACGTCGGTGGTGTTCGTCCTAGCGGCGGTGACAGGCGCAAGGTTTGGCCCAATCTTCTCAGCATCGTGCATCCTCTGACGATGCGACGTGTGTGCAGACTCATCCGCAACTCCGTGCTCTTCCATTGTAACCTGCCAAAGTCAATTCCATGTCTACGGGTCGAGAAACGCTTCTCGAAGCATGATCCTTTCGCTGGCGTTACCCAGAGCAAGTTCAAGGCCGTATGATCTCAGCCCGACTCTTGCTGCGGTGCAACACATCGATGGCACTGGGGGAGCGCAATGATGTTTTGTGTCGCACCGCAGTTGCGAGTCGAGCACCGGCTCATGCTGTTTACGGGCTATACCTTGATCTTGACTTCCAGACTCGGCTGTGCTACTCGAATACATTACGGTTGGGATAGCGTACAATCGTGCAATGTGTTATGCGGAGGCAGGGATTAATCTGTAGCAGATGGCAGATATTAGTCTAGGCTGGTGCGTTTGCAGATCCGTGCGACTTCGGCGGCGCATCTTTGGGAGAGGATGAATGTCGGGATATGACGCACTTGCCTGATGTTTGCGCGATGAGTGACTAAGGTTTCCGCGACAATGGCGACGCGAGTCTCTTCGCAGACGGAATTCTGTCTGTCAAAGGAAAGTTGAGAGTCGAGGGGGAAAAAAAAGAAGGATAAGCGACTCCGGCATCTCCAAGAGTCGAGCATGGCATGGCATACTTCCACTAGTGAAGAAGACCCTGCGATCTCCGTTGGCGGGGGTAAATCACAGAAGCATAACTCATATGAAAAGACGGCAGAAGGGGAACACAGACCTGATTGGGTCTAGAGCCGTGGCGGGGCCAAGCCATCTCTATCGCCATTGACTTTAAATAGTCAGTCACATCACGTGGACCAGTATCGCCCATCACCTGTATACTGTAGCTGGTGATTACCAAGAAAGTCCCCTCACGCTCGCATTGTGAACGCGAGCATAAGGCAATATGCCGCGTCCTTCAGATGGGTACACCCATAGTCAGTTCAGCATAACAGAAGATAATGCCGACCCGCGCAAATTCACAGTCCGCTGCAATCATTGCAAGTCATGGACCGGCAACATACGCAGTCTCGACCGCAAGAAATTGCACTTGACCAAGTGCGTGCCGTACTGCAACTGGCGCGCAGCTGGCAACGGAGAAGAGCTGCAGCCCTCCCAAGTTTACAACAAAAGACGCCGTATCCCACTCAATGCCGACCAGTAAGTACCGTCTAGCTAGCCGGTCTTGGCTAGCTCGCGCACCAACGCTCTTTCGCGCCCTGGTCTGCCGTCTCGCACGCCAACACGAGTTCTGACAGATTTGCAGGCATTCTGATCACAACCGCCCTTTCGAGGGCGTCTTTAACCCTGCTATTGTGCTGACCAAGAAACCCGGTACAGTTGCCCATTGCTTGGCGTGTCGCTTGTTGCATGTGCTAACTGTGTATAGACGTGCAAAAGGTGCAGCTATGTAACGTGCCAGTCAATACTAAATGCGGCCATGCTAACATCCAATCTAGGCGTACGAAAATTGGTACGACGACGCGCAAAAGGTATATATCCAAGCGAAAACGAATCTCGCTTTCCGCAGTGCTGACCATAATTGTAGTGTGCCAGATCTCGTTGTCTTCACTGTGGGTTTGTAAGCGCAGCAAACGTTACCCGCCAGACAGAACATCTCCTCCAGTGTCAGGAGTTTCTGGAATCGGCCGACGGGCAAGCGGCAATAAGAAACGGTGAAATCGGTATGCCTCCAACGACGGCAGCCCAGACTGGTATCTTGGGTGGGAATGTTGCCAATCCGCACCTGAGTGGCGTTCGTCGAGGCGGCTTCAATCAACCATTGAGGCCTCGGCAGTCGTACGGAGCACCAGCTACTCCTCATCGTATCACGGCTCCGCAAGGTCCACCGAAGCCAGCACCATCTCTTGCAAATCACCTTCTGAACCGTGATCCGGAAGGGGTGAATACTGCCACGCAGCAGGCATTCCTCTCCCATGCAGGCTGTGGGACCATATCTGCACATGCCTTGACCCAATGGTTAGCCCAAGATGCTCATGTCTCGCGAGCCTTTGCCAGCTTTGTCGGTCGATTGATCGGTAAGATGCGTCTTCCAGATACTGCCATCACGATGGAAAACACGACGTTCCGCACCTTTGATCTGTTGATCAGCACTCTCAACAACGTTCGCCGTGAGATGAGCTTCTTCGATACGACTGCTAGCAAATGGGGCCTACATATTGAGTCAGAAATGCCTAAACCTGCCACCAAAGGCTTCATCGATTTGCTTTCCAGTGCTTCCAGTTCTAGTGCGTCAGTGTTGGAAGGTTTGGTCTTACTGTGGACCACTGAACACGTGAGTCCGAGCTCTCGACGGTGCAAACGTGCTTGACAAGACTAACGCATATGCCAGTGCTACCGTGCTTCGTGGCATTACGCCAGCACATTCACCAACAACAACACAACCAGCTCAAATTACTCATTACCCTCATACATGACCGGCGGACACGGCAACGTTGGGAACCCGTTCGGGCCTGACGGCTCATCGAGCTTGAGCAACGAAGCCCACATCAACGCTCTCCACCAAGCACTGATCCCCAATTGGACTTCGCCCGCTTTCAGCAGATTCGTCGATGCCTGCCGCAACATCGTCGACGAAGTGGCCAATTCGATGACAACCGGCAATGGCCGCGAGGAAATGCTGCGGTGCGAACAGACGTTCAAGCAAGCGCTCTGGCTGTGGAAGGGCATATGGCCTGAAGTCAACGGCATGGGCGAATCGGACGATTTGGCATCTGCGGCGCCGATTCAACCTCCCGCGACTCCTCACTCTGCTGGCGGAGATGCGCCGCCAAACAACGCTCAGACGAACAACAGCACGAAAGATGAGCTCATAGATATTCAAGACGATGACTCTGGCGAACGAAGCGTCGGCCCTGACGGCCAGGATAGCGATGTTGCTCAGACGCCGTACGGAGGCAGTGGGTTGGCGGCAGTGCACGCCGCCAACCAGTCAGGCTGAGTATGGAAAGCACTCTGGATGGGTGATACGATGTTCAATTTTGTAAGCAAGGCGTTGGAGGAGTGCAGTGCGATACCTGACATGATTTTGTGTCCTATGTAACATAGGCGAACAGAGTGTGATTCCTGTTACAGGTTGCCTATCTCCATACACAACGGTAGGTTTGTTCACAGGATCCAGTCAATCCAGTCAATCCACGCAGTTCAAGCAATCCTCATCACTGAAAAAGTACCGCCATGGTCGACATACTTGATCACATTGGCTCAAGGGACACTGCGAGCATGCAAGTGGACGAATTCCTTTCACATGACTGCCTACATGGGCGAAGGAAAGACGGCGACAGTGAGCTGTTCCCCACTTTACGTATACGTTTCCCATCAACATCTGCAAGATCTGATACAGCACTTCACTCTCAAATACAACTCGTCTGTGCCGCGGCGGTGGCTGGGAGAACAACAGAGGTCGTTCTGCTCGCAACAATAGCGCACGGACCACCATGCACGACAAACCACGACAATAGCACAATGAACAACCTTGCTGAACATAGACGACTCGAAGAGTTCTGAGCCACCGAAATCCAACAAAGACGCCAAAACAGTTCTCTTCACCAGATCCGGGGGGAAAACAAAAAGAAAAACAAAGAAATATCCCATTCCGCTCACCACAGCGCGACTATGCATATCATTCCGAAAAACGAGTTGATGCGAGGACTGCACGACCTCGGTCTCACCGAAGCTCCAATCTTCGTAGAGGAAAACATGGCAGCAGCCGGCTTATTGGAATACGAAACCCTCATCCGCGTCAACAGCCGCGACCCGCCTATCATCCCTTACACTCACGAACTCATCCTCGACACGGAGCCTTTGCACGTCGTCCAGTACTGCCGCACCATGACTCTCGCCCAAGGCCGCATCCTCTACCAGCTCTGGGACGAGTGGGAGTTCTGGAACCCCCAGCACCGCGGGTACATTGTGCCGAGGTGTGTGGTGGCCGAAGCGCGCAGGATTTCCGTGCACGATCGCAGGGACGACTGGAAGGGCTTGCATCCGATGAAGATTCGCAAGTACGAGGAGGCTTGGGATGCTGTTGTCAAGGCGTGGCCTGGGATTCCCAGTTTCGGGGCCCGGCGCGTGGTGGAGGAGTTGGTGAACATGAAGCTTGGGGCGGGGAAGTACGCCGTTGATGGGGCGGTCAAGGGATATGCAATGAGGAGTTTCACGAGCTATTTGGTGAGGCTCGAGGGCAAGGGTTTGAGTAGATGGGATAGGGCTGCTTACCGCAAGGCGGAGGAGGAGGTCGAACAGATGGTGGCGGGAAAATTGAGAGAGGTGTTGGGGAGGTGGACGAGACTCGGCGTGGCGTTGCCTCTGGACTTCTTTGAGCATCACAAGTTGGTGGATGCGCCAAAGCAGCCTGAGAGCTCTGTGCCGAGCAGAAGATTCTCCTGAGGGCGCCTTTGGGATTGGAGGAGGGGGAACCCGTGTGATGATCGATATCCACTTTTGCATTACAGGAGCACTCAAGGAACGCGCGCTGGTCGTGCCTTCTTCGACAACGCTGCGCTTGGCAGACAGCAGTAACCATGAGGTCGAAAACAAACGCCGCCTGTTATTTTTTCTGCAGGATCGAGAACAGCAATATCAAAAGCTCACCAAGACTCACAACAACGTTACGCAACTCACCGCTCTCACCTGCTCTCCAACATGCTCTTCATCGCAATCCTGCTCTCCGCTCTCCTGGGCTTCAATCAGGCCAACGCTGGGGTAAGAATCAGCAAGACATCCTTCTCAAACATTTGAAACTAACCTCTAGTCAGGTCAAACCCCCGAGCGTCCCCTCTGCAGACCAGTTCCATCCAGGCCTCCAGCTCGGCACTCTGGGCTGCAACGGCACCGCTGCGCCCGTCGAGAAGACCGCGGCCTACGACATCGTGCACCGCTTCTGCGCAGACCACCAGGGCGTCAACATTGCCCACGGCGACAACTTCTCCACTTTCTACGACACCGTCAACACTACGCGCCTGCACTTCAACGTGATCAACGAGTGCGCGCCCAATGGCGTCTACCTTCCTCTCGAGACCTGCTTGAGCGGCTTCACTCGCGTCGCTGAGTGCTCGGCTGACTGTGGTTTCGCATGGACTGCTGGCGGCCAGACGACTATGGATTGCATGGCCTTCGACATCAGTCCGGAAGCCAACGTTGCTCCTGTCGTAGGCGATCAAGGTAATGGGGTGGTGGTCAGCTGCGAAGGCCTTTGTTGATAGCTCAAGCGGTCTTGCGATTGGCGGATGGCCATGGCCAGTGAGTGATCAGTCTATTTCTGTTTTCACGTTTGCCGGGTCAAAGAGCTCTGGCAGGGAGTTGTTTCAAGACAGCAGCCTACCTACATAGCCGAGGAGATTGCCGACGATCAATGAATACCAAACGCAAACAATTCTCGTTGGGCATCGTGTCACCGTTCCATCTCCCCATCCGTCTCCACTTCGGCAGCTGACGTCCGCCACCCCTCCAAGACAGACAGACTACGAGAACAACAATCCCATGATCCTACGCTGAGAGTTCGATAGAACGCCGCTCGTTACACGACTCATCCATCATGCTTGCTCGGTGCGAAGGACAGCCACCAGAAGGTAGCAGTTTGCAAAAACTTCGGCAAAGCCTCCGGAAAACTACATTGTACGCAGTAGCCATCCTTATCTGGCGCGCAGGCTTCAACTAGCGGCAAAGGCAACGACAGACAGCTTCTAGAACAGGGAAAAAAAACGTGGGCCTGGCAGCCTGATCTGCGATGGTGCTAGGACTAGTCCGATGCGACAGGTCTGCGGTTGAACGCGCGAAGTGGGTGACACGTTCTGTCACCTGCACGAGCCTTTGCACCGTTATGTGCGAGGCAGACGCCACGGTGACACGAGTTTGAGGGCATTGTCTGGGTGATACAAGGTGGTGCTGTTTGGGTCCGGACGATTGGTGCTGGGAGTTTGCAGCCTGCAGACAGCCAACGGGCGGGCGCAGAATCAAAGAATGGCTCGGCGACGCTCGAAGCTTCACGTACAGTGCGTTTGCCCGTCGATATGCATATGCAAGAGGGAGGGCGCGAACACGTTTACACCGCTACTCGGCCATTGCTACTCGTTGCTTCGCCATTCGTGGGTGGCGCGCAGGATGATTGCGTGACGAGTCGTGCAGAGGTTGCGCGCGCGCGCGCGCCCGTCGACCATCAACGTTCTCGACCCGTTGGATGCGTTGAGCCGCCACTGAGTGTGTTCTGCGAGTGCGAGTGCTCGAGTAGGGCTAGCAGTAGTAGGAGCGTGGGCAGGGTGGTGGGCAGGGTTGGAGGAGAAAGCTCGCACATGTGCTGTGCTGTGTTGTGCTGTGTTGTGCTGTGCTGTGCTGTACTGTGCTGTGGCTCGGGGATTGGGAGTGGTTGGTGGGGTGGGGGGATGAGGGGGGGGGAAGGGAGCAGCAGCGGACCCCTCATTTTGGCTGGAGTCTATCGAAAAATGTCTTGACGATACTGCTGCTGCTGCTGCTGCTGCTGCTGCTGCACAATCACCTCCTACTCCTCCTTCTTTTCCTCATCCTGCCCAACTGAGCACAACCCTGCCGTCGCACCAAGCCGCTATCCACCAATCCAATACTCGACCGTATCTTCTCCTCCCGCTGGCCCTTGCACCGCTGACCTCACGCCTCGCACAAGCTGACGCACCTGCTTGCCCACCAAAAAGCAACTTCCCAACCTACTACTACCACCACCTAACCCGCCCCTCTCCTCCTCCTCCTCCCCCCTCTTCAATATGAGCGGCACTCCTGTCTCCCACGCTCAGCACCCTCCCCACGGCCACCCCGACAACACCGCCAGCTCCACCAAGAACGTCGACCGCACCTCCACTGCCTCGCACCCGCCCGCCGACAAGCCCGATCCCACCACCTACCCTAGCCATGGCGCCCAGGGAGGACTCGCCGCCGCCAATGCCTCCGGTCCCGCCGAACTCTCCAGTCTTAAAGTAGACCTCCGCTCCGCCCTGCGCCAGTTCCCCGACTTCCCGCTGCCCGGCATCCTCTTCGAGGACATCATGCCCATCTTCGCCGACCACACCCACTTCACCAACCTGATGCGCGCGCTGGAGCTGCAGGTCGCCGCCGCCTTCAACACCACCTTGGGCGAGAAGAGCGGCATTGACGTTGTCGTTGGCCTCGAGAGCCGCGGCTTCCTCTTTGGCCCGACTCTTGCGCTCAGGCTCGGCGCTGGCTTCGTGCCCGTCAGGAAGCAGGGCAAGCTCCCTGGCAAGTGCGTGACCGAGGGCTACCAGAAGGAGTACGGAACCGATTACTTCCAGGTGCAGGAGGGCTCGATCAAGCCCGGTCAGAAGGTCATCATTGTGGACGACATTATCGCTACTGGTAAGTCATGACGTTCCTGAAACGGTAACTTGTGGAAACAAGCTGACAGTCAAATTCTAGGTGGCTCCGCAGCCGCAGCCGGCTCTCTCGTCCGCAAGCTCGGCGGTGACCTCGTCGGTTTCCTCTTCATGATGGAGCTCGACTTCCTCCAGGGCCGCGCGAAGCTCGACGCACCCGTGCACACCCTCCTCTCTGGCCAGGAGGAGAGCCTCGAGGCTTCCAAGGAGAAGGAGAGGTCATGAACAACCACAAAAAAGTTATTGCATTCATTGGGAAGTTTTTGGAATAAATGAGTCATGGATATGACTTTTTCGGATCGAAGGTACAGAGGTTAGTGGACAATTTTCATGATCATCTGGGTGTCAGTTTGTCTTGCTATATGGACATCATGGGAGATTTGGATGAAAGGTGTGCATACGAAGAAATACGAGGCAGATAACATAGAGTAGAAGCCATTGAATATGCTTGAAGCCCGAGAGGGGTTTTTGAAGACATCACCTTCGACGATCGCATCATTCCATCACGCTTGCTTCAATGATCTGGGAACCATGAGAATACGGAGAATCCTCTTGACTTTTTAGTGTCGACAACGCGCGGACTAGAAAACCACTAGTATTTCATACCAAGTTTGGCACGAGATGCGGTAATGATCATCGATCCACAGTGACGTTCAAGGGTCTTTGAAACATGGGACTAAAAGCGAGCAATTAAGGTTGTATTTATCTCCTCATCCATCAGGTAATGATGAGTAGAAGACTTGAACATCAATACTTTCGACACCACAAGACCACTACGGCAAGATGGCGTCAACCAGAGAGCTCGAAGACACCCTTCCCTCGACTTCACCTTTGGACCCAAAAGCAGGCTTCGAGGATAGAAAGATCGCCATCTACACCACCCTCCCCATGGAAGCCTCGCAGCTACAGCATTTAGAACAAGACCTGCGCGACGCAGACGACATTCTCGGCACGAACGTCGCGCACCTAGCTCCTCAGCCACACTTCAACACCGTGCTCGACATCTACAACCACCACGTCGATCTAGCCCAACAGGACCCTTCGCAACACGATCCGAGCTACTTCATCGTCTCGGACCACGAAGACTGGAAAAAATAAAGGCTTGCTTTTCGTCAACTTGGTAGCCGTTACGGAACAGCGAGATTCTTTCGTCGGAGTGTGTCGTTATGATCTGGAGACTGCGACGCAAATCAAGGCGAATTCGGAGGTTGGGGAATATGGATTGGGTTGATTACAAGGAAATGGAGCAGGGGGAGTTTGGTGGGGAAACCGCTTTGTGAGAATCCGAGGTATTATCCCGTGGATTCGACGAAGTGAGGTCAGCTAGCTAGACTACCTTGCTGTACTATGCGAGACGTGCTAGCTTGGCTCGCTGTCGAGAAGAGGGATCCGCATTCTGCACCGTTTCTTCCTCCTCTGCTGCTTGGTTCGGGCTCTGAGCACTTGTTGGGCACTGACGAACGGATTGGAGGGTGATCTTGTTGCCGTTGAAGACAGGAATGGGTATGGCTTTTGTGAGCCCCTCGGCAGAACAGTCGACGTAGAGCGTGTCTTGGCCACTTGCAAGGATGCCGCTCTCCAGCAGAATTTGACCCGGGGAGATGCTCTTCACCCGTCCCATACGAACGACGTTCTCAATGCTCTTCAGCTGCTCAAATTCCGCGAGTGAGACCGTTGCACAGTGATACATCCTCGGCCAGACCTTGCCAGACAGCCGCAGCAGGTGTCCGCACTTCTCCAGCCGAAGGGAAAAAATTTCGACAGAATCGGCGGCCATGACCGCTTCGGCTTGATTTTAGGATGAATGCTTTGTTCCTCTCTACAAACTCTTCGCCGGTCTGGAAAGCAGCGCGATCAAGCAGCCACGAGTCGCGAGGCATGATCCAGGTCATCTGCGACGGCTAGACGCCTGCCTTGAGTAGCCACGGGCATGAATCGATGCCGGTCTTGTCAGCACCGACGATCGTATAGTTGTTGAAAGGACGAGAGGTTTTCACCAGGTCGCTAGGGGTGATGCATTGGGCGCCTTTCACGTCGTACGAGGGCCGGCGCATGGCCGGCACGACGACCTTCAGATAAGTGGCATCGACCACGCGAGTCGGTTCCGTAACGCGGAAGATCTTGCCTGTCACGGGAGATTGGAACGTGCAATTGCCATCATAGTCGCAATTGGGAAAATACTGGACCCGCCCCCGACGGCAGGAAAGTGTCGTTCAGAACCTGGCTGTAGTATGTGTCGATTTCGTCGCAGGTCGCGAGCTCCTGCAGACCTTTCTTCGAGCCGACTTTGTCGATCGTGCCTCGTCCGAGCGGTTTGGAGTTGACGCCGTAGAAGGAAGAAGGCTGGTGGAGGCGGATGAAAGGGTAGGCGAGATTCCAGTGTCCTCCTGGGCGGTGGTATCGGTCCACGATCGCGGCTGTGGCTTGGGTGTCGGATAGGAGAGTGTCGACGAAGGCCATGCCCATTGCACCTGCCCCGACGACAATGTATTCTACTGAAATGATTTGGGCCACATCGTATTGTGGTGCGTTGGTAGTAGTAACTGAAAGCGAGGTTCTAGGATCGTGATGTCGTTCGATAGTCGGGTTTCTAGACTTTATCGGTAAGAGGTGACCGCTCAGCAGCCCTCGCATCCACTCACAAAGCGATCAGCTCGAGAACACCCCGTCAGGAGAGTCTCAGCTGTCTCACGCGGCATCATAAAAGCAGTATCGACCAAAACACGAATCCTACACACGAGCTTGTCAGCCTCGGACGAACCTCCCTCCGCTGCTTGATTCAGCTGATATCACTAATTACTATCTCCGCAGGGTTTGTAGCCTCACTGCAGTGTAATAATCATAAAAATATACAAATATATACTTTCATCCCGCACCTCGCCTTGAAAGAGAAGATGGTCAATCACAAGACCGACTACGACACTGATGAACTTACAGTCAGATCTGGATTCTTATCATAAAGGGTCCATGGCGTGAGATCGTCCACGCTCATAGGTAATCAATAGGATCAGGAAACAGCGCCGTACGATTTTGGAAACGCTAGGATGAGCTCACGCCAACATAATAGTCAAGGCCCGCCTGTAATCGCGTCGAGCCATTCTCGCCGTGACTCCCGAGCACTGGGTTTCACTGATAGAGTTCTGCGGCTGTAATTCCTAAGGGAAAACATTTAGAACATTGCTAATAAGTCGCGCTGGATAAGAGGATAAATACACTTGGCATTGGTCTGCGCAAACATGATACAAAAGTCACCGCTGACCGCCTCGAAGTACTGACGCCTACTTATTACAGTTCTTGGCGATACCTTGTTGAACTGGCACACCGATCTGCAGAGCTTTTTCGGTAACAGATAGAGAAACTTGACAGATCTTGATGTAGAATTCGACGACTCATGCAGTATTCTACGTTCGCTTGTAACTTGGTGTTGCAATTCTCACCCTTTGCCCCGAGCACAGGGTTCTAGGAGTAGAGCTGATCCGTGGTGATGCCATTTTCACTGGCAAAGGTGATACAGATGTCTTCGGACACAGCGTTGTGGAACTTTGTCAACAATGGGTAGCAATGCTACTCTGCGTTGGGAACGGAAGAGGTGATGGCGACGGGATTGGCGCCGACATCCCGACAACACCAACGCAGTAATCGTATCCGCTCCAGAAATTGGTTCTGCATCCAGATCCATCAGATGCGCCCAGCGCCGGATTCCAAGCCGTGAGCTGTTGGATCGTGATCTTGGAGCTATGAATCAAGCCAAAGCAAGTATCTTCGGCGTTGGCATAAGCAGCCAAGCATTATGCAGACCTTTCTTAGTTCAATCATCGAAAAGTGCGGCATCGGGATTGTTGGCTGCCATGAATACTTTCTCCATCGCCCATGTCTGCTCCTCCAACTCGAAAAGCTCCGCTCTACATGCACTTTTGTCGAAAGAGTTTGACCACCCATGTCGTAGGAAACAATCGTAGACATTCTAGGGAACGACGGATTAGCTGTCGACACGTGTACTGTCACGGTAAAAATCGGCTTACCACAACGTGTTCCCAGCGGAACTCCTCGCGCCGCCTCACCTCATCATCTTCGATGCCGTGGACCAAAGCTTGCAAATCGGGGCGCCACTCTTCTAGCGGACCAGTTTCCTGCGTAAGCCGCTCGCCTGTAAGCTGGTCTTTGGCACGTGTGCGGAAACTGCCTGTTGTAGGTCCTTTGATTGCGCTCGGCACCAGCATGTCAACAAGCCTAGCGTACCTTGCAGTCCACTCGTTGAAGAAGTCCACGACTGGCAGCGTGCGGTGTGTTTGCCACTGTTCGCTGCGGGGCAAGCTGTCGTACCGTTCACGGCATTTAGGCGAGAGCTCGTAGCCGGACACGCTATACGCAGTGACTGTGCCTGTTCCACTGAGTCAGAGACGTTGGCTTCACTAGAGGCGCATTGGAGACGGCCAGGCACCCTTTTCGACATCCAGGATCAGAGAATAGCCTTCACGGTCCACGCCTTCAGTGAGATATACGCAATGTCCTGGCAGCGGATGGACTTGTTCCATCAGAGTACTTGAATTCTGGGTGTAAGCAATTGCGACTGTTTCATATTGAATAAGCAACTTTTCATATTGTCCAGCAGCCTCGAGGTAGGGCAAGTGCCTGAGT